>JAECXD010001052.1:1912500-4312500 GCA_018151445.1 Zaprionus inermis
CGAGTGTCGACCCAGTTGTGGATACGGCAGACTGTGAGCACTAGGGAAGCCTGCATGAGGAGTAGGAGCAGGAGCAGGAGCAGGAGAAGCAGCAGCTGTAGGAGGAGTATGCTGTCGCTGCCGCTGCGACTATTGTTCAAATTGTTGCCAGCTGCGCCGCTTGCAAATCGCAATTTGGAGAGGCTTTTGATGTACGCACACAGCCGCACACACACACACACACACACACACTGACGACAGGCAGCAGGCGGCGTAAATTGACCACATGCACAACACACTCACACACACACAGACACACAGACAGCAATCATGTAATTTGCCTTTGAGCCTGTACCTCACTTGAAATTCCATTGAACACGCTGCACGTTGCCTTTCACGACGACTACAAGACAATCCTTGCCTCCCCTCGCACCTGCCACCCAGCTGAATCTACATATATTTCTATATATGCTGCATGTGCATTAGCTGTGTGTGTGGTGTGTGTGCCACGTGTGTGTGTGTGAGTCCGCAACTGTCAAGAGCGTAAATCTTTATACATTTTTACATACATAAAAAAATACATTTAAATGATCTCAAAGTTACTTAAAACATATTTTTTGTGTGTAATTTGTATTTTTTTTCTTGTTAAATGCGAAACGTTTAAACAGAAATACGAAATAGTTGTGCGCTGACCATTTTTTTTAAACATTATCTAAGCGAATAGATAGATAGAACGAGAGAGAGAGAGAGAGAAGAGTATAATGTACGCCACAAGAAAGAAACCTGCATATTGTATTCTATGCTATATCATATGTATTTTTTTTTTTTTTTTTGTTTTTAGAACATAATGTATAGTAACATTATATTAGTTATTTAAAAATAAAAAAATTAACTGCACATGTTAAGCAGAGTTTAAGCCAGATTTCCGATCGAGAACAGTTGACGGTGGATTAGGCAGAGGAGAGCGTTTCCTATAAGGAGCATCGAACTGTATGAATATGGAAATGAATGCACAACGATTGTGAGACCAAACTCGAAATTGGATAAAAGTAAGCAAAGTAATGAAAAAGAACGAGTAGAGGGAACGGAACACAAAAGCAGCAGACCACGATGTTATTTCTATAAACACTTGTGTAACTATATAGTATAAACGTATGTTTAATGTATATGTATCTGTAAAACAATTCATTTAAGTTTGAATCGAACGATCCACCGTTATTTAAATGATTAATCTTTGATTTATACGCAAATCGAAATCAAGTGAAAAAAAAAAAAATAAATAAAATTACCCAAAGCCAAGAACAAATGCAACGTTGAATGTGAAATTGCTGAAAAGTTGTGAGTGTCTGAGTGTGTGTGTGTGTGTATTGTGATCATATGCCATATACATTGCTGCAAATTCAATCTCTTCACTCCCGCACACACACACACACCCGCAGGCTTATGCATACGCACAGTGGGCCGCAACTGCAATCATTCGCCATTGCTACTGTTATTGGAGTAAAGAAACTTTACAAAGGGAATACAAAAAAATAAAACAAGAACTTACAAGCTGAAAAGTGTAGGAAGCAGAAACATGTAACAGATAACAGATAATTAAATTAAATGAAATGTATTGTAAATGTAAAATAGCATCGTTTTCGTATGTATGTATATGTAGCTACTAAGGCTAAACTCTAACTGTAACTCTAACTATAAATGAGAAGGTAAAACAAGTATAAAAATAACAATAACGATAAAGATAAAGATAAAAGTAAAGATAACGATAAAGATAATGCAAATAACAATAATCGTAATCGTAAACGTAATAATAATGCATATTTATAAATGTAAAGTATTTCGTTGTTGTACGATTAAAACAAATACGCATTTTTTTTGTTAGTAATTTAACGAAATTCAACTGCATGCAGAAATCAAACAAAGCATAAAGCAAAACGAAAACAAAATCAAGAAAGAACACAAAAAGAAATGCAGATAGAGAGCTCTAAGAAAACGTTTGTACATTTGTCGGCAACAATAATGAAAACAAATACAATAGTTTGTGAATAATACTTGATGAACTAGACGAAGAGAAAACTTTGATCATACAAATACAAATACAAATACTAGTATAAATGCACACATACAGACACTTGAAAAGGGGTAAAATGTAACAATAATAAATCTAAAGAAACGAATCAAGAAAAAAATCTATTTTAAACATTTTTAATCACGAAAAACCCAAGCAAAAAAAAAAATGCAAGCTAGTTGTAACTCAATAAAACAGACCGCAAGACACATAATAAAGTAAATTGAAAAATGAAGAAAGCAAAAAATAATAGTGCCTAACCAAAAACAAAGTATTACATTAAAACTCAAGTTTTGGACTACAGTCAATACCCGAAAACTCTACGGTTTTTATTTGCCAACTCAAGATTCACACATAGAATACCATGTTTTTTTGCCTTGCATGTAGTTTTTGTGTACGTGCTTTGTTTCGATTCGTTTCAACTCGATTTAGTTTTGATTGATTTGAAAATCTCACATTATATAAGAATCTGAATAACGATATTTTACAGCACTAAAATCCGTTCAGTATAAACAGGCTGACAACCAGTGTGTTAGCCTCCGCGATAAGCTCTTAGTTTAATATATATTTTGTTGTATATTAAGCCAATCCCCAATCCCACAAAAAAAAAAAAAAACAAAAAAAATAACAAAATAAAATTAAATTAAAAATCCCACCCAACCAATTCATACGATATACGATACCACAAAGCAATCGGAGAGCTACTTAGTTTTTAAACTACTGTCTTGACACTCACTCGAAGCACAGAGAAAACGTATTGATAATTGGGCATTATATATGTCTATAGATTTGCATAATAACGCCGACATATGTATCCGAAACACGTGCGACACAAGTCGTGAGCGGTAGATCGAGTCGTAAAGCCAACAAAACTGTCAAGTTTGAGTTCGAATCTATTTCTATATTTACCATTTGTATTTCGATGGGTATTTTATTTTGTTCTCTGTGTTTTTTCTTTTCTTATGTTTTGTATATCCACTTTCAGTTTCGTATCCCGATCAATATGCAATAATAGTCTGTTTTAAGCGATATCTATGAAAACGAAATATATATATATTTATACTATGTGCAAAGGCAGGCCATGTGTAATGTTTTAATGCTCCCTCCCATCCTCGTTTCCCAACCGCATTGGCATCCGTAACCAGTCCATTTTCTATATACTTTAAGTTACGTTTTGGGTTTTGCTAAATAGAAAATTAAATTTTTGTGAGTACACTGTAATTGATATGCAGACAATTTAGGTACACGTACGTTATAAGCCAGCTTCAAAATGAATTCATCAGCAAACAACAAGAACTTCATCTCCCAGCAGCAACAACACTATCTATCTATCATCATCATGAAATAATAGTGCTTAAATCAATTATTAATAAATTTATAAATAGATATACAGATAACTGAAAACAATAACAAATCGTATAGATGAACAGTGAATATGTAAAACAAACAATAAACAATGCAGTTATATTTGCATAGACGATTGCAATCGAAGATTATCAAAATCGTAAATATTTGTACACACAATATATATATATATATATATATATATTAATATATATATATATACATATGTAAATGTATTTTGTTTTATATTTGTCGTTCAACAAAATGCAAGGAAGCAAACGAGCGAGAGAAGAAAAGAGTAAGGAGGAAAAATGAAGAAGAAAAACATGTGAAATTTACGTAAGAAAAAAATGTGTCATTTTAATTTTTACACTGAAATGCATTAATAAAAATTTTAATATATTAAAAAAAACAACATGGTTTCTTATTATTGCTGACGAGGCCGTTCGGACTAGGAGTGTTCCTTTTCTAATTCACATTCTTCGGGGAAATACAATCTATTCTAAAGTACAAATTTTCCTGGTGTTCTCGTAGCTAATAATACCCATATAAATACCCTTAAAACTACCGTATATATCCGCATATAAACCCATTAAAAACATTACAATCCTCCCTCAACAAATCGTAAAACTCGAAAGTAACAAAGAGAAACTTTATTGATAGACATCAATAAAACGAATGGTTATACTGATGACTGAATATAGCATATATGTTTATATATAGATATATATATATATATTTCACATGGGGGCTTCTTGGTAAGCCACATACTATAGTATTACATACATACACTTACACATACACGCGCTGCATGCAAAAGCTTGAGACTACCTACATATAGTATGATTTACCTCGCGTACGATAACCGATTTCGGTTTGAATTCTTTTTTTTTTTTTTGGTTTTCTCGGTTTGTAACATTTCGTATTATTTTTCTGGTGTTTTTATATTTCAATTTATTTATACAATATATGTTCGTTTATAATTAATCATTTTTTGCCATCAAAATACATTGAGAAAGGATTGTATTCGTATACCAAAAAATTGATCAGAGTTACATATAAATGTTGTCAAAAAGTAGATGGTTCGGGGTTACTCGGAGCCATTGACGACCATATTACTGACCAATCAATCCTTTCTACATGGGGATGCAACCAGAGTTAGCTAACTTCAAAAATTACAAACATTTTGCATATTATCCAAAAAAAAAAAAAACGAGATAAAAGGTAAAATTTTAAGACAGCAAGTCGATAAATCAATTCGTGAGCAACTTATGAAATTTAGAGAGGGATGCGGGGCGGAGCTGGTTTTGTTTTGTTGATTTTTTTTTGTTTTTTGGGTTTCTTATGTTTAATTGGATCCTCCAGCGCGAAGGATCTGTGGTATTTTTTTTTATATATGATTTTCTCTGCTTCCGTTTTTTCGTTTATTTTGTTGCTTATGATAGCGATTCCCACTGCATTCCATGCTGTTGCTAATCCTATTGTTGCTGCCGTTACTTGCAAGTTCTGTCTGTGTGTGTGGGTGTTTGTTTCCGTGTATTTTGTTACACCTTCGCCAGGCTGGAAGATTGCTAGGCAAAGAGAAGCCAACCGATGCAAAGAAAGGCGAGATAGAGAAACAGTTTCGACAGCATCTGCTCGTCATCGTACTGTGTGGTGCCTCGATTGGCAGCTGCAACAAAAGCAAAATGGGTTAATCATTTCCAAGTGCACGACAGGCTACTCAAGCTACTCACCGGCCGGACGCGGTTCTCCAAAATTAAACGACGATGTAAAGAAACCAAAGGGAAAAGCACCAATGCCGAAAGACATGTGGAAGTTATCGCCTAAACCAAAGCCTGGAAAGACCTGTGCTGGTTCTGGCTCTGTTCGCTGTCCGGCTGGACGTGGCGGAACTTTGTTGCTGTCAGGACAAAACAGAAAGAGAGAGAGAGGGCATGATTAGTTGAAGCATGCAGCAACACTGTGACAGCTCGAGCTTACCGTGGATCCTCCTGGCGCGTACTGTTGCGACCATAGAGTGGGATTACTTTATCCTTATCAACGGCCGCCTTGCAAACGGGGCACAGCTTGCGATTGGGGCGCGTCAACAGCCATTGATGCAAGCAGGGCCAGCAGAACAGATGTCCACACATGCTGACCACCGCATCCTTTGCTGTATCCAAACAGATATTGCACTCGTACATCGATTCATCGTTCTGCTCCCTGTTTTTGTCGTTACTAGTGTTATCTGTATTGCTCTCGTTGTTGCTCGACGACGCTGGCGTCGCACCAGCAGCCGCTTCCGCCGCCGCTGCACCAGTCTCATTGAGATCTGCAATATTTCCGCTGGCCAGCGCGCTGCCCGTAAATGAATACAATGTTGCGCGCTGACGCAACTCCGATGTGTTTTCAGGTTTGGCTCGTGACCAGCCAATATTGTCGGTATCCACGCGCTCGGCTGCACTGGCTGGAGAGATTGGATTGCTGCTGCTGCTGCTGCTGCTGCCGCCGCTGCTGTTGCCATTGATCGCGCCGTTATTGGAAGAAGTTGCGGGCATTTCTGGAGCCGTTGGCAGCGGTGTCGTTGCCGCTTCCATGGTCGACACTCTGCGCGTGTTGCTGTTTCTTTGGTCTCGCCCAACTATTCCACTTCCTCCTCCGCCTCCTCGAATGTATCTATAGATATCGCTCCCTCTGCTGCTGCTGCTGCCGCCTGATAATTTGACTGACCTAGCGTACTCGCTGGAAAAGAACAAAATGAAAGTATTAGACAATGGAATAACATAAATAAACCCCGGGCCGAGCTGAATATAGATATGGTCAACTTGTGTGAACCTACAACTGCGGCTAATTGGCAACACATGCAGACGTGTGTGTACGTTTGTATGTACAGGTGTACGGAAAACCTACAAATACTCGGCTGCCAATCAATAGTGGACACGTCTCCAACATGTAGTTTGTATGTATGCTCTATGTAGGGGGGTATAGCCTCAGCTTCCAGTTGTTTACTTCAGTATATCCCTTACGTTTTCGAAATAATTGTTTGGAATTTTTGCCTAAAGTAACTTTAATTTGAAAATTGAACTTAAAAAAAAAACATGACAAATTCCACTGGTTTTCTACTAGGAATGCCCGAATTGCAAAAAGGGTTTGAAATTGATAACAAAAAATAAGATAAATACAATAAAAAACAACAATAATGCTAACTAGATTTGAGATTTTCCATTTTTTCTATGTGCGTTTCGTTTTAACGTTAACGTTGAAGATCTTTGCAATACCTTCAAAAACCTCCAAGATCTTCTAGAACTCCGTTTGCTTTCATAACTAGTCGATGATCAACCTGGGTATCAAATATCATGGTATAGTGTCGTTTCATACATATTCCAACGACTATACTTTAGACCCTGCGAAAGCAGCTCATATAATGAGGCGAGTCGAAACTAGACGGAGATGAAGTTCACGGTGTCTGGCGATAAACTGTTTTGTCATGGGTTCCACTAGTGTGTACCATTCCCATATCTAGATAAGCTGTACACATTGCTTGCGTGTGCGTGTGTGTACACGATACACACACACACATACAGTGTACTCAAATACATATTTACATAAAAAGCTACGCATGTTTAACGCGGCCGAAGCAATCAGAGTCAATTGTGCAATACTTAAGTTTAATTCGTGTACAAACATGTGAAATACAGACAGAAATGTACTTATTACTCACTGAGTACATCTGTACCCACTTGTGGTGCACAGGCAGCGGGTACGCTAGTGAAATGAAACTCGCTTTGTACACATTTTATTTTTTCAAATTGAATACAATATAGAGTAAATTCCGAAGGTACAATTTTCTGTACTTTTTTAATTTTTCAATTAATCGATTCAATGAAGCGTACTCTGTACGCAAAAGACACACACACACGAACAGACACAGTCAGGCGATCAGTGTGTCGCGCTCTGTTGTTCATATTTATTTATCATTATCAGGGTTGTTAATTGCTGCTATAATAAAATAAATAAAACCTCGCTCTTGCTCTCTCTCCCGCTCTCTCGATTCGCCTCGCACGATATTTGAAAGACTCTTGCTTGGACGTGCACAAACTTGTATTAAGATTAAAGTTAACAAAGTTGAGGCAGCACTTGAGAGTAGTGGAAAAACAAACGAAAAGCTACAAAGTCTACACGGAATTACCGTACGGAAGCCGCACATTGCATCATTATCATCAAGTATCGTTTTGTATCTGGTTCTAAGCTGGAAAGATCTTGGCAGGGCGAAGGCAAATGCGGATCGCGTGATGTGCGTGAAGAGCTGAGGCACCTGCCCTTCTAGAGGTTGTAGTAGTCTCGCAATCAGTTCCGGATATCAGTATGCGTACCTGGAGGAACCGCTTAGGTCGATAAGCGAGCGCTAATCATATGTTACATATAAACACTTGTGTGTACGTGTGCGCGCGCGTGTGTGTGTGCGTCGAGAATGCGTGACTGTGTGTCGAGGCAGAGCCACCAGACGAGCTTTTAGCTTTGGCTTATGCACATACACACATGCAAGCCCACGTAGGTAGGTGCACACATATACATATGTAAATATATGCTAGGCATACGTGTGTGTACTTTGCATTTGACGTACAATCATATGCATACGAAGAATATAATACGCTGCATCATTTGGCAAAAACACACATGCACGTACACGCACACACACAAGTGCACTGGCGGGGTGTTATTGTTTGATTGTTTTGGTCAAACGGTAATCAATTGTATTTGCATTTGTATTTTGTACACCGAATCCGACTCCCTTTCGCTGTCGTCACATGAGTTGTTATTGAAAAAGTTTCGTCACGATTTGGTCAAGTATAGATGGGCTTTTATTTTCTTTTTTTTGCCCAAAGGCAAATCTGGTTGTGCCCTGGCATGAGAATATGTGTGCATATACTACTACGTAAATACATACATATCTGCTGCTGCTGCTGCATACGTACCTATTAAAAACGACTTTTGGACACACGTATGTTGAAATTGCTTCCGCTTACGAAGGACATTAACAAAACATGCATTACCACCAAATATTCTGTTTAACATTCAAAGTCATTCGAACATTTTTAGCTGTTTATAAAAGTATATTAAAGTGGCCAGAGGTAAAACTATGGCGATATGAGTTTATTTTACGCGTTGTGACTATCAGACTAAATGGTTGATATCGCTTGAAGGTATCGCCATGAATTTATCGATATTCTTAGTTATCGCGACAATATGAAATCATTAGATCAACCCTGCTCCAATTGGCGGTTAAATGGTTATTCAAAAAATTTACAAAATTTGTTGGAGTATCCAAGATTACTTTACTAATGTACGTTTTTATACTTACTTGTGAATTTAATATCAATAAAGAGTACTTAACTTCAAATTTACTCAATAAAGTTCGACTTAAATTTTGAGTTCAGATATTTATAAAATAAGCATAGGCGATTTTCAGAATGTGTTATGCCTTTTTTGCTTAAATATTATAAATACACCAAAATATATGAATGCTAGCAATCGAAACATCAATCAGAAAAAATGCTATCAAAAACATCGATGCATACATTCTGGCAAATATGAATTCATCGATGCATCGTGCTGGCAAAATTTTCGATGCATCGATGCTTTTCGTTTTTTCTTATCGTATGGATATTAAGATATCGATGTTTTGAACATCGCTAGGCTATTTTTGCTAATCTTGTTTAATACTCGAATTGGCCGTGGAGTCGTTGTTATCGTGTCGTCAAGACGCATGCAATTTGTTTTTCTATTCTTTTTCCAAGTAACATCTGGTTTTGTGCTGCTCTTTATTATTATTCATTACATTTATTATATAATTAATGCGGTTGCCGGCGACTTGCGAAACCACAGAGTGTTACAAAAGAGACGTCCGTGCATCGTGCCAACATCGTTAAGATCAACCATAACGCAAACTAGTCCAGCTGCCACCGCCGCCGCCGCTGACTCAGAATTCAAAACATCTAAACAACAGTTGAGAACAAACGGTTTAAACGCGAAAATCGCAACTACAATCACGTCAAAAGTCATGCAAACAAACGATGATGCAAAATATATTAAAAAGTGAGTGAATTTTAGAAAAATGTCTGTGTGTAGGTGTGATGGTAGTGTAAACGACAGAACAAAAAACCTACACACAAACAAACAGATGTTTGCGAATATGAATGTATGTTTGTGCGTACATTGTACATTAGTACGTCAGAGACCAAAAATTGAAACTCACTCACCTTGTTGACTGGCCAACAATAGCCGCTGGCATAGTTGTCTTTTTATTGATTTTTCCACTTGCCCCAACCTTTGGTTACCTATGCACACACACACACACACACGAAAACATGCACACAGTCGCACAAGTGCATGAGTACGCATGTATCGTATGTATGTATACAAAATATACTGCCAAGTTAAAAGTTCAAAAAAACTTGTACATAAATAAAAGTAAACGAACTTGTACCTATCTGTAAATAGTTGTACATGTTCGTATACACACACACACACGCTTGCTAGTGCCCAGATATATATCGATGTATATGTGCGTATTAAAATATGAACAAAATGTTGATATAATCATAATTATGTGACTGCCATACGAGGCAACAAAACAAATGATTTATTCCCATATACGTTGTTGCCTCTTGCCGTGAGTGCTCGCACGACGCCGTCATGAGTGTTTTCCGCACTCGAAAACAGTCTGTTCTGTTTCTCAGATAAGCCTTATACACGCATCGATTTGATTCACTTTCGACCGGAGCCGAGTTTGTGCTGCACTTGCGTGGGGTCGCATTCATGTAGAGCCCTTGATGCGTCACAGATATTTCAGGCTGTACAGTGGGCACGCTAAGAAGTAGATATTGTTTTGCATAAAAAAAATGATTTTCTCTGTTGAGTTTATGCTAAACAGGTACTTGAAAAGCAGGGCCCCATAGCAACTGTCTACTTATTCTATAGCTAATTTATCACTTAGTTTATATCTAAAACATTACCGCAGGCAATTCACATCGCATTAGGCTAATGTTGTCATAGAGATACGATTGATTCGAAGTTGAGATAGATTTCTTCAATAAAGCGAAAATGTTTTTTTTTATTTTGTCAATGTGACTATTATATCTACTTACTATATTATAGTATTTACACTAAAAATAGATATTTTAGTTTTTCTTGTCTTTTTTCTTTGCCATGATTCATAAGATAAAGCAATATATGAAATCTTGAGTATTTTTTGCAAAATTTTCAGCATAGTATATTAGCTTTTTGGCCCACTGTTCACTACCCAAATGTCCAACTTGTGACCTTTTTACATTTTCCGTCACAAAATTCTTTGCAGAACCTCAGCCTGCTCTACTGACCCGAATTTACACTTACAAACATAATCTAAGTCAATCTCGAAAATCGCCTAGCAAAAGATGTGTTATTTTTTCATTTCCATTGTGTAACATTCTCCAGATAACTAATTGTTATATCTTGATAATTATTTCATGAAAACCGGTATATATATTTTCCAGACGCTGGAAAGGCGGCTGCATTGAGCCACATCCCACGGACAAAGCGCTGATTGTCAATTATCAACTGGAGGCGACTGTCTTTGGAGAGCCTAACAATCCCATGATTGAGGAGAAAAAGGTTGAAATATATTTGTAAATTTTGCACTTTCTACTACTTTTTATACTTGACGAGAATACTTAGCTGAAACTTGCATAATTTACGTTTAATTACGTGTTGCCTGTAAACAACTAGTTAAATGTAAAAAAAAGTATTTCGTTTTTTCGTGAGGTTGTAAAGCGTTTTGCCTTATGCAGAGTGCTCAAAGTTTAGATAATTAATTTAATAATTAACACCTTTTATTAATCATTAATTTACTCCACAGAATTGCCAGAAAATCATACGGCTGCGTTCATTGAATGCCAAGACAGATCCCGCTGCGCTTGCCCGCGAGGTGGTCGAGAAATGTGACCTGATACACAAGTCACAGTTGAACGATGTGGAGCAAATAATATTCTATCTAAAGAATCGCAAAGACAATGCCAGCAACGGTAAGATACATCTCTTCTTATCAGACAATGAACTCATATTCCGATTCAATTGCAGACATTGCCGATAACACGCACACAAACAGCCGACGCTCGGCAGCGCTGCACAACTCGAATACACGCTCCTCGGCACGATCGCATACGGGTGCATCGGCGATGTCGGGCAGCTTTATGGGCAGCTTGGGATCGAGTGGCAGTGGGGGCAGTGGCACGACTCTCTCCACACCAACGACAGATGTATCCTTTAATAATATAGATGAATATGTTGAGCTGCTGTACGAAGAGCTAACCGAGCGAGTACGTGGTTCGGCCATGATACTGCAAATAGCACGCAATGCCGATAATCTTGAGGAGCTAGAAAAGAATGGTGAGAGTGTTGGCTTTGTATTCCATGTACTTACTTCTAATCCCATCGATTTACTTTCACAGAGGCCTGTCTGAGTGCATTGGCTCGTGTGCTGCGCGAGGATTGGCGCAAAAGCTTGGATCTTTCCACCAACATAATTTACATATTCTTTTGTTTCTCCACCTACACAAAATTCCACCCACTGATTGTGCAGTACAAGGTGAGTAATATTACAGGCATTTACGCAATTCAATTTATCCTCAATGTTTATTAATAAACAGATCGGATCACTGTGCATGGATGTCATCGATTATGAGCTGCGTCGTTATGAGACCATGCGAAATGAATTGGACATACGTAAGCAGCCCAAGGGATCGGCGCCTTTGTCAGCCAAGACAAGCAAAGAGAAGCTAAATCGCAGTACCGATGACTTTCTGGATATTATGAACGAAGAGAAACCCAAAGAGGTGAGAAAGAGCAAGCAGCAGGGAGTTGAATGAAGAACTTTATAAACGATTTGTCTTTGTTAGATGGAACCACCGCGTCGCCGCATTCCAGAGCTGAAGCAGCGTCCCAAGTCGGGCAACTGGAGCAGCTTTCATGGCACAATGTCATCATCATTGATCAAAAGTCAAATACTCAATAGCAGTTACCACGAGGCGCTATCGGCCAACTCCAACTCCAACTCGAATACGAATGCGAATACGAATACGAATGCAAATGCATTGGATACCGCATATCCGGTTGAGATGAAGGCGCAGAGCAACGAGTCATTGGATCAGAATGATCCCAAGGTGAAAAAGGAGGAAATCGATCGATTGAACAAGCAGCTGAAGATCTTTGCCAAAAAACAGGAGCAATTACTACGCGTTGCCTTCTACCTGTTGTTGAACATGGCCGAGAATGTTAAGCTGGAGGAGAAGATGCGACGAAAGAATATTGTGAAAATGCTAGTCAAAGCTTTGGATCGACAGAACATTGATCTGTTGATGCTTGTCAGCACGTTCCTCAAAAAGCTATCGATTGTGGGCGACAACAAGGATGAGATGTCGGCCTTAAATATTGTCACAAAATTACCGCGTCTCTTTCAAAATCCGCACACAGATCTGATACAGGTTACATTGAAACTAGTCTTTAATCTGTCATTCGATGGTGCACTGCGTCGCAAAATGATTGCAGCTGGCTACCTGAACATGCTGGTCATGTTCCTCAACGATGAGAAGCATCATGGCATCGCTGTCAAAATACTCTACCACATGAGCCTCGACGACAAGGTGAAGGCAATGTTCACGCACACTGAGTGTGTGCAGATGGCAACCGATGCCATAATCGTGAATCTGAATGTTAAGGTGGATTTGGATCTCATAGCGCTGTGTATCAATCTATCATTGAATCGCCGCAATGCGCAAATAATGGTCGAGGGTCAGCGACTACATAGCCTGATGGATCGTGCTTTTAAATATCAGGATGCGCTGCTGATGAAGCTCTTGCGCAACATCTCACAGCATGAGTCGCTGCAACTGCACTTTATCGACTATGTGGGCGATTTGGCCAGGATTCTAACCATTTGCGACGACGAGTCATTCATTGTGGAGTGCTTGGGCATTCTGGGTAATCTGGCGTTGACCGACTTGGATTATTCACAAATACTGCAGAATTTCCAGCTAATTCCATGGATACGACAACTGCTTGTGCCGTGCACACGTGTGGATGATCTTGTGCTCGATACGATTGTCTATTTGGGTACATGCGCTTGCGATGAGCTTTGTGCGCTGCTTTTCTGTCGCGCCAAGGTTGTGCTCTCACTAATCGAGCTGCTGAAGGCGAAGCAGGAGGATGATGAGATCGTGCTGCAGATCATCTACGTCTTTCAGCAGATACTTAGACATGAGAGCACACGCGAATACATGATCAAGGAGACCGAATCTCCGGCTTACCTCATAGATCTCATGCACGACAAGAACGAGGAGATACGTCAAGTGTGCGATTACTGTTTGGACATCATTGCGATCAGTGACACCGAATGGGCGAAGCGCATCAAGGTGAGTAGGGAAAAAAATATGATGCGATTACATTATTATATCAACCTTTTACGCCACAGCTGGAGAAGTTCCGCAATCACAATTCACAGTGGCTGTGCATGGTGGAGTCGCAGCAGGATCGCGACAACGAGCAAGACTTCCTGGACAATAACGACGAAGATAACGACTTAGATACTTACCTTCGATCCGAGTACTTAGACAATTGCAATCTCTACAACAGCTCGAATATAAATGAGCAGGACACGGATACGAATAGCAACAATAGCAACAATCCAACCAGTCCAGCCATGTCCACTTACAGTCGACCTGTTAGCACGTAAGTAGGACGTGGTATTCTAACTGTGCCCGATGATGAACTAATCGATGATACTACCTACAGTTATCGACGCAGTCAGGATTTGGATGAGCTGTATAACATGACATCAAGTTCCAAGTCGCAGGGTTCTAGTCAAGGCGGCAATGATAGCAATTATATGTTCAGGTCAAACAAGTCTCTGGATGGCGAGGGGCTGCACGATGAGCTAACATAGGGACATCAGATAGATTTATGTTAATCTCATGTTTTGTAGTTTAGCTTCTAGTTTTATGGGTAGTTGTGTTACCCAGCAGTAGCTACTATACTATAGCAAACTAGCTACCAAATCGGAACACATATGATGCAGTTACCTCACGAGGTTTATATATATTGTAGGGAGAGAAGAACTACCGCACGCTTCTCCCAAATCCAGCTAAACCTCAAGATGTAATTTTATCCTAGCAATTCCGATTAACATACGCGTATATTACTTATGTTTACGTTCATTAATCGAAGATGTTACATACATATAATGACGGGGCAAATTTTTACTCAAGACATTCGCAGATCATTATAATTTTGCTTGAAGTTCCCTTTGTTAAATATGTCTATGTCCGCCCGATGATATAGGGATATGCGAAATAATGTATTACCTTAATGCAAATGTGTGTATGTGAGAGGCAACCTTGACTCTAGCACATACATATATATATTGTTTTCGATCAGTATCAACAACCTAGTCGACTTGTTTGTTTTTGTCCGTCTGTTTGTGTGAATACGTCGATCTCAGGAACTAAACGAGCTAGAAACACCAAATGACAATTAGCAAGTACTTTACAAATACCATGTACAGATCAAGTTTCCTTTCATTCTCGAATAACGACTATTTTAGACGTATACGGTTGTCCCTATAAAGGAAAACACTCTGTATTAAAGGAAAAAGACTTTATGCCTAGAACAATGTGCCCAGCTAACAAAACTCTGTCCTTAATTTTAGCATTTTGCGGGCCTCAGCTTAAACCTTGTTTATCACAACTACTACTATACAAACTTTTTTAAGTGAGCGAAATATTTGTGCAATTTAATCTAGAAACGAAATCTATTATATATTTTATTTTAAGTTTACATTTATTTTACAAAAGTTTTCAACACACAATTATATTGTAAACGAGAAATTGTAATTTTAATCTGATTAACGAACCAAAAAACAAGCCCGCTTAAAATAAAAAAAAGCACTGGGAATGCTTTAAATCAATGTGTTTGCTGTCCTAAACCAAAAGGATATAAAATCCTTATAAAAGGAGAGTGACAATTAATATTTGCACAATTTCGTTCTACAATTGTTACTATATTTGTAACTAAACAATTTGCGATTGCTTTTGTACATTTTACTAGATAGCACATACATTATGTGGGGTAGATTTTATATACAAACATTATACATGGAGTCAACATTAGCTTCATTGATGGCAGCCCTTATAAACTACGTACTTGGTCGCTTACAGCAGCGACGAGGTAAAAATCTGCTTTAATATTTGTGGCAATGTCGTGAGGTCCATGCAGGCAAAACTCTGTCCGGGCGGCATTTGTGATACGATTCTGGAATGGGGAGAATGACGTCGTTTTTATATCGATTTAAATGAGTGGTCAGACAGGAAATGATGCTACTTACTCGTCGGCTTCTTCGGCCAGACTACCAATGAATATGACGTAACCCTTGACCTTTGGTTCTCCGCGTTTAAGTGCCATAGCCAGATCCTTGGGTGCTATGCCATAGCGTGCAAGATTCGCATCGCTGAGAACAACAACAATACCGCTACCGAAGTTCTCCTCTGCGCCCAGCGTGGAACAAGCTTCGCGTGCCGCCTTCACGGTGCTATCGCCAGACCAGCAGAACTGCGAATGGGCGTGCATCATGCGTATTACCTCGAAACGCTCCTTGTCGTTCTTCGGCGCGCTGCCCACATTGACGAACGGCAGCTCCCATCCTTCGCCACTGTGTCCAATTATATCGTAGGCGATTTTCTTCTCAAAACCCTCAAATGCCTCCATGGCCATGACCACGGCCTCCAATTCACGGTCCAGCCGTCCATCGTAGCCGTTGAATCTGTGTAAGGAGAGGGGGATTTACTATATATATTGAGGTACATATGTGAATCAACACTCACCTGTACATGGATCCAGAGACATCCACAATCAACTTGAGCCGATTGGGTTTCTCCTGCACATGATCCGCCCAGGGATTCGCCTCGGCACGCCTTCTGTAAATGTTCTTCTCGCCCGTGATGCCCTCGATGAGCCGCGTATCGTCCAGATCTCCGTGTGTCTGATACTTTTGCCATTGTCGCTCGTTGCTCTTGGTCTGCATTGCCTCCAGAATAGCCTTCAATTGCTGCACCTGCTTGCGATTCGGCTCACTGAACTGTGCGTACACCTTGTGATCGTGGGCGGACATCTTAATCTCTTGCAGCTTCTGCTCGTATGCCTTGCGATTCATTTCGCGAGCGGCTTTCTTAATCTCCTCCGGCACATCGGCCTTCTCCTCATCGCTCAGTTGATGCACCTTATGTCCCTTGTCCAAACGGAATGGTCCACCTTTGCCGCCCAAGCCGGCGGTGTCACGACCACCGCTGCCGCCAGCCCAAGTGTTGCCACCCACATGTGGATCGTTTTTCGGATCGATTTTACCGAATTTCGGTCCGGAGACGCCCAGACCGCTGTGCCGATGCACGGTCATCTGCAGCTCCTTCTTCTGGCGCAGTATTTGCATCTCATCCTTGGCATACTCCTCGATTGCCAAGCCATGTTTGCTAAGCACCTGTGTAACCTGTTGCAGCGCTTCGGGCTGATAGCGATCGAAGTCCAACACGTTGCCCACCAGCTCGGACATATTCTCGTTGGGATAACGCTCCAAATGCTTCACTATGTTCACCACCTCACGCGTTGAGTATGGATAATTGAGGAGTCCCTCGTCCGCCAGACTGCGCAGCTCGCCGAATGCGTTTACCAACTTTCTGAGCACCTTAACTGGTACATTTGGTCCGTAGCGCTGCAGCAGATAGATCTCAGATTCGGGCGTGGGATTATCAATGACATGACAACTGAACACATCACCCAGAGCGGCAAAGAAATCGTTACCCAAGAACGGGAAACCTGGACGATTTGCCAGTACAATAAGACGAAAATCTGGATGAGTTTCGATATAGTTGGGCTGCGTTGCAGGGACACCATGTGGCAATATGCGTCGACCATCGGATAGCATCATCTCACCGCTCTCGACCAAATTGCGTAGAATGCAGGTCACATTCACTGGTGCCTTGTCCGCCTCATCGATGACGAGTACATGTCCAGCCTTCACAGCCTTAACCAGCGCACTGTCCTCGAAAACCACTTGACCATTGCGCAGCGTCGACTGCAGCGTCAGACTGTGCACCGTGGTGTCTCTGTGCAGCTGCAAATACTCCCGCGGACGCTGCATCAGCTCCAGCAGGCGATCGATGAGCTTGTTCTTGCCCACGCCCTGATTGCCCACCAGCAACAGATGCTCGCCAATGAGGAAATCCTGCAGCAGTCGCTCCAGCAACGCCACATGCTGTGGCATTTCGTAGAATAACGTGCTGGGCACCTTGGACTGTTGGAACGCAGATGTTTCGAACAGTTGCATCTCAGTTTGACCTATGCGCAGTTTGTTGTCCACAACGCTGATTTGTTTGTCGCCAGGCTTGATCTTGGTCTGTCCCGCGCTTGACTCAATGCCGGCCTGCTTCATGGCCTGCTCGAGCGCAGCACGCGAAAGTGCTGGCATAAACTTGATCAGGAACGTATTTTGCAGTACATCGTGCACATTGCTCAGATCACTGTCCGGATATGCTGCCAGACGGCGACCCAGTTTGAGTAGTTGTCGTGTCGATAGCGTACCGGAGAGACCCTTCAGCAGAGGATCGGTTGAGGAACGCAAATGTTGTGTCAGCGTAAGCAGCTTCTGCATTTCGGGCTGCACACCGCCACACAGCTGGACCAGCAGCTCGTGTTCTTCACTTTGCTGCAGTGGACGCAGCTCCTGGAACAGGAACATGCTCAGCAATTCTGGGGTCAGCCAATTGGGCTGTGCAGTGCCTGGTTTCGGTGGCTCAGCCAGCGCCACTATGCGAAATGCTTTATGTATAGGCAGTATGCCAAATTCCTTGAGCTGTTCCTGGCTAAGTCCTTGACCAAGCAGTGCCTCGTACCGATCCGCATGAAGTAAGGTTGTGCCATCGCACAAGTGAAGCTCGCGATCGTGTATCAGGCTGCAATGGGAAACAATGATGAGGCAGAAAGCGGACAGGGGGATAACTTACCGCTGCAGCACGGACGCGGTGCTCTTGTGCAACCGATGCAGACCATTCAGAATGGCCACCGAGCCAGTTTTGGCTGCTCGCACAAGTGGCGAATCGCGCCAGATTGTATCGCCCTCGACGTTGGTTATGCGCTGCTGTATCAGATCCCTGGACGTCATGTCCTCGTAGAGCATCATGGGTTCGGTGGACTGATGCAGCATTCGCATGAGTTGTTTTGTTAGCGTCAGCTTGCCCACACCCTTCTCGCCCAGCAGGCAGATATCGCCCACAGCGTAGGACTGCAGCAGCAGCGCGAGTACCTGACGTTGATGCGGCAAATCCACAAAGTTGCCGCTGCCACTGGGAGCTGAACCAGCCGGCAAGCTCAGCTGCAGCTCGTCCAGTTGCACACTGATATGATCCTGCTGAGGTTCGGCTGTAATGCGCTTCACAGTGTGCCTGGGCTGCAGCTTCACTCCCTGGCTGGTAAACAATTCATTTATGCGTTTCTGCTGCTCTGGCGTCAGTATGGATTGATAGGGATACAGCGTCGAAATGACATCCGGCAGCGTTAGTGATGGATTCTTTTGCAGCATCCGAGCACCCAGGCGCAGATTGTGTAGTGGAAAGTCGGGCAACTGTATGGACTCGTCGGCAGTTTGCAGCGTCAGGGCGAACGTGATCATTTGCTTGAGTTGGGCGGCCGGCACATCGGGTGTCAGTTGCTGCAGCTCGTCGTAGAGCTCGTAAAATGTCGAAGGCGTCACGATACGCGACTGGAAACGCGAACGAAGCGGCGGATCTAACGGTGTGCCCTTGTATTTCTGTATGGGTAAGCCGAGCGCCACGACACGAAAGTTCTCGGATACTCGAAGCAGTCCCCATTCGTCGAGCTGCTGCTTTGTATGTGTCTGCAATGCATATAAGAGGCGTGGGTTAAATATCGTAGCAGCACATCGATGCGATACGTACCTCGAGCAGCTTGTCGTAACGCTCTGGTGCCATTAGAAATTTACCGCTCTCCAGATGCATTTCACGATTCTCTAGCAGATTGTTTAGTACAGGCAGCACATTGCGCTCGGCATGCTCCACGCCGTCGAGCACAAGAACGCGCCCGTTGAGTGCAGCACGCACCGCGCCCTGATCGTGGTATATGGCAGTCTTGTTCTGAATCTCACGTCGTTGCTTCAGGTCGCTCTCGGTGGTGTCGCGGCTGAGCGCAACGTATTCCAGTTCACGCTGTGTCAGCTCCAGAAATTGCATGACCAACTGACGCCGCAGCGGGCCGGGTCCGCCGAGCAGAAACATGTCCTGTTTCAGCGTATCCTTTTGCAGCATCCAGCGCAGATGATAGAGCGTCGACTGGCTCAGCTGGGCAGAGCCATCCGCTGCGTAGTTCACTGCAAGCAGCAAAATTAGTGTAAGCAAAAGTAATTTTCATATTTGTTTGAGTCTGCATCAGTGATGGACAGTGCTGGCGTTTTACGCATATCAAGCTAAGATCATCTCTAAAAATTAATATCGAGTATTTGATTTATCGTTTTTAGTATTTTTGTTTGCATCAATTATCACATCTTCTCTCTATCTTATCACTGCATTGCTCTGGCAGTGTAAACAAAAGTTGGCAACACTAGAAGTGTATGTTTTGCATACGAGAGAGCAGCACGCATAGCGTGGCGCACGCTTTCGAGCGAGAGAGATACTATCTGTTTGTGTGTGTGTGTGTTGTTGCTTTATCCCGGCCACGATACGGCCTGCTCATCCCTGATCTACACTCTGAGTGAACTTTGCCCCGTCCATGCTAACGCTCAATTTACCATATTTATGCGGCACCAGATGAGGCTTCTTTGGCTTTGTCAGAGGAACGGCTATGTCACCGATGGTTATCCTGTCGCCATCGATATCCACGTTGCCGCTGGCAGTGGTTCTCCAGCTTTGCCTCCATGCTGTCGCTTGGAGTCTGTGACGCAACAGGTGTCCGACGCGGCTTTGCATACGCAGGGGCATAGCAATCTCTGAAGCCGGACAGGGGATGAGGAGGAAGCACAAACGAACCTGGGTGGGATATAAGCAAGCTGTTCGCCTCGCTTACTTCGAGCAATCCAACGGCCAAGACACTTTCAAGAGACACGCTCGACAGATGTTTGCTACGAGTGGACAGTGCTGCCAACTCGCTGTAAATGTTTAAATTGAATGCCGCTTATTTTTCGATTCATAATTATAAAGGAATTCAAGCAGCAACAGATGACAGTAAAATAAAAACAATAAATGAGTTGCACATTTCCAATATTCATCTTAATTTATTTATAATTAAAAGTGCTTATACATACATGCCTATGTTATTTCAATCGATTACTCGGACTTATCGATACATTCTACACAGCTGTCGCCGAGACAATAACAATAATAAAATGGTAAGCCCCGTTCTATTTCTATTGCGTATAGCAAGTTTCACGCATTTTCTTCCACTCCGCGAGTAGTTTAGTATTTTTCTCAAAATCTGCGTGATTTTGTGCATCAACTATGCTTGCGGTTCCAAGCAGAATGCCAAGTCTCCAAATATACTATTGGTGCTGAGCGACGATCAGGATGTCGAGCTACATGGCCTGTACCCACTGCACCAGACAATGCAGATGTTCTCGCTGCACGGAACACAGTTCAAAAATGCGTTCACCAGCACCCCGCTCTGCTGCCCCTCCCGAGCGAGCCTGCTGTCCGGGCTGTATGCGCACAATCATCGCACCCTGAACAACTCGCTGAGCGGCGGCTGCAACAGTCAGCACTGGCGCGAGAGATTCGAACCACGAGCATTGCCTGTGCTGCTGCAGAAGAATGGATACCGAACGTTCTTCGCCGGCAAATATCTCAATCAGTACGAAGGCGCCGAAGTTCCACCCGGCTGGCACGAGTTCCATGGATTGCACGGCAATTCTCGCTATTACAACTACACGCTGCGCGAGAACGAGCGCAATGTTAGCTACTCGGACAGTTATCTGACCGATCTGCTATCGGATCGTGCAGTTGAATTTATTCGCAGCACAGCTAATGTGCATGGAGGGCGGTCTCACGCACCGTTCTTTGCCATGGTAGCGCCACCAGCGGCACATGCACCCTTCACACCGGCACCACGACACGAAGGCGCCTTCATACGCGTCAAGGCGTTGCGTACACCCAGCTTTAATGTGCCCGACAGAGGTAAGTCGCCAGATCTACATATACACTGTTTGCTTCGACTAATCTTTCGATTACTGCTTTGCTAGAGAAACACTGGTTGGTTGGATCGGGTCGTCGTCTGCCAGACGCCACGGTGGAAACAATAGACACATATTTTCAGAAGCGCTGGGAAACACTGCTCTCTGTGGACGAAATGATGGTGAATCTGTTGAATGTACTCAACGAAAGCGATCGTCTCGAGAGCACTTACATAATCTATGCATCAGACAATGGGTATCATCTGGGCCAGTTCGCACAGCCCTTCGACAAGCGGCAGCCCTACGAAACGGATATCAAGGTGCCGCTGCTTATGCGCGGACCCGACGTGCCGGCGAATCGTGTTCTAGATATGCCTGTCAGTCTGCTGGATCTCGCACCGACCATTTTGGAGTGGGCTGGTGTGCCGGTGCCCAACTACTTGGATGGTCGCTCCCTGCGAGACGATCTACAGGTCGTTTATCTGAGTCAAGCGACTAGCGAATCGACCTCCAGTTCGCGCACTCTGCTCATCGAGTACTGGGGCGAAGGCAACGATGATACCTTCAATCCCGCCTGTCCAGAACAGCGTAGTGATCATCTGGCCCAGTGCACGCCCGAGGCGGACTGTCACTGTCAGGATGCCTGGAATAATACGTATAGCTGCGTGCGAGATTTTCGCTATCAGCTCGATCGCATCTACTGCGAGTTCGCGGATAGAGAGAGCTTTGTGGAGGCCTATGATCTGGCCACTAATCCGTATCAGTTGAAGAACAACGTCGATGACTTTCTTCCCATAGAGCGTGCCTTATATGGAATACTACTCAAAAACCTCACGACTTGCGTCGGCGAATTATGCCGCGTTTAATTATTCAATTTCGAATATTATTCAAATTTAAAATCGTAACCGAATGTGATATTTATAAGCGCCGCAAAGCAATTGCACAAAATTCTTTGTATTCTAGTTATAACTAATTGCTCAAATTAAATAATCAGTCTATCAGTTTGCTCTTTAAAATTAACGGTTACGATAATGGAAAGAAAACATCGAAGTGCTATCGATTCTTGCACGACTGTAAACGCACTGTTAGCTAACAGGCGCCCACACGCAAAGCTGCGATTATGTTACTGCCCAAAATCTCGTGCCATGCCTCCCAATCGATGCGAGCTTACGTGTCTGTTCATGTTAACGTCGGTTGCGCCATGTTGGTGTAAGAATCTAAAAGAAAACTATTTATATTTGATTTTCGTTTTCGTTAATCAATTCAATCAATTCGGCAACAGTTAAGTCAGACTTCACCTTTCGGATCAAAATTCAAAAATATTGTATTTATTGGATTAATCGTACAGCGCGAGCATTACAGCCAAGTGCATAGAAGTTGTTTACATAAACACACACGCGTCTTCGATTCGTAAACAATAAACAAACGTGTTGACGTCATGAATGTTCTACCTCAAAGCAAGCACTACAATCTGACGCACTACCAGCAACGCTACAACTGGGACTGCGGCCTGTCGTGCATCCTGATGATACTGGCGACGCCGCTGCGCGAGCATTTCCTTAACAATTTCGAGAGCATTTGCAAGGAAGAAGGCTTCGGCTCGAGCACCTGGACAATTGATCTGTGCTACGTGCTGCATCGCTATCAGGTGCATCATGATTACTATACGCAGACACTGGGCGTGGATCCCAGCTACTCGCAGCACAATTATTACTCGCAGATCATTGATAAGGACGAGAAGCGTGTGACACGCCGGTTCAAGGAGGCCAAGGCCCATGGGCTGCACGTGGTGCAGCGCACGGTGGACATACAGGTGATCATGAAGCATTTGGCCAACAAAGGACCCGTCATTTTGCTAACCAATGCATCGCTGCTCACCTGTGAGATCTGCAAGCCTAATGCACTAGAATCGTTTGGGTAAGTCGTGAACCGCTCTCGGTGTTCTCTCTCAATCTTTCGGGGCGAGATGGAAACGAATCTTGCATTGGCTTTACCAAAACTTTTGCCTATTCACAAGCTGTTTACGTCTATCTTGTATTGCCCCAAACACACGCTTGCGCTCGGATGCGAATAAAAGATACGCTGGACATTATGTGGTGCTCTGTGGCTTCGATATGGCCACACGAAAGATTTACTATCACAATCCCGAGGTGCACGATGGACGTGAGTGTGGCGTGAACTTAAAGTAGAAACGCTCTTCGTTAATTCCGGCATATTCTCTTGTTCACAGACATTTGCCGCTGCCTGTTCGAGGCCATGGACGAGGCCCGCACCGCTTTCGGTACCGATCAGGATATTATCTTCATTTACGAGCAGAAGCCGGAGAAGGCAGAGAAACCACAGCAGCAGCTGCAACAGCGCGTGGAGCAGCCTAAGCAGCCCGAGCAGCTGCAGTGCAGCGAACAGTAGAGAAGCAACGCAGCTACTTCAGCCTGAACATATGCAGTACCTGTCCAGCAGTTGCCAGACTCGTTCTTGTCTTGACATGGATCTGCGCTTTGTGATATTAACTTGTAGTAGAAATCGGAATCGGAATCGGAATCGCTTCTGCTAAGCTAGCAGCCTGCCCCCTTACTCCCAGCCAAACTCTGTTCAATTCCAAACTCGTCAGGTTGAATTCTTCCATGCGTGTCAAGCTGCATGTTTATATGAAAAACTTTGTTACATCTGGAATCAAACAAAAGTTTCATTCAGATATATGTTTTGCGGCCTGCAGGCTTTTCCTTCGAATTATTCCTAAAACTGTGATAAAACTTGTATGCACGTTCTTGACACCCCTTTTGTTTTGTTTGCCCCGCAAAGTGTGTGATACGGGACGCAGTTCGAGAAGAGCAGAGATTAGTAAAAGATAATCTAGGCAGCCTACAGAGTTTTCTATATACACAGTAGAATATATCGTATATATATATGTATATTGAAAATACTCAATATTCTTATGTAACAAACGTATTATTATTATTTGTATTTATTGTAAACAACATTATGTTGTAGTTATCAATGCATTTGACACATATTCGCTAGTTATACATATATATATATATAATAAGTTATTTAGTTAAATATTTTGGCCTACGGTTGGTCCCCATTCAAAAAAAAAAAAAAATACAATATATTTGCTTAGCCTCTGCCTGGCCATCGCGAAACAAAAATGTTACGATCTATAAATCGCATAATAAATTTCAACTGTATTTCTTTCGGCTCCCTGACTCGCAATACTGTAATAATAATATACGATATACAAAGTATTCTCGTTACACTTAAAATCAAATAGTTCTTGAGCTTAGCATAGCGTAATATGATAATAAAGTACGGAAGCATCACAATAAATAAACTAAACTATGTTATATAAAAGCTTGTAAAAAAAGTAATGAGCTCGTTAACTTGTTTCTCGCGTTCCCTTGTGCAATTTCTAAAAAAAAAAACAAAAAATGTTTCGTATTTAGTTTTAGAAGAATTCGTTATCGAAGTAAAATAAAGAAGGGAAACCCCACTTAACTGAGTCTTGCTTTACTGAGTCTTCTCTACGTCCTGTTCGTAGTGCAGCTGCTTGGTGAGTAGCTGCAGCTTAATGTGTGGTGCCTCCACGGGCAGAATGATGGATCCCTCGGCATTTTTATACTTGGCATACAACTGCTCGGAGAAAGGTTCAAAGCCCTGGGAGCGCAGTATCTTCTGCGAAAATATGCCAGTGGCATCTGCCTTGAGCAAATGATAGCCAGCCCGACGAGCCACTAGCTCGGCACGACGCACCAGCTCCTTGGCAATCCCTTGGCCACGAAAACGTGCATCCACCGAAAGGATACGCACATCGAAAATGCGATTCACATTGAAACGCTCGAAGAGATCCACCTGCAGGCTGTGCGTGTAGAGCAGCTCGAAGATCTTTTTGTAATTCTCATCCGTGCTCAGGTGCAGCTTGTCCAGTGCCTCCTCTGTGTCACCCGGCAACAATATGCCATTGAGTACAACACCAGCGATTTGGCCATATGTATCACTGCCCTCGCGTCCATCCAGCGCCATCAGACTCAGTTCCGACTGAAGCGTCGTCATGCTGTGATGCTCCAGCTCACTGTTACCGCCTCCCTGCTGGCACAGACCTGCGGCCCGGTTCAGCGGCTCGTCGGCAAAAAAGTTCTTACGCAGATGATCGATCACCCTCTCGTATTGATCGGCCGATATCAGTTTGTACTCCATTTTTGTACTCCAATTGGGGATGAGGTTACTCTAGAAAAGCTGTGAGTGTGTAAGTATGTTGTTAAAGATAAGTATGAAGGAGATATTTCTTCCACTATGACTTATCTATATTATTTTAATACTATCTTTTTTTATACTAAGAAAATATAAAATGTAAAATTTTTTAAAAGTTTTAATAAATTAGAATCAAAAATGATAGATATAAAAAAAATGTTATCAATCTGTATTTCTATAGAAATTCTCAATTTAAGTGCTAAAAAATATTTAGTTGGATACTCAGATCTGTGCTTATTGTTTGCATTATTTTTGCTTTATTGTTAATCTTTTTTTAGCTAATGAAAGAATACAAAATTTGTTATATATTTCATAGACATAATTTGTGGTCTGTCGCCAAATTTGTCATTCAATAGAACATACAATTACGCTGCTCGAGCGTAGGAAACATAAATATAATGTCATAACAAAAGGCCGAAATTAAATAATAGCCAAATAACACGCAATTATTTGTGTAAAAATAGCTATAAATTATTTTTTTCCCCAATCTCGGGAACGTTGGGAGTCTTCTTTTAGTATTTTTTGCAGTTAATAAAGCAGTACACACACAATATGTGTATTTCAAATTTGTATAACTAAAATTTAAAGCTGAAATAAAATTGTATCTTTAAAAATGCAAATAAAAAGCTTAATATACACTCTAAGGCATTAACACAATTTGTTAAACTCTTTAAAAGGACGAGCCCACTGTAAAATACGCAGGCTGTTGATCGTGTAATCGATAAATTTAAACAGCAAGCGAAACGGTTAGCTGTGGGTTAAAGGAGTTTTCACTTTTGTTTTGAAGCTGTGTTCTAGGCACACGCATACATTGACTTGCGCGCTCTCAGAGACACAGGCATGCACACGCACACGCACAGGCACACGCACACGCACACATTCCAGCGCGCACTGCACTGACTCCGCGCTCTCTTTTTCTCATTTGCTCTTGCTTTATTGCCATGGCTGTTGTTGTTGCTGCCGCTGCTGCTGAGTTTATTGCTGCTATTACAATCGCATTAAATCCAACATTTACGACGCTCAAACGACAGAGCCATGTCACAGCTTTGCACCTCCCCTCCCCAAGCACTTCTCTCACTCCACTCGGCTAATGGCGCGCCATCTGACATCACCTGCACACGCACACTGACACACACACACACACACACAGGCAAAGCCTATTTGCTGCTCCGCTGCGCTGCTTTTGTTTAATTTAATTTCGATTTGCTTATCCTGCGATAGGCAATTATACAAAATGTTAAAGCTCAAGTCGCTTAATAGGATTGCGCTGCGCGGGAGCGCACAAAAAATGTGTAACCTACTTGCGGGCGCTGCACGATGCCAACTGTGAACTGTGAACTTCCAACGGCAGCAGCAGCATCCCAGCTGAGCTGTGCGTAGTGCGAAAAAGGAGAAAGCAAAATAGGAGAAAGCAAAAAAAAACAAAAAAAATGTCATTCAGTGGCGTCGCTCGGCGCCGTCGCTTGGCTCAACAAGTCGTTGTGTACGTGCGACGCCCCGTTCGGTTGCCGCCACTGGCGGCTGGCAGCAAACATTTTGGGGGCGCGGCGCCTTCAAAGGATGAGCGACTGGCCGACTGTGTGTGCGTGCGTGTACAAGTGGTTGTGCGTGCGTGTGAGCACGCGACTGAGTGCCGCCGTTTTGAGTGTGTATTGTGTGCGTGCGAATGCTGCGAGAGAGAGAGAGAGAGTGAGTGCATGAGTATGGCTGCCTGCCTGGTCGCCTGGTTGTGACTTATGGCAGCTGCCCATACAACTGCGAGCAGAGAGTAAGAGTCAGAGTGAGCGAGAGCGAGAGCGAGAGGCTGGAATAACTTCTTTTGTTCTAACTCCTCCACTTTCACTCTCTCTCTGCTGCCTCCCAAAATTTCAGCTGTAGCAACAACAACAACAAAGCCAACTGTTGATTCTCGCCCTACGCGTATGTGTGTGTGTGTGTGTGCGTGCGTTAGGGTGGCCAGAGCATGCGGAAATTTAATGAAGAAATTCTTGTCTATTGATGCACGACATTGCGATTGAAATCTCAACTAATTAAATCGAGAAGCAGCAGCGCACAATAAAATTGTTATTAAATTTTAATTGTAATTTGTTATAGTTATGTTCGTTTGTATGTATTGTGCGCATTATAATGTCGCTTGTGCTCATTAAAGGCGACTTGCGATACGCTTTAATGTGCATGAATAAAACAGCAGCGCAATAAAACTAATTTGATTTCCAAATCTGAATCGATTTATCGTTTTCCCTATCAATACGTTACGATTTCGGTGCAGGTGCTCGCATATATTAATCGTATATTAGCATACATAAGCTATACACACGCTTTTTTCGAATATGGAGACTAAAACCGCTTCTTTGTTTGACTGGAAAATATATACTCTTTAAACTTCTTTAAGAACTTCTTTTTTAATACTCTTTAAACTTCTTTGGGAACTTCTTAAACTCTTTTTACACTCTGTAGATAGAGAAAAAAGGGGTTTACGCCACAATCCCTTTAATGCTTTCTACACTCAGCAAAACGGTATATTATTTATCCTTATAAATGTGTGTTTTTAATTAATATAATAATAAATGATCACTAATAATTTAGCAAAAAAAAAACTATTTGTTTGCCTTTTATTAGCCCTTGACATAGAATCTGCTCTTTAAGCGGTTAAAAAAATCAATATATAATAATATATATATAATAAAATATATCTAGAATACTCTTAAAACTCCAAAGAAATACTTTAAAAACTCTAAAATACTCTAAAATTCTTTATAAGGCTCTGAAAACTTTAAAGTACTCAAAAAACTCCAAAATGTTCAACTCTTCCGGATCGGAAGCTGCGTTTTCTGCAGTCTTTCATATCCCGAGTTGTTTTCAAGAATGACATAAAGGTTTTACAGTCTCAAAAAGCACGCATTTCTACCCTACCCCAGCTATTGCCCGATCTTCAAGCAACTTAAGTCGCACGGTCGCGTCCCCCCGCATTACGCCCCCAAGCAATTGCAGCTTGACCGCGACGCAGACCCAACTACTTTGTCCATGCCCAATGCCGTGTACAAAACTATTTTAATGAATGTTATCATCGCTTGTCTGGACGTCGCGTCGCCGTCTGTATATCACATATATCATATAAGGCATGCACGTGTGTATTTGTAGTTGGTTTTTATTTTTTTTTTTATTTAATTTTTTTTTTTTTTTTTTTTTTTTTTGGCACATGACCGCCGAAGACGCATATTCAAATTGCGTGACTTGACTGGCGCTTGGTCGCACCGCCAACTGCCCAGTGTCCAGGCTGGGACCCTGTCCCATTGTTACAGGTCAAAGCCGCAACCGTCACCGAAACTAAAACTCGACGACAATAGAAATGGCAGCGCGTGTCTTGCAGGCAGCGTGTTGGTTTCGGTGATTCGCTTTCGTTCTGCCTTTCATGGAGACCGCTTTCCGCAAGCGATGTGCATATCGTTCCCAATCAGCATCAATTTAAATCAATTTGCTCTAACGGCTATCGCAGCGATTTGGCAGCACTGGCCTAGAGATGTGTCCGACTGCTGCAGTGCGTCGTGTTTGGGCTTTCATGCTGTTTGCAGGAAGCTTTTCAATTTTCCTCGAGAAAAATGCTGCTTCCTTCCTTTGATGCTCTGCTTTTTGCAGGTCCTTCGGTTATGGAAAATTAGAGAATGTTTAGAAATATATGCAAAAACTGAACTAATCATATGGCAAGGATTTTTTTTAGTTATGCAGCATTTTTTCTCTGCTAAAATCCGTAGTTCTGTATATCATAAATAACTTATGTAGTAGCTGAAAGATTAATTAAAAAGAATCGTATAATGTACATAATGTACTTGTAGTATTTTACTTAAGATCAGGCTGCAAATCGTTAATATTATATTTTTAAACAAACTGTGCCTTAGAAATCTTGTCAGCTCCTTTGAAACAGATCTTTTGCCTATATAAAAGCAAACTATAAGCTTAATAATAGAAATTATATCGTAAATGAATCAATAAATCACAGTGCGCGCTTTTAAGTCTTTAAACCAGTTGAGACTTCTAAATTAAATTAAATTGTATCAAAAACTATCGAACTGCTTTAATCATATTTTTAATAGAGTTGAGTCAGGTAAGATCCCGCCATAGAATTTAAGTGGAAACGTCAATTAATCAAGCTTTTCCCAGTGATCTTCGCGTGTCACGCGCGCATCTCTAGCGTGACGTGCCGATTGGCGACACAGCTGCTGCGAATCAGCTGTGCGTACCGTGGGCCCCAACCAACTGTCGCTTTAATTTGTCCACCCAACGCGCTGTCGACGTCGACGTCGACGTTGACGTTGACGTTGCCGTTGCCGTTTGGCCGTTTTCACCGTTTGTCGTGCTTGTCGTTTGGCCCATTTTGTTGTCGTGCGCTTTGCTTTGCGCCTCGTTCTCGTTCTCGCTTCTCGTAGTCCGCTCGTGGTAGTCGCACTTATCGTAGTCCGTTTATTTTCGTATTGTTTTGCGTATATATCTTCTAGTTAATACGTTCGTACTTTGTGCTTCCTCTTCTACGCGTTCTGTTATTATTTTTAGTTCGTAGTTGTTGTTGTTTTCTGCACTTGTTATTGTTGTTTTTGTTGTTGTTGTTTTTCTACCACTTCGGAAGTTGTCGAGCGTCAATAACGGTAACTGTTAGCCCTCCAAAATGGCTGCCAAAGATCGTTTGCCCATATTTCCATCGCGCGGGTGAGTACACACTGTTCGAGCGAGTATGTGTAAGAGAGAGCTTGTTATTGTTGTTGTTGTTGTTGTTGTAGTGCGCAGACATTGATGAAATCGCGTCTGGCGGGCGCCACCAAGGGCCATGGCCTACTTAAGAAGAAGGCAGACGCCCTGCAAATGCGTTTTCGTCTGATACTGGGCAAGATCATTGAGGTAGGTAACGCTCCCTCTCTCTCTCTCTCTCTCTCTAGCTTAATCTCTCTCTCCTTCTCGCTTGTTTGTAGACCAAAATGGTGATGGGTCAAGTGATGAAGGAGGCAGCCTTCTCGCTGGCCGAGGTCAAATTCACCACGGGCGACATCAATCAGATTGTGCTGCAGAACGTGACCAAGGCACAGATCAAGATACGCACCAAGAAGGATAATGTGGCCGGCGTCACGCTGCCCATGTTCGAGCCGTATCAGGATGGCGTCGATACCTACGAGCTGGCGGGCTTGGCACGCGGCGGACAACAGTTGGCCAAGCTGAAGAAGAACTACCAGAGCGCGGTGCGTCTGCTGGTCGAGCTGGCATCGTTGCAGACCTCGTTCGTGACGCTCGACGATGTCATCAAGGTGACCAACAGGCGGGTGAATGCCATCGAGCACGGTAAGTAGACGCTAGGGTTTATTTGCTGGCCAACTTTCGCTAATGCGTACCCTTCCCTCCTCCGCAGTGATCATACCACGCATCAATCGCACGATCGAGTACATCATCAGCGAACTGGACGAGCTGGAACGCGAGGAGTTCTATCGCCTGAAGAAGATACAGGATAAGAAGAAGGAGGCACGCAAGATCGCGGATCGCAAACGTGAGGAGCTGCGTCGACAGGGTTGTGTGGTACCGTCGTGCGAGGAGGCGCAGAATATACTCGAGAACGAGGGCGACGAGGATCTGCTGTTCTAGGGCACCAGGAAGGAGTAGGGCTAACGAGTTACCCCACCCGCAGCATCCACAAAAAACTACCTCAACCGATCTGGCGTGGCCGAGTAGCATGCGTTCTTGCGTTCTTGCGTTCTTTGTGCTGCTCTCTCTCTCTTTCTCGCTCGCTCGCTCTGATTGTTTTCGTTTCCTTTGGCACTCTTGTTCTGCCTGCTACTGTTGTTGTTGTTGTTTTTGTAATCTTTGAAATTGTACCCCAAGTACCATGTACCATGTACCATGTACCATGTACCATGTTTAACTGAATACACACGTATGCCTGCATGTCTCAGTGTCTGTCTTTGTCTCTGTCTCCATCTCCGTCTCCGTCTGTAGTCTCTGTCCCTGTCTGTCGCCTAATGAAACCCGTTCTGGGCAAATTCGCTGCTTATTTGCGCAAATTTCTTTATGGCCCATTAAACGACTCATTAAGCCGCTTATAGCGTAGCCAAAATCACAAATTGCCAATCGAACGTCATCGATATCAGCGCATGCCTTGGGCACGCGCCATGTGCCGCAACCGCAACCGCAACCGCAACCGCAAAACCGTAGATGATCTTGAGATCTGTTCGCGAACTTGATCTTCGAACTGAAACTGCTAGAAAAGGCTGTTTGGCTTTAAATGAAAACCACATTATCTTGTTTTTTTCATACACACATTTATAAAATCTTCGTATTTATTCATAATATCATATAGTATGTATATAATCCATCTTATACACGTAATAGTTTGCCATTGACCATTGCGGGTGTTTGTTTGTGTGTGCTCTGTAGTTAAGAGTTGCACGGCTCTCCTAAACCGGGGTCTCTCTCTCTTTAAGTAAGTATGCAGTAATATCCGTCTATTTACTATATTATTATTATACTCAATTCTGTTCTTAAATTCGGTTTGCTTAGCTTAAGTAGGACAAGACAAAAAAAACACTCTTATACTATATATGCGTCGTGCTTTCCTCTCTCTTTCGAAGTGCACCCCCCCGCCAAAAAGTACAGTGTGCAGAGTGAGTGCAGTGTGTACACACTCACAGTGTCTTCCTTATTAGCGTTATGTTCAGCAATTGAGTCGACTGAGTTTTGCGAATTTATTCTATTATTATATGAAATATTTGTCTAAATTAGCCTTACGAGTCGCTCGCGCATACCTAATCGAGAGCGAGTGAGACGGGTAGCTGGCACAGCCGGGTCAGAGGTGAAGTCGCAGCACATTTCTCACAATCAAACGCGACCTTGACGTTGCAGCGATTAAGGGAAAACTAGAAATGTTTATCTATTGAAATGAGCTTGACGACAATTGCAAGATATATCTATATATAGATATTTATAGATATATAGACAACAAGCGGGGCAGAAATCGCCACCCACAAGCGGCATGTGCGCGGGGTAGGTCTAGGTTAATTGGAAAAATTGTCTCTTGTCTCTATACTATATCAAAGGTCTACGAATAGTTTTCGTACACTCCGCGACACTTGAATACGCCCCCCCCCACCAACGCTGCTCGTTATCGCAAAGCACGGCAATATATTTGTGTACATTATATGCGGGCTTTACGATCTATTCAATTGCCAAAACGACCGGATCTCTGTATAACGTATGCTTGCTGCAAATTATTTATATTTTGATGGGTTATAAAATTTGAATTAATCCACGTGTTATAAACAGAAAGCAAAGCTATATATTCTAGAGTGTGATAGCTTGCCATACCCTAGTCTATACCGGGAATATTATTATAAATTGCCAATAAAACAACTATAATTATAGGGTATATTAAAAAAAAGCTGTTCTGTCTGCCTAGTTTTCCATAAATTTGCATTTAATGTCTTTTTCGAGTCTTAAATAAATCAATTTCTACGAAAACTGTTAAGTTCCTGAAAGTATGCTATGCACAGCAAAACAGCTTTAAAGATAGTGCCCAATAAAGGGAGGAGGCATTGTACGAAATTTCAGCGGAATACCCTAGATTTTCGAGTGGCAAAAAGGAAAAAAATAGACAATTCTCAGTTCCTATGAAAAATTGAGTGGGCTGCAAAGAAAACTTGCTTACACAAAACATATAGTAACTTACACACATGCACAGAAAGACACACATGCATGCACACACACACACACACACACTCATACTTAAGTGGTATATGTGTGTTTAGATGCCCAAAGTGAACATATAAATATGTCCAGTGGTGTATCTGTCTCTTTCTCTGTCTCTGTGTGTGTGTGACATACAAGCGTCTGCTCGTCTTATACTAATACACTTATACATGCTTACATTTATATAAAAAAAAATGTTTACATATGTAATTATGTTTTATTTATATAAAAAAAAAGTGTGTGCACACGCGCTTTAGTTGAATCTTCAGGTTAGTACAGTTGCACGCTTCCAGCTCCCAGCGCCAAATAGCGCAAAGAGACAGAGAGAGAGAGAGAGAGAGAGCGAGAGAGAGAGAGAGAGGGAGAGAGAGAGCGAGAGAGAGAGAGCGAGAGAGAGAGCGAGAGCGAGAGAGAGAGAGACAGAGAGAGAGAGAGAGAGAGCGAGGGAGTGTGGGGTGGAGCGAGCGAGAGAGAGAGCGTATAAGCAAGTAAAGCAGCAGAGCGGGTGAGGCGGGCGAGCGGGCGAGCGAGATCGCCTGCGAGCGTGCGCCTTAGGCTTTTCGCGTTTGCTTCTTCTGCTTCTGCAGGATGGCTGCGGCGGCGGCGGCGGCGGCTGCTGCGATTGCAATCGTTGTTGTTGTGATAGCTGCGACGGCGACGGCGGTGCTGGCGTTGCCGTTGGCCGCCATTGTTGTTGTTGTTGTCGCTGCTGTTGCTGTTGTGGTAGGCTTTGCTGTTGCTGTTGTTGTTGCTGCTGCCAGCGTAGGCAACGATGGCGTCATAAATATTTGCTGCGGCATTTGGCTGACAGGCATCACACATTTGTTCTGCAAACGACACAAGCAGAAATACGCAAAGAAACCAAAAAGCGAACGAAAGCGAAACGAAAAGAGAGCGAGAGAGAGCGAGAGAGCGCGAGTTCGCAGCGTTGTAGTATGAATATGTGCGTAGATGATGCGAAAGATAAACAAAGAAAAAAGGAAAGCACAATGTCGAAAGCAAAAAGAAAAACGCAAATAGACATTAACTTGTTGTTGTTTTTTGTTTTGTTGTTTTGATTTGATTAATAACATATTGGCAAACCACGCAGTGTATAAGACTAAATTGTGAGTAGTAGAAGCAACTGAACGGAATAATCAAGTTTAACCGAAATCGATAATAAATCGTTGTCATCTCTATTAAATTTTCTATGAGCTTTGTGTTATCGCACAGCCGATTGACGATAGCACAACAAACGATATCAATGAATCATGTCTAATTTCGATTGCGAAAAAAAGTTAAAGCTGCTGTAACGCATAAACAGTGTGACCGTCTACAACGAACAGCTCTATATACAATATAATGTTTACAATAGCAAAGGAACAAAAAAAAAAAAAAACAGAACGTAGCTTGACTTGGTTTAATATAGGCGGTATAACTGTTTGCATGTATGTACATATTTACAATGTTATTGCTTAAGAATCGATGAATAGTTTTTTGGTATTTTTAGATAAATTTTTAAGTAATTTTGGTCACACCGATTGCGCTGCCAATTCTTTTTGAAAATTTAATTAAGAACATGCTAGTATAAGAGAGATCCTACTCAAGGTTTAATTGGTTGCTGTTACCATGCTAATATAACACTTATGAGATAACCTAATGACCCATGATATTCGGCAATCGAATCGAGGAACAGTCCAAGCGATAAAGTCAGGAGGTAAGGCTATAAATAGTTAGGAAATTTTCCGATAACCCTGCAATTTTTAAGGTTTCTTTCTATTTCGACATAGATGTTATTATATATATGTTTATATAGAAGTATTATATTGTGAGATATATTGCTAATCGTTTGAAATATTAAACTAAGAGAATGAAAATAAAGTATTAATCAAATTATGTTCGAATTACTATACATGTTTACTTTCTAGTCCCTACAGAGAAGTTTGGACAGTAGGTCTCCAAGTTTGCTGTAAAAGGAAGGACTAACCCAAGAAGTTCGCTACCTAGCTAGGGTATCGAGTTAGAAGTATCACAACTGGCAACTGGAAACATCATTTCCTATGGGACTAGAAGAGTGTGAGAGTAAGAATATCTGTCTATGTACATATATGTCTAAACGAGTCGAGTAGAGCTGGGTACGGCAACTGGAAGCCCCAAAAAATAAAGCGTGAAAGCGTGAAAGCGGAAGCAATTGGTTTTAGGAATCGTGGTGTGATTTGACCCCGATATAAGATGGCGTCATGCAAGCGTAACGTATGTAGGATCTGCCCAATTCAAGGTACTGTGCGTGCTCTCGTAAGTACTAAGAGAATTTCCGATAGGGTTGGATAAGGTGGAAACGATAGCTGAGTGACTCGCATGACACCACCCTGTGCCAGCCAGCTGGCTACACCCCATGCAGGAGACTGTACAGTGGAGTTGGCGAACGAGAGGCGTAGGTGTGGAGTGGAGTGTGCAAGAAGAAGAATAAGATTAATTAGAACAGACTACGCAGGTGCCGCTAGGCTTGAGTAGGGTCTTCTACGCTCTACAGACTACGTCTATTAATAGGTCTAGGTATAGTTAGTTGGCCTACTGCTCTGACAACTCAAACACAACTGACTCGGGTGGTACGGACGACGCTGGCGGCACTCGCAGTACCTTTTGGCCGCGAAAGCACAGGGTGATCATCCAGTTCGAGCGATTGCTTGCTGTCTCTTTTATTTCTACGCGTGTCGCCAGTGCCGATGCTGATGTGGGAGTGTCTTCCTTTTGCTGCGTCTCCTGCTCGGCATTGGCCGGAGAGTTCGGACTGCCATTGACGGTTGTATAGTTATTGTTGCGAGCGAGTCGCTGACGCTGTGGCTCGTTGGCAATGACAATGCTGATGCTGCTACCTTTCCGACAATTTAGTCGTTTGTTGGGCGGCGATACCCTGTAATAATTACAACAGACACACTCAGCCCGAAGTTCCTAATGACGGCTAACTTCATACATACCGCTTGCCCGGTGGCAAACCTTCGCCCGGCTGCTGTAGTGCATCTGTATCGGGTGCGGTATTGTAGGCGCCGGAGTACATCGAGGCACGCTTGGGTACCCATTCGGAATGACCACGCACCGACATCCACACGGTCAAGCTCTTAAGCAGCACAGCACGCACCTGCAGCGGAAGAGCGAGAGTTGAAGAGGAACCGCAACCCGACTCGTACCTCGCTAGGGTGCCGTACTCACCTCTCCGTTTAGGAAACAATATATGAGCGCTATGAAGAAACCTTGAAACGAGGTAAGAAAATACGTTGAGTAGCTCCACAGTGCAAACTTCCACGCCGTTTTCAGCGCCGGCACCAGGTGCAACAGGTTCGTGATGCCCAGCAGCGGTAGCAGCACTATCGCCGCACGTACCGCCTTGCGGGTCTGCTCGATATCGCTCGCCTGCGACTGCCGCAACTTCACGACGAGCACGCGAATGATGTTTACTAAGAAAAAGAAGTTCATCTGCAAGAGAAGGGCCAATGAATGAATCCGATTAAGGTTGCCTTAGTTAGGGTCTTTGAAATGCAAGCTGGAATTTCACTAGAAGGTCTCAACCATGTAGGTACCATGTAGGAGTTGACTCAAGCCTAAAGTCAACAGTTCTGCATAATTGTTTGGTATGTAGCTAAGGGGTAGGGTACCTTGTAGGGTGCTGCATGAGACCTACCTACGGTACAATACAAGTGGACTGGGTAGGATATATTTTTGCATGTCTTTCTTCTTCTTTTCAGTTGAAGGTCTCAGCCCAGAAGACAACCTACAACAAGCTGTATCATGTAGGAGTTGACTCAAGTCTAAAGTCAACAGTTTTGCATAATTGTATGGTATGTAGCTAACGGGTTGGGTACCTTGTAGGGTGCTGCTTGATACAATACTGGGACTGGAACTGGGTAATCCATACTTGTGCAATCGGAACCATCGAAGGTAGCTTTGCGAACGAACTGAATTATGTGACCTAGTTGGAGTAGGGAAGCAGGAATTGACTTACCAATATGACTGTCAGGCGTGGTCCCTCCAGTATCCAGTAGTAGGGGGTTAGGTTGTAGTTCCACATGCATTCGCCCGGCCTGGTATCCATAAATAGTGCCGTACAATGTACCCACACCGTGGTCATCAATACGGGAACACCCCAGCCGAGTAGTGAAAATAATACAAGTGGAAAACTGCCCTGGAACACGGCTACCGTGACCATATTGTGCAGATAGAGTCCCTCGATGAACATCCACATGAACATGGCGGTGCGTGCGTACTCGAGTAGCACATAGGATGCCTCGCAGAGATAGGGCTACAATGAGTGAAAATATTAAAGCAGTTGAGGAACCCTTCGGCTTGGTAGGATGCTTACCGTATTCTCGATAGCCGATAGACTCGTATTGGTGGCCGCTTCGGGTTTGCCGCGCCGGAACTGATCCAGATAGAGGGTTAGTCGCACTATCACCTGCAGTACCATGGCTATGAAAAGGTTCTTATGGATCTTGGTGCGATTGTTGCGTAACGATCGAAATGCACAGAATATTGCCAGCGAAATGATCAGTGCCAGCAGAGAGATGCACAGCCCGACAATTTCCAGGGTGCGTATGCGTTGCGCAATATCCATGTAGAGCTTTAAGTGGGTAACAAATACAATTGCAAGATCAAGATCGATATCGGTATCAAGTCGAGATCGAGATCGAATCGAATAGTAGATGTTACTCACACTAACGTCCTTGATCTCTTTCATAAGGCGTTTGACTTCGGGCTTGTAGCACGGTCCATAGTCGGTCCAGCCCGCCGGATTCGGTTCGCTATCGTTGGGTCGCACGCCCCAGTGTCCATCAATCTCGCATTTGCGATTGGCGAATTCTATTTGTGATTGCAGGAAAGTACAACAAGTTGCAATTGGTGTCAGGGTCGTTGGGAATGCGAGTAGAGCGCAAATACCGAGCTGCCAATCGATTGGGGCAGACCAATGCAGTATGTGCTGAGTAATTGATAGGGTATAAGTGCTATACATAGCCTGCTTTGCTTACTCAAGCCTTGCCCCATTGTACGGGCAATGGACTCGTTGTACAGCCAAGGGGTGTCTTTTTTGTATTTTTTTTTGCTTGTTACCCCTGTCAATTCAATGTTTAATTATTGTGCAACATTTGATACGATTGCGTTGCCCCCGGAGCTTTACTCTTCGACTCGACGTCAACGTCAACGTTGTCAATGACAGCTTTGGTCTAACGTTAATTATGCCAATCGAATCGAGGCTGACCCCGCGCTGTCGTCGGCATGCCATAGCCGCATGAGGCTAGGTCGGCGCTGTCCCAGTCGCGGCTACTTTCATTATTAAATATTAAGTCTTGGAGCAGTCACAAGTCACGACTTAGCGCCATGGGAACGGCCAGAAGGAGTGGACAATCTTATGTGAGCTAGGTGCCAATTAACCTGGCTAAGTCCGGGCATGCGTCTCGCTTCCGGCTTGGCCAAGTGGATCGCACACCTGGTCGCTGCTCGCACAAGCATTTGCCATGCAGTCTTGGCCTAGTTCGTTAAAGTCAGTCACAAATCAAGTGACATAAGATACCCTACCTAAAAGGTAGGGTTGTAGGGTTGTAGGGTTGTAGGGTTGTAGGGTTGTAGGGTTGTAGGGTTGTAGGGTTGTAGGGTTGTAGGGTTGTAGGGTTGTAGGGTTGTAGGGTTGTAGGGTTGTAGGGTTGTAGGGTTGTAGGGTTGTAGGGTTGTAGGGTTGTAGGGTTGTAGGGTTGTAGGGTTGTAGGGTTGTAGGGTTGTAGGGTTGTAGGGTGTAGGGTTGTAGGGTTGTAGGGTTGTAGGGTTGTAGGGTTGTAGGGTTGTAGGGTTGTAGGGTTGTAGGGTTGTAGGGTTGTAGGGTTGTAGGGTTGTAGGGTTGTAGGGTTGTAGGGTTGTAGGGTTGTAGGGTTGTAGGGTTGTAGGGTTGTAGGGTTGTAGGGTTGTAGGGTTGTAGGGTTGTAGGGTTGTAGGGTTGTAGGGTTGTAGGGTTGTAGGGTTGTAGGGTTGTAGGGTTGTAGGGTTGTAGGGTTGTAGGGTTGTAGGGTTGTAGTTAACTTACTGCGTGTGTCTACTCCATGGTACCCGGCCGGGCAGTTCATGCGGGCCAGAACGCCAGCCGGCGTAGGTGGCCAACATAGTAGCGAGTCCCAGGTCCAGTTGCAGTACAGTCCTGTGCAACAAGAGAGAGGCAAGAGGTTGCGAGTTGCTCATTAATAACCACATTTTTTGGGCTCCAATTGAGATTTGGATTTGTTTTTTATTGAGCTTAAGCTAAGTCTTCTGGCTTGCTGGATGTGCTGGCAGCCACAGCAAGCCCCCCTCCCCTGAGTCTATCCTATTACCTACTGTCTGTTTTGTGCTAAGCTGCTAAAAGAGTAAAATAGAAGAATCTACCGCGAAGGATCAGTGGATTTCGATCCACTTTCATTTCCTTTGTCTGCTGGCTTCTTTGACATCTCTGGCTTTGGCTTCGTTGTTGAAGGTTCTATTTGTTTTATCTGTTCGAGCTTCTGGAGATCACATGACGGACAAAAATCAGATGAGAACAGATGCGGTTCTTCAAAGATATCAGTCTGGTTGTAGGTGTGTTGCGGGTGCTCTTTCAGCTTTGTTGCCGACTCTGGAAGCGGGGGTAGCGGACGTGTTGGGGACTTTGACAGCGTGTTGGGCAAAGGTTTTGGTAGCGGCTCGTCCAGCGGTTTTGTCAGCGAAATTCCCGTGATCTTTTCAAGCGTATTTTTCAGCGACTTTGGCAGCAAAGCGTGCACGGGGGTTTCCTGCCGAGATTTAAGCGTATTTTTCAGCGGCTTTGCTCGTGGTTTTCTAATCGAGTTTTTTAGCGGCCTTTTCAACGATTTTGTCAGCGTGTTGTTTTGCATCTTTGTTTGCGGCTTGTTTATCTGATTTTTCATCGACTTTTCCGGGGACTGCTCCAGCGGTTTCTCCAGCGACTTGTTTGCCAATTTGTTCTTCAGCGATTTTGGCAGCGGTTTCTCCGCGGGTTTCTTTAGCGAATTTTCAAGGGTTTTCTCCAGGGGCTTGTCCAGGGATTTCTCCAGGGGCTTGTCCAGGGATTTCTCCAGTGGTTTCTCCAGCGACTTTGCCGGCGGCTTGTCCAGTGTCTTATCTAGGGGATTATGCCGCGGGACTACCTGTGACTTCTCCTGCGGTTGTGAAAATGCTTTTACCAGTGACTCAATCCGTCCTTGTATTTTTGAAGCCGTCGGGTTCAGCTTCGTTGTCAACTTCGGTGTAGTATCTTGTACGAACGGCAACGGCACCCTTTTGCTTTGCAATGTCTTCAGCTTGGCGGCATTCCTTCGGAGCACCTCTTCTCTTCCGAGCGTTCTGTTGTCGGCGCGCTGAGTTCTTGCTTTCATCGACATTACGTAGCGTCCGCGGGCATCGCTCTTTACCATAACGTCCATAAGGATTTTCAACATTTTCACACAGATTGTCTGTGTCTTTGAATGAAATGAATGGATTGCGTGTGCAAGTGGGTCTTTTGTAGTCTGGATTTAATTTTAACTGAACTTTTTTGACTATTGTTTTGTAAAGCGAATTGCCGAAATGTGTAACTGAAATAATATGTTATTTAGAATGAAGCAACTGATGGAGCCCAACACTTCAAACTGACAACAGTCGCATAGTTAGCCGAGTTCAAACCTTTTTTTTTCGAAGGCTTACTTAGTCTTAAAAAAGCGGAAACTGTGACTAACTTACGCCCCACTGAAATATACCTGAGCTGCCTTTTCAATCCTGCAATCTTTGATCTCTATTTCATAGTTAAGATCTTCTATTCTTGCCCATGCTCACCTGGCTGCGGCTGTGTGTAGTTGATGAAGTGAGCCGAGCAATTGCTATAGCTACTGGCCGGAAACGAGGTATAGGTTATGTTCCTGGGCGTGCTGGAGGCGCTGAGGTCGCCGCTCGTGATGGTTGTCGCTTCTAGTGCGCTGCCGTTTGTCACATCCATTAGACGATTGATGACATGTGACTGACTCGAGGATGCTGTTCCAGTTGTGGCCAGCGGACCGTCTGTTGTTGTGTATGTCTCTGACGTCATCAGGCTGGTACTGTACATGGCTTTTGATTCCTTGTTTCGCTGCACCGACTTCAGAGTAGACATGAATGTGCTTGTCGACCGGAAAGCGGTAGCTCGGGTCGTGCCACGTGCTATCCGTTCCGAGAGGCCAGTTGCAATGCGATTGGTGGGTGTGGTCGATGGATGTCTACTAGTGTGTATGCTGTCGGTCTCGGGAATGCCAGGTAGCTGCATCATATGACATCAAATTGAATCACTAAAGAATGAGAGAGAACAGAAAGGCAAAGCTGTTGATATATTCGTATAATCATTAAGGATTTGAATGGGATTGGAAAAGACATGGATTGATTACTAAGAATATATACACTCATGTTAAATATAAAAACAAATTGCATGCAGTACACTCGCAGCACGATTGACTGACAGTCTGTGTGGGCGCATGCCGGCTACACTGAGCGCAATTTGTAGTCCACATATGTACGCATATTTTATCTATGTATGAACATATCGTGCAGTCAGGTATGCACATGCATGCTTGTATAAACATTTCGCCTGGCATGTTTGTACAGCGAACAACAACAACATCGACATCAACGGGAGGAGAAGGAGCAGCATGCAGAGCAAAGCAGCCCGAGCTAGGCACGACTCTGGAGCACCCTGTCTCATGCGGAAAACTTATTCAAGTTGATAGCGATTGATAAGTTCGCTGACTGCTTTAATTTTGATGACTCACTCCAACTAGCACGTACATGTACAGTGTACGCGTATGGCGCCCAACGTGGGCTGCGGTTTTTTTTTTATTTTGAAGTCTCATTTCGTTTATAACGAATTCAAGCGCACGTAGTAAAAGGAATTTATAGCCTAGGATACTACTTACATTTGTTTGACCTAGTTTAATTATCTAGCACGCTGTAAAGGCCACAAAGGCGCCCAACGTGGGCGGTCTCTTTACGACAACTCGCTCATTAGCTTGTGTAATTGCCCGTTAGGCCAAGCTTCTTATTTAATTAGACTTGCCAGCCAATTGTCTAGTTAGTTACAGGGTATTCGCAGTGCTGTATTCTGCCAGCTGGCCTGCGCAATGCCTTTGATTGTATTTTATGCAGTTTCATAAGAATTTCAATTTTGCAAGTTGTCGCAACGTATGTTGCTCTCATAACCATCCGGCACAGCCTCGTTCGTGCCTCCCCCTTCCTCCTCAGCCGGCTCATCGGCTGCCACAAGCCTGGCTATCATACTGTCATTCCGATGCCGGCAGCATGCTCAGCATTTATGTAAGCCCGGGGAGACCGGGCACAACTTGCAGCGTTGCAGTTGCAATGCGCCCGCTGACGCTGCGCCCGATTATGTGCATCATTTTGCCGTTGGGCGATGCGCTGGCAGCGACGTTCCGTTGCCGTTGCCGTCTGCTTATCAATTAGGAGAACGCCGCAACCGCTAGACGGAAATCTTGGCTCGCAATTAAGCCAAGTTAAGGCAAATCCCAGTCAAGTCAGTCGTGCGAGGCACAAGTTGTGTGTGTGTGTGTGTGTGTTGCCACCCGAGCAACCAAATCAGCGTAGAGTTATTCGAGACGTTTTCCGCCGCCATCGCATCTCCAACCTCGCGGGTTGCTTTGATACCTGCAGCTGCCAGGTGCGAATCGGAGGCCCAAGGCAGCCGCTGCTGCCATGTTGGCCTACGATTCGGGTCACTTAACAGCTGTGGCACTTATCTACATTATCACCCCCCTTACACCACCGCCCCCCCCAGCACCTGCTCAGTTTTCTTGCAAGCAATTTTCCCCGTTTACGTAGCTTGTGCAGACAGCATCCAATCGGCTTAAGCTGTGCAAATAAGCAAAGACAGAGAGATGGAGAGGGGGAGAGAGTGAGAAAGGAAGAGTACTAGCTAGTTAGCATACGACTTTCAAAGAGCATAAGCCAGTCTGTATAAACATGGTAACTTAAAGTATTGGATTTTAAGCCTACTCTCTGATGCTGTCAACGATTAGACTCGTCTGCGATTTGGAGCTGCGCTCCACGGGTTGCGCTAGACCCGCTGGTTTAGGGACTACGTTTCGGCACAGATGATGCCTTGATACTACCTACGTTGATCGGTTCAATTTGCTTTGCAAAAGATTAATGTAGTGCCATCATAAGTCAAACATAGCAAAGGTTACAGGCAAAACAAAAGAAGTGGAATAGCTGAACTTGACTGTGGGCCAAGTGTAATCGATTTAGCACTTGTTGGTGCCTCTGATTCCCATGCGGCAGGCAGGAAGCAGACAGAATCTGATGCTGTCAACGATTAGACTCGTCTGCGATTTGTAAGGGTCGCATTACAATGCAACACAGCGCACGCCCACATGTTTAGTTATTAATAAACAATAACAAACTAAGCCGAACTGCTAGTGTTGTAAAAGTAATAACAATAAAAATATAGTAATAAAAGCTGCAGGCCAAGCATCGGTTGCTCGGGCAGCGCAGCTTGTTTGCCTCGGCTGAGTCTGCTGAATGCATTCAGAATGCTCAGATTTTTAATTAAAACTAACCACAGCATTCATTTCCCTCATACAGCAACCTACTAACACACTGAGAGCTAAGCACCCTTGCTTACAAGCGCACCCGCACACCCGCACACCCGCACACCCGCACACTCGCACACCCGCACACCCACACACCCGCACACCCGCCTATCCACAGTCTGACATTCGCAGCAAAACGGCGAGCCGAATATGGCTTAGATATTGATTTTTATAGCCCAACAGAGCGAGAGAGAAGAGAGAGAGAGCGCATCTCTGCTTGAATTCAGCTTAAGCCCTATCATAGGGTAACTTTAACCATGACTTGCTTATATACTTTACTATACAAAACTAAACCTGACTCATTTCGAAAGTCTTCAAAATTTCTTTATATTTCGCTCAGTCGTTTTAAAGATTCGGTAGTTCTTATAGAAAGAATTTCTCTTTAATTTGAATTCAGCTTAAGCCCTATCATAGGGTAACTTTAACCATGACTTGCTTATATACTATACTATACAAAACTAAACCTGACTCATTTCGAAAGTCTTCAAAATTTCTTTATATTTCGCTTAGTTGTTTTAAAGATTCGGTAGTTCTTATAGATAGAATTTCTCTTTAATTCTGTTAGCCCACATTGCCAACAGCATGATCAGCTGCGCTCGAAGTCTTGAAAGCATCAAACAGTTTTCTAATGATTTTCTTTAGATTTTCCTTGTCGATTCGTACGTCGTGTTTGCCACTTCATATTTGATGTAATAACCGCACTTGGTTCCATTCTTTTTGCACTGTGTACACACACATGCAATGATGTTTGATTAAGGCTTGTGTGGACTTTGTGGAAATTGATTAATTACAAATTAATCAAAATTACAGATACCCTTTACTGCAAGCAAAAGGCCTAGTCTAAGAATGAGATTGGAAGGTTTGGAATATAGTAAGGAAGTGTTTTAAGTTTATATAATTAAAGAGAGAGAGAGAGAGAGAGAGAGAGAGAGCAGCTTGGATTTCCAATATTCCCCTGGCTCGTTGGGTACTGCCTGCTATATAGAATCTAAGCGTAGTGCCTGCATCTTGTGCATATTTATAGAAACTTTTATTCGAGCCAAGTTGCTGCAGTTATAGTCAGCTCATTAGCGCGGCCGGTCATGGCGACTTCGGCTCCGGCTGGGCCTGCGACTGGATCTGGTAGTGGTTTTTTTTTGGGAGGGTGGACGGGTAAGGCGGTGTCGCCTCGGGGCCTGAGCGACCTTAAAAACTTTCGCGCGATTTGACAATAGCGAAAGCTTTTGGGGCTGCTCTGCTGTGGTGGCTCTGATGAGATTCGCAAGCGCTTTGAATGGGTCGCCCGCGGCCAGACAATGCAGTGTGGGGCAAGTTGATGCTGCACTGCTTCTTCTCCTCTTCCTCCTCTTCATCCTCTTCATCCTCCTCCGCCTCCTTGGACTGTGCAAATAGTTGAGCAGCCAGTTGCCTTCTTGGACGACAATGCGACGAGCGTTTCATAAATATTAAGACGATGCAAGTTGTCAACAACTGACTGAGCGACAACCCTTTAAAGAGTTGCTCTGCCCGAGTCTGTGTGTGTGTGGCTCATATTCAAATAAATGTCAGCTGAATTGAAAAAGTTTTTCTTACCAAAATTTCATTGGAAAAGCAAAGTATTTATAGCAAATGTATGCTTAAGCTGAACTATTAATTTGTCAAAAACAAATTAAGTGCAAAAAGTACAAAAGGCAATTTATATATTATATATACACAATATTCGTGCGATCTGGCTGGTTTCCAGATATATAAGGCTTGTAGTCATAAGAAACAAGTATGCCAAGTTTCATCAGCATAGCTTTACATCTAAGGTACTAAATGGACCTAGAAATTGACTACTTGAGAAGAAAACGTGCTGAGTTTGGTTGTGGTAACGGAAAGTGGCATATTATACACAATATTCGTGCGATCTGGCTGGTTTCGAGATATATAAGGATTGTATGCAAAAGAATTAAGGTTGCTAAGTTTCATCAGCATAGCTTGACATCTAAGGCACTAAATGGACTTAGAAATAGACTACTTGAGACGAAAATGTGCTGAGTTTGGTTGTGGTAACGGAAAGTCGCATATTATACACAATATTAGTGCGATCTGGCTGGTTTCGAGATATATAAGGATTGTATGCAAAAGAATTAAGGTTGCTAAGTTTCATCAGCATAGTTTGATATCTAAGGTACTAAATGGACCTAGAAATTGACTACTTGAGAAGAAAATGTGCTCAGTTTGGTTGTGGTAACGGAAAGTCGCATATTATACACAATATTAGTGCGATCTGGCTGGTTTCGAGATATATTAGGCTTGTAGCCATAAGAAATAAGTATGCCAAGTTTCATCAGCATAGCTTGATATCTAAAATACTAAATGGACCTAGGGATTGACTACTCTGTTTGCTCCTTTCTTATCACGTTGAGATTAAGTGCGTGAATAAACCTCATTTGGTGCGCTGCAAGTTAATATACTCGGCAAATTTGATCCCTGCTAACTAATGCAACAGAGGGAAATGATATATAGCATATTATAATCATGCATGTATATACAAATATGCTCTCTCCCCCTTCGTATTCCAATTTAAGGACGCAGTTGTTGCGTTTTATTACCGAACTTAGCTGCCTTTTGTTTTCACATCTTGGCATTCTCTCATTTTCACAATTTCCACAATTTTCACGTCTTCAAATTTCAATCAAAGTCTAGCAATTGCCCAATGGCTTTACAAACAAACACGCTTCGAGCCTGCCAACCTGATACCTGCCTCGACTCGACTCGATTCGACTCGACTCGTCGTCCCACAGCCCCCTTTGAGTGTGTGTGTTTTCTGCCAGCGGCAGCCCCTTTCCCCCTCCTGCCACACTCGTTGCATGCCTCACAGGCAGCCAGGCAACACAATGACTGTGGCCCACAGCCCGTGCCCGAGTCAGAGCCGGAGCCGGAGCCAGAGCCAAAGCCAGAGATCTCAAACCTTGACAACGGGCAAACTGCCAAAATAATTTCGTAACGCTCGTTCGGACCCGTCTCCCCCATTAGTTGTTGTTGTTCGGGGCATGCGGTTTTGTTGAGCCACCCACTCGTACTACTCGTACACTCCTTCCACCTGCCTCTCCCCCTGGCCACAACCCGCTCTGCGCTGCGCAGTTCGTTTATTTGATTGGGTCGTCATCATTTATTTTTCGCTGATTTGGTTGCCGTTTCAAATGACAGAATGAAATAAGCATCGAAATGCGTTTTTGTATTCGGGTCTCCTTATGCAATATAATTAGACATAATTATGTTGTCTTATGTCATCTAGCGACAGCTGAAAGTGAGCCGAGTTTTGTTCTCTAGGTTACGCAGAGTTGAACGTGCTCGTCGCCAGTTGGAAGCTATGTGAATAGATGTCGAGATATGGAGGAGTGAATAAAGTGATTTCCAGGAATTCACTTTAGACTTAGAGTATTTTAAAGTTACCATACTTATACCTAGTTCGAAGAGAGCTACTGCAGCTCGGCAATAATCTTTTTGTTTTCAGTCAGACTTCCCGAAGTTCTTATTCATTTTAGTATATGCTGTAGATGATATGAGTTTGCAGAGTATATTTAGTTGTGTTCTAGGAAACGTGACTTTAAATTTAAAGGCCTATCTATTTGTCTATAAAATATTCCAATTATTCATTAATTTTTTTATAACTACTCGAAACAGTCTCATAGACTCCAGCTACCTTCAAAAGGTTTCGTTTCTGCTCGGATCTTTATGGATACGTTCTTTGCAGCTGTGTAACTCTTTCGGCTTTCACAGTCACACTTACAGCCGGTGAAGAGTCACTTGATGGCGCAACTTCGGCTTCGAACTCGACTGTTCCAACTGTTGCATAATGGGGCATGCCGCACGCCGCATGCCTCAATCAGCTGCCCAGGCTAATGGTCTCATAATGTGCACTCAAATGGTTTCGCACAATGACACAACGACGGACGAATGGAGTGTGAAGGGGGGCAAGAGTGGGTGGAGGGAGAGTCAGGCGACAATTGGTTGGCTTGACAGAGAATTGTTGTCAGGGTTGCTGCAAGTGTTTGGCCAAAAGAAAAGGTTATGGTTGCGTAACCAAATCAGGGCACAGGCTCCCAGCAGTTGGATAAGAACGAGAGAGGAGCGAGGAGTAGAGAGAGAGGGTGAGGGAGAAGGAGAGGGAGTGAGGCAGATAGAAAGCAGATGTGGGTTCGACATGGAATCCATGAAAGTGGCAACAAATCAATTCAACTTGCCTGCAAATAACAAATTGCAGCCGATGCTAAGCCCGAATGCAGGCTAACTCACACATACACGCATACAGCCATACACAAATACTAGCACACACATACAGCCATACACATATGGATTTACACGCTCATACACACACACTCCAAAACGCGCTCTGGCAACAATGCATTTGTTTGTACGACAAGCCTTGAAAGCCGAAGAAAACCGACCGTAAGTTGCATAAAAACTGGTCAGGAAGACCTTTAATAGCAGCTAAAAAAAGGCAAAAACAACAAAAAGTAAGGCAACAACAATCTACTCAAAAGAAACAGAAACAACAACGCAGCAAACAATTGATTTGCACAAGTTTTATGCAAGCGGAAACATTCACAAATTTCACATGGAAATGCAACCTGATGGCGCCCAAGACCGTTTTTTATGGGGCAGGTAGGGATGGAAGGCACTACGAAGGGTATACATTATGAGCACGCGTCTTTGAAGCTCTACAGCTGCAAAAGTGTACAAAAGTTTGCCAACTACAAAACTCCCAATGTCTATGAGCTTATGAAACCAGCTGAGATTATGCAGCGTTGCGTGAGTAAAGTTTTTCAGGCGTCTATGCAAAATCAATTTGCACGGGGAAAGCTGTAAAACAGTTGCAAATGTCACGATTTGTACACGTAACGAGGCAGAACCGAGCACTTGCAGCATTTTGCTTACGACTTGGCTCGCTTTGTGGCTATTTTGAGATTAGGCAACGTTTTACATAAGAAAATAAGGCTATAAAAGTGTGACTTAGGCTTGCAGTGGCGCCACCTGTTGCATTTTGCTGTACATATTGACAGAAAGTGTTGAAACATGCGTGAAAAATTGGCAAATACAACTCAAACTGCGGTTGAGTGTGCTTGACTGCCAAATACCCGTCTAGGCTGAATTTCAAATTTTGTTGCATACCTCTGGGGGCGGGAAAATTCTTAGCTTACGCACTTGGTATTACTTCAATAACTTTATTGTTGACCAACCGATTGCCATCAAATTTGAGAGAGTGGAAAGGGGCGAGCTATGGAATGTATTGAACTACTTTGTGGACTTGAAGCTACTACGTACTGCCTGTCATATGACTTTTTGTTTGCCCTAATACCATACAGCGCTATCTGTAGCGCCTCTCAAAATTTCCATTAATCTTGGTAGTGTAGTTTTCCAGTTCGCAGCGAGTAAACTCACTTAGCGCCAGAGTCCCATTTACAAGTGCAATGCCCACTCGAAAGCATTACGAGTCTGATCAAGTTATTGTACCCTGTATCGCATAACATAACTGTAACTGATTTACCCAGTCAAAGCCGGAAAATCATGCAGTGAATGGCTTCACATTCGCACACACAGACACGTGAACTTTTGCCATTTTGCATAGCATACATTTGAGCGCATGCATTGCCATAATGACACGTGATGCGCGTCATAAATGTCAATTGTCCCAACAGGAAGAGGGTTTTTCGCGGATTACACTGTCTGTCGTAAAAACAAAAAAAAAAACAAAACAGAAGGCGTAAAATCCTTTTGAATTGCACTGTTTAAATTGTAATGAGATCCGGCTTACAGATCAGTGGGATTAACACACAAGTTTACAGCAAGCGTGGGCGGAGGCCTGTTGAGTTTCGCTCTCTGCATAACCGGATGGAAAACAAGGAGACCAAAGAGCAGGCCAGAGCAGGACGGTCCGGAGCAGAACAGGCCGGAGCAGACACCAGCCCGTAGTGCTGTCGTGGCGTGGCCTACCCCCGGGATTACGGCTGTCAGGTGAGTAAGCTGCTCCGTCAATTGAAGTTGAAGACTTAAAACGTAGTTCGAACGGGTTCTGGCTGAATGTGTCGTCAATTTTGATTGCATCGCGTCGCTGTTAAAGCCGCTAGGGCGATTATGCAGCCTTGAGTACGATTTACGGGCAGATTCCGTAGGCGGGAATACGCTTTGAACCCGCCTCGAGTTCGACAAGTGTTGCTTATGCATTATTAACCTCGTTATAAATTGACAAGCTGCACCGGGAAAGACTAAGCATTTATTTTTATTTACAGAAATGATTTCGTATTTCTGTTTTAAATTGCAGAAAATAATATCAAGCTAATGAGACACGCTGTAGATACTTCCAGGAACTCATGAAAGCAGTGAGACCATGAGCAAATCCAGCTGGGTATGCCTGAACATGTTGGCAAGCTAAATAAGCTCATGCATTATCCAGAATTTCAAAGCAAGTTCAATGAAATTAGTTGTGCGTATAATTAGTTTAGTTTTAAATTAAAACTTCAAGTTTCACTGAGTTTGACTGATCCAAACAAAAGTTATACAAAAAATACTTTTACTTTATACCTTTTTTTTCGCCTAACCCAATAGCTATAAGTCAGTAATTGCTCTGGGAAAATTTCCAATAGCCTTGACCTAGCTAAACATTCAATTCGCTCTCAAACAATTGATTTGAATGCGCCCAAAGTGTCACTCGCTCGTCTGAAAATCAAATGACCAACTGATTAATTTGCCAATTGATTACAAAATGCTGCGGGCCCACAATATTTGGCAGGCAGTGTGCGGGCTACAGGCAACAGCAACAAAAGGAGCTTATCAGGCTGCACAGTTATGCAATGCGATGATGATGATGTTCAGGTCTGCGGAGAGTACGCAGTCTTGTTGTGGAATGGCACACATGAATGCAGCGCAAGAAAAGGCAGATAGTAGTTTGAAAAGAGAAGCACAGCATGATATACTAGTTAGATATACTATACAGTTACACTATACTATACTAGATAGGGAAACGCGGTAAAGTAAGTTCTCTAAAGTGTATAAGACTAACTGAAGCTAAGTTCTGTGTTGTCTTTAGGCAGCTTGCATGGTTTGTGCGACCCTACATTTTACAGGGTATTGCTGCGTTTAGTATTGCCAAATATGAACTAATCCAGCTTCAGTCCGCTGCCTAAGCCGTTGCACTTTCTTGCTTTGCTGTGGCTTCTTCTACCTTTTCTCGACTGTTTGTCTGCTTGTCTGTTTATCTCGTCTGTTTTGCTTTCGCTTTTTTGCCTGCGTAGCCCATTTTGCTTTGTTGCTCTTCCGCTTCCGCCGTTTGCTCGCTTCACTTCGCTAGAGACTAAAACCCGCTCTCTCTCTCTCTCGCTCTCTCTCGCTGTGCCAGGCAGCTTAGCCCAGCGGGGTGTATAAGACGCGTGGCGACTCTGTGCAAATGGCATATGGCTTGAACCTGACAACATTTAAAAAAAGAAAGCGTATTCTTAAAAATAAATACTCTACCAAGCATTGAGAACAAGTCCAGGTAGATGTAGATATTCACATTCATTCGCATCTAAAGCTTATGCTCTACAGAGTATCTGCCTACTAAATGCAGCAACTCATCTCGTTATCTCTCTTTCTCTCTCTCGCCCTCCCTCTCGCTCTCCCTCTCGCTCTCTCTCTCTCTCTCTTTCTAGAAGTCCTTCTTGTTTCTGATAGCGATCTGTCTAATAAAAATGTCAATGCCATCGATGCCTCAGCTCAGATTACATGGACGGCTACGGCGTTGGGTTGTTTATTTGTCGGGCATTAATTAAATTTTACATGGAATTTACAAAGCGGCCGCAAGCCACCCCACTGTACCGCCCGTCGCACTGTCCTGCAACGGTAGTGAGTAGCGGGAAGAGGGGAATAAAGGAAAGGCAAGCGCAGGCATCGACAGCTTCGCTAATTAGGCGCTGGTCGTGCTGTCTCTTGTCAACAGTTTCACAACAGTATTAAATGCTGTGCGGAGACGGGAACTGTTTATACACTTGAAAAAAAAAAGGAATAGTTATATAGCTTCTTGAATCTACATGAACGAAGTTTGCGTAGCAGTTGCGGAAAAAAGAGAAATAAATAAAAAGCCTGGTCTTCCAACCCTAAAACTTACAGACAATGACAGACAAATAAAAATAAATTAAAATTGTCATAATAAAGTAGTGCCAGGCAAGGCTTATTGACTGAGCGGGGACTCCCTGAGGGTGCTTGCCTTAAGGTAGCACTACCCAAGAAAATTTCAGCTGCAGATTTTAGCTAGATTTTTAAAAGATGCAAAGATTCAAAGATATGAAAGCTTCCACAACGCTTCACAGACCAATTTAATAGTTCTACCCTCGTCCAGATGGCACTACCGCAGCACAATTTGGGCCAGTGTATCGCTTTCAATGATGCCCATGCTATTTGCAGGGAAGTGTTTCAATAATTTCGCTCTCTGTTATGTGTAAATGTGCATTATGCCCACATACAGCCAAAACTGTCGATAACATTGGCAACGGAAGGCACCAAGCGAAAAGCTGCTTAGTACTATTTGCAATATTTGACGAGCGGGCACATTTTGCGACACGCCACAAGTACACGCGGCGTATGATTAATGCGCATATATTACGTATACGCACCATGCGCACCAAAATCCACATGACGCGTGCGGCTTACTCTGTGTTTATGTGTGTGTGTGCTGCGCCTAATTCTATTTATTTTCTGGTGACTTAATCACAATATTAAGCCGGCAACAAAAGCTGTAGGCGGCTATGATATACCCTGTAATGGGCTTTAAAAAAACCTCTATATATGTATACTTATATTTTCAGTTCTCGCATGAAGCTTAAGAAATATAGAAAATTTGTTAATCTTAAGTTTTGTATAACCTAAACAACCTTTTCAAGTGAGTATATTATTCGTAGGGTGCGAGATTGTTAGAGTATTTTATTTGTTTGGCTTTCAAGATTGTTCTGTGATAGGGCACATATTTAGGCCTAGGATGTTAAATAAAATTTCCATGCGTGATATCATAACTTTGGGAAAACAGCCAGATTTTTCTGTGAAAAGACTTTTCGTGCATGGCTTGAGCTGTATATTGATTTAGCATTGAAAAATACGAGTCATCAAATTTTCGAATTTTGGGGATCTTTCGGAGATACAGACTTCATTTTACGAAGCCAAAATGTATCCGATTTTTACTTGGAATGTCTTGTCTCTAGTTTGTTTTAGCAGCAACAAATAAAGGTCCTACATTTCTGGACTACCAAAACTCATAACATAAGGATTGAACACATAATACGCTTGATTTACTTTCGGTATATGCCTTTTCAAGGTGTCTGCGCGTGTAGCTGGCCCAGTTCTGGGTACTTCCTTCGTACAAAAAAACCAAGGGTAGTTATGCTAGATAGTGAGCTGAAACTACGAATAAACATATATGAAAAAAAAAAAAACAAAATATGAATAAAACAGAGGATGCACATAAAAGATGCGAGCCGGAGAGAAGCAACCAGGAAACGGTATAAATGAAAGAGTACAAAGACAGGAAGGCATAAATAATAGAGAAGCAATTACGTGGGCTTTAAATTAGACAATAGTCGGCCGTAAAAAAGCTGTAAGCGGAAACTGAAATTAAAAACAAATGAGAAAGCTTTCGGCAAGTGTGTGCGCCTGTTTGAGTGTCCGGCCTGGAAAATACCCTACGCTCTTGAAACGAGCAACTATTTCGATGTTCGATTGTAATGGAATGGAACGAGGATGAATGGATGGATAGATAGATAGACAGGCAAGGAGTTGGACAGCCAGACAGTTGGATAATCAAATGGATGAGCAGACACGCCTGGGCCGCACACGGTTATTGATCCTGGCGAGAAGCATATGCAACACTTGCCTCTTGCTGCCTAGGCGTATCAAGATCAAGGTCGCACTGCAATGCCAAAGCTTGCATGAGTGTGTGTGAGGGTGTGTGTGTGTCTGTGTGAGGGTGTGTGTGTGTGTAAGTACAAGCAAGTGGTGCATGTAAATAGGGCCCAGTGGCAGCACCGCAGCTGCAACGCTTGCAGCTTCGTATGCAAATCATTGTCTGCAGCACCCCCTTCCCTCTCTCTCCCTCCCTCTCTCTCTCTCTCTGCCACTGCCTCACACTCTTGTCGCGTGTGCCATAATGCTTGCGGAATATTATAAGTTTACACACACACGCAGTAGGGACTCACACATGCTTCAACACCAGCGGCAACATCTTCATCCTTGTGTCCGTCTCCAGTGTTCTGGTTGGCTGATTAACACCCGAGCACAACAAGCGAGCACATGTATTACATGTGTGTGTGTGTGTGTGTGAGTGTGTGCACACTTAGTGCACAGTGTGGCCACACACAAATTTGACCATAATTGCCAGGGCCATAAGACAATCGCGAGCATGATACGCTGCACAGTGTGTATAGAAATTTGGGTAGCTAGAACAGCGTGGTAGAGCAGCTTAGCTTGTTGCAGCCTGGTTTTCTGAAGAGCACTACTTGCTCTATAAATTTAGGAAAATTGGCTTAACAGACTCAGAGCTATCATAGCCCAAAATTATAAATTAAATGTTTAAATTATTTAAATTGTTTTTAAGATAAAGCAAACCTTATTTAAGTACTACAAAGGTTCTAGCTACAAAATTAGATGTGAAATATATTTCTTAAGCGTTTAGGTTGATGGTAGAGTGCGTGGCTGTATACTGAAATACATAGGCCAAGCATGCGAGTGTTGTTACGAAAATTGCTGGCGCTAGCTGCTATATGCTCTGAGTTCTACGCGTTCATACAGACAAAACAGGATTATGTCTGCTCAGCTATAGCAGATATTGAGTATGTTAAGTTTATAGGGTCGCTGATGTCTGGTACTGCCTGTTATGCATGTTATATATTGTAGGGTAGTGATATAGACATTCAAATAGTAGGTAGGTAGGTAGGGTATATCTCTTTAAATAGTCGATATATGAAAACCTGAAGAGTTTAGAGTTGTTGCAGTAGTTGCACACACTGTGGCTGCGCACAGTCAGGCAAGACATGCCCTATAGGCTGAATTCGTTCCACTGTCCGCCCCTGTCCGCCCCTCTTCATACTGACCACACTGTCTGTGCTGTTTCATTGCAGCATTTTTGCGCGCTGCTGTAGATTCCAGAGAGAGCGAGAGAGAGAGAGGGAGAGAGTGAGAGCAGCAAACTGGCATTCCACGCGTAGAAAACACAGTAGATTGCATAAGCAGTTAAGGCAGTAAGGCAATCGTAGCGACTGCACGATACCCTGTAACTGTCAAAATATAAGCTACACAAAATTTATCCCAACTAATATACCCTACATGCTGGCAGAGAGCTGGGCACGCTTCGCTTGGATTCTCTTGCTCCTTGTGTGCGCTGCCCTGCTCATTTCTGAACTGCTTTCTTCTTCTTCTTCTTGGTCTTGTTTCGCCTGCTCTGCTGCGGCGGCGACGGCGGCTGCCGCTTTGTGTGCTGCGACTGGTCGCCGGAAAACAATGTAACCGTTTTGGCCTGTTCCGAGGCTGTGGCAACAAACAAAGACGCGACCATAATAACAACAATAATACTACGTAATAATAATAAGAAACAGCCCCCCCCTGCTACTAATCTCCCCACCTCCCACCCCCTCTGTAGTCAGCTCCCATGTGCACCTTATCGTTCTGCGTACACAGCATTTTGCACAGTGCGTCAACGTCCACGTCCACGTCCGCGTCCGCGTCCAAGTTGGCTCTCAGCGTTGTCTGATATTTGCACGACGCTTTTCACAGCGCGCCTTTGTTTTCTACAGCAAACTGCAGGCGCAGCACAATGTTCTCCAAGCACGCCCCCCCCCACCTCGCTCGCCCCCACTTTGCGTAGGCGTGGCAGCCAGCTAAGAATGTGTTTATTGTTTCGCAGCACAAGGCAGCAACGCAACCATGTCCATTCCACTGATTAGCCAAGTTGGCCGAACTTCAACTTCAGCTTGAGGCCTGTTAAACACGCTTAAGCATTGCTGTGCGTGGGCGGAAGGGCGGGAGGGAGAAGGTAAGGGGCAGGGGCAGAGGCAGGAACTTTTTAATATAGCAAAACTTGGACATCATTAGCAGGGTCGCTTTTACACGGCTTATCTGGCATTTACAACAATCAATCTGTTGCTTTATGCAACACTTTGCAGACCTAACCAACTATTTGCTAAAGGATCCGATACATTAAGGTACTGTACTATAATTCTGATATATTAATTTACAGTTTGAGAAGCTTTAGCTTAAACTAAACGTAGGTTGCTTTGGAGTCTTCGAAACAATTGAAGATAAGATGAGACCTAAAGCATTATTTATTTCTTTCTTATTGCAGTTTTTGAAATTTTATTATTTATTTTATTTTATTATGTAGTTTATGTTTTACATAATACTCTATTTAGTAATAATATAATAATATATTTAGATATTATATTTATTTTGTTTATTGTTTTATATTTTATATTTTTATTTTTATACCCGCTACTCGAAGAGTATAAGGGTATTATAACTTTGTGCCAACCGAAAATGTTTGTAACAGGCAGAAGGAGACATCTCCGACCCCATAAAGTATATATATTCTGAATCAGCATGAACAGCCGAGTCGATATAGCCATGTCCGTCTGTCCGTCTGTCCGTCTGTCCGTCTGTCCGTCTGTCCGTCTGTCCGTCTGTCCGTCTGTCTGTCCGTATGAAAACCTAGATCTCAGCTATTATAAGAGCTAGAGCTACCAAATTTGGAGACAATATGTGTTAATTATGCCCGCAGATCAAGTTTATTTTGGATTTTTGCCACGCCTCCATCCGCCCCCAAAAATCGATAATAAATCGATAATAGCTGCAAATATAGCTCTACAGCATTCATTTTTTATCCATGTGATAAAAACCACCATCCGGGCGTGTTGCGAAAGTTTCAATAAGATCGGCCGATAAATAAGGAAGATATTCAAGAAATAGTATTGCCTTGTGGCCATGTGCCTGTGTCGGTTTTTCCTAATGTTAGTACCCGAGTTCAACACCAGCAGCAGACAACTTTTTTTTAATTATGTGGCAACTTTTTTTTTAAATTATGTGGCAACTTTTTTTTTTAATTATGTGCACCGAAAATATTCATGGTGCAATTTTATCGGTTATTGCGAAAGAAGTGCAGTGGTCGAGTGGTGATGGTAGTTGACTGTTAAGCGAGAGGTCCGGAGTTCAACTCCTGGGTGTGCCGCGGCGACTTAAATTTATTTTTTTTGTATCTTATATTTTTTTTTATTTTATAGTGTGTTGCAAAATTCAAAATAAATTTTTAGTATATTTAAAGCCACTTAGAATCGAAAGAGACATTGAGCAGCAACACAAAATACAAACGACAAATCTAATTAGATATGTTGAGATGTATTGTGAGGCAGCATATATGTATGTATGTATAGGCGTCTCTATCACACATGCATAATTTATAACTGCAGAGTAATAAAAGCAAAGGGCAACATCCAATAAGAATCGAGTGGAACTTGCATAGGCAAAACAAATTAGAGACGGAAAGAAATAAAAAGCAAGAACGCATTGTTCACATTTGGCACGTGTTTTTCCGAAGAATTGTAGCGGGTATATCACAGTCGAGTCAGCTCGACTGTAGCCTTTCCAACTTGTTTTTTTTAATTTCAGTTGAGTTAGTGCAAGACCTAATTTACTATCTGCTTTTTTCTTAATGCAGTTCTTGAAATTTTGAATATAATGTAGTTTATGGTTATAATAATATATACAGATATTATATTTATTCTTTTTATATTTTTATATTTTATATTTTTATTTTTTTTTTTTCAATTTCAATTGAGTTAGTGCAAGGCCTAAGATACTATCTGCTTTTTTTCTTAATGCAGTTCTTGAAATTTAGGATATAATGTAGTTTATGGCTATAATAATACATATAAATATTATATTAATTATTTTTATATTTTATATTTTATTTTTTTTTTTTTTTTCAATTTCAGTTGAGTTAGTGCAAGGCCTAAGTTACTATCTGCTTTTTTTCTTAATGCAGTTCTTGAAATTTAGGATATAATGTAGTTTATGGCTATAATAATACATATAAATATTATATTAATTATTTTTATATTTTATATTTTTATTTTTTTTTTTTTTTCAATTTCAGTTGAGTTAGTGCAAGGCCTAAGTTACTATCTGCTTTTTTCTTAATGCAGTTCTTGAAATTTAGGATATAATGTAGTTTATGGCTATAATAATACATATAAATATTATATTAATTATTTTTTATATTTTATATTTTTATTTTTTTTTTTTTTTTCAATTTCAGTTGAGTTAGTGCAAGGCCTAAGTTACTATCTGCTTTTTTTCTTAATGCAGTTCTTGAAATTTAGGATATAATGTAGTTTATGGCTATAATAATACATATAAATATTATATTAATTATTTTTATATTTTATATTTTTTTTTTTTTTTTTTCAATTTCAGTTGAGTTAGTGCAAGGCCTAAGTTACTATCTGCTTTTCTTGAAATTTAGGATATAATGTAGTTTATGGCTATAATAATACATATAGATATAAGATTATATTAGAATTTACCACATAAGCCGGCTAAAACTTCAGTTTATACTGTAGAAATACAGCTCTAGGTATGCCTTAGAAATTACTGAATTAATGATGTTATACATGGACATAAGACTATATAATACTATATAGAAATGTATAGGCACTTGTATCTTAATTCCCAAGAAATTCAGCTCTAGTTACTCTTATAACTTTAGGCCAACCTCGACTTCTATACGTTTTCCTTGGCCTTTTCGCGGTCGCACTGCTTCTAGGGTAGCTGCGAGTCGTGCACACGCTCGGGCACATGCTGGAATGCACTTGACGAACCCAACCAGCTGTTAAAAACGATATTGGTGCCCTCAAGTGCCGTCACATATGTATATCGAACGTGATTTAACTGGTCCGGCAACCTTATTGAAGTCGAACTTTCAAAAAGCTGCAGAAACTTTGCCAACTGCGTTGGTCGTAGAAGGAGGAAGTAGAAAGCAAAGTGCAGCTATTTGGGGCTAGGCAAGAGTGCGAGAGAGAGGGAGATAGAGGGACGAAGAGAGTGCAAGAGGCAGTGCCGGAGAACTAAAGGTTCTGCTTGCACCTTCCACGCCATTTGGCTGCGCCTGCACTTCGATTCGCATCAAGTCGCGTGGCCACTCGCCACTCGTTGCCAACCTCGAGTGTGGGGGCAAATAGTTGGCAATTTTTTTTTCTTTTTCGCCCACACTCGAGTGGCCAACTACTAAGGTAGCAATAGGCAGCACTACACACAGCAGGCAGGCATGAAGGTACTGCGCTCTAGTCCGACTTACTACGCGGCCCAGTTCGATTTAAAAAACTTTTTAATTATGATTTTTAAGCCGGACTCGAGTCGAGGCATTCAGCCTGGACCGGGGACGGGTTGAGGGGGGAGGGGGGGGGGGGGGCAAGAAAGGGTCGCTAAATGGGCCACTGGGTTGAGAGCATGCTTGTGCGGTGCGGTACGCGGTCGGTATTGCCGGCTTTGCAGCACGCCACTTGCCGCATTTGTGTGCCAGTTTTTTGTGCGCCTTAGCTTTTATTTTGATGCCTGCTAAGAGCTAAAACCCCGCTCGTCCTCCTCCCCCTCGCGCCTACAAACCTACCCCTGCAGCTGTGCCATGGCAACCCATCTGACGTTTCGGGCCACTCTATACTGTCAGTCCAGTCGGGCCCAGCTCATCTAAATTGGCGGCTGACCTTGTGCGTTGCTTTATTAAAAACTCTCTCCCCCTGACCCCCGGTCGACCCTTGAAAGGTGTGAGAAATGTTCAATTTTTTTTCCAAAATTTCTTTGAGTGTACAGCTAAAAGCTTTTTGAACCCCTCAGATCAATTGCGCCATTTTCGAAGATTTTTGTCAGTGTAACAGGCAATTTAAAGCTTAAGATATTTTTTTATATATACCTGTTAAAAAGTCATCACTGCTCATGTAGTTTGTCACATAATGGAGCAGATATTACGCTATCAAAGTGATATAATCAATTGGGTAAATCAGTTGCATATTCCATGAATAGACTGATAGATAAATGATGTATGACCGCATATGTCAAATACGTTATGCAAAATTCAACCACATGAGGCCTGAAGCGCAGCTCGTTGTTGAATTTCCACGAATTTTTCCAGGGCAATGTTTTTCCACGAAAAAGGTAGGAAAAAAAGGTAGAAATTGTCGAAATTATTGTCGTAAATACCGCATTTTTTTAACGGGTTAACCGCTTTAAGCCTTTAAACCAATGATAGTTGCAGTGCGCCGAAAAGGCGAATTGCTTATTATGATTACGCTATATGCGAACGGAGCAGGCAACCCTAACTTAACTTAAGTTATTCAGTTAAGCGAATTCTTATTAAGTTAAATAATTTCAAGACACACTGTTAAGTGTAGAGGAAATGTTCACCCTAGTTAAGCTGCTTAATTCAATCAAGTCGAGCACGACGGGCAACTTGCAAAGTTTTTATACCCCGTAAAGTGTGCGAAGTGGGGTATATATATTTAACAAGTATTTCTAGAATAGTTATTATACCATGCAGGGTATCCCACAGCAGTGCATGCCCAATTGTAAGTCTCAACTGGCCTAAGCTCGTCTTATCTCGCATGCCGAATCGGTCGCGTTTATCAAGTTATCATAATTAAAACTCGCATTACTCTGCATTCGTTCGGGTACGGTATTACGAAACCAAGTGCCATATTCCATTGTCGACTTGTTTAACTGAGCACAGGGAATTCTTTATGAGCCTGGCCGCAATTACCCCTAAAAAAAGCGAGCAGAGTAATGAAACAAACCCAAAAGAGGCAAAAGCCTGGCGGGCGTCGGGTGTACGGTAAGTGGAATATTTTAAAATTTTCCCCCTGGTTTTGCGTTGCCAGATTAGTTCAGTGTCGCACATATATTATTATATTATATTTTATTATATTATACATTATACTGCAGCTACAATTTCGTTTCGGGCACTTTTTGACTTGTTGCAAGCTGAATTACGTTGACCCTTGAGTAGGGTATCACTTTGAGGTTGTTCAGTTACCTTATCGACACCTTATGAACCTACTTAAAGGATACTACTTCTTAAAGGATTTTTAGATATTCTATTGCTGTTGGAAGTATTACTTTCGATTATAAGAAGGCGCTATAAAATATGCATGTGTTTTATATTTCTTGATCTTCTACGTTCAATATTACTTGTATTTATCCATCTATCCCTATCAAACTTTGCATAAATCCTTATAAAAATGTTTTCTATTAATGTGGCAAATTTTTTAAGAATCGGTTGACTATAACATCCAGTTTTCCTGGTATTAACTGGTAAGCTTAAAAACTTGCAGTCGAGTTGCAAGAATAAGCAAGCTGCAGTTTATGTAGCCCATGGAAAATTCTCCGTGCATAGTTAGTGTATTAGTTAGTGCTACTTTGATAGCTTTATTCTTCTGCTTCTACCTCCTCCTCTCTGCCTCTACTTCTACCCCTTCACAGTTCATATTTATATTAAAGCCAAAAGCAAGGCAAATGGTCCCACTTGGCGTAAGTGAAGCAGCTTGGCCTGGCATTGAGACTGCTGCTGCAGTTCAGTGGGCAGGTGGGCGGGTGAGGAGGAAGGTAGGGAGGGAGGCAGGTAGGTAGTAGTACAGGGTTTCCACTCAAAAATTATATAATATTGGAAATTAACACAAGCCAGGTTACGGCATCAAGTCAATCGCTTTAAGACGCGCCACGAGCTGCAATCCGGCGAAAGATGAAGGATTAAAGATGCGGCAGGGCAGGGGGGCAGGCAGGAAGGGCAGGCAGGAAGGACAGGAAGGAAGTGCGATGATGATGACATTTGTCACTGGGTCGGCGCAGAGCGCAGCTGTAATTTGCAATTAATTTGTTCGCATTTATTTTTATCGCATTATGCGCTGCGAGCTGGAGCGCAGCAATGGAGCTGCATATGTAATGACCAGACGCAAGTGTGTGTACTGTGTGTGTGTGTGTGATATTTATATAACTTGCCACACTTGCCACTGGCAGTCAATTGCGGCTGGCGTCAATTCAATTGACAAGCGCAAGAATAATTGTCGAGGCAGCCTTGGGACGCTGTCGCTTTATATGCTGATTAGTTGGCAATACCAGCAATTGTCCCTGAGTAAGAGAGAGAGTGAGAGAGAGCGGGGGGGGGCGATAGTGGGGCGTGCTGTTATTTAATTGGCAACTCAAGCGCATTAAAACTTAATCCCAGGCAAATCTCTAGGGCGCATATCCATCTCACAGATCAAAAATCATAGCAAGTGACATCTATGTGTGCCCGTGTGTGTGTAAGTATACATGTGTCTGTGTATATATATATGTGTGTGTGTGTGTACATATGCGCCTATGCGTTCGGGCCTGTTTCCCATGCCTTATGCATTGTTTTGACCTCCGGCAGCGGCGACCCAAAAAAGTATGCTACACTTTTGTTACTGCGCGCTGCATGCCTGCCTTTGGCTATGTGTACGTGTGTGTGTGTGTGTGTGCGACACGCTGTCTGGCTGCGTGCATGTGTGTTTGCTGCAACAACAAGAAAATCAATAGGAAATCATGCAAAAGGCGCATAAAGCGCGCATATCATTATCATCGTTTAGCATAGAAAGCAAATTCAACGATCGAATTCGCATACAGAATTGCGACATCAATTTAATTGGATTTTCGTCAGAATTTTCACATATTTTCCAGCATGCAGAAATGAGCGCAAGAAACAACGCAAGTTGCACACTTGACAGGCAATTTTGCCTGCAATGCAAAAGAACTACGTGAAACTCTTTCTAAGTATTTTAAGGTATGGCTTATTATTGAATTGTGGGGAGGGGGGGATTCGTGGAGGAGGGAGGAGCAAGAAGCTGAGAGGCTACGCAGAGGTATAGCCATGTATTACCATATATATTCTCGATCAGCAGCATGCAAAAAACTTACTGCACAAACTACATTAGGTTGCCCAAGCGCATTTGTCGCCTTTAAACCGCAACAGAGCAATGTTTCCCTGCAACTTACTTTGAAATAAATCAAAATTATATTTTTATATATTTCTTACAATATATATGCATTCTTAGGCCAAATTTGGCAGCTCTGACTCTGCTAATAGCCGAGTTCTTTGCGTTCATACAAACACACTTATGTATTTGGCCATGCAGGTTAGTCTAACTGCGTTAACCACGTCTATTGTGCATATTCTAGAGTAGTAACTATTTTCTTTCGCATAGTATTTCGCACAGTGTACTCTGTATTGAGCTTGCACAGTGTGACTGATGCGCTGCAGCTTGCGAAAATGTGCAAATAATTCAAGCGTCGCCCTTGCTGCGCGCACTCTCGAGATGAAGTCGTCCTTGATGCCGTCTCGTTTGCATATTGCGCTTGTCTAGGTATCTTTCGCTCTCTCTCTGGGTGTGCGTGTGTGTGTGTGTTGGCAGTAAGCCGATTTTGCTTAGCAGTGTTGGCAAACGGCAACAACAACGACAAACTGTTTCGGCATCTGTTGAACTAATTGACGTGTCATAATGGCCTGGAAGTCGAGCGTCCCTGTCCTGAATGGTGGGGGGGGGGGGTGCTGCGAGTGATGCTAAGTATAATATGCCCAGGGAAATTGCCACTAGGGAATTGCATAACTTTTTCTGTGTAATGAAGAACTCAATTTGAGTCGTCTATTAATGATATAAGTATGATATATGAGCGAAGTTATGCTGCATGTTCAAATAGATATGCGATATATTCGATGATTATATAGAAGCCAAAGTTACATAAAGAAAGCAGAGAATATCGTTTATTTTAGCTGACATATTGTTTGGAAACATGGCAGGCAAAAAGCATTCAATAGATCTAAACAAACACTGCAAAATCGATCATAATCGTAAAAACCTAGAGGCATACGTAAACTATTATGGCCTAGATTTTTGTATATAAGGCACAAGTACTTTTTTTCTGGGTCAATTTTCTGGAATTTTCTTTATAATATTCAGAGAACAAATGTTCTAGGACTACAGCGGACAATGGACTCTATAAGGGACTCTAACCTAAGACAGGTTGATTATATAGACATATCAAATTAGCAAGCATTTTACTCGACTCTGTAGCTTCTTCAGTTCTCTATTTATTTGGCAAAGTAGTGCAGTTTCTACTAACTGATCTCTCCCTTTAGTGGGCTTATTCTAAATTTAATTTTTGTGCACGTTTTGTGGGTAATAAAAGCCATCGGACACAGCATTATCAGCAACACGATCAGCCCCATTCGCTCTGACGTCAATAAGCTTAGCAGCTTTCCATACCTTATTTCTGTCTCTCCGGGTTTCCCGCTCGTTTCGTATAAACAATATTCTCGGGCGGAACTGACAGTAACAGAGTAGAACTGTATATTCTTTTTTGTCTTTATGTTTCGCCCAAAAATAATATTTTAACTTGCTCGAGCTGTTTTATTTAACATTTTATTGGTTTTTTTTATCACGTTAGGGATATCCGCAAAAGCATACTGCAATTTTGATTTATTTGTTTTGAAATATTTGATTGATATGCCAGAAATATATATGATATATTTTGTCTTTGTCTTTATTTGTTTGAGTTTTTTTCGAAATTTGTTCATGTCTTTGAAAGGAAATTAATATATATTTTCATCAGTCTATTTTCAATGCTATCCCCTACTTTCTCCTACTTTCCTCTACTGATTTTCAAGTGCAGCAATAAATTCTTCATATTATCAGCCTATACTGTCTTAAATTTCTCTCATTGCTTTTCCTCTTTTTATAAACATATTTATTATCGACTTGAACTTTATTTCATCTGTTTACTGGGCGATTTTCGAATGAAATTAAATCAGTTTCGATGCATGAATTCAACTCGATGTACAACCTCATGAGTCCAATTGAATTTATCAGTTCTTATGAGAGATAAACAAATCAAATCTGTATTTTCATATTTTGCAAATCGACAATTGGATTTCGCGCTACGCCTCGGGGCTGTTGTGGGGCACGCTGGGATGGTGGGGGGGGCAGGCATAACAAGGAGCGGGGTGGCAAGTTATCGGGACGCAATACGTGGGAATGTTGCAGTTGTCTTTGTTTGATGGAAATGAAAATTCATGCATATTACGTATACGCAGTGTGTGGCGTGTGCCTATTGCCAAACGATTCTTAAGGTTTTTTCATATTTTTTTCAAGCTCAGAAAACATAAGGGAGGCAGCAAGCCTGTGCGAGTGCGAGAGAGAGAGGGTCAGCGAGAGCGAGAGAGTTGACACAATAACAAATACAAGGCGAACCACAAGGCGCTGGCATCCTTTTTATGGCAAATACTTGAGAGCAACGTGAGAAATACACGCAGTGTGTGTGTGTGTGAATATGAGAAAGTGTGTGTGTGTGAGAGTCTGTGTGTGTGTGTGCGTGTCCTTTCACTGTCTGTCACACCCACATCAGCTTGAACCCATTTCATGCTCATTACTTGTGTTAATAAAACGCAACACAGACACGAAGCACACACAGTTACGCACACACACACAGCTACCCGGGCCACCTGTAAGTGTCTGGCGTTGGCCTGGTCAAAAAGCCAACCGCAAGTGTCTCAATTTGATTACACGCTCGTTTCACGGCATCCGCAAACTTGCAACCAACGCCTCCGCCTGCTAATGAGGCACGTGCTGCACGCTGCTGCTGGACACAGTTTGCACTTGCTGCAGTTTGCAGTTCATTACTCGACTCCACGCCACCCCCCCCCCACCACTCCACCCTCCCCACCGCTGCCCTGCTCAGACGCCAAACTAAAGTCGGCTCCCCCCTTGGCTCGTCAAGTTGTTGCAAGTTGCGAGCACAAAAGCACTTCTCGCTACCCACTTGCTGTGTCAATGCTAACGAGCTGCAGCAAGACACTACGGCACACACACACAGGCACACACCTACCATACACACACACACATACCCTGGCACACACACTCTCGCACACTTGTAGCATATATAAATACCAAATGGCGCCTGCTTCAGTGCATTGCATTGCACTCGTTTGGGGGCACAGGCCGTGCTGCATGTTTAGAACTAGTTGCAAATACGAAGTTTGTCTTTGGACAGTAGGCAGGCCACGCCCCCAAGCCTCTATCTACCGGCCACGACCAGCACATAGGAACTTTTACTGTGCCTGACTGTGCCACAAACTGTGGCTAAGCAGATTTTCAGCTGAACAAATGCAGCCACAAAACTATGCAGAGTACTCGGGTACAGGGTATTGCGAACTGGGCATGCCCTAACCGGGCAACGAAACTGAGTGTGTGTGTACCGAATATAATATAGAAATCAGTCCATTACGGAATCAATTTCTAGCCTATTTCTTGTTCATCTATCACTTTCATTATCCTTCTTGTGCATCAAGTGTCAAACTATTTATTACCCCGCTGCAGGGTATTCAGTGCCAGGCACGCCCCAAAAAAGAAAAAATAACTGAGTGTGTATATATAATATTGTAAAGCATTCACGCCCACTATAGCTTTTTCATTAACTCAAATATATCACTTTTACCTATACCTTCCTTTTCTACCCCGATTTTTACGTGCACTCACTTCAACTATATGTAATGTTTTTTTTACAGGATATCTACACTTCGTTACGTCACACAACTATTATCACTACAGCCTCTTTTAGCCTAAACATAATCTGGGAAAAAGAAAATGTGCTTAAAGTTAGCGGGGAGGACTTTCTCTCTCTCTCTCTCTCTGTAGTGTATATGATAGAATTGTTTATCGGCACGATCAGCTGACTGGGAATTACTCATTGCTTATACGACTGTCTATTTAGATGCAACGGTCCTAGCGTTGAAATGGATTTATAGAGCATTTTGGCGCTACATAATTGAAAAATTCTAGAACTGTCTGGAAATCGATAAATATGTAAATTAGTCTGGCAAATTGCGATTCTTTTGGCATTCTCTTAAAGGGAAAAGTTTATAAATTGTGTAAAACTGAAAATCAATTTAATTATATAGTTTTTTTTCCTTTTTAAGGTATTGCCAAGATTTTTCTATGATATTCAACATAATTTAAATTTTTATAAAAAATTTGCAAACATTTTACACAGTTTCATCTATATATTCTGTAACCTTAGTTTTTTGTGGGGTTTGTAGCTATTTTGCGCTTAATTTTTCTATGAAGTATACATAACATTATATATTTTATCGAAATTTTTTTAACGATTGTTTGTATTATTTCTTATTATATTTTTTTTTAAACTAGCGTTTAATGGCTGCAATGAGGCACAAAGAGTTTAGCTTTTAAGCTACAGGGTATGGCGCAGTGTACTGTCATTTTTCGCTTGTTTCATTCATAGGTTTTGTATATATTTTGGAGTCAGGTGTTTACACACACTGACAGGCTGCAGCTGGGCGGCGATGGGTGGTTGTAAACAGCATATAAAGTGTGTGTAGAGAGAAGTGGAAAGCACAGTGCTCGCAAATAGTCTCTGGTAAGCTCATAAAGATACACTCTACATACTCTACACATCAAGACAGAGAGTGGGAGAGAATGATAAGTCGCCTAGGTTGATTGTTTTCCGAATAACTTTGATGTTTATCATGCGAGATCGTAATGACCAAACCAAAATTCTAAATATTTAAAAGGGCGCTGGCATTACGAGGCGTTAAGTAAATATTTTCCCCATCGGTCAGAGGTGCCAAATAAATTTTGGACTGGAATCAATAAATTATACCAACTGCAGTCTACATCATAATAGAGTTAAACTCTCTGTAAAATCAACACTATCTAGCCATAAAAAGGCTGCATACAGCGGTTGAGTAAAAAACACATTCGAAACTAATAAAAAACACCCTGCTAGGGGCACTACAAAGAGCGAATACACTTTATTTTCATAGCGTATTTTTCTAAATATTAAATTAAAGTATTTCTATGAAATTTATACTCTATTATACTTTCCCTAATAATTGCCTTGAATACACTGCAAAAAAAAACTTTGTGGGCAGCAGGCAGTGCCTTTGTTTCTATACAAAACACACATACATGTAAGGTTAATTTTTATGGCCAATTCAATTCATGCTCGTTTTGTTTTATGTAATCGAATGTGTCCTGCAGTGCACACAACTCTTTGAATGCCTCCTTACTCGCCCACACCCCTTGCCACACATATAGACTTGTCGGGGTTCTGTAAACGTTGCTTTCGTATCGCTGTTTATACGATCGGGCAAGCAAGTGGCAAGTTCAAGGAAATTGTTTTCGAGTTATCAAGGTTAATTTTGTATTTACTCAGAGCTTAGATCTGGTTTCAAGGTCTTAAGATCGTAAAGAAATTAAAATATCTTGGAAATTCAGGTGTCATATGAGAAGAAGAGATAATTTCAAGGTTTGTATTGAAATCTTAGAGATAAGTTCGTGGGAAAAGTTTCGCAAGCCGAAGAGACTGTAAAGATTAGACAGCTTATCAGTTAAATTAGGTTAGGTCAAGGTGTCTTCAAGGCCGGATGATATAAAAAATTATAGAAAGAAGACAAAGTTTTGCAGCCAAGTTCGTGGGAAAAGGCAATTTATTTTATTTTCATATCGATAATGGTTTCCCTAATGTTTCCATATTTATTATATAACTTACCTGAACTTTTGATTGTTTTGTTTTTGGTTTTTTATTTATTATTATTTTCTTGTCTTTTGTTTTCAGTTTTCCCTGGCTTGAATTTTGATTAGGTTTTTTGCGACAATTGTTTTTGATTTGCTCGATGATATTGGGGATACTTTGGGACAGCGCAGGGCAAGGCGAGTGTGTTTATCTCGCGATTTGAACTTGACGTAGAGTAACCATAACATTGCTGCGAATTCTTGTATATTGTTGCTGCCTGCCCGCACTTTTTCGAAAGCGTTTTTCAAAAATCTCTGAACACATACAAAACATGAAAAAAAAAAAAAATGCGCCAAACTTGAACCAGCAAACGCTGCTGTTGCGCCTTCTTCTCGATTCTCTTTCGCTCAGCTTCTTCGCCGTGTTCAGTGCTGCTGCTGTTACTATTGTTTTGGCCGCTACTGTTGCTGCTGCCGTCGCTGCCAATGCCGCGTGCGAGACGCGCGCCACGAGTGCCGAAGCCGTTATGACAGAATCTTGCGAGCATCTGAGCAACTTATCCTTTTGCTGCCCGCGCCGACGGCGAGCAGCGAGCAGCGAGCCGAACGCGAGCCGAATGCCGGACCGGACGGCACGACGGGCGCGCTCGGCACCAGTGTAGGCGACAGTGGGCCACGCAGTGCGGCCTAGCAGTGTGCACAGTGTGGCGCACGGTGGGCGGCATAGGGCGCGGCACGCTTTTCTGTGGGTCTGAGTGCAATTGCAGCCGTTTAACTAGCGGCCAAAGCGAATGCTAAGCGGCACACACTCGCTCTGCTCGGCTCTCTATGTGTGTGTGTGTGTGTGTGTGTGGGCGGGGGGCGTGGCGTATGCCCAAACAAAACGTCAGCGTTATATAGTTTTTACAGTGTGCCTATAGCTGCTCTTGTTCTTGTTGTTGTCATTATGCGAGTCCGAAAAGTAAAAAAAAATAAAATGGCAAACAAATTTCTCTGTTGATGTTGTCCCACACACATGTACACACACACACACTGCCACACACACGCAGACCATGCCTCCCTTCCGTACAGTGAGATTTATTGGACTGCCAAATGGCAACTGTAAATCAAAATTGGTAAAAATTGCACGACTCTGTGCATGCCCTAAGGGTGCAGTGTAGTGCAAGTACGGTAGTCACTCGCTATGCTGCACAAAACTACAGCAATTTAACAGCTATACGAAAGAGCTATTGCATTTAATCAGGTTTAGGCACACTAAATATTAAAAAAAAAAACGCTTATAAACTAAAACGACCTATTTCAGCTCAACGACCTATTCTGCGTGGTGTAAAAAACACAAATCTTATAATAGAGCTTAAAAATATATATGGATTGTTTTTAAAAGGCTTCATTACTTTCCAAGATCGATACAAACTTAGAAACCCTTACAAACTCAAACGACCTATTCCAGCTCAACGACCTATTCTGGGCTTCATTGCTGTAAAATAATACACATCCAATAAAGGAGTCTAAAAATATATATAGTATATTTTAAAACAGGCTTCATTTCCAAGATTTTGAAACCCATTCAAACTCAAACGACCTATTCTGGGTTACATTGCGTGTACTGATTGTAATACATAAATAATTTAATAAAACCATTTGTATATTTTTAATGAAAAAATTCTTGAATTATTTACTTTGCGCTATAGTGTCGCGCCCCAGGCTGCTGAATCCAATAATGCAGTCCTTTGAATAATACGAATACTATTTTTTGTAAGCAACCTGTTGCGCCGGCTGCAGTCGCTGTACGAAATAGTGTTTTCACAGCACTTAAGCCGCATTATGGCCAATAAATCGGGATGCTTCATCTCTTACCAAGATACTTGCCATATCTTGCTCCTCTTGGGCGTACAGCAATTACATTTACAGAATCATTCGAGATTGCTTCGGGCCTCGAACGCGTCATTGCCGTGTCATGTCGAACATGATCGACATGTGTGTTTATGGTGCTATTTATTTATTTATTCGCCTTTTGTGTATGCTATATAGGAAAGACCATAAATATTCTAGCTAGCGTGTTAAAAGTGTGAGCTATTAAAATTTTCTCATAAAAAAAAATCTGGTATGCCTTCGGCTAACGGCAACAAAGTTGCTTGTCTAATTTCGACGCGTGAATAAATATCTATCACATGCAATTAGTCGGGGTCTAGCTAAGCATTAAATACCCTTTCGAAAATGGGGTGAATTATATACAATCGGGAGCAGGTTCTTAATTGAAATACTTTTTTTTTATTATTTAAGCATTAAATGTTTATAATAAATGTTTTTAGTCGATTGAAAAAGTGAAACTTCTGCTACAGTGGGTATACTAGGGTAAAGTTCATGCAGTTTTTACTGCTTTCATTGATTGATTACATTTTATTTCCTGCGCATCTTAACTTCGTCGAGTCAGCTCATATATAAAATATGTCTAATCCTAAATCAATTTGTTTGGCATGTTTGAACGCGCCCATCTCAAGAACTATCATAGCTAAAGATACTGAATTAGGCGTGAAGGTTCCTTTCAAGAGGGCGAAGATTTTGAATGTATCAATTTTTTTATGCCACGCCCAACTCGTGCGTTAATCAATATATTGACTTTGACGTTGAATTCTAAGTGAAGAAACAAAGTCTTTACCTTTTGCTTTGACAAACACATTGCTAACTATATCACAAATCTATACTGCAAATTTCAATTCGATCGTCCAATAAATACGAAGGTATTTAACGATATAGTTCCAAACCTGCGCTCTACCCTGAACTGTTTACATTGTTGTCTCTTTATCTGCAGCGCGTGTGGCTGTGCGTGTGTTTGTTTGAGTGAAAGAGTCAAGAAGACAAAAGAATTTGCACAGAATTTGCTGCTGGGCATTATCAGTGTTTGTTGCGAATTTTTGGGGGAAAGGGTATCTCGTTGCTGGGCGCTCGCTTTCGTTACTTGTTCGCAATAAATATGTATATGTACATATGACACCTACGCATATCTCGTTACGCTTATGACTGACACCTCTGTGCTCGGGACTGTACCTGCTACACATATCAGATGATATACCCATTAGCTTAGGACCTAATGAACTGCACTAATTCAAATATGTTTTCTAATAATCCCTAAAACATTAGCAAATTATTTCATTTTCCAACACAAGGTGTGTGCAATTGGGGAAACTCATTATACCCGCCTCGTGTCTGTCTACGGGGTATAGGAAGTAAACCATTTTGTCACTTTATCTCTTCTCCCTTCTTTGGCTGTCACTCGATGTGCATGGGCTGCCCAAAATGCGACAAATTCTAGTTCTACTTTTGCTTTCCAGACACTCTAAATAACCGCATTCGTGTCAAGGGATACTACACTCATTGTGATACGCTTGTTCGACTATGTGTCTAAGTGTGTGTGTGTGTCTGTGAGTGTGCAGCGCAATCATTGAGGAGGACGAATGTGACAGACCAGAGTCGAGACCTTGTGAATAACAGTGTATCAAGTATTTGGCTATCAAGGGTAAGGGCAGGGCTCTCGCCCTCTCTCAATCTCTGGGCTTGCAGTTGATATTAAATTGGCAACAATTTGCAGACAGATTTGGAAGGATTGCAGCTTATATATCTTGTATATATGTTTATTCATGAATAGGTCGCAAAACCTAAAGCTCCTTGCGGCACTTCATCAAGGCAGCTATCAAAATGAGACAGTCTGTTGATTTTGGGAGAGACAGTACTCAAAACGCAAAGGTAGCTCGTTACAGGGTATCTTTCAATCGTCTACCCTTACCGACTTGATTTGTTTACTTGTTTTTAATAAACTCTTCGTTGATTTGTCCGTTTTTTTTCATTTTAGCACAATGCAGCCTTGTTGGTCGAAATGTGGCGAAGTGCACAAAAATTCTGCCCAATTTGGCCGTAAGTCGTTGCCAGCGCAACGCGATCCTGATACAATGAAGTGGAGCATGCCAGCGCAGCTCCTCCGCTTGCCCACTTGCTGCTATTTCTGCTCTGTATCGGTTGGGCCAAGGACAATCAAAAGCTGATTAGTATACGAGCCTGTCCCGAAACCCGTGTATTTTCTAGTTGTGCATTTCGATTCGGTCGAGGGGCCGGTTGCAGCGAGAGCGTAACATAATAGATGAGTTTACTTGGTTTTGTGGCTAACATTGTCAAATGTATCTTCGGTTTGCACTCCCATTAACATTTACTGCAAATCCTAACGACATTTTTCGAGTGCACAAACGTGACACATCTGCAAATGGAGTAAGTAGCTTATCAATAATCTTTCGAAGACCTGTTGCTCCATAGAGCACAACAAAAAAAGCTCCTGAAGAGTTTAAAAATAGAGATTCGAGTGTGCGAAATGTGCATGTGCAAGAAGTGGGCAACTTTTTTTTTTTTTTGCCATCTATATTCGGTGGAATGTAATTGTAGTTGTCTGCAAATGGAAAATTCCCATTGTGTGGGGGTACAAGGAGGTAGCTGCAACTAAATAGTTGGCATATATATTATTTTTCTGCATAAGTTTGCTAACTAAGAAAAGGGGCGACAGAGTGAGGTAGAAAAACTAAAAAAAAAAAAATAATAATAAATAAATAAAATATATATAAGATATGGTCAAATCTTTTGTAATACCTAAAAAAATCTAAAAATATTTTGAGTAATTATAAAAGAAAAAGAAGATAACGAATCTATAAATAACTTTACTCTACTAAAACATATAAATCTGTTGCCTAAGCTGCCCTACTGGGTATGCAACAGGCGTGTATACTCTATCATAACTCTCTCTCTCTCTCTCACTTTCTCTGTCTCTGAATGCGTCGTGTGTGGCTGTGTGTGAGTTCGTGTGTGCACACTGTACTATTTGTGTGTGGCGCACTTCAATTTGCTGTCATGAGCACGAAAAGTGCTGCGCACCCACACGCTGGCAATGACGACGACGACGACGGCGACGATGACGATGACGTTGACGTCGCTGCTCGCAGTCGTCGCCGCTGCGGAGAACGTCAACGCCGTCAGCATTTGGCCTAGTCACGTTTTGCATGCTGCCGTCGGGCCGCCTGCCCGACACATTGCTCCAGAATATCAAAAATACGACGACGTCGACGCCGACGCCAACGCCGACGCCGACTGTTGACTGTGCCCAGTGCAAGCAGCGCTTTGTTCCTTTGCCTGTCAAGCCCACCAAGCCGCACAGTGGGACAAGCAGTCTAAAAAGCAATAAAAAAATAAAATCACAGTTGCAACAATCGAACCGGGTATGAGCCGCGATACGCTAGATGAATATCTGCAATTTAAATATTTCTTTGTTTCCCGAATTATAATAAAGGTTCTATAGAAATATTTGATGGCGCTGCATACCCAATTTGTTTACATTCAAATTGTTCTTTTCGATGTCATAAATTGTATATTTAATTTAAATTTTATATCTATCGAATATGGCAATTATTGCTTGATATTTATAACTTTTAGGGTTAAAGACCCAGACCCATCTCATTAGAGTAGACCATTTTTAGCCAAATTACTTAAAATTTCCAGGCACGTTTAGCACATGATCGATTTATCGATTACTTTGACTTGTAGAGAATATTGAATAGGTCGCTTGAGCGTGCATTATATAGAATAATGTTGAAAATTGTGTTCTAAATATGTAATTAATTTAAAATCGATTACAATACTCTGTTTATTTAGTTATCGATTACTTTAACTGGCTGGAAATATCGAATAGGTTGCTTGAGCTTATGCTTAAATTATCTACACCAGCTAGCTTCACTTTAAAATCGATAGAAACTTACTATTTCTTTATTTATCGATTACTTGAAAATAAATAAAATATCGAATTGTTGGCTTGAGCTTGCATTTTATTGACAAATTTGCCTGCAGGCTCCACTTGGTAGATGTGCGCCAAGTGATTCGTAATCAACGCATACATAAACACACACACACACACACACATGTGTTTACATCACGTTTGCCGTGTATGTGTGCTACTATGTCCTGCACTGGAGAACTTAAAAGGATGCATTATATGTATATATATAGAGTAGCAAGTGCGCGCAGCAAATGAGTACAGTGTGCACTGGCTATGAGGAATGGCTAACCTATGCGGCTGTGAAAATAGTCTCACATATAATCTTCCCTCTGGAATCTTCCCACTCCCTCAAGCAGCTTTCGCACCTACTTCAGAAACGCGAGACACAACGTGAGCTACGCCCCACGTGCGAGTCTTCCCATGCAGAGCTGACTGTACTTCAGCGCTGCCCTAATGTGGTCAGCTATAGGACTTGCCTGCGCGCGTGCTGGGCGTGTTCCATGTGCGCCTTGGCTGTGCCTCATAAATCAACAGCATCCTTTGCAGCTCGCTCGAACAAAAAACAAATACCCCGACTTCAGTTCCGGCGCCCGCTCGTGCCCGAACGCCCCCGAATTACCGGCTACATTGAGGCATAGTTAACGTAATTGTGTGAGGGTACAAAACAAAACAGGGAAGCATAATTGATATAGAGTCCTTTTTTTAATAGCCTGCACGTTCGTAGAACTCAATCGAATAATCTATACCTCAGAAGAATCCATACCTTAGACGAGCTACGATTAGACTCAAAATTAATGCAAATTTCGAATGAAATTCATCAAAGAAAGGTGTGTTAAATTATTATGCAAATACCTGTAATATATGTATAAATATAGGTGTCTATATTGATTGTTCCATTGAAGGTCTCTCAGCTGTTGTCCTATGCGAATTTGATGAATCCAGCTAAGAATTCTATTGTTTACTCGGTCACTGTGAGTGCGTTGATTCATTGAAGAATTGTGGAAATGTAGTACGCATACTAGATCGTATCGGATCGACTCTGTTTAATTTGTTTATAATTTTTATTATTGCCTTTCGATGCAGTAGGGCGATGAGAGGCGCGATAAGAACAAGAGACACGCACGCGCGAACCGACCGGCTGGGGGCGACTGTGCGCTGGAACTGGAAGCGGATCGGAGCTTAGAGATGCCTTCCAGCGCACCGAGAATCACAGAGAATCTCAATTTGTATATGCACTCTATATATGTAGCATATGTGTATTTGTAGAAACGCAGAGAATAACGCGAATTGCACAGCAGAAAGAAACGCCGATTGCGATGCTACGAAGAAACGTGTATACCCTGCACATCGTTTTTCGAAATATATATAGGTACGATAGATAAGATTGAATGATTCACAATGTTGATTGAGAGCTTACACGTTACAACAAGGTCTGCCGATGCCCGAAATAGACATGAATTTTGAAAACTCTAATCCGTGTCCTTGACTCGTTGCACCTACAACATCATCGATTGTAATGGAAACGTCATCAAAGTCGTTTCCATCAAGGCAGCACTTCAGTTACTTAGGGATGTGTGAGGGTATGTAACAAGGTTATATACGAATAGCTACGCTTCGACTTACTTATATGTGCAGTAAGGTTGCCAGAAGAAACTGCATCCTGCGCCCTCGCAAGCTATTCAATAATAAAAGCAACAGTGCAGGTTGGGTATATCAGGCTACCGATTGTGCTCGACTGTAAGGTACCCAGCAAGGAAATGGCAGGCATCCAAAGTAGCCTACAGCAACCTAAAGCAACCTAGAGCAACCTTAAGGACTGAAACCTATCAATCCCTTTTGCCTGCCTACCCTATAAATTACAGGGTACTACGCAAGCGACCAGCTTGCGTTTCACAACACTAGTCCAGGCAATGTTGCAATTATCAAAGCTTCTACCCTTTTCTCGCTCTCGCTCTCTCATCCTCTGTCTCAATCTTACGCTCTTTCACTCGACGGCTTCAGTCACAAATTATGTGCAAATGAGAAATACGAAGCTAAAATTAAATAAATAGCACAACAAAGCAAAAACAACAACAACAACAACGAGAATGGAAAAGCAAAAACAAAAGGCAAGTGCGATGCAATTGCAGCAGCTGCGTCGGCATCGGCGTCGGCGTCGACGTCAACGTTAACGCCAACATCGGCAGCGTCGGCGTCGACTTTGGCATCGCAGAGCAGTCGATTTAAAGTCAGTCTCAGTTTGATTTGATTTACTAAAAATTTCAGATGGATAGCATAATAGTAGCCCCGATATATACAAAAATCTTATGCATGTATAATACATATATATTCTTGTTCATAATCATTGAAGCAAAGATATGCGCATATCTGTTAAGATAGTATCTAGTAGGTCGTTTCTGTAGCTCGTTTCTTATTCTAAACCTAAGTAACCTTGATAAGTTCGAGCTATGTAATTATAATGCCGTTCTATAACATGTTTCATTCCTAATCAAGAGGTTTGAGTTTGATTTGTGTGTATAAATAGAACTACAGCAACCAGAGCTACGAAAGATATCCCATACAATGGTCGAAATGGCAGCTTGCCTTGACTAAGGTATCTTAATTTGAGAATGTGAGTCCAGAAATTTCACATCAGAAATATGCACAAAATTTAATAAACTCAGTTTGAAAGTGCTACTCACAGCTACAAAAATAGTAATGGTCTCACAATGTTGCATATACCCTGTATGCAAGCTAATAATTGTATTTATCTTTCTCTCTCTCTCTGCTGACTATTGGCATTATCAGAATGAAATTCGATTGCGATTTGCAAGTGAAAACTTTGTGTTTTTATTTACATTTCACTTGCGGCAATCTCATTTTCAAATTTCCAAATGCAGGCAACTTGTGGGCACCATCTTCCCCCAAAACACAACACACAAGTTTGCGTATTGTGCTTACGCACAGTTTGGGGGCATAAGCCGAGTCAGTTTTGGCACTTTTCAGGCAGATAATAAGTAAGAAAGCTACTGACTGTGATATACCCCGCTACTTACCGAAATTATTTCTTAAATTTCTGCTATATTAATTATCCTATTATAAGCAAATTTTTGGCTAGCATTTGTCTAGATATAATTTTAGTACACCCCAGAAATAAATGTGCTGCCTTTAAGCTAAGACACTTAAGTTCAATTATTAAATAATTATGGAAACGTGGCTAAAATCTAAAGAAAACCTGTGCTGCAGCCAATATATATACATATTGTTACCAAATTTGAGAGCCCTAGCTTGCATAGTCTCTGAGATCTAGACGTTTGGAGAGACCTTAACAAGAATATTTAAAGTGTATAAAAGTCTACTTCTACACAAGCTGGTCATAGCCTTTTTAACCATGATAAAGGGGTATAAAAAAGGCGATTTGCCAATGTTGCCATCGTTTCAACTGCAGACACTCTGTTTTCTTCGTTGGTTTTCCCAATTTTCTACCCAACCCCCTCCCTTTTCGCCATCATCCTTGTGCCTTCATTTGCATCTGCAACTTGTTGCGTTTGCCTGGAAAAGTCCTGTACAGTTGCTGCCTTTTGCCTTGGCATCTGTTTTCTTTTTATTTTCGCTTCAAACTTGAGTTCATTCGATGCAAAAAGAAAATGCAGCGATAATTTAAGGGGCTTTTCCCGGGAAATTGACTGCCAGTTGAATGACAACAGCTGCAACTGATTTTCCCAATCGGTCGATAGGTCGACGCAACCGTCCGGCAGATTGGCATTTGACAATTGAAATTGCCAAGAAAATTGCAGCTAGAAAATTGGAATAAACGAATTAAGAATGCAATTACGAATGGTCGGTTTTAATTATAGCTACGCGAATGGTATTTTCCATATATCGATTGAAACTAACTATGGGTTTCGGCAAGGATTCGGTGTATTGAGGCCACAGTTAAGTTACAATTATATTTTCTTGCAATTCTAATTTTACTCTACATTTATATACATGCTTGATCATTAAACATTCCTATATAATTTATCTGGTTTCGTATATTTTGCAAAAACTGCGAATGCAAAATTCTTGCGCGTTTTCACGTTGAATTTTCTGCCAAAGTTTAACGACTTTTTCGTGTGCCAACAAATTCGGTTTAAAATACACGCGTTCGAGTGAGATAAAAAACGTGAAGAAATAGAGAGAACAGTATTAATACTTCTGGTTTGTTTACACTCGCATTTATTAGGCTGGCGCAAAAAAAGAAAACAAAAAGGTGAGCGGGGCCAAAAGCGGCCTTTCGGGTTGACAAATTCAAATACCCCCCTCGACGTACCCCCCGTGTCCCTACTCCCCCTGGGCACAGCCACCCACACAGAGCCAGCGGGTTGCGTCCAGGTGCCAAACAGCTCCATAAGCAGGTGTATTTGCCTTGCGATTGCCTTTTAATTGCTTTGCTGTGAATAAACATAAACAAGATTTATTTGGTCGGCGCAAGAGTCAGTTGAATTCCATTTGAATCTGCCTTTTCTACAGTGGTATCTCGGGCTATGAGTAGCACGTTCAAAGTGTACCCTGACTAGCTGATTAATATACTCATCTGTCAATTTAATAAATCCCTGCTAATACCTGTTAAAACCTAGTATATTTCCAGTTTTAGGTACCTGCCCGCTGATCTATCATATTAAAATTTGATTTACGACATCGACCAGATGTTTCCGGCCAGCAAATCGGGTCTTAATTTTTTGCAGATATTTAGCAGAACAGGCAACATACATTCCTCAAAAACAGACTCAACACATTTGCTAATGAGTATTCTATAGATTTATTTATTTTACATAGATTTATTATAAATTTATACATTCTTTTGTAATCGAGTTATTTATAGTAAATTCGTATTTTCTTTGAGGAACTTGAGTACTTAACAGTCCCTTTTTTTTTGTTATTCAGCCTACTAAATGGAGTATTAGCCTGCTATAATTAGAATGGGTATGCGCAGTTGTAGGGCACAAGTTAGGGTAGTCAAGCTGTTGAGCAGCCTTAACCTATTCCATTCGAGTGTCAGAGATATTTTTGATTTGTAGGCTAGATAAGTATATAAAAATATCTACTAAATATTACTTTATATTTTTTATTTTTGTAGTCGGACACACCCTTTTCGCACGGCTTGCAGGGTATGCCTTATCGAACAACCGAATTCTGTGTAAAATTTTAGCGAATCCATTTTAATTAATTTGATGGCCACATTAGTGTAAACTGTAAACTGGCAAAGTGGATAGATTCTCGTGCCATTATGTTTGGGCAGGGAATTGTAATTGTTATGATGACCTCTGGCGATGCTCAGCATCAACCTGGAGCACTGTGCCGCTCAAAAGCTTCGTGGATTCAGGCGGGCAGAAGGCTGAGGTGTGTTTGTCGCACTTCGCAATTGAATTGATGGCCGAAATTGAATGGTGTCACTGGCAACGGGTGGTAGGAACTGCAGACCACGTTTACGGCCTTAATTAAGGTAAAAGCAGTTGCCAAAATTCGGCTTGGCCAGCTGACACAGCGCAATCGAAAGTGAGAGTGAGACTGAGATTGAAAGTGCCGGACAGACAGAGAGGTATAATGATTAGCACAGTGGGACGAAGGGATGATGGGACGCTGGGACGCTGGGACAGCTGACAAACGGTTGTCCAGCTGAAACATAATGGAGTTCAAAGGGAACAGTGCTTAAAAAGAATGCGTTGAGCGCTTTATGAAATGAATTGACGATTGCACAACAATCGTCAGGTTGGGGCAGGGTTTAGGGAAACTGATTCGACTGTGGCATCGCTTGACAGCACACAATTGCAGTTTATCAAGGGTTTCGTTCGGCCTGCTGCACGTTGCCCGGCTCGGGGTGCCTGGACATACCACAGCACAAACGTGTAGGGTCGCCCTCTCACTCTCACGGCACACCCGCCTTGAGCTCACAAAAAGTGTGTCAAAAGTATTCTAAGTAATCGCCCCATTTACTCGCTCGCGCATTCAGAGGCGCCTCCCGTCCTCGTTGCCTTCATTGAATATGAGTTTGTGCACAGTGGGGCAAATGCAATGGGTAATTTGTTCATTAAAAGCTTTTGTACGCAGTAGGCACACTATGATTGATTTAATAGATTATTAATTGATTAGTGCTAGCTTGTAAAAAATCTTTACATTCGACAGATTAATTTTATGAGGCATATGGGATATATCTGGAAATTAAGCTATATTGATTGTCTGGCATAGGCATATATAAGAATTAATTATATTGAGTATATATTATAATTAAATCAAATATCAATGTAATTTTAACGAAAACTTTTTTTTGTCCAATTTATCCATGCTGAGCAAATTTCATGACACTTAAGGGTATATATAATGCTCACTGTTTAAGTTAAATAGGAAAAATGTGTGTGGTATGCATCAAAAAAGCGACAAATAATAAACTTAATTTCCTTCGATGGTATATATTATATATCCTGAAATAAAGACCCCCAGCTAAGGTATAGACGAAACATATAAACAAATTGGCGTCAGTTAACCTGCGACACCTTTTCGACCATCTGCGCACCACTGTGCGCTTGTCAGGTGCAGTAAACAATCGAAACGCCATGGCCTGCGCTGGACAATAATTCATGTACGAGTATAATGACACTGGTCGAGGACTGTGGGACTGTAGGGCTGGTCAGGTGGGATCGCCTACTGGTTACGTGCAGCTGTTATGCATAATCGCGCTTGACCTGCGACAACTGAAATGTCACACAAGCCTGTCAGATACGATAGACAGAGTAAAAGTAACTTAATATTCCATTCTAATCGATGCGTGAATTATTCAGTTCGACATTTAGAAGGCTAATGCGAAAAGTAAACGAAAAAAGAGTGTCAGCACACGATGGCAGGTAATTGCGTAGATAAGAGGGTTTCCATAAAAAGAAACATGTATGGTATAAAAAAAAAAACACCCTGTATTGCATGCAGTTCGAGCCAAGGTGTAATCAATGCAATCATATACTTACGCACTCATTGCGAGTAATTTTATCCAGAATTGCGGGACCTCCTGCTGTTAATATCGAGCGTATCGATAGGTTCCATTATTTATGGCTATATTAGCGCATTCCTTAGACATTTTGCGTTATGAGTGGCCCAAATGCAGTAGGCGTATACAATGATTTCTTGGAAAATTGAAGAAGTAAGCCGATAGATAGCATAGGCAAGTTTAGGGTTCCATGCCAATAATTATATATTGTGTATATTTATTATACCCTACGCTAGTTTAAAAAGGTTTAAGCTCAGTGCTAGGCACAAAAAGATCGGGCAGAGTTTACATAGTACCTATAATTTTATGCAGCATTATTGGGCGCGTCGATTTAGATACATTTATCGGTTTGAATACACAGATCTCAGCTTTTCTAAGAGCTAGAGACACTAAACTTGGTTTGCAGGATACTGTATAACATACACATCATATGCTTATTTTCAATACTGAGTGCCATGCCCGAAGCATATGCCAATTAGTAATATGCAATTATTATGAAGAGTATTTAAGTCCTAAGTATTCTGTTTGAACACACACACAGATAAATGCCATATGCGCCTATACTTCGAATTTCAAAGCGATCGAAGCATAAATACAGTAGTTAAGCGGGTTAACTTAAGCGAGAAGTTACTTGAAGACCTTTTCAATTGGTTAAAATCCCTATAATCTATATAAATAAAACAATGTTTCTGTATGTAAGAACGCAGATAACTCGACTTCCAGACGTCCCATTTGGATAGGTTTTTTCTGTTGAGTTCGTATTTTCTGGGAGCTTCGAATAGGCTATGTGAAAATTCCGAAGAATCTTTGGAAAACCAAGAAAATAGAAAAATCGTTTTAAGCTGCAAATGTAAAAGGAAACAAACACCACAGGAGGCTCTGAAGGCCGAAATCGATATTCGTTTAATATTTGACGGCTGAACATTTTTTTATGAAACAATATTAATTTGCTTTTTTGAAAACGAGTTTTCTTAGTGAAAATCTAAAAAGGAAAGTTATTATTGTTTCGTGTTATATCTGTGTTACTATACGTGTGTGTTTTTCAAAACATCTCTAAATCAGGTTAGCCGTAAATCGATTACGCATTTTTGGTTGTTTCAGTCGCTGTTTTCGTCCATTCAAACTGCATCGTGCGTTGTTTTTTATGAATTTGCCTTTTTTTCAGACATGTTTTAACGTTTTTGTGAAATAATGCCGGTACCACGGCGTTCAAATCTTGCATCTCGAAGTAGAACAGCGCAGCGGTTGGCAAATCTCCGTCAAAATATGGCAAAAGAGCAGCGTGAATTGCATCGAGAAGATATCCGTTCAAGGGTAGCGAATTTACGTGCTGCAAAATGAAATCAGGCGTGTGCGGCGCAGAAAGAAACTCCAGGGATGTGCTGTGCTGATGGAAAAGGTGTTTTATATCAATATTATTGAAGATAATTTCATGCCAACCGTCAAGGTAATTTCTATTTCGAATTTTCCTCCAATGGACGATCATTACACACAAACATCACAATCATATAACAACAACATCACATTTTCAGCACGACAAAACATTTTTATGAATCATAAATTAATTAAGGCCATTGACTACTGTGCATTTATCTAAATTTTAACAGATTCAAGGTCAAATTTATCATAAAGTGGGTTCGAGAGCCATCTCTTTAAAGACGAACGTCTGTCGGAGCCGCTAGTATTTAATATTTTCAAGTTAACTGAATCTATTCAGTTTCCCAATCAATTAGATTATAATTTCTTGAGCTTTAGAGGTGATAGAGTCATGATAAGCTTTTGCACGTTTAAAAGCTTTCGCTGCGAGCTTTCGTTGACTCGACTAAAAAAACTTGACGTTGCTAGCAAGTGCACAGTGGCTCTCAAACTGTTACAGCAGTAGCGGCAGCGTAAGCCGAGTTAACTGTGCAGGAGTCTGGTGAGTTTCGTAGCGACCTTAACATTTGGAGTCTGCAAACGATTTCGATGTCGGTTTCGATTTCCATTTCGATTTGAGTTTCCCATTCGAATTCGCATTCGCATTCGCCTTCGCCTTCGCCAGCCGATAACCTTCTCTGATTGTGCTTCTCGTCCCTGCTCGGATCTAAACGAATTCGTATGCTGCATTCCGATAACCCCCGAGCACCCTGTCCATATCTCAAGCAGCACCTATTCACAAGCCGCTGTGTGTGCGTGCTCTTGAGCAACTTGACCCAAATCGAGAGCTGCCCCGCACTGATATGTCTGTGCTGTTGGGCGCCTCAAACAGGTCGCCTCCGATAGGCAGCTCTCTTCGCATTCGCATCTTCTACGGGCGGCAGATTGGGATTATTATTTTTAGACCTCAAGTTATCTCTACCGGAAGCCACAATTAAAATCATTTTGAGCTCAGCTCAACGTACGACGCACTACATTTAAAAACAACAACAACAACTTCAACTGAAACTGAAGCTGAAACGCAACGCGGCGATTGGTCGTTGCTTGCACAATGTGGTGCGGGGCGGAGCGCTGTGCCACCAGCAGGCAAACCCAGGCAAAACCAGGCAGGCCCAGGCAGGCCGCTTGGCGCATGCGCTCAGCTGTGTCGGCACGCAGCCACAGGGCGCCAATGGGAAGCCCGCCTGCTGTGGGTGGCAGCTGGGTGGCCAACGAGTTCTGCTCTCGCCACGGCTGCCCGCCAGCTAATTGGGCAGCACAGCAATGCGAAAATGCGTCAACTATTTCGATCTAATTACATCGGGATTGACTCCACAGCGAGCTGCAACGGTTTGAAGATTCCCAAGCGAATATGCCGCAATTCCCTCTTAAGCTCTGAGCGACCTATCTACAGACCTATCCTAGAAGAGTTTTTAACTCATCAACCGATTTTCGTTTGGCACAAAATATTGTGTATGGCTTGATCGATAGATTGATTACTTATCAAAACATAAGAGTCTTAGAATTACGAATTTGTGCACCTACCATGCTACTTACTTCTGAAATCCGAGATACCTTCTAGAGATATAACCTCATCTAAAAATTAACCGATCTGCCTTTGAAATGTCATTTTCTGCAGGTTTTGACCTCTAGAATGACTTAGCATCAGAAAATTGGCCCCTTTAAATTTTGAAATTTTGGACATACCATGCTACCTAAAGCCTCACTCTGGGAGAACTATCTAGACTATCCTTAGGCATAATTTCATCAAAAATCAATAGATTTTCCTTTGGAATGTAATTTTTAGCATGGATTAATCCCTAGATTGATTCTGCATCAAAAAATAAGGGTCTTAAAATTTTTGGTTCTACTATGCTCCTCAACTTTACCACTTTCTGGAATCTGAGATCCCTACTAGGCTTCATATAGTCATAACTTTGTAAAAAATCTATCGATTTTCGATTGGATTAGAATGTTCTTCATGGTTGGACCTCTAGAACGATTTAGTATCAGAAAATAAAGCTCATTAATTTTTGAAATTTTTGACCTACCATGTTACCTGAGGTCTCACCCTGAGGGACCTATCTAGACTACCCCCAGGCATAATTTCATCAAAAATCAATCGATTTTCGTCTGTAATGTCATTTTTAGCATGGTTTAATCCCTAGATTGATTCTGCATCAAAAAATAAGGGTCTTAAAATTTTAAAATTTTTGGGTCTACTATACTCCTCAAGTATACCCTTTTCTGGAATCTAAGATACCCTACTAGTCTTCATATAGTCATAACTTTGTCAAAAATCGTCCGATTTTACTCTTGAATGTAATTTTGTCCATGGTTCAACCTCTAGATAATTTCTGCATCGAAAAATAAGGTTCTAGAAATTTGAAAATTTTGGGTCTACTAAGCTCATCAACTGAACCCCTCTCTTGAATTTGAGATACCCTACTAGACTACCCGAAGTCATAACTTTGTAAAAAATCAATAGATTTTCGATTGTATTAGCGTTTTTTTTCATGGTTAGGGTGATTTAGCATTAAAAAATAAGACTCCCAAAATATGAAAATTGTGAATGTAGTATGTTACTTTCTTTCGGGATCTGAGAGACCCATCTAGACCTATTGTAGGTGTACTTGATTACACGGAGTACCTTTTCTTTTGCCCTCGAAAAGGTTCATTTAGTGGCAATGTTTTCGATTCCATTTCCGATAGTCGAGTACTAATTTGATCGATACCTCGATATGTTTGCTCGCAGTGCTCCCAATTGCAAAGCTAACTAACTGTGAATCGTGGCTGCAGAAGGGTTAAGAGTGCCGGCTCAAAAGCCAATGCAAACACTCACAGAAGCGCCATCTGCCGCCTGCAACTACACAACTCACAGGGTGTCTGACTGTGTGTGTGTGTGTGTGTATTTTTGTGTGCTTTATCAGTGGGTGCTGCATTTAGGTGGCCGTTTCGGTACGGTTCGGTTGCTTTACACTTTTTTATCAGTTGACCTACAGAGCGGCAGCGAGTGACGTCGACGCTGGCGTTGACGCAGCTGCCGTCACCGCTGCTTCTGCTGCTGCTGCTGCTGCTGCCGTCGCCTTTTAGCGTTGCATTCGCAGCTTTTGTTCCAGTTTTGTTTGTGTACACACGCCGCCAGGCCTGCAGCTGGCAGAGATAAAGAATCCGGGGTTGGGTTCAGTCCACCGTAGAGTCTGCTCACTTCTTGCCCATTTCGCCATGGTGCACAGCAGCGCAGCGCAGCGCAGAAACTTTGCATCCTGTTGCCGATAAATACGAAGAGAGACGGTCGCACAAGCGCAGCGCGATAAACCTGACTGCGGCAGCGTCGTCGCAACGCAGCCACCCACGCCACGAAGTGCACGTAGAGAGAGAGAGAGAGAGAGAATGAGAGAGAGAGAAGGGAAGGTAGAGAGTGAGCGAGAGTGGGAGAGTGCGGGAGACTCGCTTGAGAGTGATAGACACAAGTGATACCCTGCGTGAGCGTGTCTACTCAGCAATCCTAATTGATTTTCACTCGCATTCAGTGCTGCCCAATCAGCTTACAGTTATCGCCATCGATAACTTTTAATTCTAATAATCGATATCAATCAGCTGCGAATGCTAAAGCTGATCCTGTTTATGCTAACTATACCCTGCTTGTAAGCGTAAAAATAACAAAGAAAACACACAAACTTCATGCGAGCATTTACATCAACATGGCACAGTGGTCTCAGTTGCGCTTGCGGGCCAAGAAATATTGTCGAAGAATTTTTCATTTCTTCATTGTATTTAATTTTCCTGTGGATTGCCATCAAGTTGGCATCCTATGATATTATTAAGTATACGCTTGGAAAAGCTAAGTAAGTTGCTCAAGGCTTAAAAACATTTAGTTTTTAAGAGCACAATCTTAATCAAAGAATGCTGAACTAAACATACTTATAAGCACACGGAATTGTATTTATATAATAATATTCATTTGATTTTTGTTGCTATGTGGCAATCAGTAAAAATTAAGAGGGTTATGTAGACAATCTACATTATTATTTTTTTAAATTTAATCTAATTATTATTCATATATTTATGTATGTGTTTTTATTTATAGTTCGCGATTATGGGCTTTACATAGGCCCACATATGCTCTAGCTCAACGGTAAGCACAGACTATATTAGAATATATCCAACATAGAATAAGATATTCCGGATAGCCAGAAAATTAATAGACATTGTTGCTGAAAGTTCACATTATTTACAAATTTATAGTATATTTGCCTTAATTGGGGTGTTTGACTTTGTAATGTCATATGTAGATGAGTTCATAGATTAAGACAGATTTTGGGCGACTCAAGTCGGTTCTGTAGGCTGATAACAGGCAAGGTTTATTATAGCTCAATGTGGAATACACATGAAATTCTGGACAGTACTACAAAGAGACGTACGCAAATGAAAATTTTGATTAAACATTTAAAGTTTATATGAATACAATACTACGGATCGAAATAATTAACAAGGATTTTTATATTGGATTTTTGATATGTTGTAGCTGTAGAAAATCGAATCACATCTCTTATCAAAGTACTAAAAGTGAATATGTACTTCGCCCCATTGTACTTATTAGTTGTATCTCTTCTTGCCTTAACATTCTAATTTTCTGCAATATTGCTGAACTTCTTGTGCCCTTTATTTTGATAGCATTTAAAAGTGTGTACACATTTTTTTTGCGATGTCAGCATGTGCATACACTGGCGCGTGCATCGCTTTTTGGGCAAACACTTGTTTGATCTTGTGCCACGGTAAACTTTGCCGTTCTCTGCCGGCAGTCGCCGCCGCCGCCGCCGCAGCATTAGTGCATTTTGGCTGTATAGCCGTGAGTGTGTGTGTGTGTGTGCGTGTGTGTGTGTGTATGCGTGTGTGTGTGTGGGCGCTCTGTCGTGTCGTCTCGTCTGCGTCTTCGGGCTGTGTTCGCGTTTCGCGCTTGTCGCTGCTCGTGTGCGTGCGTGTTCTGCTTTCGTTCGTTCGTCTGTATGTGTGTGTCTGCTGTCTTCGACGGCGCAGCGCAGCGCAGCGGCGTCGCTGTCAAAGTTCCTCCAGTTGGACATTCGTTTGCGCGCCGTCGTTCGAAACGGTCGCACAACTTTTCGGTGCGTTGCTCTCTGGGCCTGTGTCTGTGACTCTGTTCCCGTCTCCGTCTCTGTTTCTGACAGTGACTGTGACTGTGACTGTGACTGTGACTGCAAGCGACTCTGGTTGCGCCTGCCACACACTGCCTGCCGCCTGCAGCCTGCAGCCCGCAGCCTGCCGTACAGTTCCTTATTGGTGTTGTTGTTGTTCAAGTGCATTGTGGTCTTCGTCTTCGTCTTCGCCTTCGTCTTTGTTGTTGTTGTTTTTTTTTAAGTGCCCACACAAGTGTCAATTGTTTTTTTTTGGTTTTTGTCGCCCCATTCGCAGGATCACTCGATCACAGTGTGGTTTGTCGGGGCAAAACGTTAATAAAAAAAAAAAAATAAATAAATAAAAATTACATTAAGAATTTCGAACGCAAGTGGCAACCGGCAAAAGTTTTGAAACGCGCGCGACAAAAGACAAAAATAAAATAATAACACTACAAAAAATTTCAAATTGAAAAAAATTGAAAAAAAAAACTGAAGAAATTTCGAAAACTCAACGGGCAAAAAATCGTAGATAAAACATGTAGCTGGACAAGCAAAAGTTTAGAGCTCTCGAGATCGAGTCTTCGCAAGAACAATCTGCTAATCTTCCGTACCGTACCGTTCCGTTCCGTACCGTTCCGCTCTTCTATGCGCTCCTCACAGCCAGCGCTTTTTTCTGGCGAATTCGAGTTTCGACTTGACTCTTTTTGTTTGCCCATTTCACATGTTGCTTCGCGTTTGCTTTCGGCTTTTGGTTTCATACCATATACCACTTTATTTTTTGTTGTTTTTTCTTTTCCTTTTTCTGCTGATCTTGAACATTTTTCGTACAGCTTAGGCGTTTATTATTTCGCCAGTTCCTGATCGCGGCGGAGCTGTGAAAAATTTTTGCAGATTTTCAATTTCGTTTCTCTTCTTTCTCCCCTCTTCTTCTTATTCTCCTTTTTCTACTTCTCCCAAATAGTCCAACTCTCGCAGTGCCATAAACATCGTAACCTCTTTTTTTTGTCACCATCCCCATCCCCCACCAACGTTGTAAACGCAATCAAAAAACCAACGCCTCGAATACGAACCCTAAAACTGCCCCCCCGAAAAGAATTAATAACCAAATAACTGCCAAAACATAAGCACACACTCAACCCAACGACTGAAGAAGAATGGGATCGTCGGGATCCCAAGCGGCTGCGCTGAAGCAGCCACAGCTATCGCTGCTGTGGCGCCTCTTCGCCGTCGTCCTCGTTCTGAATGCCTGTCAAGTGTCGCTGATCAATGCCAAGGTGAGTAGTACGAGGGGATAAACGCGGGGGGATAACTGGGCAACGATCGCGTAGATCAATAGATCAATCACAGGCTAGCAAATCCGAAGTGTAACTGGGCAACGATCGTGCAGATCGATAGATCATATGGGGATACGCTTGACATAGCCTCTTTGATATTCAAAACTTGAGTAGCCAATGGATTAATTGGCCTGCGATCGTGCAGATCTATAGATCACTATAGAAACGCAGTTGTAACTGGGCAACGATCGCGCAGATTGATAGATCAATCCTAGTTTTAGAGAAACACTGCCTTGCAAATGACTTCTTGAGCTACGATCTGAAAGATATCTGGATCAATCAGGATAATCTACGGTAACATTGCCTTGACCATGACTTTGCTCAGACTCAGACTGTGATTCGATCATGCACGATATGCGACATACACTTTCAAAGAAATACTCGAGATTCTGAAGCTGTAGATACGCAATTACCCTGATACTGCAGACCATATAAAGCCGGGGAATAGCAGCCTTAACGACAGCTACTTCTCTGCAAGGATTGGCTAGCAACAGGCCACTGATCGCCGCATGAAGATCGATATGCCCGTGATAGTATAGATCATTCAGTCTCATGAGTATAGGTAGCTTATCTACAGTACATTCTGCACTTTGACTTGGGGTTTCCTGAAATTGTTTAGCTATAGGTTCGCAAATAGCATCATAATCTGCGTTATCTAGATTAGCACTATCTCTCACAGGTTCCGATTTGTCATAGTTGTCTTACATGATGTGTTAAAGTACTATACTCCATAAGGAATACCCTATGAATAGCGACTAGAAAAGCTACTGCTAGGCAACTTAGATCTCTGTAGATCTGGAAGAATGTCGTATTGGCCTCTTTAGCTACGACTGATCTAGTTTTCCCCTCGCTGTCGGATGACACAACACCTTAACGCTAACGAACTTGAGCTATTTTACATGGCGAATACATAATAAACAATGTAGAGCGATCGCGGCCCAGAGGGGACTGTAGATGGTGATCGTGTGTGTTTGAAAACCTGTAGTGCGGTCAGCCTCTTGTTGCTGACCTCAGATCATTTGTAACAAATTAATAAAAATAAAAGAGCCAATGAAAATTAAAGATACTCGATCGTAAATAACAAAAGAAGTTGCAAGTTTCGAATAGATCCGATCTCGTGGGTTCTACACATAACGAGACTCTGTCTCAGACTGTGCGAGTGTGTGTGTGTGTGTGTGTGCTCATTTATTTCGACCGGATTTGATTGCGACAATTTTGTGGCATTTTAATTAAATGAAAACAAATATTTCGTCTGTTAGCCCCCGGGTTGACCCCAAAATGGGGTCGCATCTTGGGTTATCGCCGATTGCGGTTCGAAGAAAATGAGATGAAGGAACAATTTGACATTTCGAAAAGTTCTTTTCGGTTGCCAATTTCAAATACGTGCGTTGATTTCTCGCCAATTATGAGAATTATGTGAGGCGAACACGATTGTTGTCTATCTACACAGGGTGTGCAGGGGTGCACGTGTGTGTGTGTGTGTGTGTTCGTGATAAGCGCTTATCATCGAGTTAATGACATCGCCAGGCGTCAGGCATGAAATAATTTCTTAAATTAACATTTCAATAGACAATAGACAAATAAACATGGTATGGAATATGTACTGTCTGTCTTCTCTCCGCCTCTATCTATGCATCGGTAGATCGTCGGTTCACTTAACTGTAACTGTACTCGCGCTACGGTTTTATCGCATCGGAAATTGAGGCCAATCGGGCTCGGCTTGGGTCTGAGCCCTGTAATTGCTGCTGCAGCGCGCTATCAGTCCTGAGAAAGCAGCAAACCCCGCGTAACTCTGCGAAAATAAAGCATATATATGTGGGGTATATATTCATATACCGTATATATCATATATGATACAGTCGCGTAATGAGGTCATTGACAATGGCAGAGTGCAGTGCGGCATCTGTCGCATCTGTCGTATGCGTAATATTTTGTTAGATCCGCGACAAATGACGAAAAGTGCAAATGTTTTTGCCCTAATTAAGCGATCAGGTTAGCCGCCGACAGATGGCGCCAGCAGCAGCAGTTAGCCACGGCATGCTAATGCTGGGCTGTCGAAGCTAGAGACATGAGAGAATACAATCGGATACCATATGATCTTATGTACACGATCTTGTTATGTGCAGAAAACGTATACGTATCTGTCTCCCTCTCTGGGATTGACATATGTGGCCTGCATGTCATCAGATTTCTCGAATCTCGCCCTCTACTTCTCGTCTTGCTGCCTGTCAAAATATTTGCAACGCCAGCAACACACACACACACACACAGTTGCCACAGAGTCAGCTCTGCTCGCCTCGCAGCGAATCAATTCTCAAGATGAATTCTCATTTCGCTACTTTCGCCCCGCCAGTCTTCTGCTCTGTCTTCTGCTTCATGTGTGTGTGTGTGTGTGTGTCTGCATTGCTCATGCTTTTTCGACATTTTCAATTGTTTGTTTGCACAACATATGGCAGCAAGATGTTGCCCCAGCGAACACATGTGTCCGTTGCGCCTGACATCCCTGACCAACTCTCCTGCTCTCGCCCGTCCCACATTTCGCTGGCTTTGCTCGTGTGCAAATCACTTTGCAGCCGTAACGGATCACACATAAATATACCAAGCATATACCACACCCCCCCCTCCCCCCACCCCCTACATATACACATGCCTGCCCCTCTTGAGTGATCCCACAAAAGATTCAGTTCGCTTGCAACTTCAACGTATTTCGGAAGATCTTTTCAAGTGCAGCATAGCTTTTCAGAGATCTCTCATCTGATTGACAACTAATCTAAGTCATATACCAAAAATAGCTACAGTATTATTCCTCGTATTGATAATTATGCTAAGCCGTAGCCCAAAGGGAGATGAGGGGTTGTGCGATACATCATCCTCAGCATATGAATAAGTTTAATAAACCATATTCCAAAAGTAGGAAAGCTAATAGTGCAGAGTTTCCCCATCTTATAGAAATGCCTTCTATGCCTTCTCCCAGAAAGTGCGAGAGTTATGAAGCTACGCAGAAATATTCCTCATAACAAAGAGTAACAAACTTAAAGAGCAAAGAATCTATTCCTCATCATATTAATAGGTATACAAAACCTTATCCCAAAAAATGAAAGAGTATCTTCTTTACATAAGCAAGTATTCTAAGCGATCTCCCAGCAAGTGCGAGAGTTGTGAAGCTACACAGATCTATTCCTCAGCTACTCCTTAATTATTTATTTATTATTTTATCAAAAAATAAAAGAGTTAGGGTTTCAGAGACTCCCCCTAACATTTACAAGTATTCTAAGCAAGTGCGAGAGTTGTAAAGCTAAAAAGTTATCTTCCACATTATATTAATTAGTTTTCCCAACCTTATCCCAAAAAAAAAAACTATCGAAGTTACCTTCAAGTGCATCGCAGCTCCAGGAAACTTGTTCATTCCGAAGCGTAAATATTGATCGACTGATATGATGATACTACCTGGGGTTTGCCATATCAATTATGACAAAGGGGTCTGGCGAGAACAATAACAATTTGCAAATTGTTTAAATACTTCGACCTGTGCTGTCGTCATGGCCAAACTATTTCCCACTCGAGCCTCAAGTTCAGCCAGGCAAACTGGCCCACTCAGGTGCACTCTCGTGATTTCTCCTCCTCCTCTTTCTTCTTCTCTCTCGCTCTTTGCACTAGGATTGAAGTGTTGGCTTTGACAATTGGCAACTCTGGCGCTTCCGCCTTATGCATTGAGGGGCGAGAAGGGCGGGTAGGCGGGCCAGAGTATCGGCAATTAGTCATCCAGTTGCCCGTGTTCCTGTGAAAGGTGTTGGCAATTATATTATATATAGACGCATATATATTCAGGTTCAACAGGGCGACTAGGATCCAATCGAGTAAGGGCTGCCCTGGCGATGCTTGGATGGATATTTCTTACTTAAGCAGGTCCCCTCTAGGCAAATAATCAGACTTCCTATATGCATATAAGTTCAGGTTCAGTCAGGCAACTTTGGGAACACGAATGTGTTATAGTAAGTAGTTAAAGTATTAGCAGATTCGAAAGCAAGCCAGCTGCGTTTCTTATAAGCTGAAGTATAGCAAGTTCTGCCAGTTAGGGTTCGTTTAACGACCCTGCCTGACTTTACAGGGTATGCAAGCGAACAGGCAGCTTGTTCTCGTTGCTTTGGTGTTTTTTTTTTGCTTGACTACGGCCAAAACTGGCCAAGAATACAACAACAGCGTGTCAAACAGCTGGCCAACGTCCAACAGCAGCAGCAGCAACAACAACAGCAGCAACAACAACAACAACAACAGCAGCAACAACAACAACAGCAGCAACAACAGCGACGAAAAACAAACAAACAGCGCGCTGTATGCATTTTGTAATAGCCAAGAGGCTGAGGCAAACGTGGATATAAATAGTTTGCCAACTCGACGCGACAGATACAAGATACAAGATACATTTTACATATATAGAAGATACAATAAACACACAGAATTTGATGTAGAAATTTGTAAACGAATTTGAAGAAGAGCACAACGAATCGCCAAGCTATTCGAAATGAATGCAATGAGTGGCTGGCATTGGCGGCACAAGAGTTGCTGTGCCGGCAGATACCCTGGGCAAGGTCTCTGCTGAAGTCTGGTTCACACAGCTAGCCGTGCATACCCGCTTAGCTCTGCTCACAATTGAGCAGTGTTTGTTTTTTCTCGCATCATCTCGACGGTTTCAAAAGCTTTGCAATTGTTTTTGGTGCTATACCCTTGCAGAAGGGTGTATTCATTTGCAGTATGCAAATATGACACGTAGCTCAGGAGACAACTGCACCTTCATTAAAATATATGGTAAAAATATTCTTATCGTAATTAGTATTAATTTTCAATGTATTGCAATCAAACTAGGCAGTTCGACTATTTACTATATATATAATATGTTAACAAAATTTCTAGGAAATCGTAGCACAATAACTCTAGTAACAAACGCCTCAGAGAAGGGTTTTGTGTAACAAGCATCGGCTTGGTTTTGCAAGGACCACTTGATTATACATTCATTGTATCAACGTCCAAAAAAAAAAAAAAAAAAAAAAATATTCCAATTTTGAAAACATTTCCAATTTTAGATTTATGATTATAAGTATAACAAATATAACTAATTTTTCCATAGGAACAAACAGTCGCAATCTATGCTTGTTAGAGCATTAAAGCTTTGCATATATTTTGTTTTCGGTTTTCTATGATTTCAAGATTCGATTAATCAGTTATTCGATATGTTTTCCTTGTGTCCAAGAAGGTTCTGCACTGTGTACGAACAGTATACGATACGATGTGGGTCTGTATCAAGTACGCTTGCCAGGCAGGCTGCACATGTGCGTGGGGTATCCCACAACGAGCCCAATACATATATGTACATATAAATATATGTATATGTATGTCTGCCTAGGTAGGTAGAGCTGCTCGGCTCCGGTTTTCCTTGCAATTACATTGACCATAGACTAAACAGAGCTGAATAATACAAACTTCGCTCGTGTCGCCGGGCGCCGGCGCGTTGATTGCAAACTGCTACTCCCCCTCCCCCTTCTCCAATCTACCCTCCTTAGTTATTTTTGTAATCCAATATTTGCCTGGGATGTCGCGCTGCCTCTCGCACACACTCACTTCTTCGTTCAGGCATTATGAATAATAATTGTTAGACTTTTGCATTGCGTAAATGTTGAAAATAGAAAAAAAATATGAGAGGCAACAACAATAAGAGATATATGGTATGTCTGCCACGCCCTCCCCCGCCCGCACGCCCGCCTGCCCGTCTGCCACCAGCTAGAACTGTCGCAATTTGCCTTTTCAGTTATTACAAAATGAGAATGTTGGTCGAGCGGAGGACGGGGGGTGGGGGGAGCGAGCCAAGTGGGCGACTGTCTATGAATATCTATCACACCATTTATTTGCCCAAGTATTGTGTCATCCAGCCAGCAGCAGCTGCCAGATGCAATTAACTTTCTGACCAGGCAGCAGTCATAATAATAGCCCAGGCTGTCGGGGAGCGGGTCTCGCAGTATTCAAACACTTAAGTATCTGAAACTATTCAAATTAATGCATACGCCCCATCGTTACAAAAAATGTTGCAAACTTGTTGCATTTTAATGCCGCATCGAGCCCTAATGTACTGTAAAATTGCACGCTTACCAACACTGTCAGAATCACGTTCACCATAACTGAAAAATTGAATAAGATTTGCGATGATGTGAGAATATAAAAATTTCGCAGCTAAACCAAATCGAACTGGTTCTATTCCAGTTCTTTATCGAATTTCAAATCTTTTGGGGGGTTCTTTATAAATTTATTTTCCATTTACTTCGAAGTTCATTTAAATTAAACTCAAATTCGAAAACTATAATGGGTCGCAATGCATTCTTTGCGTACATAAATCTGGTATATTTTATATATACTCAAAGAAAGATTCAGGCTGCAATGATTCACAATCAGCACGCTTTGCGGAACAGATCGAATCTTCTTTTTGGCCTGGGCGGGGTCTGCTCCGAGTCTGCTTCGGGTCTGCTCCGGCTCTGCTCTGGGATGTGGAAAGAGGGTGTGGACTTTGGGCTGGGGGTGACATCAACAGCTGAAACTCTTCAATATGCGCCAATTTATAATCGCTTTATTAATCTTGTGTTGATTTTCGTTTATGTTTTCGTGGAAAACAAAAAAAAGATGGAGCGAGAGTAGAGGGGTAGATGGGTTGCTCGATTGTCTCAGACTATATGCATGGCAATTGCATCATCTTCGGATTCAACTCGCAGCTGGAGCATGACGTTGGCAAAAACTAGAGTGCAAGAGAGAAAGAGAGAGAGAGAGAGAGCGACAGGGTTTAATAAAAACTATTATATGAGGGTCTTGGGGCTGTTCTTGAATTTCCTACGAAATTACTCATTAATTTGAATTAATTGATATCAACATTTCCATCGCTGGAAACATAGCCAAGGTTCCCTTTTTTTATCGATAACTCAGCTATTTGTGTTGGGAATTTGTTAAAATTTAGTAAAACGTTGTGTATTACCGCAGACATTTCAATGCCAACTCGTGTGCAGTCTGTTTATACCCTGTGCAAATGTTACAGTCAACATTACTCAAGGTATGTGGGTATTTCATAAGTTAGAACAAGCGTAAGCAGGCCCAAAGGCTTCCTGAAAACGAATATTTATGTATCTATTTTTATTTATTCATACACAATTCATAGACCCCATTCAATGGGCGCTATGCTGGGTATTAAAACACCTTTAACAATTAATTGGTTTCGGCCTCAGCCAGCCAATTAATTAGTAAACAAAGCATTAAAATCAAAAAATCAAACGAGGCAGCAATAAATGCATAATTATGCTAATCAAACTCCCCAACGATATTGCATATATATTTATGTAAACAAGCGAAGCGGAAACGTGGCTCGAACTGCGAATACTCTGGAATACGTGTGCTGTGAATCGACAAACGCTACACTCGATAGTTTAGTGAGACTGCTCTGCACGCTTACTATCGATAAATTCATTACTATCGAGCTAAATGAATTTGATTTACTTCGATTTTTATTAAGGGTTTGATTACTTTCTTTTTGCAGTGTATTAGCCATATTGTGGTGATGCGAATCGATCAACTTAACTCGAAAGATCAATAGAGCTTGCTTTAAACTGTCTATACTATCGATAAATTCATCACACACAGTGTTGTTTTGCGTGCTAAACTGAATTTGATTTACTTAAATTGATATTTATGTTTATGAGCTTGATTACTTTATTTTTCAGTGTATGAGTTCTCGAATCGATAAACTTAGCTCGATAGCTCAATTGAGCTTGCATGAAACTATCTATACTATCGATTAATTCATCGTTAAAGTAATATTTCACATGCTGACTTAGCTAACTCTATAAAATCGATTTGTAGAAATGTTTCTCCTAGCTGCAAATCTTCTGTTTTTCCCCAGTGTATTAGCCAAGTTATACAGCTGCTTAGATGGGTCTGTTGTTGTTGTTGTTGTTGTTGTTGTAGTGCCTCAGGTTGTTGCCGTGTTGTCGAATCAATTAAGTGAAAAATGTAAAGCGCTCCACATACATTGAAGGAAAGGAAAGCGCATAGTTGAGCATTGCCAGTCAATTGCAGATAAGATATAACTCACACACACACGCACACACACACACACACACATATGTAGCTGGCATAGTTTGCTTCTGCTTCTTGCCACTTGTTGCTGTTGTTGTTGTGTTCATGCTCATGTCATTGTTGCCAAGTTGATAAGCCCAAGCACAGCCAGAGCAATATGACGCGGCAACGTATGATAACCTCCCATAGTCCACCAATGCAGCAGTTGCCCTCAAACTGTAGCCGCGATACCCATTTCGATAGGCAGGGTATTAAGCAAAGGGAAATTCCTTAGAAAAGCTTCTACACTTCTCACCGCTACACACATTCCGTATCCATTGCGCTTAAGCCTTTTAGATCTTCGATAACAGATTAATGCCAAGGCTGCCCGTGTCGATCGTTGTGTATTTTCGGGCATGCTAATGATAGCCCAACATTTAAATACAGCGATAAAAGACTGGTTCGACGCACGTGCAGTGTCTGAATTCTGTTTGGGTTCATAAATAGCAGTCTGTCAATAATGAAAGTGAATTAACGCCAGAGTTCGATAGCAAGTCGATAACATTCTGTCAAGCGTAGAATGCCATCACTTGCTTATCCAATCGATCTTTGTGCTAACTTTTAAGCTTGCAATAATGTCAGTTACACGCTAGAGATGTGCAGTGTAGTGAGTAAATCGATAACATGCAATTACTATCGTAACTTACTTTTATAGCATACTATCGATCCTAAAGCGGTCTTTGAGTTCATGACTGACAGTTTTCAAGCTTTCAGCAATTAAAGTACCTACACACTAGACATGTGCAACGCAGTGCGGCAATCGATAAGTCGATAACACGCGCTTAGGCAATTACTATCGCACTTTACTTTCATAGCATACGATCGATCTTTTGGCGATCTTGTTGACATTTCTAAGGCAGCTCAGCTAGTTAGTTACTCAGCTGTATTAATGAGGATCGTGCCGATGTTAGAGGGTGCCGAACGGGCTGCGGTATGGCTGGCAACGCTGATGAATCTTAATTTAATGCATATTTCTGACATTTGCATGCATTAAGTCGCGCGATCGCGCGCACTCAGCATCGTCTTCGTCTCCCTCTACTACCATAATTTATATAACTTATAGAGATTTTTATTTTGTTTTGTTTCTGTCTTTTTCTTCGATTTTCTGCCTTTGCGGTCTCTCGAGTCTTTCAACCGGTTTGACATATTAAACGAATCCGAAGCAGAAGCCGCACCAGAAGCAGCAACTGTTGCCACAATTCATACGATTACGTATTCTTGGCGGAACTAGTTGCCTTATCACTTGGCCATTTAATGGCTACGATGGCTGTTTTGTTGTTGGGTTATTCACAGGTGCCGAAACTAGTAATCAGTTGCTTGAACCCGAAATATTTCTCACTCCAATTAATACTGAATTCAACTCGTGCACGCTGACTAAGCCTGCAAAAATGCGACTTCTAAATGAAACCATCGAAAAAAAATACTACCCAGTCATATGTGGGTACGAGGTGTCGGTGTCATATGCCATACGCTGCACTCAGCATATTATAAAACAAGCCAGACAATCGCGCGATTCCCGCAAGTTCATTAGCTTCTCCATTTGCAGATTTCGCAGCAAGAACCCGAGATAGGGTATATCTAGCGAATAGTTTTGGACTTGGCGAAAATAAAAATAACCTCAGGTTTTAATCGCAATGCACAAGTGAAGTTTGAACCCATTTCCTGAAACCAAAAATAAAAATAAAAACCTTTACTGACGTGTTAACAATGCTAACTATCGCGAAAAAGCTAATTACCAGCCTTGTTGATATTATATGGGTTGGAATAAGTGGTAATACCTACGGTATGTTGGTCAGATGCAGGCTATGAGCATAGTTTAATGAATACCTTTGTTTGCTGGGTTTTTACTGTAAAGATCTGCCTGAATCTCTAGTGATCCTTCTCGCAACTTTTAATGATCATACTAATTCATAGTACACACACTCGTATTGATGCTCTTTCTTGCATCTCTGGCGATCATAGCGATCCACAGTACATACTCTTTCTCGCCTATCTTGTGATCATACTGATCAATAGAATAAATACTTATACACGATCGTGCCTCTTGTGTGATCATACTGTACTAAAGAATAAAGACTTACACGCGATCACACGTCCTACGCTGTCGGTTCACACATTCCTCCCTTTCGCTTAGATCAATAGATCGATCGATAGATAAATCAATCTAAGCCGCAGCCTATGCTCAACCTAACCTCAACGGGCCTCGCACTCGAAGCTCTGCGAACCGAGTTCGAGTTAAGAGGGCTTGATTGATGGCTTTTTAATTGTAGCCGGCATTAGCATATATGGACAAATACCTACTGCGTATTGCTCTACTGTGAGGAAGCCGATTCGGCTGAACTGCGGCTATAAACACGTTTCGGGTTTCCGACTCGCCGTCGATTATATCATTTTGCATTGATTTATGCATTAGTAATTCAATTAGCAACATCTTTTGGCTCATTTATGGCTATTTTACTCATTGTCTACGCTTTGTCTTCTCTTTCTTTGCAGGTATGTTTTGAATCCATATGCATTAAAGACGAATCTTCCCCCAGCGCGGTAAGTTTCCTCGACTTGTTTGCTCTCTCGACTCAACGTTTATGGGTTTTCTTTGCTTTGGCAAACAGACAGACAGCTTGACGCTCCACGCTTCAAGCTTGACGAGATCGCTCGAGCTTTGCCACGCCCAGACGAGCCCAACATACACAACTGGGGAATAGGTCACTACGCTGGGCCGATTGCCGGTCACCATTAGCTGTCAAAAGACAAATATTTGTCGGTGTCGCCTAGACCTGGCGACAGCGACAACATCGCCAGCAACACCAGCAACATCATTGCGGGCAGCAACAACAACAACAGCAACAACAACAACATCAACGCGAAGCCAAAAGTCAAACTTGATTTATTTCCTGCGTGTCGCAGTGTTTGTTGCTTCGGTTGTTGTTGCTTCGGTTGTTGTTGCTGTTGCTGCTGTAGCTGCTGCTGCTGCTGTTGCTGGCACAATAAACGTGCCGCCAAGCAAACTGTCAGTGTATACACACGATTTTTGGTCAACGCCAACAGAAAACTAACTTGACCTTGACGCACACGCGAGTATGTTGTATGGGTGGAGTGGACTCCATTAGGCAACATGTTGCCGGACTTTGGCAGTCGCGTCGGTAGAAGGTAGCAAGAGTGCGCGCTAAATCACTTGAAATACACTTGACACCTGAGCAGGGCAAATAAATATTTGCACAAGGCGTATGAAATGATCTGCAAATGAATGCGATAACGATAACGATTTGCAAGCGCTATGGGCGTGGCAGCCAAAATTTGAAATCTACTTAAGCTGCGTATATTATACAGCAAGCTGCATGCCAACTTTGGCAACTCTAGCTCTACTAATAGCAGAGATCTGTGTGTTCAAACAGACATTCCAGCACAGACTAATCAGCAGAGCGTATGTTTTGCAACACTGGCAACAAGTGGGGGCGAGGGGCAGCTGGCTGAGGTTACCCGTTTCGGTGACTGTCGCACTCGACACACACACACACACACACACACACTCACAGCTTACGCTGATGCAGTTCAAGTGTTTGAGACATAAAAGAAATGAGGAATTTTTTTTCTTTTTTTGTATTTTTCATTTTGTGTTCGGCCAAGTTTCTGGGTAAATGTGCTGAAGAAATCAACAAGCCGCTAAAGAGGCTGCCGCTCCCTGACTCTAGCCAGACCCTCTGGCCCTCTGCACCTCCGCCCATCCGCCCCTCAGCCCACCGCTCGTGCGTCAACCCCGGCAAGACTCATGTCACCGAGACTCGCTGCAGCTGAAGCTGTGACAATGACAAGGAGGCCTACAAAGATTTGAGGCGACGCTTACAACAGCGGCAAGAGGAGGGGAAGTGGGGGCGTGGAGCGGTGGGCAGACAGCGGGAGCTGCCTCGGTAATTACGTTTACTTGTTGTCTCCTGTCGTAGTTGCTGTCGTTGTCGTCTGTGCAGTGCACGGCGTAGGTGTAATGCCTTTAATAAGCAGGATGACGTTGCACTTGACGACGACTGCAGTGCGGTGGGTGGAGGGGGGCTTTGTTCAGCCCTGGCTGCGGCACTCGAGCAGTAGCTATCCCCCCTCTGCCCACTCTTCTACCCTTCTTGGCCCCAGGCACCTGCCCCCCAGACGCAACTGCTCCCACGAACCTCATAATGAACCCCATTCTTTTACGACCGCATTTTGAGGTTAGCTTTGTGGCCAAGCAACAACAACAGCAACAACAACAAAAGCAACAACAACAAAAGCAACAACAACAGCAACAATGTAGGCATATTGTTTGTCGTAAATCTGTTCACTTAGAAAGTGATTTCAATCTGCGGTTTTCCCGGTTCGAATAATCGAATATGGAATAAGTAATATAGATGGCTTCGACACTTGCGCAAATTATGATCTATAAAGAAGTGAATCGCATAAATTAAAGCTCTGATATCATTCTGAAACATTTTGAAATCAATTCGCTTTGCATTTCATACACGTACAGAATACGTAATCACTTTGGCAACAAAGTTTGCACAATTTATTCTATTGTAGAGCATGGCTATCGAAACCCGATTGAGAGTATTGATTGAAGATCGTGTAGAAAGATCTTTGGTTATTTACAGGCTCACAGATCAAACTGAGGCCTAACACTAGCCTGAGGGCAGCTTGAACCAAGTTAGGAAATAAAGATATAGCTGAAGTATAGTGCAAGCTTGTAGAGATCACATAGTCACTTTGGCAACAAAGTTTGCCCAATTTATTCTATTGTAGAACATGGTTATCGAAACCCGATTGAGAGTATTGATTGAAGATCGCGTAGAAAGATCTTTGGTTATTTACAGGAAATAAAGATATTACTGAAACATACTGACAGCTTTTAGATCTTACTTAGTGCCAGGGGTCGAGGCATAGCAAAGATCTTGGCATAGTTTTCCGGGCTTATAAACCCGTAGGAAATGTTAACTTGAGATCAGTTAAGAAAAGTCAGATATAACTGAAGTATGGCTATGCCTTTTGGCACCCTCAACGTTGCTGCACTACTGTGCAGGCCTCTGCAGGACTGGCTGACTCGCCCAAAAGCGGCGCTAAGTAACCTCAACTATGCTGGCGCTGGCCTAACCCGTTGCTAGCAATTGCCAATAGGCAGTTGGCCATAGACAATTGGCAATTGAGAGTTGGTAGTAGCGCGCGGGGTTCACTCACAACGTGCTTTGCATTTGCGGAGTAGGGAGGAGGAGGAGGAGGAGGAGCAGTAGGAGTAGGAGGAGAGCGCGTCGTCGAAGCCGAAACCAATATTATTATGCTGCGCCCACTTGGTGCGCCGAACACGTCGCCAAAAACAATCAGTATCGAATCGCAGACGCAGCGCCAATCTGAAGTCGTCTCGTGTCTTGCGTCTGGCTGGAAGTGCGGCTACTTTATGGGCCTTCAAATGCCCATTAGTATATTATACAGTCACAGCTTCTATGCAGAGTCAGTCAACTGTTCAGTTAATTTGTTAGTCAATTGCCATGCCACATGGTGCTACCACACACCGCACCGCACCGCACCGCACCGCACCGCACCGCACCGCACCGCACCCTTGCGCACTTATTCATTCTGACATTAACTTCAACTTTCCGCTTGCCATTCAGCAAATGCTTCTTGGACACTTTACGAGTGCCTGCCTGCTGCTGCTCAGCTGCCTGGGGAACTGCTGCATGATCTGTGATCCTATGCCAGCTATACCTGATATGCCATATACCCTATACCTTCTGCCATATCATCCTTATACGATTCGGTTTGGGTCAACCCAACTTCAACATATTTTTCGAGCACTTTTTCTCATCGTTTTGTTGGTTTTTTTTATTGTTTCTTCTTTTTCAATCGATTGCGATGAGGTAATACCCGTTTTGAAGCGATAAGCTCAATCTGCGGCAGAATCGCGCTACCTTAATGCGGCAGGGTACGAGGTCGCGACCAGGTTCCAATCCGATTTCGATTCCGATTCCGATTTTGATTCCGATTCTGTTAGTTTGTTTCGATTTCGATGGCCGAACCGAAATGGGGCCGAGTCGGACTGGTGGAGGAGGGGGGCTGGACGGGGCGCGGGCGATGCGGCGTCGCGCGGCTTAGATAAGTTAATCGTCAACTGCGTTGGCTACGTCAATATTTAATTTATTGATATTGCTGGGCCGACTTGACGCTACACTTCACTTAGCCTCAACTCACCTCGCCCCGCCCCGCTCCACAGATGATGAGCAACGCGTTGACCTCAAAAACGCGTTCAGACAAACGTACTGCCAGCTAGACAGACAGTACAGTCTCTGACCGCACAGTCCATGGCAAAACTGTCAGCATCCATGGCAATAAGTATGATCGATTGGCTGTACTGTGTATAAGCCCCGGCTCCCCCCAAAGGTATTACGAGTCGGTCTTCATGTTTTCTTCAACAATGTAATGTAGTGGGGGCAATGCCTGCCTCGGACAGTGCCTACGCTATTCGTTTTTGCCATACTATCTTATCTTATCTGATACATGGGTATCGTATAGATCTGAGTTGGATTTAAGGCCGCTTCAATTTGTTCCACATTTGAATAGATAGAGAGAGAGAGAGAGAAAGTCTGAGACTCGTAAAGTTGATAAGGCATCATTGATTTGGGCTCGATCGTATAGAGAGAGAGAGAGAGGAGTGCTGTGAAATTTGGCAACAGTTGACTGTGAAATTTGACAATAGCTGAGTGCGCATGTTAAGCTGCTGTAAACAAGCTGTTACTGCTACTGTTACGGGAGGGGGGGAGGTATTGTTTAGACTGCTCCGTAATTGGATAGTTTAATTGACGATGAATGGAATTTGATTTATGTTTGTTGATATTGTATTTCTAGACTGCAAGTTCGTCAAGTTGGCATTCCTGCAATGGGATATAGTCGTAGTGCCGGGTACATTGACATTTTCGACAACAGGTTCACTCAACTCCGTCTCTCTCACTCTCTCACTCTCGATTCGCAGTCGAACAGAGATCCCATTTCGAAATACTTGCTCGTATTTCTGTAAGCAACACTCGAATACTCGCACTCGCACTCACACTCGCACTCGCACGTACTCGTACGTATGATGAATGTAGAATTCATATTCATATGCACACCGTGTGTGTGTGTGTGTGTGTGTGTGTGCTTTGCTGGGCAGCGTAATCGCTGTCGCTTCTGCTTGGCCCATAAGGAAGTTGGCCACACGAAAATGAAAATGAAAATGAAAATAAAAATGAAAATAAAAATGGAAATGGAAATGGGATTGCAAATGGAAATAAATAAAAATAAAACTGCCGCGAGGCTATTAAACAATAACCCAACTATGTGTGCTAACTGCGAGTGCGAGTGTGTGTGTTTGAATACACTCAGTCAGTCAGTTAGTCAGTCAGTCACTTATTCATTCACACACTCACTCGCTCAGTCAGTTAGCTGAGGTAATTAAGTTTGGGTTTAAAGTTTAGGCTCGAGCACAGGCGAATAAGTGGAAAACAACACAAGCTTCAAGCGCGCATGTCACAGTTGCAGTCGCAGTCGGAGTCACAGTTGCAGTGCCAGTCACAGTGATCAGTCACAGTCTGCAGTCAGTCGCCGGACTGACCTACTACGAAGTCGCTGCTGACTCGTCGGCGTCGGCGTCGCCGTCGCCGTTGTCGGCTGTGCGTGCCTAATGAGTTGCTGTAATTCTAAACCCAACAAAAATTGCATATATATTTGTAATATGTGTGTGTGTGTGTTAGTGCGTACACACACACACACCAAGTGCTGTCTGGCTCTGAGTAACATCTTAGAAAAGCCACCTAGCCTCCCCCTGGCTTGAACTCCCCCCCCACAGTTGCTTAATTGGCCAGCTACAGTGCACACTGCCTAAGCGCGAAGCTAAAGCTGTCTGTCTAGTCCGATATCATAGGCATATATATCTCTACACCTGTCTAAATACATACCAATGCATATTCCTTAACACTTTCAGTCTGCTTTGCTTCAAGTTTGAGCATTTCAACAGTCTGACCGACTTCTTAGGAATATATATGCATATATAGCTAGAAGTCTGTATTTATAGAGCTAGCTTTACCATAGTGTCTTCGTAGGTCTTCAGGTCGAAGCGTACAAGGTTTTTCCCTGCCTTGAACACGAATATATATACTTTACTTTATGAGGTCGCATGCATGGCAATCCCCTAGCCGCATTTGGGCCTAACGCAAGTTGGCTCTCTCCCTCCTTCTCTCTTCCTTTCTAGCACCTTTCTTTTGTCATTTCCCTTCCCTCTCCTTTACACTTTCTTTCTGTGTCTCTTTCGAGAAACTGGGGAACTGGGCAATGCACTTGAAACAATTTGAAAGCCAGACGGGAGTGTTTATAGAGAGGTTTGTCTATCTAGCTGTCTGTCTCTCCGTCTGTCTGTCTCTCCGTCTGTCTGTCTCTCCGTCTGTCTGTCTCTCCGTCTGTCTGTCTGTCTGTCCGTCTGTCTGTCACTCCGTCCTTCTCTGTCTGTCTGTTTGGGTGTGTGTGTGTGTGCACATCAGCAGCTTTGCATGGACTTAAACAAATTGCACGCAATTAAACACGCTCCACGCGACGTCGAGACTCGCAGCCGGCGTTGCCATTTGCCATTTGCGATTTGCATGTGGCCACAGGCAAGTGGCAACAACAAGTTGCTGCCGCTGCGGCACCGGAGGGGGCTAAATCAACGCACCCCCCCACACACTCCACGCCGTCTGCAATTGCAACTTTTAATTTTCGGCTGAAAAGTTAGCCGTTTCGTGGCTATATAATTTAGCTGTCAGCATCTTGATGTTCGATTCGCCGTTTTTTGATTAATGTGGGCTGCGACAGCAGGCCGCGGGTATGCACGGCCATAAGGCACCCTGTAAGGCAGGGGCTTCCAAAGTTGATAGGAGATAAGATTGCCGGTATATTGTGTAGCTTATGTACTATCGAAGCGGAAATCTAGATTGAGTTACAACTGACTAGACTGACATCTGAGTTCTATATAAGGTAGGCTATTCTCTACTCTACGTCCTGACTTTAGGTTGCCAGCATTGCTCTTTGGATGTATCTTAATCAAACTCTTCTGCCCACATCACATAGTCAATACTCCAGCGATTGATCCTGCCTGCTGCAACGATTGATCCTACCCTCTTCGCTGTCTGCACTCTGTACAGTTAGTCAGGCGCATTTAATAATGATAATCATCATTGTATTAACCACGATCGGTAATCGACAATCGAAAATCGGTGCACTGTGCTGCCGGGCAACTTCTTGACTTCGATATGGATTCATAGCCGCAACTAATCGCGTATAAACACAGCCCCCAGAGGCGCCGTCGCTTATGCACTGCACACGATTGGCCCAAACCGTAGTCGATGTTGCCACAATCGCCCGCAGACTGCAGCGGGCATTATGAGCTATGATATCACCATCATCATCATCATCATTGGCATCATTGGCATCGGCACTGTCCATGACATCATCGACTGGCTGGCGTTGCCTGCTCTGGCAACTGGGACACTATTTTGGCACAGCTCGAGCACTCGACTGCGCGCATACCCTGCCAGAAGAAAGTCTCCGAGTCGACTCGGCGATGACGTAATCAAGTGACTGACTAGCTACGCGACATAGCTCATCAGACGCTAAATTAGCACCCACCTGTCAGCGGGCACAATATGCATTTAGTCACTAACCAAGCAATGCAACCAGTCAGACCCGCGCTCTGACACTGACATGATTTGCTACACGACGCTGATGAAGATATATTTACGATTTTTTCACGTGAAGAATTACGCTGCACTGAACCTTTTCTAAACACTGCATGATTTATTTGCCATTTAGCCTAGATAACTGGAACTACTGCACTGGCAGCGACTAAATTCCATTTGCAGGCCGTAAGATGACTAAGAAAACTGGAATGTTGGGTCAATATGCGCTTAGCTCCGATGCAGCTCGAAAGAACGTTGACCTACAAAAAAGATGTGCTCGAATTTCGCATACTATTTCGTGTTATTTACGAGTCAAACTAAGACTCGAAAATGTTCAAAGAAACTGAAAAAATGTGCCTTGCTCCTCTGCTAGTAGTATGTACCATATAAAATATGCCGAAATATTACTTAGCTGCCTTTTAGCCTAGATCTCTGGAACTACTGCAGCTGCAGAGACTAAATTTCATTGGCAGACTCGAAAATGTTCAAAGCAACAGAAATGTTTATCAAAACATACTTTGCTCCTGTGCAGCTCGAAAGAACATTGACCTATATAGGGGTATTTTATTATGCAGCAACCAATCTAACCTAAACCTTCCTGATGCAGTAGAGCTCTAATTGAATCGCCAAACTGTGCTGGAAACTATAGCTGGCATATTTATCGCAGACTCCGATGATGCCTTCGCCCACTTTGGCTGGCAACTTTGGCCAGGAAAGGCAGCTACATTGTTTAGCATAATACCCTGGCATTTAAATGTCTCACTTACGCGGCCTGTGGGCAGTTCATGATATGTACCCCTCCAAGTGCTGCCGCCCCTGCACCAGCCCTCTGTTGCCCTCTGCCCTCGGCCCTCGGCCCTCTGTCCATGCACTGTTGCTGTGGTTACAAGTTCACTGTCTGGCATTTTGGGCGGCCGCAGCAGGGTTAAAAGGTCAGATTGCTAATTGTTCTGCACACACAGGAAGCTGCACCTGCCGGGTAGAGAGGAATCAGGAATCAAGCAGGCTGGGAGCGGCGCGGCGGCCAAGTTGCAAGCCAAAGTTTTGGACAAATTCAAACCGTAGCACGCGTGGCCACAAAAATGTACTGTAACCTCGGCGAGCAGCCTTTTTCGACTACAGTTTTCTATGCGAAAGCGTGCGTATACTTACGGCGCGCAGTATTGCCGACTGGCCGAAAAGAAGCCAAAATGTTGTTGGCTGTAAAAGCTCAGATGGATCTGGTTCTCTTGCTTGGCCTGCAACACCAAGTTATGACTAATTGAGCTCAGATTTCATGGTGGCAGTAAGGGGTAAGGGTCTCGCCCCCCCCCTTCCCTCCCTTCAAGCAACGAGTAGGCGCAACAAAAGTTCTGCTGCCTCATTAGGCCGGGTCTGAGGAGCCGTACCGGGTGATGGTGTCATTAATTAATATTCGCGAAAAGGTAACGAAACGAAATCGATAAACGAAAGATAGAATTTGGTAATGATATCTCGATACTCGACAAGGTCGATAGGCTGGCCGGGCAAGGAAGGGGCTCTGGCAGTGTATGACGGCGTACTGCAAAAATTTCAGGTAAACATATCAGCAAAGCACGCGGTCTTGGAGTTATCAGCCGGCTAGTTGCCTATAAATAACAGCAACAGCAACAGCAACAGCTGCAACAACAACAACATGTAATAAAACGCACGTCAGCAACAACAACAGCAACAACAACAACAGCAACAAGTGCTGTAGGAGCGCAAATTGCGTAAATGCTTTTTATAGAAGTTCAAGTCATTGAATTCACTTCCTCAAGACCCAAATAGGGTACTCATACACTCACACACTCACACACTCGCACACTCGTACGCACTCTCAAATTGGCCTTACCTAATCAGTTATAAAATCCACGCACACACACGCACTGCCTGAAGGGGCCAGCACTATGCGAAGTTGCCTTGATGAATTTGCCTACCCTCATATTGTGAGCAATAAAAACAGATGATAAAAATTAATAAACAAAACGAATAAAAATTGTAAACCAATGACAGCGGCAACAGCAACAGCAACAACAACAGCAACAGCAACGGCAACAGCAATTCCAATTAATTGCTCCAAATTTGGAATCACAATCGAAAGGAATGAATGATTTACAAGAATTCAAAGCAATTTGTGCACTTACATTGAAAGCAATAGAAATGTTTGATCAGCTATTCAATTGGTGGGAAAAGCAATGAAGCTGCGCACCCTGTGAGCTACCCTGTAAGACTGTACGGGCGCTCCTAAAGCTGAAGTAATCACCCTGTGGCAGGTTTGCAACGAATATGCTGTATTTGCGTAAGATTGGGCATAGCACCCTGTGAGCTAGGCTGTGAGCTTTCCTATGAGCTACGCTTTGATCTACTCTGTGAGTTCCCTTATGAGCTACCCTATAGGCTACCCTGTCAAGTAACCAGCGGGCTAAGCTGTGAGCTACCCTGTGAGCTACCCTATGCTCGTACGGTAACGAGCTACCCTGTGAAGGTCCCTCTGAGCTACCCTGTGAAGGTCCCTCTGAGCTACCCTGTGAGCTAGATTAAGATCTAACGTATGAGCTACCCTGTGAAGGTCCCTCTGAGCTGTGAGCTACCCTGTGTGCTATTATATGAGCTACGCTGGCAATTATTCTGAGAACTAGCATGTGAGCGACCCTATAAGCTACCCTATGAGCTACCCTGTGAGCTAATCTGTGAACTACCCTATGAGCTACTCTATCAACAACCCTATGAGCTACCCTGTGAGCTACCCTGTAAACTAGCCTGTGAGTTAGCTTGTGAGCTAGCCTGTGAGCTACCCTATGAGATACCCTATGAGCTGCCGTATAAGCTACCCTGTGAACTTCCCTCTGAGCTACCCTATGTGCCGCCCCGTTAGCTACTCTGTGATCTATTCTGTGAGCTACCCTGTTAGCTACCGTAAGGTGGAATGCAAGGCCAAGCAGAGTACCCTGTAAGCTAACCTACTCAATCTGCCTACGCTGTACCGCATACCTGTTGATCGAGTGTAGAACAGATCGAGAGAGAGGGCGAGAGAGAGAGAGAGAGGGAGAGAGAGTGATTGCAAATGAGCCCATCCAAGGCCTCAGGCCGACACGAGTCAAGTAGCACACACACTTTTGGCTGTGTTTCCCCTCTCCACGACGGACTGCAGCTGCTTCTTCTTTCCATGCTTCTTCTTGCCGCTGAGTGCTGCCAACTGGGCGCGAATGCTGAGTGCATTAGATGCATTAGATGCTCCTGCTGCTGCGCGGGCCTTAAATCATTTCTATAAATATGCCCCGATTCGACTAGAGCATAGGAATGCAAAATTAATAGCAGGCGCATACGCACACGTGTGTATGTGAGAGTGTGTGTGTGTGTGAGAGGGAGAGAGAGTGTGTGTGTGTGTGCCATAAAGTGAGCATGCGGCAAAGGGGCATAAAAAGCAAAGAACGAAAGGCAGAAGCGACTGAGTACCGGCATTACGATTACATTTATTACAAAATGCTTGCTCAAGTACACACGCACACACACTGGCACACACACTGGCACACACACGTGGACAGCGAACACACACACAAAATACGCCACATTAAAACCGCGCATAAAACTTTGCAACAATAAAATGCGCAAAATACCGCGAAGAGCAAGTGAGAAATAACAATAAAAAAACAACAAAAAAAAAGAAAAGAAAAAATTCTCGAAAAAAAAACGAGGAGGCAAGAAGTAGAAGAAACACAAAATGCAAAGCATAAAGTATCATAATAATAATTAAACAGAAAAACGTGTAGAGCTTTCGAGATTCGTGATTTGAGATGCTTATTGCGTGTCAAGCAACAGTTTTACATGCCACACTCGCACACACACCTAACTTGAGAGTAAAAAGCGCTCTTAACTTGAAGTAAACTTAACTTTTTATATGGCCCGCACAATTAGCAAGAAATTCGCCTAGGCGAGGAGCAGCGAGTTGACAGGGTCATCAAGTGGCGACATTAGGCGGCCGGTAGTGCCACAAGCTAACAGGGTAGCAGAGTACAAAACAGTTAACTTGCTGACCTCAAGCGGACTTTGTTGGCAGCAGCAAATTGGGCGATCACTATCTGGCAACTATTGTGAATGAAATAATAGCACTACCGCGAGTGAAGGCACTGATCTCTTCAGTTGCTGTTGCGATCGTTGAATTAATTGATTTGCACATGATTTGTTTGTTCAGCTACTGGGCTGCCTGTCTGCCTGCCTGCCTGTCTGCCTGCCTATCTATCTGCGTCTCTCTGCCTGCCGTTCTGCGTATCTGTCTGTACGAACGCCTATATCTCAGAGACTACAAGAGCTAGAGCTACCAAATTTGCCGACAATACTCCTCTGTCTTGCATTTGCTCCAAGCTTGCCTCAGAATTCAGCCTCGCGCCCTTACGTTGCCGCTAAGCGAAGCTATGTGACTTGTTCTACACTAAACAGAGCAAGTCTTGCTGGTAGCTCTACTCACGCCAGGGTATCTACTAGTCGTGTGCCTGTACTCTACTCCCAGACACTCTGCTCCATTTTATCGAAAATTTGCGGAAAATTGTAAGCTAATTGAGCACATTAATTACGCACAATTGCCGGGAGTGGCAGGAATGGGGGGCAGGAACCAAGACAGGAGCAGTGGCAGCGACAGTTCAAGTAGCTAATGCTCAATTACAAATTGGCCACGCCCAACGCCTACACTCAAGCCATGGCGTGGCGTGGCGTGGCGTGGCAAGCTGCTTAATGCAGACAAATGACATTGAAAGTGCCGCTGCTGTCGTTGCTGTCGCTGCTGCTGATGTTGCCACCTGGCTGTGGCAGGCAGCATCAGCAGCGTTGGCGTTGGCCGCGTGTGGCACGTAGCCTCAAAGTGCCACAAATTACGCACGCAAATTGGCTTTGTTGTTGCAGCCGTCTCCCTTCGCTCTCTCTCTGTCTCTCACTGCCACACGCTGCATATGCATATCAGTCAATAGTTTGGGCCCACAAGCAACTGGTCAAGGGGGGGGAGGGAAGTCAGAGAAGGGGGGAGGTCTAGGGTGTCAGCGTGTTGGCCATTAAACGTGGCTTAGTTGATCAAAAGTGTTTGCTGGCTGCCAACTAGCTCAAGTGTGTGTGCAGAGTGCGAGGCTGGGATGGAGAGGGGGAGGGGGAGTGGGGTGAGCGCGCGTGTGTGTGGCGCCACAAAAACTGACAACTTAATATGAGCCAGCAGGCAAGTGACAACCAGCCCGGGGGTGCGACCTGCAGCCACCAAGCAGCCAAACCCTACACCATCGCGCCGTGCTGCCTCCCTCCCCCTGCTGCTTGCCACAGCGTGGGGCACATCAAAAGTCAGCCGACAACTTAAAGGCGTTAATGGTCGTTTGTTTTATGAGAAATTGCCAAAACGTGAGCGGCATCCAGAAGCGGCAAGCGGCATGTGGCATGTGCCCAGCCTGCTGCCTGCTGCCTGCTGCCTGCCACACGGCCGGCGTCAATGTCTCTACATAAGTTGTAAAAATCTGCTTCAGCTTCTGTTTTGTTACTGCTGCTGCCCCTGCCCTGCTCCCGTCCTGCTCCTGCCCTGCTCCTACTCCTCCTGCTGCTCTCGTCGCGACGAAGACGACTTTGTATAACATCAAAGCGCCAGGATCAACAGTCGACGAGCGTGCTGGCTCGCTTGCTGCCTTGCTTGCTGCCTCGCTTGCTGCCTCCCCTCTCTCTCTACTCCTCCGCCGCCTAAGCAGAAACGTGCTCCAGGCCGACGCACACTAAAGACAGCAACAACATTTAAATGAGCTGCGCACTGCATCTCTACCGACTCCCTAAACACATTCAGCGTGAAAGCACAGATTTAGCGGGAAAATGCGGTCTTAGCTCGTGCTCAAATTTTAGCTAGACTTTGCCGAAAGAAGAGATGGCCAGCATCTAGTTCCAGTTGCTCTAACTGTTAGCTGGGTCAAGAGGTTAGCTAGAGCAGACTTTAAGAACGAGTAAACCTTCTGTATGGTAGCGTGAACTTGAGCATTTGCGAATTATGATGCCCGTACCCATAACCCACGGGCTAGGCCGTTGCCCAAGCGCAGTTAATCGCATCGCCCACCCCATAGAGTATAAACCAGGTCAATTAAACCTTGTCTGCCCGACTGTACTTCAACAATTGCATTTCATACATACTTTTCTGTCAGTTTTCTGTGCTATCCGCCCATCTATCTACATAATATTCGTGTCGCACTGTCTAAACTCTTTTGGTTTGGCAGCGAAATTTAATTTCCTGAGCAGCTTCAGCTGAGGTTCAAGGGTCAAGGTTCAATTCGCTGGACCAAGCTGAAAAATGTTTGGCAAATGGTCGAAGGGGAAGTCAGACAGAACATTGATTTAATTGAACATTCGAGGCGGTAGGGCAGGCAAGGGTATGGCTTAGGGTATTGCAAACTCCGCTGGGTTTTGCCTGGGCACTACAGCTTATTACAGGGTATCAAGGTGCAAGGCTTAGGCTTCGCCTTGTAACACGTAAATAAACTCAATTTAAAGCTCGATTTGACGGCACTTGATGTATGGACGAGGCAGAGGTATCTATATCGAATTTGTGCGATCAGATATGAGGGAAATATGCACAATCTGAGGCTTAATTCGGTTTGCTGGAAACGAGAAACGGGAAAGAGAAAGAGAAGCAGGCTGAGACCGAGAACGGGAACGGGAGACAAATTAAATCAAAGCAAATTGCAGCGATCTACAGTTTAATTAAGTCAAGCAGATTGCAATATGAGTACACACACACACACACACACTCGCACAGTCTGCCACCCACACAATTGAATAGTTGAACAATCTAAACATTTCCTGCTGCGTTGAGCCAACAACAACATCAAGACTTGACAACGGTCCAGAAAGCAGGTTCAGGTTTCAGGTTGAGATTCCCCCTTAGTTGCAACTAGTCTAGCAATCCCGTTGCAGATTTAGATGAGTTGAGCTCGAGAGGCAGCCCCAAATGATGAAGATTGACACGCTGCACTTAAAGACGCGCCCGCAATCACTTTGCAGGCGTCAATTGTTTTGCACTTGCCCCACAGACCGAGATACCAAAGCGTTGCACTTGATGCTGGTTATTTATATGGTATAATGCCTGCCTGTACTGCACTCCCCCCTCTCTCTCTTTCTCGCTGTCTTGCACGCCTCTCACGCACACGGGGCGTATGCGCAATGAACAACTTTGCCGCTTTGCCGCTTCGTCATTAGCCAGAGTTGCCAATTACCTTGACGCGCTGCTTTTTTAATCAAATTTTTACCCCCGGTTGCCGCCTTCTAATTGTGGCACCAACAGTAGCATGTGTCTGTGTGTGTCTGTGTGCGAGGCGCCACAAAATTTCGCCTCAGTTAGTCAGTTAGTCAATCAGTCCATAAGTCTTGCTATCGCTCGCGCTATCGATTTGCCTCGCCAATTGTCTACGCGAAAAACGATTTTCAGATTTTCACATTTTCACATTGTCTACAACATGCGACTAGATGAAAATAAATTGCCACAGCACACACATGTACTGTGAAATTTATGAGCCACAGGCAGAAGGGGCAAGCAGGGGGGGGAGGGGCGTGCGGGAAGAGAGAGGGCAGGCTAGTCGCCTCTATAATTTCTATATACCCTGCAAGCTGGAGACAAACTTCTAGAGCTTAAGAAATGCGTTTTTTTTCGTATGCTGCAAGGTTTTCTGAAATTTTGAATATAGTTAGATATAGAAGGATATATAGATATATATACAGATTTATAGATAAGAAACTGTATATGTTTATTCCTAAACAGCATCAAGATAAACTGTTCACACGACATTAAGAAAGAAGAACATTGAAATATATAGCATATATATATTCCTGAACAATATATCGATCATGCTTGCCTTTATATTAGGGCCTGCTTGAAACTACTGCCCCAAAAAATAAGAACATGCGGCCTAAAAATACCTTCATGCAAGGTATAGGAATATATATATATATATATAATATATAACAATATATATTCCTGAACACTAGAAAGAATAACTTTGAGATTTATAACACATATATATATTTCTGAACAATATTTCGATCATGTTTGCTTCTTTATGAATTGATTGATAGAAAAAACAACAACAAGTTTCAACTGCGGCTTGGTATTACCTAAGAATATATATATATATAAAATAATGTTTAAGAATATATATCCTGAACAGTAGCTTGATCGCCATGCTCCTCAATTTATTCTTGTAGAACACCCTGCTTTGCAGGCACTCCCTATAAGCGCATAATATATACACCTACAATGGTATATATAGTCTTGAACAATATCTGGATTTGCAGTACTTTTGAAAGCATGCACAGGGCATCTCCTAGTCGGTACTGCTTGCCGTCTGCACGCGTGCTAACGTTTTAGTCAGCTGCAGGAAATGAGGGAAAATCATTGTCTGTGTCTGTGGGCCAGCCTAATTTGCCGGCAAAGTCTCTCCATGCATTTTTTGGTTTGCTTTGGTTTGGCCCGATGCGGTTCGCTTTGATTTTGTTTGATTTGCCTTTTCGCTGTTTGCTATTTTCGGGTACAGTACGGTTTGGGTTCAATGAACGCCTGCGTGCGCGCCAGGGTAAGCCAGAGAAAGGGTACGTGTGCGCGAGTGTGCGAGATGGAGAAGCATTTAACGGAGCTGCCAACTTGTGTATGACGACACCTGCAACGACCTTGATGACCATGCTCACGTGTGTCGTCGCTCCGAAATGGTTCGTGTCGGTTCATGTGCAACAAGTACCCTCTCTCCGTCTCGTTGCTGTTCTTGTTTAGCTTTCATAAATCTGGCAATTGTTTCAAGGACACTTTGTGGGGCATCTGCCGTGTCGCGTCGCGTCGCTTCGCGTCGTCGTCTAATTGCAGTGTGTGCAAAAATATTTAGCACACGCTTTGTTTGTTTGTTTGTTCTTTGCTTGTGCAACGCTGCGTATGCGTAATAATATAAATTATATCGCTGCGTGGGCCTGCTCCCCGGGCCGCCGGGCACAACTGGCTTATATAGCTCGCCACATGCAAGGCAATCGCAACAATAAACTGTGGCGCAAATCTGTGTCAATTGTAAGCCACATGCCACATGCCACATGCCACACGCGAGTCATTCATTTACTCAATTATTCATCGGCCCCACACACGCATCAGTTGACCATGATCGTATCCCGTAAGAGAAATGCTTGAGATCGTGTGTGTAGATCACAGGGATTCGCTGGTACCTGCTCAGGTCTTTCACGATATCTTCCCTACGATCTACAATTCATCAATCCGAGCTGTACCAAGTGCATGCTGTGTGTTTGAAGCGAGCACACGACATGCGGTGGTTTTACACACCGCAAAATCGCAATTACTTCATTCATGATGCCAACAATAAAGCGATCTGTTTGACACTCTTACTCTCACTCACTGTGCTGAATAGGGCTTGCTTGGACCGAAGAGATTATCATTGCTGCTTAAACAGCAATGCGGTGTTTGCGGTGTGAATAAACACCGCATGCAGCTCTCTGACATGTATTCATGCAAACACAATATAAGCATGTCTAACAAGGTGTCTCTCTCGGCGTCAACTCGTGCCTGTCCAAGACGATCTCGACGTTGACAGCGAAACACACTCAACACACACTCGACACACTCACTTCAGGCGATACACACACACAGAGAGACATCAATATGGGCAACAAGAAAGCGTCAATAAGTCGAAAATCTTGAAAACAAAAGTTCGAAGACGCGACACGTGACTATGCAGTTTTATAAGCCAAGCGGGCTTGCCAAAACTGATATCGATATGGCCTGACTAGACCAACCAGGCTCCCGCTCTGCACCCCTCTTACCGTACAGCCGCTCCTCTCCATCCCCATCCCACAAACGCTCCATAGCTGCCTCCCCTCGCACAATTTGGTTGCAGACAATGTCGCAGACGAAACGTAGACAACGTTAACGGCAACCACAAAGCAGACAAACAAAATGACAGCAACAGCAACAACAGCAACACAGCAACAACAACTACAACAAAAGCAATGCAAACGGAAGGCATGAGAAAAATTCCCGCACAAAAGTTTGTTCAACTTTTGTTGTTGGTTTTCAACGTGTCGTTGAGTGTCTCTCCCTCGCTCTTTCTCTCTCTCTCGCTCTCGCTCTCTCTTTATCTGTCTCTGTTTCTGTTTTTTTTTTGGCTTTTTGTTGTTCTTTTACTGTTCGTGTTTATGAATTTCGGCAGAAATTCAAGTGGCTCAAATCAGTTTCCGCCTTGTCCACGGGTTTCCTTTGCGGTTTCCCAGCGACAACTTCAACACGATCGCATTGTCAAAGGAATTGAGAGAATGAGAATTGGAAAGAGAGCGAGAGAGAGATAACTGAGATAATGCAACTATCACCTCCACTTGTTCCACACACACGACCAGGTATTATCGGAAAATACCTTATCGTGTCGTTTATCAATGAAAGAAGCCTCCACAAATTGGAGCAATGCCTCGACAAGTTTCCCAGGTGAAGAGAATCTTTCGAGCTAGGGTTTCACTTGCAGTACGAGCAGACTGCCAATTGGTCAGTTATACACTTATATATCCATTAATAATTGAAGATATTCACATTCCTTCCATGGCAGTTTCCAGTCAGGCGAGAGAGTGAAGCAGAGACTAAAGGCAAAAGCGACGCGACACAACGCGGTTCGACAGAAACTTCGCCTTTATAGCAGACAAACAGATAAGATCTGATAGAACACATGTACAAGAGCTACGGTGTATGGTGTACATGGTGGTCTGCCTGTGTGAGTGTGTTGGACATTGGCACTTATGATAGAACAACGATTGAAATATGACGAAGCCATAATTAACGGTGTGTGAAGCGAAATGAAAAAGGAATAGAGGGAAATGGGGGAAATGAAAAAAGCGGATGAAATGTGGGAAAGGGAGTATATTCAAAAACAGTGCTTGTAAAACACTCTCTAATAGGCAGAGCCTCGATAACATATCGATAAGTTGAACAAAAGCAAAGCAATTTCAACAATATGCTGCATATCTTGCGTAGTTGTATATACAACTTTAAAAAATAGGAAATTAAGATAAACTTGAAGAAAAAGCAGCACCGATAATATATCGATATAATCAGCAACGTATATCTCGCGCAGAGAGTGTAAAAGCAATGAAAAAAACTATGCAGAAAGGATTTCTAAACACAGTTCTATACAGTTTTTTAAGCCGTCTGTATTTAAAAAGAAAATCGAGTTAGCTTAGTGGAAATTGAAATTGGAAACTGTTGGTGAAAATGGAAAACTCAACACACTGTTAACGAGCTTTCCGCATTCCTATTGTAAAGCGTTAACAGAGCACTGTATGCAAGAGCAGGCACAGTGCTTGTCAAACTGTTGCAGCTGCTGTTGCTGCCATCTTAGCCTGGACCGCAACCTTAACGAAGCTTTTTCACCGCACAGCCTGTGCATGGGTGCGTGCCGCAGCTAAATTTCGTTTTGGTGCAAGAACAGGCTAAAAAATGAAAAAATAATATATAATAGAAATATGACTAAAATAAGTGACTAACAATAGAACTTATACTAAAGTAAAACTAATAAATGCTTAAAATAATTAATTAATCTCTGTTACTTGCAGCAACTCTCAAGTCTCGACGAGAATGACAAACTATTTTTCGATCTGGAGGACGATACGCCCGCGCTGAGCCGATCCCAACGTAGCCTGGATGCGCAGAACGCGCCGCTGGTTGACGAAGGCTGGTTCCATCAGGGCGTGCGTCGTGTGCGACGCGAACTGACACGCCTGTTCAGCAACGATCGCAAGTCGACGTCGAGACGAAAGCTAACCAAGCGCCAGCAGAGGTACGACGAGTACGAGTCCGATGCGGGTTCCGGCGACGGCGACACTACCAGCTGTAAGTGGCGAACTGCTAAAGATATTACTCCCGCAAAAGATACGACTCGATTCGATTCATTTCCATTCCCATGCAGATCGCGTACGCTTCTCGGTGAACGAGCCATACAGCAGCAGCTTGGCCAACCGTCGAAGCGAAGAATTCGATCAACTGAACAAAGAGATTAGCGCCGGATTGCGTGATCTCTTCCGTCAGATTGTGGGCGACGACGACGAACTGGATCTGACCACAACGCTCGTGCAAGTGGGGTAAGTCGACTAGCCGATGTTCGCCACAGTTGCCAGTTGCCCTTCTTAACCCCATACCACCCGTTCTCTGTCCGTCTGTGCAGACCGGCCAAGGATCAATTCAAGAGCATTGTGGTGCTCAATCTGGAGATACCATCGAACATACTCGACTTCGAGGAGAAGCTACGCAGTCAGTTGCAGACCTATAACCTAATTGGACATCAGAGTGCCACGCTGGACGAAGAGTTCTCGTTCCGCAACATTGCGGGTAAGTCTGTTCGCCTACGGCTAGCCCCCAGCCCCACCAGCCCCCCCCTCCGCCCCTCTACACCCGTACACCTCTATCGAAAGTCAAACAAAATTGACTGCTTTGGTGTTGGGCAGCTCGTCGGAGCGACCTATGTAAGCTTTCAACTGTCTTTAGTGAGCTTTAAGCTTTCGCCACACTCAGCTCAGATGCAGTACAAAAAACGCGTACAAAAGCTTTTGCTGTATTCTGTTATCGGTGTGCAGCAACCAAAGTACATTCCACTGCACACACACACAAGTACACACACACACACACACACGCACACACACGCCCGCCCACTGTCCCCGTATCCATACAACCCCTAGCTCCCCTCCCACGCCGCATAAACCTCTTTAAAGCTGAACTCACGCGCAGATGTAGCAGCAGTAGGTGAGCAATACGGTATCGATATCGATAACGATCCCAACAACGATGCCGATAACAATAACGATGCCGATGTCGATGCCGATGCCGATGCCGATGCCGATGCCGATGCCGATTACGATGCCGATGCCAAGAACAACGATGACACCGTTACGCGGTTAAACGACGAAGAACCCGATTACGAAGGTCCCACTTCCGATTACGATACCGATGATCAGTACGAGATACAGTGTCTATCTCCCGATAGTCAGCAATTCCAGTGCAACAGCGGTAGCCCATACGAAGTGCCCTGCGCATACGTTTGCGATGGCATCAATCACTGTGCCGACGCCTACGATGAGGATCCCCAGATGTGCCACAGACGCCATCAGCTAATCCGTTGTGGCAATGAGACCGAAGACTTCCAGTGCACGTTTGACAGCCCGCTGAGCATTCCCTGCAGTTCCATCTGCAACAATGTGCCAGATTGCGAGGATGGATCCGACGAAAGTCCCGAACTGTGCCGCGGAGCGATACCGACCCCAGCCGGCCCAGGCAGATCGAACCAAGCCAGAACCACCCCAGCCCCAGTTCCCGAATCAGCCCAAGTCCCGGCCGAGCATACCGAGCATGAGATATGCCCCACGCAGCGTGATATATTCAGATGTACGGACGGTAGCAACGATATACCTTGCTATGATGTCTGCAACGTGGTTATCGATTGCGCAGACGGATCCGATGAAGAACCGCAACTATGTGAAAGGCGAAGTACGGCCAAGCCCAAGGTGTTTGCGGTCGAACAGTGTGTCGACTATAACGGTAGATTCCAATGCGACGACCAAAGCACTGTGGCCTGCTACGAGATTTGCAACGGGATTCCCGATTGTCAGGACGAATCCGATGAGGGCGTCGATATGTGCGCGGCGCGCCAAATTAAATATGCACCTGGTTTGTTTGCGCTTTAGAATTCCTTCCGACGCTTAACCATATTGGTCTGTTCCTTGGCATACTCGTCCCTTCCCGACACTAACAGCACCAAGACAATCGACGAAAGCATTCACAAAGAACAAATACACCCACACGCATTACGCATACGCAGGGTATACGCTTCTCATTCGCAGCTGTACAAACAGCCTGTCTCATTCTCGCATTCTCGTTACATCCTTATCTGTATATCTCGCACTTTCTCTCGTCATTTGGCTTTTCTTTCACTCGCTCTCGCTCGTTCTTTCTTTGCCATTATCATCATTATCTGTGCTCATCTGCCTCTCCTGCTCACGCAAACCGTCTATTTATGTTGTAAGATGTCCTTGCTCTCTCACTCTCTCACTCTGTGTGTCTCCCTCTGTCTCCCTGTCTCTCTTTCTCTACCTCGTATTTGTTGTTTCTCGTCTCGTTCTACTTTAATTTTGATTTTGATTTGCCAGATTTCTAATTATTTTTGTGCATTCCAAACCGACACACACACACACACACACACACACACACACACCCGCACACACACATTCACACAGATGCCAACAACGATACGGTCGTTATACCCACCGAAGGCTCCGGCAGCAGCGGATGTCGCGGCGACGCCACCTTCACCTGCTACAACAGCAACACGTATGTCTGCGATTTCGTCAAGTGCGACGGCACGCGGGACTGTCCGCGCGGCGAGGACGAGGAAGGTTGCTTTGCGGGTAATGCAAGCTACAATTACCGCTAACTTAAGGCCCTTTCGACCCCCCCCCCTCACTCACCATCTCAGTCTCCATCTCGGCCTCTCTCTCTCTCTCTATCTATCTATCTATCTAACTCTATCTATCTTAATCTCTCTTTAACGTTCTAACTCTCTCATCATATCGAACGATTAATTATCGTTCCATCGATTCTATCAACCTAACCATGTAGCTCGATCATTAGCTTAGCCCGATAAATCCGTAGCCGATAGTTAACAGTTAACGTTATCGACAACTATCGGTATGAGTCATTGCTATCGATAACGATAAATGCCATTATTGTTTGCAATAACGATCTATAACAACTGGTATGCGTATTGTTATAGCTAGCTGTCGGCATGGTTATCGTTATCGTTATCGATAGCTATCGATATTGTTATCGTTATCGATCAAACTGCTTATCATTAGTTCATTTTACATACTTTTCACTTCTTTCCTCTTCTTTGTTGTTGTTTCTTTTTTGCAATCACAAACCTCAGTTTGACATTCTTTTCTTTTCCTTTTCTTTGCATTCGTTTTCTGTTTGCTGCTCTCTGCTTCTTGCCCCCCATTCAGATTGCAACGAAGAAGAATTCAAATGCGACGACCAATGCCGTCCCCTCACTGAGCGTTGCGATGGCATAGTCCAATGCCAGGACCAGACCGATGAGGCCTCATGCCCCACGATCAATGAAATCGAACCGACCGATACTGAGGATCGCAGGCAGCCCGATCCGGTGGAGCCCACTCAGCCCGTCGAGCAACCCGAACAGCCCGAGCAACCCGATCAGCCCGAGCAACCAGAACAACCTGAACAACCTGAACAACCTGAACAACCTGAACAACCTGAACAGCCCGAACAACCCGAGTGTAAGTAGCAACGCTTTAGTTAACCTCATATTGAAAACTTCCACCCAAATGTGCGACCAACCTGCCCAGCTAAAATTATTATGCATTCTTTTTTGTAAATTACTACCTCGTTATTTCTTCTTCTATATTGAGTTCGTAGCACACATATGATTTCCCATTAAGCTTTATTCGATTTTTATTTGAATTTTCCGTGATCTCAGCACACGCTGATCTCATACGGTTTTCGGGTAAGGTAATTAAGATCGGCTAATACGATATGCTTCTCCTATTCGACACACTAATGGTTAGCCCCCCCCGTACCCCATCAATCCCTCCCCCACTACCCTTTCCCCATGTTCACATGCGCTGTAAATGGGGTAAACTATTAATAAGTTCATGAACATCATTTCGAAAACTCTTGAGCATTTTTCTATTGAAAAATCAAATAAATGCTTCCATTTAGAACGTGCCGCATCGCTGCGAATTATGCGAAATATGCAAAATATTGAAAATAAAAATGACTTGATTTCATATGTGGGGTGGCGGATCCAAGTGGGGAAAGATCCGGAAAAACTTTTGTAGAAAATCCAAATCGATATGGGAGCTGAAAGCATTCAATAACTACGTTTATGCCACGTTTATTACATGAATTCGCGAGGACGAGGCATATGAGGTAAAGTTGCACCTGTAAAATAGGGTCACACTCTTTGTAGTTCAGCTCAGTGTTGGTAAACAGAATAAGGCACAAAGTGAAATCACTCAACATCGTTTAAGGCAGCTTTTTTTTTTGGCTACAAGCAGCGGAATTTGTCTCGAGCGGCGTTGCCACTTGATTCAACTCAGTTTAGTTGGCTGCGGCTTATGCGTTTTGACTGCTCGATGACTTTACTGTGTAAACGCGTGAAGTTGGCAGCGCCACAGCGCCCTTTCGTGACTTCATGCTAGAACTTCGTGATGTTTGAAAACATGAAACGATTGCTTGAAACGAAGTTGCAATTTGCTCTTTGGGCTGCTTTGGCGCACACAGTTGACCCTGACCCGAGTTGAGTAAATTAAAAATTACAACAACAACTACCCAAGCAGCAGCAACAACAACAACAACAACAACAACAACAACAACAACAACAACAACAACAACAACAACAACAACAACAACAATAATAATAATGACAACAACAAGCGCAAATCTCGTTGTAAAAAGTGAAATTGCAATTGGTCCCAAATGGCGAACGGCATCGCCCACGCAGCCCGCAAGCACAAACCAAATTCAAATCATAACCGCAGCAGCCCCTTCTCAGCCCCCCCTCAGCACGCCACTGTCTACGCACATGTGGATTACAATATCTATAAAATATGCCACAAAAACGAAGCAGCGCACGCAAGGCGAAAGTGGAAAGTGGAGTAGAGCAAAAAGATGCTTTATAGAACGTTGTTTTTAGTGGTAGTAGGAGTTGGCGTGGCAGAGGGGTGGGGGGGGTCAGGGGTCGTGTGGGGAGCGAGCAGCAGCGCGCAACAAAAACAATTTGCAACAGATTAAAATTACCCCTAAGCGTATTATAAACTTAAATAATCCGCTTGCAGTCGACGCACAGCAGCAGCAGCAGCAGCAACTGCCACACCCCCTTTAGCTGACGCCTCTACTTTCCGCCTATCCCTGTCTCCCTCTCAACTCTGCCCCCTCTCTCTCTCTCTGCACTCGCAGCGCGCTTTCATTTTGGGCGTGCGGCAACGCTTTTACTACTCGGGGGCGTGTTAAGTGCTGTCAACGAGATTAAATGCAATGTCAGAGGTCACAAAAAACTCGCACACACAACAACAGGCAAACACACGCACACCCACACACACACACACGCTGTGCTCGCACTGTGTGCAAAGTTGTCCTTGTAAATTTAATGAATTTTCGGCACTTGTCGTCCATGGAGCAGTCCGATGCGCTTGGCTAGGGCTGTACCGGAGAGCGGGTAGTCTAGGGGGGTTGGTCAAGTAGCTGGTCTGCAGCGAGTACGCCTTGACTTCGCTTCTGATTGAGCAGTACCGAGCAGAAACTGCAGTTAGTCTTACTTTCCCTTGTCTGGCTATTTCGCAAAGAGTACAGCAAAAGAAAGCAGAAAACAAGCACAAAACGAAGAGACACCTAGGAAATTCTATGTCTAGACCTTGGAAAAACCTGTCTGATCTTCTTCAAGGTACTATGCAGTTTCTATCCAAAGTAAAGCTAGGATTTTGTTAGCTGTAGCTTTACAGTTTTTCAAATCATCTTCTAAGCTCAGTAATCGCTTATTACTTTGCTTAATAAATGCTTAATATTAATTTTCCTAGACGCTGGGCGTGGCAACCAAAATTTGATATAAGCTTGAGCTGCATAGGGTATACAGGCAGCTGCATGCCAAATTTGTTATCTCTAGCTCGTCGAATAACAGAGATCTTCACGTTCATACAGACAGTCGAAAACCTTTCAAGCATTTTCGTTCAAAGAAATACTTTGTTTTGCTTCATAGCTTGCAGAGCAGCGCTGCTTTCAAAACATTCTTTAATCTTTTTTGAATATTTCACAAATTTACCAGTTTTTTTGTTATGGAATTTTCTGCTGATGTTTTTTCTATCATATTTCCCAAAGAATAAAAAAAAATAAAACAATTACGGCAAAGTGCGACAAATTTTGTGCTTGATCAATTTTATTGCTGGAGTCACAGAGTTATGAAAGATCCAAAGAAGGGTGGGAGGAGCGGGCTACGAGGGGTATTGGCAGGGTTGGGGTTAAGGGGGTAATTTAGGAACTTGAGCGAGTTGCCAGCGTTTTATTGTGGCGCGTTTGATTGTTGTTCTTGTTGATGTTGCTGTGAAATTTGAGACTATTGTGTGGCAGTTGCAGATTGTGCCACTGATTGTGGTTGTTGTTGCAGCAGAAGTTGCCGCTGCTGCTGCTGCTGCTGTTGTTGTTGTTGTTGTTGCTGTGGCCCTTTCGAAAGTGCGTCGTGTTGATGTTGTTGTTGCCGCCGCCGCTGCCGCTATACTTATGCGCCACAAAATTTTAATTATTATGTAAACTCATGCAGCGTAGCGCACACACACACACACACACAGACAGACACACAGTAATTTGGTATTCAAAATGTTGCAACGGAAAGGCAACGTGGCAAACGGGATGCCAGTGCTGCCCAGGCTACTCAATTTATAGTTATGACTGTGTGTGTGTGGCTGTGCGAGTGTCTGTGTGTCTGTCTGTCTCTCTCTTCCCCTCTCGCTCTCTCGCTCTGTCTGTCCGTCTGTTTGTTGAGGTCGCTGCGGCTGAGTTCAGTTTTTTGCTTTTTGATTAAAATATTTTCAATGAATTTATTGCGCCATCGATGCATTACACTGTCTTTACCACTACCACGCCCACTCGTGCAAGCCCCGCCCCCTGCTCCCGCCCGGGCCAAGGCCCTCTTGAGCGTGCAACATTAGCGACACTCAATTAGCAACGAGTTGCCACAGCAACTCGCAGCAGATTTGGCTCAAAAAACAAAAAAAAAATAGGAAAATACAGACCACATATGCAAATTGAATTTGCCACTCAGCGCTTTTCTTTTCACACTCTTCAAGCCAAAAAAGGGCACCAAAATTAAGGCAACGAGTGCAAGACAACAACAGCAGCAGCAACAACAGCAACAACACCCACAGCAACAATCAACTGCGACTGTTGTTAAAATTCATAAAAATCATAACTGCAAACAATGAGCGCACTGCAACACCAACCTCTCCCCCCTCCCCGCCTCCTCCCCTCACCGTTGCTTGCTCTTTCTTTTCCGCAACTTCTCAGGCGCTCCGCTAGGGGGAGTTATGCATGTCTGATGAGTTTACCAAATGGCAAAAAGTGAAACGCGCGAACATTACGTTCGTCTTCTGTGCGTGTGTGTGTGTGCTGTTTCCGTTGCTGTAAATACAATTAAATGCCCGCAAAGTGCAACTTGTGGCATCAACTGCTAGAATAAATTTAGAAAAATCTCTAGAAACAAGAATTTCAATTTTGAAACGCAAAACACACGTTTTTTTCCTATTAAACACTTCCACTTTGATATACCATTATGAAATAATTATACAGAAATTAAATATATATTAAATATATATAGTTAGCGTAAGCCTGCATGAATACACTGCAAAAAACCGCAGCTCAATGTCATGTTTAGTTAACGCGCAATCGATCGTTGAAAATCCATACGCTCCGCAACAAGCAGCATGTTGCCAAGGCAGTAAACGCGCAACGCAGGCGCCCCTGCTGTGCAACATTGTTGCCTGCCTTTGCCTTTGGCAACAATGTTGCGCCGCACGCAAACGTACGCCTTGCGCCCTGCCTGCTGGTTGGCTGTGTCCGTTCAAGCGCTGCGGCCACCCAACGCCACATGCCGAGCCACCCACACGCCGATCGGCCCACTTCGTGTGCGTGAGCCGAGCGCGCTCAGCCAGTCAGTCTGTGTGCCGAGCACGAGCATGCTGCGACTTCGGCTCGGCCCTGCTTCGGCCTGTACGACGCGTGCAGCTCGTTTGCAGCTCGGCTGCAGTTCGGCTGCACTTCGGCTTTGCTCGCCCCGTTCGGCGCCTCCTCAACGCTGGGCGCGCGCTTTGACTGCGCTGCTCGTCGCTAGGCGCGCTTTGCGCTTGGCGCTGGCGTTGGCGTTAGCGTTGGCGTTGACGTTTTGGCGCTTGACTCGCTGGGCGAGTCGATGCCGGCACTGGCTGCTACACTGAGGCGTCAGTTCAATTTGAAGCGTTTGCGTGTGCGTTACGTACTGCATCGACAGCGACAGAAACGACTGTAACTGTGACTGCCATCGTGACTGTGACTGCCATACCGCGACTGTGACTTGCAACCTGCGACTGCGACTGCGACTGCAACTGCGACTGCAACTGCAACTGCGACTGTGGCGCGTGTGCAACCTGCGAACGTCACAATCAGACTTTAAGAACTCTTTCTACACTCTTCGAGAACAGTTCTACGTTCCCCTAAGTTTCCTCTTTTTTTTGAGTAAGCCCAAAGCAGTGTGAACAGAAACAATTCAAAATTTCAATTCGTGTTAATTTTTGTTTTTTTTTTACTGTGAAAAAACTGAAAAAGAAACAATTGGAAAACTTGTGAAAAGAACATTGGAACAGCAGCATCGTCGTCAGCGCAGCAGCTTTTGGAGTGTTGCCTCGTAATACTAATATCTGTTGCGATTTTTAATCTTCTCTAATTTTTTTTCTTATCTTTTTTCTCGACCAAAGTGCGAAAGTGAAGTGCAGCGTTCTACCGTGCTAAACAATTGTGTGAACTTGTAAAGTTTCGTTTTCTTTTTGGGCCAAAAATCGAAATTTGTGTATTTCTAGCCAAGTTTTCTCATATCCTATATCACAGATTCCAGTAATAGTCCTACGCTCGGTGATATATTATAATAAATGAGCGTAGTTCTCCCATTTTCGAATAGTTTTCAATGTCTTTGACAATTTTCTTGAAACTCTAAGAATTTTGGAATTTTTCTTCACTCAGCACTTTACTGAGAATTTTCCTCCCTCTCGTTTATCTCATCATCTCATCATCTTGCTTTCCTCATTTTACACACTCTTGGCACAAAAGTTTTGAGTGTTTTTTTGAAAACTCTTGGCAAAGTTTCAAAATTCTCGATTCATACTCGAAATTGTGAAAAGTCGCGTGGGCAGGGGGAAGAAAAGTTCGCGGAAATAGATGAAGAATTTCAAGTTGAAAACTTACAGATGTTGCAGTTTTTCAAGTTACCAGGGATTCGAGGGGTTTTCTTAGATCTGCACAAATTCTGCGGAGTCTTTTAGCACGCAACTGCAGTGATTGTGTTTACTGCAAAATCAATTCGAATTGATTATTGCCACAAATACCCTGTACGGCTTGAAACTCTAAGTAGGCGTGTGTAGATTAACCACATGATAGCGATCTGTCTTTCTTCTAGTACTCTCGATCGTTTGGCTTAATCAATAAGCTTACTATTCAGACTCTATTATAAATGCATTTCTCACTCCTTATTGTGTAAAAACTCTTGTAAAAGCTATATTTGTCCGGCCAAGAGAAGTTTTCTTTCAAAAAAATCGAAATAATAATATATAAAAATAATAAAATACTAAAAAATCGAAAAACAAGCAAAATGCTTTAAAAAGTGTCCGCTTTGCAGGAGTTTTAACTAAGGACAACTGTCCGTTCGGCAGGTTTCACTGTAGTGCAGACAGCTCAGCCAAATCTGATTATTGGCTTGTTTGCGCAGCTTCTACAGGGTATCTGGCAGTCGAGCAGCCGCGTAACATTAGCTTGTTGCCCTCTTGTCGCGTGAGTGTGTAAATATTTGTGCTATCAGTTGTAAACTATGCCAAATGAGATGAATTCTTCGCGGCACGATCGATTGTGCGCTCTGCTTCCCTTCCACCGATCTTCTGCTGCTCCTCTTATTCTACTCCTCTTCTCTTGCTCTCCTGCTTTCACTGTTGTTGTTGAGGCCGTTGTCAGCGGTAAATCTTGTCGGGAATCGCATAAATCTTGCCCTTTCTCCCTGCTGCTTGCCGTAGCTCAGCTCGAAGATCGTCGATCGCAGCTCGTAGCTGTAGGACACAAATCGATCGATGCGCTCGAAAATAGTCGAAAACGCGGCAATTAGCCTTGCCACATGCGGCACGCGTTGACAAATTGCGCGGGGGTGACAAAATTAGAAAAACAAAAAAGGAAAAGCCGATCGTGACTATTTTGAGACGCGTCTGCAGACTCAGCGCGCATGGAAAATGTGGAAAATGCTGAAGAAATCGTCACTGCTTCTCTTACTCTCTCTCTGTCCCTGTCTTCACTTATTCCGCTTTGTTTTCGTGGCCGTTTCTGCTTGATTTTATTTTGCAGCGTTTGCTTTATTCGAGCGTCGAATTTGAATTTGAATTTTTGAGTTTGAATTTGGTTTAGGAATTCTGCGGATCGTCTTGCCGCGAGCTTTGTGTCGACGTGGCGCTTTTTTGTTTCCCAGGCGCAGCTGAACTGGACAGAGCAGGGCAGAGCCGTGGGCAGGGAGACTGCAGGGAGCAGGGTGATGTCTGCAAAGGGGGCGGGGTGGAAGACAGCGATATTATGCATCATTAATTTTAATGACTATTCAAAAAGGCGAGCAGCGAACTTAGAGAACGCTTAGATGCCGTTTCAATGAGCACACACAGGCGGAGCGGGCGGAGGACGGGGTGGGGGGCAGGAGGCATGCAGCATGCAGCAGGCAGCGCATCATTAACAAGTTGCCACAAGCCTGGCGCGAAAAGGCCTGAAACGCGAGCAGAGCCGCGGCTACATATAACGGAATAATGGCCGAGCACACCCCTCCCCCCCACACACACACACACTCATTAGTGCACCAAAAAAAGCAGGCAAAGCGAGGGCGGGGAAAGGCTGGGAGGCTCTCCACCTCAACTGTTGCTGCTGTGGCAGGCAGCGGCTCCATTGTGTTGCAATTCGCCAATTATTATGCGTAGCATGTTAGGTAACCCGAAACTTGGCCACACACCGCCCCGCCCCCCCCCTGCTCCGCGCGACTGCCCGTGGTGCAACTTGGCGGCCACTTAGAGCCGCGCAAGCTAAAAGCATTCCTTTAATGTTAACTTAATTGAAACATAGGCAGCAGCAGCAACAATTGCTTTTTGTTGTTTCGCATTTAATAATTGAAAATATGCAGGCAAAATGCCAAAACGCCGCATAAAGTACAAAGCTTTTACGCGTATCTCACGGATAGACACGGCGAGCGAGAGATACCGCAGCTAGAAACCTTTCACGTCACACACAGCAAGCAGTCAAACGAATACTCGAAGCATTCGCAGCACTCGCGAGGCATTCAGAGCATTCAAAGCATTCAATATTCATACACTCATTCCACTCATTGGTCAAGCTGCTGCTCGCCGTTTTCGCAGTACGTACAGTGGGCCACGGTGGCAGGGGAAGTGCTCAGAAATTGCTCAAGTTCAAGTTCATTACAGACGCGCCACAAGAAACCTCAATTTCTCTCGCTCAGCGAGTGTGTATGTGTGTGTGTGTGTGTGTGTGCAATTTGTTGTAATTTATGCGCCAAATTTGTGCAAATTTCGCACAAATTGGCGACACGTAAGCAGCGTGAAAGAGATGCCTGTATTTGCAAGGCAGTCGAGTGCGAGCGAGAGAAAGAGAGGCAGACATATTTTTTGTATAATATGCGCGAATAATTTGCCGTAATTATGACACACACTTGCGAGACCGCGCGCCGTGCTCCTCCACTTCTTCTTCTTCGTCTTCAGCTCCCCGAAGACGCTCTGCGCAAATTATGTAGACTCCCTGATTACTTGACACGATTTCGATTGAGATTCGATTGAGTTTTGGCTAGCAGAAGGCAGCAGAAGGAGTGCAGAGAAGGTAGCTGGCGACACTCTATTTCACAAGAGTTGGAATTTTGAAAATATGTCCCGAAATATCTGCAGAAACCTGTAAAGGATTTGCTTCATTCGATTTCGCACTCTTCAAGTAATTATGAGAGGATATCTGTCTGTCTATCTGACTGTGTGTCAGTCTGTCTGTCTGTCTTTCTACCTGTCTGCCTATATGTCTGTCTGTCTGCCTGTCTGTCTGCTTGCCTGCCTATCTCTCTGTCCGCCTGTCTTCAGAGTCGCCATCTGCCTGTCTGTCTGTCTGTTCATCTGCCTGTCTATCTATCTGTTCATCTGCCTGTCTGTCTGTCTGTCAGTCTGTCTGTCTGTCAGTCTGTCTGTCTGCCTGTCTGTCTGTCTGCCTGTCTGTCTGTCTGTTCATCTGTCTGTCTATCTATCTGTTCATCTGCCTGTCTGTCTGTCTGTCAGTCTGTCTGTCTGTCTGTCTGCCTATCTGCCTATCTGTCTGTCTACTTGCTTGTCTATCTATCCATATTCCTGTCTATCCATCTTCTATATCTCCATCTGTCTGCCTATATGCCTGTCTATCTATTCGACTGCCTGCTCGTCTGTTTGTCTGTTTGAACACCCATATCTCAGGAACTATAAAATCTAGAACCAGCAAATTTTCCAGCAATACTCCTGAGTATTGTGAATTAATTTAACAATACGGCCACGCCGTCTACCGTCCACTGAAGTCATTCAAAGCGATAATTGAAAGCTAGCATGTTATATATCTCATTCTAAGCCTTATACTCTACAGCTGCATGCCATTTCCTGCATATACCATTTCTTTAAGCAATTTGCTGCAATCGATTGGAAATATTATTCTCAATTTTTGAGGTTTACCTAGGTTTTTACCATATTTGCCCAGTTTACAATAGTTTTCTAGCCTCAACTTAGTTTTTTCGGTATTCCCAAGTCTGAGCTTGTTTCTACTCGACTTTGACGAAGTTTTCCAATAGGTTTCATACGGATTCACTCCTCTTTTGGCCTGCTAAGCGGAAAACAGCTTAGCGAGCTCTTTAACGTGCCTGTCTGCCTTCGTTTCACATCGATCTCGAGGCATCGCGCAGTTGAATATGCTTTCGGGGCACAACAATTGAACAATCGAGTTCTGATGAGGCCTGTGGGCGTGGGTTATGAGTGCGTTGGTTCTTGGCAATCTGTTTGCCTGCCTGCTTGTCGCGGGGGCAGTAGGGGGGAGGAATGTAAAAATATTGCGTTATTTAAAATTAAGCAACATTTAATGCGGCGCCCCCAAGTCCTGCTCCACTCTGCGCAGAGGCTGCTCTGCTTCGCTTTGGGTTGTTTCACTTTTCACTCGCAATAGACAAAGACGGAAGTGCACAAAGCATCGTCCTGGCGGGGGGTGTAGTGTATGCGGAGGGCGAGTGAGCGGGGGGTGTGGCTGCTCATTGCTTTCATTTGTAACGGAAATGCTTGTGAAAGTATCCTTTTTGTTAGACTGTGTGTGTGTGCGAGTGTTGTCCTGCTTTGCTTTGGGGTGTTAATGCGTTGACTTTGCCCGGAAGCGTCTCCACTGTCCGGTCAGTCGGTCTCTCGACTCCGGCTACGGCTCCGACTCCGGCTCCGGCCCCACTCCCCTCTTTATGCCACATCCCGCTGCGAGCTTTATGCCACATCCCGCTGCTCGCGGCATCAGCGTGCCCGCGCAACATTTGTTTAGCATTTCAATTGCCACTCCAAGAGCTGCTCGAGCTACGATTGCCGCTGCCGCTGCCGCTGCTGCTCCTAACAGGCATCTCTCATCCCGCAGCTGCTGCTGGCCGTCGCAACGGCCCAAGGTAAAACCGCATCGAGAGGCGACCGCAGAAGCCAGCGACATGGCAAGACAAGCGGCTGCCACGTGGCTGCTCTGCGCGCTGCTCGGCTGCGTCGCGCTGATCGAACGCGCCCAGGCGAGCGGCTGGAATAGGTTCACGGGTAAGTGACGATTCGATCGCGCGTGCACCCCTTTCCCCTTTCCCCTATCCTACCCTACCCTACCCCACTCGGCTGCAGTGCGGTTGCACACTTCATCAATTCGTTTCAATCAGGCTGCGGCATCCACTTTTAATTGCCGCTCAATTGCCACGGCTTGCGCGACTGTTGACAAACGCTGTAGCTGCAACGGCGGCGGCAGCAGAGATTGCCACGCTGCACTGCCATCTATCTCTGTGCCACATCTCTGCGTCGCTCTCCGCGCGAGCCCGCGCAAATCTAGGCTAATTGTTTCTCGCTTTTGTAATAATGATGCCAGCGACCAATTAATTTGCACAAACATCTTAATTTAGAAATAAGAGATGCGAACGCGTCAGCAAGGCACACACACAAGCACACACGCACACCCCCACACTCACACACACACACACACACACTTGCACACACACCCAGCCAAGACACGCAAGCACTTTGAGGGCCACAAGGCACTTGAAGCTCGCTCCGCTCGGAAAATTGTTCCGGCATGTGGTTTATATGCCCCCCCCCTGTGCCCACTGTACCCCCCACCCCTCATACCCTCATTCCCCACATGCAACACAGATATGCCCAAATATTTGGGTTAACCTTCTCAAACATTGCAAATAAGTCAAATCTTGTATATTTTTCATATTCCCTAAAAATTGCTCTACTCTCATGCCATAGTGTAGTTCAGATCCGAAAAATACTTCAGTTTTTAGCAGATTTTGCAGTTATTTCTTATAGAGCTAGTATACATACATCTGCAGTCTTGTAAGTTAAGTTATGTGTTGGAAAATCGAATCAAAGTAAGCCCACAAATCGAATTCACAAGCATCTGTGCTAGCTTAACAAAACTGTACCATTTCTTTTCCTGTATTGTACCCATTTTTCCCGTGTCAAACTTGTACCTGTTTTTTCTCAGGGATTTTTTGGGCTTCAATCGATCCTAACTTGGCCGCAAATCATTCGATTTTGCTCGGGCATGACTTTCTTTTTATTTTTTTGTACCCAAAGTGTTTTGGCATTTCAATTTTATTGATTTGGGAACATCGATATTTTGGCACTTTTTCCCTTGCAAAAATTTCGAAATTTTTTCAAAAAATTAAATTTTATTTTTTGCTTTAGATCTCTTAGGATGCTCAAAAATAAAAAAAAATAAAAAAAAATAAAAAATAAAAATCGTATGCAAAACGAATTCGCGCGCAAATTAGGGAAAATATCGATATTTAAGCGATTTTTTAGAGGCACAAGAACCAAAATAGGTACTCCTAGATCACTAGAAAATTTCACAACAGCTGATAATATGCAACGTTTTATATATCTATATCAAACTGGCTAACTAGGCTAAATTCCCGCATTCTCTTGTTGCTATGATAAGCTGTAGCAACTTCCAAGAAATTAAAAGATAAGCTAGAAATAGATTCTGACTCGGCTGGAAACTGTGCTGGGAACTCAAGGAACTACGCAAAACGGCATAGCTTGTGCCCAAAGGGAACTAGTACTAAATAGTGTCGGTCTTCAGAATTTCTCCTGCCAAACAGAAAGTAAAACTCGCACAATTGGTTTTTCATTCAAAATGAGTAAAACTCGCACAATTGGTTTTTCATTCAAAATGATCTCATTCAGACGGATCATATAACGTGTCTTTATGAAGGCGCCTGTAAACTGTCAGCATGTGCAGCTTTATCTATGCGTACCCAATGCAGTGCGGATTGTTGATATTTCCTGATCTTAAATCTTTTGTTTCACGTCACCTCAAGGTGATTTCGACTTTATCGCACGACGCGGGGTGCGTTTGGTATTGTTTACTAAGGCCCGCGGGTAACTGCAACTTTCTAGGCCTTTGGTCACGGTCAGCGACAGGGCGGCCAGAGAAAACGAAAGAGAAAGAGAGAGAAAGAATAGAATATACATTTGATACGCAGGAAATAGAAGACAAAGCAAGAGAGGCAGCATAGAAATTATAAACTGTTAGCTGCAGTGTGTGTGTGTGTGCTCTGTAAAAACTGTACATATTTACGACAATGTCATCCTTGACTTCGTTAAGCGGTGTGTGATTATGAGTGTGTGCGTGTGTGTGTGTATTTTCGCAAGTGTAACTTTATCTTGGGCAAGTGCAGCATCAGCAGCAGCAAACAAGCCAAACAAACAGCAGCTCGACCGATGTTTAAGATAAAAACGTTTATACAATTGCATAGAACGCTCCCGTATACCCTGTAATCATGAGCAATAGAGACTGCTTGCCCGGTATGTGCCATGCATATGGCTTTTGTCTGCATTAATTGAGGCATCTCTGAGATCTGAGCCGAAGTTTGTCATGCAGCTGCCTGTGCAGCAATACTCAAGTTCTCTTGGAATTTCAAAGCTTGAAACTATAGATCTGTTAGATCCGGAGTGCTTAAATTTGCTATATAGCTTGCTGTGCGGATAAGCTTTACTTTTCTTTGCCAGTTTGCAGCTGGCAATGCGATTGAAAGCGAAAGAAACTGTAAAACCCGAGATATATATCAGAATACAAGTTTCCTTTGTATTTCATAGTTTTTGCGTAGGAAATGATAGAGTTCTGTGGTCTGGAGAGTTGAAATTTGCCAGATAGCTTACTCTGAGGCAATGCTCAAGCTGCCTTTGCATATCAGAGTTCTACAAGCGACTAGAAGCGCAGGAAACTATACTAGCCTGAGATCTGAAAGGTTGAAACTCATGTTTCTTTCAAAATCATATACATTCATTGATTCGATAATTGCGTCTACAGGGTATGCTGCTGTCAGCGCACTAAGCCTTTGATATTGTTTTATATATATTTGTTTTCGCTGGGGTTAGTAATTGTTCTATGTGGGGCACTCGGGAACTATTCGACTTCGACTGCGACTAATCTCAGTTTCCTAATCTGCGCATCTCGAATGACTTCATAATTTGTTTTCATTATTTTCATTACTCTGAGCTGAGTGTGTTGTTGCTCCAAATGTTTATATTTAGCACAATGCAAGGCAAACGCCCACACACACACTCGCACACACACAACACACACACACACACACACACACACACTCGTACACTGAGCGCAATTCTAAGGCTGAGGCACAAAAGCAGAACTTGAGGTTTCTGCTTGCCTGAGTCGAGCGCTTCCTGAAGAGCGAAAAGAATAGGAAGAAGGAGAAGCAGAAGTAGAAGAGGAAGCAGAAGCAGAGGAGGAGAAAAGGAGGAGAAGAGGGAGAGCAAAGGGAGTGGCAAACAAAAAACATAAAATGAAATCAGAACCGAAATGAGATCTGCTATATAAATAAATGATGCGAATGCTCTCTTTGTGTCAACTGGCAAGAGTGTGTGTGTGTGTGAATGAGTGTGTGTGAGTGTGTGTGAGTGTGAATGAGTGTGTGAATGTGAGTGTGCCTGTGTGTGTGTGCTTGTGCCTGCCTGCCGTGTGGTTTGTCGAGCTGAATGCTCATGCGCTGATGTAAGCGATGCTCAAGTGTTTGCACTGCGTATCTGTGTGTGTGTGAATGACTCTTTGTGTGTGCGAGTGTGTGTGTGTGTGCGAGTGTGTGTGTGCAATTGAAAGCGTGCAACAGTAAAGTGCATTTCTATTTACAGTTGGTAAGCTTAGCACAACGCGTTGCTGTTGCGGCGGCGGGGGAAGAGAAACTCAGCCAAAGCCGCAACTGAGACTGTAACTGTGACTGCAACTGTGACCGTGCCACAGTGACCGTGTGTAACGGTGACTGCACGTGCCGTGTGCTTTGTGTAGCAAAAACCCTCGACAGCAGTCACAGCTTAGCAGGTTGCTTCGGTTAAGGAAATATATCATTTTGTCTGTTCGAACGCCCATAACTCAGAGACTGTACGAGCTGGGGCTTTGAGATTTTGTAACTGTACTCGTGCGTAGTGCTGTTACTACAAGCAGGTTTTAGAAATTTGCCACGCCCACTAGCGCCTATTTAAATCCATCAAAGTGCAATCTATTCTGAAAAAATATGCTACACACAGTGTGATTTGCACATAACTTCCTTAGCTAGGGTATCCAGCTATGCACGGGGTATCTGCCAGTCGTGCACACTGCCGCTGTTGCTCTGCCTGCCTTTTTCTGCTCATTGCAACGTGCTGCACAGTCACTTGCAACGCGACATTTGCCGAAAACCGTTAAAAGAGTCTTTGACATTGTTGGTTCTTTTGTTGAGCTCTGTTTATTATTTCTGTGTGCGAGTGTGTGTGTGTGAAGTGTGTGTGTTATTTGTTGTGTGACAACAAACTCCGCTTTTCAGGGCCAAGCCCGGCCCGGCCCGGCCCGACTGGGGCCGAATTAAAGTGCAACATGTGAGGCGAGGCGACCCTTTAACAGGCCCCGCGGCCAGATGAGTAACTGAATCTGCAACTGCGGCTGTCTCTCTCTCTCTCTCTCGCGCTCTCTCTGTCCCTCTCACTCACTCGCGCAGTGTATCTGTGTCTGTAACTCGATGCAGTGGCAGCCCGAGAGAGTTGTGTGTAATTTGATGTTTGGCCCATTAACAAAAATGTCAGAATGCCGCCGGGCAGGGACAGGGACAGGGAGCGATGAGGGGCGCGGGGCTAGGGGCAAGGGTTTAGTTGCCACGCCCACCGCACGCTGCGGCGCACAATTCGCATTATGTAGATGGCGCCCGAGTGTCGTCGTGTCACGTAATTTGCCAGCGCTCGGAACGCGTGTAAAATCAAAGCAGAAGAAAAAAAAGTAAGGAAAACATAGAACAATTTCAAGAAATGCCAAAGGGGGCTGCAGACAGGGGGTATCGAGGGGCGAGGGGCGAGGGGGTAGGTGTATTGGAAGTGCGAGCTGATTATAAGAAAGTTTTCTTGCTCGGATATTTTTCTACTTTTTGCGCGCAATGAGATTTGATTTTGTGCAAAATGTAGAAGAACCTGAAGCAGCTAAAGGAAAGGCGAACAAGAGGGTGCTGGTAGGGTAGCGGGGTGCTGGGAGGGGGGTACGGCGGGCGTACCGAGAGTGAGGCCGGTACGGCTGCTGCTATTTTGCTGCGTGCCACACCCCCTGCTTTCGACTTGGCATTGCGCAGACAGGCTCATATAATGTTTAGCTGATTAAATACGTGACTTCATTCGCGCGGTGACAAGTTCATTTTGCTGCAGTCATCGCGGCTTAAAGCTGCAGCCGTGCCGCCATAAATAAATCAACGGAGTAACAAGCTGCAAGCTGCAAGCTGCAGTATCCGACAGATGCGAGCGGCGATACAAGTGCAGATACATTGCAATTGCAGCGAGCAAGATACAAGACAATTTACTCAATCTGTCATATTGCAAATGCAAATTTATGCAGCGCCCGCCGCGGGATCGGCAATCGAATGGGCAAACCAGAATGCGATAACTATCGCATGCCTATCGCATCGATTGGCACGACGCAACCTTGAGTCGGGCGCCGAAACAAAACCGAAAACCCAAATGCAACTCTGCCGCCTGAGGCTCTTCTGCATAACGCATCGACAGAGAGAGAGAGAGAGAGAGACGGATATAGAGAGAGAGAGAGAGAGAGAGACGGATATAGAGACAGCGACAGCGACAGCGACACTTACAGCATGTTGAGACGCGCAATTAATCGCTGCTCCAGCACGCACAGTGTGACAAATGCACGGCACGTGTATCTGCAATACTCGATTGAAAAGCAGTTGAGTGTGCACTTAGCATACCCCGTGTGCGCGGAGCGGGTGTGCTGCTCCACGCCTCAACATGCTGCGCAGTGTGTAAATGTTGGTTATTCCATTTCTGTGCTCATTGAACTCGGGAACTATCGCAGCGATGTTGTTGAAATTTTCACAGGCTGTTAGCCAAGAAATTTGACAGTTTTCAAGTTCATGCACCCAACCAATACTCTAGTAGGGCAATTCAGAAGTTTTTTATACTGCAACTATAAGAAAATTTCAAGAGTTGCCATAAACTGACACTATCTATTAGTTTTGCCAACAGTTTAAGCACTGTGCAGCATATATACTCTATATAATACTACAATTCGGTATACGCTAATAGTAAATTATGCAAATAATATCATATAATGCTTGGAGCTGGCCTCAAACCCATTAGAGATGCATAACAAGTGTAGTTAAACATGTACTGGGCACTTTGCAGGGTATCCTGCAGTCGTGCTGTCATTTGCAAGCTACATTCCAAGCTGTCTTGGCCTTATGCAAATTTGTGGCCCAACAGCGACAACCACAACGACAGCGACAACAATCTTGACTCGACTGAGTGACTGACTCAGTGTCCAACTGAGTGAGGGAATGACAGAGTGACTGACTGAGTGACTGACTGACTGAGTGACTGACTGACTGAGTGACTGATGAACTGTTGGACTGCTGGACCGACTGAGTTTGCATGACAAACGACAACGCAGCGAGAAAATGAAAATGAAAACGAAAACGAATTTATGAGCGCATTGCAGATATCGCATAAAGTATCCCGCTGTTGTGCCGCGTGCTGCGTGCTGCCACACCCCTCCATGCCCCCGCCCGCTCCGCCTTGCTGCGATTTGTTGCATGCCACAATAAATTTTCATTTTGAAAACAACAATCGAAGCAGTCGCATAAACCAATCAAATAAGACACTCGACAAGGCGACCCCGACAAGGCGACTGTCTTCAGCCTCGTCTCTGTGCCGCGCTGTCCCGCCTCTGCCCGTGACGCGCATTCCTGCCACGCCCCGCAGCGACTCACGCCTTGCTCAATTACAGGGTATGACTGCGTTTGCGTCGCCAGCGCATTCTTTCTCTTTGGGCGTGTGCGTTATTTGTGATGTTCTTTGCTCTTAGTCCAAAACTACTCATGCCCCAACCCAGCCACACTCTACCCTACACTTGCCACTTCCCCTCCCCTTCTCCTAACCCTTCCCTGCTTGATAAGAAGCAGGATAGCTGTCTCTATCTCTGTCTCTTTCGACAAGTGCGATATTAGTAAACTTCTTCGACCTTAGCCTAACCTACTCATCGTACCCTAGCCCTACCTATACCCTACCCATAGCCTACCCTACTGCCTCTGCCCTTCTCCTACCCCTTGCCCGCTTGCTAAATTACAGGGTATATACCGCTCGTTCTCCCCTTCATCCTCTCCTAGGTCGTTTGCAACAGCAGCCATGTCTTTTGCTCTTAGTCCAACCCAACCTACTCATACCCTACTCCACTTCTACCCTGCCCCTGCCCCTGCCCCTGCCCCTACTCAGCCAGCTAAATTACGCCAAGAATTTTAATCGAGCGTCAACGATAAATGACAGCAGCGTCGTCGTCGTCGTCGTCATCGCGATCGGCACTCGCGCTCGATGCTGCTTAAGATGCACAAGCATTGGGGTAGGCTGGGTAGGGGGAAGGGGGTGTGGGCGATCACATGACATACGAGCACAGTCGCTCGTTCCGTTCGCAATTTGTAATTGCAATTGCTCTGCCCGCTTCGCCCCCGCCTCCGCCTCCGACTTGACATCATCGCCCTCGGGCAGCTGCAGCAGCATCAGTTGCTGCCTCCGATGCTGGATGCAAATGCCTGATGCATTTGGCGGCAGCATTAGCATCATAAGTTACGCGTGCCAATGCAAATTGCAGGCCCCGGCACCCGCACCCGGCCCACCAAGCCCCACCATGGCCCTCATCCAGTCCCATTCCCATTCCCATTCCCATTTCGATTCCCATTCCCATTTCGATTGCCATTCCACAGCGATTGCCATCTCTAGTCGCATTGCAACCACAAAAGTGCCGCCGCCGCCTATCAGCCAGGGGCAGTGTGGTGGGGGGCGGGGCGGGGCGCGGCGCGGTCTATAAAATCTGAATGAATTTCATACAAAACTGTTGCGCCATTAAAATGCAGTCAGTAATGCTCGATGGATGCGCTAGAGATGCGCGGAAGGCAGTGTAATCGATAGAGATGGCTGCGCGCTAGAGATGCGAGCGAGCGGGCACACAATTAATCGATCGAAGAGTGTAGTCACGAATCGAATGAGTGTTAGATGAATAAGTATGAAAATCAAGGCGAAACATGATTCAAATGAATAACTCACAGTTATTAATGTGAATAATGCGAGAGTGCATGCAGATTCACATGCATCAGCTGCACAAACGAATCGAACGGGTGCCGTATGAATATGCGAGCGTGCTGCAGCTGTAGCCAGATAAGATAACGCGAGTGATTCACTGTGATTTGTGAAGATGCACCGAGTGTGCACTCAACTTATTCACTTGCTAAAAAAAAGCGCACAGGCTACTCGATTACGTGTTTGCACACTCACACACTAACACTCACACACACTCGTTTTGCCGCCATCGATATGCGAAGTGATCGAAGTGCGATCACGATCGCTGCGAAGTATTCACGAATACGGCAAACGCGGCTGCAGTGTGTGAGTCATGATTCACTTTGACTGCAGCTGCTTTTATGAATGAAAGGTAGTTAAAGTCAGGGGGTGAAAAGGGGATGTATAGGGGGGTGAATAGGGGCGTCTATAGGCAAGTGAATAGGGGGTGAATAAGGGGTAGCATAGCGGGTTGAATAGGCGGCAAGAACGGTTTACTGCCAATAGAAATTTGCGGTCAGGGCAACAAATATTTGGCCACAAATTGTTATTATGATTGTTGTTGTACGACAGCAACTGTTGTTGCTGCTGCTGCTGCTGCTGCTGCTGCCGCCGCTGCTGCTGCTGCCATTGCGTGCAGCCGCGCGTCATTCGCGATGATTAATGACAATTTTTTGGGTACGAGCCGTGTCCGACTGATTCTATCTTCACGCTGTCGCTTCCACTCACTCTCACTTGCTCTCTCCCTCTCACTCGCACTCTCTCTCACTCCCACTCTGTCTCCCTCTCTCCTGCCTGCCTGTGCACGCGTTTGAGCTCTCGCTGACCGATATCGTTTAATTGCCCAGCGATATATAACAAGATAGCGTAACACACACTCACACACACGCACACACACACGCACACACATACACACACACACGCACACGCACACGCACACAGAGAGAGTTGGCCAGAAGGCGGCAGAGAGGAGCTAGGCAGAGGCGTAAATGCAGGGCGGGGGCCTCAAGACTGGAATTAAATGAAAAACAATGAGTGTCACATGCCATACACACACACGCACACACACACTCACACACACACACGTATACATATATATTTGCATTAATTCGCTGCACTTTTGCCTCATAAAGCAGCGACAGCGGCAGCGGCAGCGGCGACAATCGGCAGCAGAATCAGAAATCACGCATACGCCGCGTTGTGCAGGGCAGGGCAGGCTCTCACACACACACACGCACACTGCGGCAAATGTGTGTTTATATTTAGCCAATTTCAAATCACGCGGCATTAATTGTTGTTGTCTTGACGGTTGTTGTTTGCCCTGTTGCTGTTGTTGCTGTGGCTGCTTACCGTCTGCGCCTGTGGGGCACCAGCTCCATTGCCAGCTGCTACTCCGCCTGCGCGTCCCATTGGCAACCGCAAAAGTATTTAAGAAAGTTGGCTAAAACTTGCTACGGTTGTTTTTTTTTTTTTTTTGGGGGGAGCCTCGAGTCGGCCCTGCCTGGTGCCAGGCACACGCTGACACTTTTACTTGGTCAGGGGCGGCGGCGGCGGCAGCGGGGCTTTCAGCCGAGTCGATGACAGCGCGACAGCGAGGCAGCAGCAGCGGCAGCGGCAGCGGCAGCGGCAGCGTTGTCTTCGAACGCAAACTGCAACTGGACGCTTGTCTGTCTGGCAACCCTGGCAAAGCGCTAGCCCGGAGACAGTGGCAAGCGCGGGCAGAGGGAGGGAGCGGTGTGGGGGGCAACCGCAAACCTGGCCACAATGATAAATTTATTTAATTTGCCATAAATTGCTCAAGTAACTAAGACGCTGCACGCAACGTTGTGGCAGCCACAGCCCCCCTCACGAATAGGCAACCCTACGACAGGCAACCCCTTGCCCCTCGCCCTCGACAGACAAAACTTCTGCGCTGTATGCAAAACAAGGCACAAGGCAAAATTAACGTTTGTCACATGGCGCAGGGAATGCGACAAATCAGTGGCAACTTGGCAACTCTGCAGCCCCCAGGCCCCGCTCCTCAACCCTGGCAGAGATTGGTAAAAGAAGTAGGCGCAACAGTAGCGCGACGCACAGACAGACAGACCGACAGACAGACAGACAGTCTGTCGTTGCGTTTGAGCAATTTAATCGATTTTCCTTTTGGAATTCGTTTTTTTTTCGGTGCTTTTCGCCCAACAAGTTGCCAGCTGCCGCCGTTTGGGGCATGCCACGGGCTTACAAGTATTTATGCAATGTTTACATTGTGTGTTAATGCCTACCCTACGCGCCCACCCCCTCCCCCCGCCGAGCAAACAGTGGCACATGCAAAGGCGCACTTAAAACTGCAGACGCCACACATAATTGTCGCCTCATGCAGCTTGCAGCTTGCAGCGTGCGAGGCGACTGACAACTGTCGCCGCTGGTGCTTTGACACGCTTTCTGCAGCATGTGTGGCAGCAGCAGCTTGTGGCAAGTTCGGCAAGCAGGGCAGGCGAAGGGCAGGGCGGGCGGAGGAGCAGCTGCAACCAGGGCACCTTTTGGCCGAAAAAACCCACGGACTAATGACTCATTAAACAACGCGCCGGCGGCATGAGCTGCCACGGATGGTCTTCTTCAATTCCCTGACACCCCGCCAATCTCCCCCTCCCCTGCTAGTCAACCCTTCCGCGCCGCACCGCAGCCCGGGCCACTTATGTATGTGTGCATATTCATGAGTTTGCTTCGTGCTAAGCTGCCATTTTGACGTTGCTTCTGACTGTGTTTGCAGAGCGTGCGAGGGGCGGGAGCGGGGAGCGGGAGCGGGAGCGGGAGACTGCACTTGAATGACAATGAGTGCATGTAACTACGATTATGATTATGAATATGAATACGACAATCAATCAAGGCAAGCGTCAGTCGAACGAGTCGCTCGAGTAGGTTTGCTCAAGCAGCGACAGCGGGACAAACAGACGGGCAGACGGACAGGCAGACAGACCGACAGACCGACAGACCGACACGACATATGAGCAGGCAGAACAGACAAGAGAGACACGACAGACACGACACTTGACATGCATCTGTGCCAAGTGCGGAGGGGAGACGCAGGCAGAGGTTGGAGCATAAAATTAACTGAACTTGTAAAACTCATTCGTCGATTCATAAATAACTCACGAATATGAAGCGAGTCATATGAATGTACTGTATAATTCAAAATTGATGAATGGATTCACGGATAATAAAGTGATTCACAAGTAAATGATTTAACTGAGCAGACAAATGGCTGCAAGTCACTTGTGAGTGGAATGAGTGTAAAACTGAGTGCCAGTTTGATTCACAGCGCTGCTAGTGAGTTCGGTGAATGAAACGCGCCCGAAATTGAGTAGCCTTACGTATTCACGAATGCATTAACATCGTAGCTGTGCACTCACTGCACTACTCACTCGATTCAAACACTCACTTGGCCTCATGCACTCACACTCACACTCGTGTGCATGTTGATTCGAAGTCAAAGTTGATGCAGCAGGCAACTAATTTCCGTATTCCAAAAACCGAGTACACTCGCATTAGGCAAACATTCACACACACACTCACACACTCGCAGTGAGTGTCTGACTGCGCATCAAGATCCATCAATAGCGCGGCCACACTACTCACAGTCACAGTTCGCACTCACACTCACTCTCACACAGCTGAGTGTGGAGCGAGTTTCCGTTAGTCGTAAAAATGTTGCGTATACGCCATGTGCAACGCACGGAAATCGATTAGACATGACAGCGAATGTTTATGGCTTATAGTTTCGGTCTTAATTAAAGCCCGTCTGCAGGGGGGTACAGCCCCGGTTAATAACCGTTTTGCATGGCAGAACGAAACTTGTCAATGCGTCGCGCGCTGCCTTAAGATACTCGAGACAACGAGCGCACTTTAAAGATGCGCACCGTCTTCTTCTGCGTCCTGCGTAGTGTGTGTATGTGTGTGTGTGTGTGCAGCACTTTGCGGCGAATAAGCGAGTTAATGAGTCGATCAGTCCAGGGGGAGCTGTGCAGGGCGGGACGGGCGGAGGGGAGAGAGAAGTGGGGCGAGCGCGACGCGCTAACGAGCAATAATCAAATCAAAATACTTGCGATTATTACAAAATGACAGCAACAAAAACAAGTTAAGCTGCTAAAAACGCTTTTAAACGTCAGTCTAAATAGCGAAACACACACAGACACACACACAGAGACACACACAGGGAGTGGCACACACAGACACAGGATACACAGCGACCTGGCAAGACGCAGACGCTGCCTGCGCTGCCTTTTTGCGGTGTACCCTGTAAAAAATACACAGACAGTTGATAACAAGGGAAACACCAGAGCACAGCCTAATTTACGCCTTGTCCTACTGGCATCAATGCTAAGTACATTTTTTATGCGGTGTCTGTTTGACACATCACAAAAACACCGCATCAAAATATGCAGAGTAATTGAAATAACCGAAAAAGCGCAGCAACAACTGATTCGCATGGAAAAGGGAGCGTAACTTTTCCATTTCCATTTCAACTACAAGCTTCGCAATTTCGCCATCCCCCCCTCCCCTGTACAGGGTATCTGTGCGTCGTGTGCACAGCATTTTTCAACACTTTTTTTTTATTTTCGTGCTCCCTGCTACACTTGATGCCGCAAAGTGAAAATTTTGCTTCAATCAGCCTCCCCTGCGCTTTCGACAGCTCGCCCAGCCCCACCGGCAGCAACCCCGGAGTCACCTTTGCCCAATCCCCTTCCCTGCCCTTCCCCTCCCCTCTCACTCGCTCTGCAGCCATTCGACAACACTCAACTTTGTTTGTTTGCGGTTTGGCTTGGGCGCTTTTGTGTTTTCCATGCGCCGCATATCAATTATCGTCTCGAATTTAGTCCTACCTCCAAGTTATGTGTGTGTGTGTGTGTGTGTGTGTGTGTGTGGGTGCGAGTCTGCCCTCGATTCTGGAGAGGAGAGGGCAGCGCATATATGGAAAGCAGTAGCTGCAGAGAGCAGCCTTATGTGAATAGTTTGACGAATCCGACATGTTTTTTATAACATTCACATTGATTTCAAATTTAACTTTGCGCTTGCACTTTTTGCTGCTGCTTTGCTGCTGCGCTGTGCTTCGTTTCAGCCTGAAAGGCAAACACTCTACTTGGCTGCCCCTTACTGTGCTAATGAGCAGCTTGGCCCAGCCTTGGCTACAGTTTCATTCGATAACTCGCTCTAATAACGATAACAAGAAGCCGGTTTATCGCGTGCTTTGTGACTTGAGCCTGCTTTGTGCGAAGCTGATAATGAGAAGCGCACTTGGTTGCTTTGTGCAGGGTATGCCACAGTGCGTACACTTAATATTTGTTGCATTTTTATCCGGCTGCTGCTGCTGCTCGTTGTTGTTGTCGTTTTTGTTGCATAGTTGCTGGCGCAGCGCGTTAAGTTCAAGTGCAAATGGCTGAGATGCACATTCACATTCACGTGCACTCAACTTATTCACTTGTATTCGCTGTCGCTGCCGCCGCTTTTGTTGCCTCTGTTTGGCAGGCTCCCATTTCCAGGCAGCGGCGGAGGAGCAGGCAGCGCAAATTCCACACGGACACTTGACACCTCAAGGCGCTGCAGCTGCAACAATTGCTGGCAGCACAGCAAGCGGCAACAGGCGCACAGCAGCAGCAGCAGCAGCAGCAGCAACGGCAGCAACAGTCGCAAATGCTGCAACTTCCTGCTAACCTGTTGGTCAATTTGGGTTTGATTAAAAAAACAAATAAAACGAAAAGCAAACAAAGTGTTGCCAGAAGCAGGCACAGAGTGGACGGACTGTCCGCTACCCTGTAAAACAAAGCATGCTGAGTGAGAGCTGCAAACCGTGGTTTAGTTCTCGGCGATTCCCGCTGGCAGTGTGGGCGTGGCATCCAGCTTTCAGACTCAACGCGCACGAGCCTGACAAATTTGGCAACTGCAGTTCCGGCCCGCGCAGAGATCTGCCAGTAGTGCGCTGCTACGACGGGCATGCTGTTCCTTTCTCTTTTTTTTCTTGACTCTTTTTCGACTTTTTTCCATTTTTCGGATTATAAATGCTGCACGTAATTTGTTTACCTATGTTCGGGCGCATCAAACGAGCCGGCAAATGGCTTAGCATCTGTCTCAGGCGGACAAACACCTTCATAATTGCAGCCTGTTCCGGGAGCAGCTCCACAACTGTCTGCACACACACACACACACACACACACACACACACACCCACACATCATCCAGCTGTGTATTTGTGTGTGTGTTTTTGCTTTGTTTTCAGATTGGCAGCCAAATCCGAATCTGGCAGCTGCCCTAAACTTCTGCTCTGCTCTCTGGCAATCATTGAATCTTTAATGTCAATAAGCAGCAACCTTTGTTACCTTTGCCCTTTTTCTGCTTTTGCCTTTCTCCGTCTTTCGTCTTTCGTCCTCGCTTTGTTTGTTTGTTTGTTTTTTGTTGGCGAATTTAGTTGCATAGCTCAAGGCGCCGCATTGCGCCGCCAAACTGCGCACAAATCGCAAACGAAATTGTCAAAATGCATGGGGCAGGTGGGTTGCATGGGGGCGTGCCAGACAAACTTCTTATGCAGCGTTAAGACTGGGCAGAGGGGGGTGTCGGGGAAGGGAAGAGGATAAGGATGAGGGGGCAAACGTAAAATAATAATGATAAAACGCTACGCCGTCCGTTTCGTGTTGCAAATTGCAAGCAAAGCGAAAAAAAGAAAGACGAAAACTTTAGCGATTTGTGAGCGCCCAAAAAGTAGTTAAACTTGGCGCTGCAGTTAACCGCGACGACGACGACGACGACGACGGTAACTGACGACGGTCGCGCAGCGCCGATAGACCGATAGGCAGCAGTGCAACTGGAGGCCTAATCGATTCGACCAAGTTAGCAGGCAAAATCAAGAAGAATTCTTGTGGAACTTGAGCAACTACGCACGAGTCGGCCTATACACAGTCTCTCTGTCCGCCTGCCTGCTCGTCTGCCGCTCTAGGCGTCCGCTCGTCTATTTGTCTGTATGAACGCCTATATCGCCGAGACTAGTAGAGCTAGAGCCAACATATTTGATGACAATACTTCTCCTTCTGGCAGTTACTGCAAGTTGATGTTAGAATTCAACTGCGCCGGGGGGGCGCACCCCCTTAAAGCAGCCAAAGCACACCCCTTGCCTAGTCGCGCCTACCCTTTCCAGCCAAGCGTATTAAACGCTGTCTAATTGTTAATTTTTTCAACAATTTTGTAAACTTAAAGACGCTCTGATTACACGCAAGCCAAGTGACACGCCTTGGCCAGCCACCGCGCCCAGTCTTCCTCCCCCCTGCCTGTCCCTGGTTGTCTTTGCTTTTAATTAGCCTGAGCTTCCTGCTCAGCTTTGTTCTCTTGCGTCTCCCCTGTGCGTCTCTGCGCGCTTGCAGTGTGTGTAGGTGTAGGTGTGCCCTGCTGCTGTAATCAAATCCGCGTTGTTTCGCACACTTTGTGCTGCACACTTTTTTCGGGGACGCGACGAGGCCAAGGGCCACGGCAGGAGTGTGACAAATATTTGTGAAAATGCTTAGCCCAAGACCAAAGGCTGTATGAAATTGTAGGCGACCTGTCCGAGCAGAGCAGCAACGCGTCGAAGGAGTAGCCCGAAAAAAGGTTCAAAAGGGCTAAAAAAAAACATGCACAGGAAACTGTGGCTAACGATGCCAGTTGCGGGGATGGGAAGGGGGGATGTTTCAAGTTCGAGTAGCTCGTGTCGGCTTATCAACTTATCAACAACACACAAACAGACAGAGAGAGAGAGAGAGAGGGAGAGGGAGAGAGCGGAAGAGCGAGAACGGCATAGCAAACTTTTCCTTTCAAGTCGGGGGGAAACGCTTGTTAAACTGCATCCGGTTGGGGCTAATTGCAGGCCTTGAATAATATTATATATGTGCTGCTTGAACTCGGCTATAAATATAACTCATATCCCTCCGCTTTTCCGATTGCAGACTGCCGCAGCAACGAGTACAGATGCCGCAGCGGACTCTGCATCGATGGCAACAAGCGCTGCGACAACACCTGGGACTGTCCCGATGGCGACGATGAGGGCGAAGACTGCCGTAAGTACTATGCAGCTATCGATATGTATTTGCAGCCCCGACACACATAGTGCTAAAACCCCCATACACACACACACACACACAACACACTTAGCCAGTAAGCAATACCTGCAGTAATATCTGATTAGGCCTAAGTTTGACTAAGCTATAAAACATGCAGACACACAACTGTCTAGAGAGTATTTGGTAACCGATATTGTTAACCAACACTGGCCCCCCAGAAGGGTCTAGACCTAAGCTAAGTTCGCTTTCTTGGTAACGAATTAATCGATCCTTGGCTAGACTAACCACTAACCTCACATCTCTCTCTCTCTCTCTCTCGTTCTCTCTCCCCCCGAATCCCTAACTTTAATGGGTCAACACTAACACTAAACCATATAACCCAAACGACATCGCGATCACCGTTACTAATCCAACCACGTGTGCATCATCAGCCGCCGCCTGCAGCGGCATGGAGTATCAGTGTCGCGATGGCACTCGCTGCATCAGCGTCAGCCAGCAATGCGATGGCCACGCCGATTGCAACGATGCCGATGACGAGGAGCACTGCGAAGGAAGTGAGTATTGGGCGAGAGAAACGGAAACGGAACCGGAAACGGAACCGGAACCGTTCTCGATCAATCATCCCGCACACTATCAGCATCACTCAACGATAACAAATCGATCGATTGAGCCTACAATAGAGCAAGTTGCTGTTATCGAAGCTATCGATAACGGCTATCGGTAATGCATCGATAGTATGCGTGTATCGAGCATTGTCTTGCTGCTACAACAGCTTGCCTGCTCGCTTGCTCCATTGTCAGCGCCAGCTAGATCAAACAAACCCGATCGATCAATCATACAAACAATCACTCAATCACATCACATCAATCAATGCTCTGTTCTCTGTGTATTTCACTTGCTGCGCTGCACAGTCGTGCCTCGACTGCGCTACACGTGCCCCAAGGGCAAGTTCACCTGTCGCGATCTCAGCTGTATATCGATCGTGCATCGCTGCGACGGACGCGCCGATTGTCCGCACGATCGGTCCGACGAGGAGGGTTGCCGTATGTGTTGCGCAAGCTACCAGATCTCTCTCTCTCTCTTACACTTCTACTCTTTTGCTATCCCTCCCTCTCTCTCTCTCTCTCTCTCATGCGGCACACACGCAGCTTGCCTGTACGACAAGTGGCAGTGCGACGACGGCACGTGTATTGCCAAAGAGTTGCTCTGCAACGGCAACATCGATTGCCCCGAGGACATATCGGACGAGCGCTACTGCGATGGTGAGTGTGTGCGACTGAGTCTGTGTGCGTGTACCTGAGCCAGTGTGGCCGGTAAGTAGGCTGTAGAGTTGCCACCGCTCTGACTGCTGCATCTGCACTCCACAACACGGTTTCGCACTTCGCGCTGGTCAGACCCAAAATGCACTTTTCGCTTACTGCGGTCGCTGCACGTCAATCGGCTACCCTGTGCCCCCCCTTCCCCCCACCCTCTTTCGCTCTCTCACTCAACAAACATAACATACACACAGCCACATTTTGTCATCGATAACAAAAACACACATGCCCACACCCATACTGACACACATCAAATAACTACATCAGGTGGCTTCGATGCCGATCAGTGTTGGTTCAATGAGTTCCGCTGCGGGAACGGTGAGTGCATACCGATGCGACAGGTGTGCGATAACATCTACGATTGTAACGATTACACCGACGAGCAAAGCTGCGGTAAGTTGCTTGTCGCGTCGATAACTCTAGCGATAACAGTCAGTTGTCTAAATCTAAATCGTCTAAGTCTCTATGTGTACTGCTTTTGCCGGTCTCTGTTCTCTTGGTAACTCCCACAAAGCTCTTTGTGTCTCTTCATCTTGGTGTCTCGCTCTAGCTCTGCCTCTCTGTCTCCCTCACTCTCTCTCTCTCTGCTACATGTGCCTATTTCGCTCTCTCTCTCTCTCTGTCTACTGCTTTACTCAGTCTGTGTGGACTCGCTTCTTCGATAACTATCGATGGCTTACGCGTCTCTGTCGTTACTGTTAAACGTGTCAATGTTTATCGATAAAAATTATGATTTTTTTAACAAGCTCAAATTTTATTTCTCTCCCCCCCCCCCTCACCACAAAAAATGTCGATATGTGTGAACAATATTGAACGTATGCTTGTGGTTGTGGTTATCGATAACGAATGACGAAACTCAAAAACTAATCGATTAATTGCACGCAACAACAACCACTTCGATAACAACAACAACAACCGCAACCAACCGCCTCCTGGAACGACAACCTCATCAATTGGCATCGACTACGAAATTTGCATGCGACAAACTCAAATCGAAACCCAAACCTATCGAAATCCGTCTACACTGACCCTGCGCCCCCCCCTAAAAATTTAAAAAAAAAAAAAAAAAACGGTTTTGCATGCGGCAACCCCTCTGCTGACCCCGCCCTGCCCCAATCCGCCTACACACCCGCCATACAATGCATGCGAATCTGACAAACAGATCTAAACGAAAACAACGAGATCTACGGTCCCAACGGCGATACCGTCGACGAGGATGGCATCATACGCAACTATCGGCCGCGTCCGCCGCCGCAAATCGGTCGCACCGATAACGATAACAATCGTCACAACAATCACATCAATATCAACGATCTGCACTACGACGATGCGACCGAATATCAACCCTACTATCCGAACGATCGCTACGACAAATCGAACGCGCAGAATCCGTGCACCACGAGTCAGTTCAAGTGCCGCAACAACGTGTGCATACCGCTGCATCTGCGCTGCGACGGGTTCCATCACTGCAACGACATGAGCGACGAGGAGAATTGCGACGAGTACGCGCGTCCGGCGACCACGCGACGACCGCCCGTAACGAAGGCACCATCGGCCCCAAAAACCTCAGCGTATCCGTGGAGCCGTGTACCGCCCGGCCAATTAGAGCGTCGCACCACGGAGGCGCCGCCACGTGCACCCACAGCAACAGTTGCCACCACTAACCCCATACAGCTAACAACCCAAGGAGCTCCACCGAGTAGGTTTCGCTACGTAGTCCCTGCACGCCCGTCCACGGGTTGGCTCGCTAATTGCGGCGCATCAGCAAGTGCGCTGCATACTTGGCCTGGCCGGGCGATGGGTGATGGGTGATGGGTTCTAGTTCTAAATACAGTATGGTTACCCCCACCCCCCCCCACCCCCTCTTTCCGCACCACGCCCCTGTAGCCTACTATGAAAGTGCATGCCATGTTTGTGACTCGCGCATCGAACATTGAAACTTACTTAGACTAAGCTACCCCGCACCAACACACACACACACAAGCACCCTACCCCACCTAAGTAGTCATAAGTTTAGACATTTAATTAGTCTATAGCATTACGTTATTCTATAATTACCTTTTTTCGATTATAATTATTGCTGCCATCACACTCACACACACAACACACGTACAACATACAACGGTGTTGCCAACTTTCTGGCGGCTTTATCAGAATTGAAAATCATGGGGAAACCATAACAATCTATGTTTTAAAAGGTATAGTGTCATATACACCAGCTGCGTTTTCCAACACTAGCACACTTACGCAACCGGTTTGCACATCTGTCTGCTGTTTTCCAACACTTTTTCACATTTATTTCAGTCTAGTCTAATAAATTCGATACTACAGAAATTAATCGACTTAGGAGCATTACGTCTAGCTATGCTAGTGTTGTGTAACTCATAAATACACTGCTCAAAACCTGTGCTTATTTCCAGCTAACAGTGTTGAAAAACGTTTGGGCTTTTCTATTATTAACAGTGTTGAAAAACGTTTAGGCTTTTCTAGTATACTTTGCATCAAAAAAGGCTAAGATTGAAGGATGACTCCTAAATATGCTAGTGTTGTGTAACTCATAAATACACTGCTCAAAACCGGTGCTATATATTTATAGCTAACAGTGTTGAAAAACGTTAGGACTTTTCTATTATTAACAGTGTTGAAAAACGTTTAGGCTTTTCTAGTACACTTTGCCTCACAAAAATGCTAAGATTGAAGGATGACTCCTAAATATGCTAGTGTTGTGTAACTCGTAAATACACTGCTCAAAACCTGTGCTATATATTTCGAGCTAACAGTGTTGAAAAACGTGTAGGCTTTTCTAGTATACTTTGCCTAAAAAAGACTAAGATTAAAAAAGCCAACATTGCATGCATGAAAAAAACGCCGCAATTGGCAACACTGTCACACACTCACACACACTCTCACACACACGTACTCTTCTTTTAATTACTACTACTATTACTTTCCGTCTCTCTTTCTTTTATATATTATTTACGTATCTCATTCACGTGCCTGCTTCGTATTATACCAAAAATAAAAATATGCCTTGTTGTCTGACAATCACCGCCCCCGACATCCACCAACAACAACAACAACAACAACCCGACAACAACTGCAACACCATTTAGCCAGCTCATCATCATCATCATCATCATCATCATCATCCCCATCGTCCCCCGTACCATCCCGGCCGCCCCCGCTGGCGAGCAATTGCCTCGCAAACATCGAATTCGCGTGCCACAATCGCGATTGCATTCCGATTGAGAGCGTCTGCGATGGCATTGCCGACTGCGGAAGGGCCGAGGATGAGGACTACTTGCTGTGCAACTGCGGCAGCGACAAGGTGAGTGCACACCCCCCGCCCTAGCCCAAGTCACCCCCACCCACACACACACACACACACACACGTTTTCACCTATGCCTCATACACAGTACAAATGTCTGCGCGGCGGTGGTTGCATACCCAAGACTCAAGTCTGCGATGGCATATCGCAGTGTGGCGATGGCAGCGATGAGAGCACCTGCCGTAAGTATCAATTGCAATAGCATCTCCCGCTCCCAGCCCCAACCCCAGCCCCAACCGCCCATCCCCGCTCCCACTACCCCCTACCCACTCATCTGCATGCGCATGAAAATACAAATTGCATAATTGGTGTGGTGCGTGTCGGACGCAGCCGGCACATTATAATTGGTATCATATCTAAATAATCGATAAATGCCCAGTCCAGCACTAACGAACAATCGATAATCGGCCCAATCAATAGACAACTATTGCACTATTCAAAAGGTTTCAGCGCGCCCCAAATTGATTACTTATTACTCGTATAAATTATTTATTTAAGTTTCAATGATTTTCTGATGATTAATTAATTTATTTATTTAAGTTTAAATGATTTTCTACCACGAGCTAAGTTTAAGATTAACGTATTTGTAAGCTGCACATTTTAGTTTTATTTTGATTTGATTACACTCTTTATTTATGCACTTAAATTGCTGTTAAAATGTGCACAGTGCCTAGACCCAACCACCAGTTGCACCCACATCTTAATCAAATCCACTCCCTACCCCGCCCCAGCCAACTTCCCCAAATCCTTATTGTAGATTTATGATTTTTAATGGAGCTAACTGTACTTTCTCTTCTTTTTTCCACGCTCTTTACAACGTGCCACCCTGAACTGTGTCGTCTCGCCATTGCTCTGTCTCTATCTGTCTCTCGCCTCCCTATCGTATTGTCCCGCCTCGCTCGCTCTGTCTCTCTCTCTCGCTCTCTGTCTCTCTCTACCTGTCTACCTGTGATCTATCAACATACTGTATGCTGATATGCCTCAACTGAAACATCAACACACCACAACAACAACAACCACATCAACAACATCAACATCATCTCCGATCTTCCGTGATCGATCGCATGATCGAATGATCGACCCGACCCGCGATCAGATTTACTTGCCAAGTTTAATAAGACGATCGTGGAATGTCTGAGCTTCCAGTACCAATGCGGAGACGGTAGTTGCATCTCGGGCTACAAGCGTTGCAACGGCATCACCGACTGTGCCGACGGTGCCGACGAGTACAACTGCCTGATCAACTACGACGATTCGAACTATGGTAGAGCGCGCACTTACTTGAAAAAAAAAAAACGACCTAATCTCTAGCCAAGTATTAGCTAACCCATCTAGTACCTCGATCTAGCACACTCTGGTGCTACTCGGCGAAGCGTTCAGCTTTCGAGCTTACTCACATATCATGTGTTTTATCTTTTCATCTCATACACACACACACACGCACACACACACAAACAGATCTAGACCTTGACCCTGAAATTGACTCCTCGGACAGCGACAACCCGAGTGGGTGCGAAATGTATTTTTTCGAGTGTGATTTTGGCCAGTGTATTCCGTTAGAGAAGAAATGCGACGGCTTTCCGGACTGTCAAGATGAAACCGATGAGATCGATTGTCCGGCCTTTACAGGTAAACACACACACACACACACACACGCACCGAGACTCGCTGGTTACCTGCGGCTTACACACACTCACTCACACACACACACACACACACACACACTCACTCACTCACTCTGTGTACTCCCCTTCCATCCATCACGATCATTTGCAGGGCATTGCCTTGAGCACGAATTCGAGTGCGACGACTATTGCATACCGCACGATCAGCTGTGCAACGGTATTGTCAACTGCAACGACGGCAACGATGAGCGTAACTGTACCTTTTGTCAAGATGATGCATATCTGTAAGACATCGATCAGCGATCGCGATTGCGATCTGCAATCGATCGTATTAATCACGATACGTTTTATCTTTTATATGTATGTTCTGTCGATACCTTTCGATCACACCAAATACACTCCAACAACAACAACAACAAACACGATCATCTCTCTATCATCCCAATCATCATCACGATCATCATCGACGATAAACGATAAAACTCATCGCTCATCGGCAGCTGCCACACGGGCGATTGCATCGCATCGAAACTGCGATGCAATGGCAACGTGGACTGTTCCGATGCCAGCGATGAGCACGATTGCGGTAAGCCCCTACCAAACAACAAAAAAAATAACTACACCAATACATATATATCATTATACACTAAACCGATTCGACATACACTCGATACATTCTAAGGCTTCACACTAATCGTAGTTCGTCCTATGCTTTTTTTCTGGGTAGTATTTTGATCGTATCGCTAGGCCAAGTGGAATTCGTGGTTTGGAGCTGATTTTTAGTTATTAGATCAATTGTTAATCATATTCGTTTACATTGCATTTTCAAGCTCGCACCTGCCCACCGAACACGATCACCTGCAACGGCAGCTGTCTCCCTGGGACGCTACGATGCGATGGTAAACGCGATTGTGACAATGGCAACGACGAGCGCGATTGCCCGGGTAACATATTCAAACTCTGATCCACTTCAAATTGCACTCTCTCTCTCTCTGTCTGTCTCTCACTCTCTATCTCTCTCGATTGTACGATATATCAAACTGTCAGTCTACCGTTTCGACACTCTATTCCTAGAACTGCGCTCCGAAGCGCACTCGCTCACTCTAGTTGTCTGTTTTTCTCTCACGATTCCTTCTACTCAACGTTATTTGATTTGAAATTTTTGAATTCATTTGTTTTTGGTTGCACTATCGAATTATCGCTTGGCCCAACACATTTGTACATATATGCATGTCAGATCCACGCCAATTCATCCACAACACAATCCCACACTCGATCGAGGACAAGAACACGCCACACAGAACCAATTCGACTGCAAAGATCTGCCTTGCGTATCAATGGCAGTGCGCAAATCTTGAGTGTATTAATGCAAATTATCTGTGCGATGGCAATATCGATTGTCTGGATAACTCGGACGAATTGCCCGACAATTGTTTAGGAGAGGGTAACGTCATTTCTTTCGTATTCATAAATCAGTTTCCCCAAGCCCACCCCCCTCTGTCCTGAGTCCAACATCCATAGCTTCTTAAGTCGAAATGTAAAAGAAATTAGCCGTAAGTTAGCAGATCAGACCAAAGGTTTGTATGCCCTTAAACCAGACCAAGTGCGTTAGCTGCTGGGCTCTTCAAGCCAATTTAATGCTGCCGAATTTAATAACATGAGAAGCTGTTGCTTATGCTTATTCTCTCTCGTTTTCTCTTCTCGCTAAACCGATAATTGACATTCCATTAACACATCGATACATCGATCGCCAAACTATCGCCAACTCATAGCCATCAATCGGCGCACGCCCGAAGAATGCAACCGAGATCAATTCTTTTGCGACGATTCGTGCTTCGATCGTGCCATTCGCTGCAACGGCCAGATCGAATGCTCGGATCGAAGCGACGAGCATGACTGTCATTTGCCCACCCCGCGCCATCCATCATACCCCGCCATGCTGCCCTGTCCACAGCACACGTGCCCCAGTGGCAGGTGCTACACGGAGAGCGAACGTTGTGACGGCCAGCGTCATTGCGAAGACAACTCCGACGAGGCCAACTGTAAGTTTTGCATTAACTTCTTAACCCGCCCACAAAAAGCATCGCTCTCATTAATCCGAAAGTAAAATAACGGGGGGGAATACGAATTAATTGTATAGGTCGAACTCTTATAAAGTGATCGTGCTTCCGATTCTACGCGCAGGCAGCTTAAAGATCAATATAGAACATAGTTCACACCTATCAATAAATGTACTGCGGGCCGGGTTTGCTCTAGGAGGTTTCCACACTATTCCGCAGACAAACACTACAGTTACACGCTTATTTCAGTTGATCAATTGTGTTTCTTTTTTTTGTTGTTTTGCAGCACAGTAATATTAGGTATAATAATGAATATATGCAATATTTTCGAACGATTCTAGGCACGGGCACCCTGTATTTTCAGTTCACTTTTATATATCGTATATATGCTGTATTTATCGCTCTCGCTCACATTCATCATTTTGCAATTTACCCAAGACGAATGCGTTTATACTGTACACAACTCTGCAATATCTGTTAATCTCACCGATCTCTTTTCCTTTTTGCTTATGTGTCTTGTGCAACGCGTTCTGTCAATTGCACAATACCGTCATCATGTTGTATTGTATGATTGTAATACAGGTACGCAATGCAAGGAGTCCGAGTTTTTTTGTTACGATCGACAATTTTGCATTAACGCGACACAGCACTGCGATGGCTTCTACGACTGCAAAGACTTTTCCGATGAACAGAACTGTATTGGTTAATAAACGGCAAACTTACTTTGATTTAAATAAACCCTACGCCTTGCTCCCCAATACAATTTTCGCAATCTCTCGCACAGACTGTGAAAATGCGTACAATTTAGTCAGTAGTAATTAGTTAGTTATCGATTGTTAGTTTTATTACTTATCGTAGACTTATGATTACTCTTTCTAAGTTTGTTCCTAAGTAGGCTGCATGATACAGTTTTGAAACAAAATTCTCCCTCGATAAGTTACTCATGTGTATGCACTGTTCAAATATTTATTATTTTTTTTACCTGATTGTACTGGAGGTCAACGATCTTAAACCTGACAGAATACGCCTGCTATCGATATCTGGAAAAGGTTTAAGCTCGAGGCTGTTGCCCAGTTTGTGCTCAATTAGAATTTCTTTTCTAAAAAAAAACAAAAAATAAAACGGGTTTTATCTAGCTTACCCACCCGTACAGCCGTAGCAGAACGCCATTAAACCAGTTCGATTACTAATCGATAGTTTTTCGATTTCCCGTACAGGCTGCGCGGACGATCAGTTCCGTTGCCGTAACGGCGACTGTGTGAACGGCAATGCGCAGTGCAACGGCTATTCCGAATGCGTCGACGGTTCCGACGAGACGGATTGCCCCTCGCAGTGTCTGGCGAACCAGTTCCGCTGCCGGAACGGACAGTGCGTGAGTGCGGCCGTGCGCTGCAACGGACAGACCGATTGCCAGGATAGTTCCGATGAGGCCAATTGTGGTGAGTAGCCAAATGAAGTGGGGCATACGGGACACATTCATTGTCGCCTACGGGCGTGCATGCATGCATCCATCCAATCATCGTGTACACGAATCGCTTTTGCCATATAAGGTCATACGTATCCAGCTGCCGGAAGAGGTTCGAGTCAGACAACAGCGGCAACAACAACAGCAGCAGCAGCAACAGCAACAACTACAAGCAGCAGCAGCAGCGGCAGCGGCAGCGGCAGCGGCAGCTCGACCACACCGGCCATGCCATTGCGCATCATCTGTCCGCCGAGCATGTTCCGCTGCGAAAATGGTCCGTGTATTACGCTGGCATTGCGCTGCAATGGCATAACCGATTGTCCGTTCGATAGCAGCGATGAGTATGATTGCGATCCGATTAACAATGAGATCGATAGTAAGTCGATTGCCCCAGCAATCTCGGTGCCAGTACGAACCCCAAACTCTATTGAATCACCTCAACGCACTTTTTAACATACCAAACTTGTTTAACCCGGAGTTCATGTAGTAGTAGTAGTCTTCTTCCAAAAGTCTGGTGGGAAAAGATTCAATGTAAGCCACTGTAACTGACCATGGTTGTATCTCTTCTTTCGCAGGCGACACATCGCCGCTAGGACGCAATAATCAATTGAATCTGAAGACCTATCCCGATAGCCAAACCATTAAAGAAAGTAAGTTGTATTTTGATGGCTTCAAGAGTAACGTTTCTCTGGAAGAATGTCTTGCAAAGCGTTCAGTACCATCGTCTTTGCCAGGCATCCGAAACGCGCTTCGCTTGATTTCGAAGAGTTTTTCTTGTAAGCCTTTGTAGTTCATTAGTTTTGACTACTTCAACTTGTCCGATATGATGATAATCCAAGCTGATTTCATATTAACCAACTGATCTGCCTTGCGATATATCGATTCCATTTCACTTAAAGTAACTATCGATTTCGATTAATCGATCTACAAGCGCTTACGGGCTTCGGTTTGCCGAAGAATGCCTTTCTTTCGCCTTTGTTCGTTATATGTTTATACTTTACTCAACATAATGTTCTACCATTACTTCTAATGCTTAACCCAACCAAATGTCAAACTCTATAAATTAAATACCCTCAGGATATATTAGGGAGGGTAAGTTGGCCTAACTACACCACACATAAAGTAATAGTCAGCAAAACACACACAATTGCACTACAATTATTGGCTCGCTTCGAATCTGTATATTTTATAGTTCAAAATTGTTAATGTTCAGCACCTTTAACCGTTAGTAAGCTCGTTAGTTTTACGAACACCGTAAAATTCCTGCCACAAAATACACCCGAAAATTCCACAAACTGATTGCAATATATGAACGGATCCTCAGATTTAGCTTGCTCGTTATTGAAAATCAAGTCGAATTGACTCTATAGAAAACATTTTCCTAACACATTTTCGGATATTGTCAAGGTCGTGAGGTCATCTTCCGCTGTCGTGACGAGGGTCCCAATCGCGCCAAGGTCAAATGGTCGCGTCCCGGAGGACGTCCCCTGCCTGCGGGCTTTGCCGATAAGAACGGTCGCCTGGAAATACCGAACATACGCGTAAGTTTCAAATTTATCGGAATTGCAAACGTTTCGATTAATATTCTGATACTTGTTTCTCAGGTGGAGGACGCGGGCACCTATGTATGCGAAGCCGTTGGATACCCGAGCTATGTGCAAGGTCAAAAGGTCACGGTACAACTGACCGTCGAACGCTGTAAGTATGGCAGATCGGTCGAACGAGATCCCGTTTAGGTTTACGAATAATACTCTAAAAATGGACGCAGCTTGGGGCGAACAAATTTATGAGGAACCGAAATCGAATCGAATCAAGTATGGTACTGTGCCACACATTGGTCTCGAGTTCTTTGGTCTAGGTAGGAAATACACCCCATTAACCTCAGTCGTTATTGGTCATTTCACATGCGAACTGTATGATTTGACCAACTTCGACTGCGATTCATGCATTCATTCATTCATTCATTCGATACGTACGATACGTCAGCTAATACCCTCTCAATATGCTCTCCCAATACCCATGCCGCTTGGGCAACTGCGATGGTAAGCGGGTTCCACGAGGGATTACCTATAACTAGCCTAAATCTCAACTAGCTACATGTTCAAACTTTGATCTCTTCCCCTCGCACACACAGTGAACGATATCGATCACATTCGCCCGCCGACAGCCTGCAACGAGTATCAGGCAACCTGCATGAATGGTCAGTGCATTGACAAGTCGAACATTTGCGACGGTACACCCCATTGCTCGGACGGATCGGACGAACATAGTTGCAGTCATGGACGCAAATGTCAGCCGAATCAGTTTCTGTGCGCGAACACGAAGTGCGTGGAGCGTACCTGGCGTTGCGATGGTGAAGACGATTGCGGCGACAATTCCGATGAGGAATCGTGTGATCCCGAGCCAAGCGGTGCCCCATGCCGTTACAACGAATACCAGTGTTCCAGTGGCCATTGCATTCCCAAGAGCTTCCAGTGTGATGACCTAAACGATTGTCGCGATGGCAGCGATGAGATCGGTTGCAGTACGTACCCGACGTCTTGATTATCCATCGGATGATGCCTTAATGTTACTTTCAATTTTCAGTTGAGCCATCGCCCGTACTCATTCCACCGCCCATGCAATCTCTGCTCGAGGGACAACCCCTGAATCTGACCTGCACTTCGGCTGGTGTACCGATTCCCACCGTGGTGTGGCGTCTGAACTGGGGTCATGTGCCCGATAAGTGCGTCTCGAAGAGCTACGGCGGTCGCGGTAATCTCTATTGTCCCGACATGCGACACGAGGATAGCGGTGCCTATTCCTGCGAAATACTGAATACCCGCGGCACGCACTTCGTCAAACCCGACACGATTGTAATGGTCACGTCCGATCGCAATCCGGTCTGCCCGGCTGGATTCTTCAATATGCTGGCTCGTTCCCGTGACGATTGCATTGAATGTTTCTGCTTCGGCGTCGCCAACTCCTGCAAAAGTGCCAATCTTTATACCTACGCCATTCAGCCACCGATTCTATCGCATCGCGTGGTCGGTGTCGAGCTGAGCCCATACAAACAGATCGTTATCAACGAGGCAGCCGGCCACAATGTACTGACCTTGCATCACGGCGTGCAGTTCCGTGCCTCGGACGTGCAATACAATAGCCGCGAGACACCCTATCTGGCCCTGCCGACCGACTACATGGGCAATCAGCTGAAGTCGTACGGCGGCGAGCTCAAGTACGAGGTCACCTATGTGGGCAACGGACGTCCCAGCTCGGGCCCCGATGTTATAATCACCGGTAACTCGTTTATCCTTACCTATCGCGTGCACACCGTAGCCAATCAGGTGAACAAGATTGCGGTATCGTTCAAGCCGGGCAACTGGTACAAGCCCGACGGACGCAAAGCAACGCGTGAGGAGATCATGATGATACTGGCGAATGTCGATAATATATTGATTCGTTTGGGTTATATCGATGCCGTGGCACGTGAAGTTGAACTGGTCAACATAGCATTGGATTCAGCCGGTACTGCCAACCAGGGCCTGGGCAGCGCGTCGCTGGTCGAGAAATGTAGCTGCCCGACCGGCTATGCGGGTGATTCATGCGAGACTTGCGCACATGGTTATGTACGGCAGCCGGGCGGCCCCTGGCTAGGACGTTGTGTACCGTTCGTACCCGAACCCTGCCCGGCCGGTACCTATGGCGATCCGCGTCGCGGTGTTGCCTGCAAGCCGTGTCCGTGCCCGCTGAGCGGCCGAAATAACTTTGCCAGTGGCTGCACACTGACGCCCAATGGCGATGTCATTTGCAATTGCTACGAGGGCTACCAGGGACGTCGCTGCGAGAGCTGCGCCGACGGCTATCAGGGCAATCCAACCGCGATCGGTGGCAGTTGCCACAGGGCACCCGAAACGAGCTGCAACGCGGAAGGTACCTACAGTGTTCGGCGCGACGGTACGTGCGAGTGCAAGCCTCTGGTGACTGGCGAGCACTGTGACCAGTGCGCACCCAAGAGCTTCCATCTGAATAGCTTCGTCTACACCGGGTGTATTGAGTGTTTCTGTAGCGGACTGCAGGTGGACTGCTCGAGCACCTCGTGGTATCGCCAACAGATCAGCAGCAACTTTGTGCGTTCCCGCGCGTCGCACGGCTTCCAATTGGTGCGCGACTACACGCGTCCGCAACCCGAGATCGTGCCGTTCGATACCCAGACCTCGGCGATTACCTTCAGATCGAATTCGGACTATAATGCCGATACACTCTACTGGAGTCTGCCCGGCACGTTCTTGGGCAACAAGCTGACGGCGTACGGCGGTCGTCTGAACTACACGCTTAGCTACAGCTCGCAGCCCGGCGGTCAGATGTCGCGTAACAACGCCCCCGATGTGGTCATCAAGAGCGGCGAAGATCTAACCCTAATCCATCATCGTCAATCGGCCGTCAGTCCCAGCACCTCGAACTCCTATGCGGTACGCATCATTGAAAGCGAATGGCAGCGTAGCGACGGTCAAGTCGCCAATCGCGAGCATCTATTGATGGCGCTCAGCAAGATCGATGCGATTTACATAAAGGCCACCTACACCACCAGCACCATGGACGGCACGCTGAGGCAAGTGGTCCTCGACGTTGCCAGTCCCACAAATACGGGTACCGAGCATGCCTACGAGGTGGAAGAGTGTCGCTGCCCGCAGGGCTACCAAGGACTCTCGTGCGAGCGCTGCGCGCCCGGCTACAAGCGCAGTCCCGAAAACGGACTCTATCTGGGTCTGTGCGAGCCCTGCGAATGCAACGGCCACGCCTCGCAGTGCGACGGCGAGACCGGAGTGTGTCAGGTAAGCTGGGCTCAGGGGCTTAGTGTAGATTTTGCAAGCATCACTTCTTCTTCTCCTCTCTCTTCTTCGCAGGACTGCGGCGATAATACCGAGGGGGAGAACTGCGACGTCTGTGCCGCTGGCTACGTGGGTGATGCCACGCGCGGCACATCCTCCGACTGTCAGCTGGACTACAACGAACCGCAGCCAAGACCGCCACCAAATTCGAATTTCACTGATCGTTGCGATTGGTGCAATCAGGATGGACTGCGTAGCTGCTCGAACGGCGCGTGCTACTGCAAGTCGAATGTGATTGGGGATCGCTGCGATCAGTGCCGCGACGGTAGCTTCGGTCTGTCGTACGACAATGTCGACGGTTGCAAGGAATGCTTCTGCTCGGGTCAGTCGAGTCGCTGTCGCTCGGCAACGCTCTACCGGCAGCTGCTTGCGATCGATTTCATAAGCAACGAGGCGATCATAACCGACGAGGAGGGACAGCTGCTGGATACCGAGAATCTGGAACGGGATATACCGAACAACAAGTACACCTACTCGTACCCGTCGTACACGAACAAATACTGGAGTCTGCGCGGCAGTGTGCAGGGTAATCATCTGAATGCGTACGGTGGCAAACTGAACTACACGCTGACGGCGGAATCGAGTGGCAACTATCAGCAGGGCAGCGATGTGGTGATCATTGGCAATGGCATACGTTTGATCTGGTCGCGGCCGGCGGAGGATTCGTATCTCGACGATTACACGGTACGTCTGGACGAGACGGCCGAGTGGAAACGCGTGCATTTGGGCCGAGTATCGCCGGCAACCCGTAACGATATCATGAGCGTGCTGACCAATGTCGAGCATCTGTTGATACGCGCAACGCCGAATATACCCACTGGCAGATCGACGATCAGTGACGTAACACTCGAGGCCGCCGTCGAGCATGGTCAGCGCGGTGCCGAGCATTCGTTGGACATCGAGGTGTGCCAGTGTCCGGCCGGCTACACGGGCAACTCATGCGAATCTTGCGCGCCGCTGCACTACCGCGCCGAGAACGGACAGTGTCGCGCCTGTCCCTGCCAGGAGGAGAACACCCAAAGCTGTATGCGTGACAACGGCGGCTACGTGGAATGCAAGTGCAAGCCGCGATTCACGGGCGATCGTTGCCAGGATATCGGTGAGTAGCGGCGCCCAGGGGGGCTGCCAGTTTGGCCAACACACAGTTTTACCCGTTCCCCAGAGAAACAATGAGTAGACTGATCAGGCAGTTGTATGTCTGTATGTGTCTGTCTCACCTCCAATCTTATTTCCATTGCTTCTCTCTCTCCCCAAGTCTACAGCCCCACTTCGCTACCCTTTTATACGAATTTCAATATTTCCTAACTTTGTATTCTTATTTACACAACACTCCTAACGCCCACCGCCCCCACCCCACGTCCCTGATCATCCCACTTGCAAATTTGAAAAAAAAAGAAAAAACAACAAATACGAAATCATCACAACAAACCATCCAATCCATCCACATTCTAGACACATCTCGCATTATTGAAGAGCCGCCCAAGCTGTGCGTTATAAGCGGGGGATTCTGTTGCAATGGCTTTCATTTTGATATTGAGCCCAACGAGACAATATCATACAATGATACGCTGCACATTTATAATGGCGGCAGATTCATAGGAAATATAACGAAACTGCGCCACGGCTGCCAGCTGCGAGGTTCGCGTCCAGTCTATGTCATATCTATGCAACAACAACAACTACAACAACAAACTATCGATCTTTGTCTCCTTCTCTGAACTATATACCATATATACCATACATATATGAATCTACCTTATCGCTATCTGCTGTTGTATACTACTCATACACTGCGCAAAAACAAAACGAAACGAAACTAAATAACAAATGAAAGAATTTAGCAAAGCACAATACATAGATCATAGACCATGTACTCTAGTCCATATATGTTTACACATTTCTATGTTCACATAATATCTGTACGAAATTCGCTATACCTATAGAAATTAACACTTTCTCTTGTTCTCTAAAACCTAAGTGATCTCTGCGAATTCTGAGTAAGAAGAGTGACAAATTGACAAACTCTCACCGTAACAATAGATCAATACACTCGCGTTTATTTCTTTTTTTTGTGTCAAGTCACGGCACAGAGCCCACTTTGTTGTTGTTTGTCTGTCTGGTAAATATGGTTATGTAGTTATGTTGTGTGTCTCCAAGAAATTGCGTAGATCGTACCCGTAGTATTAGCAACAAATGCTTTGGAATAAAGTAAAGATGTTCACCTGATGTTGTACACCTTCCCAAATTGTCTCACCGATCTTGCTCTTTCACTCTCTTTCTCTGCTCCTTCTAAGTGCCCTTTCGTTTCCGAAACGGTTTGGAGATCTCAGCTAATTTCGGTGCTCTAGAACCAAGTATTCGGCTGTACACTTGCAAACCTATTGTCTTCTAACTTATTTCAGAGCACCCTCGATTTGTGTAGAATAGTACATAGTAGCTGTGTCTCATCGTTATGTTTATAATTAGTGACTTATGCGTGCAGGCCGTAGAAGGTCCTAACTGTGTATAGTATCTTCCATGTATGTAGCTCTCGCTTTAACTAATCCAACCCCTACCTATGCTCTAGCTCTTGCGATCCGGATAAGCCCGTCGTCTGAGAGATTCTAACCGAGTGTCGTATAGTTGTTGGGGTGCAATAATTCGAAGACTGTAATCGCAAAATATCAGTCGAATTTAGAACTCTAGAACTCTTGTCCCTGTGTAAATATGTAGCTGGTACCTAATCAACCATACCATGCGCCCACCTCCCCCAACTGATTTCGACGTTTACTTCAACTCGACTGAGTTCGTGTCACTAACACAATCGTAGAAAGTTGAATTAACAAGCGTGCGAGCAATGGGAACCGATTGATTAATTCACTCTCTTCCGTACCGCACAGACTATGACAATGAGAACGCAGTTGCGCCGAATCCCGATAACATACACGCCTCGATAATCGTATCGATCTTGAAGGATCAGATCACCATCATGCCAGTGGGCGGTTCGATATCGCTCAGATGCAGCGGTCGCTTGCGAGCGAACAACGTAAGTGAATCATTTGTGCATGTGAAACGATGTCGCAGTCTAAGCTAATACGCTACGATCATTTGCAGGACCCTGTCGTGGTCAACTGGTCGAAGCAAGACGATTTATTGCCCTACAATTCGGAGGTTCAAGGCGGTGTACTCTACATACACAATCTGCAAATCGCCGATTCCGGTATCTACATCTGTCGGGCGACCGATAACCAGACCTCGCACGTCTACGCCGACAACGTCTCCATCATTGTCACACGTAAGTGCCCGCTCACGTGATCGCATTCGATCCCGTTTTGACTAATTATTGTTAATCTCGAACATTTAAATGCCGCCCAAAAAAAGGATATGCCAAAGAAATGGCGGCTCGCTATGGTAGCTATTTGCCACAGACAACGCCTTGACGTCTTTCCAAAAGTTCACGTTTCTCACCTCTCTCTCTCTCTCTCTCTCTCTTGCACTCCACAGCCGAGGCACAACGTACACCCGCTCGCATCGAAAACCTGCCATCCTCAAAGACCTTCGCGGAGAACGAACCGGACGAGATCAACTGCGAAGTAAGCGGAAATCCCGCACCGAACGTGATCTGGACACGCGTCGATGGCCAGACCGATGGCTACACGACCACCGATGGCACCCGGCTGATATTCAATGCGCCACGCAAATCCGACGAGGGTCGCTACCGTTGCGTAGCCCAAAACGAACTGGCAGCCGATGAACGTTACGTGCAGGTCTATGTGCAGACCAGCAATCCGCCGTCGCCGCCGCAACGCGTCTACGTCTTCATTCAGCCCAAGGAATACAACGGCAGGCAGGGCGACAACGTCTACTTCACCTGTCAATCGACGCACGAGGGATCGCTGCGCTACGAGTGGCTCTTCAACGGCTACCCGATCAGTGCACATCAATTGCGCAACGTCTATGCACGCAACGATGTACTGGAGATCCGTGATGCCACAGACCGCAACTCGGGCACCTTTACGTGCATCGGTATCGACTTGCGCACGCATCGCAACTACACGGAGGATGCTCAGGTCTACATTGAGCAGCAACCAATTGATAACGGGTGAGTCGAATTCGAGGCTCAGATTCGTCGTAGGCATCTAATCGATTCGATTTGCTCTACAGCGATAATCCCGTCATTGTGCAACTCGAGGAAAGCTACACGGTCGATCAGGGCACCGATTTGAGCATTCCGTGCGAGGCCAGCGGCTCCCCCTACCCCACCATCAAATGGACCATGGTGGGCGCCCAAATGGCCCCCAATGTCCAGTATAATGACAACGTGCTGCGCATCAGAAATGCCATGCCTAAAAATCGTGGTGTATATCTCTGCTTAGCCGAGAACAGCTATGGCACAGTTAAGTCCAGCACTACGATCAACGTTGAACGTAAGTGTTATCTACGAGAGCTTGGTCTCTGATGTGACCTCGTAACCTCGTAGCTGAAACCATATCTTAATATTCAAAACGAAGCCTCAAGTAGTTCATTCTGTGTTGATTCCCCTCCCGGTTCGAGCATCAAACTAACAGCTCGTCTTACTCCTCACTTAACTATGATTGAAACTGCCCTAGTCCGACTTAGCCTTCCTGAAGAGCCTGGTACCTTCTTCTCCTTGCCAGAAACAAGCGCTAATACTCAATATTGATAACGAGGTTTAGGGCTAAGCCTCAAGTAGTTGATTCCCTTTACCTTACCCTGCCGGTTCGACGATCGAGGATCTAACTAACTGTGATTGAAACTGCCCTAGTCCGACTTAGCCTTCCTGAAGAGCCTGGTACCTTCTTCTCCTTGCCAGAAACAAGCGCTAATACTCAATAATAATAATGAAGTTTAGGGCTAAGCCACAAGTAGTTGATTCCCTTTACCTTACCCTGCCGGTTCGACGATCTAACTAACTATGATTGAAACTGCCCTAGTCCGACTTAGCCTTCCTGAAGAGCCTGGTACCTTCTTCTCCTTGCCAGAAACAAGCGCTAATACTCAATATTGATAACGAGGTTTAGGGCTAAGCCTCAAGTAGTTGATTCCCTTTACCTTACCCTGCCGGTTCGACGATCGAGGATCTAACTAACTGTGATTGAAACTGCCCTAGCCCGACTTAGCCTTCCTAAAGAACCTGGTACCTTCTTCTCCTTGCTTAGCAATGATCTAAACTCTCCTTGACTTGGCTTAACCTTATCGAAGACCCTGATACCTTCTTCCGTGTGCTGAATCCATTGCACTTTATAGTCGCGCTAACGTATCTCTCTGCTCTCTTTCTGCATGCTGCATTACGCTCACTCTTAATCGTAAAATCGTATATGGGTAATATGATATGAATATTCCGGAACTTGCTCACAATAATACTGATATTAATGTAATACTATATGATCTATAAATATGTATGTTTAATGATTTTTAATTGCAATGCCAAGTGCACAAGAATGGAGTCGGTAATAAGACAGGTCCGCACAGTCTGATCCTATTACTAATCGGTGCAACCACCATAATTTACTTGCTTGCAGCTCGGGAACATCCGAGCGTTCAAATCGAGTCGATCCAGCCACTGCGTGTCGGCAGCGAAGGAGTACTCTACTGCACTGGCCGCGGCATTCCCGAGCCGACGGTGCAATGGCAACGCGTCGATGGCAAACCATTGTCGCCCCGACACGAGGAGCTACACAGCGGTTACATACGGTAAGATATGACTGCAAATCGTTAGATAAATATCGAGTTTTCTCTCTCTCTCTCACTCTGGTATATAGCATCAGGGACATTCAGTTGGAGGATGCTGGCGATTACGAGTGTGTGGCCGAGAATTCCCTTGGCCGTGCCACAGGCACCATAAATCTGCGCGTCTTCGCCGAACCAATTATCGAACTGATGCCAAGCGAAACTCGTTATCGATTAACCGAGGGCGACGAACTACACATTACGTGCATGGCCAGCGGCGTACCCAATCCGACAGTATATTGGAACAGCACGGGTCACTCGCCCGTCTACGCAATGATAGGTCCTACATACGGCCACAACTCGGCGGATCTGAGCTTCTACTCGGTTAGCCAGTCCGATGCCGGCGTCTATGCATGCGAGGCCAACAACGAGGTCGGCGACGATGTGAAATACATTTCCATTGATGTGCAGCCCAAGCGTGGTGACATTGGCGAACGTAAGTGATGCGCACATGTCCAACACTTTTGGGTATCGGTTTTTTTCCTTTTTTTCTGGTTTACTTGCAGCCTTCGGCGATGTCGAACATCCCGTTCTCCAGCGACCCGATAACAGTAAGAAATTCGTTACGAATTTCGGTGACAACGTGACACTTACCTGCGATAATTCGCGGCCCGATTTGTATACCACATGGGAACGTGTCGACGGACAGGGCATGTTGTCCAACACCCAAGTCAATCGCGATCGCCTGAGCATCATCTTTGTCGAGAGGCAGAATCTCGGCAAGTATCGTTGCAATGCCATCGATACCAGCGGCAATATCGTAACGGTTGTGGTGCGCGAACTCGTCGTGCTGCCACTGCCAGAGATCACGTTCGAGCCGAGAATACCGCTTGACGTCGAACCCGATACCAATGTCCAGATCAACTGCCGTGTAACCAATGCCAACCCCGAGAGCGTTCGCTGGGCTACCGATAATAATCGACCATTGCCTAGGTAGGTATATGCGCTTTAAGTATCCATCCGAGACAGACTGAGATCGAGACTGAGATCGAGACTGAGATCGAGGCTGAGATCGAGACTGAGATCGAGACTGAGATCGAGACTGAGATCGAGACTGAGATCGAGACTGAGATCGAGACTGAGATCGAGACTGAGATCGAGACTGAGATCGAGACTGAGATCGAGACTGAGACTGAGATCGAGACTGAGATCGAGACTGAGATCGAGACTGAGATCGAGACTGAGATCGAGACTGAGATCGAGACTGAGATCGAGACTGAGATCGAGACTGGGACTGAGATCGAGACTGAGATCGAGATCGAGACTGAGATCGAGATCGAGACTGAGATCGAGATCGAGACTGAGATCGAGACTGACATCGAGACTGAGATCCAGACTGAGATCGAGACTGAGATCGAGACTGAGACTGAGATCGAGACTGAGATCCAGACTGAGATCGAGACAGAGATCGAGACTGAGATCGAGACTGGGACTGAGACTGAGCCCAAGCACAAAAGTCTGCTCGGTTTGGCTAACCCTGAGCTTTTCGGGTCTTATTTTCTTAAATCGAGCTAATCCCTGTTCCGATTCTCATCCATTGACTACGGCAGATCTGTGCACATCGAGGGATCTCTGCTGCGCTTCATTGCCATCACACCCGCCGACGCGGGCAACTACGTGTGCACCGCCTGGAACGAGTACGGCAACGCGACCAAGATCGCGCAGGTTAAGGTGAAACGCCCCAGCTACTACCAGCCACAGCCACAGTCGCAGCAACAGGTGCGCAACGAGGGAGAGAGCATTCAGCTGGCCTGCAGCGTGACTACGCAGCGCGGAGAGCAGCGTCCGAATGTTGTGGTGAGTGTCAGTCGGCGGGAATCGTAATCATAAAATGAAGAGTGATTTCAGCGACCGCATAAGCACATCAACAAATGATCGCATCATTTTTTGATGTATCATTTTGTAACCCGTTGTGAGACTACACTCTCTCTACGTTACTTACATATCGCGCAATCTCTTTCTGAATTTTCATTTTGCAGTTCCGCTGGTACCGCCAGGACCGAAAACCGTTGCCAAATGGCGCGCAATCCGAGAGCGCAGTGCTTCTGTTGACCTCGCTGCGTACCGATGATAGTGGTCTATATATTTGCGACTCGTATGACAGCGATACCCAACAAACACTGCCACCCACCTCCATCAATTTGCGTGTACAGAGTGAGTAAACTACTGCGCCCCCCACACACCCTCCGGTTATGTCAGATGTCAGGTCCGACAGTACGAAACAGCAACAGAAATATCTCTATCTCTCTCACACACACACACATACACAAACAACACACAGATACACACTACTACACAAGCATAGGCCAGGCCCAAAGGCAAGAAGAGGATTGCAGGGTTCACAAAGAATGAGACAGACACGCTCACACACACACACAAGTACACACACACACACACACACACACGATAAAAGAAATAGTAAACAGAATACCAATCGAAATCAAACGATAAACGATTAACGATAAACCATCATGCTAAATCGAAAGTTATTCGAAGGATTAGGCTTTGTTGGCAATGTTACACAGAGCAGATTGAATCATAATGAAACGAAGAAGCTCGCTCGCTGATTTTACTTTGTTCTTACCAAAAAATATATCGAAATCTAATTCTAAATCTAAATCTACTATATCTACTCCGTATCTTTGTATCTCTGTATCTATGCCCCATATGTATATGTATACCCATATGTATATGTATGTATAGCTAGCAATTACTTAACTTAACACCTGTACTCTACACCTACTGACCACGCACACGCACACACACACACACATACACACCATATGACACTGTGTAAATATGCGAGCTGGCCCAACGCAACGCAAATGAAAAAGTAATCGAAATCGATAACGGATTTGGGAACGGAAACGGAAGAAGGGTCTAGGGTTCTACACACACACACTCTGTATATATGACAACAAGCCAGAGACAAACACACACACACACACACATAGCCACTAACAATTGTAAATCTAAACTTTAAGATGCAAATTATGAAATACACACACACCCACAAGAACACACACAACTCTCCCTCTCTTTTTAAACATGTATGTATCTGTATGTACTTCTAAGTATCGGAATTATTTGAGAAACTGGTGACGGTGTCGACAACAACAACAACAACTCCTTAACAAACGCAGCCATAACTGCTCAAAATTTTTATTAAGAACACTAGCATCCTGTACAGTCACTGAAAATACCAAAAAAAAAAGAATATATATACCAAATAAATACCAAAAAATTAAAAACAATTTATAACCAAAAAACAACTGCCAAATTGCATGCCCGAAGCAACAATTTAACTGCCTCGAAACACACTACAAACACCCTCTTCCCCTCCCCTCATCCCTCCACCCCCTACTTCCCTCCAATCCTCGTGACCCACACACACACACACACATACACACAGCCGATTTATTCGATACTTTTGAATTTTATTATCTTAAGTTGAAGCAAGAAAACGAAAAAGAAAAAAAAGAAACATACCTACACAGAAGATTCCAAAAAAAAAAAAAAAAAAAAACAACAACAATTTTTCAATTCAATTATACTACTTACAAACATATATATATATATAATATACACTTCTTCATGTTAATGAAATTAAACATACTATGATAATATGATATAATACTTATAAATTTCTAAGCTTACAAGTGGCTGCCATATCTAATACAATACTACATTTTAAGTCCCAGCAAAATGCACTAAGTGAAAATAAAAACAAAAACTATTAACAAGCATTTTACACTGAAAACAATTGTGTAAGGCAAAAAACAAAAAACAAAATTATAGCATATCTTTTTTTCTTTTGTTATATCTATTCTAACAATCTGATCAATGTTGTAGGCTCTCGCAGACTCTCGCAGAGACGTGAAAACGCTTTGTTCGTGCATACCCTGTAAAAACTGGCTACTCTGCGAGAGTATCTATTCTTCTGGCAACCGAAGATAATGGTTCTCTTTCTAGTTTATTTCGAATTTGTTGGGCTTTTACAAACATTTTTTTTCTTTATTTCTTGTTTTGGTGTTGGATACGGTTAACCTTATACATCTCATTCGTTCTTGTTGTATTGTTTATTTACCTATCTACCTCTCTCTCACACTCCACTTGTCCGGGTGTTTGTTCATCGCATACAACATCATCATCATCATCATCATCATCATCAAAATGGTGTGAGGAAACGTAATTCTCGTAATTGTTACCTTCAGTGTTTCGTTTGTGTTAAACATACTGCATAAAGACGATCAATCAACTATATATATCGATAAATATGCACTGCACACACACACACACACTTCTCTCTTCTCTACCCCCAAGTACCATCCCCGAACCCAGCATATCCCCGGAACTCTTCCCTATTCCATGGCTCTCTCTCTCTCTCTAAGGCCAATCCGATGCACACAAGCAGCACCTGCACCGCTCAAGCAAAAAAAAAAAAAAAAAAAAAAAAAATACCAAAGAAAAGACTAAAATCAAACTACCTCATCTACATATATGTGATTGATAAAGTAAACCAACCACAACCAGCACATCCATATGTAATACAGTATTGTAAATAATCTCGAGTTGGAAGTGTGTTTAGATAAATGTCTGCTGTCTTTTACCCTGAATAAGTTAAAATCAGTTAAAAAGCAAAACGACTACGGCGGAAACTTAAGCAACGATATCCTATCGATATGCAATCTATCGATAAGTCGTTGGAAGACGAATTGGCAAGAAAAGGCAATCGCATCGATTTCAAATTCAATTATGTTCCAGTTTCCAATTGCAATTCAATTCAAATGCCCTAGGTCTGCTCTGCCAAAGTTTTGAAAACCAAAAATTAAAATAAAGATCGAAATCAAAATTCAGAATCGCTTCGATTTGAGCTTAGCCGACAGGTCCGATCTCTCTCTCTCTCTCTCTCTCTTTCTCTCATAGTAGTATGGTACACATCAAATAAATTCATATATATTTTTATTTCTCTTTTTCTTTACTGTTTTTTTCTCTTCTCTCTCCCTCTCTCTCTCTCTCTCTCTTACATGTGCGCTTGTGCAAATGCAAACATAATAAAAAAACACACACATGATATATATATATGATATATATATGAATATATGTACTCTGAATCTGTATGCATATATTACAATATATATCTGATTACTTGAAAATGTTCTGTGCGCTTTGCAATTATCAAACATGAAATACGAAAAAATAAAACACAAAAACACGTAAACGAACCCAATTATCATCACACAACAAAACCGATCAAACGATTTGATCTACGATCATGTCATGTCTACACAATTCATATACGATATAATACATACGTTAACTCGCTCTATATATGCTATATGCCTGCGTAAAATATGTCTCTATTCAATATACGATCTATTCATACCTCAACTTTAACTGCAACTGCAACAACTGCCACAACAACAACAACCAATTCAACAACTGCCACAACAACAACAACAACATTGCAATGCCACAACAACAACCCGACAACAACAACAACAACAATTCCAACACACTAGAAAATAATATGATCCCCTGCGTGGTATTCTTTATATGCACAGGTGTGTCTCAGCTGCCGCGATATTATCAAACTTGAGTATCATCTTTCGGCCCCGGCTATGTTTATTTTTTTTATATACACATAATATATATATTTGTTACTATTTTTTATGATTTTCCCATTGAATAACCTAACCCCAAACTGAAACCCAAACACATTATTATTATTATTATTATTATTATACTTATGCATATTAACTACTTCCCATATACTTTACTCTTATATGATATTGCAATTTTATGATTTTCTACTACTACGTGCTGCCTTATCGAGCTGCTGCCCTATCTAGTATATTATATATATATATATACATATATATATAGTATGCCTTAACCTTAGTCATGCGATTTGTATATAAACGAGCTGCGATCTTCGAATCGATGAAAACCTAACCAAAAACTTATTTTTGTTTGCCTACTCACACACACACACACACACATCTATACTCCTTAGTTAGTTTGGCGCACACGGTGTAGCTTGCTTGCTAGCATACCCTGTTAGTATTTAGTTTAGTATATACTGTAAGTATTTGTTAGTTTGTAGAGCACAATTGAACTGGAAGCGAATTGGTTCACTTTTCCTAAATCGACACAATCTTTTGCAACACTCACACACACACACACACACACCGGCGGGAACTTACCAACACTGAAGCATGTGGCACACTGACAACACGGTGTAGTATTTAATTTGGGCCCACGGTGCGTATGCGTAATGTGTAGAACAAGTAACGGGAACAGAAGTGCTGCCTCGCTAATCTCTCATCTCATGCTCTTCTCTACGAAATTGGTACACACACATAAAAAAATACCAAAACAAAATACCAACAAAAATACCAAAAACCAAAAAAAATGAAATGAAATGAAATGAGCGCAATTAGATTTCAAAATCAACAAACTGACGCCCGCGAAGGCGACACACGCGATCGCCCCTCGTCCGCCCATGATCAGCTACGTCTGTCAGCCCAACGACTTCAAGTGCGTCTCGCATCCGCACACGTGCATCAAATCGAACATGGTGTGCGACGGCATCTACGATTGCACCGATCACTCGGATGAGTTCAACTGCACGCGTGATCCGGCGGGAAAGGCAGCAATGGGAGCGGGCACTGGCCTGGCCGCTGGAACGGGAACGGGAGCGGGAACGGGAACGGCAACGGGAACGTCAACGGGAACGGCAGTGACAGCAGCAGCGGCATCGCCAACGGGCAGCTTTAAGCGCTGGAAAAAGAGTCGGGAAGGAAAACAGAAGAATCAACAACCTGTTGACAGGATGAAGAAGCGACACATTGTTACGCACAAGCTATCGCGTAGCTTTGGTTTGTTTTAAGCTTATTTCCCTCCTGCCTTTCCTTCTAAGCTAACCTGGTCTCTCTCTCTCGCTCTCTCTCTCTCTCGCTCTCTCTCTCTCTATCTCTTTCTGTGTGGCTCTAACTACATTTCTTTCATTCTATCTTCTATCCTTCTCATTTTCACTCGACTTTACCTACTTTTCTCTCTGCCTTCACATCCTTTTCTTTCTGGTTTCGTTTTTATGTATTTCCCTCTCTCTTTGGCTCCCACTCCTTCTTCTCCTTCTCCTCTTTGTCACTCCGTTCGTAGCTGCAGCACGCGACAAACCGCAACTTGCACTTCACTCACGTTTCGACTAAGGACACAGCAACAACATCCACAACAACAGCAAGCCAATCGATAACTATCGATAACTAAATGCAAACTGAACTGAGAAACGGCAGCACGAGCAGCTTGTCTGTCTTAACGGTACAATCGATATGCAATATCGATAACACACGCTCATAACAACCACACAAAGGTCTCTGCAACGTCGTGCGATGGTGTCGGCTTCGAAAACAAAAAAAAAACCCAAAGAACACTGAGAGAAAAAGTTTCTGGTTTCGGTATTCTAATAATGAACGCATGTGGGTATTGTGTATATGTACATAAGATTAAACTGTGCTAACCCCTAGAAAATTGTACAAATTTTGATAATAACTTATACGAAATAACTGTAAATAATCCGCCACACACACACACACAGACAAACACACACACAGTACAAATAAATTAAAATTTCGAAATTATTAAAAAAAAAAAAAACATTTGTAAAATCTTTCGATCGACCGAACTTGTCATCCAAAATCGATATATATCTATTACGTAGTTTATCTGATTACTGTAGCTACTAATTGTAACTGTATGTATGTAAGTATATGTATGTAAATTTGTGTACAAGATCCGAAACTGTACCCTATAAATAATGAGATCGCATAAATAGCATAAGAAAATCGCGAAAAGTAGAAAAAACAACAGAAACTACCTCGATCGATGTTAGAGTAGCGAACAATCTGAACTATCTATCTCATCTGTTATACCATGTCTAACAAGAAACCCACACACACACACACACACACCAATACACAACCAATACACACACACACACACACATACTATGTACTCGTATTCAGTGTGATTTGAATCTGTAGCCAAAATTGAATCTAATGTAGTTTGTTTTCCGTTAGTCTCTGTTTTAGCTCATACCGTATAACTGTTAATTTAGTACTCGTATCACCGCTCTCTCTCTCTCTCTCTCTCTTCGACCGCCCTACCCCTCTCAACCTCTACCCGTACCCCCACCCACATACCTCTCTTTGTATTTATTTGTCTAACTAGGAATCGAAATTCTATAAGCACAAATAACTCAATAAATGTGATGCATATCGAACACACACGCACACACAGAAACACTCGAACACACACACACACAGCGTACACACACACACACACCCAACGATAGCTATTGCATATTGAAATTTGATCGCAATCTATCGTTGCAAGTTCGATAAACATCGCATTGAATCTTTGTATAAACGCAATTTTTGACATTTTTGCTAACTGCTTTTTTCTCTCTGTGTATTTTTTACTATCTTACTTCTCATATCGATGCCTCATCCAACCAACACACACACACAAACACACACACACCCAACCAACCACTTCACATACATCCTACATACCATGCACCACATAACTCGATTGTGAATTGTCGCCAATTGTGAACGTTCTGCGCCGCAACATGTTCGCCCCCGTCGTCGTCGTCGTCGTCGTCGTCGTCGTATCCCCTTCTTGTTGTGCTTACTGTGTGCCCCGTCCGTGCCTTGTGCCACGTCTCTGGGTACTGCAGCAGGCGTGGCAACAACGCCGGCCGCCTACCCGGGCGTCTATCTGCCACCCCCACAGGAGCCGATCATACCGCGTGACTACAGTCTCAAGCTGGATCAGCAATCGTCGAAATTGCGCGTGGGTGAATCCACCGAGGTGGAGTGCTACTCCTCGGACAACAGCTACACCGATGTCGTCTGGGAACGTGCCGACGGCGCGCCGCTCACCTCCAACATACAGGTAAGATCGGCGTATATCCCAATATCGATCGCTATCAAACCGCACGTCGTCGTGTGTCTGCGCTTTGCTTGCAGCAACAAGGCAACCGTCTGGTGATCGCACAGGTGACCGCCGCCGATGCCGGCAACTATGTGTGCAAATGCCGTACCGATCAGGGCGATCTGTACACCACCAGCTATGAGCTGGCGATCGAGGAGCAACCGCACGATCTGCGTCGTCCCCGAATCGTGCACGCTGCCGTCAGTGATGGCGCAACGCTCGATTGCGGCGCCGATGCGGAACGTCAGCCGGCGTATCGCTGGTCTCGCCAATACGGACAGTTGCAGTCGGGACGCGATCTGCATAGCGTAAGTAGTAGCCGGAATTGATTGTAGAGTAGTAACATCGGTCGCTTGGCACTTGCAGAACCAACTCAGCTTGCAGAACGTGCAGGCCAACGATGCGGGCAGCTACGTTTGCACCGCGAACTATGCGGACGGCGAGAGCGTGGATCATCCCAGCATATTGGTTGTCACCGGGACGATACCGCATTTCCATCAGCAGCCGCTTAGCTACATGAGTTTTCCCACGCTGCCCAATTCCTCGTTCAAATTCAACTTCGAGCTAACCTTCCGTCCCGCGTCGGGCGACGGACTGCTGCTGTTCAACGGACAAACCCGCGGTACGGGCGACTATATCGCACTCTCGCTCAAGGATCGCTTTGCCGAGTTCCGTTTCGATTTCGGCGGCAAACCGTTGCTGGTGCGCGCCGAGCAGCCACTCGAACTGAACGAATGGCATACGGTGCGCGTGCATCGATCGCGACGCGATGGTTACATTCAGCTGGACGAACAGCATCCGGTTGCGTTCCCCACGCTCAGTCAGACACCGCAACTGGAGCTGACCGAAGATCTGTATATCGGCGGCATACCCAATTGGGATCTGTTGCCCGCGGATGCAATTACCGAGCGTACCGGGTTCGTGGGCTGCATCAGTCGTCTCTCGCTACAGGGACGCAGCATTGAGCTGGTCACCGCCGCGAAGGTCAAGGAGGGCATTACCAGCTGCAAACCCTGTGCCGATGCGCCGTGCATCAACGGCGGCATCTGCCTGGAGAGTCAAACGGAATTGGCCTACACGTGCGTGTGTCAACGGGGCTGGACCGGACGTAATTGCGCCATAGCTGGCAATCAGTGCACGCCCGGCATGTGCGGCGCCGGTCGCTGCCAGAACACCGAACGCGACATGGTCTGTCTATGCCCGCTGAACCGTACCGGCGATCGTTGCCAGTACAACGAGCATCTCAACGAGCACAGCTTGAACTTCAAGCGCAACAGCTATGCGGCCTACAGGTTGGTTTTGGTTTTGGTTTTGGTTTTGGTTCGATCCATCCAGCTGAATGAAAGATCTAACTCACTTACTCTCCCTACGCAGCACCCCACGCGTATCGCGCATCAATGTCACACTGGCGCTACGTCCGAGCAGCCTGCAGGATGCAGTGCTGCTCTACACAGCCGAATCGGAACTTCCCAGTGGCGACTACGTGGCGCTGGTACTGCGCGACGGGCATGTGGAGCTGCTGATCAATACGGCGGCACGTCTCAAGCCTGTAGTGGTGCGATCGCAGCAGCCGTTGGCCTTGCATAAATGGACACGCGTCGAACTGCTGCGTCGTCAGGGCGAGAGCATACTGCGCGTTGGCGATGAGCCCGAACAACGTGCCAAGGCGGCGGGTGTTCCGCGCACGCTGTCGCTGAAGACGCCGCTGTATATCGGTGGCTACGATCACTCGAACGTCAAGATCAATCGCGATGTCAATATCACCGACGGTTTCGACGGCTGCATTTCGCGGCTGTACAGCTCGAAGGTTGCCGTCAATCTGCTGGCCGACATTGAGGATGCAGCAAATGTGCAGAACTGCGGCGAGATCAACGAGATCGGCGACAACGACGGCGACAGTGAGCTGCCAGTGGTACCGGCACCGGAACAACCATTGAACATATTCTCAACCGAAGAGGAACAGCAGCCGTATGTGCGCGCGCCCTGCGCAGCCGATCCCTGCGAGAATGGCGGCACCTGCTCGGAATCGGAGCAGCAGGCAATATGCGCCTGCAGTCTGGGCTACAGCGGCAAGCACTGCGAAGAACGTAAGCTATTCAAATGAGGATTTGCTATCTGCTTTATACCTTATCCTACTTATCCGTTTGCAGACATTCAAGTCGGTTTCAGCGCTTCGTTCCGTGGCAATGGATATCTCGAGCTCGATCGCAACGAGTTCAGCCGCGATATTGATCAGAAACGTACCACAGCCGTGGTGGTCTTCTCTACCACGCAGAGCAACGGACTGTTGTTCTGGTGGGGACAGAAGGCTGGCGAGGATTACAATGGCGGCGACTTCATTGCTGTGGCCATTGTCGACGGCTACATAGAATACAATCTACGTCTGAATGGCGAAGAGACGGAAATACGCAATACCGATCATCCGGTGAATGATGGCAATCGTCATATTGTGATTCTGCGACGTGAGGATAATACGGCCATGCTGGAGGTGGATAACCTATCCACTTCCGGCGAAACCCGACCCACCATCAGAAAGGAGATGCACTTGCCCGGCAATGTGTTCATTGGTAAGCAGGAGAGCATGAGCATCAGGTTTTTCTCAGTGTACTCGACGTATTCGAATCATTTCTCTTGCAGGCGGCATTCCGGATATTTCCAAGTTCACGGGTGCACGATACTCACACAACTTCAACGGATGCATCGTTGTCGTCGAGGGTGACGCTGAAGGTCAAATCAATCTGGGCAAGAGCGCCACTAGCGGCGTGAACGTAGGCACCTGCCCCCTGTAAGTACTTAGTCCTAGCTAGGACTTTTGCTTGAGAGATCGATATCGATATCGATCTTCGGTTCTCTGGCATTCGTTTTCTCTCTCACTTTTATCTCATACTTTCCTGAACGCTGCTTGCAACTGGCAACTGCTGATAATCAATAGCTACGATAGTCCCTCTAGCCTGGTCTATCATAAATACGATGGCAACGATGTGCGCTACGATCCCAACTTCTTCGATGAGTTCGATCAACCGCCGCCGGTGCACATTCTCTATCCGCGACCGAACTTCAATCAATTTCATCATAGTCGTGGCTACGGCGGCTACGGTGCTGCAGGCACCACTGCTTGGCCAGTGGGCGTGGCACTCGTATTGCCCCCCCTTACGCTATTGGCAAGCGGTCTGCACTGGCTGCTGCCGCCGCCCAGCTAAGCTGATCCGCTCTCCATGAGAGATACCCCCAAAAATAATCGTGCCATATCATTGCAAAATATCATGTTATATTCAAATATACACAGACCCACTATAATACAAAGTATACAAGTATATACACTCATATAATATAGATAATATTAAAGCTAAACTATAGCAAAAATGTTTAGAAGCAGTACGTACGCATAATTCTAGAGAATTTAAACGTAATACTTTTTTTTTCGGAGAACCTAGCTAGCACCCAAATACTGTTAAGCGTCGTTACAGTTTATATACTTAAGATACTGAATAGGATTATGCTAAACAAGAGAACACTCCCTATGCATATGAAGGTGGAACCAAACCAAAACTAAGATAAAACAAACTACACGAAAGAAATCCGAGTATGTGCAAAAAGATATACAAAAATTGCATATTTATTTGATTCATTAGGATTATATTGGTTCCCAATTTTGCAATGCAAACTACTAGCAAAATAATATTTATTTTAATAAATATTTTTTATTTTTAATTTTCTGTAGTAAAATTGAGAAATATGGGATAAGCAGTATAACTAAAGGCGAACTCCATAGGAAAAAAACCAATTCTTCAATCTCTTTAATCTCAATCCAATGTTGTAGACTTAAAAAGTGTTTTTTTTTTTTTTTTTTTTTTTGTAAATAAATACATATAACTAATATAGCTTATGAATGTACCTACATATAAACACAGCATACCACTTATTATCTATCTGAAATGCAAACGTAAGCGAGTTCGGGTACGGCTCGCAGGAACAAAGTCTGAAATAGTAAAAATCACAGTTATATTACAGAAATTATGAAGATCAATTTTCTTACTCATAGAATGATCTTTTTTTTCATTCAATTTCAATTCAATTTACAATAACTGTTTTTCCTTTTTTTCGTATTTTTTCTATTGTTTTCAATTTATTATTTTATTTTCCTCTTTTTTTGCGTTTCAGCGACAATAAGGCCCAAGGCGGCAGCGAACCCTCACACGGTTAGATAAACCCACACAAACACAACGTAATTAATTTTTTTTTTAACGAACTAACCAATACATATGATGTGTTGTATCACATGATAATGTATTGCGGATGAAGGGAAAAATGATGTTCGAACGAAACGTTGCTTTTCTTTTAAAATTAAAAAAAATATATATATATTAATATGATACTGAAAAACCAAAACGGCAACATTTAATGTGCACAACAGCTATAAGAAGTGAGGCACACAAAGAAGAACAACTCAAAACGAAACAATAAACTAAACGGATTATGAACCTACCTAATTATACAAATACACGTATATCTAGAGCTTTAAGGCCCAACTAACTCACGTAACCACCTACACGAACACGAACACAAACACAACAACGCATACTAGCCAACGAGATGATGAAGACGAAGAAGAAGAAGATGACGTCGAAGTAACAGTAGAAGAAACAGTTGAAGATAATGAATAAGAGGATGATAATGAAGCATTTGATAATATCAAGTTAAATAAATCGAACCTATTCAATTCGAAAATCGCCTTTCGTTGAGAGCCCCAGTGTAAAATGTTGTCCAGCTTCGAAATTTAACAGCCTTAACATTAGATACGCACACACATATACAACACACACTCACACTCACGCACAAACAAAGTTTATAAATTTATACTAAATATACATTTATACTTATACTACAAGTTTATTGAACAAAAAACATAAAAACTACAATTATTATATGAACAAAACAGCATCAATGTATAATACGAACAAAACTGTTAAGTGAATAAAATAAAAAAACATAAAAAAAATATATATGAAAAGTTTTAGCTGCTTTTTAAACTGGTTTGAGGTGTTTGAATATTTGAATTCTCATTTAATTAATAGAAAAGAGGGTAAAGCGAGTCGAAGTCAGCACAAAATAAACAACTGACTGCCGGCAACGCAGAGCCAACGCGAACGTCTATGTTTGCAGTTGTCTGCGATACAGAAACAACTAAAGCGGCACTGCTTAGACGCTGCATTGATCAAACCAAGCAAGCAGTGCAGCTAAACAGTGCCAAATCGAACATCTATGCGTCTGCAGTTTTCCGCAATACAGAAGCAATCAAAGCGGAACTGCTTATACGCTGCTCTTAACAGCTACTACATTGATCAAACCAAACAAGCAGTGCAGCTAAACAGTGCCAAATCGAACATCTATGAGTCTGCAGTTATCTGCGATACAGAAACAACTAAAGCGGCACTGCTTAGACGCTGCCTTAACAGCTCTACATTGATCAAACCAAGCAAGCAGCGCAGTCTAACAGTGCACTTTGAGTTTAACAGCAGCGCTGTTAACTACGACATGTTGACATGTTAACTAGGATTTGTCTATTTGATTTGAAAGCGTTTAATTTATGCTTTAATTAACTAAATAAACATCGAGTAGGCTGCGCAGTTGCTGGCAAACGGGGTGCTCTCACATAATCTTGCCAACTGTCGTTCGCTGTGGAGCTCAGTAAAACGAAAAACAAACAGACAAACAAACAACTACTACACTCGTTATCGGATCGGAACAATAAAGATTAAAGATGAACAATAATCAATCGCCGACATATTTCAATGCCGAGGCCGTGCGCGGCGTGCTCAACTGGCCGATGGTTAACGAGGCCGTCGAGGCGGCCCTGAAGGCGGTCGTGGACAATCGTCTGCATGCGCCGAAAACCTATGTAAGTCAGCCGCCGCGCAACTTCACCAAGCTCGGCGAGGACACGGGCAAGGTGCTGCTCACGATGCCCGCCTACGTGGGCAACTATCGTCTGACGGCAGGCGGCGCTGGCGGCGATGCGGCCGACGTTAGCACGCTTGCCTGCAAGCTGGTCAGCTCGTTTCGCGGCAACAATCAGCGCGAGCCGCCGCTGCCCAACATCGCCGCCAATATTCTACTCTTCGATGTGCAAACCGGCGAACTGGATGCGATTATGGCCGGCACCGATATCACTACGTGGCGCACCGTTGCCGCCTCGCTGGTGGCCACAAAGCATTTGTATTTTCGTCGTTTCGGGCCGCGTGCCGAGCATGAGCGCGACATCAATGTGGCCATCATTGGTTGCGGCGTGCAGGGTCGCATGCACGCGCTGGGCATGTGCGCCAATTTCCGGGTGAAGCAACTGATGCTCTACAATCGCACCGAGTCGCGTGCCAACCTGCTGCAGCAGGAACTGCTCGAATCGTGTCAGCCGGCACACGATATGCAGCCCCAAATCAAGGTGTGCAGCACGCCCGGCGAGGCGCTCGCCCACGCGGATGTCATCTGTGTGGCCACCTACTCGAGCTATCCGCTCGTCAGCGCCGATCAGCTGAGCCACAAGCGACCCATACACATTAATGGTGAGCTGCAAACGCCCCTGCCCCTGCCCCTGCCCCTGCTCCCTCCTTCTGCCCAGTTGCTTTAAACAGAATCTCACTCTGCTCCTCCGCAGCTGTCGGCGCCGGCCAGGTGCACTTTGGCGAGGTGGCCGAGGACATTTATAGGCAATCGGTTGTGTATGTGGACTGCATGAGCAATGCCGAGCACGAGCTGCAGGGTCTACCGCAGCCGCTGGCCATGCACGAGCTGGGCTCCGTCATTATCGACGGCAACTATCCCTGCAAGGATGCGCTAACTATATTCCAATCCATGGGTAAGGCAAACGGACTCAAGCTGGACTATTCTCTCATTCTCTCTCTCTCTCTCTTTCCTCCCTTGGCAGGCATGGCTTCCGAGGACGCTTGTGTGGCTGAGGCCGTGCAGAAGGCGCTCATGTCGAATGCAAAGTAATTTCCATCCGAACATTCCTAGCTCAACATATGATTAATTATAATTCAATTTAGCAAAACTACATATTGTTTTTTTTTTTTGTAAATTTTTTTTGTTTTGTAATCATTTTAGTGTTTTTTTTATTTCAATCTCTTTTTGTCTTTCGTTTTTTGTTTTGTTTGCTTTTTTTGTTGATTTATTTTTTTTTTTTTTTTTTTTTTTCATTTTGAAATTAATTTATTAATTCATTTTTATGTTTACTTATTAATTTAGTATCTGGTTTTGCATCTGCATCTTCATCATCATCATCAAACTGTTCTGCCGCCCTTCTGTCCTACTAACTCTCCAACAGCAGCTCCTCTTCCTCTCCTCCTCCTCCTCCTTCTTCTCCTGCTCATCATCGTCTTTTGCACTCGTCCAAATTCCACACATAAGTTTTATATGTATATAGATATATCATATATGTAGATCATATAGATGTTGTTAGCCTTAAGAAACACGGCCCCATTGAACCCCGTGGGAAGTATTGTTTTTTCATTTTTTTTTTGTTTGGGTCTGGTTGGCTCTGGGTTGGCCCAGTCTATATATATATATATATATATATATGAATGTAGACCCTATATAGAGCAGCCCTACTACGCCCGCGCTCGCTCTCGCTTGCTTCAAATAATTCTTTAGCATAACTATCAAATAATTAATTGTGTTTATATATCATTATACATAGCAATATATATATTATTTATATACATACCATATATATAATATATATATATACGTATATGTATTTATTTCTGCTTATCGATTTGGGTTTTATAATTATTAATAAAATACTCAACAAATAATTCGATTGGGGCTTTTTTCTTCAACTTGCGACACAGCTTACAGAATTCTTTTTCTTCGTCTTCGTCATCTCGTCTTCTACGCTTTCTTGCTTCTTCTTCTCTTGCTCATTGTGGTTGGATTTGAAGTATTTTGATTTGTTTTTCTCTTTGCTTTCGTTTTTCTTTACTCTCATTTAGTTGGTACTATTTAAACACTTAATAGTTATTATGCTTTCTTCTTCGTTAGCTTCTTTTTTACTCGGAAAATCAGCAGAAAATCAAAAAAAAATAAAAAAAATTTTATTTTCAAAACATTTTGTTTATTTTGTTTTTGTGGTTTTTCTTTTTGTTGTTGTTGGTTTTGTTGCTCTTTTTTGGAGCGAACCGAAATGATTTTTAAAAAAATAATAATAAAAATAATAGGTATCCATCCTCTCTTTCGCACACATGCACATACATATCTGGTATAAATATGCTATATATACTATACGCACACAGGTATATAAGATATATAGAGGCATATGCAGATGTTTATGTTTAATTTAAAATGTGCATTTCACTTTCAAATTATATATGTTTTTTATATATAAATTATATCAACACAAACTCGCATCCGATCAAACGTGGATAGACATTATAGTTACAAAAAAAATAGATTTATGCATGTGTGTGTGTGTGTGTGTGTGTAATCATATCAATAGCGTATAAGAATTAAATCATAATCATAATAGCGATAATCGTAATCATATATCATATATGTATGTTTATATATCGTAGTAAGCATAAGTTAAAATTACATCATTTAATTTACTGACATCGACAATAAAATAATCAAATGTGATTACAATAATAATAATAATCATAATAATAATATTATAGTAGAATACAAAAAAAAACACACTTAAAACTCGCGGCTAAAATTAAAGGAAAGTACGCAGAGTGCGTCTCTTGAAATGGTTCACGATTTACTCGATTTTCTTCTCTTCTGCCTTATCGCATAGTTCGCATTTTTCGCTTCATACTTTTGTTTTACTCTCTGTTTCTGTTTCGGTTTTGTGTGTGGCATTTTTCTTCGAATTGCTTCGTAATTAGATTTTAATTAGGCATAAATTAATTATTACGTTCATCTTGTTTTTTTTTTTTTATTTTTATATTTTGTTTTATTACATATATGTATATTAATATTTACAGTTTCTTTGCTACTCGTTTGTTGTTTTTTTTTTTTCTTTCTTTTCCTTTATTGGGGTTTTTGCCTAACAGGACATGCGCTTCCACTTCCGTTTCCGCTACGACCTGCTCTCGCTTCATTTCGTGCAACTCTTCTCGCTCTCTCTCTCTCTCGCTCTGTCTGTCTCATTCTCATACGGATTCGCTTTGCAATATTTCATATTTACTTGTTAGCGTGCTAAAATCTAATTTGCCTTCTTCCTCCGTGCTTTCTCTTCTCAGCTTTTTTGTTTTTCTGCATAGTCTAAAGAAAAAAATGTTTGCTTGCTTTTTATCTCTTTCGCTCGGCCTCTTTCGTTCGCTGTCTCTTTCGCACTGCTTAAGCGCGCTCATGCATGTCTCAAGATTTTTGTTGTTGTCAAAAAAGCTGTGGAATTTACGAAGAGTACCCCTACTAATACCCTGCCCCGCCCCGAAATCTATATCGACTTTTCTATGGTTTGCCCTGCACTCTACACTCTTTCTCTCTCTCTCTCTATCTGCTGCAACCATTTCTCAACTTTTTAGTTTCTCATTTACTTTAGCTTTAGGCAGATTTATATATGGGTTTTACATACATATAGATCTCTATATATTACTGAAACATTTAGCGTGGTAGTGTTTTTTTTTTTTGTTTTTCCTTTTTTTCTTCTGTCCTTGTCAAATGGTTTTCGTTTTGTTTTTTTTTGTTTTTAATATATTTCTATTAATATGCCTTTGATATTAATATTTAATACATTGTTACGCAATAGTTCATTACAATTATGGTTTAAAATTAAGAAAAAAAAAACATTATTTAATATATTAATATATATATATATTAATATATATATATATACATATATATTGTTTTTATATATATTTTTAATAAAAACTATTACATTAGTTATTATATAATAAGAAGTATTTTTTTTCTCATATGTGTTTTTTTGTTGTTTTTCTCTTTACTTTTTCTTGTATGTATATATATATATATATATATATATATATAAGGTTTCTTTTTAAGAGTTAATTTTGCATACTTGGTTGTTTTTTTCTCCCTATCCTGCTCTCTTATTCATCATCATCGTCGTTATCATTATCTGCTTTCGCTGTGGTATCGGCATATAAAAACTGTTGTTTAATTTAATATTATTTTTTATTAATATTTTTACTTTTATATTGTTACTTTTTGCTTAGATAAACATTTCAACTATTTCCTTTTATGTATATATATATATTTATATATATAGACATATTTAATGATTCTTTCTGCTTTCTGCCTGCTTTCTCTGGGTGTTCTCTTTGTTGTTCAGCATGTGCGAGTGTGTGTAGAGTTATATAATTGAATGTTTACTATTTTTCAACTATCGATCGCTTTTGGCTCCTACTAAAACATAATCAATGTAACGAAATTTTGATACAAAATAAACATGATTTTTCTTTATAAATGCAAACAACTTTTTCCTTCTCACTACGATTTTCATTTCATATGTTTAAAATTAAAAGGAGTGTGCATGTGTGAGTGTGTGTGTGTGTGTGAGTGCACGTGTGTCTGTGTGTGTAATGTACAAATATAACTTGTTTATATTTACGTATATTATATATATTTAATGTATATATAAATGTATTGTGTTTTTAATAATATAAGTATTGTATATATTAAGGCAAAATAATGTGTGTGTGTGTGTGTGTGTGCAGCTCTGTATGTATGTGTGTGTGTGAACAACAATTTGAAACCCAAAAACCATGTTTTCTTTTTTTAAGCAAGTGAGGGCAACATTCTCTGTTACTTTTCTTCTCGTTTTGCAATTGCTTGTTGCTTTTGTTCTCTTTCGCGTCGCTTTTTGCTGCTGCTTCTCTTCTGCTCTTATGTGTCTCTTTTTTTAATGCTTTCTACGCTAATTTCTTTTGCTATCTGCTTTCTGCTGTTGTTCTTGTTGTCTATGGTTCTCATGATTTATCAAAGAAAACTGTTTTGTTTTTATGCCGTGCTTGCTGTTGTTGTTGTTGTTTTTGTTTGCTTGATTGGTTTGTTGGATAACTAGTTGCTAATTTATCATTTATATATATATATATCATATATCATTAACGTAATTTTATCTGTATTTTATATTATTATTTTAATTAATTAATTAATTATGCTGCTTCCTCTGTTGTTGTTGCTCTTTAATATAGTTAACAAAAAAAAAAAAAAAAAAATACAATGTTTTCTTTTCTTTTTTAGCAGCCTTTTAAACAACTATGTAGCTCATCATCATCATCATCATCATCTCATTATCATTATATCTTTCTTCTTATGTTCCTCTCCTACTATTTCACGTTTTCCTATCGATCGCATCTTTGCCCTCGTGTTGCTACTCCTGCTTGTGCTTTACGTTTTCGATCTCTCTCTCTCTCTCTCTGTGTCTCGCTCTTTCGATCTCTTTAAGCCAGCGATCGTCTGCATTTTTCTCTGCCACTCTTACACACTTTTTCTGCCTATTTCTCTTCAAGCCAATTTCACGCTGTTCCGCTGCTTCTGCTTTTGCTTCTCCTCTTTCGATATTCTTACATTTCTCTTTCATATTTTTTGTTTTTGTTTTTTGCATTACGCTTGTTTATCACATTGAATATAATATATATATATATATGTATATATACCACATACTACATATAGATTCATATATACTATATGTATATATAGTTGTTTCCCCTTTATGTTAAGGTTCTCTGTTTGCAACGCACTCTGAACAGATGCGTTTGCGTCAATGGAAATTCATGTTCTGTTTTCTTGTTGCAGTTGGTTTCTTCTTGTTGTTGTTGTTGTTGTGGTTCTTGGCGCAGCAGCAGCATTTGTTTGTTGTTTTTGTTTTTGGTTCTCCTTCGCTCCTCCTCCTCCTACTCCTCTCCTCTCCTCCCCAACTGTTGGCAGTGTTGCTAAACGTAATTTTGCTCAGCCTTCCGTGCCGCTACTCTACAGCAGCTCCTGTTGCAGCAGCAACAACTGTTGCTGCTCTTGCAGCTCCGCCTGTTGCTGCAACTGTTGCTGTTGCCAGCGCTTGTACATGCCCAAATAGGTGCGTGTTGTTGTCGCCGAGCTACCGCCGCCGCCACCGCACCCATTGCCATCCCCGTTGCCATTGCTATTGCTGCCGTTGTTAAGCGTTGCCACCGATGTTGCTGCCGCTGCCAGTGTTGCTGTCGTTGGCATTGTTAGTACTGGCAACTGCAACGGTTGCGATTGCATTGTTGCTGCCGGCGTCATTGTGCCACCCATCGGTGGCTGCAGCTTATAGTGTGTGGCATCCATGACCGTCTCGTAGCAATAGGCGGCTGCATCCACCAGCATTGTTGGTGTATAATAATTGCTATTGCGATTACAATATGTTGTCACATTGTTGTTGTTATGCAGCTGAATGTTGTTGTTATTGTTATTGATGTTGTTGTTGTTGTTCTGATTGCAGTTGCTGCTGTTCATGTTCAAATTGATGATGTGACTGCTGCCACCGCCGCTGCTGCTGTTGTGATGCTGATTGAAGTTGGAATTATTATAATTGTTGCTGCTGTTGAAACGTTGTTGTTGTTGTTGTTGCTGCTGCTGCTGCTGCTGCTGTTGTTGTTGCTGCTGCTGCTGTTGTTGTTGCTGCTGCTGTTGTTGTTGCAGTTGCAGTTGCTGCTGCTGCTGCAATTGTCCTTGACCAGCAGCTGCTGCTACGGCGGCGAATTATGAGTTCGAATTACGTTTAGTTGGCAGCTAGGACGAGCTGGACTGATTCATATTGCCAAACATGTGGGCTGAGAACGATGTCTGTCCCGCCGAATTTGCTTGCGACGTGGACGACTGTTGCTGCTGCTGCTGCTGTTGTTGCTGCTGTTGCTGCTGCTGTTGTGCCTGCTGTTGCTGATTAAGCGAGCCACGACCGTGCTTCGGTATGGGCGGCTGTATGTATTCGTGTCGTGCCAAAGCAAACACATCCATGCGATCCTCCTTGCGATAGGCCAAGCAACCGCGTATGAAACTCTACAGGAATCAAGCGAATATATATCAATATGATCCCTATATATGCATATATATGTTCATATATGTATTTGCTACTTACCTTTGCCTCGTTGGAGACAGTTGGCTTGTTGGAGAACTGCACTTCGGTGGCCTTCAGTATGGTATTCTCCTCGAGAATTGTGGCCTGCGATTGATTGTGACCGAAAGGCTTTTTGCCATATAGACACTGATAGAATATCACACCAACACTCCATACATCCACTTTCGATGAGATTTTCGGTGGATTTTTGCCAACCACAAAGCATTCGGGCGGCAAATACCTAACAAATAAAATCAAATCAAAATCAAATTCAATTCAATTCAATTGATATGCCTCGAGACTAATATTGCCCATTTATCACTCACCAATAGGTGCCCGCGCCCTGAGATGTCAGATCCATGCCATGATCTGGATTATAGTTCTCATCGTCCATCACTTTCGATAGACCAAAATCGGTTATTTTGATCTCGCCGCATACATTGCCCTCGGTCAGCAATATATTGCCAGGTTTCAGATCGTAATGGATGACAGGCGGTTTAATCTCATTTAGATACTTGAGTGCAGATACAACCTGTGCAGAGAGAGAGAGAGAGAGATTAGAAATTATATATATTCCAATATATATATTCCAATTCTGGCTGATTACTCACCTGCATTATTATCGAGCGCGCCTCACGCTCTGGTATAGTCTTATGCTGCTTTAGATAAAAGTCAAGATCGTGTCCATCGCAATATTCCAGCACGGTGCAAAACGAATTCGCATCGATCTCAAAGACATCGTAGAGCTTTACCACCCGCGGATGATCCAGTGCCTTGTGGATGTTATACTCCCGCAGTGCATGTCTGTATAAGGGGAAGCAAGAAGAAGGTACGAGATTAAATGGGGCTTATTAAAATAGATCGGGGATAGACTCTCCAACCCATAGCACACACTACTCAAATACTCCTAACTATGAACTGAAAAGCTTTGTCGTCTTATGCATCGGACAACTCGACATTTATAGTGGATTTGTGAGACTTAAGAAAGTGAAAAGGTTACACAACTTTTGCAAGTGCTTTAGGAGATTATAAAGACGATGTTCGACTGGAATCTACAGCTAGTTCTAGCTCTTGTACTCCCTCCTCTCTCTCGCTCGCTCTGCTAACTCTACTCACTTGATATAATTAGCTTTCTTATCCTCCTTCCAATCCTTGTTTAATTGGTGCACCTTACATGCGACATAGCGTTGCTCCTTGAGGTCAAATGCCTTGTGCACCTCGGAGAAGCCGCCCTTGCCCAGCAGCATGAGTAGCAGATATCGATCGTTCAGCACGGGATGATTGTTAAAGCGGGACTGTAAATCAAAAAGAATATTAGTTGAGAATCAGGGAGAAGTTAAGTCTATTTACCTGATCTTCGTTGAGTATGCGCTTGAGCTCGCGTATATGGAGATTACGTTCACGTTCGAGCTTCTCCATCTCCAGCTGGAGATCGGCATCCTCCTTTTTGAGTGCGTTCTGTCGCAGTTTGAGTATCTCATCGTATTCGTAATACTCTTGCGCCGTATACGCACCGGAGACGGGATCGGGTTTAAGAAATGTGCCCGAATCGGAGCAACTGCCACTGTCGTTGCCACCAATGCCACCGGCACCGCCAGAACCGGCATTACCGCCGCCAGCGCCACCGGCACCGCCACCGCCACCACGATCCGATAGCCGATCTCCGACACCGCCACCGCCACTACCAACATTGCCGCCAGAACCGGCACCGCCACCAACGCCGCCACCACCGCCGCCACCAAGACCCCCGCCGCCGGCACCACCGCCGCCATTATGCAGCAGCTGCGCCTGCTGTGCTTGTGTTGAATTCGAGCGGGATAAACCACGTCCACTGCCGCCGGCACCGCTGCCCGCGACACCGCCGCCAACACCGACACCAACACCACCGACGCCGCCAACACCGACGCCCGGACCACTCGCATTACCAGCCGCATTGCCGCCGGCACCGATGCCGCTATCCAAGCTACCGGCGCCAGCATTACCGCCCAAACGATCAGTCAACTGCGAGGAATCATTGGAATTGGAATTCTGTTGTTGTTGCTGCTGCTGCTGCTGATGCTGATTATTCTGCTGATTGCTATTATTGTTACGTTTTCGACCCGATTCGGCCGGACGTTTCTTCATCAGCTGCTTCTTTTGCCTATCGATCTCCTCGCGCTCCGCCGTTATCTCCTCCTGACGTCGACTAAGCTCCTGAAACGCATAGCCATCCGTCCAGTTCTCCTGGAATGTGGCACCGACACGTTGTGTAACAAATTGTCCCAATCGCAAACGATTCTGCATGCACTTCTGTCGCGCCTCCTTCTTCTCAATGCTGCTCTTCTCCTTGAGCAGCTTCTTGACCACATCAATGCACTTGGCTATGTGCGATTTGTGCTGTTCGATCACCTTCTGATGGCTTATAATCTGGCACTTTTGCTCTTCCGACATACGTGTCATCTCCTCCAGCTTCGCCTTGCCCGATTCGAGTTCGGATTCGCGTTCCTGCAGCTCCAGTTGTGACATCTCCGTTTGCGTGCTCTTCGTGTATGTCATTATCGGTACCGTTGCCATGGGCAGTGGGGGCGGTGGTGGCACTAGACCGCCGACTACGCCCACACCGACGCCAACATTGACGCCCAGTGTGCTCAGCTGTTGATGCGTTGGCACGACAGCAACCGATGCTGCTGATGTGGTAACGGGCAACTGTTGTTGCTGCTGCTGTTGCTGTTGTTGGCTTTGCTGTTGCGTCGCCTGTTGTGGCCCCACGCCAACGCCAACGCCAACGCCAACTGGCACGCCCAGTCCGGTTAATACGCCATGTGCCACGCCCACGTGCGACATAGGCACACCCATGGGCGTTTGTTGAGGAACCATTGGATTGGAAGTCTGTTGTTGCTGTCGCTGCTGCTGCTGCTGCTGTTGCTGCTGTTTGGCCGCTGCCGCCGCCACAGCTGCTGCCGTCGCATAATGAAACTCTGGACCCGCCTGCGGCACCTGCTGACTTGGTGCCTGCGTCTGTGGACTAGCTGCATGAAAGCCGTGTAAGGAATACGCGTTCGTCGTCTGCACTTGGTTGTTAACCTGCTGCTGCTGTTGCTGCTGCTGTTGTTGCTGCTGCTGCTGTTGCTGCTGCTGCTGTTGCTGTTGCGTTGCCGACGATGGAGATTTACTGCCCGTGTGTTGCTGCTGCTGCTGCTGTTGCCGCAGCGCAACTGCATTGGCGCCAGTTTGTTGCTGTTGCGGCTTATTGAAGTATTCGTTGATCTTCTTGTCATTCGCACCACCGCCGGGCACCATGAGACGCGCACTCTTGCCACCCGCACCGGTACCACCGGCACCGCCAGCTCCAGATCCACTGCCGCTGCCCGCACCGCCGCCGCCGCCAACACTCGGCAACGCACCGGCCAAACTCAGCGAGCCCAGACCTGCCTTCGACATGGAACCGTCACGAAATGCCAGAGATTTGCCCTTTAGGCTGGTAACAACGCCACCGCCGCTATTATTGCCACCGCCGGTGGCACCGTTGCCACTGTCATCGATCGTATTGTTGGGCATTTTGCGTTTTCGCTTTCGTTCCGCTGGCGTTCGCGGTTGCTTGCCCGTGGCATTGGTGGCGGGTCCTGGTCCGGTTACGGATACAGATACGGGTACGGGTACTGGGACATGTCCAGGTCCAGGACCTGGTCCACTGCCGGGACCACTGCTATTGTGCTGCTGCTGCTGCTGCTGTTGCTGCTGCTGTTGTTGTTGGGCATTGAGCATGTCCAGCATGGTGGCGCCGTTGTTTGAGTGCAATCCTTGGGCGTTGAGCTGTTGCTGCTGTTGTAGACTACCAATTCCTAGCATATCATTGACATCCTTCTCGCTATGCGATGAACCAGTGCTCATATTCGAATCCGGATTGCTGCTGTGTCCGCCGGCAGCACCGTGCGGTTGCTGTTGCTGCTGATGCAGCGCTGCGTGCGGATTATGTTGCTGATGCAGATGTTGCAGCTGCTGTTGATGTTGTTGCGGCAGTGTATTATGATGCAGCGATTGTTGCTGTTGTTGTTGCGCTGCTGCTGCCGCTGCCACCGCTGCTGCTGCCGCTTGCTGTTGCTGCTGCTGCTGCTGTTGTTGCTGCTGCTGCTGCTGTGGGGTCAGTTGCTGCAAGTGCAACGTATGCGTTTGCAAATGTTGCTGCTGCGTCAATTGTTGCGGCAGCAATTGCTGCTGCTGCTGCGCTTGCGTACTGTGATGATTTGCAAAATGTTGCGGCTGCTGCTGCTGCTGCTGTTGTTGCTGCTGCTGCTGTTGCTGTGCTGCCTGACTGCTAGGATGATGATGACTTAGGGTCGATGTGGTCTGTGGGGCCATCTGCAATTGAGCGCCGGCGGACATCTGCAAAAGACATGGACAAAAATAAACATAATTAGAAAAACAAATCAATTTTCAATTTTCTTTTCTTATTTTCTAATTTGCATTTTCTAATTTGATTTATCTCTTGCTCAATTGTTCTTGTAATCTACACAGTTGATCGCTGCTGCTGCTATCGATAAGCGCGATGTGTATTGCTGGCGAGCGAACATTTTGCAACACTGAAGCACTTTTTGTTTTGATTCGCTGGTTCGTCGTCGGCGACAGCGCCGCAGCGCTGCCAGATGCAAATGCTGCAAAACTAGGTGGCAACGGTTGAGCAGCATGAAATGAGTAGATGGGGACAAAAAAATAATACGAAATGAGACGAAACGAAACGAAACGAATGAAGAATGAACGAACGAAGAAAAAAAATGGTAGAATGGCGAAATGGAAGAGCGAAAGAGAAACGTGCAAAATATATGGCAACAAAACGACGATGAGCGTCGATGTGTGTGTGTGTCTGAGAGCGAGTGAGACGTCATGGCGAGCGCGTGCTTCTCTGCTGTGCGCCTCTCCGCGGCGAGGCCTGCGCGTGTGAGTGAGCGCAATGCATCAGCAGCAGCAGCGGCGCTGCCTCTGTGTGTGTGTGCGCGCGCGCATGTGTGCGTGTGCATGAGTAAAATATTTTATCAAAAAGCAAAGACAATGAGAGGGAGAGAGAGAGAGAGCGAAAGAGAACAAATAAAACACACAAAAGAACAAAGTTGAAAATTAAAGTACAAAATAAATGGCCACACAATTCTGTGTATTTGCCTGTTCTTTCTTCCTCTTTTTCTCGAATTTTACACACATACGAGTGCGTCTGCATATGTATTTACGTTTTGTTTTTACACAGTTGCCAGCACTTAATAAATTTTTCTTTTCTGCTCAATATTTCTTTTTTGCTTTTATTTTTTGCATTTGCTTTTGGAATTGTGCACTGCGCCTGCGAGTGTGTGTGTGTGTGCGAGCGAATATTTGTGTGTTGGTGTGTGTGAATGAGTGAATGTGCGAGTGTGCGAGTGTGTGTGTGTATGTATGTGTCTTATTTATGACAAAATGCCGTTCACCTTTTTTAAGCGCCGCATATTTTTCTGCACACACATACGCTTTGCTTCTGTGTGCGTGTGTGTATGTGTGTGTGCGTGTGTGTATGTGTGTGTGTGTGTGTATGATTGATGCGTGTATGTATGACGTGTGTATGTGTATGTGTATGCGTGTGTGTGTGTGTGTGTCTGTGTGTCGTGTATGAATTTTCACATTCTATTACAATTTATCACATTCATTGCTGTGTGTTTTCTTTTTTGTTTTTGCACTTTTTTTTTTTATTTCGTTCAGTTTTTTCCAATTTACATTACGCCTCTGCCGACGATTATTATCGACTATTTTGCACGCCGCGTACTTAGTTTATGGCTGATATTTTGTATTTTTCTGTCTTTCGGTCGGTCGGGGCAGGCAGCAGCAAATTGTTATACGCGTATTTGTAATGGTGCGCGCGGCCCGTAACGAGCAAGAAAGAAGGTGAAAAAAGAAGAACAAGAGCAATAAAACCCGTACACAGACAACGACAACGACAACGGCTACGACGACGACGACGACAGCGGCAGGCGACGACGACGACGACGAACAACGTCTCAGTCTCGGCGCTTTTGCTATTTACTCAGAGAGAGAGAGAGCGCACGCGAGAGCCACCACATAATCAAACAAGAGAGTGGCAGCGCGAGAGAGCGTGCTGAGCGAGAGAGCGAGCGAACGCGCAATGAGCGCAGTGTTGAGTCGGGAGGACAACACCATTGCTCCACTACACAACACTACACTATTTGCAAAAACGACGAAAAGAAAAGTACAATAAAAATTAATCCGATTGACAGGCAGCGGCGCAGCAGGCACTGCCGCACTTCGTTGTCGTCGTCGTCGTCGTCGTCGCCACCGCCGCCATCATCGTCTGTCTGTCGTTCGCCTCGCTTGCTCGTTCGTTCGTTCGTTTGTTCATAGGAACGTGTGTTCGTGTACGTGTTTGCTTGCTGGCTTGCTCACTCGGTCGGTCGGCTGGCTGGCGGCGTCGTTCAGCCTTCGTTGGTTTGTTGGTTGCGGCTGCGACGACTGCGGCAACGGCAAAGGCAACGGCTGCTGTTGCTGCTGCTGCTGCTGCTGCTGCTGATGTTGCTGCTGCTTTTGATAAATTTCTGCGACTTCCGCGCGCGCCCAGCCAAAAACAACACCGAAACTAAACTACACAACTACAACAACTATTTGTAGTTGCTGCTGCTGCTTGCTGACGCTGCGACTGCGATTGCTGCTGCTGCTGCTGCGACGACAGCGACTCTCTGCTGCGCGAGCGCTCTTCTTCTTTGTCCAGCGCACAAACAAGCAGCGGGGCAGCAGCACAGCGCAGCGCAGCGCAGCAGAGCAAACCAACCGGCGTCTTTGTCATTTCGCGAAGCGCGCGTCGACGTCGGCAGCGTCGTTGGCTGACGACGCCATTGCCCAAATTATGTTCGTATTTTCTGTGTGAATGCGCGTGTGTGTCGCGCTCTCTGTGCATGTGTGTGTGTGCGCAAAATGTGTGAATGAAAAAGCAATTAAAATCATAATTTACAAATTAAGGGCGAGCAAAAAGTGTAGGAAAAGCAACGAAATAAATAGTTAAATAAACAAAATAATATGAATATTTTCTAAAGCACTCGAATGGGACTTAAATACAAGAAATAGGGGCGAATAGCGGGGTGAAGGAGGAACTACTTAGTATTTATTGGCCATGGGGGCAGGCAAATGATGCCTAGGCCAGCCAGCGCTGTCAGCGATAATCAAAGAAAGGAAGGAAGCAAACAGGACAACAACAACGACAACAGCTGGCAGTCACCTCTGCCCACACATTTGCCTCGCGCTCTCTCTCTCTCACTCTCTACTTGCTGAGAGTGGGAGCAAAAGATGGCGCCGCGGCTAAAGTGTTGAAAAAAAAAATGTGTATTAAAACAAATTTTCGAGCCAAGAAAGTTGTAACGGGGCAGCAAATTGGCAACCGCAGCCGACAGCCGCGCAGAGACAAACATAAATAAATGACAACAAACTTTGTTGGCCACGACGCAGCAGAGGCTGCGAGCATAGCGCAGCAGCAGCAGCAGCAGCAGCAGCAGCAAACGAAATGGGCAGCAGCAGCACAGACTCAATTTTTGGGATTGCTACACTCACGTGCGCGTGAATGAGATAAATCTATGATGATGTTGCTCTCATGCTGCTGTTGCTGCTGCGGGCGAGAGAGAGCGCGCGCGGGGATACTAAAGCGTGCGAAAAGAGGCCCGCGAGACGCAGAGACAGCGCGGGCGAGGGCGAGGGCGATGGCGACGATGAGAACGGGCCGAGACAAAACCAAATTCGAACGTGGGGCCGTGTTCGCTCTCAGTGTGTGTGTGGGTGCGGGGCAGCATGCGAGGGTGTGGCAGTGACATGCATAATGTATGTATGCACCCACACACACACACACACACACACACAGACACACACGCATGTGTATGCACTTCTTATTGGCACCATCTGGGCGTGCGGGTGTGTTTGCGTCGTCGGCGTCGACGACAGGCAGCTGCGACTGCACTGCTGCGACTGCACTGCTGCTTCGAGAGAGTGAGTGAGCCAGCAGCATTGCGAGCATGCATTCCAACGCAGCAGCTTGAAAAACCGTTGCATATTTTGTGCTTTTTCAAATGGCAGCGGGCAGCGGTTTTTTGCTTAAACACTCCACGCCACATCAACTCATTCTCTACCTCGCCTCACGCAACGCCGCTGCCGCGAACCAGTTTTAGCGTTTTTTTTTTTTTTGCTTTTCTTTTTTTGGCAACGTTTTGTGATAACGTTTTACTACATGCATGTGTGTGTGTGTGTGTGGAAGCAGAAAAAAACTGGTTGGCAAAGACGTTGACATTAGCGCTGCCAGCCAGTTGGCAGAGCCCGAGCCCAGAGTGGCAGCTGTCTGGCAACGCCGTCGCGCATCGCCAAGCATCACAACACATTCGCGCCATCGCCGCAGTTTAACAGTTCACATCGATGAGTCAAGGTCGAGAGACGTCACGCAAATTTTCGTTTTCATTGCTTGCCCACAACACACACACACACAAGCGCGCGCGCGCGCACACACGAAAAAAAAAAACAACACAATGTACGTTTATTTTTAGCGTGCGTCGTCGTGTTTGCGAGCCGAAGCGCAGTCGGAGAGATACGAGGCAGCGATTAAAAATGGGAAGCGTCGACGGCAGCTGCTCATCATCATGTTAATTTATTTATTTATTTATGTTTTTCTTTTTTTTTTTTTAATCTGTTTCAATTTTAGTTGCACTATAAATAATTAAATTGAATTTTCCATAATGTGGCAGCATATGTATAATTAAATTTCTGCCACATTTAGCTATTTATAGCCAAAGTAGCTTAACTTAATTATGCTATATGCGAATTTTTAAAAAATATCGAGTCTAATTTTAGCTGCCTTGTTGTGTCTTGGTTATTTTTGTTTCTTCATTTTCTTTAATTATTTTTTTTTTTGGGCTAATTTCTCAGTTAATCGGCACACAGGGCAATCAATGGGTTAACATTAATTGCATGAACACCACCTCCCACCCCCCATTCCGACGAACAATCGGCTTAACAGAGCGCTGTTAACAAATCATATGCTGGGCGCACAGCAAAGTGCCGCAGTAGCAGCAGCAGCAGCACGTGCACAAAAAGCGCCGTCGTCGCCGCCAATGTAAACAAAGAGAGCGACGAAAAACAAAATGAACGAAAACGAAACAGAGAGTAGAGAAGGCAACAGAAGAAAAAAATGAGAGAGAGAACAAAAAAAAAATACAAAACACTCACGCTCTTGGTTAATTTGCGACCAGCGGCGCCGCTGCCGGCGCTACGTTTGCTGCCATTATTGTTGTTGCTTGTGCTGCGACTTCGTTTGCGTGCAGCGCTGCTGGCAGAGCTGCTTGCCGCCGCCGCCGCCGCTGCTGCTGCTGTGGTCGTCGCCGACGGCGCTGTTGTTGCTAACATGACAACACAACACAACGTAACGTAACAGTAAGACAAAGTTGCTGCTGCGTCGCTGCTGACGTCGCCGTCTGAGCTCAAACAGCTGACTCGCTTGCCGGCAAAATTTTATAAATCAGCTGCCATGGCGCAGCGCGTTGCCACCAGAATGCTCGCTCTCGCAACAGCGCGGCGACAGTGTTGTCGTGCTGCGGAGCGATCTGCCGGCTGTCGTTTAGACTCTCTCAACCAAACGTGTGGCTCTCGCGCTCGCCTCGCTCTCTCGGCAGTTTGTTTGCTGCTTCGTGCGTCGTGCCGTCTGCCTTTTGTTTTTCTCTCTCTCTCTTTGATTTTGTTTTTCTCGTTGCCTATTTTGCACACTGCTTGATTTGCACGTTTTGCATTTATGTTACACACACACGCTTTGCCACGGCATTCGTATCGCCCGTTCGCTCACTTGCCTCTTCTTGTCTCTTTTACGTTTTGTTTTTTCTTTCGGCTGCTGCTGTTGCTGTTGAATTTTGTAGGAAGTTGGCAAGGGGCGCAACAAAAAAAATAAAACAAAAATTGAAGCGCGCGCGTTACCAACCGACACAACAACGACACGTCACGTTACTCGCTCTTTAAGTTCGACACTGTTGTGTGCTAGAGAGCAGCGGCAAGGTAAAATTGGCAAATCTACAACAAAAACGACAACGACAACTGCGGCTGCGGCTGCGGCTCTGGCTCTGGCTCTGGCTCTGACTGGCGGCGTCGCGACTGAGACTGAGACGACAGCGACGCGTCGTCGCTATACGCTGCGCTGCGCTGGCTGCGGCGACCGACCGGCCGCATGTACACACATACGTAGGGAAAAAACTTATGTGTGTGTGAGTGTGTGTCTGTTTTAACCGAGTGAACTTAAATTGTTTAGTGCGCTGCTGCTGCGGCTGCGGCTGCGGCTGCTGCTGCGTCGCTGCCTGCTTGTTTCTTGTCATTTATTGTGGGTTCTGCAAGGCCGCAGCTGCTGCTGCCCGTGCTGCGTTGCGTGTGCGTCAGCGTCAGCGTTAGAAAGCTCTTTGCACTTTTTTTGTTTGTATTCGTTTTTAGTTTTGCTTGACTTTGTTTGTTTGAATTGCCGTTAGCAGCGCGAGCAGCGCTGCTTGCAGTCGTCAATGTGAACGAACCGATGTCGATTTTGATTTCTGCTGCTAGCAGGCGCGCAGCACACACACACACACGGGCAATAAATAGTTGAGTTGCTGGTGAAAGCATTCTTATAGTAGAACATTTTATAGCAGCAACTGCTGTTAATACACAGTCGTCGTCGCTGAGAGCAATAGATGAGCATGAATCATGGCGACGCGGCGTGTTGTGTGTGGGGAATGGGGGTGGGATGGCATGTGTAGTGTAGTGTAGTGTGGTGTGGTGTGCTGCGCTGCGCTGTGGTGTGGTGTGGTGTGGTGAGGTGAGGTGAGCTGACTTGACTCGACTCATTTGCGCGCTGCTGCTGTCTTAATGGCGGCTCGCTCTCTCGTTTGTTGTTGTCGGGTCGAGAGCGCAGCGCATTCAATTTTCGAGTGCTGTTTAATTATGTAGACATGTGTGTGTTTGTGTGTGTGTGTGTGTGTACATACACGCATGCATGCTTTATGTATAAGCGCGAGCCCGCAATGGGCATTATTATTATCCGATAATGGTTTGGGATGCGTTGTTGTTGTTGTTGTTGTTGTTGCTGTTCCACGCACCTGGCGTTCACTCACTGTGCAAGACAAGGAGAGCAAGAGCAAGCGAGCAAGCAGGCAGCAGCAGCAGCTGTGTGTCCCAGCTCGACAGTGGCAAAGGGGTGACGCAGGGGGGGGGTGTAGTTTGTATGTGTTGCGACTGTCCCGTTATACTACACATACACATGCTATGTCTGTAGTCGTATCGGTATCTTTGTACAATAACTATTTTTCGAAAAAACAAAGAGATAACTAGATACACACACACACACACACACACAAGAAGGTCTTATAAATACCTAATACGCATCAAAAATATATTAAAGATTAATGCATGAAGTCAAGTTAAAAAATAAACGAAGTATAGGCATAAATACAACGAATATACACAAGTGTGCATAAATATAGTGTCGCTTGGCCTATGCAAAACAGAAAACGAGAATTCCAGGCAAGACGCACATTGAATAAGGTGTAACCAGAAATAAAATACAATAAAGTATACAAACAAATAATTTAAATAGAAAATAAAAATATAACAATATAAGAAACAATTAAATGAATATATAAAAAATATAATACAAACAAATAATGTAAATAAAAAATAAACAAAATAAATACACACATAAGCACAGAAATAAAATAAAATAAAATAAAACATGTTAGGAGAAATAAGCAAAATAATGAAAAAGCAAATAAAATATGCCAATAGAAATAAATAAAATAAAATAAAAATGATAGAAACAAATGAAATAAAAAATTAAACTTACAAAGAAATAAAAATAAAGAAAAAAAACAAAAAGTAATAAAAACCCCTGTCACAACCAAAAACACTTGCAATTTTAAAAGATATAGGGGATATCAACAAGATACTGTTAGCTAGATAGCGTCACACATATAGACAAGCTATATGTAAAATGTACAACTGAATTGTAGCTTTTTTGCACGCATTTTCGCATTACCGTTTGAAAATTGCAATTAACATAAAGATTTTCTCTCACATTTCGCCATCGTCATTCGCCACTCCCTGCTCTTCTCATCATTTCTTTAGTTGTTGGTTTTATCTGCTTTTTTTCTCAGCTTTTTATGGATGAGTTGGCCTGGCCTGGTGCTGCACTTATTTTTGTTGCTGTGTCTGTATCTGTATCTACTTGTATCTCAAAGTCTTTCTGTATGTGTGTGTGTGTGTGTTAATATGTATTTTATTCCATTTCTTTTCATTTTCCCCTCATTTGATTTCAAACTGTGCAACTTTCACCCGAGACCCGACATAGCAAACAAACAAATCGGCGAAAAGACAAACAATCTGCAGCTGAAAATTGTTGAACTACCCCGATTAAAATACAGACAGTGTAAATAGGCGCATATACTCAGCTGATCAGGTACACACACACGTGTAGATAATTTAATTTATTTTTATATTGTTTTTAGCATTGACATTCGCGTCCCAGTCAGTGAGGAGCGTCAGCTGACGTAATCGCAGCATAAAACAGAAGAGCAAAAAAAAAAACAAAAACTTGAAAAAATTAAGAAAAAAAAACCGCCGCGTGTGTATAAAAGTCTTGGGCTTTCTGGGCGCGACTTAGCGACGTCTCGAATTGAGTCAATCGAAATTGTGTTGTACAATTCACTGTCTGTATATATGATTATCACTATTAAACAGGCGACACTTCTTAGAGAAGTTCGTAAACTGATTGTATTTCTTTTAATTTTACTACTAATTTTACTAATCCATTAAATAATCGCAGAAAAAAACCACACAGAATTCCGCATTCTTCTGGAACCCATGCCATATTTTCGTATCTATCGTCGACGATATTATGACAAATTTCTGGGTCTCTGGGTCAGTACGCAGTGTGTGGCAACAACAACCTGTTTGACTGGCAGCTAGATACCCTACAGCGTGTTTAGCCATAAATATGCTAAAATTGTCTGGCCAGCCGCATGGCATATTATTTTTTTTTTATAAATGCATGTGTAGAGTTCTTTGTTTCGAAAGTGATCAAGCTTTTTATTCGCGCCACAGGGTATCGCAGTACCGTGTACGTATAAATATGTTTACAGTTAAGTGTTCTCGAAAGTTTTGCGGCCGCTTCGCAGTAGTTTCCACTCGTATTACATGCTATAAACATGGCGTCCTATACGGGGGATATAAACACATGAATTTCTTTATAAATATGCCGATCACACACACACACGTATCAAATCGAATTATATATAATACGTTTTCTTGTAACAATAACAATTTAATATGCACACACACACATACTGTGGACTATAAAAAATTCGGAACTTGGGAATTCAATTGAATTGGCCGTCGGTCTGTTCGTCTGTTTTTGGAGTTTTTTTTTGTGTCGCGAGTGTGTGTGACAGGGTGCTAATTGTTCAGCATACACACATACACACACAAGCACACAGCCATCAAAAAAAGCGGTTTTCAAAGGGAAACTATGCAAAAAAAAATAAATACAGTTATTTTCCCATAAAAAGCTTTACAAAGAAAAGTGCAAAAACGCTACAAAAAAAAAAAACAACAAGAATTCCCTCTTCTCCCTACTCGTAAATTGTTTCCCGAGTTTATCTACAAAAAAAGCTAGATTTGACGGGAAAAGCGCTATTTATGCTTAGCACAGCGCAGTACTGGAAATAAAATAATATACTAAAATATCAAAGAATTAGAAATTACATGCTTTGATTCCAGTCACGTACACACACACACACATGTACAGCGCGTATTGGTGCCTGCAGCGGGCGCAATTTATAGCGCAAATTCGACTAATTAAATTTAAAAGTTATGTACACAATGCATAAAAATATGCGCGACGTTGCCAGCCTACGACGAAGTAGGAGAGAGAGCGGAGAGCAGCAAAGAGAGAGAGCGTGCGAGCGCGAGTTAGAGAAACGCACAAAAACATTAGCGCAAAAAAAAAAAAGAAGCAGTCGACGCAGAAGAATCTGAAAAAACATACAGAGAAGAATACAAAAAGCGGACAAAACACACAACTGCAATGCGCCGCGCGTTACGCATACGCAGCGCAGCGACGTCAGCAGCAGTGTCGCAGCAGTGGCAGCGACTGAGATGACGACGTCTAATTATGCTGCCGCGGATGCGTGTGCTGTGCGCGGCTGCAGCGCTAACAATGAGAGCGCAGACGACCCACTCACTGAGGCGACCGACCGAGCGACGCAACGTCGACTGCGACGACCCACGACAACACAAAGTGTAAGCGCAGCACGACGAAACGAAACGAGAGCGAGCGCGAGACGAAGCGAAGCGAGGGCGTGAGTGAGGCGAGGGCGAGGGCGAGACGATGTGAGACTCGACTCGACTCGACGCGTCGATGCTTGCCTGCCTGCCTGCCTTTGCCTCGCTCAGTCCGCACTCTCTCTCTCTCGGCAGCCGCTCTTGCATGCAGGGCAGCAGCAGCATGCTCTGTTGCAGTGGCTGCGTCGACGTCGTCGTTAAGTTGGCTGCTGCTGCTGCTGCTGCTGCTTTGAAAACAGTTTACTATGCAAACACACACAAACGGAGCAAAGACAGAAACGCAAAAACACATCGCAAAAGCAAACGCGCAAAAGCACAACAGAGCGACGCAAAAAAATAAAACAGCAATGGAACAACGCAAATGGAAAAAACGTGTAAAGCGTAGAGCGTAGAGTAAAGTAAAGTCAAGTAAAGTGAGGTTGAAACTGACGTTGACGAAATCGTCGCTTTGGGGCCGCGCAGCGCGTGTGTTTCTCGTTTTCAGTTATTATTGAAGCACAAACAAATTGAGACTAAAAATGCGGCGTGAGATTTGATTGTGAGTAAGCGCAAGCGTCGCTGTCGCTGTCGCGGTTGGTGTTGCTGCGCTGGCAGCGACGTCGCGACGCAGTCACATTTTAAATAAAAAGGCAGCGTCATCGTGGCTGAGGGAGTGCGGGGGGGGGGGTAAGGCAAGTAAAAGCCTAAAGAACAAGGGGGGGGGGAGGGAAATTGAATATGTGTGTGTGTGTGTGTGCTGGGAATTGTAAAAAAGCGCAGAAAATAAAAAAAGCAAAAGAGGCCGGAAAAAACTAAAGCTTAGCGCGGGCAGGGGGTGGGGTGGCTGCGACGTAGGCGCCGCTGCCCGCTAACCTGTGCTGCCCAGCGCCAAGTGTGCTGAGTGTGGGGCGTGGCAGGCATTGTGGACGACGCCGTGTATGTGCATGCACGTTCTTGTTGCTCTGCGCGTCTTTTAAGCTTTTCCCTCTTTTCCAACTGCTTCTTCTTCTTCTTCTTCGGCTGTCAACAAATTGAGCATAAAAAGCAGAGGACGAGAGGCAGCAACGTTTTCTCATATGAGGTAATCGCGGGCAGCGCGACGTCGTACTCTTTGCTTTGTTTATCCCATTTTTTTTTTATTTTTATAAAATTTTTCAGCGAAAATGAAAATTGCCAAAAAGGCGAACAGAGCGCAAGGCAGCAACAGTAAACATTACCGCATCTGTCAGATACAAGACATACACACATACAAGTAAAAAAAAAAACCAACACACACACACATGTACAGGCACATGTACTTGTTGTTGGTTGAGAATTTCTGCTACGAGTGTATAAAGCAAATGGAATTTTTATGAACAGAGTCGCAAACAAAAAAAAAAAAAAAAAACAGCGCAAAATGCAGCCAACATTTATTTATAGCCAGCGCGAGTGCGAGCGAGACAGCAGCAGCTGGCAGTGGAAACGTGGGCGAGGGAGAGCGAGTGTGCGGCATAATAGTAACGGATCAGTGTGCAGACCAAGCGACGAGTTTATGAACTAGAGACTAGACAGAGACCCCAATAACAGAGAGCGCGCAGAGGGTGCGCTTGGCTGGGAGCGGGAGAGCGGGAGCGGGGCAGCGCGAGCGAGCAAGTGAGAGTTGTGCACAATTGTTCGGGGAGAGCGGATCGGGTTGTAACATATGCCATGGAATACCGAGAAATATTGCGCTGGTTATAGATCGATTTATGCGCTATACAAAAAAAAAAAAAATCTAGAAAACAAAAATATTTATAAACTCTTCAACATCGTAAACAATCTATTCAAATATGTATATGCATAGTATATAAGCAGCACATGATTCACTCTATGAGCATTATCAATGGAATTTCACAATTCCACGATTCCACGATTCAACAATTACATGACATTTCATCGTGATCGCATAGTACTAGAGACTTGGCATTATATCATCTGTATAGTAAAAAGTAGTATAGGGTCAAATTTGTAATCTGCCCGAGTCTAGACGAGAAAAAGACAGGTATAGAATATGGAGAGAGAAATACTTGTCAATCAATTCAATATATAGTGCTTATCTACGTATTAATACAGTTATATATGTATATATTTATCTATATATCGATTTCAATGTGATAAACATCAACTTTGAACTTTGATTTATGTGCGACCTTTGCTTAACTGGTTCCACCGTGTTACTGCGTAGCTCCGGAATCATTATATGTACTATCCTATACCCATACAAAAACCTGCCATCTGTAGTATATATACTCTTTATAGATACCCAGATTAGTTGCGACAATGTTTTTCACTTGCGTTTTTGCTTTCGACCCCTTTTCGTCGTTGTTATTGATTTTGCTTTTCATTTTCACAAATCTCTCTGATCGAACTGTGCGGTACATATACTATATATATGGTATATACTGTGTAGACATATGTATGTGTTTGCTGGAGAAATACAAATGGAACTGTGCGCAATTTACTCCCAAAACTGCCGCAGATACCCTGTTAAAACTGGCACAATAAACTGAGCATATTTGTTGCTCTGAAAGAATTTCATTTTTTTTAGCGGATAGAACGAGTTCGGAATTTTTGCATTTTATTTTTTTTTTCTATATTCCAAAAATTGTTATTACAAATTTCGGTTTTTATCGATAATTTTCAATAAAATTTTTAAGTTTCATCTTTTTGTTTGCCTATTTAAGCTTGGGCCTTTGAAATCAGTTGTTTTTAGGTTTGGCAGCACTGTTGCAAAATTATGTTGCCATTTGAACTGTTTACAGGGTATTTGCCGGCTTGGAGATACACATTTCTTTTTTGTTGGCATTGCAAGAATGAAAAAGCTACTTAAAATTGTTTAGATAAGATTTAATTAGCACTGTGTAGGAGAAGAAACAGCAGAAGCGGAGGTAACAACAACAATAAAGCCAGAAAAAGCTTGTGTGGGAGTAAAGAGAGAGAGAATGAGTGGGAGACAGAAAGCGAGAGTATGTAAAGAATTCTTGTAAAATTAAAAAAAAAAAAAACAAATCAAAAATTCCACACGTCTAACTTTCTAAACAAACTTGTTCCAAGAACTCGGAAAATGTGTGGAAATTTACCACAAAATATCAATTTCACACTGTGTAAAAAAACTGGGATCTAGAGGGTATTATCAAGAACTAAAGTCTTTGTCTCTCTCTCTCTCCCTCTCCCTCTCTCTCTTTTTCCCTTTCAACACGTACTCATCGATCTCTGATTTCGCATGGATTTTGACACCTTTTTAATCGGAAAGAATATTTACAAAGCAAATAAATTGCCTGAGCGACGAGAAATTCATATTAATATAAAACTACAACAACAAAATGAAGCAAACAAATCAGAAGCAACAACAACAACAACAGCAGCGGCTACACACAACTTTGTTTCTTTTGGCAATTAGCAGACAATTTTTATGCCCAATAAAATAATAAACTCTTTAGACACGCTGTACTCTCAAGGGGCAACTCAAGAGCAACAACATCGACGACAACAACAACAACAACAACAACAACAACAATATGGCATTTCAAGTTTTGAGCTGAATAAACGGGAAAACAATAACAACAACAAAACTTTGCCACGCGCGTGTTATGAAAATAATTAAAAAAAAACTTTTTGTTGTTTTGTTTTGTTTTTGCGTAGTATTTATATTTATTTCTTTATTGCCTTTTGTTTTCCCCATACTTTTGTTATTTTTTGATTTCTTTATTTTCTTAATTCGTTATTTCTTGACTTCTTTATTTTTTCATAATCGTTTTTTCTTCATTTCTTGACTTCCTTTTTTATGTTTTCGTTATTTCTTTTTTTGTATGCTTTATTTTGTTACTTCATAATTTATGATATATACATATATATATTTTTGTTATTTTTTAGTTTATTTACTTTATAATCATGTTCAATTTGTTTTTTTTTTTTAAATTTTTTTTAGTTTATTTTATTTAATTTTACTATATACCTTAATTTTATTCTTGTGTTACGACAGAATTTTGTTATTTGTTTTATTTTCGTTCTTAATTATAAGTATATTTCACATCTTTTATTATTCTTTTTTATTTTATTTTAATGTATTAACAAAGTCTGAGTTCCTAAAGTAAAATTAAGTCTCGTTTGATGAACTTAAGTGCGCATTGAGGGATCAAAGTGTTCTACGTGATATTCTATATATGGTATATACACGCCAAAGTCCAGTTATATGTTCCGTTTCGTTTTGTTTTTCTTTTTTTTTTGGGTAAGTACACAAAAGTTCAACGTTTCGGGTAAACCCGTTCCACAGACATTATCGGTTATCGATTAAAAACGGTTCCGGCTCGAAGGTATTCAAGCCGAGAGGTGAAAGGAAGTGGAGAAAAAGTCCAATTAGAGAAATTCGCTATAGGGCATACTAAAGCGTTTAGTATAGAGTCTTTAAATACTTTATTATATACTATAATTATACTATAAGCCTATTGTATTGTCTATTATATGGAGTACTATGAGTATTATCATCTTCTATAAATGTTGTCGCTTGTCGCTGAGTTCGTAAATATTTATCAGTATATATACAATAACATGTAGTAAATAGACATATAAGTATATATATACATATATATATACTTACACACAAACTCACAGTGGAATTTGCAAGCATAAGAACAACAACAAAAAAATCACTTATACGTAATTCCATTGGAATTTCGCTGACGTCTTTGTTTTTTGTTTCGTTTGGTTTATTTGATTCTTTCTACTTCTGCTTTATCTTCATCTTTTCCGTTCAGTTATTTCGCCTTTGTATACTCTTTTGTTATCATATTCGTTTAAGCTCTTTGGAAGAAATCTGCAAAGGCAGACAGAGCGCAGCTTAATCTAACCTTCAGTTAATAGTAATTTGACTGGAAGTTAAATGTATTTTAACTGGCAGCCAAAAGTACACTATTCTCAAGTGAAAAATTATTTATTTATTTTATGTTAAATTTACTTTAACCTGAAGTTATATGTACTTTAACCTGGAGTTAAATTCACTGCTAACTGTAGGTTAAATGTGCTTCAAATTGTAAGTTAAATGTATTTTAACTGGCAGGCGAAAGTACATTATCCTCAAGTTAAATGTAGCTTAAAGATAAATATATTTTAACCCGTAGTTAAATGTATTTAACTGCTAGTTAAGCTGCACGTTAAATATACTTTAACTGCCAGTTAAATGTACTTAAAACTGCCAGTTAAACTTACTTCAACCTGATGCAAAATGTACTCTAACTAGAAGTTAAAGGCACTCGGTAAAGCAACTGCGGTTTGGCATATCCCGCTGTCAGAGTTGACAGGCACCCAAATGAGAAATGAGAACTGAGCCGCAGCAGAAACGGAAGCTTTCAATTGATGTGCCAGTTAGGAGGCATGTGAAATTTAACCAGCGGTTAAGTTGGCAGTTTCCTTTGAATATGCACACAACAAACATGGCCAACAATTTCCGCTTTTGGCTGATTGTGTGGGGAGTGTGCGTGTGTGTGTGGGGAGTAGTAGCTTTGTGTGCGTGTGTGTGTGTGTGTAGGGGTGTGAGGGTGCCTGTGTGTGCATTAGTTGTTGGCAGTTGTTGCTGTCGAGGAGCACACGCAGCAACTTGGCAGATTAGTTGGGGTTGATAAAGAGGCTCCGCTGCTGCTGCTGTTGCTGCGTTGCCAGGGTAGCGAGAGAGTGGGGGGGGGGTTGCACACACACAGACACACAGCATGGTTGCCTCACTCGCACGCAACAACAACAACAACAACAGCAACTGCAAAGTGCAAAACTAACTTAACAACAACAACAGCAGAGGCAGCACGGAATATTTCAGCTGGAAATATGGAAAGGACACGGCACAGTGTGTGTGTCACAGAGCACAGCACCCACACACACAGGCACACTCACACACACACACACAGGCACACAGGCACACAGGCACACATACATTGGCAGCGAGCAGAGCTGGACTGACCCGCAGCCCAATTGCACATGCCAATTGCAGAGCAGAGCGAGCGCGCGCGCCTGAATAGGAGGCAGAGCTGGAGGGCGGGCGCAAGGGTGAAGTGGAGGCGTGGAAGGGGCGTCAGGCAGGCAGCACCTGCCGCACGCCGAGGCAGGCAGGCAAAGGCAAAGGCAAAGGCAAAGCTTGTTGAAGCTGTGTATCAATTTCAAAATGGCGGAGAGACGCACCAGCCTGGAAAGTCAATGCGTGTGTCTAGCTGTGTGCGTGTGTGTGTGCGTGTGTCCTGGCTTGTGTGCCTGCGTGTGCGCGTGTGTGTGTGTGTGTGCGTAGCTCGCGCTATTTGGTGGCAGTCAAAAACTTATTGGTTAGCAACGGCATAGACAGCCGGACCAAGAAGGGGGAAGCGGGTGAAGCAAAGAAGAAGCAGAGGGAGGCAGGCAGGGTGTGAGTAGGAAGCAGGCACAGAACGGTAGAGCAGGGGGCGGGGGCGGGGGCGGTTAGGAAGCAGGGCTAGCGCAATAGGAACAGAGCAGCGTAAAGAGAGCAGAGCGGAGAATAGAATGCGAGGCGAGCAGGAAGAGAGCAGAAGTGGTAGAAGAAGAAGGAGGAGCAGCAGCAGCAGCAGCAGCAGCAGCCGGCTCCCTACAAGCCATGGCTCGGTTGGTGGAGTGCGGTAGCGGGGTGCGGGTGCCGCGACAAAATGGCGGCACACAAAAAGCAGTTGACAATTTTCCAGTCTGTGGGTGCCGCTGCCAACGTCAACGCCATCGCTTTCCAGCTGCCGAAAATGCAAACCGTACAACAACAACAATACAGGCAAACCGCCGTTACACTACCTACCCTACCTTCCCCCTCCTGTCGCTGCACGCCCTCCCCCCCCCTCCCACCGTCTGCTACCTGCCAAAGAAAGCTCCAGACAATCGATTTTATTTTCACAGGCCCCCGCAGCAGCAGCAGCAGCAACAACAACAACAGAAAAAGCAAAGAAAACAACAACAACAAAGGCAGCGGCAGAGGAAAAACGTGAAAACTGGAAAAACTGAAACTGCGCCGCGACGCTGCAGAGCTGCATTTCTTGTTGTGGGCGCGAAAGAAGAAGGTGGGGGAGGAGGCGGCAGGAGGAGGAGGGCTGGCAAAAGCAGCGACAGAAGCTGGAGATATGCAACACTCACAGAGACATAAAACAAAGCAGGAGTGAGGCAAAGGCAGAGGCAGAGAGAGAGAGAGACAGAGAGTGAGAGAGTGAGTGAGAGAGAGAGCGTGAGTGAGAAAGGAGCAGTGGTAGCGAGTGGGCAGGGTGTGAGAGAGGGAAAGAGAGAGAGAGAGAGAGAGAGGGGGGGAGAGCTTGCTAAAGCAGAGCAACCGCAGCGCATAAGTGAAAATGAATTGTGTGCAACACCTTTCATTAAGCTCGCTCTCTTTCGCTCGCTCTATCTCGCTCCGCCACTCCCACACACTCTCCCACACTCTCCCACTCTCTCCCACTCTCTACCCCGCTCTACCGCGCTCCCACAAGCGGGTATAACCCATAAACACTCAAGACTCTGCAGATCAACTCATTATATTGTCGCATGAGTTTCAAAATTGAATTCTTCGCACATTTCTCAATTACAGGGTATACTGCACGCCTTGCAGACCTTCTTCATTACACTCTGCATTCCATGTAGCCCCCACTCCTTCCCCTGTTTATCATTAAAGTGACGCCATGAGATGCAATTGGTCGCTTTGCCGCACTTGCATGTAAATAGGTCGTTCTCTGTGTGTGTGCAGGGTGTGAGAAGAGTGTATGTGTGTGTGTGTGTGTGTGTGTGTGTGTGTGCTCGAGTGTTTGCTTGAGCTGCCCTATAACACACTAACACACCGCCCCCCCGCCTCCCCCCTACTCCCACGCTTGCGACAGCTCGCTAAAATCAACAACTTATTAAAATCAGCGAAACACGCACGCAGGCGCCATCTGTCGGCAAAGCCAAACAGCAATCGATACACACACTTACACACACACACACAAACACACCAGCTCACACACACCAGTACACACATATTTGCGAATGAAAATGAAATTCTTTGCTGAATATTTCAAAAAGGCAAGAGAAAGACGACTACGTACTGCGAAATACCCTGTAAAATCTTAAGATATTTTCTACTTCAGACTCGCTTCACTTAGTTAACATCTAAATACAGCTGCATGCCAAATTTGCGGACTATAACCCACATATAACTCAAGATCCAAGAGTTTAAATCAAAGAAACTGAGAAATACCCTTTAAAACGTTTAGGTAACCGCAATTTCAAACTAACCTATCTTAGTTAAGGCATAAACGTAGATATATGGCAAATACAATAACTATACCTGCTATAGAACTCAAGATCCGCGAGCTTAATCGTGAGAACTTAAAGTTTTTCTTTTTCGATTTTTCGTACAAAACTTACGAAAACTTTAAAACACACTTTACTCTGCTTTAAGCATGCGCTCCAATGGAATTTTCATTACATGAAGCACTGAAGAAAAACCCAAGCGAAACCGAAACCCGAGAGAGAGAGAGGAAAACAGACACACACACACACACACACCCACACCCATTTCCAGTCATTTGTCAGACTCATGAATTGAGCTGTGAAACATTTTCATTTGCGCAGCTAACCTAAAAGCACAAGCACACACACACACACACACACACACACACTCACACAGAGAAAGACAGACAGTCAGGCAGGGCACACACACACACACACACGTAGGCAGTCACATTTGGCTGGGCGCTGAAAAATATGCTACAAAAATTGTGTTGCCCAGCACAAATGATTCGAGAGCTGCGGCCATAAAACTCAACATGAAACTGCCAGAGAGGGAGAGGGAGGGGGATGGGGCCGGGGGCGGTGCGAACTATACGAAACAGGACAGGGTAGGCGTGAGCAATGGGCGGGGGGGAGGGGCTGCGGTCTGCTGCTGCCTGCGATTTCAACACGAGACCAAAAAAAAAACCAACAACATTTAATATTCACCACACCACAAGTGTGGTGGCAAACACTGTGTGTGCGCGTCTGTATATGTTTGTGTGTGTGTGTGGTGAAGGTATGAGCTGAGGGGAGGGAGGAGGCGTGGTGCGATTGCTTGCTAAATTATTTAAAGCTGTGGAAGGAGTAGGAGTGCAAAGCATGTAATAAGTATTTAAAAGGTAGAGCAAAAAAAAGAAACGCGCCCCAAAAAGCAAAACGAAAACAAACAAGCAACATGAAACAAGAAGAATAGGCAAAGAACAAAAAGAGAACACAAAAAACAAAAAGAACAACACGAAGAAATAAACGAAGTAGTAGAGCAAAAAGAAATAAACACGAATACACACGCACAGGCGACGACGCCGACGACGACGGAAGCATAACAGGAAAGAACATGAAGAGGGCCATGAAAGCAGACGAGAAAAGTGGCATACCATACGGAAGGGGGGGGGGGGAGGAGGAGGAGAAAACGGAAGGACGTCGCTGTAACACAGTCGTCGCTTGTTGGGTCAGCGACGACGACGACGACGACGTCGCTGCTGGATGTCTGAGCTCAGTGCCCGTTGTGGCCTTCCTTCCTTTCGCTGACGCCCCACGTTGGGCGCCAACGAGCGTATTAAAGCAACGAGAGCAAATTCAATTGAAGTAGCCAAGAAAAACGTGCGGAAAGAGTTATGAGAGAGCGTAGAAGAGAGATAGAACGAGAGAGGGAGCGAGGCTGCTTGGCAGCACAGGGGTGTAGACTAAAAGGGGGGGTCATTGGAAGTTTGCTCGAACTTCACTCAAGTTTTCTGTGTGTATCTATAACAATTTCCGTGCTTCTCTGCGTGTGTGTGTGTGTGTCTCAGTGGGTGTGTATTGTGGCCTGGAATTATGAAATTATTTCATGGCTTGTCACGCGATTAAAGTTCCCAGTTCCGAGGCGAGTCCTTCGCCGTACCCCCCTTCCACCCAGATGCCAAGCCAAGAAGACGATGAAAGCTACTGAGACGGAGAGAGAGAGAGAGAGAGGGAGCGGGGCAGTAGGCAAAGAAGGAACAGCAACGTAGCTAAGCAATGGCGGGCCAAGTCAAGGGACGCAAAGGCAAATCAACGACCAATGTGGCAAGCACAAGGGCTGGCCGTGCCCCTCTTAAGTGCTAATTTATGTGACTGTTGCCTGAACATGCTTCACAATCACTCTATGCCTGCCTCTCTCTCTCTCTCGCACTCTCCCTCTCTCTAATGCCGTCTCTATTGCGACCACAAAACGATTAACTTGGGGGTATAACTAAGTGACATAAGGTCGCAACACGCACGCATGCACACACACACAAACACACGCACACACACAAACACACATACACACAAACACACTCAGAGTGTGCATGTGTGCACTGCAATTGTTTTGTCATATTTCCAAGTTGCGTTTATCCTAACGTATAACAGTTTGCCAGTATAACAGTATGCCAGTATAACAGTTTGACAGTATAACAGTATGCCAGTATAACAGTATGCCAGTATAACAGTACGCCAGTATAACAATTAACAGCAGCACAGCTAACTAGAGTGTACAATATTTATGCACTTAACCAGTACAACAGTTTGCCAGTATAACAGTTTTATAGTATAACAGTTTGACAGTATAACAGTTAACCAAAGTGTGCAACAGTTATTGATCATGTACCCTTACACTCCTCCCTGGAATAACATAACTCAAATCTCAAGAAAGAAATCTTTTATAAAATCTTAAGCAACTTTTCTGCTGCCTCCATCTTCTTCTCATAACTTTTTTTTTGCTTTCTTACTTACAGAGCGTGTATGCTATAAGGTTAGTCTGCTACCCTATATATGATATACTATGCTTAAGGGTTACACATAATATTTGAATCCGTTTTTACTCACATCCAACAGATGCAGCAGCATTTTAATTTCATTTGTTACATAAGTTTCTTTTTTGTTTTTGCACGCACTTTTTCTTCGCGTTTCCTTTTTGTTTCTTTTGCTTTCTTGCACACTACTTTATGCTTTGGTTTTTTATTTAAATTTGCACTTGAAAAAATCTTGAAAATAATTTACAGACATATTTAAATTTGCCAAGAATCGCACCAAAAAAAATAAATATAATAAGAAAGAAATTAATAAGACTGTAGGAGAATGGGAGAGGGAGTTTGCGAAGGACAACAAAATTTTGTGCTATGCGGCGTATGCGTAACGCCGCTAAACACGCGCTAAACACTGAGCGAAAAAGTACAGGCACTTCTCATATTCAATTTAAGTAAAAAAAAGTAAAATCAAAAAGAAAAAGAAAAAGAAAAATGCCTGAGGCAAAGCAAAGAAGGCGTGCCTTTCCAAAGGATTCAACGGGTTTGTCTGCTTTATAAATACACTTCAAATAACACACACACACATACAGTTACGCCGCTGTGTGTGCGTGTGTGTAAAGTACCGTTAACAAACACGAAACACGCGCGATTTTCAACTCCCCAACTCAAAAGTTCCGAATAGACTGAAATGTCCTTCGCACGCAGGCGAAAAGTGGCAACAACGCCGCAAAATACCGCTCAATACCAGCACATACACACACACCGACACCGACACACGCATACTGAGACACCTCTGGCAGGCAGCGACGTCAGCGGCGACGGCGACAGCGACAGCGACAGCATCAATTTCCAACTTGCGCTGATAAAAAAGCAACAACATGCAGACACACACACAAGCACACACACACACACACACACACACATACTGAGAGCGTGTGCGAGAGAGCGCAGCAAGGACTAACGGGACATGGTCTCGCGATGCCAAAAGCTCCGTCATAAAGCAAACAACTGATTGAGTTTGTTTAGGCCATTGCCAGCGGGCCCCAAAAGCAGAGACGGCGTGCAGCAGGGGCGGCAGGGGCCGCTGCTCATGGGGGGTGGTTTTCCCTCTGCTTGTTGGTGTGTGCGTGTGTGTGTGTGTGTGTGTTATTAGCCGTGCATGCGTGTGTGCGTTCATAAATATTGTTTGGGGGCGCCACCAGGCCAGGGCACAGGCTCTTTAAATGGATTACATGGCTTAGGCCAATATCGTGTCAGGACATACGCTTTACATATCCCCCTCCCCCCTGCCATGTCTCTGTATGTGCGTGGGTGGCACAGTGGTGCGAGTACAGTGGGAACTGCTTTAACTGTTTAGTAGGCAAAGGTAGGGGGGCAATCCTACAATTTATGCGTCGTACAAATTTGTCAAAATTGTACGCACAGTTTCTACACTTCAAAAAAAACATGATAGATCCAAAATTCTAAAATTTAGTCAACACTATTTTTTAACTATAAATTAAACTAACGGTAAAACCATAAAGATAAAGACATCCCAAACGAAAATCGGTTGATTTTTGACTAAGCTATGACAGTCTGAAAGTCTATTCGGGTGTCTCTCGGGTCTCTAGAAGGGGGTAGCATGGTTAAACTAAAAGGGTTGTTCAACATTTTGGAGACTTTATTTTTTAATGTAGAAACAAACAAGAACTCAAACCATGAACAAAATGCTATGCCAAAGCAGAATCGGTTAATTCTTAAGAAAGTTATGACTCTGGGAATTCTAGGTAGGTCTTTCAGGGATAAGTGACCCAGAAACACAAGCATGGTCCAAAATTTTAGGAACTTATTATTTTTCGTATTATTTTTATTGATGTAGACTCAAACTAGAGCTCAAACCATGAACAAAATGCTAATCCAAATGAAAATCGGAGCATTTTTAACAAAGTTATGACTGCGAAGAGCCCTTTTCGTCTGTATGAACACCTATATCTCAGAGCCTAGAAGAGCTATTGCCAACAAATTTGCTGGCAATGCCCGCAATGTCTTGCACATACCATGCAAATATTTTCTTTATAGATCCATCTATATAGCAACCATATATTGTACTGATTAGATCGATTTAGTAGCTTTTTTTTTGATTTATTTGCCTTTGCCTTCGTTGAGCATTAAGGGGGTTAGCGGGAGAGAAGAAGGTAGTTACGGACAGGAGGTAGGGTAGTTTTCAGGCATACCGAACGAGCTTTCCAGTCAACAATGTCGATATGTGTGTTGTTGCCTCGATGCATTTTATTTTGGGTCGATTGGCAGAGTTCAAAGCGAAATGCAGTTTGTCGCGAAGGGGAAGGAGGTGTAGAGAGGAGCAGGCGCGACAAGAGCGAGAGACGAGGTGAAAATTAGAAAAGCGAAACACAGCGAGCGAGAGACAGAGAGCGAGAGACGGAGAGCAGACAAAGCTCGCAGCACGCGAGAGATGAGCTGCATTTCCCCCGGGGAGGGGAACAGAACAGGTGGGTAGAGCGTGGTGGGAGGAAGACAGGTGAATAGAGTGGCGGGTGGAGGGGTTGGGGTGGGGTGGGGTCAGGCAAGGGCCACTTGGGTGCCAGCCAGGTGAGAGAAAGCGAAAGAGAGAGAGAGAGAGAGAGATAGAGAGACAGCGAGAGCGAATGAGCGACGGCACGCACGCGTCTCTGCTGGGATGCTGCAGTGTGGGTGGGGCTAAGGGGGAGGTAGAGGGTATGTGATGTGACTACACGCGTGCCATTGCACACACACACACACACACACACGGCACACACACATAAACAAGGAAATAATTAATGAGCTTGTGTGGGCGGCTTTGGCGTTTTGGTGGTTGGATTAGCGTTTGCGTCTGGACTTGGCCAGGGTCGAAATTATGTAACACACCCACACACACATACATACAGAGAAAAAGCATACACACACACTGCCACAGCAGACATGCCTCAAGCAAAAGCAGCGCACAAATAAAATTTAATCAAACATGCGAAATAATTGCGGAATTTATGGCAAATCGAGCTAATTACAATATCGCCTGCATATCAATCAGTTGCGTGCGCGAGCGAGACAGCAATACACACACACACCCATCAATTATGCACAAAGTGAAGCAGCTAATTACCATGCTCGACAATCGAACGGTGTAAGACGAGAAGCGAGAGAAACAATCAAACAAATGGTTGATAATAATACTCAAGCATGCTGCAGGTCATTTTAAATGAAACAAACAGGGAATATGTACTAAGAATAGAATATTTATTTTGGTCTCAGATTGGCAGAAATATTTCCTGCGATTTTTCAAGATATTCTGCATTTATTTGGTATTTATTTGGTACTTATTTCTGACTCAAATATGATTCACACTTATTGTGTGCACATTTATTTTATGTTTTAGTATGTTATGATTTATTTATATTATTTGTTATTCATTTATTAATTATTTATTTTTAATTTATTTTATTTATTATTCATTTATTTATTTATTACTTATTTATTTTTAATTTATTTATTATTTTATTTAGTATTTATTGTTGATTTATTTATAGTTTATTTAAGATTTAGCTGCAACTTATCTTTGATTTTTATCAATTTATTTGCGTTTATTTTAGAATATTTTTATTATTTTTATATTTTTTTAGCTTGTTATAAATTGAATATTTCTTTTGTTACTGATTGCCCTTTAATATTATTGCACTTGTCGTCAGTCTCGTTGTGAAAACGTTTCGCAATACCGTTTTTTCTTACACATACATCAAGGACAACGCGGCGTATGCGTGACATGTTTGAAATATTACGTATACGCAATGTAGGGAGTGTGCTGGTTGTGTGTGTGTGTGTGTTTGCTGCCTTCTGGTCTTGTGTGACGGCTGCTGACTTTGTTTGTTGTTGTTATTATGGTTGTTGTTGCTGCTGCAGTTTTGCAATCAACGTTGCGCGTTATAAATGCTAAATGCCAAATCAATAATGTCAAAAGACACACACACACACATACACACGCTAACGGATGCTTAAATATTTAAGTAGTTCGTCGAGATGGGGCAGGGGCGAGGGGCGTGACTGTTGTTGGGTTAAGGGCGGCAAACACACACAGAAAATGCCAAAACGTGTAGCAAAAGTCAGTTTTCGGGGGCAGCGAAAGAAATGGCCAAAAGGCACACACAACACACACACACACATGTGCCACACACCCACTCACACACACAGACAGACAGAGAGGGCGGCAGTCGAGGCAACGATTTGCCTTTTATGCCTCTGACACGTAGGTCGAACTGCCGAAACCTTCTGCTGTCTTCTTCTACTTCTTCTACTTCTTCGTTTCGTGTTTCAGCTTCTACCCTACCCCCACTCTTTCCGCCTCCGCTGCTGCTGCTGCTTTCGCCATCAATATTTGGCGCCCACTATAAGTGCCACGCCCACGCAGCGTGTTTATATAACAAGCAACTCTATATACACGCACACACACACACACATCACAAGCACACATATGTTTATATAGCTGTGTGTGTGTGCGTGCGTGTTTGACTCAGTGTGTACACACATTTTTATAAAGTCTCCTGTGCAAAATTGTTGCCTTGCCCCGCCCACATGCACCCCTACCCCGCTCCCCCCCCCCCGGCCTGTCGTTATGCGCTTTCTGCTTACGCCCTTTAATATGTCTCCTCTGTTCGCGCCTTCAAGTGTTGACCAACAACACACAGTGGAAAATTCTTGTCTAGCATATTGATTTGTGCACGACAAAACAAAAAATACTGCAAAAAATACCAAGAACCTAGTCAGCCAGGTAGGTAACTTGATATACGTGTGTATGTGTCACAGCCAAGTTTATCCAGCTTAATCGGATTGATAAACAACTCAATTGATTCGCAACACGATTAAGCTATAGCACAGTTACTCATGTCTATATAGGACAACTCGAGGCTGGAGTTTACAAAGTTGAGTATAAGCTACTTATTGTTAGTATAAATATACAAGTTTCTGATCAATTTCATTATATTATGGCAGTAACATATACAAGTTAGTATAAATTTACAAGTTCCTGATAAATTGCATTATTGTATGGCTTAAAGTTTCCGAGATCTGCGGGAAATACGCGAGAAGATCATGGAATCGGAATCGGATCGTCCAGCATAGTGCAGAAATTGTTCGGGTTTTTATTTTTATAAACTAAAACTATCGAAATAAGGCACTAACGAACTGAGGAACTATCGAACTGAGAAACTATTAAACTAGGGAACTATTGAGTAGATGAACCATCGAACTGAGCAGTTATTGAACTAAAAAACTATCGAACTGAGGAACTATTGAATTAAGATACCATCGAACTGAGAAACTATTCGCTTAAGGCACTATTGAACTAAAGTATTGTCGAGCTAAGAAACTATCGAAATACAAAACTGGCGAACTAGAGAACTTTCGAGCCAAGCAACTGACAATTTATGAAAATATAAAACTAAGAAAAAATACAGCTTAGGACCTTTCGAACTAAAGAACTGTTAGACTAGGGAACTATCGAAAAAAAAAAACTATTGAACTAAGAAACTATCGCACTTAGGAATCATCGCCTTAAAAAACTATCAAATTAAGGAACTAAGAAACTATCGAAATGAGAAACTATAAAACTAAGAAACAATCTAGGTAAGGCACAATCGAACTAAGAAGCTGTTGGACTGGGGTACTATCGAGCTAATAAACTATTGAACTAAGGAACTATCGCATTAAGCAATAATTGCATTAAAAACTCTCAAGCTGAGGAAATAAGAAACTATCGAAATGAGCTATTAAACTAAGAAACAAGCCAGCTAAGGCACTACCAAACCAAGGAGCTAGTAAAGTAGAATACTATCGAGCTATAAACTATTGAACTAAAAAACTAACGCACTAAGAAACTCAGGATCTAGGGCATTAACGTATACTCCGAACTTGTGTCGAAATCGTGTATTTTCTCAGTTACACTCTTAAAACTGTGCCTGAACTTGGAAGCAAATGCGCAGCACTGTGCGCCTTGAAATAGGTCAAACTATTCATAAACGATGAGTGGGAAAGCAGAATAAAGAAAAATCTGTTTGCCAGGCATGTGACAAATTCAATAATTATCAACATCATCCGCATCATCATCATCATCATCCGCATAAGCATAGCAAAGTTCAGGCTGATAATGATGATGCTCATTATGATGAATGAAATCATTTGCTTGCGAGAAGAAAGAACAAGCTTTATTTTAGTTGTGGTTGAGAGATCCAATATGGGAATATATATTACAAAATGTATTTGGCGCACATTGCGTATGAGTAATACGTATTAACTCTCAGCCAGCAATTTCAGTTTGCTCCCTCACTGTTTTTGTCTCGCTCAACCCCCACTCTTTGTCTCTCTGTCATCTATATCTTTCGTTTGCCTTTGTTTCTTTTTCTTTCTCTCATTTGCAGCTAAACAATAAAAATGCTTTGCTGACTTATGAAATTCCTTTCAAATGATTATGACAAGTTAACAACAAGCAAAACCGACGAAGGCGCAGGCGAAGGCGAAAACCCGAAAAGTAGAAGAAGCATGGCCAATTTTGATTACGACAAAGATTAAATACCCTACAAAGTAATTGAGTCGGAAGTGAAATTAACTACAAAAAAATAATAAAACACGCAGAACTGTTTAGCTAAGACTTCGTAGGTTTTATACACTTGCTGTCCCAGATGTGGTTAGATTGTTCGTGGGATAACTATGGGATATAGTTCTAAGACTCTTCAGAAATTGTATAGTATAATTAGGACATAATAGAGAGCATTTAAGAAAGAGCATATAAGACAGCAGAAAATTGATGAGCTAAGTTTGATTGCAATAACTGAAAGATTAACAAAAATATGCTCTATGGCAGCTATAAGATGTATCAGTCTGATGCGGTTCAATCCGGCATATTTATAGAATGCAGCCGTAAGGAGCATGTGTGGGAAGTTTCATAAAGATAACTCTAAAACGGAGAGTGCTAGCAATAATATTGTGTTGCAACAGACGAGCAGACAGACAGACAGACAGACAGACAGACAGACAGACAGACAGACAGACAGACAGACAGCCAGATAGACAGATAGACAGATAGACAGATAGACAGATAGACAGATAGACAGATAGACAGATAGACAGATAGACAGATAGACAGATAGACAGATAGACAGATAGACAGATAGACAGATAGACAGATAGACAGATAGACAGACAGACAGGCAGATGGACAGACAGACACATAGATATAAAGATAGATAAAAGGTCTGCTTCGATCGTCTTAAGGCAACGCAATCCTCAATCCCTCCCTCAATTTTCCAGGGTATACAACAGTCTGCACACATGTCTGGTGTGCAAGCTTAATTACAAAATTGCAATACCCTGCAGGCAAAAAAAAGGGGCATCACAAATAGAAGAAGAAATATACAAAAAGGCAAAAGCAAAAAGAAAAAACAATAACAAAAATTGAATCGCAACGCGTGTGTGTTTCTGTGTATGTGTGTGTGTGTGTGTAGATACATTTCCACACACGCACACACAATTTGCACTAGCTGGCAGTAGGAGGCTGAAGCCGGGTGGGAGGAGGTATGGGTTGGTAGCGAGAGAGCGCACTAATAGAGCCCCCTATAGAGCCCAAAGCCACCTAGCAACAACTGTCGCGTTTTATGTGCATAACTTGTACATAAGTTGCTACATACATATCTGCTTATATGTATGTGATTGTGTATATGCATGTATGTGTGTGTGTGTGTGTGTATATATATATATCAAACAGCACTCGGGTTCAGTCTGTTTATTTATCGTCGCTTTTGTCGTCGCTGTCGTCGTACGAATTTCGAAACAGAAACTCTATTTGCTCTTCAATGTTCCCATTTGGTTTGGTTTCGCTTTGGTTTCTCGCTTTGCCAATTGCTTTTGTGCTACTCGCACGGACAGTCAGACAGTCAATGCCCAGCCTGATGCTCTGCTGACGTTGCTGTTATCGATATGTATCGATAAGTTGTACTTTTATCGCAGTCAAGCGAGTGAAGAGCGCCATAGACGAAACTTCTAGTTTGCTCTGTTTTTTTGGCGCAGTTCTTAAGTCTTTGCTTGCATATATCATATATATTATAATCATATGCTATATGTTCCATATCCACTCTGTACCCCCAAACACATACCCCTTTTCACTTTGCAGCTTAATCAATCAACTGATTCACACTCGCAACCAAAATTGTTTCACTTTCTTCAACAAACTTACCTAGAAAGAGACAGAGAGAGAGAAAAAAGAGAGATAGATTAGTATTAGAAACACATGTGTGCGGCATATTAAGTAATCAGTTGTATATTAGGCAATTTACTCGCTAATTTTAGTCAACAATTTATCAAAACGTAGGTCAGCATATGCTGCTGCTTATCGATAGATGTGTGTAGGTTATAGTTAATGTATATAGCGGATATATCTTTGATCTTGCATTTTTTGTATACGTATGATAACCCTCTAAGACCTGTAAATTATTCTATCGATTGCTGTTTATGGATAGATGTGCGTTTGCTGCTTGTAGAGGCTTAAGTTAAGTATTCAGTAGATATAGGTTCTTTTTTTGGGCTGGTATACTCTAAATTATTTCTTTTTAATTTTTTTAAATTTTTTTTTTTATTTTTTTTGTTAGTGTGTAGCAGCTGAAACTTGTTTCAGGATTTATAGGTGTAAAATATCTTCGATCTTTAGCTTCTTTAGCTCGTGACACGAGTTTTTTTTTTTTTTTTTTTTTTTTTTTTTGGGTGCTCGCTAACTAAAGTTTTGTGCAGTGTATGCTTGTGTTGCTGTTGTGGTTTGTTCATTGATTGCATGCCATGACAAATGGGGCAACAACAGCAACAACATCTACAACAACAACAACAGCAACAACTACAACAATTCAATAAAGATTGCGCAAAGTTGTGTTGTATGTAAATTGTGCTACGCTGCTGGGTAAACGGGCAAAGTACACACACACACACACATGCTACATAAGTATGTGCACACACACACACACACAGAGTTCTTTAAAAATATGCATATATATTTATATAAACACACAGCGTAAGAGCGAGAGCGAGGGAGAGTGGAGGGACAGAAGCAGAGACACACATGTGTATACGCGTCTCAGATTATATAAATACGAAATTCAATTGAAAGTCGTTCAAGTGCAAAATGCGCGAAAGAAAACAATGCAAGCAAAAGCAAAAGCAAAAGGAACAACAACAACAACAATTAAAATCAAAAAGCTTCGACTGTGATTGCATTTGTTGCATTAAGACAAAGGGAGACAGAGAGAGAGAGAGAGAGCAAGAGCGAGAGCAAGCGAGTGAAATAGTTGTGAGAAACGAAAGGGGCAAAGAGTAGTGGATATGCTCACACACACACACTACCTCAGCTTATATCGTACACTGCAGTTGGCGTGCAATTGAAATTGTAAACAAAAAAGTGTCATAGATGGAAAGTAAAAACAAAAACAAAGGCAGCAAAGCCAGCGCCGAGAGAATACAATGTTTATAGGGTCGCTCGCGTTAGATACTTAAATGCAATTGTATCTAGATACATTTCTATGAGGGAGGGCAGCGAGCGAAAGAAAGGCAAAAAAAAACAAAGCGAGTTGTTAGATGCATTTGTATCTGTTAGATGCAGCAAGAAGTGTCTCTACTCACAGCTGGTTAAATGCAGCTAAAGCTACACTTAGCGGCAGAATAATAGGTGCATTCGAATAATAATATTGTTTTACAACATTTTTGGAGCCAACGAAAAACACACGACAAACCCTAAACCTAATCTTAATTCATACTAATTACAGTACCCCGATAGCAGTACCCAATTGTTTCCCTCAAGATCCCTCTACCATTTCCCATAGATTAGTGCAATTATAAAGCTCCAACAAAGCGAAAAAAAAAACCAGATACGTCGTAGTTCGATTCGCAGTCGATTTCGATTACGATTTCTCCATTTGTCCTCGCATTCGCTGTGCAATTGCAGTGCGGCATAGAGACAAAGGAAAAGCCAGAAAATGAAATAAATATATACATATAAATATATATATAAATCGATACATAGATACATAGATACAGCATGTAGTATCTGCAGAATCGAAAACCAGTTTCTGCACTTGTCAACCCGATCGAGCTATTTATTTGCTTGTTTTTTTTTTGGTTTTGTGGATTTGCGAATTGCGCGAATGCACGAATGCAAAAAGATCGAACAAAGAGAGAGCGAGGGAGACGGAGAGACAAAATCATTTCAATTGGGTCAGACAATTGCAAAACAACGTGGCGTATGAGTAATTCACAATATAGTAAATATATTACAACAAAGAGTGCGGCCCGTATAGCCTATATAGCTATATAGCTATATAGCTATATAGCTATATAGCTATATAGCTATATAGCTAATTCCAATTTCAATTTATGAGAATTTTTCACTGAATTTGGCTGTCGATTCGCCATCGCTCGACTCACACACAATGCCCCAGCGACAAAATGTGAATTGCACGAATTACACACATGAGTATACAGATACTTGTGCAAATACATATATATATATATATATATATAATCATGTGTAGAGCATATATCTAGCATATACACATGGGTTTCTGTGCACTTGCTCTCCCTCTCTCTCGCTCTCTCTGGCTCGATTTGTTGCCATCTTATAAATAGAAATCGCTGTGAAAACACGAGCACAGTAAAACTGATAAGCGCTAAATAAATACGCTGACTTAATGCATGCAACAACAACAACTAGGTGAGGGGTTAACCTGCGTCGCTAGGGGGTTCGGTGGTAGGAGGGGAGGAGGGAAAGGGGGAGCACTTGCTGGAGTAAATCAACAGCCAAGGGGTCTAAGGTCGGTTAGTCGCCGCTTATGCCCGACTGCCGCCCGCTGATCCGCCGCTTAACGGAACGTGCTGGCAAATTTGAGTGAGCGAAATTTATAGCTGAATGAAATACTCTATAAGCCAGTGAGTGTAGGGTATTGTAGATTTCATCTAACCTACCTTAACAGCCATACAAGCAAAGTTACTAGCCTAACAGTTAGCTAACATAGGCCTAACATAACATACACATGTTTTCGCTAAAGTTAACATAACATGCGCTGTAACGGCTAACAGTAATAGCTGCTCGGCTTAACAGACTGTATGTTAATTTACAGCAGTTAGGATGCCAATGTTGGCATTAACAGACAGATTTTCCTATAAAATACTCTGAAATTTCAGTGAAATACTTGTGCCTGGGAGTTGCTATAAATTTACAGTTATGAAGAATTTTACAATTTTACACTTATCAAAGTACACAAAACTACCCTATAAATGTTGCTGCAACCGATAACGTGCCAGTCACAGCAAAAAAAAAAAAAAAAAAACGAGAAACTCGAAATATAACGAGTGAGCGACAGTAATTTGCAGTTGTAACTGTAACACAATTAGCTGGCACACACATATAACTTGCTAGTTAACTGCGTGACTGTGTTTATGTACTGCACACACACCCACACACACACCCGCACACACACTCACACATATAGGCATTTCCATGCAGATACTTTATATAGTCGCATATAAATCAAATTAGTTGCCGACAATTCTATTGTTATTACTATTGTTGTTGTTGCTGTTGTTGCGGTACCAGTTAAATGACGTCAACGTAATCGAATCAAAGCTAAATATTTATACACACACACGCACCACAAACACACATACAGACAATGTTCATGCGCTTATAAATAGCTTCAAATTCATATTAATGGGTCGAACAAACAACAATAGCAACAACTACAATAACAACAACAGCAACAATAATAGCAACAACTATGTGAGCAGTAGAGCGTTTGGAGGGGGGGAGGTGAACCGCACATTTCAAGCCATAACGAACGCAATTAGAGAAGCGTAAACAGCCTATCGAATAATCGATTTGAATTGATTAACGCAAAAAGTAAAAGGAAAATTCGGCAAAATTTGATTGTGCCCTGTCCTGCTCTAAGAACAAGTTGCCTAGCAGCACAAACTGAGTTAAGTCGGAGTAAGTCATTACTATCGATACATTTATCGATAGACAGCAACATTTTTAAAAGCTATCGAGCTGAGAACTTCCTACAAACTACTTAACTATCGCTAGAGCTTATGTATGCAAGCATAGGCGTTTTCCTACTATCGATAAATGCGCTGCCAAACGATATGTGCAACATATAAGTTCGATAGGCTTTGAAGACAACAGAAGAGTAAGAGAAGTCTATTTAAAATCAGCTCAAATTTGCAAAGTGCAAGAAAATCTTAGACTATGCAGTTTAAAGCACAACTTACGCGATAAATATGATATTTTTTCTGAACAAATAATCGATTATTAGCATATCGATAAGTGGATAACACAAGAAACAAGCTGCACTCCACCTGCAGATACACACTCTCAGAGAAACATTCTCAATTTACGCTTGAAATCAGCTCAGCGCGGTTGAAAGAGACAGGTAGAGATTGAAAGAGAAGTACAGAGAGGGTTAGCCCGAACATGGGGAAAAGAGACAGACAGACAGACAGCGAGCTGGCCAATACGCAACAGCAGCATCTTGCGAGACTGCAACAATTATGGCAGCCCACCATAAACGAGCCAAGAGAATTGTTGTACAACACCAATATTTAAAACAAAAGCAGACAAAACCAGACAAAACAAAAAAAAAAAACAGTATGAAAAACTGTGCAAAATGGCATAAAAAACTGAACGCAAACCGAGCGTTAAGCAGAGCGACCAATAAAGAAGAAGAAGCAGAAGACAAAAACAAAAAGAACTCGAAGAAAAAACTGAAGAAAAACAACAACAGAAAATATTCGTAGGCATGACAACAACAACAAGAATCGGAGAGAGAGAGATAGGTAGAGAGAGAGAGAGAGAGAGAGAGAGAGAGAGAGAGAGAGAGGAACCCATTCCTGTTCCTCTACTGTTTCTGTGCTTGTGTTCTTCATGCCCAACCCCACACGCCATTGCTGTCAACATTGTTTTACCCTTGCCCGGAAAGGGTATAGACTTTATATAGCCAAAAAAAAGCTATCGATAATAGGTTAATGGAGCTAACTATTTTAAGGAGCCTGGACTACACTAAATATATACATTCCTGTTCAGCATTACTAGCCACGCCGATTTAAGCTTTTCTGTCTGTATGAACGCTTATATCTATAAGCCTATATAAGCTCGAGCCAGCAAATTTGCTGGCAATACTCGTAGTATCTTGTAGTTTATTTTAACATTTAGCCACGCCTTCTACCGCCCACTTAAATTGTTGAAAATCGAATTGCAGGTTTATTTTTTTAAGTTGGAATTTTCATTTTTGTTGCATAAATTATTTTAATTAATTGATTTAGAATTTATTTCTTTAAAGGTTAGTTTGAAATGGGAAGACCCTGTTCTTTAATAGCTAAAACTAGATAGTAGCTGCTCCCGTTTATTTTTTTTAGGGTATTCCAGCTTCGCCACTCGCTTGCATACACCTTTTCTTTTCCAATTTAATTTTTTTCTTTTTTTTCTTTCTCTTTCTCGATTTTTGTCTCGTTTTGGGAACTTTTCGTTATGCATCTCTTCGCTTGCCTTGTGAATTAAAGAAAAAAGTTGTTGTTTTTTTTCCACCCAGACATCGCGAATTTTAATGGTGCGAGGATATCTGTATCGGTTAGATACACAGCCAGCATGGCAACAGAGCAGCGCGTTGAAATGTATCTGGCGGATGCATGGACACACGCCACGAACAATCGAGATTCGCGACTTGCCCGCCCGTGCTACTCTATGCAACTTTTCATGGTAGACCCGAAAAAAAAATCACAAGAACGTAGGAAAAGGGAAGAAAGGAGAAGAAGTTAGGGGGGTGGGGGGTAGAGGGTGGTAAAGGGACAGTAATGGAAAATTCCACAAAGAAAAAAATAAACGAGCAATCGGCCCTGTTTGTGTATCTACAGCAGCAGCAGCAACAACAATCACAAAACGCAAGACAGGAATCGCGCTTGTTGTTGGTCGCAGTTGTCGCGCCGCGTTGCGCTGTTTCCATTTGTATTGTATCTACAAGATACACACGTACACACACACAGATACATTTGCTTATTTACATACATAATGTACTCGGACTCAACTCAACTGTACAGGCTCAACTACAGCAACTTTTTTCTGCGTTTTTTTTTGCTCTGTGTATGTCGCTTTTGAAAGAAAGCGTCCCAGCAACAACAACAACAGCAACAGCAGCAACAACAGCAACAACAACAACAAACCGAGCAACAGCAACAACAAGCAACAGCAACCAGATGAGGCGATTCGAGAGACAAGACACAAGACTTGAGAGGACCAAGACGTAGTAAGCAGTTAAATCTCAAAAGACGATGACAACACAAAGGCAAATAAACCGACACACACACACAGAAACACACACACACAGCTACAGAGAGCGCGCAGTTGGCGTAGCCACCTGACAAAAATTAACGACAGCACATACATTTCTAGCTGGAGTAGGAATCAAGCTCAATCGAATATTGATCAGTAAAATATCTTTAAATTTACACTTAAGTAGATGTAATAAATAACATAAAAAAAACTTTTAGGAAATTAAATACAAGAGGAGTAATAAAATTTAAAATAAAATTCAAAAATATATTGAGTATTTTAATATTTAGTTGCATAAAATTGAAATGCAGCAACAATCTTGGGATCAAACCACTAAGAAATTTGTCTTCATTCATAATAATCAGTTGATTTTTTATGAAGTATGAAATGTTGGAAGATAATATCGAAAACTTGGAGATCGTAAAATAAAAATTAACAATAATACTTAATAAAAACGATCTAAGCTTTGACTTAGGCGCATACGTGTTAATCATTAAGCATTTAGTTTTATAAGTAAGCTATATTTTATTTTATTTCATCAATTTTATAAAAAAAAAAAAATGTAAGGAATAGGAATATTTGAAAATATAAAGATATAATAAAATATATAAGTATAACAAAATTCAAGTATAATAATATTGAATAATAAGAACAATAATAACATTGAATAATAAGAACAATAATAATATGTAATATTAAAAAATTTAATTAAAATTAGATAAATAAAAAAGTTTTTGAAATAGTAATAACAATAATTGTATTGAAAAGAAAAGTATTTAAATAGTTATGATGATTAAACTTAATTAAAGTAATAGCAATAATTATAGTGAAAATAATAATATTTAAGTAGCGATAATGAATTAATAATAATTAATAAAACACTAAAATAGCATAAATAACATAATAGAATAATAATAATAGTTTTTATAATATTAATAAGACCTAATAATCGCCTACGCTTTCACATCACAAACGACAAACTTGTCGCCTGGATTGAGCAGCATAAAAGCTTTTTGTATGCTGCAGACAGCGGGCAGCAGCAGCGACAGCAATGGCGACTGCGGCAGCATCTGCTACTCATAGGTGTGCCAGTATGCGTGTGTGTGTTCGAGCCTGCCTGCTTGCGTGCCTGCCTGTGTGCATGTGTGTGTGTGTGCGTGAGGTGTTTGTGCCTGCGTTGTGCGAGTGTGTTTATTGGTTGGCCTGCGCTGCTGCTGCCGCGTCGCGCTGCAGTCAGCGCGCTGCGCTGCACATGCAACTGCCGACAGCGCAGCTTACGCATGTGCGTCGCCAGCCTGGAAATTGCTCGAAGCTTTGAGCCGTTAAGCAGCAGCAGCAGCAGCAGCAGCAGCAGCGGCAGCGGCAGCGGCAGCAGCGCAGGCGAAACGAAGTTGGCGGCAGCAACTGGAAGCGCTGTGAAGCTGCGCGGCGAAAAGTCGAAGCTGCTGCCGAAGCTGTCATAATTGTTGAGTGTGTGTGTGATGTGTGTGTGCGAGTGTGTGTGAGTGTGCATTCTGTTAACATGCTGAAATTAAGCATGTAAAACAAAAACAAAACAAGTGTAGACGATTTTTTTTTACTTTTTAACATTTGCAAAAGACAAAGAGGCAGAGGGAGAGAGGGAGAGAGAGAGAGGGAGAGAGAGAGAGGGAGAGAGGGAGGGTTGTGCTTGCTGCAACAAAAAATACTGCATTTGAGTTAGGCTAAGGGGCAGCGTACTGGCAGCAGCTGGGAGAAACAGGGGGAGGAAATACGCCAGCCTCAACGTGGCATGACTCACTGCAGTTCGAAATAAATTGAGCGCAAAGGCAGGGGCAAAATATACAGAGAGAAAGAGAGAGAAAAAAATGCTATACAATATTTTTGCACTCAGGCATATTGATAAATTAGTTAATTAATTAAGACTGGCATGCCGAGAGAGAGTATTTCTATTTATTTTTATTTTTGTTTTCTGTTTCTGTTTAAAATCAAAAATTAGAGTTAAATCTTTGCAAATAGTTGCATATTGTATTTAACTATATGTATGTGCAAGCACAAGGCATGCATAAACGCTTGACAAAACAAAATTTGTTTGAATTTTCAAGCAGTTGGGCGTGGCATCTGAAATTTAAGACAAACTTCAGCTGCGTATGGTAGACAGGCAGCTGCATGCCAAATTTCAAGTCTCTGACTTGTATAATAACAGAGATCAGCGAGTTCATACACACAAAAATAAGTTAAAAGTCTCGCCAATTAAAGCTGAGCAAGCATATATGCGTGGTAGAGGCTGTCACGCCATATAAAAGCCTTTTATACACTTTTCCTGCATCTAATCTATGCTTTTTTGTGGCAGACTAGATAAGACATTTTCTTGATTTTCAAAGTGTAGTATATCATTACAACCGAAGTTGGCGGGTTTCTGCATGGGCTTTTCTTTATTTTAGATACTATAGCTAATAAATATGTGTTTTTAGAAGTTTTAAGATTAGTTTAGTAACTATTTTGTAGATATAGAAAGAACTGCAGCTTGTAGATACAAAAATCATATGAAACTGCATTAACTTTTTGTGGCAAACAAGATCTGCAACTGTTTCAGAGACAAGGTTTATGTATGAAAAGAGATGTTATATATATAAAAAAAGATATGTTATATGCATGAAATGAAATATAATATATATAAATTTATGTTATATGTACTATATGGCAATATAGAGATATACAACATATAGATATGCAGTATCTAAACATGCAGTGTGTCTGCTGCGATATGCTGTATCTATTTATTCTCTACATAGTTATGCTGGATGATGAATGTAGGCTATTTATAGCTAGTTATGTGCCATATATAGTTAGGCAATGCTATATAGTGGTAGATATATCTCTAGCTGAGAGCTGTGCATGTTCTTTCCTGCATGTTGCAGCTTATCTACTTATTTTGCATTATGAAACGCAATTCAAGAGTTTGCGTGGGTACTAAAAGGGCACGCGGGAAGGAGGAGAAGAAGGAGAAGGAGGAGAAGGAGGAGGAGGAGGAGGAGGAGGAGGAGAAGGAGGAGAAGGAGGAGGAGAAGGAGGAGGAGAAGGAGAAGGAGGAGGAGAAGGAGGAGGCGTCATGGTGTGGGCTTCTTTCATATGACGCACTCGCTGAGTGACGTATGTGGTAAGAGGGAGACCGAAAGAGAGAGCGAGAGAGAGGCGAGTAGACTTTTGCCAAAGCGTATTTTTTCCATTTTCATTTTCATTGTTGCTGCTGCTGCTGCGGCTGCGGCTTTTCTCGTAGGCGCTAACTGCCACAGATGCGGCGCAAATTGTGTGTATGAGAGAGAGTGTGTGTATCCCTGTGCATGTGTTTGTGTGTGTGTTGTCTGTATGTGTGTGTGTCCCTGCGTGTTTTTGCTGTGGAAAGGGGTTTCTTTTTTGCCTGCGGCGGCTCTGCTTCTCCAGTTTCTGCGTGCTGCTGCTCCTCTTTTATTCTCCTGCTTGCTTCATGCTCTCGTTCGGTGCGTTCTTTTTTTTAACAAGAGGCTACTACAAGCACAACAAAAATTAAAAAAAAGCCCGATGTGTGTGTGTGTGTGTGTATGTGCGAGTACATAAGCGCGCTCTATGTATTTGCATTATGTCGCTATGTATCTGTATCTGCGACTGTAGGCGTAGCTGTATCTTTTGCTCGAAAAAGGGCAGCAGAGCGAGAGAGAGCGAGACAGAGACACCTATGTCATGTAATGTATCTATGTATCTTTTGTACTTAGCATGAGGTCAGATTCACACGAGCAAATGTTAGTCAAGAAGGTCAGCACACATTACAGGGTATGTCGGCAGCACATCAGCAGTCGAAAAACTCAAATAAACCTCAACAATCACCAGGGATATCTAAGCTTTACAAAGATACACTGTGAACAAAAAAAAGATACGTTTAGACTATGCAAGACACATGTATCTTGTAGATACTCAGGTCAACAACAAAGCAGGGTATGCGGCAGTTGTCATAGGCTGGCATTTGCCTAGCAACTGCCGTAGATACTTTCGCTCGAGTTGCAGATACATTCTTGAAGAGCCGGGCTGACTTAAGCCCGATAGATACTTGACATTAATTGGCAACAACTTTACAGATGCAATTGCAATGCAAAAGATACTGGAAAAATGCATTTTTGTATCCGACAGATACAAGCTGCCGCGTTATTTACCAGCACACGCCACATTTGGCAATGGAAAAAAAAATGAACAAGAGCCCAAACGGAAATGTATCTACATGTGCCTACAACCAGATACAGATACATGTATGTACTAAATCTATGTATGTGTATCTAGATACATGTGTGTTTGTGTGTGTGTCTGTCTGTCGTTATTATAGCGCTCATTTGCTGCGTATCTGTAGCTATTTAGCTTCGGTATCTGTAGCTGTATCTATGTATCTTTGCCCGCTGTATCTGTGCCCATTACACTGTCTATGGGACTGAGTGTGTGTGTGTGTGTGTGTGTGTGTTTGCGTGTGTGTTTGTATATTTTTATAAGCATGCATTGAAGAGATAATTGAATGAACAAAATATTGCCAAACGCGCCGTCGCCTCGACCTGCCTCGACTCTTGCCGTGCCCTGCCCTGCGCTGCCTTCTCCTTCGCTTGAAGTGGACTCTCGACTAACTGCCTCAACACACACACACACACACAGCAAAAAGACAAAGATGGAAGACAACGGCAGTGTGGAGAACGTGGAACAACCCTCGAGTATGCCGTAACCCAACGAGAGCAACAACAAAACGCAGACAAAAATACTTTTCCAAAAAAGGGCAAATAAATGAAATTAGATTGCAAACGTGTCGCACATGGCCGACGGGGGGAGCGGGTGAGCAGACGAAAGGCAGGAGACAAACAGTGAAAACAGTCAAGAGTGCCACAGGGGGGGAGGGGGGCAAAGGGGGGCGTGGTATGGTTGCCAACTGCCGACGACATGTTAATTACGCATTGAATATTTTGCGTTTTCCTCGAGCATTTTTCGGTCATGTTGCTGTTGCACGATACGCAATAGCTGCTAAGGGGACAGGCGGGGCAGGGTGAAGGGTGAAGGGGAGAGGCAGCGGAGGCAGCAGGTAGGCAGACACAGCCAAAACCCGGGGGTTAGTTTGTCCGGCTTCAACTGCGCATCCAAAACTTGACTGCGCCCCAAACTACTGCGCCCCTTGCTGCTTCGGCTCTGCTCGCCATTTCCAATCTCCTACACTCCTTCATTCCTGCACTCCTCTACCGCTCTACCCTGCTGCTACTCCGTGTGCTGCTCCTGCTTCTCCTTCCCACTCTTACTCCAACAATCGAATCGTCGCAGGATAAGCAGCAAAAGCGTTTACCGGGCAACCGTAGCTTTACGACTTACGGTCTACTACACCATGATGTCGCTTCTCTCCTCTCTTTCTCGGCTTACGGCTTACGGCTTACGGTTTACCGTTTACGGTCTGAGGTTTACGGCTTACATACTACGCCTTTACACCGCCAGCAAGCGGTTTAGTCAGTTTTATCCAGCACACATATATATATGTATATATATATCGTATATACTATGTAAAGCCTGTCGTTGTCGACGCCGCATTCATTGATTGAAATGACATTGAGCTAATCAAGTGAGCGAATCGTCAGCGCGTTTTGCAACACTGACACAGCGCACCACCTTCACATTATACACACTGCGTGCTACCCTCTCTAACTACAAGTATGTCAACTATACAATGATTGGGTGAGCTGCACTCTAGTTACTCTAAACGCGTCGATTTACCGTTTGCTGCCTGTATGAATGCGTAGATCTTGGGAAGTATAAGAGGTAGAGCTCGCAAATTTAATCGAAATACTCGTTTGTGCTGGTACTTGATTTTGGTAATATGCCACACCGCCGGCTGCGCCCCTAAATTGTTATAAAACGATTTACAAGTCAAGATTGCAGTGTAGCCACGCTTACTGCCATTTTTTTTATTTTTTATAGATAATTCGAGAGCCCTATCAAGTGTGAATCAACCACCTAATTGCCTGTCGCAGGGCAGGTGTTTGCCTCCCCCTCACACACACACACACACATAACACACACACATAACACACACACATAACACACACACTGGCAAATATTTATACACCAATGCGAGTGTGCTCATCGCGTAAGTGCAAGATGACGCATAATTTTGGCAGCCCGGCACATAGGCAGCTCTACACATCTACATATATACACTGCAGCTGTATCTGTGTGTTGAACCACATACAGATACAGATGCAATACCGATATGTACCTACGGCAGACGCACATAATGGCGTCGCTATAAAAGGCTCGACATGTATTTATTTATTTAATATTGACATTGACATTGAAATGCATTTCGCAGTGTGTCATAAAAATAGCTTAAAGATACAGCCCAGAGCTACAGATACAGTCGATACAGATACAGATGCGAGCACATAAAGATACAAACTACAGCTTATGTATGTACTTGCACAAGATACGAGATTTTTTTTCATTTGCAGCTAAAGCTACGCACTTACTGAGCTATAGATACTACAGATATAGATACAGTTGCAGCCACAGATACAGATCGTGTTTCAGCTGCAGATACACTCGCACACACACACTGAGAGAGAGAGAAGTGAACAGAACAGGAACGTGACTAACCGAATATTGTATAAAGAGACAGATAGTCGACTAACCGACGGTCGGTTTGGGGAGCGAGAACCTTCTCGCTCTGTCCTTCGGATGGAGAATGTTTGAGTCGAAGCAAGAAGCGGAAGAAAAGCAGGAAACTAGCCTGGTGACGCACAAACAATGCCTCACACACACGCACGGGCAAACAATACACACACACACAGGTACACACAGGCAAATGTTGTTGTTGATGAGGTACCGCCTGGCCCCGAAAAAATTTGTCATGTGTAGACGCTATGACGCACCCTATCGAAAAACAATTCAAGAAATATGCGCAAATACTACAGCAATCTTTCTAACTATCGATAATAATAATTCACATATAAATCTATCGATAAATAAACTACTAAAATTCTTATTGGGCATTTGCCCATACGAAAAACCTATACTTATTGCATCTCAATTGCCCTTCTAACCCATCTGATCTTATATAATATGCCTAGGCTATAAATAACTCATAGATACATAGATAAGATATGCCTGAAAAATATGTATAATATTTATCTATTTTTGTCTGTATCATCAACTAACATAAATCATGCATTTCCATACTTCGCGCTCTGGTTAGATAAGAAATATCGATAAGATCAGTTCTAATAACTAAAAATACTATGGCGTATTATGCGTAAAAGAAAGGGCAAGTGCGAGGAGAGAGAGACACACAAAGTGAGAGAGTGTTAGAAGAAGAATACTGTAGGGAAGAACGAATAGGCAAATCGAGAGTAAGTTTTAGAAAAAGCCTATTTTTTAGTATATCCAAAATAGTAATTATAAAATGATTCTAGAGATATTTTCCCTTTATAATCTTTAATTTATAATGTGTATACCTGCTCTATTTTATGTTATTAAAATACCATTTAATAATATTATGAATTTTAAACCTTTTAAATTCCATTATTTTTTGCACATTATTAACTATTATTCTGATAAAATCTTCTCTTTTTACTGAAAAAGGCTGCGTTTAAGTTTCAATTAGCCTGCACCCACTGTACAGGCCAGTTGAGTCTTTCCCTCTATCTCTGTCCCTGCGTATATGGATGTGTGTGTGTGTGTGCTTGTGGAATTTTACCACCAAACAACAGTAAAAAGAAATTGCATGAAGTAGAAATATCGCAGCTGCTCTATGTGTAAGCGGTTCTTCTTGTTGTTCTACTTGAATTTCGTTTTATTTCGTAAGCATAGTCGACGCAAGACACACCCTGGAAAAGGTGTGTGTCAGCCGAATTTTAAACTTTTTGCGCAATTCATTTTTTAAAGTGCATAAAAGTTCGAGTAATGCAATGGAAAAATATAAAGGGAAATTCATTCTTTTTTTAAAGTATTTTTTCTGTATTTTTTTGGTATGGTATTTATGTGGTCGAATATTTTTGATAATTTGGTATTTTTTAAGTATCATTTTAAAGAATTTTCCAAGTATTTATTTGGTATACTTTTAGTATTATTTGGGTATTTGTGTAGCATATTTGGGTATATTTTGAGTATTTATTTGTTTTGGTATTTTTGGGCATTATTTTCATTTTGGTATTTTCTCAATTTGCAACTTACATAAAAATCTTTGTAAAACAAATAATAAATGTCATCATCGAGATTGTTGTTGTTGCTGCTGTTGTTATTGTTGTTGTTATTGCTGCTGATGATGTGCGGCAGCAGCTGCAGATTGCTGCTGTTGTTGTTGTTGTAGCTGTAGCAGTTGTTGTTGTTATTGTTATTGTTGTTGTTGCTGCTGTTGTAGGTACTGTAATTGCTGTAGTTGTTGCAACTGTTGCTATTGTTGCTGCTCAAATGTTGCTGCTGCTGTGCGACAATTGCGAATTGATGTTGCTGCTGCTGATGTTGTTGCAGTAGTTGCTGCTGCTGTTGCTGTTGCTGGTGTAGATGTTGCTGCTGCTGCTGTTGTTGTTGCTGCTGCTGATGCTGCTGCTGCTGTTGCGGATGATGATGTTGCTGATGTTGTTGGTGGTAATGTTGTTGATAGCTTTGCGCTTGCAATTGCCAATTTTGCATTGCACACACGTATATTATGCACACACATACATGGGCGTCTCTAACGGGCGTGTGTATGCGTGTGTGTTTGTGTTGTTGTTGTTGTTGTTGTTGTTGTTGTTGTTGTTGTTGTTGTTGTTGTTGTTGTTGTTGTTGTTGTTGAATAGCTGCTGCCTATGTTGTTGTTGTTTTTTTTTATTTATTTAATTTGCTGCTCGAAAAACAAACGTTTTAAAAAAAAAAACAAAGAAATATTTTTTTTAAGAATTTTTTTTTCGTATTTTTTTCCGCACTTGACACGCACAAACATGCACAGAGTACACACGTAGAAAAACACACAAATATAAAATTATTATTTTTCTAGCTTTTTTCAGCTCTCTCTCTCTCTCCCTCTCTTTCTCGCTCACTCTCTTTCCCACAAAATTTGCTGCTTTTGTTTTATATCACGCGTTGTTGTTGTTGTTGTTTTTTTTTTGCTTTGTACACGCACTTTTATTGAATTTTTTGCACTGCTGCTTCCTCTGCGCTTCGCTTCTTCTTCTCCTTGATTTTTATTGTGTCTGTAGTACGTAAATTTTGTGTTTTTTGCATGGTTTGTTTAGACTTCGAAATGAGCTCAAGGTAACAAAATTTTTGTATCAACGACCGAAACAACGCGACGTCGACGACGATGACGACCACGGCGACTGCGACGCCGACGACAGCAGCTGCGACGCGCACGCTGCTGCCAGCTGCAGCTGATGGGCGCACAGGCACACACACACAAGGGCGGCAGAGGGAGATCGCGCACACACACGCACACACACACACACACACAAACACACACACACACACCTATTGCCCTTAACACACTGCAAAAAAAATGTGACACAAGAACAACAGAGAAAAAAAACCAAACAAAAACAAATACTCGAAAATTATTTATGCTTTTGACACACTGTGCGAAAATAATGAATTATTGACACTGTCACCGCAAATGGCAGCGGCAGCGAGGGAGACGAGGCGAGGGTGCCGTAGCATGTACCGCTAGTTGAAATCAAATTTGCCGCAAACAGAAAATCGCGCCGTTGCTTTTGTTGTGTTTGTTATTTTGACTGAATGCAAAGCGACGGGACGACAAATGTCGCCCAAGCAAAACGTCGATGACGCTGCGCTGGCAACGGCAACGGCGACGCTGAAGCTGACGTCGACGTTGCGGCGTTGTCAGCGGCTGCGGCTGCGGCTGCGGCAGCGGCAGCTGGCACACAGCAAACATGCATAGTTGATGCAGCCGACGAGAGAGCGAGAGAGTCAGGCAAGTCAGGCAAGTCAAGCAAGCGGCGGCAGGGACGGCGTCGACGGCAGAGAGAGCGAGCACATACACACAGTGAGAGCGCCTCGTAGCTGCAAGCAAGTGAGAGCGCGTCCCATCAGGCCAAGCAAGTGAGCGCGTCTCGTAGCAGCGAGCCACTGAGAGCGCAACGCACGCAATTCACAGTGAAAGAGAGCAAGTCGCAGCAGTACTGAGTGTAGTACAGAGAGAGCGCAGTGAGCCAAGCACACATACACACACACAGAGGGAGGGAGGCGCGTGTGTGCAGCATGCAGTGAGCATGAGAGAGAGAAAGAGAGCGGAGGCACACGCGCCTCTGCGTTGCCGGCATGTGTGTGCAATGTTGTTGTGTTCTGCTTCTTCTGCTGCTGCTGCTGCTGCTGCGACGGCTGCTGCTGCCTTTTGCATCTGCCTTTGCGCTTGACTTTGCTTTGCTTCGGTTTTTGCTGCCGCTGCCGCTGCCGCTGCTCTTGTTTTTATACATGGGCAGTCGCATTGTCATTGCCTCGACATGACCCTCTCTCTGTCGCTCAGCATGTGTGTGTGTGTGTGTGTGTGTCAGCTGACACACAAAAGGTAAAATAGTTAACTGTTGTTTCTATTGTTGTTGCTGCCGCTGCCGACGTCAACGAAAGCGGAAATAAACCAAGCGCAAATTGTGGGCGTTCGAATGTACTAATAGCAGAACAGGGGCGGCAGGGGCGGTGCCAGAGGGACAGGATGCACTGGCAACTAAACAATAACCGAATAATCATCAACAACAACGACAAAGGTAGCATGTTTATGCATGTCGCAGGCAATCGAAAGCAATGACTACACTCAGAGAAATAAAGGGGTAGTAAGTGAGAGAGAGAGAAAGAGAGAGGTTGAGGGACCCTCAATTATCTACAACAAAAATCCTAGAAACACTGAAAATATTTTCTAAATATCCCTGGATTTCTATACGTAAGGTCAAAATTTCCGAAACTTTTAAGTTCCTAATATTTCAAAGCAGAATCAATCTAGAGGTCAAAATATGGAGAAAAAGTCCTCTACCTAAGAATTAGACGATTTTTGACCAAGTTATGACTGTCAGAAGGCTCTATAGGGTCTCAAAATCATGCAAGGGGGTAGTATGAAAATAGCATGGATAGTCCAAAATTTTGACAATTTTAAAATGATAATATTTTGATGCAGAATCAATCTAGAGGTCAAAATATGGAGAAAAAGTCCTCTACCTAAGAATTAGACGATTTTTGACCATGTTATGACTGTCAGAAGGCTCTATAGGGTCTCAAAATCAAGCAAGGGGGTAGTATGAAAATAGCATGGATAGTCCAAAATTTTGAAAATTTTAAAATGATAATATTTTGATGCAGAATCAATCTAGAGGTCAAAATATGGAGAAAAAGTGCTCTACCAATAGAATTAGACGATTTTTGACCAAGTTATGACTGTCAGAAGGCTTTATAGGGTCTCAAAATCATGCAAGGGGGTAGTATGAAAATAGCATGGATAGTCCAAAATTTTGAAAATTTTAAAATGATAATATTTTGATTTCAGAATTAATATAGAGGTGAAAAAATGGAGAAAATGCCATCTCCCGCAAAAATCTGATGATTTTCGACTTAGTTATGGGTTGCGGAAGGGGCAATAGGGTCTCAAAATCATGCAAGGAAGAGTAATCATTTGAATTTTTAATATGGATAGTCCATGAACTTTTGAGCCAAATTAACAAAAAAGATCTAAAACTTATTTTTTTGTTGAAGAATCAATTTCCAGCCACTTTTCTCACAGTGTAGCTACACAAGTGTGTATGGTCTACTCGGGCACAAGTTGACAGCACATAACAAAGAAACTACCGCAAGAACACGATGTCGACAACATCGGGGGCACATCGCACTGTTATCGGGAGTTTATTTACATATATAGAGCACTATATACACACACTATACGACTGTATATAGTAGTTCGTGTATGTATAAAAATAACTTAAAGTTTGCATTATCAGTTCGACTGGCGACTTTTAACCTGCCCCACAGAAGAGATTAACTAAAAGAATTTTGAAAAAAATAGAAAAGAAAAGAGAAGCAGAATGAATGAACAAGACGACGAATGAGGAACAGTGGGTTGAGATTAGGCAGGAACTTGGGCGATAAAACTATTGTAGGTAGAAGAATGCCTATATAGAAAGAGATATACAAAAAAAAATTGTAGAGTAGATATGCCTGCCATATAGACTGGCTCGCTCTCTCTTTCTCTCTCTACCTCTGTATAATGAATTGTAGCCATGAAAAAGTATACACACACACACACTGTGAGCGAGGGGAGGGAGCTAGAGGGGCGAGACAGACGAGCAGACAGAGCAACCGACAGACAGACCGACAGACCCCCAATATGCCTTATATACTGCATACGTTGTGTTGTGTCGTCAACGTTTACCCGTATCCGTATCTGTATCTGTAGCCACAAACAGCACTTGGCATGCTTGGACTGCCGTACATAATGTATCTGTAGCTAAACATACAAACAGCTATGCAGATACATATATAGAGACGGAGAAACGAACAAACAGACAGACAGACAGACGGAGCGACAGACAGACAGACTGGCAGACTGAGCGACACAAAGTAAATGCTGCTGCTTTTTTTTTGAACCGGTTGAAGTCATATTTTTGCCACTGTGCAAGCCGACGAAGACGAACACGTAGAAGAAGAAGAGGCAGAGTAAGAAGACAAGCACGAGCACAGCGCAACAACACAGATTGTACACAGTTGTTGTTGTTGTTGATGTTGATGTTGTTTCATCGACTATTTGCTATACTACTCTAGAAAAAGCATCTGCCACGCCGCATTTATCCATATATTGAAATTATACAGATACAGATACAACTCGAGATACGACTACAACTACACACACACATACTTTTCCTAGCTTCTTCTTTTTTTTGTGTGTGATATGAAATGTTGAGACCCCTCTAGGCATGTGCAGCTGTATAGGTTAGGGAGAGTGCGAGACCTTATCGCGGGAACAAGTTCATTAGCTCGACAAGTACATGGCTCGGGGCAGCTGATCATATCGATAATTGGGGGGTATTCAACTGCGACTACACTATCGGCGACTATCGATAACAGCTGCTTATCGATAGCAGCTGCTTATCGATAGCAGCGTATGGGCTGGATGAATAGTTTGTAATTGAATAAACGATATGTGTATAGGTAATGTTGGGAAAACTCGCGATAAAATATCGACAATAGCTAAAACGATAGCAGCAATCGCTGCACGGCCCAACCAAAAATTATCGATAAGCGATAACTATCGCCAACTAACGATGCACTACATTTGAAAGCCTTTGCAAACAGTTATCATGGCAAATTCCACACAATTCACACGTAATTGTAATCGATAACAATCGATTGTCTACTCTCTTTCTCACTTTTTTGCACTTCTTCTCTTTGTCTACATTTTCGGCTCACTCACCTAAAGTGGAGCAAAGCGGACCGGGCCAAAGATACATGGATAGATTGATAGATTGTCAGCTCAAGTGTTTTTTTTCGGCTTGAGATACTTTTCTAACTGTATTGAGATATCATTTGCGAGCTTTGGAGCTTTTTGCACATTTTATTTGATTTTTATTCTTCGCTTTTCGCTGCTGTTGTTGTTGTTGTTGTTGTTGTTGTTGTTGTTGCTCGTGCACGTCTGCCTGTACTTGTAGACCCTCTCGCCCCCCCCCACCCCGCCCCCTCGCACACCCTCTCTGCGTTCTCTACTCGAGTAGAGCGAAAAAAATTATGTATACACACGCCAATCGCTTTATATCTGAGCTATGCGTGTGTGTGTATCTGTGTGTGTTTGTTTGTATATCCGAGAGTTTTGTGCACAGCGAAAGGTAAAGAGCAGTGGCGCAGGCAGGTAAGTGGAAGAGGGGGCAGAGCCGAGGGACAAGCCAAGCGACAAACGTTGTTGGGTCGCACTGGTCGATTAAAGCGACTGCCTGAGCCAGCCTGTCGCAGCCAAAACGGGGTGTGGCAGTCAGGCGGGGAGCCTGTTACCTCCCCCTTAAGCCAACCCCCTACCCATCTCCCTGTGCGCCCCTGCTCTGCCTCTCTATGACTCTTTGATAATTTCTCGCTCATTTTGTGACTTCGTCGTCGTCGTGAGTGCAAGTGGTACGACAGGCAGAGAAGGGGTCCCTCCGACTCCGCCCCCGCCCCCTTTTACTCGGTTTGCCACAGCCCACCCATGTGCCTCACTATCTCTCTCGCTCTCTTTCTCTCACTCTGTGTGTATTAACTCTAATAAGAAAGAAAAGTATCTGCAGCAACGCTTTTGCTGACGTCTGATGCAGATGCTGACAATTACGTAGGCAGTTAGGTAGATAGATAGACAGCTAACCCGCCCCCCCTCCACACACACCCTACCTATGTTAGTAACTTGCAGCTAAATAAGCTGCTTCGGTTCTCAATGTGTTTCCTATTGTCAGTGGCCTGTCAAGTGTTTATAAACTGATTTTAAAGAGCTTTAAAGCTCTACACTTTGAAAATTATCAATTATCAATTATAGCTGTACATGTTTAATAGAGCTTGCTATTGCATGTTTGAAGGCTTATGTGATATAACAGAGCTCTAAGTAGCTTTTGCAGATAGCGTAAGTCTGTTAAACATGCTTTAAAAGCTTCTAGATGCATGTAAAGCTCTTGCAAATTTGAGAAGTTGTCTCTTAAATATTTAAATGTTTTTGTTAATACAAAATTAAAGCTTTAGTGGTATGAATAGACTTTTCCTTAGCTGCAATGCGCTCTTAAAAAGTTCATTAAACAGTTTTACATATTTAATTAATTAATCTAATCACTAACAACCTGAAAAGCTCATGAAAGCTGTAGTACTTGTCTCCTGCAAGTTTTAATGTGCATTCTTCGGCTTAAGCTTATTTACTTAAAGCACCAAAGAGCTTTAATGGCTGGCTTAAAGCTTATGAGAGAGCAGAGAGCGTTCTCGGAGCTTACATGTGCTTTTTAAAGCGTGTCTTATAAGGACGTAGCTGCCTAGAAAGCTTTGGCAAGTAAAGAACTTAGATTAAATGTGTTATTTTCTGCGCCTAGCTCGAGCAATGCAGATGAAAGACATGTATAAAGGCTACTTGAATGCCGCTGGCATGTTGAATGCTTCAACTAAGTAACAGAAACAGATACAGATACATAAACAAAGAGATTGAAACAGCTACAGATACATAGATACAGCTGCAAGCAACGTCGATTGTGTTGACACTGCGAATGCAGCATGCCATATTAATTGGCCGCATCTCAGCATCAATCTGTAAATGCATAGATCTCGCTCTCCCACTCTCGTTCTCCCTCTCTGTCTATGTATCTATAAGATACACACGCGCAAAGATGTTGCAGATACTCTTCGGCAATCTGTCTATGGCGACGAGGCAACGGGGCAAAACCGTTATCGCTGTTGCGGTTTTTATGCAAGAAAAACAAACAAATACGTGATTTGTGGTACGACAACGAGACGAGCAGATACACACACACACACACAAACACACGGGTACACAAACACTCGCACAGTGTGCAGATAATTTTTGAAATCGCGCAAGTACATAATGGCACAAAGTATATTATACACGCTGAGATACACACACACACACACACACACACAGAGAGAGACAAACATAAAAGTAAAATAAATAAAAAGAATAAAGAATAAAGCAAGCCGAAAAATATACACACACACGTACACATTGTAGCTGTATCTGTGTGCGCGAAAAAAAGCAGACCACCCACCTCCCCCTTTCCACCAAAAAAAAATAAGAGGCGTCCGTTAAAAAGCAAAGCTTGTAAAAATTCATGAGCACATTTTATAGGACAGTTTTTTTTATTTTATGTACAAACACAAAGTACACAGTACTCGTCGTATATATGGTACATACTCTCTATGTACTTGCTTATGTACCCGTTGCTCTGGCGGGTATAACGCACGCTTTTTATATAATAAAAATTTTGGGTGTAGCTGATTGAAATTGCTTGGGGGTCTTCAACAAAAATTGATCAAGTTGAAACGTGTACAATCCAGTTTCGACTGTATAAGACCAATTTATAACTAATTTCTATATTTATATATCATTTGTCTAGTTATAATGGTTGTATATACCAAAAATCCGCGTTGTTGCTTTAATATTTCGCTTGATATATGTTTTTTAATGATAAAAGGGGGCGGTAGGTGGCGTGTCTAAATTCTAAAATAAAGTATAGAATATTGTGAGTATTGTTACCAACATTTATGACTCTAGCTTCTATAGTTTTTGAGATCTAGGTGTTGGTACAAACTTAGAAGGCTACACTGACACATCTATTGATGCTGATTAGGAAAACAAATACTTTGTGCCTCCTTTTGTCTGGTAATTGAAATTTGTTTAAAATATATGACCCTAAACAGGGTTTTTATTGACCAGTAATGCTATTTTATTTCTAAAGTAATCCATAAATGATTTAATTTAAATTAAATTACATTTTAATTTTAAGTCGATATTAAAATTTAGTTTTCTTTCATCAAAATAATTTGCATTTAATTTAAATTGTTATTTAAGTATTTTGTTTCACTGTCATAGAAACTACGCTACGTCTTTCTCCAATTAGGGTAGTCCGTGCTAGACAAAATCTTTTAAGGCGTAGTGGAGCCTCACAATAATTTCAAAAATATTTTTCACTGTCTTATTTTCAATATTTCTTTTATTAATCAAACACACAAATTGTTGCTTTAAGTAAATCAACATCAACACACACACACACCAACACTTTCGCAACTCTCTCGCACAGTGTGCAAACCTCTCAATAAAAGCCAAACAAAAAATTTGGCCCATATTTTTGCGCATCCATTTTCGCTACACGTTCTGCCTGCCGCCTGCTGCCTGCTTATTTCTATGCGTTGTGTGTGCTTTCCAGTTCCTCACCCTCTCGCGCCCCCTCCCACACACAGCTCCATTTCTGCTTTGCACCTTCTTTTTTTCCTACACATTTTTGGCTTTGTTTTGGTTCACTCTGCTGCTGCTGCTCTCTCGCGTTCGCTTGCCATTGCTCTCAGTCGCGCTCTCTGGCCACTGGGCACTGCACTGCTCTCGCTCACACACACACACACGCACTCTTCTATTCTTTGCGCTTTGCTGTTTAGACTAAATTGTTTAAACAAAATGCACTGCATGCACGCACACACAAACACACACACACACACGCAGCCACATTGCACCCACACGTACGCGCGCACGCCATGCTGGTTTTGCACTCTCTCGCACTGCTTGCACTGCGCTCGCTCTCAAACTCTCTGCTTGCACTGCTTGCAGCGACGGCAAAACAAACGCACACAACAATAATAAAATTGCGAGCTGCAAAATTAACGCGCAACGTACGAGAGGCAGCGAGAAACAAAAACACGCACACAAAAAAAAACACAAAATGAAAACGAAAAACTTTTTTCCTCTTTTTTTTTACTTTTTCGTTACCGTTTCTGATTTTGATGGCGCTTGAATTGCGACTGAAACTGAATGATGTGACGGCTGCTGCGGCGACTGGCGCTGCTGCTGCTGCTGTCGTCGCTTTTGCATTTCGAGCAGCGACGTCAGCAAAGGCAGCAGCGGCGTGGCAGTGGCGAGGCGGGGGGATGGCAAAGAAAAACGGCAAACAGCAAACTGGACTGCGGCGTGGGCAGCGTAGAGGGGGTGGGGGGGGTTCAGGGTTTTAGGCAGCGGCAGCGACAGCGACAGCAGCTACACATTTTCAATTGACTCGCGCGCACGGGCAGCGCAGCTGGCTGGCGGCGACAGCGCGTCGTCGCTAAAACTTGCAAATGCGTGTGTAGACGACGTCGACGTCGACGACGCAGAATTTTTATTTCACGTCCAAGCACACGCACATAGCCCACTGTGCTAACCCTTCCCCCTCCCGCAGACTGCTCTCTAGCCAAAGCCAACCAACCAAAACAGCAGCCGCACATGGCATGTTGCACGAGGCAGTAGCAGAGGCAGTGGCAGCGGCAGCGACAGCGGCTGAGGCAGCGACAGCGACTCAATCGCATAACACGTCGCGGCGTCGCCATCGCCATCGCCATCGCCATCACATCGTGGTTACAACTTGTACCCAACTATTCACCTTGCCCGAGCATCAACGCGAAATCCACCACCCCTCAAACTCAACACCCACGCCTGGACAACGAGGCGAGGCAGGCAAGGCAGGGTAGGGTAGGCAGGACAAGGCAGGGCAAGGCAGGACAGGGCAGGCAAGGCAGGGCAGGGCAGTGCGGAGCAGAGCAGGCAAATGAAGGTGGCAACAATTGCGTGGCAGCAAGCGCCGCGCAAAGCGACTCAATTGCGAGCATATTTCGACGGGGCAGAGACGTAGGGAGAGATCAGAGCGAAGTGAGATGAGTGGGGAGTATATGTAGCTAGGCAAGTGGATTGAGGAGAGCAGCAACGACTTAGTCACTGAGTTAAAGGGAGACTGACAAGAGGTCATGCATCTCATGTTCCAAGTTGAAATGCACTCGCACACTCGCACACACACACACACTAGCCACACAGCCTCCTCGCAGAGTGCAGTGCCGGAGAGAGGGAGAGAGCGCGGGAGAGCGAGCTGGCTAATAGCTGCACTCTCGTATTGCACACTGCACAACTGGGAAATGCGAGAAAAGTCAACAGAAAAGCACTTACACAGAAAGAGAAAATTGTTTGTAAAATTATTGCAAATTGCAAAATATTTATTTAGCACTGAGTTTATGTTTATTTTAATATTATTTAATTTGTATTTACTTTATATTTTATTTATTTTTAATATTTATTTAATATGTTTTCTATATTTTTCAACTTATTTTACAATTGCTAAACATTTATTTAATACTTATTTTAAATTGATTTAGTAGTCATTTTAAATTGATTCAGTAATTATTTTAAAAATATATATTTTTATTTATTTTACATAAGTTTTTATTAAAAATGTTTATTTTTTATATTTATTTTTTGTTTATTTTTTATATTTAATTTCTGTTTATTTTTATAATTTATTTTTTTTTTTATAATTATTTTGTAAATATTTCCCCTTTATATTAAATATGTTTTTTTTTAATTTCTGGTATTATTTATTTATATATTATATTCATAAGTGTTGTAATATTTTATTCATTTTTTTACAATTAATATTTTGCCATTGCTTAAAAAATGAAAACTTTTATTTCATTTTATATTTATTACGATAGTATCAAGACTTTATTAATCATATTTTAATATTTATATTTAAAAAATTTAATTCCTTCTCCAAAATAATTACTTTTTATGCTCATTCCTTTGTTCATTATATTATTGCTATGCAATTTTTTATTTTATTTTTTTTTTTTTTTAATTTTAATTAATGAACTGTTTCTTTTTTATTTTTTTCTCATTTTTCTCGAATTATTCACTTTAAGAGTATTCACATTCAACATGCAGCATATTCTGCTCTTCCTTCTTTTCTTCTGCTTCTTGTTGTTGGGCAAGTCATACTTTATGTTCTCGTTCTCGTTGTTGTTGTTGTTGTTGTTTCCACTGCTTGTGCTTTGTGTTTTCGCCAACTGCCTCTTTCGCTGCTTTTGCTGCTGCTTGTCGATGATGAAGAACGCGACGACGACGACGACGACGCGTCGCTGCCAGCGTTGTCGCTGTCAGGCGTGTTCGCTGCTCGTATGCGCGGCGCATAATAACCCACACGCACACAGGGGAGAAAGAAGCAGAAGCAGAACACGAAAAAGCAGAAGCAAAAGGCAAGCAAAGATGTTGTTGGGCAGAAACAAGCGCACTTTAAGTGTGGCAAAATGGACTGCAAAACTGTACAACACTTCATACGCACACACACACACATTAAGGCACACACACACAGGCTCTCACACATACTGCTTCGTTCTCTGCAAAAGCTTCACGAAGCTGGCCCCAAATCTATTGAGTGGGGGCCCAATGCATTTGCAAGCTAATAGACGACGACGACGAAGAAGATGGCGCATTGCTCTATTCACCTTTTCCCCCCCTTTGCCCCCTTTTCAACATTGACTCCATCCTCAAAAGCGTTACCCACCACAGCCTCTCTAATTATAATGTTAGTGTTGCTGCCCTGTTTATAATTCCACACACACACAGCGTAGGGCAGCTGCGATGCTCACTCTCTCTCATACAAACACACACACACACACTCCGAGACACCTGGATAGACACACTGAGCGTAGACCTCTGCACATAATTGGCTTAAAGTGCAAAAAGCAAGTACACAAAAGTCAAGACGGCGCGAACTGAGACAACGAATTGCAACAAGAAGAGAATGAATGGAAGGAAGGAAGGAAACACCAAAAACTGTAGAAATAATACCGTTTTCTATATCATTAACAGTCGACAACAAAGAGTAACATACTAAATTATTAAAAAAAAAAAAAATAATACTTATAATTATAAATACTACATAAAAATACTAAAATTCTACCCAACTACACTAAAATATTGCAATATTACCCACTAACAAAATATACTCTATAAAATACTGCAATGTTATTTTTATTTTTGAGTTTTAATTTTGTTCATTTTACGCTTTTTTATACCCTTCCAGCAATGAAGCTATGCCAAAAAGCCTATACTAAGTTTGTATAAGTGTTATTTATTGATTTTAGAGGCAGCAGACCCTAAATAGTTCATATTCTTGCTCAGTATGACTTGATCAGTTGTTTTAGCCATTTTCATCTATTTGAACAGGCAGATCTCTGCTTTAAAAAAAGCTAGAGACAGCAAATTTGTCACCAGAGTTGCTCAATATCATATACACTTAGAGTTAATTTTTAAAATCCACTCCCACGCCCACTTGTCCCGAAAATCGTTATTTTCTGTTATTAGACTTAGTATTAAGGCCTTAACTTTTTGCTTAGATATTTAGATAGACGCATATTATATACAGCCAGACAACAAATTTCAAAACGATCGCAACATAAATACAGCAGTTAGAATATAATAAGGGATTACGGGGCGTAGGGTATCTTAGTATCGATTTGTCTTGTTTAAAATTAAAACTTTAAGATGTTTTGCAAGTTTAGGATTGCTTAAAGCTTATTAAAGCTTTGCATTGGTTTCAAAAACAAAAATAAAGCTAAATGAGTGTGCATGATTCAGCCAGGTAGGTAGGTGGGTAAAAAGTGTGTGAGAGAGAGAGAGGGAGGGGGGAGAAAGAGCAGTAAGTCAAGAAAACAAGAGGAGAAAAGAGAAGCTTGCAGTAGACGTAGTAGGCAGAATGAATGTGTAGGTATAGGCAGCTATAACATATATACAGATGTTGCACATATGTGTGTGTGTGTGTGTGTGTGTGAGTGTGTGTGAGTGTATCGGTTACTTGTGCATGTTGTTTATATTGTACAAGGAAGTGCAAAGAGCGAGTGCTGTGGCTACAACGACGACAGACCGTATCCGTATATAGCGAAAAGGGTTAACAGACGAGGCGAGACGTGTGGGACAGTGAGACAGAGAGAGAGAGAGAGAGAGAGAGCAAGTCAAGCAGTTGTTGCCAAGCGGCAACCGACAACACTAACCAGTTTTGCAGTAATAATAGCAGCAGCAACAACAACTGCAACTGCTGCAAGTCGAACACAATCGTCAAATACACAAAATCCACTTTGCAAATCATCAACAACAAACAGGAACCGAGGCCGAGCCGGGCCCGGATTTGGCCCATGGGGCCTCAGAGACAGGCAGACAGACAGACAGAGAGAGAGATAGAGAGAGAAAGAGAGAGAGAGGGAGCAAGAGAGGCTGTAACTCTCGTTGTATGTGTGTGTCTGTCTTTGTTGCATGTGCAACTTCCAGCGAGCACATTCCAGTGCGAAAATGCAGCAGCAAGCAACATGAACGAGACGACAGTCCCAGACGACGCTACCACGTTGCAAGGTGCCGTTTTTCCATGCTCGCTAGAGCTACAAAAAAAACAACAACAAAAACACACCACACATGTTGTGTGTGCGTGTGTGTGTGTGTGTGTGTGTGGCGCCCCCTGGGAGGCCACCCCTAAAAGCCGCCGCCATTGGAACAACCATTGGGTGCGAAGCCTGGACCTCAGCTACATGTGGCCTGTGTGGGGAGAAGTGAGTTCGCTGTGGGGAGAAGTGAGTGTGAGGTGTGGTGTATGCTGTGTGCTCTGTGGGGAGTTGGCACAGTCGTAGCGAGTTAAGTTGGCTGCACTTTTTGCCCTGGAAATCTGCGATAAAACAAAAAAAGGTGCGAAATCAAAGCGCACACAAAGAGCTTTGCGTAGGCATGCAAAACACACAGTCCACACACAGTCCACACACTCTCTCGCACACACACCAGCTCGAAAAGCTTTCAAGCCAAATTAGCCAATCCACGACATGAGAATGAGAAATAATCAAGCCAAACCAAGAAAAACACACAATGTTTGGCATAAAACAAAAAGAAATGTAACCTTTTGTATGCTATGTCAAGTCGCCGTCTGCTATACCCTGACAAGATTGTCAATTATGTGTATAATAATCATATGAAACTGTAGAAAGTGGCTTAAAATGCTTTCATAATTCTAATTTCATTAGACATACCACTTTTTTCCACAAAAATCTCAATTATTCACTGTTTCACTTATATTTATACTATATAATATTATAATGTAATTTTGTAATAATTATAAATATACTGATTTTGATGGTCTTAGCTTGCGAAATATCAAAAAAATTGTCCGATAGTTGCTATGGCAGCTATACGATATATTGATACGACAAGGTCTCTTTCTATTTATACATATTAAAGATATAGTACAAATGCCAGATGCTAAGTTTGGTTGGAAAAGCAGGTCGATAGTTTCTATGCGATGTATTAGAATTGTCTTTGTTAGCGAAGCAAATTGATATTAATATACTCTATAAGCTCACAGTTATACCCTGCGTAAGTGTATTAAAACAAGCCAAAGAAAATGTAAGGCAAGAAGCAGACGAGGCAGAGAGAAAAGAAACGTAAAGAGAGCTTTAATATAAAAGCAAAGTTCAATTTGGTACATCAAACACACACGCATCGCAACAACTTGCAACAAGTTTGAAGTTGGCAAGCGGCGTCTGCTGCTAAATATAAAACCGACACATACACACACACACACACACACACACACACAGTGGCAGACAGAGAGCAACGAAGACGACGACAGCGCGTCGGCCACGCCGCCGCCGCCGCCGCCTGCGACGACGACGGCTGCAAAAAATGTGATACGACAGTGATTACGCGATTTTCCATAATAAATGTTGTGGTAAAGGCGACCTTCCGGTTATGGCTGCCGACGCCGACAAAACCGACGCTTCGGCAGCGTCGACGTCGCGACACGAGTGAGCACTTGTTCGGGGAGCTCAACGACAACGACACCGATGTGACGACCTTCCTATGGTCGGTCAGTTGCTTGCTCGCTCCGCCTTGTGCTCACTCACTCACTCACGCTCTTTGTCTCTCTCTCTCGCTCTCTTTCGCGCGCTGTCTCCCTCTTGTGCGGCTGTCGCAACGTAGCGGAAAATGTCGGTAAACAGTGCAACCGGTTTTCAATTACGCACACAGCGTCAGCAGCAGCAGCAGTGAGTGGGGGCAAAGAGACAGGGAGAGAGAGACGTTGCACAGTGTTGCTTCATTGATTTGCACTGAGCAAAAATGGACATGTATTTTTCAGCTATTTTGCTTTTAGTTTAGTCAAGTGCTTAATTAAAGCTATTACCACTATTTTTTGGCTTTTAAATTATTTTAAACAATATTTAGTTATAAGCTACTATTCTTGTTTTTAAATTATTATTTTATATAGCTTTTAAATAGTTTATTATTTATTTAGCTTTTTAACAATTTAAAGTAATCTTTATTTATTATTTTATCTTGCTATTAAATTACTTATTATTTATGTATTATTTTAACTAGCTTTAAAACAATTTAAATTCATATTTATTTATTATTTAAGCTTGATTTTCAATAATTTGTTATTTATTTATTATTTTAAATATTATTTGTATTATTTTGTCTAGTTTTAAAATATTTTAATATATTAAACACTATCGTATTTCCATTTCCCTAATTCCCAGCTCAGACATTTACCCACACAACTCGTGCCACTGTACAGCACCAACGCCATCTGTGCGGTGAGAGCGCACATTAAAAAGCTCTCTGTGCTCGGCTCTGCTCTCTCTCACCACACACTCAAATGTGCGCTCCCGCATAGTGCGGAGCCTGCAGGCAGCAGGCAGCGTCGCTCGTTTCGTTTTACTAGGCTAATCATGTGTTCTGGTTTCGGATTTGTGCTGCTGCTGCTCTGCTGCTGTCTCTCCCTGCCCTCATGCTGCCATCACGGCGTGTATATGTGTGTGTGTGTGTGTGTGTTTCAGTTGTTGAGCATTCATTCAACGACGCTGCCAGCAGCGCTGCTTTGAGAGCTTTGCAATTTTGTCGGTCGCTCTTGTCGTTGTTGTTTTTTTCTTGGTCGTGTATTTTTTTTTTGCGCTGCTCGTGTGCCTTCGTGTTTGCGCGTGTGTTCGTGTGTCGGAAATATTTCACACGCTGCTTTAGCTGGGCAAGCAAAGCACTTGACTGTTGAGTGGCAACGGCGGCGGCGGCGGCGGCGTCGTCGGCCCGCTGTTGCGTCGCAGTCGCTGCTGGCAGCCTTCGCGCTGCTTTTGGGGTTCGTTGCCGTTGGTTTGTGTTATCATTTCAGTTGCTGACTGCATGGCGTGTCGCTTGCACGCGCAGAGCAGGAACACTCACTCCCTCTCTCGCTCGCACGCTCGCTTGCTCTGGGTGTCTGGCTCGAGTCTGGGGCGACGACGATTGTAATCGGTTTCAGTTCATTTTCATTTAAATGGAATTAAATATGGTAAATGATGAAATCAAGCTGAACACAGGCGCCTGCCTTTGCCTTGTTCCCCCCACACCCCCGCAAACTCTATGTATGTATATGTGCTGCTGCTGCTGCTGCTGGTCGTGGTGAATTAATGTGGTGAAGGTAAGTGAACGCGCGCAGCAAGCAACGTACGAGAGTCGCTGGCGAGAGACCGTGACAGACGGACGACGGCAGCGCGCGCGTTAAGAAAGCAAGAATCCTCGTAATCTTTATAATAAATATGTAAATAATTTGAAAACAAACCAAATGAAACAAAAAAAAATGCAAAACCAGTACCAGAGACATGAAAACTGAAATGGCAGCCGCCGCATGTCAAGAAGGAAGCGCTCGCTCAGGCGGCGGGTAATAAAATCTCATCGAAATCGAGATTCGATATTCGAGGGAAAGAACAGGCGCACAGCAAGCAGCAGCAAGCAGTATTCAACTGCTTTACCGGGTCGCCGTTAAAGCGAAAGAGAGCGCGCGCACACGCACACACACATAATGCAGCAAAATGAACAAAGCAAAAAATAGAAATAAAGGCAGGCAGACAAAGAGACACAGTTGCTGCCATAGCGCAGGCAGCGGCAGTACCTGACGCGCGCGTGTAACCGCCAATTTAACAGGCAAACAGGCAGGGCAGCAAGCAGCGCGGCGACGTCGTCGACATGCTCAGCCGGCCGGTCACAAAGCGAGAGAGAGAGAGAGCGCGCATGCTGAGCACAAAACAATGTGCGAGCACGTTTTACAGGGTTGTCGAGTCATTGCAAAATTATTAAAAATATAAAATAAATGCAAACTTTAAATTTACATTGAATAACTACGGTAGATTGCAGACAACATGAGCAGCTGTAATTATCGACGAGTTTTCGTTAAGTTTAAAGTGTATAATTGCGCAAGGCGACAACTCTGTCGTGCTCTCGCTCACTCACAACTACTGCAAGCGGCTAAAGAGGGGAGCAGAGAGAGAGAGAGAACTGTTATAATATTTCGGTCAGCTTGGCACAAGTGGTTCTCGTTATAACGCATCCGAATATCGTTTTACCGTAGACAATACCACTGCTGCGCGCTACACTTTTTTTTTCTGCACACTTAAAATGTGCCACACGGCAGGAGGCAAAGAAATCGTCGCCCAATTCGCTGATTTACCTACACGCGATTTATGAGCAACATCATTTTGTTGTGTGGCGCGTATGCCAAGTGATGGGTGTTGAGAAAACGCGAGCAGGCAAACCTCATTTGCGAATTCAACAAAACGAGGCTCTGCCCCTCGTCACCGCCACCCGCACTACCACAACCCACAAGCAGCGCGAGAGCGTGCAGACAGCTTGTTGGCAGTGCTGTCAACTTTTTAAGAGTCAAAAAGAGAAGCAATAAATATGTATATAGATAGAGATCAATTAAAATTAAAACATATGAAGGATACTACAACAATTTATTCCTTGCAAATAATTTAATAATATTAAATTTTCTTAGAAATATGTTTGCAAAATCGGAATAAGCAGAAAAATAGAAAATTTGTATAGAAAAACGTTTGCAATGCTAAAATAAGCTAAGCAAAGACTAACTAAATTTTTTTTTGACAAACCATTGATTAATAATATATCAAAATGTTAGAGAAATTATTTAGTTATAGTAAAATGTTGCCAATACATTTAGCAAATTATTTATAAAACACTAGAAAAATATTTGCCATATCGAAAACTGCATAAATTACGTTAACTTTATTTTTTCAAAAATATCCTAAGTTCTTGTTTGCCAGAATTGGTCAAATATAAAGCTAGATTTGACTCTAAAAAAAAACTGAATCAACAGCACTATAGAGGCTTATTGCGACACATTTTAAATTGACAAGCAGTGGCCACACTGACAAGTTGCCTATTCGGAAGAGTTAACATAGGGCGAGTTCACCGCGCACACACGCACACACAACCGCACAGAGAGAGAGAGAGAGAGAGAGAGAGAGAGAGAGAGAGAGAGAGAGAGAGAGAGAGAAATGAGTGTGTTTACAATACGCTGATTTTTTGCACTGCTTGCTGACTCGTTCTCTCAGCTCGTTATCGACACGCCAGCGCGCAAATTGACATTCAATGTGAGCGTATTAAATTGCTGTGACACAAAGCTGTAAATCAAGTTGGCAGCAACAACAACAGACAGACAGAGAGAGAAGGAGAGAGACAGCAAACTACCGTAATAACAGCAGGCAAATTGAATTGTTTGAGAGCGTGAAAGTTGAGCAGAAATTTACGCTTTTTTCTACCAAACAGTTGGCAATTTATTTAACACACTAGAGCAAGCTTCACCGTACACGCACACGCGCGCATGTATAAACTAAGCTTCACATTACAAATTAGCGCCCCCCAGCGGCCTGTAAAACAATAAACAAACGCAGCAACAGTGTGTGTGGCGCGCGCTCGCTCTCTTTTGCTCATTTCGTGCTGTGATTTTCTTGTGCACGTTTTAAAGAAATGTTTCATTTTTTTTTTCTGTTACATTTTAATAGGCAACGCGTCGACGACGACGCGGCCGGCGTCGCTGCAATGACGCTGCAGTCTACAGAATGTAACAGGCGCACAGCAAGCAGTGTAAGCCGCTTTGGGTTTCAGCGGCAAAAACTTGCCGAATAAAGAGCAGAGTTTGGCGAGAGCGCCGCGAGAGCAAGCAAAGACACACAGAAAGAGAGAGAGAGAGAGAGCGCAGTGTCAGCTACTCTCGCGCATGTGTTGCTGCTGAGCTTTGCTTGTGTGTGTGTGCGTGCGTGTAATTTTATTGCGTGTGGTCACACATTGACTTGAAGTAAATTAATTTTTTTTTTTTTATTTTTTTGGATTAGCTCACCGATTTTCCAGCGCCGACAATGCGACTCAAATCGCTGGCGTAGCGTTTGCTGCGCATTCCAGAGCAACAACAGCACGAGTGCGAGAGAGAGGAAGAGGGAGAGAGAGCGTGAGCGGCGGGCAGAGGCTGCCGCCTTGCCTAGCTGCTGCTGCTGCTGCTGCTGCTGTTGTTGTTGTTGTTCTTGCTAGTCTTATTGGCTGCTGTTAATAATGTTGCGCTGCGCTGCCGCTGTCAACTGCTTGCTGCCCACTGCTTGCCGTGCCTGCTGCTGCTGCCTCTGCCGCTGCTGCCGTTGGCTACTTTGGCGTTTTGATTAAAGCAGCTGCTGCTGCTGCTGCAAATGCGACGAGCGGCAGCAGATGAAAACCATCACTTCCGGAGGCGCTTCAAGTACTGAGGAATGTGTGTTGTATATACATGTAAGTGAGCGCAGCGCGCGCGTGTGTGTGTGCGTATGTCGACAGCGACGCCAACGCCAGCAGCAATAGAAAAAATCAACACACACACAAGCAGCAGCAGCAGCAGCGCAGCGAATGAGCCACGCAAAATAAAAGGAAAATCAGCAAAGAAGTAGTGGGCAGCAGCAGCGCGGGATGTATAAAAGGCAAGCAGCGAGAGAGAAAGAGAGAGAGAGAGAGGGGGGAAGAGAGAGAGTGAGAGAGCGAGTGAGAGGCAGCAGCAGCATTGGCGGAGTGAGCGAGCTGCCTGCCTGGGCTGTGGGGAGAGAGAGCGAGGTGCCTTCTGCCCGGCAATGGCGAGTGTAGAGCGCTTGGCATGTGTGCGTGTGTGTGCGTGTTGAAAGGCGACGTACGGCAGCGCAGAAAACACACTCGCACTCACACTGCCACAAAGCAAGGACCTGCTCTTTGTGTGCACGTGTGTGTGTGTGTGCTGAGGCTGGGCAAATGTTAATGTTAGCAGAATAAGGCTAAAGCCTGCATTAGCAGCATTAGAATCACAATCAGGTTTCACAGGCAGCACACACACACACACACAAACACGTACACACATTGCAAAAGTGCACATGCACACACACACACACACATCAATAAATGATGCATGAACTGGTTCCAACTGCCTGTGCCTCTGCCTCTGCCTCTGCTTTTATTTCGCTCATCTTCTTTCTCTACTTTTTTTTATGGTTTACCTAGAACTAGAACTAGCGAAAGGTAGCAGCAATTATATTGTAATTGCATAGAGCTCGACTAGCAGATACCTTAAGTAAGCTCAAAATAAACGAGAAACATTTTAATACTTAAAGAACTTCTGAATTTGTGCAAGAGTTACTCTACACTTCCACTGCCATTTTGGCTGAAATTTATAAAATAAATATGAAAAAAATTATTTAAAAATTATTTTTAATTTTCTACGCCGTTTGAGCTTCGAAATTAAACAAAAAAGGGTATAACAAGATTGTTTAGGTCATGTATTTCGCGATTTTTTGTTTATATAGATAGAATGGGCTGTCGAAAAATCAATGAGCCCATAAACCAAACATATTTTCAATCCGCAAGAACAGGCGAGTCTATATACCATAAATATTCCACATCTGTCTGTATGAACACCTAAATCTCTAAGATTATAAGAGCTACAACCATCAAATTTGGTAACAATACTCGTAGTGTCTTCAAGCTTGTTTTAGTCAACAGCCACGCCTTCTAACGCCCACGTTAATCATTAAAAATTTCATTGCATGCATAATTTCAATGCTAACTCGTGCATTATTGGCATATACCATAATTATCATCCCAGAAATAGTTTATTTAAATGATGTTGTATGTACACTAATATAAGTCAATTTAAAATTGATAATTCATGCTAAATTGGACCTGTTGCTTTCTTTCGACATGTTTTTTTTTTAAGTTTTTCCCTTTTTTTAGGTTTCATATATGAATTGTCTGGTTTTTCAGAGACTACGCTATATTAATAATGATATAACTGACTTGTTCAAGCACTTGGTGCTGCAGCATCGTATTTATAGCACTTTTATACGCCTTGCGTAATTTATTGTTTATTTTACATATTTTTTTCTTAGTATTTTTTTTTTATTTTATATATTTTTAAGTGTTTTCAGTGAAGATTATTATTCTTTTATAGGTGGATATGGTTTTGATAGAAGTATAAATTTATTTGTTTTATGTTTAATATAGGTTTTCCTTTATATACATTTATTTTACGTTTTTCTTAAAAAAAAATTCCTCACTAAACATTTTTCTGCACTTTTCCTTGGCGACGCAACAGTTGCAAATGATAGGTATATGGTATGACAATCCACTTGTTGCTACAATCAAAATGACATTTTCAAATTTACCCACTCACTACACACGCACACATACACTCGCACAACACATACACACACACATGAAAAAAAAAACAATTGAAAATGTGCTGTGGTAATTGATATTTACCAGTAGATTTCTTAGTATCATTACTCCCTGCTGGAGCCACTGAGAAAACCGATACGAAAACGAAACCGTACGCGAGAAGGTTGTTTTTCTATATTATTGGAAAATTTATAGCGACGATTATGGCAACTTGGTGCAGTTTTCTGCACTATAATAAAGAAAATGGGACGATTAAGCGATAATACGTTGTTTGGATGATGATTAATGCTCTTGCTGAAGGAACAAGGTAGCCCAGATAGCCTGGGCAGTTGCTTATACGATGCTGTTCGCGCCCGACTTATAGCACTTGGTATTATATGACTTTTGTCTAATCAAAATCGCTGGCGTGAGGTACGAGCGCGAGTGCAAGAGCGCGTGTCTAGGATGCAGAACGAGGCACGACGAACCTTTAAGTGGCAATGGCAATGGCAATGCCAACGCTGCTGACGATACAAAAGGGTAAACATATACACACACACACACACACAGGCACAGACACACACACACTCATACACACAGCTTCCAGGCCACATCTCTCTCGGTGTAGGGGGAGGTAGCGTGAGTCGCTGTCGGGATCGGATCGCTTCGCTTTTTGGTCGTTTGTCGGTTGTGCGTGGGTTGCACCCTCCATTCCCTGCACCCCCCCCCCACACACCCCTCATCATTCGCGCAACCTGCCCCCGTGTGGGCACGACACGACGTCGCTGCCGCCTGCTGCCTGCTGCCTGGCTGAGTTATGGTCTAAATAGAATCAGCAAAATTTTTGGTCGACAAAACGAGCGACGAGGCCGAAGCAACAGCAGCGGCAGCGGCAGCAGTGGCTGCTGTAGGGCACAGAGGCGTGGATAGAGGGGGGGTTAGCAGTGGGGTTGCCACTACGTGGGGTTGCTGCAGTGTGGCAACAACAACAGCAGAGTGAACTGCAGACAGGCGACAGCAGACAGCAGCGACCTCTCGGTAGTGCTGCCTCGACTCGTCTCGATTCGCCTCGGCTCGTTGAAATTTTTGGGAGATGTACATTTAATAAAGCACACACACGCACACACAGCTAGAGCAGACCCGCACACACACGACAGGAATATTGGAAGTTTCAAGCTTCGTGCTTGAATCCCCGAGAACGAATCGAGAACAACATCGGGGACAAGAACGACGAGAACGATGTTGATGGCGATGGCGTTGGCGCTGCGTGGCTGCAGTCAAGGCAAGGGGAGTGGCTGGGGGGGGTGGGTGGTAGAGATGTATCAGCCACTGCAGCCTGCAGCGGGACACACAGAGAGCCAGGAAGCAGCCGTTTAATATGCTCCTCCTGCTGCTGCCTGCCTCGTGTTGTTCCTGTTGATGGTGCCAGGCAACGCGTTTGGCTAACAAGCTGAGGTTGAAGCGAGATGGCAGATTGGTGGCCAGAGCCAGAGAGAGCGAGAGCAAGGCGTAGGGACAGAGAGAGAGAGAGAGCGAGAGAGCGAGAGAGACTCTGGAGGTAGCAAGAGGGGTGGGCAGCTGCAAGGCAAAGACAGCAGTCAAAGGACTATGCAAAATAATAATGCACAGTGCGCAGTGCAAGCCATTGGGTACAGTGGGTACACGCTAAGCTGTACAGCAAATAGGGAGAGAGAGCAAAAAATAGGTACTGAAACTTATGTAGTACAGTATAAACTGCAGCTGGTGAGTATGAAAATTGTAGAGTCGCTAAACCGCAGACTAGACACACATATCGGCTACTATGGTACAAGAATATATAACCCCTAGCTGCCAATAGACGCCTTTATACGCTACACTCCAAGCGACAGGCAATATGCGTTACAAAAATGTAATTACTCATCTGTTTCATCAGGAAATAACAAATCCGCTTACAGTACAAGAATATATACTATATAGGCTTTATTTATATATATATATATTCACATTATGCACGCTAGTTGCCTGCGATCTGTCTACAGAACTAGCATATATATGCTATAAAAGCATAATCTCTATATATTTTCACATTGCCTGCAATTATATTTATCTAGCAAATCTGCATGCAGAACAAGAATATATATACTATATCTCAACTTTATTTGTGCGTGTGATGTCCACCCAAACGAGTGCACACTGTACAACAAATGAAAATACCTTAAAGGAGAACAACAAAAAGGGAAAACCGAATCGGACAGTGGAGGCGCAGGCATAAACATGCGTTGGGAAAACCAAAACAAGCAGCTCGACACGCAACGAGTGCAGGCGGCAGCAACACGAGCAACACGAGCAACAGCAGCAACTACAACAGCAGCAGCAGCAACAGCAGCAACAGCAGCAGCAGCAACTACAACAGGAAGTAGAAGTCCTGAAAGGCTAATGAAGTGTAGAAAGGGTTGCTAAGCTGCAAATTTATGCATCTCAGTGAGTTGGAGAGAGAGAGGGAGAGAGAGAGGGAGAGAGGGAGAGGGAGAGAGAGAGAGAGAGAGAAAAGTAGGGACAACGAGATAGAGCGAGAGAGAGCATGAGCTAGCGAACGAGGTAGTTGTAATAAAAATAGTGAAATGGCCAAGAGAGCGAGACAGAGGAAGCTGGAAGCTGCGGGCTTCACTTTTGTGGCAAGTTTTCGGTTTTGATTTTGCCCAGAAGCTTTAAAGCTCTCGTGGTCTCGGTCTACGCTGCTAAGTAGGCTACATTTTTATCACTCTCCCTACCCTGCAGCTACCCTTTCAACCTGCCCCTCCCTTCTACCCTTCTACCCCTCTCTCATTCTCCCTCTTCGTTGTCGTTGACAATTTAACTTTTACTGCGAACCCTCGACTCTTGCTGTTTGCCAGCGTAAACCTGCTCCCTCCCCTCCCAGTTACCCGCTCTGTTGCGTAGTTACACTACGTAATTAGGTGACGCCATAGAAATAACTAAACCTCTTCGGTATATGTGTGTGTGTGTGTGTGTGTGAGTGTGTGTTTGCCTGTACTCAGTGGGTATTCAATTATAGCTCCATCTATTGCACACAAGCTTAGTTGTCCGGGTTACGTTACCGGCGGGTGCTTCCTTACGATATTAATGCGTTAGGGTACTACACTGCATGCAGCAGGATTATTTTTAATTGCGGTGTGCTAATTGTGTCTGTGTGTGTGCAATACAAGTGCGTGGCTTAGCTCAAAGTGTTTTTTTTACTTCTTACGTTGCTTACGTCGGCTGAGAGCTAACGTTACGTAGAGTTAGCTACGCTTTCGCGTAAGGTATAGTTGAAAATAGTTAATAATATGTGTTATAACAATATATTTTTAGCATGCTGAAAACGTAAACGGCAGACTAGTTATTTTGTATTTTATTACGTTGTCTTACGTCACGTTAGAGTAGAGTTAACTACGCATTTGGCTAAGTTATCATTGAAAATTGTTAGCAATTTATGATATTTACATTTATTTGGAGAATTTGTAAAGCTCTCAAGCGCACAAGTAATTAATTTGAAGGCATTACGTTGTTTTACGTCACGTTGGACTTTGTTACGTAAAGTAAACTACTTTTGTCTATGGTATGCTTGAAAATTGTTAATAATTTATGGTAAAGTTTTTGTTTAAAGTTGTTCTCAGCATGTTTAGTACGCAAACGAGAAACTCGTAACTTGGCAAACCATTACGTGGTCTTACGTCACGTTAGGGTAGAGAAAACTACACTTTAAGCTATGCTATGGTATGAAATTGTTCATAATCTGTCTACATGTGTAGAGTATCGTGAGTACACTACATGTAAGCAGCAAATTAGTGCCTTTTAATGCATTACGTTGCTTTACGTGACGTTAGATATCATTACGTAGCGTAATATGAAATAGTCTTTGGTATACAATTGTTTTTAAAGTGTATATTGAGTGTATGTGTGGTTTGCAGGGTATTTGTAGAGTTGTCACTTAAGATCTCGTCACGTAAGCTACTTGACGTCAGCTTAGCTTACGTTACGTAGTCTAAGCTATGCATAAGTTGAGGTACTCGAGTTACCAAACTACTTACTAGCAACTTTAAGCTGCAGTAGCCTTCTTAAACCTGCCCAGCTTAACGTTAGGTCTTCGAATTACCTCTGCGGGCTACGTAATATCAATAATACCCTTTACGCATTGATCTGGGAACGTCAAGTGTGCTAAGACCTATCAGTAGCTCTCTACAGGCTGCTCTATGTCTCTCTCTCTCTCTCTCTCTCTATTTTCCCACTGTTACCCATTTGGCACCTGGGCCATACGCTTACGGTATTTTGAGTACCGTCTAAAGGTGAGAAGGGGGCGTGCGGGCGGGGGCGGGTTAATCGGTTGCTATCCATCAAAGTGCTACGAGCTTGCTGTGTTTCCATTGTTGTTGAAATTCTAATTAGCAGAGAAGCGGAGTGTGCAGAAAGAGGGAGACAGCGCCTATAAATGAGTATCTATAATTGTTTTATGGCCTGGCCAAAGCGAGAGTGAGTGGGAGAGCGCGCGAGCGAGAGAGAGGCGTGGCACCTGTTCTCAACCAGTGGCAACCACATTGAGCATACGCACCATTGTCTGCACTGCAGGGCATTGTGTGCTGCTGCATGTCGATGCTGCCGCTGCTGCTGCCGCTGCTGCTGCAGTTGCATGATATGCGCGCGCGCTGCATATGAGAAAAACATTTGCCAAGTTGCCCCAAACACGCACAGACACACACAGAGACACAGCAACACGCATAACGGGAAAGCGGCTTCGGCTAACAGCACAAACAGGGCACAACTCGTGTCGTATCGGCTCCGATTCTGGCTCCGGTGCCAGCTCTGGCTACGGCTACGTGTCCCTGTCCCTGTCCCTGTCCGGGGTCGCATGGCCGGGGCCCGGTCCCGGTCTCGGTCTCGCTCGCGTTCACTTCCTCGTTCCCGGGGCCAGCAGTCCGGGGCCTTTCAATCACCACACTGGTTCTTCTTCTTCTTCTTCTAGTTGCTGTTGTTGTTGCCACGGATGTTGCCAAATCGTGGAAAATTTTCGGCAGCCGCCAACGACATGAGCGTGGTCTAACGCGAAGAGGGGCAGGGGGAGGGCTAGCCAGCGGCGTGGCAGGGGCTGCTGTTGTTGTCGGGTTTTGTTAATACCGAAAATGCCTGGGCTCGTACAGGGCGAGGGGTAGGTTAGGGTAGCGAGGAGCTGCCTGGTTTTTGGCTTATTGTTCACACACACACACACAGCTGCACTCGCATTGCACACAGCGACTGCTGCTGCTGCAAGTGCTTGCATTTTGCATCGACAGATGGCGCTGCTGCTGGCTGCAATTTTTCGGGGGTTGAGTGCGCTACAGACAGAGATAGCGCCACCTACACACACACACACACACACACACACACGCGCGCGTGTGTGTGCTATATACACGCACACGCACATGCTGCATAATGCAGGTGCCTTCGGTACATAAAGTGTGGCAAAGTTGCACGCTATGAGAAGCGCAAAGAAAAGAAAAATCAAAAGGAAAAACAAATAAGGAAATGGGGAAAAGGCAGTAGTACGAAATGAAAAAGAGCAGAGAAAGCAAAAATAAAAAAAATGGTAAAGAAAGGCAAGAGCCAAAAAGAAATGGAAAGTCGCTCAACTAGTGCGCTACGCGATGCGCTGCGCGCTGCGAGCGACATCATCATCAACAGCTTTCGGCGTGTGGGGGCGCCACCAAACTTGCTAGCTATCTCACTCGCTCTCTCTCACTCGCTCTCTCTCACTCGCTCTCTCTCTCTCTCTTGCTTCTCACCACTTCAGTTGCTCTCCCACACGCTTCCTGTCTCTACTTCTTTCTCCCTTACCGCTCCCCACACACATTCATTTGTAATTGCGGCAAAATGAAATGAAATTTACATAAAATTAAAAAAAAAGAAAGAAAAAGAAACAGAGAAAACCAAGGGAGCGAGAGAGAGAATGTGAAAAAAAAGAGGAAAAGACAGAGAGAGAGAGAGAGAGGGAGAGCGCGCGTGAAAAAATAAACCATTTCTCGTTTAAGTTGGACGAAAACTTTTTGCGGCGAACGAGTCGAGCCAAAAGTGCACGCAAATTAAGAACAAATTCATTTAAAGTTTCTTTTCTTTCTTCTCACTTAGAGTGCACGCTGCTCAGAGCGTTGATTTAATTAAATAATACTAGATTTTAATAGAATCTATATATATATAATATAAATATATGATAATATTAATATACAATTAATTAATAATAAAAAATCGTAAGCAAACTTTGTCCATACAAATAGGTTTATAGAGTAACACTCTAAAAATGTCTGATCGTAGCACTCTATTGCATTATAATAAACCTAACGAACTATTTTCTTTATGCTTAAAGATATCGCAAGCCTACCAAACAATCTCTTTAGCTTTGCAACACTAAACACGCCAATTAAGTCATGTTTGTCTGTATGAACGCCTTGATCTCTACTATTATAAGAGTTAAAGTCATCAAATTTGGTAGGAATACTCGCAGTACCTTCCAGTTTGTTTTAGAATTCAGACCGCCTACCTAAATTCCTAAAAATTGCATAACAAGCGTAATGTTTAAGCTAACACACTCATTTTAGGTGTATACACTAGCTAAAAGTAGATAGATAAAAACTGAAAAGCTGCTTGAGATACTACACTTAGAAAATAGCTTAAAAAAGAAGATCCTATGAGTTTATACATTCAACACTTTAATGTAACCTTTGCAACTAGTTCTTTTTTATTTTTGCTGCTTAAATTATATATAAAAAAAACGCATATATAATGTTCTCTAACAAATTCATAATAACTCAACTATAAACTCATATTTATAGCACTTAGTTTATCTGTAATCTATATAATATTATATATATGTGTGTATTTTAAAGCCTTCACTTGGAATTGCGAGTTGGAATTGGAATGCGAACTGGAAATCACGGAGCGAAATGCTAATCGAATCGGGGCAGCAGCAGCAGAGGCAACGGTCTCCCGACTGGACTGATTTATGTATAACCAAAACTAAAGCTGAAGCGGCGCTGCGAGATTGCACCTCAGTGGGGGAGGGGAGGGGGGAAGAGGCTGCCTAGGTAGGGTAATACACACAGAGCACACGCTAAAAGGTAGCGGAGTGCAGGGTGCGGCGCGGTGCGAGGCGTGCATTGTGCCTGCTTTTATGTTGTGTGTGCTAAGTGCGACGGTGTGTAGACGAGTGCGAGTGTGTAGCTGTGTGTGTGTATCAGTGTGTGTGTGTGTGGCCGTATGTGTGTACCAGTGTGTGTGTGTGTGTGTGTGGTAATAGACACAAAACCGAATCGAGGCTCTGCAGCCATTTCAGAGCCTTAGTTGGTTTTGCTGCTGCTGCTGCTGCTGCTGGAAGTGGAAACTAACTACAACAACATTTGCTAAATACACACTGGAAATAGCTGCTGCTGCCTGGCTGACAGCTACCCCTCTGCCCTAACACCCCCTCCGCTACTCACCCCGCGCTAGCGCAGCGCCCTGCATATGCATTGGAAAACTAAAACCAAACGATTTCAGCGCGGGCAACGTCGCGCGCGACCACGTTGGCGGCAGCAACAACAACAGCAACATCTGCTGCTGCTGCTGTCAACGTCAACGTCGCAGTCGTTAGCTGCTGCGCAATACACACACACACACACAAACACATCTAAACATATCTATATAGCAGACAAACAGACACAAAATCCACGACGTATTTCGCTCTTTTTTTTTTCCTCTGCTTACGCTTTAACCCTACACAGCCCCTCGCTATTCCGTTGCCTCCTCCCTCCGCCCACTGCGCCTAGTACTACTCCCACCTACCTACCGACCCCCCCCACCCCTCTCTATCTCTCTCTCGCTCTCTCCACCCTTGGCCAACTACGCGCACACGAAAAAAATGTACAAATTGCAAAAATACGAAACGAAGAAAAAACATTTTTTTCGCGTTTGTTAAGCTTTTTTTTTTTCTGCAGTAGTGTAGAAGGTAAAAGTGGGGGGAGGAGAGGGAAGGAGCAGGGCAGCGGTAGGTGCTGGGTAGCAGCAGGTGCGGGTGGTCGTCGTCGAAGCAGAAGCTATCCCCCCTACAACTCAATGGTTGTCATTGGTTTCTTGTTCGCATTGTTATTGTTGTTATTCGTTTTCGACTACAAAGAAAAAACAGAAAAAAAAACAGAGTAAAACAGTTCTAGCTGCTATAGACGACTATGCTTATGCCCTGGAATAGGCTACACCTTAATAGAGTAGTCCATTAAGCCATTTTCGTCTATATTTGCACATGTCTGTCTGTTTGAACACGCAGATTCTAGTTATAATAAAAGCTAGAGATATCAAATTTGGTATACAGTTGCCACGCCCACGCTAAACAGTAGATTGTGATTATTAGGCAAAGTATTAAACTCACAACTTTCTGCTGCAACACACACATAGATGTATACCAAATGCAGTTGTTTATCAAATTTCAAATCAATCGCCTCATAAATACTTTAGTTATTCAAGTAAATGTTTTGCACAGCACGCGAGATAATCGTGACAGGCGGACAACCTATAACCTACCTAGATTACCTTATATATATTATAACAAGCAAGAAATGGAGAGACTAAATAACATAATATCAAATAAATAATTATAAACTAAAGATAATTTAAATACATGTTTCTTAAACTAAATTAAAGCTGATCAAACAATCGAAATATGTAGAGTTTGGAATGTTTTGGAGACTCTTCATATTATAGTGAATTTATAATGACTAAGCGAATATAGGGAAAAATACTAGAGTATTCTAAATAATATACTATCTAAAACTTAGCTTAAGCTACATATATATGAAGTTTGGCAACACTGCACAGCTCACCGCGTTCAGAGGCCTAGCCCACTACGCACAGCCCAGCCTACTCTCTCTATACTCTGCAGCTTTGCGTCGGCAACAGCTTAACGAGAGAGAGAGAGGAGAGGAGAGAGAGTGCGAGTGTGTGAGGCAGCAGGCATATCAAATAAAATTCAGTTTTCAGTTTAGTTTAGCACAGCTTCTTTTGGTTGTATTTATAAGCAATGTTTCTGATTCTTGTTCTTTATTTTTTTCCAAAATGCAACTCACCTGCAATGAGAAAGAAAGAGAGAGCATGAGTAAATGTATTCGAAAAAGACAGCTTTACTCAGTTGAGCTAAGCCTGAGCAATGCAAAAAAGCAATGTGATTAGTTTGGGTTTTCGTATCGTTTTCAGTTTCCGATGCGAGTTTGGGTTTTTGGGTATGGGTTAAGGGTTCTGGCCACAGTGTGCAAACAAAGCCGAGACGACCCTGTGTACGTATGTGTGTGTGTGTGTGTGTGAGTGAGTCTACAACATAACTCACAAATCAAAACTTGACTGAGCGAGCAGAGAGCGAGAGAGATAGAAAAGAGTAGGGAAGCAGGAGAATGCTGCTGCTGCTGCTGTTGGGTCTGTTGCCGCCTGCCACGCGCAGTTTTCGCCTCTACACATGGCCAGCAGCAGCAACAACAGCAGCAACTGCAACTGCAACAGCAGCAGCAGCAGCACATACATAACTAATAGATACATAAAGCCGTATCTTTTGGGTGAATGAACTGTAATGAGAATGTGAACCTAGACGGAGGCTGCTGCTGCTGCTGCTGCTGCTGCTCAGGCCGAGGCTGAGGCTGAGATGTTGAAAATCGCAACGCAAAGTGCGCAATTGAAGCTGCAGCAGCAACTACAACAACAACAGCAGCAGCAACAGCAACAAAAAACTGACCAACAACGAGACGAGCGACGCGACAAAACGACGAAGCACAAAACAAACGAATGCAAAAGTCAAAAGCTGGCAAAAAGCTGCAGCCACTGCAAAGGGGCAGAGGTGGGCAGAGTTGGGGACGGGAAGGGGAATAGAGTGCTGGCAGCAGGGAGCGAAGCGAGGGGTCTAGAGAGGCGTATCGAAATTGTGTAGACGCAACGCAAGCGAAGGCTTTGAAGGCGATTAAAATGACCAAAGCAACAACAGCAGCAGCAGGTAGAGAAAGAAAGAGACAGGCAGGGAAAGAGGGAGAGAAAGAAAGAGGGAAAGAGTAAGAGAAAGAAACAGGGAAAGAGAGTGCGTATGAGAATGAGACAGTAAAAAGAAAGATCGAAAGAAAAACAGAAACACAGCGAATAGAAGGTAGAGAGCATGTGCGTCGGTGTGAACGCACAGATCTCAGCTATTAAACAAGCTAGAGATATCAAATTTGGCATGCAGGTTCTTCCATACCATACGCTGCGCGAGTTTATATCAATTTTTCAACTGCCACGCCCAACGCCCATGAAAAACGGTTTTATGTGATTATTAAGCCAAGTATAAAAATCTCTACTTGCTGCCTTGTCATAGACTTAGATGAATATTATATGCATTTATATACTAAATTTCAAAACAATCGCAGCTAAAACACAGCAATTATGCAAGTAAACGTTTTCCACAGTTGCGAGCAGCGCTGCCTCCGCGTGTGTGTTAGCAAGCGAGAAGGCCATGTGTAGCAAAGATATTTTTGGAGAATATGCAGTTGGGAATTATGTCTCTCTTCTAAATTGGCAGTAGGATTTTTTTTTTTTTTTTTTGTTTTTTTTTTTTTTGTTTTAAGCAAACAAATGCATTGAAAAATAGGCGTAGTCTCACAGCGTGTGAGGGGGAGGAGTTTGAAAAGCTTCTCAGTGTGGAGTGAAGGCAGGCAGAACGGGGTAAGGGCGAGCTTGAGGGGCCTTACTAATAACATATTGCGAATATGCACGCAACGCGAGAAAAGGGAAACATGGCTTAAAGAAAAGTGCGCACAGAGTGAAACGACGAGAGAAAGGGAGAGCAAAAGAGACGACAAGGGAGAAAGAGAAAACAGAAGAGGCAGGGGGAGAGTGTGTGTGCACGACGAGGGTAAAGTGCAAAAGTTGCATAACAAAAATTGAATTTTTAATTTGCTTGCATAGCGCACAATACACAAAAACGCAGCACAAAGAGGAAACGAAAGCAATGAGAGAAGGAGAAAGGCAAAGCGAGACTGGGCAAGGGAGTGGAACAAACAGAGAGACAGAGACAGAGAGCTGTGGAAAAAGCACGATGAAAACTCAACGTCAATGAATGAAGCGAAGAAAATGACAAAGGCGACAACAAGAAGACGGAGAAGAGGATGCAGCAGAGCAACAGCAACAATTGCACACAACGAATATGAATGGCAAATAAAAACTGCAAACATTTTTTTTTTTTTCATATACACCCCTTTTAACACCCACATATAGCCACCCTCCCAAAAAATATTCAGTTTTTCTCCCACAGTGCGTTGCAGAGCTCCATTTTAGTGGTTCTTAGAGGGGTTTTCACACTAGCTCTACCCCAGTACTTGCACCTCCTACCCCCCCCCCCATCCAACTATCCTACCACATGCCCCCCTCTATCTGCTCGACACTCGTAAAAAAATTTAATTTTCGTGGTTGCGCGTGCAAATAAGATACAAAAAAATGAATAAAAAGGAGACACACTGTGCAGCACAGAAAGTCGCCTGGAAAGGGGTGTAAAAGACAAGCAAGAGCACAGTGTATAAGTTGCAGCTACCCAGTGCTCCCTATACAGCATGTACACATGTGTTAAGCGTGGTTGGGATGCCTGGAAGAGAGACATAAGTCATATTAGACCGCAGAACAAATCCAAAAGGAACCTGTAGGTTTCCCAATATTTTTATTGCTTTTTACAGGATATCTACACGGCATGACAGCCTGTACATGTAGGATGGTGTCAAACTCGTCCAGTGAACTTGCGTATACGTAATTTGTAGCACGCTCAAAATAAATAAAACAAATAAAAAAAAATAGAAAGAAATATGAAAAAAAAAATATATATAATAATATTAAAAAAATAAATTAAATACATATCAAAAGTGCAGAAAATAATATATATAAAAAAAAATGTGAAAACCTTAATATTTTTCCTTAAAAACGCAAATTACAGTTTTCTTTGGGCGTTGGGCGTGGCAGTTAAAATTTGTCTCAGTACTCTAGCTGCGTGTGCTTTAGAGCCACCTTCAAGCCAAATTTTCCCGCTCTTACTCTTCTATTAGCCAAGATATTCGTGTTCATACAGACGGAAATGGCTTTAATCTACGCGTAACGCGATGCTGTTCAGATTTCAACACTGCCACGCCCACTGCTGCCCACTACATACATTTGCACTAGCCCAGTATACCTCTTTTTTAAACACTTTCAGGGTATAAACCAAAAAAAAAATAAGTTGAGCAATCGCGCTTTACGCTTTTCACTTGATATGGCATGACTTACATACGCGCCACATATCATGTGCTTCCCGTGTGCAGCTGTGTATGTAGTATATACACATCTATATACCGCAGTCAGGCGTGTATATATAGTCGCATCTGTAGCTGTAGCTGTAGCTGCAGCCTGAGCCTGGCAAGTGGCATCAACTATGCGCAAAGTGCTGGCGAGCTGCGGCGCGTTGCCACCCACACACACATCTCCCTCCCTCATTCTCTCTGTGTGTGTGTGAGAAACTACCAACGAAAATGCGTTGCCAGGCACACACACACACACACACATTCGCACACACACAGTGGCGCGTGCTGCACATTAGCGACGCCTGGCGACAAAGCCAAGTCAACTTTGGTCTAAAGCGCGTTCCGAATGCAAACGGAACCACCAACCAAAAAGGTTGACAGAGCGACTAACCGAGAAGCGGCAGCGGCAGCCCCCTGCAGCGCAAACCCGTCTCAGCCCCAGCTTACACATCCTTCACCCCCAATACCCTTTACTCTCCTGCCCCCCGCCTCTTCCTTCTACTTCTTCCTACCCTATCCTGCTGCATTCATCAGTAAACTAGCAAATACTCGCACCGTGGTTCACTGACTGTCGAAACTGACTTGGCTAATGCACAGTGCCGACTTGCCGATACCCTGTAGCAAACATTCACACTGTATGCTTCAAGTTATGCTGTTAGATTAAACGTAAATCTCATGAAATACGGTTTAAAGTATACAAGTTCATTTTAGATTTTTTTAACTCTGGTAATACGTAATATACGTTATGTAGGAAATATACTCATTCTTAAGTTCTTTATTTATATACATATATATATACCAATAGTAAATAGAATAAAAGAAAATTCATTAAAAAAATATAATTAATACTATAAAAAACTTTTGAGACCTGGCACTACCTCTTTCGATCTCTAGAACTTTTTAGCATTTAAGGTATATATATTAAATATTTAAGAAAGCATCTTTAAAATACGCCCTCTTTATACTATGAAGTTGATTTGCTAACAGAAGATTATTATTATTTAATATATTTAAACATATAAACATAAATATATTTAAACTATTTGAATTGATGATATGATCTATGATTATTGATATGTATACATGCTTATAATGATCAACATAAAAAAAACGTAAGCAAAAGATTTTCAAATTAGATAAATATTTATTAAAAAGATAAAGTTTCAAATATTCTTATTACACATAATGTTCGGCTTGATCTTGAGACACTGTGCGCGTGCATTGAATACCATTTTCATCATTCCAGTGCAGCAAACAACACCCCCTAGCAGCCTCCGCTCATGAGCCTTCTACTCATCAAACATTCCCGGGGCATGCAGCTGACCAGGAGAATGTTGCTTGCTTGCCTCATGCTGCAGCGCAGCGCAGCGCAACGCATGACATGAACGCGAGGGCGTGCGGGCAAGGGGAATAAGAGGAGACGGGGTGTTGTATAGCAGCGAAAGCCGAGACACAAACAGAACCTCGAGTTGAGGCACCAACAAAATACGCAGCAAAGAGGCAGCAAACCGAAGGCGTAGCTGGGCGGGGCAGTATCGTAGAGGGGAAGGGAAGAGACGAATGCTGCCCACGCCCACATGCGTGCTTATGTATAACACTTGCATATTGTATAACACTTGGCTAGGTAACAACAACAGCGACAACAACGTGAAGGCGAACGCTTCAAACAAATCAAACTGAAAGCCACAGCGAAGCCTCGCACACTGGGGCAAATCATTCGTTTATTATATATTAAATTGCCTCGCGCCAAGCTGTCAAATGAACTGTTTTCCGTCTCTCTGTCGGTTTGAAGGCACAGATCTCTGTTATTACAAGAGCTGCAGACAACAAATTTGGGTTGCAGGTTCCGCTATACCATACGCTTCTAGAGTTTATATCAAATTTGCGATGCCACGCTTAATGTGTTTATTAGACAAACTATTAAGGTCTCAACTTGCCGTCTGTCATACACATAGATGAGTATTCTATGCCTTTTTATACCAAATTTCAAGCCAATCGCAGCCTAAACACGTTTTACGTGGTTCCCAGCAGCGCTGCCTGCAAAAGAGAGTAAACTTTGGCTGGCAGAGGCATTTGTAGTAAAAGGGTATCATATAAAGCTTAAATAAATCCTATTGATAGTTGCCTTGTTGCATATACCCTGTATAAAAAGATTCCACAGGGTATTGCTACGCAGCAGTAATAAATAAGAAGCGTAGAGCGTATCTTAGTCAACTTGAAACAATCAAAATCACAGAAATTTTCATTTACTTTGCCTTATCGACTAGCAGTTACCCTGGGAAATGTAATATGAAAAATACTGTAGGTATTTTCGAGCTTGTGTCGCGTTTTATACTGTATTTGCGAGAGTATGTACGAAAGCATGACTTGCTAGACTATAAAATACCCTGTATTTGGGAGTGAAAGAAAGCCTAAAGCTTGTCAAACGTGGCACAAACAAAAGAGTGCATGCCCAACACAAATACCCTGTAATTCCTCACAGGAATTGCAATCCAAGGCCATCAAGGCATCAATTCGTCAAACTCAAGCGCCATCTGGCGGCGTTTGGTATTTGAATTGTTTGTGTGTGTGTTTGTGCAGCTGCAGTTTTGCTGCGTGCGAAAACTGCTAAATGAATTACAGAGCGAAAAGAAGAGAGGAAGAGGCAGAGAGATAGAGAGAGAGAAAACGAGCGTGAGACTGACAGAGGAAGCTGTGGGCTGCCAGTAAGTCCCTCCCCCCCCATGCTTCTCCCTGGCGAATTCTAAAGAGAGCAAGAGAGACAGGGAGAAAAGGAGGACGAGAGAGTGGGTGGCAGAGAAAGTATATAAAAGGCGGAAACATGCTGAAAATGCTTACATAAGCAGCGTGTATGCTGCTGCTACTGCAGCGGGGGCGTGCACAGTGGCGGGGTGTGCGGAGGGGGCGTAGGGCGTTAGCCATTGCGCAGGCACACGCTCTCTGTATGTGTGAGCTGCATACATTAAGCCGCAATGGCAACAGTAAATATTGAAAATTCCATATCCGTTTTGATGTCAAGTCGGGCGACAACAGCAGCAGCAGCAACAACAGCAACAACAACAACAACAACAACAACAACAACAACAACAACAACAACAACAACAACAACAACAACAACAACAACAACATCGCAGCACTCTCATACTGCCAACCTACCTTGCTCCTACCCCTTCCCCATCCCCCCTACAGCTTCCCAGCAGCAGCCTCTGCCTTTGCATCAAAACGCGCAAGCAAAGCAAAAGAAAATAACAGCAAAAGGCAGAGGAAAAAAAAAAGAAAAAACTCGTTAGCATCATCAGCAGAAGCAACAACAACAACAACAGTAGCAGCAGCAGCGGCATAAAAATCATCGCACTCTAGAGGGCGCCACTGAGCCGACAACGACGATGGTCGCGGTAAAGCGCCGCCAAACAACAGTCGCCCTACTGACGCTGCCTTTTGCCTCTGCTGCTTCTCTCTATATATATCTCTCTCTCTCTCTCTCAATGCCTTGCTCACTCTTCTTCTCCGCCTTTCTTCCATCTCCTCCCTCTCTCTGCCCCTCTTTTTCTATCAGTTTTTCGCTTTGAACTCGCGCTCATCAGATAACTTTTTTGCCAGTTCAACATGTCGATGATGTTGCTCGTTTTACAACACTAAACAAGGCGAGGAGGAGGCCATGCCAGGGGGGGAGGGGGTATGGTCAGGGGACACGGCTTAGCTTGAGTTCCGCCGGCTAGGGAATATTTAATACTTTTAATGCATAATAAACTAACGTTGCGCATAAAAAAGAAAATTGAAACAAATACGCGGCGTATACGCAATTTTAAGCACGTGCACACAAACGCGCATTACGTATACGACGCGTGTTATGAGCACAAAATGAATATGCTCATAACATAAGAACAAGTTAAGTGCTGCATATACAAATTAGTTAAGTGCTGCCCATAAGGTGGGGCAGCACTGGAAAATGCTGAAAATATCGATATTTCTCATAATTGAAGTGCGACTTCAGTTCCGATTCGATTTTTATGCCTATTTTGAGCATCTAAAATGATTTTAAGCAAAAAAAAAAAAAAAACATTTTATTTTTTGAGTAATTTTCGAAATTTTTGCAAGGGGGGTAGCATGAAAAAATTTCGAAAAATATCGAACTACTTAAATCTATTATATTTAAATGTAGAAACAATTTGGCAACAATATTATGTTTAAAAAAGCATAGCCGAATAGAATCAAATGATTTTTGGGCAAATTATGAGCGATTAAAGCCAAAAAGAAGCGGTGCAACCCTGGTAAAACAATAAAATATCGATAATTTTCACATTAAGACGGCAAATTTGTTCTAAATTTATTTCGTATGCAAATTTTGAGTATCTTAAAAGATTTAAAGCAGAATTAAAAATGTTTAATACAATTTTGAACATGTTCATATGAATAAACAATAAAATATTGTAATTTGTTTTAAAAAAATAGAAACGGAAATTTAATAAATCTCGCAGCATGTTTGTATTTATATTTATTATTGAAATTAATATATATTTCAATACTTATTTTTATTACTTATTTAATTTCGATTTTTCTCATTCTGAAAAACCTTTAGCAAACGCTACGCTGACCCACTTATAAGACACACAAGTGTCTCTGTGGGTCTGTCAATCGAGTCGAATCAATTAGGGGCTGTGGCAGAGACATGTGACACACACACACACACACACACGTGTATCTCTAGCCAACTTTGTCTATATAAAAAAAAACAAAGAAAAAACTTTGGCAAACTTATTTTATTAATGTCAAATGCGAAACGAGAAAAGGAAGGCAAAAAAAAAAATATGTAGAACAAGCGCAAAAAGCGAGAGAAGTGCAGAACAGCTGAGCCGCCAAGTCTCAGCTTAGGCGACGCTCTCAGCTGCAGCTGCTGGCTCTCGCGCTCTGCTAACACGCGCTTAACAGCGGCGGCCTCTGTTAAAGAAAGCAGTTTCACGACGACACGACGTCGTCGTCGTTGCCTCTGCTGCCACTTCTGCTGCTGTCCGCGAGGGGGCAGCGAATTTTTGCATTTTAGGTCAGGTCGCAAATCTTTTGCAGTTGATGTTGGCGACGCCGCTGCTGCTGACGCCGGCAGCGACGCATGACTAGTTTTTGCGCTGCTGCCGTTGCCTCTGTTTGTGTTTTCTTGCTGCTGTTGCTGCCGCAGCTGGCAGCGTATAATTTTCATGGCAAGTTCAATGAACTTGCGAATTTTTTTTCTATTTTTTTTTTGCTACTTCTACTACTTTTATCCGCTGTCGTTGTTGCATTTGAATGTTGTGTATTACACGAACGCGAGAAAAAGAGAAATTAGGTTTTCGTCTTGTTGCTCGCTGTGCTTTGTGTGTTTCTTCTTCGCCGCCGCCGCTTCGACTTCTTCTTCCACTGCCAGTGCTGCCCCTACTGATTTTTTCACGCCGAATCTGGCTTTTTTAGACGTATACTACGATTATGAATTTAAAAAAAAACGGGAAACGCAAATTCTGGCCTTATTTTTAAGGTGCAGTTGGTTTTTTCTTTATTTAAAATATCCTTTTTTTTTGTTTTCGCAAACATTTTTATATGATTTGTACGTGAATTTACATATTTCCAATTATTTACAATAAATATTTAAGCAATTTTAATTTTTTTTTTTAATGTTTTTGTTTTTTGGTTTATTTTTCTTTTTTTACAAAAATTATATATTTTTCATAGTTTCTATAAAACAAGCATAAGCACTTTTATTTTAACTATCATTTATTCTTAGCTTTTTTTAAGCCTTTTTCTAATAAATCAGAGCTTTAAAAAAAATAATGTTTTGGCTATTTTAGGCCATAGGTAATGCATTGTTTTCCAGGCAGCACTGTCTACTACTAACATTACTCCCTACACCTCGTACCATCATTCTTCTTGATCCTCATATTCTTCTTCTTCTTTATATTCTTCTTCTTCTTCTTGCACGTCTTTTGCAAACTTCTACGCGGCTGTTGCTATTCTTCTCTTCTGCTTCATCTTCTTCTTTTCGTACTTCTTCTGCATTACCAGTTTTATAAGTATGTTTGGTCTGTATGTACATTAGTTTTACGGTTGCTTTTTAGCTTAGTTAAGTTAAAAAAAAATCTGATTGCGACACTAACGACTAGTAAGCTTAAGCAATGGGGTCTGCGCAACGTGCAGTTACGCAGTAGCAAGTGATTAATATACTATAATAGAATAATATATAAACTCTTTTAAATATGCTATGATAAATACAAAATCTAATATATTTATATATATATTATATTTGAATATATATATATTTAATACTGTACGGAATTCTAAATACAAACTAAATAATTTATTTAAATACTCAATAAAAATGTAAAACACTTTTTAATCCAAATTGCATATAATAATTTAATTAGTTACTTCATCTACTCAATAAATTTCATTGAAGCCAACTTAACTCTGTTGAATTAAGCAACAAATACACGCATTTCATAAACATGCCAAATTTTTTTGCTACGTTTTCTATTGCTTTGTTTTTTTTTTGTTCTCCCAATCTGATCCAGTTTAAGCTATTGCATGCGCTTTACTGCTAATCGGCTTTTCTCTCTCTCCCTCTTTCACTCTTTTTAATTGCGTTGGTTTATGCCACATATCACTTTCTCAGCTTCCAATCACACGTTTATCCATCCATCTTTCTCTCCCCCTCCACGCCCTTTCACTTTCCCTGTTCGAATATAAATTTTCGCAAATTCCACTTTATCGTATCCTTACAAGGACACGACTGCAGACTCTAGAGAAAATTGGAAAAGCGTAAAAAAAGGAGAAGGGAAAGAAAAACACAACTAGCTGCACACAAAAAAAGTGCACAAAATTCGCACGCTTCTCTCTCTGTCAGTTCTACCTTTCTCTCTCTCTTGCTCTCCCACTTTAGCTCTCTCTCTCTGCCTGCCTCTCTAGCTCTCTCTCTCTCGCTGTGTTACGTTAGGCTACGTTCGTACTAACCTTAAAGCGACTCATTTTCCGTTGCTTTATCACAGGCATTTCTGTGTTTTATTTTTGCGCCCTCTTCGGCGGTTTGTGTCTGCGCTAAGCGGTCGGTTTGTTTCGCTTCTTCTTCTTTGCACACTTTGTTGCACTTGCGTCTTGTATTCTTTTTTATTTTTTTGTTTTTTTCTCGTTTATTAACCTGAGCACAGTGTTGTTGTTGTGTTTCTGTGTTTTCCTTGCTTCATCACTTTTTTTTTGGTTATAACAATAAAAAAAATATTGATAAAAAATATAAGAACAACAAGCAAGCACAAATTAAATGACTTTTACACTGTTTAACAAGTTTAAGCTAACGCACATGCACACACAGAGGCACGCAGGAACACGCACAGGCATACGCAAACGCACACACACACGCACGCACGCACGCACTCACGCATACAAAAAGCTCAACGGGCCGCGCGGCACACACTCATCAATCATCAAGCTGTCTCGCTCGCTCTCGACTGCAACTCGAACTCGAACTCAAACTCGAACTGAAACTCCATTGAAGCGTGGCAATCAACTGAAAAAACAGTGAAAAACTGCATGCGACTGGGGCTGGGAAAATGTGAAAAACGCCGGCGCGCGCTGCGCAGTCGGCAGCGGCAGAAGCAGCAACGACGCGTCGTCGTCGCCAACAACAATGAAGCACAGCACACAGGACGAGGCGAGGCAAGAAAACTTTTGCGCCCAGCGCAGCGCTAAGCCAAGCGAACGTTTTACAACTGCTGCAGCGTCGCAGCAGCCGCGTCGCGGCAGCAGCATCAGCAGCCGAAACCGCAAAAGTAGCAGCAGCAGCAGCAGCAACGAAGCCAGCGCGTATCTTCGTTTTCGTTTGCCATTTTCCGTTTTTCGCCACTGCCTTTTGGCCCGATCTTCGTGCATGATGGCGACGCCTGGCCTAAGCTCATCTCTAGATAAGCAACGCTCTCATTTTAAAATTAAAATAAACTGAACGAGCATAAAATAGTCAGCCATAAATGAGCGTCGTTGCCAGCGCAACAAAAACATAGGCAGCAACGGCAACGGTAACAGCAGCAGCAAATATAATAATAATAAACTGATTAACCACAAAAACCGAAGCTAAACAGCCGTTAACAAGCCGGCATACACTCTCGCACTCGCACTCACTCACACACACACAGACACAAGCAATGGCCAGAGAGACAACGTGAGAGAGTTAGAGCGCTCTCTCAGGCTGCTTTGCTGTCACTGTTAAAATTTGCTGGCAATGCCGGCTACGACCTACGACTACACCCGACATACACACACACACGCGCGCGCGTAGCACACAACATTGTGTTATTGCCGGTGCTGCGCTGCGTCGTCGAGTCGCGTCGCGTCGCTGCTGTTTTCATTTCGCATTTTTGTTGTGTGTGCCGGCAAATTCAGCGCGTCTGTTGGCAACGTCACTGTTAATAACATGCGGAAGCCGACGCGAACATGTTATGCTAGCATGTGTGTGCGTGCGTGCGTGTGTGCGCTTGTGTTGACAGCCGCTGGCCAATTAAATGTTATGTTATGTACATTTTTATGTTAGTATGTACAATGTTAACTGATTATGTATGCTGTTTTTTATGAATAATGTACATCAATATTTGTTGTGCGCAGTCAAGTTGCTGCTAGGGATGTGTGTGTGTGCGCGCGTGTGATTGTGTGTGCATATGTATCAACATTATTTACACCACAATTTGCGTTAATTTGCAAATTGAGTGAAACAATTTTTAAACGCCTGTACGCGGCGCACAGCAATGTGCAGCAGCGACGGCAGGCACCTTTAGTTAACAGTGCAGTAACAGCTTGCTGTCAGTTAACAGCGCACTGCTTGCTGCACACTGGTAAAGAGGCGTACAAAGTGCAGGCCAAAATTTATTTAAAGTAAAATTGAGAATATATATAAATTAATTGATTAAAATGAAATAACTAATAAATTTAATTATTGAGCAATAAACAATAATTAATTAATAACTGTTAGCTAAAGCTCTACTGCGAGCTTTCCATCTTTGCAAAACGATCAAGTTTACTGCAGCGTGTTGAATTTGCCTTTTTTTTAGTCACCACACAACTATAACTTCACCTTAGCCACGCTTAGCTTATGCGTCGTCGACCGCGCACGCCAGCAGCAGCAGCAGCAGCAGTGTGTAAAATGCCGAAAGCAGCAGCGACGCTGCGTAGCCACCGCTTATCAGCTGTTCTCTTCTTGCTTTCTTTTCCACCAAACATACTACCAAGCGAGAGCGAGAGACGTGGCACAAGCAAAAACCAAACCCGGCATACAAAAAAAAAACAGCCTTAGTCTCACCTACCGCCCTCCCTCCCCCAACCATAGTCTCTGCTGGCCTAGCGTGCTCTGGCGGCGTGCGTGTGTGGGACAGAGAAGGTGCGATCAATGGGGGACTCGGAGTGAGTGTGTGTGCGAGTATAAGAGTGGTGGCAGGGGCGCGTGGGCTAAGTAAGGGGGGTATTTGATAGGGGCAGTGACGTTCGAGCTTTGTGAGGCGTGTGTGGGGAGGCGGGCTAGACAAGTGCAAATGTGTCGCCAAATACATGCACATACACGTATGTATGTGCATGTGTGTGTGTGCCTTGTGCACTGTGCAATATAATGTATTGGCTATGTATATATATATATATATATATATATATATATGTGTGTGTGTGCGTGTATGCATAGTACTTATGTGTGTGTGTGTTTTGTGTTTGCCACGGTTCGTCACGAGACAAGATGTTGACGACACAACAGCAGCCGCCTCTGTGTGCGTGTGTGTATGTGTGTAACAGTGGAGCGTTTCATTCTTAACATGCACGCCCATACATATATACCTATATGTTCACATACATTACATACATACGTGTGCATTAACAGCTTTCTTTTGTACGCTAATTTATTTTTGCTTTTATGCTTTGTGTTGTTTCTTTTATTTTTCATCAACATCGCTTTTGCTTTAACAGCAGCAAGGGCGCCGAGCAAAAAACACTATGGGAAAAACATCTTCAGGCATCCATCTTCATTTTCTGCACCGACTATTTCCTCTCTCTCTCTCCCCCCTCTTCCGTATCTATCTACAGTGTTGCTAGTTAAAGTTTTATGCCGCGCCGCTGACAATTCCAAAGTGCAATAACCGTTTGGCCTCTCTTTTAACCCCCCACTGCCCACCCCTTTTTTGTGATTTTTTTATTTTTCTATTTTTTCTTCATAACTCACCCGTACTCCAATGAAACGCGCCTCGAGCAGCTCCTGTTTGCGCGGATTAAGCGATGTCTGAAAATGATCCATTTTTGTACGCCTTGTTTTTATTGAATTACTTTTCAATTGTTCAGTTTTTCGTTAATTTTTTGTTTACTTTTCGAGTTTTTTGTTTTGTTATAACTCTTTATTTTTGTATACTGCTGTTCTTTAGCTGCGCTCGAACTCGTCTAGCGGCATTTTATTCCACTTAGTAACGCCGTGGGCGACAATAACAATTGTTTCTGCCATATTGCGGCATATTTTGGCTGCAAATTTCAGAAAGTTCTATAAAAATTTGAGGAAAACTTTTATTTTCTTTAATTTAAATAGTTGTTAATGCCATAGTCCCGACCCAGCACAAGAAATTCACCGCAAACTGAACCTAACACATTTTTAAACCGCGATTAAGCGTTAAAAATTATTTATTTTATTTATAAACCAGAAATATAAAATTTTCCAAGCTTAACATATTAATAATAATGTAGCTAAAACTCTGTTATTCATCAACATGAAGTGAAAAAAATCATAGCTTTCTTGCCACTGTGTCGCGAGGGTCGGTCCTTTGTATACCCCAACCCCACTCAATGCCTAAATACTTATGTAATTATGCCTGTGTGTGCGTGTGTGTGTACAGCGTAAACTGTTTTTTTTTTTAAATGTTATAGTAAAAATATCATTGCAGCTGTTTGCCATTTACACAAAGTTAAGATTCCAATTGGATTCGATTTTCTACCATAAATTTCGACACAGTCGGCGCTCGAGGGTTAAATACATACGCTCTCGTGTGTGCAGTCCGACGAAATGGGGGAAAATGCAAATGAAAATCGAAACGAATCGAATGTTACGCAAATATATTATGATCGATTGCCAAGGCCGGCTAAATATTCATTTATTTATTAAATCCCAATTGCCAGTATTAATATTTATGCATAGTAATACATTATGTACGCAAGCATGTATATACATACATCAATTAACGCACGCACAAGCAAGCACACACACACGCATACACTGGGATGTACATGTCGTCTTCTTCTTGCTTTTCGCTCGCCGGTGAATTTTTTTTTTTTTTCTTCGTTCGTTTCTTTTATTTGTTTCTACTACTGCTGCTGCTATAAAATGTGATAAAACTTGCGGTGTTTTTTCTTTTCGTTTTACGTTTTGTTGTCCATGAATTTTTCGTATCGGAATGGGGGCGGGGGTAGTTAAATTAAGTACTGCAACAAACACTTTTTTTCCACACGTAGCTCGCTCTCTCGCTCGCTCTCCACCTTTCTCAGACGCTTGGCTTTGCGTTTGTGCTTTTCTTTTCTTTTCGTTTCCTTTTTTTTTTTTGCAAACGCTGCGAGGTTAAGTTTGTCTTTTTTGCTTTGCAGCTGCAGCAGTTCGTTGCTGTTTGGAGAGGGGAGGCAGCTGCTTTTCGCTTTTGTTAAGCTTACTACAACAAACAAAACAACAAAAAAATATTCATCCGATTTGCAACAATTAGTGCTGCAGGATGCACACACACACAGCACAATTCGTTTGACTTTTCAGCGTTGGTTTTCAATGTTGTTTTTGGTCACAGTAAAAAAATTTTTTTTTAGCAGAAGCTACACAAACGCGTCGCGTTGCAAAAATGTGCTAAAAATGCGCTCAGCTGTCGAAAGGGCTAACCGATATATCGATATATCGCGCCAATGTTATTGTGCACTGTTAAGCTTCCTCGGAACTTTTGAAGCGCTCTCTCTCTCGCTCTCTCTCTGTGTCAACTAACGTCATTTACTCACTGCGCGCGTGAAAAGTACTCAGAGTACAAAGTTCTAAGAAGACTAATCGATACTTTGCAAATGGAGTTTAATTGAAAACTGTGCTTATTTATTTGTATACCAAATGTTATATATATTTTGTCAAATCAATTAAAATAATTTAAATCAATCAATCAATTTAATAATAATATTTAAAATTTTATTTGAAAATCTGTAATTTAAATTTCTTACGGCCGCTGCCAGCTGATATTTAACAGCTGTTATTTCCAGTCATGCAAATCGATATCGTAGTCTGCAGTTGAGTCAGGAAAGAGTTGCTTGTGCGATAGATTTATGCCAATATTCTTTAATTATTATTTTTTAATATCTTATTGCATGCAAATAATTTTTCTCTCTTTAAAGTTTTCAAATGCTTATCGAATAAAGTTTTGAGTATATCTCATTATTGAATATAACTTTAAATATGTTATTAAAGTATTGCAATAAGCTGATTTATTTTAAGTATTAAAGCTCGTGACTTGGTCACGTTTTCACGTTTTTATTGCTTAGTTATATTAAACGCAATACATCGAATAAAACTAGCAGCAGCAGAAAAGCAGACCATATATTGCTTTGGCTTTTTAAATCAAACGATATGGTAGCTCTGTCGGAGCTGCTGCGGATTTTACAACTCTAATAATTTGGAGTCAGTTCAGCTTGGTTCATATTATGCGCAGTGTAAATTGTAAATACGAAGAACTGGCTCAACTGAATGGCAGAGAGTGAGTTAACAGTTTTCTTTGGCAATGCTAACAAATGCAGTTACAATTGTGAAATAAATTTGCATATAAATACCGCAACTCACGGAACTTATTATTTATTATTATTTGAGTTTAATGCGTAAGAGAATTTCAAATTTCAATGGCGCCGCCATAACATTGCTGTTAAGTTCAGCTAACAGTGGAACAACTTGAACGGCCGCGGTTCAAATGCTCTGAACTAGCTCGCAGCAACCGAATCGGAACGAACCAAACGAACGCAGTGTAACAACACTGTTTAACAGAGTGTAACAGTGTTGTTCTAGTTTTTGTGCGCATCGGAGTTACCTATATATTAAGTTCGAGGCGTTCGACAAACGAATTGAAAACTAATTTATAGTAAAAGACGCGCCGTCTGCAACATTCAACATACACAGAAATGTAAGCTTCGCAACTGAAAAGGCAATAGAGAGTAACGAGAAATCGAAACGATAAACACAGAAACCAAGAGAGGCGGCTACAAAGTGATTACGATTTTTTTTTTTATGTTTTCGATGCATTGTCTCCCCCGCCCCTCATACACAATTCCCTTTTATTGTTTGTTGTAATATAACAATTTTTGTTATTGTGCGATTGCCAGTTCGTTTTGTGAGAGTTGCTTTCTTTTATTTTATTTTTTTTTGGGTAAAATACATATGCAGCGTGTATCGATGTGCGAAATGTGTGTGTTATTATATTGCTTTTGCGTTTGCAATTTCGCCTTGTTACTTGGTTGTTTTTTTATACGGATTTTTTTGGTGCTGCTGCGAACGCGTCATCGTTTAGATGAAAATATGCCAAAAAACGGCACAAAATTTGCGCTCGTTTCAGTTTGTTTGTGTGTGCGTGTGCATGATGTGTGTGTGCGAGCGAGTAGGCTAGTAGTGGTAGCTGTTGTTGTTTTTGTTGTACTAATTGATTAATTACAAACTGCGTTTTGCGCTTTTAGCTATAAAACAAAAAGTCTTATAAACAAATTTGTAAAAGCCGCCAAAAGGCGAACGATCTCAGTTGGCAGCGGCAGCGACAGCGCCGTCAGCGTCAGTATCGAAGAAAGTGCGGCCAGGCGGCTGTGCATGTGTGTGTGTGTGTGTGCAAAGCAAAAGGCGAAACTGAAAAAAACCAAGCCCAATATGTGCATGTGTGTGTGTGTGTGTGTGGCGTATTTATTTGTTGCTGCTGCTGCTGTATAACGGCGCCGCATGGCGCATAGCAAAAGTGAAATTTCAATTTGGTTTTATTTATGATTTAAATTTAAAAAAAAAAAAAAATAAATAAATAAAGCTAAAAAAAAGGCCAGTTCGCATTTTGTATGCGCATCGTTTGCCGTTCTTTATGCAGAGATTTAATTTGCATTGTTGTTGTTGCTCTGCTGCCACTGGCAACGCCTCTGCTGCCGCGTCTGCTGACTCTGCCTCTGCTGCTGCTGCGGCTGCCGCTCTTCTGCCTTTGCCATTCAATAATTGTTGCGGTCTTTTTTATCAACGCTATCAGCGGAAACATTCGCGCCGCACCCCGCTTGACCTTATTCCAAGCGCGCTCTCTTACACACTTCAAGTGAGTGGACAAGAGAGAGAAACACACAAACAGTTGCTACGGCACGCACGTCTCGCTCTCTCTCCCTCTCTCTCTGTGTGTGTGTGTGCGTGAGTTGCCGCCCTCTGTCGGTTTCACCCGCGCACTGCTCGTTCACTCATTCTCGCATTATGCGCATTCCACACACGCTACACTGCTCGTACGCTCTCTCCCGCTCGCTCTCTACATTCTCTCACACACACACTTTTTTTTGCAAGCTGCTGGCAAGCCTAGTCTCGCGGTCGGTGTTGCAACTATCAGCTTCAGCTGCGCGCCGCTAATCAGCACGGAATGTCAGATCGTAAATAAGTATGTACACACTTGTCACACTTGTGTATTGTACTATGGGCGGGATTTGTTTCTTACTGCTGCCACAATTTCAGTTACTTTCAGCTGACTCAATTTCTCTTTCTCTTATTTATGCTCAACTTTTGGCATCAAGTGTATTTCCCATTGATAGTGACGCCTGCCTATCAAATAAATAACCAAAAAAAAAAAAAAAAACAAAACATTCATAAAGAAAGCTTGTTCAAGTTCGCTGTATTACACATGTAGGGTGTTATCTATGGAATGCGCCACGCTCGAAAAAATATATAACTTCTCACTATCAGTTGATAGTTATATGACTCATGAAAGACTGTGTTATAAACAAGAAATGTTTCTAATTTTTTGTTAAAAAAAAAAATAAAGAAATATAGAAAATTAGCGAGCTGTCTCGCCCTATCAAGCGCAATGAGATCACATATAATTTTTTCGATTTTTGCCAAAGCCACACTATTGCAGATCTCGTGATAAGTGCGCTAATTTTCCGTGCCCGTTTCGGTTTCATTTTGGGCCACTGCTGACTGAGTTTCTTAACTTGTCTCTAACTACAACAACAATTACAAATTTGAATAATTCGCACGAGTGTTTGTGTGTGTCGTGCGGATCTTCGCAATGACGTGAGAATGAATGCAAATGCTAAAGTCAACAATAATGATAATTATAATGATTATTTATAATAATAATGACGATGATGACACAATTTTCTCGTTCGCTTCTTTAGATTTTTTATTTTCTTTTAAAACGATTCTATAGTTAACTGTCTGTCTGCTTCTTCTCCTACTTTCTTCTCCGGCACATCCATTCGTCTAGCTCTTGGGCTCTCTTTATAGTCATTTCTTGGTGCGTCCAAGCAGCGCAAGCCTAATTTATATAGCCTCCAAGCAGCGATTTGTGCCAATTTTCTTCTTGAAAGCGTCGAACGACAAGTAAAACGGGGAGAAAAACGGGGTGTAGAAACCTAGAAAACAGTTAGAAACAGTTCGAAAAGTCTAAAACTGTGCTTAAAACACATTGAGAAGACGAACCAATTTTTTGAAACAATCAAAATAAATGGAAAAGCAACTTAAATATTAAAAAACAAAAATAAAATAATAAACTTTTATATTCTTATACCATTTGATTCTGCCCAGCTTTGATCTCGTAAATTCTGCAATCTCAAGAATGCTATAATTACCGTATCTCATCATGCACGGACTTATAGATAAATTCTGCAGTGTTTTATAGACAGCTAAAGATAAAAACTTGTTTGAGTGTTAGCAAAGATAGCGCATCGTTGTTGTGTCTTGTCATTAGTTATACATAGATACGACAGCTATAAGAAACTTCCCAGAAGATCTCAGTTGTATCTGTGTCTTTGTATGTGTGTAGATTGTAAGTGATATGTGCGCTTGTAGTGCTGGCACGTCTATTCCGATTTATCTCAGTCGTGAAGATCTTAACTCTGTTGCTCGTGCTCGCTCTCTGCGCTTTTGTCTTGTCTTTTAATTAGAGTTTCCCCCTATTTCGGTTTTATTTTTATTTTCCTCTACTTTTGTTGGTGTGGCAACACTTCCCACGCCGCAAGCTAGGCTTGTGTGTATGTGTGTGTGTGAACTTACACATGTTTCTGTGGTGTGAAAATCACGTTATATGTTTTTTTTAGAGCAAAATTCCACTTGCTCGAGGGGTCCTCGGGGCCTCTTAGATCGCGGATCTTTTGGGTGCCTCTATTCGCCTTGAACTTGGCCTCCCTCCGCTCATAGAAAGTTCGGCAACAGCGAAACCAGTTTTCGCCTTAGAAAAAAAAAACAAAAAAAAAAGATGAGCAATGCGAATCTCAGAAAGCAGCAACTACTACAGACTTGCAATAAGCTTATGAAAGCTTCCAAAAAAGCTGCTTAGCATAAGCTGCCCAAGCTGTTGTTGTTGCCGTAGTTTGAGCTGCCACTTGACATTGAAAGCGCGTCGGCGAGCACGTGAATTCGCCGCAAAACTTGACCGTGAGTCACTCGGCTGGAAAAAACACGAAATTCGTGTACACTCACTGCGGGTAGTGCGAACGGGCGAAAAAGTTGTTACAGCACGAGTATTAAGTACATATATATTATATATATTCTGGTTCAGTAGACAGATCTAGAGTAAATTGTATATGGCTTTCAAGCTGTAGATGGATTGTTTCGATTAATTTATATATATATTTATTGAAATATATATATTCCTGTTTAGCAAAAAAATAAAGTTTATATTTTAGCTGCTCGCACGTATCTTTCTGTTAAACCAAAGTACCTACAGCTTACATAGCGTATTTCCAACACAAGACCTTCCTTTGCGATTCTCATTATTTTTGTTTTTGTCACATTTGAGTGCGCAGAGCAGCAACAAGACGTCGAGGGGCAGCATTAATAGTTGTAAAAAAAAGCAAAAGGCATGGAAAAAATACAAAAAGCAAACTAACTGTTAACAGCAAAAGAAAAAAGTAAGAAAATAAGAAGAACTCGTGTGTTGTTGCTTTACTGTTGCTTCGCATTTGCTTGTCTTAGTTGTTGTTGTTGCTGTTGTTGTTGCAAGTTTGTTGTTGAGCACAGTCCAATGTGTGCCCCAAATGTGTTGCGAATGTGCTGCAGAGCGGGGGGCCAAACGCACATACCGAATGGAATGCAAAAAGAAGAAATGAAAAAAAAAGAACACATTTGCCTGCTTAACCAGTTTCTCAAATGTTTTTAATGTCTATAGGTCAAGTGGCTGACTATATAAACTCTATATATAGAAACATGCGCACAGCAGAACAAACTAAGATAGATAAATCTCAATGAATTAAAGATATTTCCCAGAAATATAAACTGTAGTATAAGTGCTTATCAACTATAATTGGAAAACATTTTCCCATTTTCCTTCAGCTCTGATCATACAAAAAAAAACCCTCTTTAAACTGCAGTTTAAAGCATACTTATTATAATGACCATGGATAGCTGGGCGTGTCTCTTTGAACTCACTAATGGATGACAAACGCAATCTCTTTTTTTTTTTTGTAGTTTTCCCCGTTGTTATTTCTTGCTTAAGTTAAAGATTCACATAGATAGTTTTTTTTTTTTTTTTTTTTTTTTTGAAAAATGCAGAAAACATGGGAAAAAAAAAAAAACACCCATTCGTTGTCAACAACTTGCAAAACTCCTCAGATATACGCTCAAAAAATACTCTTTCGGGTATTCAGAACTCATTTGGCATAAGTCATATATGTTATATGGTATTTAAATTAAAGCTTTTATGAGTATTTAATACGGAATTCTTATGAAATTCCATTTTTGTGCGATATATTATTATTGTTGGATCATTCGCCTTTGTCTGGACTACCCCTATATCAATGTATAATGCGGTTTATTGAACTCAATCTTGGACGGAAGTCAAATAAAATCATGTGTCTAGCCGTCTCTCTCTCTCTCACTTCCACTCCCCAGCTCCGATGTTGTTGCATTTCTTGCTATTTTCTCGTTTTCTTGTTGTAAACATTGTAAATGGCGCAGCAAAATAAAATGCGGCTTCAACATCGTTAGGAAAAAGAAAAGAAAAGCAGCCTCCGCTGTGGCAAATTGTCAAAGAGATTACGTACAGACAAACCAAAAAACCCAAGGAGGAAATGTTTTAAATGTTTCCCCGCTGCCTTCATTCGAAGAGGCGTGTCAAAAAAAACTTGCTGATCGACTGCTATTACGATAATTATCTAATAAAATAAGAAAAAAAAACCTCATTTATATCAAATTTGGCATAGTGTGTGAACCAGTTGAGCTATATCAAACTAAAGAGCTTGGGAATTTTTTTTAGAGTCTTTATGTAATACGATTAAACGATTGTGTGATCTACATCACGCAACAAACATTATTATAAAGCTCTCCGCAGCATATCATATCATCATTAATTTTTAGAGTACTTATCACAGTTGTAGCTATTCTGCGATTGTCTTATTTACTTTGAGAAATATCTCTACTTATCTGGTATATGTTGCCCAAGTGAAACTGTTCAATATGTTTATTATATCATTATCATTATTATTATATCATTATCAATTATTGCACTATCTAACGCGGCCACAATTATTTAATTTCCCATTTTTGCTATTGTATCCTCATAAACTTGTGGTATGGCTCTATAATTGAATCGCAATCAATTGATAATTCAATAAAAATAACAATTAACAAAAGCTACGGTCGAGTGTGCCCGCATATATTATACCCTATGTCCGATTTGAAGCTGAATAAGTGCTGTGTTAATGGTACGATTGATTTGAAATTTGCTGGATATGTGCATTAAGTATGTCGAGGCGAAAAGTTAAGACCTTATTACTATGCTAAACAATCACAATTTGCCGATTAACTAGAACGTTAGACGTGGTAGGCAATATTTAAAATTATCTTCAACTGCGTATGGCATACAGACATCTTCATGCCAAATGTGATATTTCTAGCTTTTCTAATAGCTGAGATCTGCGTGTTCATACACACATAAATGGTTAAATCGCCTTGCCCGAATGCTTAGCAAGCATGTATATATTTCGTAGGCTCTGCTACACCTTCTGCTGCCTGCTACATACATTTGATATACCCTAATTTGGTGTAATTTCTATGATAAACGCTTAATCGATTTTGTCATCAATTCAGTTGAAGCGTGTTCAAACGCGCTCCGCCTTTAACTAACTGTAACTAACCATGGAATTGCGTCAAGGTTAGAGGAGGCAACATGAGTTGCAGCAGCAACAACAACAACAGCAGTAATAATAACAACAACAACAATAGAAAAATGCTCTAAACAAACCCCGACTAAAAATAAACTCATTAATTTAACAGTTTGCTGAAAACGCAACTAACAAAAAGTATAGACGGGCACAGTCAGCGCGAGTGGAAGCGAGAGGAGGCTAGGGCAGAGCCGGGGAAACGGGGGTTTGCTCACAGCAGTCGACGAATGTGGAGCAAAGACACAACGCGCAACAAACAAAACCAACGACTGCGAATCATACGCGGCACGCAACGCGGCGCCGAGTTGCGGCAAATTGCGGCGAATTGTATTGTGGAAGATGTAACTGTGTTTTCGAGCTGAGAAGCAGAGCGAGCGGGGAACGGGGGCAAGCAGTCAAGAATGGCCTAAAAGCAAAGAGCAAGAGAGAGGGAGAGGGAGAGCGAGAGCGAGAGAAAGAGAGAGAGACTTGCCTGAGAACAGCTTGGCGGCGCGTTTAAAGTTGACTGCACTTTGTGGCACATTCAACTGTCCCTTGAGGGGTTGCTGCAAGCCTCGAACACCTTCTGCGTCGTTGACTTCGCCTTCGCCTCGTCTTCGCCTTTGTCTCTCCCCCGCCGTTGCTCGTCATGCTCGAGCGCGCCACCATTAGTGACGTCATCAGTGCAACCACCAGAAGAAGCTAACAAAAACTTACGCACGCACACAACAAACACCGCACACATAAACACCGCACGCACACGCAAACACCGCACACAACCTGCGTCGAATTATGAGTAATAAATAAAGCTGGCGGCATCCAGTGGAGCCAAAGCTTGTGCAACCTATATAAACCCCGCGATAAACCATACACTAAAGAACAGAAAAAAAAGGCTAAAGTGCCAAAAAACAACTTCATAAATTGCCAAAAGCAAATCTACAGCAGCAGCAGCAACAATGGCAAGCGCCAACGCAAACTAAATAGAGAAATCTGTTTAGAATCAATTTCAAGCAAATAAATATCATTTGCCCTGATGCGATATTTGGGCAGTTGTGTAGTCGATAATACATTCAATATTATGGCAAACACACGAGAACAGCGCAGCGCAGAAATGAAGAGAGAGTGAGAGAGATATAGAGACAGCAGGTCGCATACTCTTTCCACAAAACAATTGAGAGATATTTATAGTATTTATTTAACTAATCAGTAAAATACTATATACTCTACCATATGTAGCTAACAAACTGATTTAGCAACAAAAAATAAGGGCGTAAAGTATTTGGAATTTGGGATATACCATGTTAGCCCGCTGAATGACCTAGGAGTCCTACCCAGATTTCTAACATTCATAACTTCTCCAAGAAACTTCCAATTTGGCTTTGGAATCTCATTTTGTTGATGTTTTGAGCTCCTTATTGATTCTGCATCAAAAAATAAAGCTGCTAAAATTTTGGACCATGCTTGCATTTTTGGGTCACTCAGGCTACACCTGGGAGACCTATCTAGATTTCGGAAGTTCATAACTTTCTTTAAAATGATCCAATTTTGCTTTGGAATGTCATTTTGTTCATGGTTTTAGCTTTAGATTGATTCTACATCAAAAAATAAAGCTGCTAAAATTTTGGACCATGCTTGTAATTTTGGGTCTCTCAGGCTACCCCTAGGAGACCTATCTAGATTTCGGAAGTTCATAACTTTCTTTAAAATGATCCAATTTTGCTTTGGAATGTCATTTTGTTTATGGTTTTAGCTTTAGATTGATTCTACATCAAAAAATAAAGCTGCTAAAATTTTGGATTATGCATACATTTTTGGGTCACTCAGGCTACACCTGGGAGACCTATCTAGATTTCGGAAGTTCATAACATTCTTTAAAATTATCCGATTTTGCTTTGGAATGGCATTTTGTTCATGTTTTGAGCTCCAAAAAAAATAAAGCTGCTAAAATTTTGGACCATGCTTGCATTTTTGGTCTCTCAGGCTACCCCTAGGAGACCTATCTAGATTTCGGAAGTTCATAACTTTCTTTAAAATGATCCAATTTTGCTTTGGAATGTCATTTTGTTCATGGTTTTAGCTTTAGATTGATTCTACATCAAAAAATAAAGCTGCTAAAATTTTGGACCATGCTTGTAATTTTGGGTCTCTCAGGCTACCCCATAGGAGACCTATCTAGATTTCGGAAGTTCATAACTTTCTTTAAAATGATCCAATTTTGCTTTGGAATGTCATTTTGTTCATGGTTTTAGCTTTAGATTGATTCTACATCAAAAAATAAAACTGCTTAAATTTTGGACCATGCTTGCATTTTTGGGTCTCTCAGGCTACCCCTGGGAGACCTATCTAGATTTCGGAAGTTCATAACTTTCTTTAAAATGATCCGATTTTGCTTTGGAATGTCATTTTGTTCATGTTTTGAGCTCCTTATTGATTCTACATCAAAAAATAAAGCTGCTAAAATTTTGGACCATGCTTGCATTTTTGGGTCTCTCAAGGCTACACCTGGGAGACCTATCTAGATTTCGGAAGTTCATAACTTTCTTTAAAATGATCCAATTTTGCTTTGGAATGTCATTTTGTTCATGGTTTTAGCTTTAGATTGATTCTACATCAAAAAATAAAGCTGCTAAAATTTTGGAGACCCATAGACCATGTGTTTTTCTCTTTTAAATCCATGGCCTTTAAATACCAGTTCCCAACATGAAATACCACAGAAATACCAACTATAATTGCTCTCAGCTGTAGTTGGTATATACAATCTACACATAAATACCAGCAGACCCCAGACAGACAATCAGATAATATTGAAACCCTGCCCCCTTTCTCTTTGGGCCCACCCCAGTTGAACGGGATTATATACACGTCAGTCTGTCTGTCAGCGTATCGCAATGACGTCACGTGCAATACAATTTTCCTGCGTGCGTTACGGAAAATGAATATCCGCAAACAAATGGCAAAAAACAGAGAGGGAGAGATAGTTCTCCACCATTCAATTCGTTCCTGTAGAATTGCGGCTATTCTTCGTAGCGCTACGCTTTTTCGTTCTGCGTACGCAACGCAATCGTTGCTGTTGTTTGTAGTTGGGAAAATGTTTTTCTTTTGTTTAGACCGTGTACCCTTTGTGTATTATATGGTTGGTTTTGTTTTATTTCGTTTCGTTTTTGGCATTTTTAATTAGCCAGTCGCGTTTTTGGATGCCAAACAGATTTTCCGGACTTTTTTTTTTAACTTTAGACAAAAAAAAAAAACAATAAAAGAAAAACTAATAAATAATGCCGGCTATAAAATATGTCTCCATATTAAGTTGATTTTTAGTTTTTTTTTCTGTTTGGGTTCAGTTTTTATTGCAATATCTGTTAGATAACTTGATTTATTTCGCTTATACAGATTCATAACTTTAGGTAACCCCTTTTCGCATGTTCGTTGAAAACTTCAAGAGCTTACTCGATATAATGTAAAAGTTTTGAAAATTTTCCCGAACTGCATTACAAATGGTTTAACCTTGGCCGCCTAACTCAGCCAAGTCAATAAAAAACCGATTGTTGTGAGTAAATTAAAACTTTTTCAGCAAATTTTCAACTGAAAAAGTTTACGGTGATTTTTACTTGTGCGTCACAAATGCTGAAATTGCTATAAAAAAAAAAGAAAGGAAACGAAACCTAAAGAAAGCAAAAGAGTGAGAGAGAGACAAATGCGCACTTGTTGCATACCCTGTAAAACTTTGTTTATATTCTGAATGTGCATGTGTGCAAAGCAAAGTCGAAGCATTTATTATTATATTTTTTGTCACGTAGTTGGCATACCCCAAGACCAACTTTACAGGGTATCATTTAAAATTCCATTGAAATCAATAAAAATGCCTTAAGAAAAATAATAAAAAAATAGCTTAAAAAAAAATAGAATATGAAAGAATTTTCACGCCTTTCTGTGCCAATATTATAATAATAGTACATATAAAATATATGGTATATACTACACTTATTAATGGGTATGTGTCTGCTGTATACAGTTTAAACAGTGCTCGTTTTTGATCGTGTCCATAAAGACAAATAAAGTTCTTGTGCAAAAGGCAAAGATAATCGAAAATTGATTTCATTAGCACACTGTAGTCTTACTTGTGTTTCTGGGTGTGATTGTGCAGGTGTGTGTGTGTGTGTGTGTGTGTGTGTGTGTGTGTGTGTGTGTGTGTGTGTGTGTGTGTGTGTGTGTGTGTGTGTGTGTGTGTGTGTGTGTGTGTGTGTGTGTGTGTGTGTGTGTGTGTGTGTGTGTGTGTGTGTGTGTGTGTGTGTGTGTGTGTGTGTGTGTGTGTGTGTGTGTGTGTGTGTGTGTGTGTGTGTGTGTGTGTGTGTGTGTGTGTGTGTGTGTGTGTGTGTGTGTGTGTGTGTGTGTGTGTGTGTGTGTGTGTGTGTGTGTGTGTGTGTGTGTGTGTGTGTGTGTGTGTGTGTGTGTGTGTGTGTGTGTGTGTGTGTGTGTGTGTGTGTGTGTGTGTGTGTGTGTGTGTGTGTGTGTGTGTGTGTGTGTGTGTGTGTGTGTGTGTGTGTGTGTGTGTGTGTGTGTGTGTGTGTGTGTGTGTGTGTGTGTGTGTGTGTGTGTGTGTGTGTGTGTGTGTGTGTGTGTGTGTGTGTGTGTGTGTGTGTGTGTGTGTGTGTGTGTGTGTGTGATTGGCGTTTGTTTCACTGGCGCCTCGTGTATTTAGCTGCAACTTTTCAATTAGTTTTGCTGTCGTTCAACGTTGCGTATGAGTAACGCGCCAAAGCGATTGCTTTGCTGCTGTTTTTTATTGTTGTACCATGTTGTAATTGAACTTCTTCGGCATTGCAAACTTTTCAAACACTTTCTGTCACATCAATCAAGTTGAAAGTTTGAACATATCCAAGCAAATTTATGTACTGAAACCATTTAAGACACTTTTAAGTCGATGTATCTCAATGTCGTATCAGTTTAGCTAGGAAACTGACAGTAGCTGTGGTTTTTCTATATCATAAAGCTATATCTGGTTGTAGGATTGTTTGGAGAGCTTGTTTTTGCGCTTGCTACTCGATTTTTAATGATTTATGTGGGGGGCGTGGCTAAATTATAAAGCAAACTTAAGGACATAGCAATATAAACGATCGTTGTCACCAAATTTGATGGCTCTAGCTCTTATAATCTCGGAGGTCGAGGCATTTATACGGTCTGAGAGACGGACAGACAGATGAAGAGGCAGACAGACAGACAGTCTGTCGTGCACAGGCACGATTATAAATATGTTTTTTGAGCTAGTATTTACAAGTTAATATTATGCCTTAGGTACCATTATTTTAGCATACAAAAGACTGTATAATCTAATTATAACATACATATTTACATATTTAGAAATTACAATATCATGTGCCCAAAGAGTTTTTTCTCTGTGTACCTAAAGTATTTGCTTCGGGATAGTTTAGAGTATTTCTTGCTGTTTTCGCATAATCAACTTGCTTTGTTGGGGACCCTAACTGGGCGTGGGAGTTTCAAAATTTGTCCTAGTGTGTCTGTGTGTGTGTGCGTTTGTTTGTCTTGTTGTTTTTTCTTTCGGTTTTTTGTTTCAGGTCTATTGATTGACGCGCTCGTTTGCCGCGATTACTCATACGCCGCGTGGTGGCACTCGACGAGTGTTTGTTGTGGCAGTTTCGTTTGTTTTCGTTGTTGTTGTTGCTGCTGCCGTTGTACTTGTTGCTCACGTTGTTTTATTTGACAGCTGCCGCGTTTTTCATTTCTTCATTTTCAATTTCCCAGGCCCAGGCCCCAGGCGCGTCGCCATTGGGAAACCGAAAACTGTAGCTCACATCTCGTGGTGCAACCACAAACAATTCAAGTTCAGTTGAAAACACTGACTGTATGTGTGTGTGTATGTGTGTTTGTGTGTATAGTATACATTATTGAGTCAGCCTGCAGCTGCCAATAATACGCCAACCAAAGCTGGCATTAATTTTATTGCGGTTTGCATTAGCCTAAATTTAGACCTGTTACACGATACGTTTAAAACGTTTTTAAGTTGTACTTTTTTACTCAACTTTTTTTAGGCAAATATATGCTGCAATTTCTGCTTTTACAGGGTATTAAAGTAGCCAATAATAGAGTGTGCTTTCAAGTAACACAGACTTAATTAGTTTACTTTAGTTTGGCGGCTTTTGAATGGCGATTTTCCTCGAAAACAAGGTATGCATGTAGAGACTCTCTGCTTTTTTTTTTTTCTTAGCTTTTTGCACTCGCGCACTCTCATTGCATGAATCATTCAAGTTTGAAGTATGAATCGGCCCCCATATTCGCTTGCTATTCATAGCTTTTTCTAGCGAAAAACGAATGTGAGTTATTTGCATGTTTGCCGCATAATTAATCAGCTTATATCTATTTATATATATATATATTATTATATTTATAGTTAATATAATGATAATAATCTCGCGCGCGATCTGCAATTGATCTGCGCTGCTTTGGCGTTTGGCAACAAGCCAAATAACCACGTGGCAGCTGTCTAGCAACGTGTGTTTTTTTTTTTTTTTTTTTTTTTTTTTTTCCCTCTCTGTCTGTGTGTGTCACCCTGTTTTTCCATGCCAATACGTAATTTCACGCCTTAATTTATTGCAATCGATGACGCGGGGCGAAAGCCTAATTGCGAATGGGGCAGCAAAGCAACAAACGGCAACAACTGCAGCAGCACTGCCAACAACACTACGCAAGCATTGACCGGGCCAAGCGTCATTTTGGCCAGCTCTGCATTATGCTAGCCCGTCTCATGTGAGCGTGTGTGTGTGTAAAAAGTTCATTCAACCTTTTGTTTTTCTCTCTCTCTATTTTATGCTTCATTTGTCGATTTGTTGCTCGCCAAAGTGGCCAAAGCTTTTTATGCAACAATAACTGTGTAATAACCGCCGCCGCCGCCAAACGTATTCGCAATTTGTGTGCCTGTGCAGAGTATTAAAACAGTTAAATAACTGTCAAATCAAATTGCAAGGAAGGTGCCACGGAAGAAAGTTGGAGGGGTGGGTAACTAATTAGTGCAGCAATCGATAACTTCACTATAGATACGATAACAGCAGCAATGTGTTTATTGCCTGTTTAAATATCTGCGAATTGAGCATGCTTCGATAAGGTTGCGATTTGCTATGATAGAGTAGTGCGATGATGATGAAATTTCGCTGCCCGTTGCCTATCAAAGTCATCGTTTGTATGCTGAAGTTTCGGTGTGTTATCTTGGAAGACTATTAAGTTATGTGAGAACAAAGATCTGTCTGTATGAACACACAGATCTCGGTTATTCGAAAAGCTAGCGATAGCAAGTTTGGCATGCACATTTATGTATACCATACGCTTCTTAAGCATATTTTAAATTTGTAGTGCCACGCCCAATGCCCATGCAAATCGTTAACAGCGCTGCCTCTCCTCTCTTCAGCTCCTACATGAGCCACGAATATTATACATGTGTTTTGCCTTGGGCAACACATGTAAAGGAGTGTAGAAGTGTGTGAAACGGGGGGAATACAAGTCAGGTTCGAGCCTTATACGTTTCAATTGTCGAACGGTTGAATGACTGAGCAAGCCGAGCGACAGGGCCTGTCGCCCCGTTTTAGCCATGGCCCAAAAGCAGGAAGCCCAAACTTGAATGTTAACCCTTTTCTTTTTCTATTTTACAGAGCTTAACAGCTGCCACAGCGGAAGAGGCAACCTAGAGAGAGAGAGAGAGAGAGAGAGAGCTTGCTTTGTGTGTGTGTGTGTGCCAATCGTTGAACCGTTTAGCGATCGCCTCCCTCTCCTCCGGCACCAGCTCCTTGTTGTGCTTGTGCTGCCTCCCCTTATCCCGTGCTGCGCGTGTACAATCAACAAATCAAATCAAACCATGAGCAAGAAACCGACTGCCGGCCCGGCGCTGCACAAGGTCATCATGGTGGGCAGCGGTGGCGTTGGCAAGTCCGCACTCACATTGCAATTCATGTACGATGAATTCGTGGAGGACTACGAGCCGACCAAGGCCGATAGTTATAGGAAAAAGGTGAGTCTTCTTGCAGACACTCAACAAGTCCGTCTTAACTCCATTACTCTTTTTTTTCTCGCGCAGGTTGTGCTCGATGGCGAGGAGGTACAAATAGATATACTGGATACGGCTGGGCAGGAGGATTATGCAGCCATCAGAGATAATTATTTTCGCAGCGGCGAAGGCTTCCTCTGTGTCTTCTCAATCACAGACGACGACAGCTTCCAGGCCACCCAGGAATTCAGGTGAGCTGCGTGTGTGTGTCTGTGTCAAGAGTTCATTCTGTCGTTCTCGAGTGTGCTCAGTCACAGTCTCTGCCAGCTGCACAAACTCGCTAATTAGTTGAGAGAGAACGCAAGCGCCTGCAGCAAATGAAACCGGGTTTAATTAAAGCGTTCAGTTTGCTTTAAACTGAAAAATAAATCTAAGTTAATAGGCAATGCCATAGGTGCCTTTAACTTGACTTTAGATGATGCTATCGTTGCTATAACTATTGCAGGGTACAGTTTTTTATTTAAAACTGAATAGTGTAAATACGTTAACTATCGCACAACGATACTATCGATAAGTTCAGTCTTTGAAAACAAGCTAAGAAGTTTCAATTAAAAGTAGAATAACTAATTTTCTTCTACTATGGCATGAGTTATCGATATGTTACTTGTTCTTCTTCTACAATGCCACTTTAGGGTAGATACTATCGATACAAATTTAATAAAACTATCGCAAGCCTAACTACACTAAACCTGCCAAGTTTAGTCAGTTTTTCACTTAATTTTAGTTCAAGCCAAGCAAATTATTGCCTTAAACTATCGCCTAAGTTATCGGTACGAGCGAGCTACCTTGTTATGCCTAAAACCCAACCCATTAGGCTTGAGAACCACAATTTCCCTTTCCTTTGCTGACCCCAATTAGGAATGTGAGCAAAACACGAGATTCCACCCAGATATAACTACCCTTATTACCCTAAACTGGCGGGAGGATTGTACTCTGCCAACGACAGGTTTCTCTATCAGTTATTAAGTGTGACCAGGTGTGGCTCGACTCGACTGTTTGACGAACTGCTTCAGTATTGATGTCGTGACACCTCAATGAGTCATTGACAGACTCGAGTCGGCGACGGCGACGGCGGCGGCTTATCAAAAAGTCGTGCAATAAAAACATATTTAGCTAACAAATTACTCATGCTACCCTCTTTCGCCCGCTCTCTCTCTCTCTTTCATTCCTCTTCGCAGAGAACAAATATTGCGGGTGAAAAACGATGAGAGCATACCGTTCCTGCTGGTGGGCAACAAATGCGATCTGAACGATAAGCGAAAGGTCCCGCTGAGCGAGTGCCAGTTGAGGGCGCAACAGTGGACCGTACCCTATGTGGAAACATCGGCCAAGACACGTGAGAATGTGGATAAGGTAAGTGCGGAGAAAGCGTGATTTGTAATGAAACGGAGGGGAACGTGTAGGTTGCTCTTAGGGGGGGTTTCGCTGACTATCGTGGCTACTATCGATGGCTCAGATCGATGCGAGCTGCTATCGATAGCTGAAATCGAAGTGCATTTAGAATTCTAAAAGCTATCGATAGTTACATTTAAAAGATCTGAACCGATCACCATCGCTTTGAGCCTATCGATAGCTAACCGATAGTTTCAGCTATCTCTCTTTCTCTCTGTGTTTCTCTCTGTCTATGTCTTTACATCTCTCCCCTCTTAATGCATACTATATTTAATGTAAACACATTTGCAGACACATTTTGAAGGCTCTTCGACAATTGGCTAAGCAAAGCAAATGCAAGAAAAAATAAACTATTTATTATTATCGATGATTTATGAACAGAACATTCGCAAAAACGAAAAATGCAAACATTTATTGCACACACATGATTGTTTTTCATTCGCTTTTGTTTTTTTTTTTGATTTTTTTTTTTTTCTATGAACGATTTCTAATTGATTTTCGTGTTCGTTCGTACTCTCCTTTGATTCCTATTTTGTGTGTGTGTTTTTTGTATTTTGCGAGATTGCGTAGACAGTAATCAGCAACAACAACGGCAACATCAAGTACCCGCAACAACAATCAAAGGAGCAACAACAACAACATTTTTGACTCACTTTAATTTTTTTTTTTTTTTTTTTAATATCACCTAAGTGCCTTACGATTCACCTGGAACATTCTTATCGAGTGTTTCTTCATTTACCACCGAGCAAATCTCAAGCTATATAGTTTTTATAGGCTTCTTGTTGTTGTCGCACGCAGACACCTACACACACACACACACCCACAAACACTTAAACTCAAACTCACACACGCACACAGTCATATATAGTAGAAATTTGTGATTTGTTTTGTAGTAGTACGATACTTGACAAATATGAATGTTACTATAATATAAGTGTGCTAATATCACTCTAGAGTTGCGTTGTCTAACTCTGCTCGGAACTGCCAGTTTTCATGTGGTTTTATACATATATATCCATGTTCGCAAAACCGATTCGAAGCCATCAGATTGTACGCAACGAATATCTAACAATGCGTTTGTGATTTAACTTTCGATAATTCGATAGATAGCTACTTACTATCTTCTTCGATAATGCCGTCAGTGCTGTCTGCCTTTGAGTACTTAAAAAAAAGGCTATTTTTATCGGAAAGCTATGAAAAGAAAATTTTAAAAAAATTTTCTAAAGAAAAAAATGAAAAAAAAGGGCTAGAAATAACAACGTAAAATTGTTACTTCATTTATGAATTGATTACAAAAAATATTTTTGTGTAAATTACATAGGAAAAACGTTGATAAATTTGAAAGAGTGGGAAAGAGTGAATTCAAAATAAGCTAAATTAAATGAAAAAAAAAAAAACCGATTGGGCAGCACTGATCAGCCTTAATCAAATAACTAACGATGTTGTAAAACGTAACGCCGCTTACCTCATATACTACTAAGTCTTATTGTTTCCCTTACTACAGTCAAACCGGAACTGAAGAACTGTAATAACTTTGTGAAGTTTTCTTTTCAATTTTAAGTTATTTTTTAAGTATTATTTTCTTGTTTTATTTATTATTTTTTGCGCGCATCTATGACACGCCGCACTCTCTACAAAAAAAAAAAAACAAACACTTGATTTCCTCGCCCCCTACTGGTCGTTTAGAGAGCCTGATTATAATCTAATATATAACACCCACAAAAACAAACACTTTATATGCTATAAATATGTCTACACATATATATAGAGATATGATATGTACATGTATATCTTATATTCCCATCACAATTGCAGGTATTTTTTGATTTGATGCGCGAAATAAGATCACGAAAAACCGAAGATTCGAAAGCCACGAGCGGGCGTGCTAAAGATAGATGCAAGAAGCGGAGACTTAAGTGTACCCTACTTTAGGCATTAGGTGCATACGAAAAAACAATTTACAAAAACAAAATAAAACCGATTAAGTACACACACACACATACCCTATACTTTCTATATATCCACCCACACCCACACAAACACACTACATCTTTCTCTCTCTATATATATCCCCCGAAGTACGTAGATTTGGGCTCTTTCGCTTTTTTGGCTTTTTGCAAGACTAAATTTGACTTTATAAACTATGCTTATTATCTTTGTTTAAGTTGATATTTTGATTGTTTCTTTATTTTAATTTAGATTTGAATACATAACACACAATAACAGTAACACAATAACAAATGAATAATAATAACAATAATATTATTATTAACAACTACCATAACTTGTGTATGCCTTGTTCCTCTCTTGATCTCTCCCTCTCTCTCTATCTCTCTCTCTGTGTACTAACCGCATCCCGGTGAAACTTGCATGTTGCTGAGTATATAGTAAATCAGACTGATTCTTAAGGTTTATATATATATATATATATATATATATATATATATATATATATAAATATATATCTGCTAAGTAGCCGAATCAGCGTTATACAAATACTGACATAACTTGACTTTCCATTGTTGATATATAAACAACATTTTCATAATAAATAAAATAAATGTATATATAATAATTTCCAGCGGATTTTAAGATAGTCTGGGACCCACACAATACGTTCCATCACTTTCTCTTCTACAATTATAAGACTTTATACAAAAATCAAATCTATCGAAACACTTCGATAAATAGTAACTAAAACTTCTTAATCGATTTACTATCGCTTGTTTGATAAAGTATTAAGAAGTTGCTTTGAAACGAGATGAGAAGTTAAGGAACTGGTTAAAATTGAATTAAAAGAAAGCAAACACACACACTCATATTAATACAGATATACATACCCACACACACACACACACACACCCAAAGTATGCTTATGTATTTGATTTTACTGAATTTAGCACACGAATATGTCAATTCTTCTTGGACATATTTTTGCAATTATTTTATTTTGTATGGCGCTCGTATTTTGTTATTTCATTTTGGTTTTTGTATTGTTTTTTTTAATTACTTCGGATGTTATTTGGAAAATTACTTAAATGGTGTATGAAAATCGTTTGCTTATGGTTTTTAGCCATTTTCAAAATTTTGTAACAATAGAACCCAAACAAAAAAGCTTAACTCAAAAAAAACAACAATTAGTTATAAACAAATAATTCGAATTTCAAGCTAATAGAAACCTTTTCTCTGTGTACAGGTATTTTTCGATCTAATCAAAGATATTTCATCACGCAAAAAACAACGTCAGATGGACGTGAAAGAGCCGACAAAGCCTTCTCCTTGCTGCCAATTGTTGTAAGAACTCAACTGCGACAACAACGACAACAACAAAAACACCATCAACAACAACAACAAGAACAACAACTAAAGCTACAAGAAGAAGAAGAGGTAGAGGTGGAGCTAGTGGAGCAAACGAGATGAAGAACAACAACAACAACAACCAAAAGCCGTTAATCATACAATACAACACAACTACACAATAAAGGCAACACGGATACAAAACCACAACAAAAACAAGCGCCTGTTTTGTTAATCAAATTTCTATAAAGCAGTCGGAATAAAAAAATTGTAACAAAATTATTTGCAACATTTCAACGATGATTAAAGAATACAAAAAAAGAAGAAATTATGAATTATGTGTAATATACATAAAAATAACAATAAATATACAAAGCATAAAGAATGAAATTGCATTAAAAAATATAAATATACATAAACAACAATAAAAACAACTACAACTATTATTTAGATAAAACAAGAGAGCACAGCGCGCCAGCTTTTAATAATTATATGATTTATCAAATTATTTTGCTATGCTAAATTAAAAGTAAAGCAACATACACACACATACAGTGGAGCCACGCTAAAGCGAGCACTTGGCAACAAGTGCAGACTTCTTCGAGTAGGCTCGACTCTATGTTCATTTGATTACAATTTCTATAGATTTCACTCTTTGTTTGTGTATAAACTAATAGCAAAATGTTAAACAATAAAAATAAACCACACACACACACACTGAAAGCTTTTATAATTATACAATACGTACATAATTTAGTAAACAAAAAATATATATATATATATTGTAAAATGCAGCTGCAAAACAAACTGAGAACATAAACCAAACTTCATCTTTTTATTAATAATTAATTAAAAACCACACAAAGAAATATGCAACAAATGCAAACTTTTGTAATTTTCTAATTAAGCCAGAGAAACGAAAGAAAGAGAACAACAACAAAAACACTTAAAACATATGTAGCTATTGTTAAAAGGAAAAAAGAATAGGAAACAACAACAATTCTCTAATTGATTTAATTTGCATAATCTTTGAAATGATCGAGGTTGCGAGATACGAGATGATTAAGATTATGTTTAATTATATTTTGTTTTTTTTTTTTTTCGTGTGCAACATTTAATGAAAATTGTTTCTTGCAAACTGCATTCTGTATTCTAATGTCTAAGATATTATTATTATTACGATTATTATTATATTATTATTAATATCAATATAATGTTACTTCTAATTATTATTATTAAATATATAAGCTATGCAATCGACGACCTTACGCTATATTATTATTTACTCGATCTACGCTCCCGACTACTACGACTCTCCAATTTTGTTGTACATTTCCTCAGATTGCTTTAGTTTTTGGCTTCTCTATTTTTTCTGCTTCCCTTTTCTCCTACATATATGTATTTTGTGTATGATAAATTGAGAATCCGTAAATGTTGCTATGTTTACATAAATATAGAGTATGTATATCTAATGTTAAGGGCCTAGGAAACTGGATAGATTACACAGCAACAGCCCAATAAACACACACACACATCCACACACTACCTTCCTGCTCTCACTTATACTCACACACATGTACGTGTACACAGTCCCATATACACAGACATATATCGGAATTTAAATAAGTAACAATTTTTTTAGCAGCAATGGCAAAGCATTTTTTTGATAAACTATTATTATAATGATTATGAGTAAAACTGGATTGAAAATATGTTTAGCTTGGAATAAAACAAAACTATGAGAAATCTACGAGAAAAACGTTCTTTTATTGGTTTGGTATACTCTATTCTATCCCAGAATTTATAGGATGGGCGCACTCTGGCCGACTTCTACAAGCTTGCCGCTGAAAAACTCCCAACCCTTCCCAAAAATAAAAAACAAGATTCAATTTTGTTTTGAAATCACTTTTTTATTTTTTTTCTTGCATTTTTGTTTTCTTTACACATTTATAGAATATATATATATATATATATATCATTTCTCATATATATTTTTATACTCGTTTTTGCAATTCTTCTGTTTTCTTTTTTTGTTTTTTTCCATTTTTTGTTGCCTTCCGTTTGATGCATTTAAAATTAATTTTACATGTTACATTTTACAGCTAAAAGATGTTCGTTTTATTTTTTTTGTTTGTTTGAAATATTCTTTTGTCTGCTTTCTCCATATTAATATATATATATATATATATAACTTTTGTGTTTGTTGCTTTTTTGTTGTTGTTTCTTTCATTCTTCATACATTTATAATTTGCAATACTCCCGATTTGTTGTTTTTAAAGTTTTGTGTTTTTTTTTTTTTTAAATTAAGTAAGTAAAATAATAATAGCATTTCTAAAATGAAATCGTTTAGTAATTATTAGAAAAAAAAATTAAAACACTCACATAGTTATAGAGTAAAGGCTAAAAGTAAAGTATTATGTTCATTACTTGGCTACTTACAAAGGTAATTAATTAATTTAATTTAATTAAGAAAAACGCATTCAAAATTAATTATCTAATAAGCAAACATATATAAATATGCAGATCTTTAAAACGAACAAACTAAATACACATTAATCATAATGTTTTTCGGATTGCTATATATATATATATATAATTCTGATATACATACATGTGTATATATATTAATATTGTATTTTTTATTGTTATTATTTTTTTTACATTTATTTTATCCGTTAGTTTTTCTTTTTTCTCATCATCATCAACATTCGTCTTCGTGGTTTTAGAAATTATCAGGCTAAGCATATACATTTAAAACATTTACACAAACATTTATGCTTAGATACTAAATTTTTGTGTTTGTTATTTATCATTTCTTTTGAAGTAGCGTTTTTTATTCTTCTTTAATGTGAAAAAACACAATTTTATATATATATTTTTTTTTAATTTTTACTAATCGTTTGCTGAAACTGTGGTTAATTTTTTGTTTGTTAAATTAGAAAAAATGAATATTGGTTCTACAGCAGACATGTGCCCAAAACATAAACATTAATAACATTTTCCGAGTCGCAACGAAAGTATTTACAAAAAATATTTATGTTTGGGAGTGGTGAAAATAAACAATTTTTGGGTTCATTTTCTCGTCTTCTTCGCTTTATTTCGTTGCCCCTCCCCCCAAATGGGGATTTCTATGTAATGTTCTCGCTTTTTCAGTAAAATTATATTAAAATTTCCCAAGTTTTTTTTTGTTTGCCTATTGTTACTCTTTCTCTTGCCTTATCATTTTGTTTAATACTTTTTCACACGCACAGAGACGCACACACGCACACACATCGAAAAAAATGCTCCAAAATATAATATTTAGTTTAGTTTCTGTCTTCTGTTCTTAAAGTTCATAGTTATACATAAATATATATCTATATATAGTATATGTTGTTTTTTTTTTTTTACTTTTTCTATATTCTTTGTGTATATAAATATTCCATACAAGTTTTTTCGTGTTTCTTCTGTTTTTTTCTTTGTTTTTTTTTTTTTTTTTGTTTTTTTATTTTCTTTTCATTGTTAAATTACATCAGATTTTGGATCAGTTGACGTAGAGCTCTTAAGGCGTTAAGGTTTGTTTAGCTTGCTACGAGCATGAAAACGAAGAAAGAAAATCAGAAAATAAAAGAAAAATTTGCGAACCCTACAATGTTTGTTATACTTTCGACAAATAAAGCTATAGATCTGATCTGATATTACAATTAATATGATGCTGTTCGTTTGGTCATAGATAGAGAGAGGGAGAGAGAGACTATTGAATAACTGTGTCTGCAAGAAGTGTGTGTGAAAACGGCGGGGTGTGTGTAGATTCTAATTGTATATATATCTATGCAGATCTTGCCCAATGCTTGAGTGGTTGTGTGTGTGTGTAAGGATGCATAAGAATGAGATGAGAGAGGGAAAGAGAGAGAGAGAGAGAGAAGTATGTGTTCCTACGGCACTACACAACTACAGATATGGGCATATATATATATTTATTATATATATACGATACGGATACATCGAATACACAACATGTAAATGTCTTATATAGGGTTTAATCGGCTACACACACACAGACACACACACGCAACTGACTGAGAGTCGCTTCTCTGGCTCTCTCTCTCGCTCCGTAGTACAACGGGTTTACGATGGGAACATAAGATACAAGAACTTGTATTTTAAACTGAGTAGAGTATTTGATTTGATTTCGCTAACAGATCTAGCTTGGGGTTGGGAAATGTTACTTTGCTTTTGGTCATAGAATATAGCTTAGATATATGTATATTCACACTCACACACACACACATACGCACGCACACTCGTATGGTATATGAATATATAAATACGTGTGTCTTTAAACTTAAGAGTTGTAACACAATATCAAGTTCTATCTGTTCGTACGTTGTTGCTACCTACACATACATAGACTACATACACCTACAACTACACACACATATACACCTATTTAGCATGCATGTAGTTTAGTTCTCTATATTTTTTTTCGGTTGTTCTTCCATTTTTTTTTTTTTTTTTTTTTTTTTCTTTTTTACATAAAGCGTTACCCATTTTGGTGGTTTCTGTTACAACAGCGCATTCTTGTTTTTTTTTTCTTTATTGTTTATTTTTGAAAAAGTTTTGCTAGATGTGTGTCTGTGTGTGTGTGTGTTACATAAATTCAAAGTTCTCTACACATTTGTTTTACACTCATTTTCCGCTTTATTTTCTATCGCCTTTCTCTGTGCAGCGTTTCTGCTTTAGTTTAATTCATATAATTAACTTGCTTATTGTTAAGTTGCTACATGTGTCTTCGTGTGTGTGTTTGTGTGCGATGTGTGTGTGTTGTGTTGTGTTGTGAGTGTGTGTGATGCTGCTGCTATTGTTGTTGTTGCCCACTAGTTCAATATTGTTGCTATTGCTGCTGCTGTTGTTGTTGCTGCTGCTGCTATTGGTGTTGTTTTCTTTAACTTGTTTTGTTTTTTATGTTTTCGTGTGTGTATAAAATTATTTATTAAAAATAATTTCCATCTTCATTTTTTTTTCTTTTTTACTTTTATGCATTTTTGCTTTAAGTGTTTCATTTAGTTCTTTTTTTTACTTTTGTAATTTTTTTTTGGTTTTTTGATTTTCAAAATCGATGCTTAAATGTTGGGCGGAACTGTTATGTTTTGTTGTTGTTGTTGTTGTTCATCTTGTTCTTGTTGTTGTTGTTGCTGTGTGCGATTGTTTGTTGCAGTTGCTGCTGCTGCTGCTGTTGCTGAAGTTGTTTCTGCTTCTGCAGTTGGTGCGGCAGCTGCTGCTGTTGCTGTATAAGACAGAATGCGTGGAAACTGAGCGAGATTGAGAACTAGTTCGTTTCCAGCTGTTGTTTTCTTGTTTTGTTTGTTGATTTTTTTGTTTTTGTTTTTTGTTTTTTAAGGTGGGAGCTGTTGCACACAATTCAGTTGTTGTTGTAGTTGGTTTAGTTTTGTTGTTGTTGTTGTTATTGTTGCCGCTTTACTGCGCCGCCGTGCTGCTGCGTATCAAGAAGTAGTTGCGATCCGTGTCCGTTTGATGGAAGCCACCGGAATGAGCTGAAGCGAAAGCGAAAAAGACAGAGACAGAGATAGAGAGCGGGTTAGTTGTTATTCTATGCTATGCCTTACCATTCGCAGCGCCAACTGTTGCACCATTCGCTGCTGTTGCAGTCACAATTGTGGCGCCACCGCCTACGCCCGACGCACTGCCATGAAACTTGATATTGGCACCACGTGTAGCGGCCAATAAATGCTGCGTCGCTGTCGCCCCTGTCGTTGTCGACGCCACCGCTGCCGACGTGGGCGATGATGAGGACGACGATGAGGAGGATGATGAGGACGAGGACGAGGATGATGATGAAGAGGATGACGATGAACCGCCGCCAATGAACGACACCGAAGACGAAACACCGCTCGATGAGAAACTCGGCGATGGCGACGGTGTCGATGGTGTTGGCGATCCTCGTATGGTTACCGTGGCGCCAACCACATGCGGACTGCCGGCGGGGCTGCTTTGTTGCGATGTGGACGATTCTGTCGGCGAGCCACTGTTGCTCCCGTTGCCGTTGCCGTTGCCATTGCTGATGTTGCTGTTGTTGGCCGGCGACGACGACACCATTGTGCTGATGTTCTTGAGCATACCGATGGTTACTACGGCGGGATTCAATAACGTGTTCTGATTCTGCTGGGCATAGATTATGCCGCCGCTGCTGTTATTGTTGTTGTTGTTGCTGCTGTTGTGTTTGTTGCCGCTGGCGTTGCTCTTGTTTATCACAGATGACATGGCCGTTGTTGGCATAGCGGTTTGCAGCTGTAACGAGACGCGAAGAAGAGATTAGAGAAGGCGCAAGTTAAGCCTTAAGTTCGACATTAAGCTTGCCTATCGATTAACAAACTATCTATAATTTTTCATAATTTTTCTAGCTCATAGAACTGCAACTTGTCAAAACTATACACGCTGTACTTCACTAAAGAGAACTAAGAAGTATTTATAGCCCTTTATACTAAGTAGGTAGGCAACATTAAATAAAATATATTTACTATCGTTTACTATCGATAGTAGCGCCTAAATCTCGTGCAATTACTACGTTTGTCTAGCCAGTTATATAATAACTTGTATGCTTATAATCCCATAGGTTTTTAAGTGGAAATAAGTGTGCATTTAGTACTCAGCTGTGTGTGTATGTCAAAGTAGCAGGTTGTGCTTTGAATACTATGGCTAATATATACAAATTATAACTTTGTGTGGGCGTGGCAGCCAAAATTTGCCATGAACTCTAGCTGCTTAAGGCATAGCGGCATCTGTATACCAAATTTGAGGTACTTAGCTCCTTGAATAGCCTAGATCTGCGTGTTCATACAAACTCACAAGGCTCAAACGAAAGCTTTAGTGTTTCTAAACAGGAATAGACCTATGCTGCTGCCTGGTAATAAACATTTGTATGTTATAATTATGATATTAAATCCTAATGAGCTCATACACTTGCTGCATAATGCCACCTGGAGAGGTATAGATAGCTCTACTCGGTTTCATCTGGTACACTGGTTTCATTTACTTACACCAGCGACACAAATGGGCGTGGCGGTGCCATCAAACAGTATGGGCGGTGCGGCAGCATTGCGAGCAACTGCTGCCGTTGCTGTAGCTGACGATCCTCCCGATGACGACGACGACGACAATGACGGGGGCGAAGATGATGATGACGATGATGTTGCTGCTGCTGCTGCTGCTGCGGATGATGATGTTGCTGTGGTCTTTTGGCAGAAAGATGCACAACCCTCTGCAAAGTTCAAGAAAATCAAGCGTTAGCGATGTGATAACAAATCGTATCGATATGCAAATTAATCGATTTGCAGCGATTGCATATGCCGTGAAGGTTGTGCGCGGGAGGGAGGTTGTATCTAATCATATGCGCAACTTGAGCTACTTTTGCGCATTTACGATTGGATTTTGTTCATGGCAACAATTTGCATTGCAACGCACAGCGCTCCCCGCCGTGCCCCGCTGCCACTTACCCTGCTCATTTAGATTGCTCTGATCCATGGGACGTCTCAGGCTATTGAGGAGATTGAGACGCTTCTGCAGCTCGATCTTTTTCTTGGCAAGATGTTCTATCTCCGCCTCCTGTTCGCGATCGCACTTGGCCAATTGCTGTACGGGAAAAAGCAGCATTAGAATGAGGTCCAAAGAGTGGATAGAGATAGAGGTAGAGAAACACTTACCAAAACTAATTTGTGCGCCTTGTCGAGTATTGTCAAATTTGAGGTCTTCTTGCGATCCTCATCGCGCAACGGCAACTGATTCTTTAGCACCTCGTAGCAACCCTTGAGCTGTGCACGTCGATTCTTCTCGAGCTTGTTGTGCACCTCGCGTGTGCCCGCGCTGCAAGAGTAGCAGAAGTAGAGGTTAGGGAGCTCATGGGGGAGGGAACTTGTTGCAGCTCACGACACTCACCCATTGCTATTGGAACTGATGGTACGTCTGCGTCCGCCATGTCCGCTCAGCTGAGATCCTGTTACCGGCGCCGAGGTCGACACAGTGGAGGCAGCTGCCGCAAGCAATGCCTGCTGCTGCTGCTGCTGCTGCTGCTGTTGCAGTTGCTGCTGCTGCTGTGGCTGATGCAAATCGAGTATGCCCCGATAGGGATCCTCCGAAGAGCTAATGAATTTAATGATGCCTCCGCCATGATGTGTGGATTGCGCTGAAAGTTTATGCGAGGACATTGAATAGGATCGATTGCGTGTAGATTCGACCAATTTGCGTGTGGCCATCGGCGGTGGGGTGAGCGGTATTTGCGATTTATGCGTTGTTGCATGAAATGCTGTGGCTGCTGCTTTTGCTGCCGCACTGGCCCCCCCGTTGCTACCGGCAACGTTGCCATTGCCGACGGCTGCTGCTGTTGCTGCTGCGGCGCCTTTGGCATCGGTGAGCACGAAATACTTGAGCGGTAAATCGGAAGAGACACCGCCAACACTTGCCGGCAACTTGTGCTTGAGCGTGTGTGTGGGTATTACACTCGCCGTGGGCGTGGCTGTGGTGGATACAGGCAGCTGTTGCAGTGGCAGCAGCACAAAGGCGGAACCATCGAAACGGCTGGCGGGCGTTACTTTTGCTGCACCCGCCCCTGGCCCAACAGCTGCTGTAGTTGTTGTTGTTGTTGTTCCTCTGAATTTAGGTACTTGTTGCTGCTGTTGTTGTTGTTCTTGAGGTTGGGGATGGTGGGAGTTGGAGTTGAAGTTGGTCGAGGAATTTTCATCCTCTAAAAAACGAAAAAATTCAGAGAAAAATAAAAAGGTTAAATAAAATATAAAGAAAAAGTAGATCAAAATAAAATAAAATAGAAAAAGTAGATAGATAGAGCATGATAAACAGAGCGTCTTAAATGCCAAATTTTGGCTTATTTTAATATCAATAGGCGAGAGTTTTCGAACTTTTACAAAAGTAGTTAGCCTTTTTCTAGCTTTTTTCGGTTTGAATAATATTTTGCTATGAAATTTTATAAGCCTCAAATTTGTTTATAGATAATTTCCTTTTACAGGTTTTGTTTTTTTAGCCTATTTTAATTTTTTTTTTTTATAAATATATTAGACTTTTTTTGGGAGAATTTCTTTTGTTGGCTATTCCTCGGTTTCCTCTTAAAAACAACTTGTTTTATTGGTTTTATTTGACAGCACTGATGATGATAAATGCTAAAACACATGTGATAACAAGCAAATAGACTACACACACAACAAAAGCAACAAATAAAGTCAAAAAAGCAACAACAAACTGGGTTAAACAACAAATGCGTGTGACGGCGGCAGCGATGACGACGATCGTTAAATGTTAGTCACGTGTGTGCGAGTATGTGTGAATACAAATGAGCCGCGAAAAACATAAACTTAATTGCAATAAATAAAAATCAGTAGTTAAACGATAATTTTATATAATTTGTCTACTTAAAAGTGCATAAAAATTATAATTAAAGGTTGTTTTTTTTAATATAAACTCAAGTGGATTAAGAAAAAAACTAAATAAGAAGAAAAGGGAGTAGGATTGTCAGTTATAAAGAAAAGTTGACGTAGACAAATCTGGGAAGACCTGCAGATCATTCAACTAACCAGCATATCCAGATCATTTCAGACATAACTTTTTTAAAAATAACACGATTTTGCTCTAGATCGATTCAATAAAGTTTCTTAAAGTTTGTAGTTTTGGGTCTATCATGCCAACTCTGGGAGACCTATGTAGACTTTCTACAGGCATAACTGCGGTTTGGACATTTTGTTTATGGTTTTGACTCTAAATTGAGTTAACAAACATTTTTAAATTTCTGGTCTACCCAAGCTACCCCATTTGGGATCTATGCAAAGACCTGGCAGACCTATTTAGACAAACCGTCATAACTTTATAAAAAGCCTTCGCTTTTTTCAATTTTGTTTATGTTTCGAGCTCTTGATTAATTCTGCATTAAAAAATAGTACACCTTAAATTATAAAATTTTGGGTCTTTCAAGCTACTCGATCTGAGACTTATCGGGAGTCCTAAAATAAAGTTTTCTTTTGGTTAAGTTTTTGTCAGACACATTTGTGGGCTCTGCCACGCCCACCTACTGCTTGTTACATTTGCAGAAATCTATTTAAATTTGTATACGCTTTTTGTCACGTTTTCAATGATCGAAGGGCGTGTAAGAGTCCATTAAACTCCTCTTTTTCTCTTAAGAAACATAACTACTTGCTTGCCATCTCGCTCGCTCTCTAACGAACTAGTCTATGCACACACAGATATGCATAGCTATTGCATGCGCCGCATTATGATCTCTTCGCGCCTACTCTCTCACACTCTCTCTCTCTCTCTCTTGCTCTACAAATTGAGCTTTTTTGTTCGTCTGCTGCTGCAGCTCGGCGCATACGAACGCCACGTGCACTTTCATCACGTGGCGATGACGACAGCGCGCCAGTGAGAGAGAAAGAACAAGTACGCACGTGTGTGTGCGTGTACATACCAAGACATAAGTGACGATAAATCCATTTCTTTTTGGGCGGCGTCGCTGCTGCTGGCAACGACAACGGCGACTGCAACGGCGACTGCAACGGCGACTGCAACTGCGACTGCAGCAACAAGGTTAGCAGCGCTTTAAGCAGACGCAGCAGCTCGCTAAGTAATTCGCGTTCGTCTTCTTCTTTTTGTTCTTGTGACATTTTGCTTTTATTTTCGCAATCGCAATCGCAACGAAGCGAAACGCGGAATGAGAGCAACAGTAGCAGCAGCAGTAGCGCGCGCTTGCTGCAGTGACTGAACGGCAAATGATCGCATCGAAAGCAAAACGGAGAAGAGAATGACATAAAAGTCCAATAGAAATGCATAAGAAATGCAAATGCATTCGTTAACAACAACAACAACAACAACAAGGCGAGAGCAACAAGAGCAGCGTGCTTTCAGGCGCAGCTCAAAATCAAACAGAGAGAGAGATAGAGAGAGAAAGAGAATGGGAGTGTGTGCAAAAGGATTTGCAAACGGCTACGCGCAGCACAGCAACACTGACTGCAGTTACGCGCAGCACAGCAACACTCGCTGCAGTCACGCAGACAGACTGCACTACGCTCTCTCCTCCACACACGCACACACAGGCGCGCGCGCTCGCATGTTTGCACTGACTTAAGCGCGCTCAGATCCCACTCCCACTCCCACTGCCACTCCCACTCCCTCTGCCGCTTCGTCTGCATTGCATAACCTGCTTGTTGTTGCTGCTTTTGTTATTTCCACTGCGCACACAGCTGAGCGCAGGCAGGCAGCGCGAGAGCAACAAGAACAGTAACAATAACAAATACAAGCAGCGGCAGAGGCAGAGGCAAAGGCAGCAGAGCGACTTACGACAGCTGTCAAAATATTACAAGCGCCAAATTGCCCAGACACAACATGCAACACACAACAACAACAACAACAATAATAACAACAACAACAACAAAGCGAGTTCTAAGTGTGAAGAAAATAAACATAAAACACACACGAAAAGGCAACATAAAAAGAAAGGCGGCAGAGAGACGCTAATAAAAATATGCATAATAAGAAGGGGGGGGCGCAAACGGAAGCGGGGCGACGCTTTTGCTGTGCCCAAAAAGCAACAAAACAAAAGAAAGAAATGAAAAAAAAAGAAAAAAAAACATCAAAAATGCGTACAAAGTTCATTGACTTTGTTTTACACTGACTCGGAAGAAGAGAGCGCGAGAGTGGAGAGCAGAGCGAGCAGCATAAGCAAGAGCGGCGAGAGAGGCAGCGCGAGGCGCGTAGAGTTTGCATATTGTGTTTGCAAAGACACACACACACACACACACACACACACACACACAAGCAGCAGCAGCAGCAGCAGCGCGCTCACTCACGCTCTCTCTGACGCGCGTGCACTCACTCACTCTCAGGCGTGCTCTCGCTCTCTGCCGCTACCGCTGCCACTGCCTCTGCTCGGCTCTCTGGCACATCGCTCACGTGGGGCTGCTGCTGTCGCAGCCGCTGCTGGCATCGTTCGCATAAACAACAATGGGGGCTGCCTGCGTATGTTTGTGTGTGTGTGTGTGCTATGACTAATTTGGTTGTTTTTCATGTTTGCGCTTCGCTGGCTATGCGAACACAGAGAAAGAGAAAGAGAGAGAGAGATGAAGAGGGAAGAAGAGCGCGCCGACATGACGTGACCCCAAACAACAACAGCAACAAGTACGAGCCGAGCGTACGTGCAAAAAGCCAAAGACTAAATGGCAAATACATATACAACTCTCTCTCTCTCGCTTACTCTCTGCTTGTTTCTCTCTGTGTGTGTGTGTGTGTGCCTGTGCGTCTGTTTGCTAAGGTTCGTGCCATGTGTGTGCAGCCCTCCAGCGCCATTAGGCAAAACAATGAGAAGCAGCAGAGGCAGAGGCAGAGGCAGCAGCAGCAGAACAACAACAACAGCAGCAGCAGCAGCAACAGCGACAGCGGCGTATTTAGCACATGTAAATTTGGCTGAGCTGAGCTGGGCAAACAACAACAGGCGCTGTCGCAGTTGGCAGCGCAGTTGCCGTCGCGGACGCAGCAGCAAACCCGCTAAAAATATAACAGTACCTGCTGCTGCTGCCGCACTTGCAACCTGAACTAAACTGAGCGCAGAGAGCGCGAGAGCCTTGCTCAATTTTTTGGCAGCCAGTGTGTCTGTATGTCTGCGTGTGAGTGTGGGTACAGTGCGATCCCCAAGCAAAGTGCAGGCATGAGCATTGTTATTGTTATTGTTTTTTTTTTTTGCTTGTTATTACTGTTGCTGCAAACAAGGTCAAAGCAAGTTTAAATGCAGCAAGAGAGAGAGAGAGAGAGTCAGAGAGCGAGAGCGCGCACAGGGAAAAGGATTTAGATTTTTTGTTCTCTTAACTTACCCGAAACATTGCTACGACCTTCGCTGCTGCTGCCGTTCCTGATCGCGACGGCGCCGCTGCCACTGCCACTGTTGCCAACTACATAATCATAATCGTTGGCAACAAGTAATTGACTGCGTGGACTGCTGTGGCCATTGCTGCTCGCTGCTGCTGCTGCTGCTGCTGCTGCAGCACTTATACCGTTAGTCAGCCCGTTATGGCCGTTTACGTTGGCGGGTGTTGCTGTTGTTGTTGTGGATGCTGCTGCTATTGTCGCTGCTGGCGTGTTGTTTCTGTTGAGTTGGCTTGCGCTGTTATTGTTGTTGTTGGCAATGCTCTTGCTGCTGCTGCTGACGACGCTGCCGCTGCCGCTGCCACTGCTGCTGCTGTTACTGCCGCTGCTCTGGTAGCCATTGCCATTGTGGAAATGCTGCTGCTGCTGCTCCTGACCGCCATGTGCGATGCCAACATCCGTCGCATCCCCCGTGACAGACTGCGAGAGGGGGGAGAGTTGACGCTGTTCCTGCTGCTCAATGAATTGAGCAGCTTGCAGTAGCGTCGATATGTTGCGCCGTATCATAGCCGCGTCTCACACAGCCACCTACACACACACACACACACACACAGGCACACTCACACGCACACACACTCACACACTCAGTCACCCAAGCACACACACAGTCACTCTTTCACACACTCACACTCACACACACACACACACACACACACACACAGTCACTCACTCACGCACACTCACTCATTCACACACACACACTCACCCACACACACACACACACGCACACACCGTATCACACACACACACACCGTATCACACACACACTGACACTGACGGCGTGTACACGTAGAGCGCGCGATCGACCGGTAGCAAGAGCGAGCGAGAGAGAGACACACAGATTTGGGTCGACACGTTTACAGTTGAAACTTTGTTATTGTTGCTTTCTTCTTAGGCTTCTTCTTCGTCTTCGTCGTCGTCGTCGTGCGTCTGCTTCTTCTTCTTTAACTTATTGTTCTTTTTTAATTATTATGCTTTGACTTGTTGTTTTTGTTCGCGTGGGTTGTTGCAGTTGCAATATAAGCAGCGTTTTGTTGTTTTTTTTTATTGAATTTCTTAAGGTTTTCTTTTTTAGTATGCTGCAATTAAAGAGAGAAAGAGAGAGCGAAGTTCCAATTAGACAAGTGACAAATAAGCAAAAAAATATATACTTTAATTAATAAAACTTCACTTTAAAAAAGTTTTATTTATAATGTAACTTTACTTAGAATATAATAAAATAAAAAAAAAGTTTACTTAATAAGAATTATATTATAATACAATTTTCGTGGCACTACAGTATATATTTTCAGGGGTTTTATATGAAAGAAAATCAACAGGGTTTTCGCAAGAAATGATGAGCATATACAATTTATTTAATATACAATTTATTCACTGAGAAAAAACAAATATTTATGTGGCAATATTTTCGTACCCTGCACTGTATGGAGTTTAAGTCGTCGCAGTTGTCTCCAACTGCATTTTTTTTTGTATTTTTTGCCCTTAAAACAACCTTTATAATATTTACAAATACTTTTGATTTATTTCATAATATGCCAAAACGTAATCGACACATGTGTCGCCTGTGCATTGCGTGATTGCGTTTAACGGTGCCGCCGCCGCGGTTCAAATCGAACAGAGCGCAGCCGCGTCGCTGCCAACAGCGCGGCAGCTGTTGCGTTTGCGCTAATTGTGCACAGCTGCGTGGCGGTGGCGGCGGCACACAAACACAAACATAAACACAAGCACACACGCACACGCACGCATACAAGCGCAAATAAAAATAAGCGGCCGCCCCAACAAGTTGCTCGGAGCCCCTAGAGACAGCGCTGCCGTTGTCGCTGCTGACTTCGCCGTCGCTGCAGTCGGCTGCTATCAATGAAAAATGACATTGTGGCGCGTGCGCGAATTCAACGTCAGCTGCTGCTGCTGCTGCGGCGGCGGTGTGTGTGTGTGAATGAGCGCATTGACAACTAATGCTGCATTATTATTATTATTATTATTATGCTGCCGTTCATAATTCATATGAAAAGGTCAAGGGTCATGACAGTCGGCAGCTGGAAGGACTCGGCTTCAGGCTGCCAGCCGGCAAAGTGCGCACAAAAGCAGCAAGAGAGATAGAGATAAGGAGAGAGAGAGAGGAGGAAAGGCAGAGGCAGGGAGAAACGAAAAGTGCAGTCTGCAAAAAAGCTTTGCAGGCGTTGCACTCGCACTGACGTTGCGCTCTCTCACGCGCTCTCCTGCACACACACACACACAGACACGTTACTCTCCCTCTCCCTACGCCCACAACTGTCACTCGCTCTCTCTCTCTCTCTCTCTGCGTGCCTGCTTGCGTGTGTGAGTGTGCGTTTCGCCTTGACATTAAACGCGTTTTTGATGGTCGCCGCAGGGTTGACAGGAGCAAAGCTTTTGTTTTTGTTTTAGGTAGCCAGGGTTGACATTTTCCATTTGGCAAAGAGAAGAACCCAAGAGAGCCTGCGTGGGTGACAGCGCAGCAGAGAGAGAGAGAGAGAGAGAGGAAGTAGGAAAGAAGAGGAGTGCAGAGGGGTCGCTGCTTGCGTCAAAGTTGCGCGTGGCAAAATTCTATTAAATATTTAAATACAAATCGCTCAAAATAGAAAAAACAATTCGCAGTAATTGCCCCAAATGTAGCAGGTGAGCGGGGAAATTGCGGCAACCCTCTTACTTCCGCCCCTCCCCACACAAACCGTTTTAAGAGCTGCTTGCGTTGTGGTCGCCGTTTGGGACGTGACTTTCGTCAAGAACGAAGAAAACGATGACGACGCTCCCTTATCAACGTCTGACGCGCTCTCTCTCTCTCTCTCTCTCTCTCTTTCTCTTCTTCCCTTTTTCTCTCTTTGTTAAATTTCCACCTTCTTATCCCCTGTCCCTGCCGTCATCGACCCCGTGGCAATAATATAACACCAACAGCGACGACAATCTGCCATATCAACCCCATGGCCCAAGGGTCGCACCTTAGACGCAACGCCGCCTCGTCATATTTCCCAATACTTTATTGTCGTCTCGCGCTGCCCTTCTCCTGCTTCTTCTTCTGCTCCTTTTACGGCTGAGAGCATCGTGTGAAAGAAACCTTTCAAAGTGAAGAGTCCATACCTGGCCTGGTCGGGGTATGGGCCCGGGGCAGACTGCAGTAGGGTTGCAGCCCTTCTCAAATATTCTTATAGGGCACTCGAGCAAAGAAAAGGACCCTGCTGTCCAAAAACCGGATACACTATGCGACGTCGGCGCCTGAGAACTCGAAGAAGTCAAGAAATCGCCTTGACTTTTGTCAAGAAACTAATGAGACACAAATTGTTTGGCATTTTGGTTGATTAAACTGCATCCGGTTTGTAGATGATGCAGAAGATCTACAACAAAAGCTTTATAAAGATTTTAGACCTAATCCAACGCGATATTCGCAACCTCTCTCTCTATCTCTGTCTGTCTCTCTCGTGCTAGCGAAAGGGCTAAACAGAAGCCTTATTAAAAAAAAAAAAACAAAAGCTTCAGATCGGGGGTCATTCGATACATTTGGGTCTTGGAAACCTAATCTCTTGAAATGCATGTAGTAAATGGAGAAACACGAAAAATTTACAAATCTGCGACGGTGTGAGTGTGCCCCAATTGGGCCCACACACACAACAGCATACACGTGCACTCTACATTCATGCACGTAACTTGAAACATTCATAAACAGATTGAATAGGGCAAAATTCAATTCGATTAAACAGCGAAATAAGACGTGATTAGGGACAAAAATATACTGAAAAACCAAGTCGAGGGATGTATGAAATATCTATATAATGTTATAGATCTATACATATAGCGATTTGAAAGAAAATACACAATTTTGAAAATACACGATTTTGAATAAAATACACAATTCGAACAATATATAGTGTGGTAGTTGTTAGTCGTGTTTTAAAATATACGAAAGAGATCGATTTTTTAATATTTCTACCTCAACTCATACTTCCCATCCACAAATTATTCATTTTCATGCAAAGTTTTTCATTTATGAACCTCTCTTTTTGAAGAAACCCGTATATTTCTATTTTAAAACATACTTTTTGCCAGAATAGCTGAATTCTCTCTGCAAACTGAACAAAAAAGTATTCAGAAGTCTACAAAAGGTAACGCTGATCAGCCGAAAAGTCGGTGCAATAGAAGACAGTATGAGATTGTTGTAGAAACTAATGAAAAATCGAATTATATAGAGCAAAATGCGAGCAGTTGTTTAAAATGATCACAAAACTCTACGCGTAATCAGAAACTATCGTCAAAGTTGACGAAATCGAAATCGTCACGATTGTCACGTGCACATCTCTAGTTCCAAGCTTATTATCGCAACAGATGCAAATGCCTTGATGTGTGTGTGAGTGTGTTCTCGCTCTCTGACTATATTGTAGTTCTGTGTTTAGTGACACATACATACTCTACGTCTCTCCGTTCGTCCGTCTGTTCGCACAACCAACCGCATTGACAGTTGTTGTCACTCTTTTTGCTTTCAAAGTCATTCGTAAGCAATTTTCATACTAACACACACACATACACACGTTCATCTATGTGTGTGCGTGTATTTATTTGCACTTTCTACGAGCTTTTTTTCGGTGTGTTTTAGCGAGAAAAACACTCTGAAAACTGCAGGACGAGAAAGAAGCACAAGAAAAACAAAAAACAAAAAATAAAAGCAAAACTAAATGTAGAAAGTGAATTTCAAAACTTATGCGAATTTAGAAGGTTTGCAATAACAACAACAGCAGCAGCAGAGGCAAAAGCAACAGCGGAGAACAGCAAGAAAAAAAAACAAAATAAATATGCAAGTGTGTGTGTGTGTATTCTGACGATGCGAGGAGTTTTCTTGCTTCATGCTTTTATAAGTTTCGCACACACACACACACGCAAGCGCGCAGCACGCCGTCTGCCTCTGAGCACTGTGAGAGAGTCAATACAGATTCACAGAGAGATGGAGCCACATTTACACACACACGCACACGCACAGACTGACAGTGAGAGAGCGCGGCACATACACGTGTACACACATAGGCACGCACTTTCTTTGCATTTCATTTCGATGTTGTGTGTACGTGTGTTTTTATTATTGTTGCTAATTTTGAAACGAAGCGAAGAGATTGTGCGATTGTGTGTGCGAGAGAGCGCGATTAGCTGCTTTCGTCTGCTGCTGCTGCTGCTGTTGTTGTTGCCAGCCTGCATATAAAAATAGCTGGCGGCGAGCGAGCGAAGAGAGCGCGCGTGCAGTTTGTGTGTGGGAGTCGCGTAAAGGACATTTCGGGCAGCAGAGCGAGCACAGCGTGAGAGAACTTGTTCGTTCAAGTCCAAGACATTGGCGCAAGCTGAACATGTCTATTGTTGTTTTTGTTTTGCCGTTAGTCAGCAACGTACACGCACACACACACACACACACAGACACACACTCGTCATATGTACTTGTCATACTTTTGTATTTGCACAATTTGTTTAAAACAAAAAACCACAGAGAGCGAGTGAGAACGAGAGCGCAGAAAGGTAGAAAAAAATAAAACCAACGCGACAGCTGCATGAGCCAAGGCACGCGCTTTGTGGCATGAGCTACAGAAAAAAAATAGCTCACACATACGCAGGCACAAACAACAACAGCACACACACACATGTACGCACGCACACAAACGCGGGCAGAACAGCGAAAAGTAAAAAAAAAAAGCTACAACATCAAGCCGAAAATTGCTTTGCCGTATTGAGTATTTTTTCCCATTTCTTTTTACACTTTTTTCGTTTCTTTTTCTTCTTTTCTGTTCATTGTCGTTTTGGTTGTTTGTTTTCACGTTTCATATGTGTGCGTGTTTTTTTTTTTATTTGCGAAAAACTTTTCATATTAAATTAATTTTGTTGTTTTTTCTCTTTTTGAACCTACTTCTTTGTTTCAATTGTTGCGGAATTGGTAACGTAGGCGGGCGAACCGGGATGGGAGCGGGCGAAGTAGGAGGAGGCAACAAAAAAAAATAGTAGTAATTTGTTATTACTGACGCAACGGGGACTGACGTCGTCTGCTGCTTGCTGCTGCGACTGCGACTGCGACGAGACGACGCGCACGGCACGGCTAAACAACTTATAATGAAAGGCAGGCGGCAACGCCAACGTTGATAAACTGCCAGCACACACCGAGTGCCAGCAAGCAACGCGAAGAGAACACGAGAGAGAGTAAATATGTATGGACAGGGAAGAGCGCAATAGCAGCAGCCATAAGTGTGAGTGTGAGTGTGAGAGCGTACTCCGCGCACTGCATGGAGCTTGCGCGTGCTTGCGTTTTTTTCTTTCTGTGTGCGTTTGCTTGCCACTGTCACTGTGTGCGTGCGTGGTTGTGTTTGTATGAGAAGCGTAAATATGAGAGGAACGAAAAGCACGCGCGCCGTGTAAAAAATGTGTCTGTTGTGCATGTTGGCAGCAGCAGCAGCAGAGCAGCGGCCCGCCCCTTCCCGTCCATAACACACACAAAACTCTCTCACAAAGCAATTACACACACACACACATATAAGTACAGGCATGCATGTGTGTATTGCACACTGAAAAAGGGCACATGCTAAAAACAAAGCCAAAAGCTGACGAACTGGTCTGCAGCAACTGCTGGCTGCGCTGCCGCTGCGTCGCTCTGCACTTTGAACCGAAATTGCTTTTACATAGGGCATGTACTTATTCACACACACAAACACACACACGTACGTATGTACGTACGTGCATGTACATACGTGTGCATGTACTGCATTTGTTTTTGTTGTTGTTATATTTACCGTTGATATGAACAATTTTATTTGTTGCACACACACACGCACGCACACACCTGCAGGCCGAGCTACACTGTGCGACATATACACTTGAAAAAAAATGATGTAAATTGCAAAGATTTAACGAAGCTGGTTGCTCAGCTGCCGCTTGCTTTGTTGTTTATTTTTATGTGTATTGTATTGTATTGTATTTTCAGTATATTTTATTGTATTCTATATACTCTGCGTTTTTTTCTGTTCCTACCCGCACACACTGCAATGACACAAGCAAAAGCAAACTAAATGCTGGTGCTGTCGCTGGCTTTAACTTTGACTGCCACAGCCACAGTCGCTGTCGCTGTCGCTGTCGCTGTCGCAGTCGCTGTCACAGCCACATCGCTGCGCCCGTAGCAGCAAAAGCATTCGCAAAACTACACACACAACCAGGCAAGGCAAGGCACGACGCACAGTGCAGCCGCAGTCGCAGCAGCAGCAGCAGCAGCAATACGCCGCGAGAGCGCAGCAGAGAGCGCGAGCGCACGTGACGTGGTGCGCCGTTGCTTTCGTTGTGTGCTCGTATGTGTCTCTGTGTGTGTGAGTGTATTTGTTTTTGTTTGTGTGAGCGCGAAACAGGAAGAAGAAAATAACAGCAGCAACAAAGACGCAACAACAGTGGCTGCAGCAGCCACGGCGACGTCGACTGCGCTATGTAATTGTAAATAGCAGCGGCAGTGGCAGTGGCAGTGGCAGCGGCAGCGGCAGCGGCAGCGCCAAGACCATTAGGGTGGCACCTCGCATACGGGCTTGTTGGAAATTTGAGAGGCAGCGTTTTAAATTTTAATGAACTTTAAGGCGAAATGCTAATAACAAGTGGCATGGGAGAGAGTGGGAGATGTATAGAGATAGAGAGAGAGAGAGAGAGAGAGAGAGAGGGGCAGTGGTAAAGAATACGCGCTGTTTCGATACTTAGGGACACCCGTTTTGTTGTTCCCTTTTGGGCTTATCGCTAATTGGGAATTGGGTTACACTGACAATTAAGACAGGAAGAGAGACGAGAGCGAGAGAGTGAGAGAGAGAGATTTGCCTAGCCTGGTGCACAAAACTCATTTAATATTTATTAGTTATTTATGCCTTTATTTGTTTTTTATTAATTTAATTTTTTATTACTATTTATATACTATATTTAAATTACTAATTTTTCATTTCCAATTTATTATTTGTCTTTTATTTAATATTTAGTTATTTTATTATTTTTATTTAATTATTCATTTTCTTATTTATTTCATACCTATTTATTAGATATTTTTGTACTTATTTCTTATTTATTTAATATTTATTGATTTATTTTTTGCTATTTATTTTTTATTTATTTTTTTTTTTAAATTATATTGTTCATGCATATTTTTTTTTGAATTTATTTTAATTTTATTATTCCATTATTTGTTTTTACTTATTTTTTTTTTCATTCTTTTTATTTAATTTTTTTTTTTTTTTTCTTATGCTTAATTATTTATTTTTTATTTAGTTCTTCTAAACTTAAGTCTTATTAAAGTTTTAAATAATATTCTCATTCTGTAAGCAGGCAGCCTACGCTTTTTGGGACCACCCTAAGATGCTGGTGCTGCGTGCTGCTGCGACTGCTGCAGCGTTTGTAACTTACTGTTGTTGTTGTTGCTGTTGCTTTTTATGCACTATTTCGTTTTCCAAATTGTTTTGTTGCCGGGCTTTTGTTATTGTTATGATGCGTCGTCGCCAGCCGCGCTGCCTGCGTCGTAGTCGGCAGTTTCGAAACGTGCTGGCATTTGCGTGGAACGGAACTTGTTTTGATATGCATGGGCTCGTCACGGCTGCGGCAGCGGCAGAGGCAGAGGCAGCAGCAGCTGCCGCCCGGGTCCAGGGAGAACTTGCAGCGAATTTGTTTGTTTTTACAATATTCCTCTTGCATTTTACTTTGTTGTGCGTTTCCACACGTGCATGTGTGTGTGTGTGTGTGTGCAACAATGATGCTGCTGCCACTGCTGCTGCTGCTGCTGCGTTGCGTCGCTGCTACGGCCCAGCCAAGTTTTGAAGAAGGTTCATTGTACTTTTTTGGGTTTCCGCTGCTTCGTCGGCTTCGCCTTTGCCTGCGTCTTCGCCTCTTTGTCGTGCCTCCCCCTATTAACATCTTCTTAAACACTCGCTCTCTCTCCCTCCCTCCTTCTCCTTTTGTTATGCTCCAGCGCACGCACATTTCTTGCCATGTGCGTCTGTGTGTGTGTGTGTGTGTGTGCACATATGGGTCAAAATTTACAATTTGAAATGCGTAGTTCGACTTGTTTCTTCTTCTCTTTTCATTTTCGCATCCTTCGCGTGGCACGTTCATGTTGTCAGTGTATATCTGCGTGTGAGAGTGTGTGTGTGTGTGTGTATGCTAAACAAGTTGCGAAGTGCAAAGCAAAACAGGAAAATGACAAAAGCTGCAAGTCAATGCAGAGAACAAAACAAAAGAGAAAACAAAAACAGGCTCAATATGATGAGAGAATTTCATGGAGTTGCTTTTTAATGACTCCGAAAACTCAGAAATTGTATTAGGTCATGTGTAGGCTCGCTCATCATCCTGAAGCGCAGGTTTCCTAATTATACACAATGGAATAATTCGAAAATTTAGGGAACTGCGTAGTGTTTAAAAATAAAGTGAAAATTTACGATCCAGATATAATATATATAATAAAAATATATAATAAAAAAAATATACTCCGAAAAAAGTACACAAAAAACCTTACTACAATAAAAAATACTTAGAAAAACGTACTCCGAAATAGTTGCTCAAAAATACTTAAAAAACTACTTGAAATTAGTACTCAAATAAACATATACGAAAACACTACTTCGAAAAAGCTACTCAAAAAAAAAAAAAAAACAAACGAATCAAAAACATACTCCGAAAAAACCAGAATCCAAAAAATACTCGAAAAACCCTTAGCCCTAAAAATAAACAAAAAAAAACAATTCAAAACCCCGACTTCGTTAAAAACAACCTTACAGAGTGTCTTCCAAAAATCCTCTCCAAGCAACTACAACCTCAAACACACTCCGAAAAATACTCTAAACAACATAAGCTGAAAAATCAGTTAAAAAGAAACGTTTTGCAAGTATAGCGCTAACTTTCTATGAATGAAACAATTACTCCGAATCTGAATCATATCACAAGAACGTACAATAATGTAAACAGAGCCCACAAATCTGCAATACGTAATTAAAAAGTAATTTTCGACGCTCAGTCAAGTTTCTATTTACACTGACACACGCGCAAACAGGCTCCAAATTCGACCTATTCTTGGACGACAAAAAAACAGAGGGAACCTGGTTAAACACACATTTGGGTTCAGAATTAAGTTGTGCATTTATTTTTAACAATTATTTGCGCAATTGTTCGATCGACAAGTTAATGCCACGGCGCGTGCAGTACGACAGATCTCGATGGAGTTCTATATAACGTGAGAGTGGGGCACTGAGTGACATCAGTTACCAACCTCACTTCGACTAGTGAAGCGATCCAACAGGAACCACAGTGAAACAGTCCAGCCAACATGAAAGTATCGATTGCCTGTCTTATTGGTAATGTCGCAAGGACCCTCGTAGCTGTCCATGATCTCTCCTGACCATAGCTTCTCTTTTTCTAATTAGCGAGCGTCCTGCTTCTGCACAGTTTGGACTGCTGTACCGGAAATGCACCCACGTCGACTATTATAACTACGCCAAGCACTGAAGGACCATGGATCCCGTGTAAGCCATGTGGTCCTGGCGGTAAAACGTGTCCTGGTTGCTACGGACAAGCAGATCTCTGCAAGGATTTGCTGAAGAAAATTAAGGATTTCGATACAAAGGTCAGGCAATGCGTCTGCGGCGAAAACGTTTGGTTGCTCTGATCGGACAAAGAAGAGGTTCCATCAACCATACATATGCACCCTCCCAGATGTATTGAGACACTGCTAAACGTCAATTCGTTTAATTTTTTTGTTTTGTTTATATTAAAATTTATTGTTATTGCTGCACATCAATTGAAAGTGTTTTTTTGTATGGCGAAATTGGGAATATTGGAAATCTATAGATCCTATTGGTAACTTATTGGAATCGAGGTCTTATAGGAAAGATATGCTCCATTACAGTAACCTTTAATGAAAGCGAATGAAGAAACTGAGCAATAGAATAGTATGTGAGTTGAAGAGTTAGGAGTGTTCCAACTGATAATTTCTTGAAAAAAAAAAAATAAATATTTTCATTGTATAATATATTATAACCTGAGAGTGTATATTTTACAAAATTCTTGGCCTGAACAGTTTCAAAAATTTGGAAAATTTTAATATTCATTTGATTTGCCACTCAGAGCGCTCGAAGGGCTAGGATAATTGGAAAACAATCCAATAATCATTAAGTATCTTTAATAGGCGCTGGATAACGTTGATTTTGACGCACCAAAAGTTTCGATTTAGCTTTATACTCTATTAGTTTCCCTAGTAGAATGAAAAGGAAAACTTTTCTATTTTTTTTATTTATTTTATATTTTTTATATGGACATATATATCATAAAAGATCATAACATATATTTAATTAGCCAAAAATGTAGATAAAGTAAATATTTATTGGATTTATTTTTATAAACTTATTTAACCAATTGTTCGAGGAGGTAAACTCGTGTGAGAACGATATTCGAATATTCTATTTTATTCGAATATAATCGCTTTAAAATGACAATCTTGGCTAGCCTAAATGTTCAGTTTTGATCCTCACTTCGAGAGTGTAGCAAGCTGACAGAAGTTGCAGAACAAATCTATCAATATGAAACTATCGATTGCCTGTCTCATTGGTAATCAAGAATCTGAAGGACTCGAGCACGCTTTAAGCAATCAATAACTTATTCAACCTTTTTGTTTGTACGGTTTTTTCAATACTTTAGCGAGTTTTCTGATCCTGAACACTTTCGAATTGGGCTCGGGATCTCCCTGCGAGATTGAAAAACCGCGAAAGCCGAAAATCCCGTGTAAGCCAACATCTAAGCCTACTACGCCTAAACCAACAACAACAACAACCAGCACCACGCTGCCCCCGCCGACAACCACTAAAAAACCGAGAAATCCATGCAAACCCTGCGGTCCTGGCGGTCGACCATGCGGCGGCTGTGACGAGCAACCACAACTCTGTCAGAACCTTCTAGATCAAATCATTGAGCTTAGGAAGGAGATCAAGAAATGCGTCTGCGGTGCAAGCGATTGGCTGCTGTAGAGCAACGAAAGACCTTGAAGAAGCACCTTCCCATCTACCAACAACCCTACACCTCGTAGAACAACCTTCCCATATACCAACAAACCCTACTACCCTACTACCCTAGCACTCTAGCTCACCTGTTGACTAATGCATATCGATTGTTAAACGATTTTCTATTATTTTTTTTTTTTTTTTTGTTAAACTGAAATATATTTATTAATTTGCTTATCAATTGATTTGTTTTATTCTATTGTAAAATTCATAAAGAAGTCTCAAGCAATATGGTTATTGTTTTTTTTTCTTTCGATTTTCCCGACATATTTTGCAATTCAACTAAGAAACTGTTTTATTGGCAAATTTACGACAAATTTGGAAATGTCTAAACGCTTAAAAAATCGAAAAAGTTGTATTTTTCAAAAATGAAAAAAAAAACCAGTCGGAAAGGCTACAGTCGAGCGTATTCGACTGTGATATACCCGCTACAACACTTCGGAAAAACAAACGTGAACAATGCGTTCTTGCTTTTTATTTCTTTTCGTCTCTAATTTGTTTGGCCTATGCAAGTTCCACTCGATTCTTATTGGCTGTTGCCTTTTGCTTTTATTACTTTGCATCTTAGTAGAGCGCTTTAAATTATGCATGTGCGAAAGAGACGCCTATACATAAATACATGGTGCCTCACAATACATCTCAACATCTCAATCAGGTTTGTCGTTTGTTTTTTGTATTGCTGATCATTGTCTCTTTCGATTCTGAATGTCTCTTTCGATTCTTTAAATATACTAAAAACATATTTTGTATTTTGCAACACACTGTTAAATAAAAAATAATATAAGATGCGATAAATTAATATAATTCGCACGGCATTTCCTACGCAATGACCGATAAAATTGCATTGTGAATATTTTCGGTGCACATAATTGAAAAAGAAGTTGCCTGCTGCTGGAGTTGAACTCGGATCTCCTTGATTGAGGAACTAACATTAAAAAAAACCGACATAAACACAGGTTAACAAGGCACTACTATTTCTGGAATATATTATTTATCAGCCGATCTTATTGAAACTTTCGCAAAACGCACACATGCTGGTTTTTATCACATGTATAAGAAATGATTACTGTAGAGCTATATTTTCATTTGTTGGAGGCGTGGCGAAAATCTGAAACAAACTTGACCTGCGTGCAGAATTAACACATATTGTCCCGAAATTTGGTAGCTCTGACTCTTAGAATAGGTGAGATCTAGGTTTTCATACGGACGGACAGACAGACAGACGGACGGACAGACAGACAGACAGACGGACATGGCTATATCGACTCGGCTGTTCATGCTGATTCAGAATATATTTATGGGGTCGGAGATGTCTCCTTCTGTAAAAAAACTGTTCCATTTTAAAATCGGTTCAGCTTGGTATAGTTTATGAGAAAAGCTCGAAAACAGTTTGTAGACTAAGAAAATTGATTATGGAGTCAATATCGTTGAGAGTCTGCTGAAACTAGACCGCGTAACAATAGCTCAGTTCAATTCCTTAAAGAAAGTTGTTCTTATAATCATTATTATTATTATTATTAGACAAGAAAGGGACAGATTTTCTGCGTATATGCTGAGTGCCCTGTTCGGGACTCTAGGATATATCAGGCCAATAGAAGCTGTACTACAGATTGTGGTAGAACATTAAGGCTCTACAGATCGCACCAGTCCGACTTTGACCTATTCGTCGGTTAATTATAGCACGCGGTTACCGAAAACCTGGTTAAACAAATATTTGAGTTCAGAATTAAGTTGTGCATTTATTTTTAACAATTATTTGCGCAATTGTTCGATCGACAAGTTAATGCCACGGCGCGTGCAGTACGACAGATCTCGATGGAGTTCTATATAACGTGAGAGTGGGGCACTGGATGACATCAGTTACCAACTTCACTTCGACTAGTGAAGCGATCCAACAGGAACCACAGTGAAACAGTCCAGCCAACATGAAAGTATCGATTGCCTGTCTTATTGGTAATGTCGCAAGGACCCTCGTAGCTGTCCATGATCTCTCCTGACCATAGCTTCTCTCTTTCTCATTAGCGAGCGTCCTGCTTTTGCACAGTGTCGACTTCTGCACGGGCTCAGCCTGCGGATGCCCCGATCGTACTACATCAACAACACCACCGACAACAACACCTCCCACAACAACGCCACCATGTGGGCCTCCACCGACAACAATCCCGCCATGTGGGCCTCCTCCGACAACAACGCCACCATGTGGGCCTCCTCCGACAACAACAACGGAGATACCCACGACGAAACATACAACTCCGAAGCCCACAACACAGCCAACAACTCCGAAACCCACAACGAAACCTACAACTCCGAAACCCACAACAAAACCCACAACTCCGAAGCCCACAACAAAACCCACAACTCCGATACCCACAACAATACCTACAACTCCGGTACCCACAACCACTCCAAAACCGACACCGCCGCCAACCACTGAAGCGCCCTGGACACCTTGCAAGCCATGTGGTCCCGGAGGTAGAGCGTGTCCGGGCTGCGAACAGCAAGGGGAACTCTGCCAGGATCTTCTCGGAAAGTTGGAGGAGCTTGAGAATAAAATCAGACAGTGTGTGTGTGGCCAAAGCGTGTGGCTGCTCTAAAAGGAGCATCGCCACGATCGACACCCTCACGCCAACTACCCCACTCATGTCCTGCTGCACTGTTAAGCTGATCAACGGATGATTACCCATTGCTATATGGATTATATTAAGCTTTTTTTGTTTTATTTGAAATACACATCATTTTATTATTGCATGCCAAGTAAAGTGTTTTTGTATGGTTGGGTAAAAGTTTCCTCAGGGCAATTCGTCTACTCCTGCTAAGGCGCTCAGTAGAGTTGCTTTTTATTCAACCTCATGCTAAGGTATCGTTGCATCTTTCTGCTAAAAATAGTTTCGAGTATTTTTACACAAACCTGATCAAACAGAACCCAAGAAGACATTGAACCTTATGGATATATATATTATTTTTAATTCACGACCTATAAGGGTAGAGCCCCCTATAAAAAGAAGCTTAAATTGTGGAGATGACATCAGTTTTCCACTTGCAATTCGAGCAACAAGCTGCTTGTCATGAAACTGACCGTAGCGTGTCTTTTGGGTACTTTTTGAACTCTATCTATCGTAGATCTTAAGTGCCGTACTCATTGCTAATATATCTCCCCAATTTAGCCAGTATTGTGCTCTTGAATTCAGTGCACTATGGTTCGCTGGAAGCCTGTAGAGCGCCCAAGCAGAAGGTGACTGCAATACGCATACGAATCAAGCGACCTGCAGCGTGTGGGCCAATTAAGGGGGTACCCAAGCGACCAGTTATCAGAATAACCCCAAGAAGACCGAGGAAAATAGTGCGCAGAACAACGAGGCGTATGCGGGCGCGGCCAACAGCGAGACGGACAACGCGTAGAGTCATAACGCGGGGAACAACGCGTAGGGCAACTCCGAAAATACCTCCGAGGTGCTCGGTGCGAGCAACTTGCAGACTAGCTCCGAAAACCACACAGAAAACAACTATGAAATGCACTACTTCAACAACAACATGTCGAACGACTCCGAAATGCACGCCGACTGCACGCACATGCACAACTCCTACAACTTGTTTAACGAAACCATCAACGACTCCGAAACCGACACGCACTACCACAACTTTGGCACCCTGTGAATGTTCAAGCTGAAATAACATGCAGGACGACTCCGAAAACTACTCCGAAAGCGACTCTGCAATGCGCTACTACAAAAACAGTACCAAGAACAACTCCGAAAATCACTCCGAAACAACTCCGAAAAAACACCGAAAATTACTCCGAAACAACTCCGAAAAACTACGAAATTGACCGAAATGCTACACGACCGTCAACAACGACTCCGAAACCAACATGCACTCCTAAAGCCTGGCAACCCTGTTCGTATTGAAGCTAGAAAACAAATAAAAAAACATTTACCGCTGCAGTAGAAAGTCTCCGTCTCTGTCTGCACTTCCTTTACTGTATCCTACCGAATCGGAAGATGAAGCCATAACAATAACAATGCAAACTTCACTTCGTTTACAGCTTCTGTTTCAGTTTCTTCCACTGCTTCCTATTCGTTGTCTTTTATCTCTCTATCTATCTCTCCCACTCTCTTTGTATTTTTGGCAATGTCGTTGGCCAATGGCATGAATAATTCAAAGTGCACACGGCGAGATGGCCGATGGCCAGAAACGGAAGCAAAGCATAATTGGCAACAACAATTGGCAACAACAATTGGCAACAACGGCAACGGAGCAAGCTCGTGTTTCGTCGTCGCCGTCGCTGCTGCTGCTGCCGCTGTCGTGGGCAGCGCAGTCCGTTAGGAGCGAGCGCTCTCCAATTGGAGTTTATTACGGCGACAGTAACAACAACAACAAGGGTAGGGTGCTTGCTGTACACTGCAACAAATTGAAGCACTAATTTGGGGTTTTTTGGGCATAGAAAAAAATTAAAAAAACGAATTAAACAAAATATTAAAAGTTTTAAAAAACCTATTTTTGAATTCAATTTCAAATTTTATCAGCTTATTATGTACACTAAAGCATATGGATGCACTTAGTTTGCTTGCCATATCTTGAAAATAAACGAAAATATATCGTCAGTTTCTATGGCAGCTATGCGATATATTGGTCTAATACGGTCCGTTTCAATATATTTACTGATTATTCCAATAAATAGCTTGTCTGCCAAGTTTCATCCGGATAGCTCTATATGATTGATGGAAAGTGAGCTTCGAGATCCCGGAGAGGCTGCTACATGTCTTAATTTTAGAAAATTTATTCATGTTTTTTGGCCAAAAATTGAATATTGTCCAAAACGTATTTAAACACTTGTTTAGTACTAATTTTGAGCTGTCCAAACGATTAAAAGTAAAAACTCTTGATTTAAAATTTTAAAGAAAAAAATTTGCGAAAAATGATAAGGGGGTACTTATTTATATTACGCAGAATGTTGAAAATTTTCAAAAATGTATTTTTTTTTAATAATTTATACCTACGTTAACGTTAAAGCTGGGTTCACGGAGAGGCTGCTACATGTCTCAATTTTAGAAAATTTATCCATGATTTTTGGCCAAAAATTAAATATTGTCTAAAACGTATTTAAAAACTGGTTTAGTACTAATTTTGAGCTGTCCAAACGATTAAAAGTAAAAACTCTTGATTTAAAAATTTTAAAAGAAAAAAATTTGCGAAAAATGATAAGGGGGTACTTATTTATATTACGCAGAATGTTGAAAATTTTCAAAAATGTATTTTTTTTTAATAATTTATACCTACGTTAACGTTAAAGCTGGGTTCACGGAGAGGCTGCTACATGTCTCAATTTTAGAAAATTTATCCATGATTTTTGGCCAAAAATTAAATATTGTCTAAAACGTATTTAAAAACTGGTTTAGTACTAATTTTGAGCTGTCCAAACGATTAAAAGTAAAAACTCTTGATTTAAAAATTTTGAAGAAAAAAAATGTGCGAAAAATTATAAGGGGGTACCCTTATTTATATTACGCAGAAAGTTGAAAATTTAAAAAATTTTTTTTTTTTTTTAAATATAAATAGTTTTATATAAATTTAATTAATTAAAAAAGGATGCCTTAATATTCGGACTGGTGCCACTGTGGTCTGATTTAATAATTCAAAAATGTCTTTATATTAATTCTATTTAATATTGGTTTTGCAATTCAATAAATTAATAATTCATCGCTCAACATACGCTTTGGCCCCACTGTGCAATGCCAATGAGGGCTCCTGTTCTTGTCAATTCTTCTCATCTTACCTATTTCAGCTCCATTTACTGCGCTTGCCAAAAAGCTTTTGGCCAACTTGTAGGAAATAAATCACATTGATTCGAGCCACGCACAAGACACGCACACGCAGGCACAGACACGCACATGCACGCGCACAAAAGGTGCAATTGCGGGGAATCAAGGCAAAGAGAGAGAGAGAGAGAGAGAGGGTGGGTTGACGTGGGGGGGGGGCTAAGGAGCGTAAATGCGCGTGGGAGAGCGGGTGCATGCAGAAAACCGGGTGAGCAAGACAAACAAAAACAAACTCAATTGAGCGAGCGAGCGAGAGAGAGAGAGAGAGAGAGCGAGCGAGAGAGCGTGCGAAAGAGCGTGTAAAGCAGCAGGCAGGAAAATGCGTCGCAAAAACACAGCGCAGGTGCGCAGAGTGCAAGTCATGGCGGCCGGCAGGACGAAAGCAGAGAGAGAGAGAGAGGGAGAGAGAGCGGCAGAGCGCGCGCGAGAGAGGGAGAGAGAGAGGGGAAGGCAGCCAAACAGCGCCAGGGGAGTGCGGTAGGTGGGAGGGGGCGACAGCAGCAAATGACGCGTAAGTGGAAAAAACCGGAAGACAGCAAGAAAAAGAGACGGCAGCGGCAGCGGCAGCGGCAGCGGCAGATGAGAACAAGGTGCAAAGGCACAAAACAATAACAACAACAATGCGCAACGTGTGCGTAACAAGCAGAGCGCGCGAGAGAGAGAGAGAGAGAGAGCGCTCGCGCCGCCACGTACGAATTTGTCACGCCGCTTCAATAATGTGTGAATGAAAACAGCACAACGTCAGCGTCGGCAGCGACGTCAACGACGCAACGACAGTTGGCAACGCTGACTGTGCAACAATTTGTTGCGGCAACGCGCGCGCGCGTGTGTGTGTGTGTGTGTGCGCAAAAGAGCGCAAGAGCGCGAACAACAACAAATTGCGAAAATTGTACAAAGCGCGACAGCAGCAGCGGCAACGGCAGCGGCAGTTGAAGCAGAGCAATGCAGCAAAGCAAAGCAGCAGCGGAGCAAAGCAACAGCAAAGCAGCAGCAAAGCAAAGCAGCAAAGCAACAGCGCAACGTAGCAGAGCAAAGCAGCACAGCAGCGTCGCAGAGTAATGCAGCAACTGCAGCGTAGCAACTGAGTAGCAGAGCAACTGCAGCGGCGCAGCAGCAGCCTAACAGAGCAGTAGAACAGCAAAGCAGCGCAGCAAAGCAGCGTCGCAGCAGAGTAGTGCAGCAGAGTTGCTTAGGCGCAGCTGCTGAGGAGCAGAGAAACGTAGCAGGAAAGCAGCGTAGCAGAGCAGCTGAGCAGCAGCTGAGTGCAAGGCAGAGCAGCAGAAAAGCGTAGCAGAAAAGCAGCGCAACAGAGCAGCAGCGCAACAGAGTCGCAGCGCAGCAGTGCAGCAGCACAACAGAGCCGCAGCGCAGCAGTGCAGCGCAGCAAAGCACAGCAAGGCAGCGCAGCCGCGTAGAGCAAGGAAGCGACGCAGCAAGACAATGCAATATGACGCAAGCCAATTCGCCGTCGTCTGCTTTGCTGTTAGCTTCGCTTTTGCCTTTGCTAGTGCCGCAGGCAGCGCAGTCAGCGCACACACACACGCGCACACGCTGCGTTAGCTTATGCTCTGCGACGCGCTGCAATGTCCTGGGAATTTGTCGCCGCCTTTGCTGCTGCTGCTGCAGCTGCTGCTGCCCGGCTTGCCTGTCAAGCTCAGCCGCTATTGACTTTTGCCCCCGGTCGCGTTAACTATTTATAAAGTAGCCCGGATCCGGGTCCGGGTCCGGGTCCGGGTCCCGGGCCAATTCCCGTCTTGCAATCATTAGAAACAGCGCAATTTGTTTGCGTTAATCTGATAGAAAAGCTGCAGCTGCAAGGATAACGGGACACGGATATGAGCAGCTGACACACACACACACACACACACACACACACACGGCGACGCACACCTATATAGTCATTAGTTAAGCGGGCAACAGCTGCTCCGCTGCTGCTATGCAGGTCAATTGGCGCTGCGTAATTGCAGTGTAGTCTAGGGTTACCATCGCCACTTAAGGTTTGAGTGCGCACAGGGTGCACACAGGGTGCACACAGGGCGAACAGTGTGTCCATACTGTCAGCACATGCGTTTATAATTGCGCCCTCGTTGCCTCGGCTCATTCGGATTTCGCAATTGGTTTGTCAAGCCGCAAAGATTTGATTAAACCTTGTCATATTACTGGGGAATATCACATAGATAGTACACTGCGAGAAATGTGGAAGGGAAATGGGCTAAGGAAAGGAGAGAAATTGATAAGGAATGCGATTAAATGAGTTTGTATGGTCGGAGTGGGGGCTCGAAATGATTGAGGCAGGAATTGAGTGGAATGGATTGGAGTGGTTTATGGTGGAATGATATGGCAGGAGATGGGAAGGGTAGGAGATGGAATAGAGTGGAATAGTAAGGTATGGCATGGAATGCTATAATATGAGTTATCGTAGGAGAGGATGTTATAGAAGGGTTTAGTAGAGAAATGATTTTGATGAGGGGAAAATGCTAAAAAAGGGTATGGAATGCAAAGAAATTACACGAAATGAGTTAAGATTACACTATATGATAAAGGAAAACTGAATAAAGATAATATAGTTTGGGAGAGTAATGAAACATAAGCTATAGAATGAGTTTGTAAGAGTAAGAAATAGTATGGCAAAGGAATAGCTAGGGACAGTAGAAGCTGGGAGCGTAAAACAATAAATACTTGTGGTATAGAATAAAATAATGATAAATATGGTATAGTATGCAAAAAAAAAAAAAAAAAAAAAAAAAATAAAATAATGATAAATATGGTATAGTATGCAAAAAAAAAAAAAAAAAAAACACCAAAAAAAAAGGTTGGGATAGTTTGAAAAACCCAGCCTAAAATAGGAGGAAATTACAAACGAGACAATTAGATGAGAATGATTTATCAAAGAAATAAATGGGTAACATAACGCTAGAATAATGCAGGATTCGCAGTAAGAGATCTGGGAGTGTAGTAGAATATAACATAATATGCGATAAAATTGTTTGAAATTTGTTTGCATGGGTTGGGCTGAAAGAAAGTTTATATAAAAAGCACAAACTATGAAGATAAGAGATGGTATTAGATGAGATACTAAGGAATCAAGGGGTATGCGTTGAGTTAGGATAAAAAAGGGTATATGATAATCAAATCACACTAAAGAATAGGGTAGTATAGTAGATGGCATATTGTGCGACAAAATGGTATAAAATGAGTTGGGGTGGCTGGAATGGATGAAAGTAGATGGTAAAATTAGATACGATAGCTTGAGATAGTCGAGAAAATATGATGAAAATATAAGGTATAGATCAGTAGATCACATTGGCACAATAGAAGCTTTACGGAAAGTACTCGCACAGGTTAAGTTCAAAATTAATGCAAAGTACGATATATTTCAGGGTATATTTCGCATATACCTGGTCTAATTCAATTTCAGTTTCAGTTTGCAGTTTTGCAATGCAGCCAAAGCGAGAGAGAGAGGGAAAAGAGAGGGAGGGAGAGCGAGATAGCGAGAAAAAGGGCAGAGAAAGAGTATACCAAGTTGGCTTCATTTAATTATTTGATGTGCACGTTGCAATTGCGTTTAGCCGCGCTCCCTTGTTGCAATCCACTCACACATGCAGACAGACATGCCCCTCTTCAGCGCAGCCCCCCACCCGACCCCACCCCACCCGCTTTCTCTTTTCCACAATTTTCCAACTCAACATTTTTAGTTCTTCTTCTTCTTCTTCCTCTGCTCATTCTTCTTCGCCTGCTAGTCGTTTTCATTTTATTGTGAGTTGAGTTAAGTTTTTAATTAAAATTCCATGGAACGCCAACAGTTTAAGCACTTGACGTAACTCTGCACTAGTTGTTGTTGTTCTTGTTGTTGTTGTTGTTCTTGTTGTTGTTGTTGTTTCTGTTGTTTTTGTTGCTGCTGCAATTTACACTGCATTTGTCAGGTTTTGTTGTGCATGGCCATGTTACTCATACGCCGCGTTGTGCAGCGTCGTTTTCTTCGACACGCATTTTACTGCAGACCTTCCATTCTGCCGCGCTCTCTCTCCACTACGTGGCAGGTGGCAAGCTAAGGCAGCAGGCAGGCAGAAGGGTGCTGGCGGGGGGGGGGTAGGTTAGCGGGGGGCGGCGCTAAATGCCAAGCAGGCAAACCGTAACGGGGTTTGACGTTAGCTTCAACTCGATGTCAAAGTAAAACGTGAGCATGCTCGCGTCTTGGCTACCCTGTACGGGTTGGCCGGTCTTCGATTGACTCTACCAGTGCACGGGGTATACCGGCATGTATATACCAAATTTCATAGCTCCAGCAGCTTCGGTAAACGAGTTGAGCGATTCTTTTCATTTTTACCCTTCGATGTGGTTCGCCTTTTACAGGGTACAATAACAAGTAGCCGTACAGCATGTGGGTTATTGCGAGAAATTTACGCGAAACATTCCCCGACATTCACGACACTCACACTCATACTCACACTCACACTCACCTTCCCGAACCCCTCGAACCCCCCCGTATCATTTATCGATGACTAATCGCCGCTTCTTGAGCTGATTATGTGAATGCTTTCGTAAGCATGAGTGTATGAGTGCGTGAGTGTGTGAGTGTGTGAGTGCGTGAGTGTGTGAGTGCGTGAGTGTGTGAGTGTGTGAGTGCGTGAGTGTGTGAGTGGGAGTAGTAGTTGTTGCTGTGGCATGTGAGTGCGATGCGCGTCAGCATGTCGAATTAATCGATTAAACTCGAGTAAATTGAAGATATTTGTGCGAGCCAAGCTAGGTCTAATCTGATCCGATTGATAGCCAATTTAATGAGAATGAAGGGAGGAGGGGGGGGGGAGCATATTAGTAGCGGGAATGAGAGAGCAGGAAGGCAGAGGCAGTGCAAGCGAAGGTACCCAGGGAATCAACTGCGGAGCTCAAGGGATGAAGTGAGTTAGGCTAAGCAGAACAGCGTAGATGCGGATAGTATAAAGAAATTATGTATTGCCTAGCTAGATTAAAACTTAATAATGAATTAGCCAACTTGGGAACTAAAGGAACTACTAAGCTGAGCGCGTTAGTAACATGGGAAGCAACTAGGGTTGTCGAGAGGATATCAGAGCCCGTTGATGCTAAGCTAAGAGGAATAAGGAAAATTCCCAAGTAGAGAAGTGCAGTAAGTCATGGAACTAGTATAAGGAAAGAAATCAGAAGGTGTTTTGCTGGAAATATGCAAAGCTAACTCTTTGAGAACCCTTCGAAATAGGAAAATAGAAGAAATTAAAGACACACTTAGATAACAAAAGGAATAGTTCCTTGTGGAACTAACAAGTAAATCGGGTTTAAGCCGGCTTGTTGGAAGTATACCCTGCTATACCTTCGTATAAATGTAGAGCTTAGCCAACTAGAGAACTGCAGGCACTTACGCAGGAACCAGTATAACGATCTTTTCTTGGAAACCCGTGGAGCTACGCAAATAGTCAGCTTACTCAGGTCTTTGTGGAGTCATGAAATACACGCAATACGAACTCTTAAGTGAGTTAGCCAACTGTAGAGCGGCAGGAACAGAAAAGAACCAGTCAGTAATGTAAGGAACCTTCCCGGGGGAATGGGCTAAAATGCTGCCGGAACCAAGCAGAAAATCGACTAAGCACTTGGGGGAACCATTAAATGAGTTACCCAACTAACTCGATACCGCATGTGACATGTCATGTGTAATGCGAACCAGTTAGATAAAACGAGTGGAACGAACTGAAGGCACTCGTAATTGAAATGAACCAGGAATATGTCGAGTCTAACTAACTAAGTGGACAATGCGATTATATGTTGAAGTGCAGCCCCAGTTTGCCCGTTGCCGTTCGTTCCACATTGAACATTGAACTTGAAGAGCGGTCAACGCTCACAGAGAGGGTACCCCTATGGGCAGCTCTAGCTACCTCTTTCTCCCATCTCACTCTCGCTCTCCCGTCTGTCTCTCTCTCTCTCTCTCGCTCAGTCCCTACCCCAGCTGGTAATCAAATAATGCTCAAATGCAGCTCATATTCATATCGTGTCGTGTCGTGACGAGTCGAGGCCTGAGTCGGCTATATATAGCGATGCTATACACATGGGCATAGGCCTGTTGGACTGACAAAGTGACGAAATGATTGACATAACGTGTGACGGACTGAGACGGCGCATACAGTGCGATAGAGACAGAGCCAGAGCGAGAGACGGAACTCGATGCGATACGAGTTGCAGACTCTGCGCGACTGTGATTATAGTTAGGGTCTCTCTCTCTCTCGCTTGCTCGCGATGCGTGTTGTTGCCAGTTATGCGGGGCCCCTGAAAATCTGCGTTGATATGCAGGGTGGCAGCAGGCAGAGAGCGGGAGAGGGAGAGCGCGAAACGGGGAGCGAGCGAGAGGGAGCATGCACGCGACGTGGGGTAAACAGTTGCATTGTTGCGTTTTGCATTTTCGACTGCATTTCCATTGCAATCGCAGTGTCCTCTTGGTGTGTGTGTGTGTGTGCGTATGTGTGTTTGGGCATGTTTGCTGCTCATACACACGCACACACACACACACACACACTCCTCCGTGTGTATCTACAACAAGTAGTGGACGCTTTTTCTGCCTCTTTTCATGCATAATTTCTGCTGCCTTGCGTTTTGTTTCGCTTTTCGCATTTCTCTTGCTCCCAGTCGCGCTGTCTCTTTCCCTCTTTCTCTCCCTCTCTCTTCCCTCTGTCCCCCCTCGTCTTTATCACACCTCTCATCTGCAGCCCAGCGCATGCAACATTTAACATTGAAAACGTACGTTGACATAAATGCAATCAGCACGCGCCATAGACAGTGCCTCGAGCCTAGCAAGGGGGCGTGCAGAGGGGGGTTCCAGAGTGGGGACCGCTTGTGCGTGTGTGTGCGCCTGTGTGTGTGTGTGTGTGTGTGGGAAGAGAAGCGAACAATGTGCATGGCATAATGCAACAACGACGTATGCAAATGCGACGATTACGTTGTTCAAATTGCATTTCCATAGACTCTTTTTTTTTCTATTGTCGTTGCACTTCGATAATTTTCGCAGCAAATTATCGCATATCGATAGTTATCGAAGGGTTAAGCAAGTTTGCCTTAAACAGCGAAGAGCTGCTCTTATACCAAAAACAAGTGCAGGAATTCGTTGAAATTGAAGAAGTTACGAGCTATCGATAACTTATCGAAATGTGCACATTTCTCTTGCTACTAAAAGCAGTGTAAATAATGCTTGAAAGTGCTTTTGTGGATTAGGTTTGTTGCTTATCGATAGTTAGCTTGCATTTGATTGCAATTAATCAAGTTATGAGTTATCGATAACTTATCGAAATATTTATATAGCTATGGCTGCCATACATACATAGGTAGCAGTTACAGTTGAAGTGCTTGTCAGTCAATATATTTATCGTTTATCGATATTTAGCGATTTATCGACATTTATCGAATTTTTTTATTGTTTTTCTTTGAAAATTTGTTATTGTTTATGGAAGTACAAACTACACACTGTTTTGCACAATACTCCGCCTTCGATATTAATCGACTTGCCTATCGATAAATCAACATTTGCGCCTTTGCTTGTCTACTTGACTCAATTTACTTGGAATTTTGCTTTCATCTTCAAAGCTGAATGCAAATTCGACACAAAGCAGGCCCCGTAGAGTCTATAGAAATATTATGCTAGATGTCGCCGAACGATACTTCTTTCTCTTCCTCCTCTTCTTCTGCTTCTTCTTTCTTGTGTGTATGTATGTGCTCATACACACACTTGAGACACTTCTTAATTAGGAGGCAGTGAAAATATTCTTGAGTATTTCGCATTCATCTAGAAATGCAACGGGGCGAAGGGTGCTGGGCTTGAACCGGAGGGTACGTGCTGCAGCTGATGCTAATGCTGGAAACACTGTGCTCATCCTGGGGCCAGCACACACGCACACACTTGCATAAATTCAAATTACGCCACAGCAAGTGTAATGGACCATTTGCGTCCCGACGAGGATGCCCGATGCCTGCGCCGACGATGTGTAATGCATCGAGCAACGCGGAGCAGGGTCGCTCAACTAAGTAGCCAATTAGAGGCAGATACAGCAGACTTTGAGTCAACTAATTAGCGCTAGATGATGAGCCATGCGAGTGTGGGCACTGACGGCGAGCTAAGAATTCAAATGGAATGGGCGTACGTTGCGAGGATACAGCTCGATGAAAAGGCAAGTGATAAGTCGAGGAAGAGCAGGAGAGGCACAGCTGACTGCGAGATGCACAGTGGCGCCACCACTTATAGTCTTCGAGATCTAGACGTGCATACAGACAGACATAGCCATGCATCAACTGTTGTTTTCTGCGTAAATACACTGATTTATGTGGGCAACAGGGGGCGTGACCAAATTCTCAAACAATCTTGCTGACACAGCAACACGTACCAGGGTGGTCACAAATTTTGAAGGCTCTAGCTCTAGCCAGTCTCTGAGATATAGGCGTTCATACAGACAGAAAATTGCATTTTTTCAAATCATGCGTCTAGTAGCTGAAACTTTTGACAGACATGCAAAGTAAGCTCAAAAGAAAGCACACATTTGTATAAGGTATAGTAGAGTATACTAAGTATTATTTGTATTTAACGAGGTCTGAGGTAGCAGAGCACTACAAGAGTTCGATCTCGCTTTATTCCTTGAGCCAGAAATAAGTTTTTCATGCGAAACTTTCATTGTTTCAACTAAAAATGAAACTAAACTCAAAAATATAAAGAAAACCCCTAAGATCCTACAAATATGTAATATAATAGTATTATAAGTTATGTATTTATGATATCTGAGTGGGAAATGCCCGCGTAGAATTCGCAGAAACCTGATTAAATCGCTATCTCAATGCGCCGCTCCTGCTGATGGTTTGAGGACTGTGTGGTTGGCATACAGCGATATGCAGGAGGGCTAACTGCCTGCCAGCACTGTCGGGATAAGCGGCACGTACTCAAATGCAGACACACACACACACACAGACAGACACTCACGCGAGTGCAACAGGGGAGCAGGAGGCGTGTTCTCAAGTGGGCAACCCATAAGAATCCATAGAAAGCAACATTTTGCTTTGGTTTTACATGCCACAGCTGCCGGCGGCGGAGCTGCTGCTCCTGTTCTTCTTCCTCTTGTTGTTGCTCCTGTACGACTTGTTGTTGTTGTTGCTGCTGCTGCTGTTGCTTTCTCAACTGTTTGCATGCATAAATCAATCAAGCAGAGTGTTTGCTCGCATATAAAAAGCGAGCAAAAATAAGTATAACAAGATCCGCCATAGGGGTAGGCACAACAACAACAACAGCAGGAGAAACACGCCACATATGAGAGCACATACATGTCTATATAAATATGTACATACGTATATACTGTAGACATCTGTGTGCCTGTAATACACCAAGCATCAACCAACTGGGCGCATTGCTAGACTGCGCCAAAAAGCTGCTCGACCACAATATACTCCCTACCGACTCGGACCAATCAAGAACAGCGACAAATCAAAACGAAACTAAGCAAGGTTTTACAAGAAAATCGAACAAATAGATCAGCGCCATGAAGTTTCCTAGAATCGCAGAATTTAAAAAAAAAAAAAAAAAAAAAAAAAATCATAACTTGATATTTATTACAGATTTCTTCCGAAACTCGCCTTAATCTTTAGCTATTTCAAAACACTAAATCAATATAGTGCCATAAAGTTGCTAAGAATCGTAGAAGCACACAAAATGCGCAAATTCGAGAAATAAAATAAAAAATGGCCAAAAAATAAATAAAATCATAAGATGATATCAATTTTTAAACTTGCTTTCAGCTACATCAATTGAATACATAAATGTAGCACTATGATAATTTTAAAAGAAAGAAAAGCAACTAAATTCCAGAAATAATAACCATATATCAATTAAAATAAAAAAATATTAAATTAAATTTAATAATAGCATATAGAACATATTTATTCTAAAACTCGCATTCATCTTTATCACTTTCGTTTTCTAGTCTCTCTCTCTCTCTCTGTCAATATACCCCACTTGCGTTACAGCCCAAGGCCCTCGATGAAAGCGTTCAAGTGTTAAATGCATCGCCCACTTTGGGCGACGACGACGATGGCAAACAAAATACTGCTGTCGAGTTTTGATGACGCTGTTAAACAAGAGTGGAACAACAACGGTAGAATAGAGTTTTAAGGGGTGCAGAAAGCAGTTAACGAAACTTGAATACACTACACTAGGCTGATGAAGTTCTCGGGAATGAAGTTGGAGAGGCAAGTGACGAGAATTAATCAAGTAGTATGAGTTTTTGGGGGAATTTGTGCAAGATAAAATGCGCAAGACACTTGAATACAAGAGTATTATTAAACTGGAGTAGTTTTTAGCTAAATAAATGATATATTCGTATATTTTCTGAGTTATGAGCACTTATGTTATGGAATATGACATTGCAATTAAAGAGTATTTTGCAGATATCTTTATAATTTCCGTCAGTTTACTCAGGTTAATCATAAGGTATGTTAAGATTTTTTTATTTAACTCACATTTTTAGAGTTTTCTTTCAGTATTCTGAAAATTTCAGCCAGATTCAGTGGCAAATTGGTAGCCAAATAGTTTGTAAGCTAATCAAGTTAAAAAATAGAAGGTAGCACTCCTCGGGCTTATCAATAATGCATTCCCCCCCCATGACATACCTATATTCTTCGATGATATGACTACACGTAAAATAAAGTGGATTTTGAGCCTGTTGCATGAGTCATCGTGTGGCTGATATGCTCGCTGCATGTGAGGCAAATGCGCTAAAATGATTATCAATGCGACGGCGTCGCCTGCACGGCTGCCTGTCAGACTCTAATCGGCGTAGACACACACACACACACAAAGGCAGACTCATGTGTGTGTGTGGGTGTAATCAAAGTATGACACTAATTAGCAGGCACAACATTTTCAAAAAAACAGCACAAGAACTACAACTACGACGACGACGACGACGACGTTGGACACGGCGTGCATTTTATGCTGTTTTCTAAAGCTTTTCACTTTCGAAATTCTGTCAGAATATACCCTAGATAAAGGAGGTGCCTGAGACATGGGGTATATGCGCTGGAGAATGAGTGAAGAGCTAAGATTGTCTAGAGTTGTCAAGAGCCTTCGTAATTTATAAAATATATAATTCAAAATTATTCTGCTAGCAGAAAATAAGACGTTTTAGCCTTCAGTTTGATTTATATCGATTTAGGGGAGCGTGTTTGTATTCCAAAAAAACTTGAAGTCACTGTGAATAGTGTCACAAAATTGTGTGGCTTTAGCTCGTATAATCTCTGAGTTCTAGACGTTCATACAGACGTATAAGACTATATCGACCTATGATCTATGCATTTTCTGATTTATTTTATATTACAGGGTAACTGCAAGTTGTTGGCTTTGCATATAAAACCGATTCAAACAATTTCTGAAGTTTACTTTTTTTTGTACAGGGTAACTGCTAGTCGGTTGGCAGTGCATTTGCAAGTCGTGTTTGTCTTGTGTAATTGCAGCGTTGTTATACCCTTGCAGAGGGTATATTAATTTTAGCCAGAAGTTTGCAACGCACCTTAGGAGACATCTCCGACCCTATAAAGTATATATATTCTGAATCAGCATCACCAGAGGAGTCGAAAAATGGATGTCCGTCTGTCCGTCCGTCCGTCCGTCCGTCCGTCCGTCCGTCCGTCTGTTGCAACGCAAACTAGTCTCTCAGTTTTTGAGCTATCTTCATGAAACTTGGCACACAAGCTTCTTATTGCTGTAGGCTGTAAATAAGTCGGAACGAGCCAGATCGGACCGATATATCGTATAGCTGTCATAGAAGCTATCGGCCGATTTTTGTTGTTTTTCAAGATATTGCAACAAGATTTGGTAAATCCTATTCTTATTACGTTCTTAATGTGCTGTCAAAATTATATCAAAATCGGACCACTATAACATATAGCTGCCATAGGAACAATCGGCTGAAATCAGGGTTTTTGTATGCAAACCTGTTTTGTTTTTGGAAATACCGCACATTATCAATACTTTTTAATGTTATACAGTAACCCGCTCTTAGTTTTTCCATTTAAATATCTCAGACGTTTATATTCTGTAGCTGTTATAGGAACAATCAGTCAGTCCGTCTGTCTGTTGCAACTCAAATTAGTCCCCCAGTTATTGAGCTATCTTCATGAAACTTGGCACACAAGCTTATTATTGCTGTAGGCTGTAAATAAGTCGGAACGAGCCAGATCGGACCGATATATCGTATAGCTGTCATAGAAGCTATCGGCCGATTTTTGTTGTTTTTCAAGATATTGCAACAAGATTTGGCAAATCCTATTCTTATTACGTTCTTAATGTGCTGTCAAAATTGTATCAAAATCGAACCAGTATAACATATAGCTGCCATAGGAACAATCGGCTGAAATCAGGGTTTTTGTATGCAAACCCGTTTTGTTTTTGGAAATACCGAACATTATCAATACTTTTTAATGTTATACAGTAACCCGCCCTTAGTTTTTCCATTTAAATATCTCAGACGTTTATATTCTATAGCTGTTATAGGAACAATCAGTCAGTCCGTTTGTCTGTTGCAACGCAAATTAGTCCCCCAGTTATTGAGCTATCTTCATGAAACTTTGCTCACAAGCTTCTTATTTCTGCCCTCTTTAAATAAGTCGGAACGCGCAAGATCGGACTGATATATCGTTTAGCTGTCATGGAGCCTATCGGCCGATTTTCGTTATATTTCAAGATATAGCTATCAGGCTTACCACATCCAAATCTAAGTGTGTCCCTAATAATAAAGTTCGAAATCGAACTTTTACAACTTATAACGATCAACGATCGGCCTAATGAAGGTTCATGTTGCAATTTTATGGAAACCTGAGTACTATTACATATAGCTGTTAAACAAAAAATCATGTAGCTGTTATTCAAACGCATTTTTGAACTTTCCAAATTTATTTATATTTTATGACCAACACATCCTTTACAACACAAAGACATTTCCTCATAACATTTTGTGTTAAGTATATAAGAAATCCAGGTATATACAAAAGCATTAAAAAGGTAGAATTATTTTTTTTCGAAGCAGGTGTTTGATTCATAGCCTTAAACAGGTCAAAATCTTGACTTCCTGTACTGTTATAATTGTTCAATAAATACCACAGAAACCAGCAGCAATCCAAATATATTTTATATTTTGTATAACTGCAAGGGTATGAAACCTTCGGCAAGCCGAAGGTAGCCTTGCTTTCTTGTTTCTTATTTGCTTTGCAGTACGTTGCAATATTTACACACACTCTCGCACAGTGTGTGTGTGTGTGTGTGTGCGAGTGTGTGTTTATCTGCTTGTCACATACCCTGCACATGCCCTTGCTGCTTCTACACTGTACGAAAATGCAAGCGCTTATCAGTCGCAGTCGAGAGATACGGTGCTGGCAGAGGCGGCGACGTCGACAGAATCATAATCAGCAGACGAGCATGCAGTTGCTGCTGCTGCTGCGGCTGTTGATAAGGCACTTGAGCTGTGCTGCATGCGGCCTGTGGCATGTGGCAAGCGGCAGCAACTGAAAACTTGAGGATTAAAAAGTTGTCAAAGCGATGCTGCCAGTTTCAGGGCCATTTTGTTGTTGCTCTTTACTGTCTGCTTTGCTATCATTTTTGCCTTTGCTTCCTCCTCATCTTCTTCTTTTTTTTGCTATCATTTTCTTTGCATAGTCATTTTCTTTGCAAAAGCCCCCCTCAAGCTCAATTGGAATTTGGCACGTTCTTGCAGTTTGTCAATGATTTTGCCGCACTTTATGCATGTCTGACTGTCTCTGTGCGAGTTATATATAGGTCTATATATATGAGGTATACACACTCTATACATACCTATCCAGTTACGCCTTGACGTTACCTAACTGTGCGTATTGTTGTTGCGGTTTACCATCTATGACGTCCATGCGCATATTGTAAAATAATTTTAATCGGGACAAAAGCTCGATAAAGCTATGTTTGATATATAAATCTATGTCTTTATAAGCAATAATACCTATGCAAATATAGAAAATACCTGAACATACTTTGCATATTGTGACAAACTTTTCAAATAAGCCAATTTACAGCCCTAGTAAGGCTATCTCTTAGGTAGAACGGTAGAACACGCAGATCTCAACTATTATAGAAGCTAGACTTATCAAATTTGGCAGAAAGCTCGCTGTAAGCCGTACGCTTATGGATTTCATATCAAATTTTCAACGCACATGAAAATCGAAAATTTTGAAAATTTTTTTCGATTTGATTCCTAGATCCAGGATGTCTAATTTTCGGACAATATCACCATTATTTGGGCAAAATTAAATCTTGTCTGAAACGGATTTAAACACTTGTTTAGTACTAATTTTGAGCTTCCCAAACGATTAAAGCGAAAACTCGCGATTCAAAATTTTAAAGATGAAAAAAATTTCGGAAATATGATAAGGGCCCCTTACCTAAAATGCCCATAAATATCAACAATTTCTTAATGTTCTATTTCGCAATTTTTTTTTAATATGGAATTACTCAGAGTGTGACTATATAAATAAAATGTGATTTTGCGAGAAAATCGCTTGATAAGTGAGGTTAAGTTGGGCAAAGGGTATGTTATTTTTATTTTACGACATTTATTTTTTATTTTTATATAAATATCTCAGGCATACTCATAGTTGGGTTCATTCAGTTACCGAGTTGCGATAAGATTCCCCACGAATTATCATAAATTGTGCGGAGAGTCGTTATCGTTGCACTTGATACGAATGGTACATGAAACGTGGGTGCATTAGTATCCAAAAACACATATAGATATACGGAAAGTCTATACTATATGCTATAAATTCATTATCAGTACAGTTGGTCATGAGGGCAGGAAATGGATTTTCTAGTAAAATGCATTTTTCATCGAAGCGTTCTTTGTTCTCTTTTATTTTTCGAAGACAATACATTAACCAATGTAAGTATTTTCCTGATATGTATGTGTGTGCGTGTGTGTGCGTGTGTGTGCGTGCCCGATATGTATGTGAAGTGACATTATGTGCATTGAGAACCGATTTCCGTCGGGCAAGGACTGCGACGAGCAGTAGAAGAAATATAGGCAAAATGGACAATAATTGCACTAGGGGAAATTGTTAATCGTATCGCTTGCACACACACACACATACTACACACACACACACACAAGCACGCATCGATGTACGTACGATCGAGAATATATGTATAAACACAAGCATATGTACAATGCCATTGGCAATGATCGAGAGGGAAACTGATAAATTAATTAACTCAAGCGCAACGGCAGGCAATTCTTATGGCACACACACACACACACTCACACACACACACACACACACCTCAGTCTTCGCTGCGTTTTCGTCGCAGTCGCTCTTCTTATCGGGGCAGTGTGTGCAGGCACCTCAAATCGCATTGCATGCGATATATGGTATATGGTACTATATCGGGTTTTTAATTATATTAGGATAGTCTCCGAAGGTGTGTTTTCTTCATGATAATATTATATTCCCAATTCTAAATACTCTCTAAGTACCTTAAATTATCTCCTTGTTGCTGATTTCCTGCTTTTATAGTTTTCTTTTCTTATATATACTTTAAATTTCTTCAATTATTCGCTTATTTTTTTAATATATTTGTAATTTATTATTTTTATTATATTTCCTTCTTAGTGCCTAAAATTATCTTTCTGTCAAAGTTATTCTTCGTTATTATACTAATATAGCATTATTTACTTGTATTTTTCGAAAAGACCCATTTGCCTTAGTAGAACATAGAACATTTTCAACATATTTTGCAGTTACGAAAACTGAAAAACTTGGCAAAATGTTTCGAAAATGTTTAATTTTATAATTATTTTATATTTTTTTTTTTTTTTAGCTTATAATATTTCCATATGTTATAAACCTAAATTGCGAAAATGTACAGAAAATTGGGCTAGTAACGTTTTTTATTAAGCAGGGTATTTGAAAGTCGTACATTGTAGCATTTTTGGGTGCAGCACGCAGAGTTGCGTTTCGTGTGCAGTCATAAGAAGCGTGTACTTACACACACAAACACACACACACACGCAAACACAGGCTCACACACGTACAAACATATGTCTGCGTGTTCCGGCAACAGTTGCGGCTGCTGCGTTGCGCATACGTCACGTTGCACGCTTGTTTGCTGCACTTCACACCTGCACACACACAAATACACTCATACACACACACACACACACACACACATGTTTCTGTCTGCTTTTAATTACTTACTTTACATCACTTTCAAATTTCGTTTTTGTCTGTTGTTTTTTTTTTGCTACTTTTGCACAGCTTTTCATTTCCCTTTGCCTACGTGCGTTTCGTTTTGTTGTTTTGCCGCTTTCGTTGTTGTTGTTGTTGTTGCAGAGCGAAAACACAAATGATAAGTTCTCAAACGCAGCATCAGCAGCAACGGCAAAGCGCGAAAGTGTGAGCGACACTCACACACACGCGCGCGCATACACGCATACATACGTGTGAGCAATAACAAACAGGCAAAGTCAACGGAAAAGACAAAGAAAACAAAGCAAACACAATGGGGGCAAAAACAACTGCTGCATGCATGTGGCGTGGAGCGACGCGTCGCCTATTTCAAATGTTTGTACGCTCTCGCGCAGCGCGCGCTCTCTGGCAACACGCGTGTGTATCTGTGTGTTAATTGCAATGCGTCAGCTTTGATTGCGAGCGACCACGAGACAACAGCAAAGCAACAACAACAACAACAATGGGAGTAAAGCAGTCCGAAAACAAGTCTAGGTCTTTCCAGCGCGAGTCTCGGCCAGCGCGAATTGCCCGAGCTGCGCTACCAACTACATGAATATGTAAATTTGTAAAATTACTCTAAATATGAACTAAAATAGAATGAATTAAAAAAAAATTAATACATATTAGTTTAAATTAATTTTACTTTTTTTTTCTAATGCAATTCGCCCATGCCGCGCCGCGTAGCGCACACCAATTGAACACGTAGCTCATGTAACGCAACTTGCGCGCTCTCTTGCTCGCGCGCTCTCGCGCTCTCTTACTCTCTGCCGCGTCGCTGGCAGTCATGAGACTGCATTTATGACCTACAATAATAGAGAGACGGCGGCAGCGCGTGCAAGCGAGACAAGAACAGCGCAAAGAAGTCGCGACTCCCACAACCACACCCACACACACACACACACACACACTGAGACAGCACTGTGAAAGCAGACAAACGACGCGGCAGAACTGTATTTCGTTTAATTTCTTTGCTTTTTTCTTCAATTTTTACACCGAAAAATCACGCGACACAAATTGTGCGGGTTCGAACTTGTTTACAGCACGGCCCGTGCGGGGATGTCTCGCTCCATGCTTTGCCTGTGTTGTTGCTCTCTTCTGCTAGTTGTTGTTTTTTTTTGCTATGCAAGCGCGTGTCTCTTCCTCTTCGCTGGCTGCCAAAACAAAACAAGCAGATAAAGCCGCTGCTGCCTCTGCTGCTGCTGCTGCTCACTTTCATTGGTATTGGTATGCAAAACTTGTTTTTGTCTACGCACGCTCTGGCGAGCACACACGCACACACACACACACACACGCTCAGTCGCCCGCTCTCTGCCCACACAAAACTTACGCTCTCGCTCTCTCGCTCTCGCGCTCTCTTACAAAACAAAGCTCACGTGTCAGTTTGCTTGCTGGCAGCCAGCCGGTTTTTTCTGCCGCCTTCTTGCGCTCTCATTTTCTGTTGCCCCTGCTGCTGCGCTGCTGCTGCGCTGCTGCTGTGCTGCTGCTGCGCTGCTGCTGTTGTTATTGCTGGTGTTTTTATTTTGTTTGACAGGGCTGACGTGTTTTTTGGTTTTGCTTTTGCTTTTGCCTGGCTTTGTGCTTTGTTTTTGCAAGACGCGCACGTTGTGCTGCTTTATTATTGTTGTCGCTGATGTCAGATACACACGTACGAGCACGCACACACACACGCGTAGCTACTGTGTGTGTCGTCGCCATGTGCGAGGTATAAACGAACGTATACGTAAATATGCGATGATGGAATAGCTGGGCAAATGGCAAATGTGCAATGTGTGAACTCGAATTGAAAGAGCGAGCGATAAAAAAAAAAAAGGAAAAAACTGCCGAAAATTATATAACAAAGCAAACAAAATAGAGAAATAAAAACAACAACAATAAAGGCGAAAAAAAAGAAACAAAAAGTACCGTAAAGTGCAATCATAAAATTACGTGCACACACACACACACACACACGCATGCACACGTCTGTGCGGAGAGCAAAATTAAATATCAGCCACGCCCCACGCCGCCCATCGCACAATTAACGGCAATTCGGTCAACAAATTTGCCTACGATCTCCCTCCCGCTTCACCGTGTGTGTTTGCACTGTGACGCAAATACAATTGCAAGGAAAGTAAAGAGCGCGGACAAGCAAAAGGAAAATAAAGGAAAATAAAGCAATAGGAAAAAGAATATAAAGCGCGCCGCGCAGCAAACAACAGAAAACAGCTGAAAATTTTTATGTTCGCTTTTGTCAAAATTTTCGAATATAAAAAATTTAAATATATGAAAATAAAATTGTCATTAAAATTGGAAATACGCGAAAATTTCGCCAGCTTCTCCCTTTGACCGTACCCGAACCCCACACACCCGCCGCCGCAGCGTCAATTCGTACATTTCATGAAAAATGGGAAAATTATGAATACGTTGACATTGAAAATCTGTACATTTATGACACTCAAACAATTTTCGTTTTTGAAAAGCATCTTATGGTTCTCGAATCGAAAGAGTGCTGTCAACTGTTAAGAACGTCGAAAATTTGCTATGCAAAAAAGGCCAAAATAGTACAAAGGCCAAAATAGTACAAAACATAATTTCATAGAGATTCTTTGGGTTATCGCAAAGAGGGAGCTAACTAAATACATTTCTAAAAGATACGGCGATTCGAAAAAAAATTTTAAACATAAAAATGGCAACTTTTTGTTTTGGAATATTTTGATTTATAATTTAATTTTTGGGTACAAGTCATAAAAAGTGGGGGAAACCCGCAAAAAAATTTTTATAATTATATATATATGTATATATATCTTTTTTGTTTTGGAATATTTTGATTTATAATTTAATTTTTGGGTACAAATCATAAAAAAATATACGCAAGATGGTAAAAGTAACTTTCTTATCTTAAAATTGTTGCTGATTGTAAATTTCTTACAAGTATTTTAATTTTGGGTACATTTCAAAGGCAAAATGACTTAGTACATAAGAACTCGTTACTTTTTCCCGCAATTAGCCAGATTAAAAGGGAATGGAAAACGACAGCACTGCATCTAATCCCCAAACTGTTGTCCTAAATATAGGAATTGTTTGTTGCGAAAGCGTCAAGTGTAGCTTTGTCAGAGAGGAAAAATAGGTACATTTTAACAAATTATGTACTTTGCGTTCATTTTAAGATTTTCTGAGGAAATTTAAAAAAAAAAAAACGGAAATAAACTTAGATCTTATCGTCGTGTGTGTGGCTTATATAGATCGATATTATTTGTTGTTTACATAAAAAGTGGGGGAAACCCGCAAAAAAATTGTATAAAGTGTGTGTACCGCAGTGTCTTTTCCATTTCGCATTTACACACACACACACACACACACACGCGTCAATTTTTTGCGGTTTCCCTTTTGGATTGCATTATTTGCTTCGGCTTTGAATTTCATCACATGCCGTTAGAATTGAGAGACAAGACGAGGAGGACGGTGAACGACGACGCTGACTGCGACGTCGACCCTGACCGCGCCTCTGTGCATTACACATCAGCGCAAAGTGCGTGCGTGTGAGTGAGTGAGTGTGATGGGTTGGGTGGGAGGGGAGAAGTGGGGCGATTAGCCACTTGCGAGCACAGTCAGCGCTGTCGTCGCAGTCGCAGCTGGCGTTGCTGCCAACGACGCAGTAGCAGCAGACAAAACGGCACTGACTTCTGTCCCTGTATATGCATAAGTGTGTGTGTGTGTGTCTTGAGGTGTGCGCCGTTCTCCTTTGTTATTGTTGTTGTTCTTAACTAGCCCACTGATAAGCAGCTGACTAACACTCGCACTCACACACACACACACACGCTTGCCTGTTTACTCGCTCTGCATGAGTAAGCCAAGGGTCCGCTTTGCCGTTTTTGTGTGTGCGTCGAAGGTCGCCGCAAACTGCAGCAACAAACGGCGCCTGTTCTCAGGTCCGGCAAGGCAAGGCAAGGCACGGCCCGGCACGGCGAGACGAAATTCATCCATCGGCGAATTGCAGTGAGAGGCAACGGCATTTAAAGGTCGTACAATGACTTTAAGCAACAAGAACAACAACAGCAGCAGCGGCAGCGGCAACAATAATGCAAGGCAACACCACCTGCCTGCCTGCCTTGCTCTCTGCGCGCGCTCTCTCTCTCTCGCTGTCACTCTCTCGCACGCTCTCTCATTCCTTGCTTAGCTTAAGAGAGCCTGCACAAAACTTAAATTCCGCGCCACGAATTACACTGTGCAAACTGCGCCTGCACTGTGGGCAACTCAGATATAAAAAATATAAAAACCAAATTAAATATTTACATGCATTTAATTAAATCAGCCTGGCGCTTTTCAGCTATCTTTAAATAAATGAATATGATTTATTTCTAATTGGTATAATATTTATATTTACGATTCTGCTTTATCTGCTCAAGTGTCGGCAAACTATTTAGTTGGTCTAAATAGAAATAAACATAAATATAGGTATAACTTGCGTGACGCCTCGACTCCTGCATACCCTAGCCGAGCAGTTATTTGTCAGCCATATTTATAATAGATAAGATTAAATTGCTCAAATGAAAACAAAGCTACGACAAGAAAGTCTACAGTCCATTTTTTTACTGTGGGCCAAGAATTTTCAAAATATAAATATGTATTTTTATGTAATCGAATCAATGCATAAATATTTATTTATTTTTATATTAACCAACCAAATCTAGTATTTCATGTATACACACTTAATTATTTATTTTGTTCAGAATATATACTTTATATATGGTAATATATATTGTAAATAAGCCCACACAGTTACGTGTTTATTGTGTACTCCGATTTTTAGGTCACAAGCGTTAGTTTTTGATCTCTTTGCCAGTTTCTTATTTGATTAATTTAAAAACATCACTTAAGCGGTAAATTTGAAGAGACATAAAATTAAGTGGCGTCATCTGCTGTGCGTTTGATGTGCGTTTTTTGTTGCAAATCGTTGCCACGCCCACCGGCTGCGATGTGTGGCAAAACAAGCGCATGCAATTTGCTATTATCATTTATTTAATTTCATTTTCGTTTTTGTTTTACTTAATTTATTTGTTTGTATTTTGTTTTTTATTTTTAGATTGCCCCGCATGTATTTTGTTAATTGTTTTTACGAATTTATTGGGGTTAAGGCCTTCTTGACGTGTTGTTACCGCTCGCTTAAAGCGCAGATATTACTCATGTGTGTACGTGTGAGTGTGTTTTGAATGTTGTTGGCGCTTTATTTTGAAAACGTGCGAAATGCGAAACGATTTCTCTTTTTCCCAAATTTTGCTTGTTTTTGTTTTCATTTGCGATTTTTGTCGGTGCTTTTTCTTTTTCATTTTTGCGCTTTCTTTATTATTACTACGATTTTTGTTGTTGTTGTCACTTTTGCAGCAAGTGACATTTTCGCGGGGGCGTTAAAAAGCTTAGCGAATAAAACAAATAACTGCAAGTAACGTGGAGAGAACAACAAAGTTTTAATACCCTTAAAGCGATACTATAATTTTAATCGATAGTGACATTTCTAAAATATTAAGAAGTCTTCGTAGACATGCCCATAAACGGAAGTTAAAAGATCTACAATACCAAGAACTACTAAATATACGATAAAATCACACTACCCCGCACACTTGTAAGAGTATAGCGTATTTTTTTTAATAAATAATACAACAATTTCTTTTGGAGTCCAAGCGAAAAATAATTAAGTGTCTGTCAGTTTATATAAAACACAATCTCACACATATCTATTTAGATATATCACGTTATTTTCATCTCAAAAGTCGCATGTTACGTAATTACGTAACTAACACATCATATGACATGACAAAGATGAAAATTGATCGATTTGAAAGTGAAAAACTGTAGACAAAAAATATTTTTAGTTTGGGTGAAACTAATCTAGAGTAATTAACACTATAATTACAGTTTTTATATAATAATTTAAGATTCTTGGAAGTTAGTTAGATATTTTGATTATTTCTTAAGATTTAATATGTTTTTTAAGTATTATTTAAGATTTTTTGGAAATACAATATTTTATTTCTTTTGATTGAATTTATTTATTTTTTATTTAAAATTTTATTTTCTTGTAATCTCGTATTACCATCACTATTATTATAATTATTAAATAATACTTTTGAAATACTTAAGATATTTCGTGCTCAGTTCGCTGACTATTCATGCCACAGGATATATACTATATAATAATACCTATATACTATATATGTATGTGTCTGAGTGGTGTGTGAGAGTGTCATGAACAATTTTCGTTGAATTTGTTTTTCGCTTGTTCTCGCTTGGTGTTTGTTGACTTCTTGTCGACGTCGACCGCGACTGCGACGCAGCAGCACAAGCTGACGTTGACGCCGTGGACTTCAGTTATGGCTATAGAATTTTCAAGGTCATGCGCGCATACGAAAAAATATTTGGGAACGAGCAGAGGCACACACACATAGACACGCATATCTATGCATAGGTTTATTTACTGCGGCAACAACAATGGGCAAATGCAGTCGCATCGAGTAGGGTTGAGCGACCCGCCTAGCAACACGTGGTCATGCCACGCCTCTTGCAAAACTCACACCACACCATAGCCACTTTTCGGGGGACACACACACGTCAGCCTGGCTGCGATTCTATTTATAGACGCAGCAACGTTTACCCCGCAAGTACAAGTACTCGGCGTATATGTGTGTGTGTAATTGCATTGTGCTTCGTGCCTTACGCCCACCCGAGACACGTTTCGCTCACGTCGCTGTCGCTGCCAATCTCTCTCTCACTCTCAATTTGCCGCACACTCAACCCACTGTACCCCCTAGCCCCGCGCCGTTGCTCTGCTGCTACGCGCCGTAAAGACAAAATACAAACACAAAGTGCAAACAATGCAGAGCAAAAACAAAAAAACAGAAGAAATATACGATTTTCGCTTCGATTATCGCACCCCCCTTTGTTTCTCGTTCTGCTCTATCTTCTTCCTTTCTCAACAACAACAACAATTCAAAGTGTTGGCAAACGTGCGCCAAGTCGCATTTTCTATTTCTTTTTTTCTCTCTGCTTCTTTTTGTTGTTGCTGCATTTCGTTCTTTTTTTTGTTGTTGAAACTGAAACAAATCAATTTTGCAAACAAATTTTCGTTTTTTTGTTGTTGCGGAAGAGGCGAGACAGCAGCAGCAGCATCAGCAGCAGTGGCAAAGGCGGCGACGGCTTAGCAGCAGAGCAGAGCTTCAGCTGGATACAGGGTGTCATTCACTCTCTCACTCGTTCGCTGCACATGTGTTTTTTATGTTTAATTTTTGTTCAGTTCGAGCTGATATCGACTCAACAAGTACATATATACCCTATTTTATACCCTAGTAGGGGGTATATTTGTTTAGAGCAGATTTTTGTCGCTTACAGTTGTGGATATATTCGATATATACCCAAAAATATATATAAATATTGATAATTTAAAAGTATCATAAATTGCAATTAAAAATAAATAAAATTCTTGATTAAAATAAATAAAAAGTGTACAACTCTTGATACATATAAATAAATGATGTAAATAACAAACAATTCTTAATGGAAATAAACAAAACAAAAAATAATAAATAAAATACTATGCATATATTAATATTATTATGTATATTTTTCTTATAAGGAAACAGCAGTTATGTTTTTTGCATTTCTTTCGCTAATTGCACACTGCATAAACGCAGTGTGTGCGAGGGAAACTGCATGTGAAGACAAACGCGATAAAAGTGAAACTCATGTAGAGAACCTTGAGATACGTTACTTATGCACATATAAGAATATAAAAATACATATATTCGTTATCTCGAACTTCATACATATCTAAAGATAATTTCATCACGCTTGCCACACCCTGTATGCGGGCTGTCAAACAAATTCATTCCACATTATGCAATATTTCGTAATTATACTGTTATAGAACCCTACGCTCGGCAAACTCGATAAATCCAGTTTAAACCCAATTAAAAATTGCATGCACAAACCAAAAACAAAAGCAAACACAACGAAAACAAAGCGAATATGATAGCAAAACGAAGCAAACAATTGAATCATGTGATCAATGGAGAATTCAAACAAATGACCATCAATAATTTTGTGCATTAACTGAGCAACAACAACGACAGCAACAGCGACGGTGAAGAAGGAGAGAGAAGGCAACAAATTTGCAATTCGCTTGTAGAATTTTTAAACGCCACCACAAAGGCGAAGGCAAACACAAAGGCAACACACACAATTTGCATTTGATGCTGCCTGCGTTGCGCTGTCGCTGCGTCGCTGCCGCGGTTGCAGCGCTGTTGCCTAGAGCTGTTGCTCGCGCTGCGCTTTGTAGTTCATACTTGAGATGACCTTGAAAAGTTTAGTAACTTTTCGCATTCTATATTTTCGCTGCCTCTGTGTCTTCTGCCGCCTGCCTATTGCTTTGTTGCTTTCACTGTTGTCGTTTGTTTTTGGCACCTGATTTGATAACTCTGTCGCAGTCGCGGCCGACGTACCTGTTTGCAGCCGCGCAGCTGACGCAAATTCATACACTCACACACACACACACGCTACTACACTTATTATCGCTGAGAGCGCCCCAATGCGTATGTGTATTTCTAGGTTATGGTCAAGGCGACCGCGACGTAGATTGAAGGCTACACATATTCTGGCATATAAACATACTCTCGCACACGCACACACGCATAGGCAACCTAATTGAATTCCCCACAGTTCGAAAATTTCAGTGATAATGTTGTTTTGCTTTCTTTCTTTTGGTGTTTTCATTTGTTTACGCCCCGCTCCGCACGCAGCCTGCAGCAGCAGCGGGAGCGCGAAAGAGTTTCAAACGGAGAGCAGAAACTGCGCAGCTTACCTAATGCGGCCGATTAGGCAGCGATAAAGGTGTGTTGAACTCTGCGAAAATACTTAGCATGCACACACGTACGTAGACAGCGAAAAAACAAAACATTTGACAAAAAACGCACTTACGAAGGTGAACTGCGAGCAGCGCAGCTGGCGCGTTCTCGTTCTCAGCTACGTCACAAGTGTAAACTTTTTTACGCGTACAGCAGCAGATTTATTGTGATTGATAGAATGTCGTCAAGGATTTTAACGCAACAGCACTGCATCGGTTACCTTAATAAATTTACATAAATAATTTGTTTTTATATTTTCAACAGCTTACTTACCATTTACAGCTAATGTTGTTATTGCGCATACTTATTATGGCGCTCAATTTTAAATTTACGTGAAGTTGGCTGCGCACGCAATTTTTCACTCGCTTGAAGTTGGCTGCGTGTACAAAGTATCGATATAATTCATGTTCAGGCATGTGAAATAAAACACAATTAAAAAACTAAATATATATTATACAACCACACATTTGAAACTAATAAATTATAGAATAGAAATCTGGCATTATTCGCGCTATTGTGTGTGTATTTATAATTTTGCAGAACTTGAACTGCAGCGGTGGCATCGATGCTCGCGAATGTCGCAATTCGGCAACCGCTTACCAGCACTACGTTACCATTTGGCATCGCTGTCGCGATTTCCATTTATTAAAATTCTTTTTCAGACAACGCCGACAACGACGACGGCGCACAGCGGGAATAGCCAAATGGATAGTGAAAGCAATAGCAGCATGGAAGTAGGCGATGTGGACAAACCGGATAGGCAACAGCAAACAGACGGCAAAATGTCGCCCGCACATAGTAAGTAGGCGAGAGTGAGAGAGAGAGAGAGAGAGCAGCCCGCCGGCAAAGCGCATAGGAATCTCAATTTGTTTATCCCAAACAGACAGTGATAGCGACACAGATGAACCCTGGCATTGGCGCTGCCAGCCCATCGAGTCGGTGCAGCGCGGATTGCAGCCCTACGAACTGGATCACTTGGGCCCGGTGCAGTTTGGCGCCCAGCATAAGGTGCTGTATCGGCTGCCCATACGAGAGGCGGCCAGCGAGCCACCACGTCCGCAACGTGCCCCACATCGCTGGGACGCCGAGCACGTGCGTTTGCCATGCGCCGTGGAAAGCAAATATCCCGTGGAAGCCGAAGATGGCACCTCGGACATTGAATCTCGTTGGGGCATGATCGAGCGGGCGCTGTTGCGTCCCATCGGCAGCAGCAGACAGTTGCAGGCAGCGATTCTATCGTACAACGCGACCTACAAGAACCAATGGAATTTTCGTGCTCTACACCAACTGTTCGAGGAGGAACTGGACGAAAGCGAATCGCGTTGCTTCTTCGAGGATCTGCTGCCGCGCATTGTGCGTCTGGCATTGCGTTTGCCCGAGCTGATACAGGCGCCCATTCCGCTGCTCAAGCAGCATCACAGCTGCAGCATCTCGCTGAGTCAGCAGCAAATCTCGTGCCTGCTGGCCAACGCCTTCCTCTGCACATATCCGCGTCGGAACACGCTCAAACGCAAATCGGAATACAGCAATTTTCCGGACATTAATTTCAATAGGTAAGTGCAGGCATGGATGAGCACGAAGTTTTGCATGACGAGCATATTCTTGCAGGCTCTATCAGTCCAGTGGCGCCTCTGTGCTGGAAAAGCTCAAGTGCATATTTCATTATTTTCGTCGTGTTTGTCCCACGGAGCGAGATGCCAGCAATGTGCCCACCGGCTGTGTCACATTTGTGCGTCTGTGTGACAAACCGAATGAGCAAATCAAATGGAAACTGAGTGACGCCAGCCTGGCAAGCATTCCCATACACATCAATGCCAGCGGCACCATCGAGGATCAGGGTCTGGGCCTGCTGCAGGTGGACTTTGCCAATAAGTTTCTGGGCGGCGGTGTACTGGGTCAGGGATGCGTGCAGGAGGAGATACGTTTTGTCATTTGGCCGGAGCTGTTGATCTCGAAACTCTTTACCGAGTGCCTGCAGCCGACAGAGGCGTTGCTTATGGTCGGCTGCGAACGATTTAGCAATTACACTGGCTACGCCAGTAGCTTTGCTTGGGCTGGCAATCACGAGGATCACGCACCATACGACAGCTCGCGTCGACGTCGCACAGCGCTCGTAGCCATCGATGCACTGAGTTTCTCGCACAGCACGAGCACACAGCAGTATCACGAGGAACTTATTCTGCGTGAAATGAATAAGGCGTCGATAGGCTTCAAGCATAGATTGACCACTCCGGCACCGGGTGTGGCCACAGGCAATTGGGGCTGTGGCGCGTTTGGCGGTGATCCGCATCTCAAGGCACTCATACAGCTCATGGTGTGTGCGCATCATAGTCGACCCCTGGCCTACTTTACATTCGGCAATTGTCAACTGCGCGATGATCTCCATGTGCTGTGGCTACTGTTCCGCGCACATGGCACCACGGTGCGCCAGTTGTGGATCCTGGTGTGTTGCTACAAGAAGTCAGGAGGCAAGCGTACGTTCTATGAGTATGTTTTGGAGAAATTGCGCAAGTTGCACAATGTGCCAGCGGCTGCAACTATCGCGCCACGGCCCAAGGAGTCGCCAGCCAAGTCGACACCAAAACCAACAACAACTGGAGCAGCAGCAGCAGCAGCTGGTGCAGCTGGAGGAGCACAGAAGAGTCCCGATATCTTTGGCGACAGCTCGAATTGTTCGCTGCTCTCGGACGACGGCGATGATAACGATATGGAGGAGCAGACCAATGCGATGATATTGGCTGCCACACTGGAGAGTGGCGGCAGCAGCAGCAGCAGCAATAGCACTGCAACAGGAGGAGGAGGAGCTGTCACACAGGAGGCGGTGGCAAGCAATTCGCCCGCACATTCGGCTGCTGCTGCGGCAGCTGCTGCAGGAGGACGCCAATTGACGCTGCTCGAGATGTTGGATCGTCACTATGAGCAGGGCCAGCCCAACGGATCGAAGCGACTGGCCTCCAGTCAGCTGGAGATATTCAGCAAAACGCGCAAGAATTCCAAGGAGGAAGATGTGAGCAGCGGCAATGCCACTGGCAGTAACTGTCGTCATTAGCTTCCAGAGCCGAGTCAGTAGACTTTATAACCATATAGCTTATACCACATATTGTATGCATATATAGTAGATTTAAGGCGGGGTGCACTCTATTGCCATCTCTTTCACTTTGGCATTCAAGACTGCGTCTGCGTGTGTGTGTGTGTGTCTGTGAGAGTATTTGTGTAAGCCCAATGCCAAGCATAGTATTGTTTTACGAAATTGCACCCAAAGAGAACCATGTAAATATTTTGATTTTTCTCACGTTAGGAACAAAGTTATATATTTTTATACCCGCTACTCGTAGAATAGAAGGGTATTATAGCTTTGTGCCAACAACAGGCAGAAGGAGATATCTCCGATCGCATAAAGTATATATATTCTGAATCAGCATGAACAACCGAGTCGATATGGCCATGTCCGGCTGTCTGTCTGTCCGTCCGTATGATAACCTAAATCTCAGCTATTATAAGAGCTGGCGCTACCAAAATTGGTGACAATATGTGTTAATACTGCACGCAGATCAAGTTTATTTTGGATTTTGACCACGCCTCCATCCGCCCCCATAAATCGAAAAAAAATCGATTGTAGCTGCAAATATAGCAAATATAGTAATCATTTCTTATACATGTGATAAAAACCACCCTGCGGGCGTTTTGCGAAAGTTTCAATAAAATCGGCTGATAAATAAGATATTCCAGAAATAGTAGTGCCTTGTTAACCTGTGTTTATGTCGGTTTTTTCTAATGTTAGTTCCTCAATCAATGAGATCCGATTTCAACTCCAGCATTATTTTTCAATTATGTGCACCGAAAATATTCACAATGCAATTTTAACGGTCATTGCGTAAGAAATGCAGTGATGGTGTTTTTCCGAAGTGTTGTAGCGGGTATATCCCAGTCGAGTACGCTTGACTGTAGCCTTCCTTGTAGACAAGCTTAAATAAGTTATTTAAGCCCACATACATATTTATATGTATATATATATATTATAAATAAGTAAAAAGCAATTAGTAAAACTTGTAACGAATCGTTTTTAAGCGAAATTTTAAATATATTATAAACATAATATACGTATAGGTAATCTAAATGTATATTTATAGCGAATTTGATAGTTGTACTTGCTTCGTGGTGTTTACACATATCTATTAAAAAATAATCCGGGTTTAGCTTGGAATGTCGAGTTGCTCATGGTTTGACTGCTGGAGTGATTCTGTCTCAGAAAATAGTACTACTAAAATTTTAGAATTTCGGGTGTACCATGCCGAGAAACTTGGGAGACCATAGAGTCTTGGAAGACCTATTCAGAATTCCTACACTCATAACATCTTTAAAAATTAAGCGATTTTCGTTTGGTATAGTTTTTTGTTCATGGTTTGACCTGTACAATGATTTAGAATTATAAAATAAGAGTTAAAATTTTTTAAAATTTTGAGTCTATCATGATATTCATTTTTAGGGTCTAACATACTACCCTGGAAGAGCTATCTAGACTTTCCTCAGTCATAACTTTACTAAAATTTGTCTGATTTTCGTTTGGAATGGCATTTTATTAAAGTTTGCCTCTATATTGATTTAGAATTATAAAATAAGTGTCAACAAATTTTGGGTCTAACATACTACCCTGGGGAACCTATCTAGACTTCGCACATTCATAACTTTCTTAAAATTTATCCGATTTTCGTTTGGAAGGTCATTTTGTTCATGGAAACACTGCGGTGTCTTTGCATTTGCGGCCTTGAGATGGTTCTGAGAAACATTCAAAGTACGATACGTATTGGGGGGTTCTTATTACTTTATCAATTACTGAGCTAACTTGGGGATTTTTCCACAGTTTATTTTTGTTGAAATTGATAGTCTTTATAGAAACAATAATTTGATACTTTATGTGGCATATAGAATTTATTTAGCTGCAAATTCGGATACGATAAACGAACAACAAACACACACAAGAAGAACACAAACAAAAAAAGAAATATGTGGGTAGATTTACTCGAATTGTGATCATTGGTTTTATAATCGGAGTTATCGGAGCATTTCTGAAACTTTTTGTATATACTTTATGTTATACTCATTATTATTATGTATATGCTTTTGCACTAGAATTATTGGATTTCTGCTATTATAAGTTTAATGAATTATTAGTTATGTTATGCTAGTTTAACTTATTTGTATTATTTGATGCTGTTTCAATATTTATAATATATTTTTTTTACTTTTAAGCTTATAATTATATGTTGTATTATTTGTTTAAATATTATCCGTTTCTTTTCATATTATGCTTATAGACATGATTCGTATTATTCGGGTGTTTTGTATTATGCGTCGAAAACAACAACAGCGCAGTGAATGAAGATGGTAGAGCAGATCAGGTGACAACTTAGTAGTGATTGCGACGCTTGTTCGAGGGACAATACTCGGCGTACTCCTCCCAGGTGCAGCCCACCTTGGTGCAGCATTCGTTGGTGATCGAGGGAGCATCTGTGCGTCGGCTACGCAACAACATGTTGGCATAGTTCACGTGCAGCCAGGTCGAGGCAGCCGATCCGGGGGCAGCTAGCGAACGGTTTGGATACGAGATACGAGTTATGTAAGAACATAGAATTATTTTCTAAAACTGCAACTTACGATTCTCTTGTGTCTTGCCCAACCACAGCTCATTGCCACCTCCAGCTCTCTTACGATTACGTCGCGTCAAACGGTAAATATCCTTCTCGCAGGCCCAGTACAGTTGTCGCACCAACTTATCGCGGCATCGCGAATGCTTCTCCTGATGCCATACGTTTTCCCAATCCGATTGCGAGCTGAAATCTCAGAGATTAGTCATTGGAATCCGGATCGGACTGATTTATCGTATAACTAATATCGAATTTCTATAATTTCTTTATATATTGTAACAAAATCGACGCCAAGTATATAAATATTCCTGTTTGTTCGTATGAACACCTATATCTCGGAGACTATAGCAGCTAGTGTTATCAAATTTGCTGACTTTATGTCTTATGGTAGCACGCAGCTCGAACATGTTTTGGAAATTGGCCACGCCCAGCATAATTGGAAAAAAAAGCTTAAAAAAACATTAAAAAAAGAGTAGGAAAATTTGCTGGCAGCTTCGCAAGCTTATGCTGGTAGAGTTTCTTCTGCCTTCTCGACTCACCGTTCGCGAAAGAGCAGCTCCAGACCCTCCTCGGTGTGCTGCAGTGCGCTGGGCGTCTGTAGCAGTTGCAGCGCCAGGATGAGCACAGTCCCGCGTAGTGTCCAGTTGCGCGGTGGTGCCGCCGCCGCCGCCGCACGGTATGGGCTCATTGCTTGAATCTTCGACGGGCTGTAAGCTACTCGACTGACTGGGACACTGAATGGGCTCGGACTGGAAGCTGGAACCGGCTCGACTCGGTTTGGATTAGGTGACTGCTCGCGGCACTGGTCTCCGGGCGACTGAACAAGTTGCGGGCCGGGCGTGCCGGTTTTGAAATATAACCGAGCTGCGGTTCTCGAATGGGGTTCGCCATGGACTGCATAATTAAACGCATTGTCCGCCTCCGCCGCCGCCGACGCCGCCATCGCTTTATTTGAACTAATGAGCACAACAAGATGAGGATGCCCACCCTTTTGCGGGCCAGTTCGCTGGCTGGCCTGACCTGGCTAATGAAGAGCAACGGCAACAATTGTGCTCTTGGCCACGCTTATTAACTTGTTTATTTGCTGCGGCAAATTGGGCACTGCACTGAGGTCCAGTGTAATGTGATCCTCTCCAGCGCAGCATGCTGCTCGGGGGCTACTCCGCCGCGCACCTGTTGACACACAAACAACATAAAATCGAGCAGGTTACGAGCGTGTTTTGTTTGCATCGTAAAAAGGTGTCCACAGTGCACGCAGCTGCCCCACTGTATCTGTCCACGCAGTGTCCCGTATTCATTACGAAATTCGCATAAATTTTGCAGGCACAGTGGGGCAAGTGTGTCGTAATCGCAAGTTAAATATTTTGTTCTTGATCGAGATAAGACAATCGGATTTTTTGGTTTTGCCTATCGGTATTTATTGATATACAAAACATTTTTTTTTTTAAGTTTACAAAAACAACAAGAATTTCCAGAATAATCAACTAACATAAATAAGTGGTTCCATCTGTTCTAGGGAACTATTGCAGTAAGCAATCCAATTATAAAAAATATAACAAAATAGGGTAAAACTGTTTTAAAGTTTTCATATGATATGCGTGCACTGAACAATCGTTGTTTCAGCCAAGCGAATCCTCTAATAAGCAATAATAAATAATCGAAATTTTGTAATATATCCAAAACGTAATTGTCATCACGAGGCTGTTTTGTCTGGCACAATTCTAAAGTAATATAAATGGGATCAAGTTCATGTTGAAGCCCATATAGATATAGCTGATGATTTATCGATTCAATAGCTTCGGGATCATGCTCCATATCGATTTCGACACGTTTACCAAATCTGTGTTCAGGTAAAAACACAACAAACCTGGTTGGAGTCGTTAGATTCTCGTAAGTGATAAAGTGTTTTCCTCTGATGCAGTACAAAGGTTTGTGGGGCGTTTGCAATTGTGTTCCAAATCTTCGATTGGGACTGACGAAATCAAGGTCCTCAAATCGATAGTACGGTACTTCGAGCAACTGCGAAAATTGAAATAGTATCAGTTTATCGAATACGACTCACATATATATTATTATATACAACCTTATTCAGTCTTTCGACTGGATTATCATCGAAGCTTGTTTCCTGAACGTTATTTATGATTGGCAATCGCTTTTTGGGAATAGTCTTCATGCGATCTGCCCAATTGCATTGTATGGGTTTTACAATCGCTTTTCTGTAATCGGTGTTCTGTTCATCTCCAGTGTCATGTGCGATTCCCCGTATTATGTCCTGCAGTTCGGATTTGAACTCCTTATTTATCAATAGACTGGGAACGTAACGCTTATAGATCAAAGGTTTTACTTTATGTAATAACAACATCAATGATGATTTGCGTCCCAGGCCGTTGTGTTGCATATTGAACTTATGTCGCTAAATTCAGAGAATTAAAATGTATTTCTTAGCGATATAGGATAGGATCAGGCCTTACTTGTAGTTGGGACATGGCGGTATGATTATGATTATAAATTTTTATTTTTGCGAGTTGTAAAAAGTCTAGTTGTAAATTGTCGAATTAGATGTTACGAGAAATTTTCGGACAATATTGGCAAAGGTATATTGAGCTCAGAATATGGAGTGCTAGTGTTGAAAATGTTCGACTACTTTTCTGCCGTCTTGTGCCAGGGTTATCAACACATTATTATATCATGGCATTTTGCACAATTCCGTGGGTTCTACACGATTTCGGCCCACGTTCTGCAGGCAATTGCTTAGGCTAAATAATGTCGCTGTTTACACATGTTGCCAATTTACGTGGTCAACGTCTGCGCAGGTTCGGGTACGGTTGTCAAGTACTCCGGGTGTGTATGGTGCTGCCGGCGTGACGACGCAGCAGCAGTGCTGCCCCGGACACCTCGGTAGCTGGACGCCCACTGGGGAGGACTAAGAGTCTCCGCCAGCAAAGCAGACTGTTTTGTGAGAGTGCAAGTGATTTGTTTGCGTTTTTTTTTTTCAAGTTCCTCGGATCAGTTAAGATATTATTTATTCGCAAACACGATAAACCCAAACTCTCTAGTTCATTATTATAACAGATCTAGTGCGCTTACAGAAGGTATAATACAGTCAGCTTATGTAGAAGTCGTTCCGTGTGAACATTTTCGAATTTCAAAACATAATGCCTGCCGATACGCCACCATACCGAGCTGAAACTGGTTTTATGCTAATTGTTAAATAATACCAACTGTTTTTTACATTTAGTATAAGTTTTATTAACACAATAATCAAATTTATTGTACAAACATTCATATTCAAATACAATAATTCAGTTTTCAATTTTGTTTTCTGTTTTCTCTTTTTTTTATCTGTTTTCTTTCGGTTAGTTTAGGAATACCTAATACATTTAAGTTGTTTTTTCCTTCGCGAATTGTTTCGAGTTTTGTTCTTGTTTACCTTGCCTTGGTAAATGTACATAAATGTGGGGCAAGTATATATGTTTGTGTGTATATAGCATGTACGTAGATCTAAGTAAGTTTCACTGTTTTTTGCGGTATGAATGCAAAAAAAAATGTGTGTTTATTTAAAATTTTTACATTCAAATTACGCTTAGTTCTACAATATTTCAATATCAAATTCAGATTGCATATTGATTTAAATTTCATTTTCAATTGCATCAATGTTAATATCAATATCATTTTCAATTCAATATCAATAATTGTATTTTAATTAAAATTTGTATTTGTATTTAAACTTAAGTTTCCATATCAATCATTCAATAGCTATGTATATTAATTTCAATTTGAATATTTGTATCAATATCAATTTCATTTATCAAATTTCTATAGCGATTTCAAATTCGATCAATATCAATTTGAATTTCGATTTCAAATTGTTTTCAATTGTGATCTCGATACATTTTTGATATCGAATTGAGTTTTATTGTTGTTCGTTCAATTCGAATATTGTTCAATTCCACAACTGTGCTAGGAATGCAGTAGTTACATTTACAGATACAGTTAGGTTACATTTAGGTTGTTTTTGTCTTCTTTGTTTTTCCACTAAACTTTAGCTTAGTCTACATTTTAATTCGGCAACGCCGAAGCAAAAAAAAAAAATAGAAACAAAAATAACAAACACAAACACTTATGCAATAGTCAATGTAAATCTCTTAAGTTCTATAAATCATATGTGATCTATAATAGCCGTAATTGATAATGAAAATTGTTTGAATGCATATTATACATTTAGTTTATAATCGTTTATAATGGTCTCGACTTTTTCAGCTAATAACGAGAGCATCGCTTCAATATTCTGGACAGATCTACTGAATATAGTGCTTCAATGTAAATCGGAATATCGGCTGTATTTGTTTATAGTTGAAAATAAAAATATATCAACTCGAAATTCCGACTTAAACCTCAACGCAATTTGTTCCCGAAACATGTCAGTGTTTTAGTATAGTAAGAGTTACTGATATATATATATATATATATAGTAGTTATAGATATAGTACATATTCGGATAATTCTTAGCTAAATATCGATTCAAGATAGTGTAGAAAATGATTAAGTTGAACTAAAAGTATTGAGCGCGTGAATAAACGAGATTTAAGTCGAACAAACTATTAACGACCTAGCCTGGAAAGAAATTAGATATATATCGTTCGAGTTGCGAAGTATTATATTACTTATTTAGTTCGCTTATATTTGGTAATATCTTGTGCCAATTAAAACGATTTAATGATAATACCAGTATGCAATGCATTTCTCTCGGTTTTACTCTCCTAGTGACCTTTCGGTTTCCTTTCATAAATCACATTACATCATTACGAGTTTTCCTTCATTATAAATATACAAAATTACTCAAAGACTCTTGAGATACCTGCACACACACGCACAAATACACATACACAAAGAGCTGTGAACTACTACTAGATAGACATGCAGGAATTTATTAATTAACAATTTTCGCTTAATCCTAGTTTAAATACATATTCAATTTCGCCTCAATCAATTGCAGGCATTAACGCGATTTTAACATGGAATAATTAAATTGTATGCGCTTATAATGACACATCGATTCAATTTATTTATTGTTTTTACATATGTATGTCTGTGTATTCGATTAGCTCTCTGTAAACGCAACGTTAGTTCAATTGGCCTACACACGAATTGCCTTCAAGTGGGTGTCAAGTACTTTATTATCTAATTAAAATCTGATTTTACATTCGATTAAATCGTGTGTGTATTTGCTTATAGAGCGTCATTATATACAAGGCTGGCGCATTAATTAGATGTCGGAACTGGAGTCGGAAATGAAATCAGAAACCGGAACTGTAGTTAGAACTAGCATTGGCACCGTAACCGAAACTTCAAATCGAACCGGAACCAGGTTTGGAACCAGAAGGGGAACTAGTAGTGGAACTTAAACCTTAAACTAGAACCACAGTAAAGTCAAAACTGTAGCCTGAATTGTTACTTGAACTGCAACTGGAACTAGTTCTCAAACTGGAACTCATACGAACGATACTACAAACTAAAGAGGGAACTCTTTCTGAAACTTAAGCTTACAAAACCAGGAATGAAACTGGAAACTGGCACTGGCAGCTTAACCGGAACTCCAACTCGAACCGGAACCAGTTTTGGAACCAGAAGGGAACTAGTAGTGGAACTGAAAGTAGTATTGTTAACAGAACTAGCAACAGCACTACAGTAAAGTTAAAACTCAAGCCTTAATTGTTGATGAACTGAAACTGGAACTAGTTCATAAACTAAAACTCATACGAACGTTACTAGTAACTAAATAGGGAACTCTTTCTGGAACCCGAACTGAAACCGTAGCTAAAACTGAGACGCCAAGCGAGAATGTAGCCGGAAAAAGACAATGAAACCAATAATCGAATCGTTGGCGATATCAATTGGAACTACGAAGTATTATAGTATAGTTATATGACAACTATTTAGTATTATAGTATGCATGCTATGTAGTTATTTACACGATCTTGGACCATTTCTCGGTAAGATATAAATACTGCCTCTCTCTCTCGCCGACTTTCTTAGCTTGCTTTCAAAATGGAAGGAATATTTAGGTTAGATATCTATATATATCTAATTGGGAAGTTACATACATTTATAGCATTATTTTAGACCAAAAAAAACCGTAATTTTATAGCTAACTACGACGACTGCTGCGCTGCGTGCGTGTGTGTGTGTGTGTGTGAGAGATTATACAAATACAGCTACATTTGTATTCTGTTTGCAACTGCATAATCCCGTTAATGTTAGTTAAAAAAGTAGGTCTGCAGTGCGCAGAGCATGCAATAAATTCAGCCCAAAATTTGGCTGCAAAGATAGAAGGAGAGAGTAGAAGATTTTAGTTAGCTTAAACTGAATTTAATTCGAATAGATTACGGGGCCTTACCTGCTTAGAGCATTTCAATGTTGGACGTGCCATTGCCCGTTGCAGTGCGCGTGGTCTTTGTCATCTGTTGGTTGGTCACAATGGGTGGCGGGCTGCCGCACCAGACGACCTAGGGGGAGGGGGGAGAGAACAGGTAAGTACTACTTAGACATATGTAGAAACCCTGCCTAGCTCACCTTGCGGAATGCCTTGCGGAAATTGTCGGATAGAAATGCGTACAGTATCGGATTGATGCAGGAGTTCGTGTAGGCGACCACGTGCGAGATTATCTGTATGATGACGGTCAGATGTGTGCCTCCGTACAGATTGAGTGCCTTCAGCACGAGTATGACCTGCAAACAACAACAACAACAATGACAACGCGTAATTCCATTTGTAATCGCAATTTTCAAAGCGCATTGATTGCGCAGCCCAAACACTTTGCAAATTGAGGCACAACTGCTTGAGCTAGATCGAGGGTCTCCAGTTGGGTCGCCGCCTGCTCCAGCTGGCGTCTTCGCTTATTAAATATTCGAGCAAATAAATTGCTCCATTTGCTAAGCGCAAATGTCAATTTGCTGCTGCCTAATGACGTATGCCAGAAACAACGACAGCGTCTGCGACAGCAGCAAATGCAGTTCGAGTGCGTGCGTGAGTGTATTCATGAGTGCGTACTGTTTGTGCATGTATTGACTCTGTTCTTGTCGACATCGACGGCATTTGCTCGCTGTCCATGTTTCTGTTTGCCCAGCGCAATTCAACAGCTGCAGCTCAATTTGCATTGACAACGTGCTAATGACACCGGTTGTGGAGTGTCTGTTTCGGATTAATCTGGCAGGGTTGTCGAGCAGGGAGGATGTTGTGTAATTGACAGGTACCTTGTCAGGTATGCTAGGTCTTATGCAAATAAGTTAGAGCGAGTTTTCTGGCGCTAGTCAGGCAAGGATTGCAGCTCAACAATCGAAAGAAGCTTTAAAGCACTCTTAAAATCATTTTTAAGTATTTAAAGTGCTTTCCAAACATGTCGTAGCTGAGAGTTGCGCCTAGAGGAAGTGTTAGTGCTTGAAAGCACATTCAAGGGAGCTTTTAAAACAGAATGCAGCTGTTAGTGGAGATTTGCAAGCATGAAAAACACGTTCAAGCTGAGCCAAGAGCTTTGAAAGCATAGTCAGAGCTTTTAAGCGCGCTAAAGCTGCGTAATGAGCTTTGAAAATAGAGCTACAGCTTGAACGAACATCAAAGCCGGGTAAAGAGCTTTAAAAGCTCCAGAGAGCTTAGAGACACGTGTGAGCTTATAAAAAAACACGTTAAGACTGTTAAAAGCATAGTAAATGCTTAAAAGCACATTAAAGTTGTCGCGAGAGCTTTATACGTCAACAAAGACACCAATAAGCTTGGCAAGCTCATGAAGCTCGCTTTCAAAAATAACTTAAAGCTGCAAACTCGTCGCATGCGAAGTATCTCCTAGCACAAAGCCGAAAACAAGTTGATTTGCAGCTGAGGCGATTAACAAATAAACGAAAAAGCAACAATTAATCATACACAAGAATATATATATATATACTATATATATATACCATTTGAGGCATATGTCACAATTGGGGAAATGGTACTTACGTGTATGGGCAGCCAGCAGATGGCGAAAGCCAAAACCACGACAACAACCATGCGTGTAACACGTCGCTTGCCCTTGCTGTGAAAGAGAGAGTGAGAGGGAGCTTTAGTTTATGCGTGTGCGTGTGTGTGTAAATGGAAAACGCAAAAAAGCAAATGAACAAATAAATATTATTGCATTGCATAGCTTGCATTCGCTTTCTGATTTATGAACTTGGGCAAACCAAACCTGGCACACCAATTGGCCAATGCCAAATGCAGAAACGCGCAGCACACGCGTCGTATGCGCAATTTGTGTGTGTGTGCAACATAAGCATATATCAAACGCACACACACACACGCATCAAATGGACTTGGATTTTTGATTTGACACGCCTACGCTACGACATCACGCATACGACGCATAGACCGCGCTTAAAAAAAACCTGCACGCAATTTGTAACATGTAATGCGAGACAACAAAATGTTTTGTTTACACGACGTCCATCATATTTCATATGGTGCTTTTTACTTTACTTTCTTTACTTTCACGTTTCGTTTGGCACATTTCTTGCAGTTTGCCTTGCCGGCTTCTTCACGCTCCTTCGCCGTGTGTCAACAACATTTTCGGCTAATATTTCATTCAGGCGCGAAACATTGCCAACTGTATTTGCACTGCTCTAATTGACGAGTTGCCATTTCTGTTTTTGTTCCAGATTTTTTCTGTGTTCCACTGTGTAAATCATTATGACAATTTGGGAGAAGGTGGCTCGTAGCTGCCCAAAAGGGTTTGTCTTCGTTTCGTTTAGGTTTTCCATTAGATCAGCTTTATATTTGAACAGCTTCAGCTTTAAACTGCCATATCTAGCTATATATTTCACTAGCTTCATTCTTTAACTACCCAGATAAGTTGCCATTTTGTTTTTTACTGATTTTTCTTTCTTATATTGTGTAAATTATTATGAAATTTGGCTGAAGTTAACTAGATGTTTGCTCAAAGGTTTTGTCTGGGTTTCACTCAGGTTTGCCATTAGTTCGGCTTAATATTTAACTGGATGCTTCCAAAAACTACCATCTTTAGCCTCATACTTCAACAGTTCGATCTTTAAACTGTCAACTCCGGTTGAAACAACTTTATACCTACGGTTTGCCTCGACGCAAATTCATTGACCTGCGATGGGGCAGACCAAAATGTATCGGCGAAACGGGTCAGCCCAAAAAGGGGTAGGATAACAGGGGCTGTGGGAAAGGGGAATGTGGAAGGGTGCTCGTTTTGCGGGCACACACAGCAAACAACAAGAGCGAGAGCACTTAAAAATTTATGAGCAACGCCCGCAGAGTTCTGCACTCTGCGGAATGCCTAAGCGTAATAAAAGGGCATTCATCATGCCGCATGGGGCAGGTGTGTGTGTCCCTGTCTCTGTGTGTGTGTGTTTGTAATGTAAACAAACAAACGCACAAACAAAGCAACCAAGTGCCCGCAGGCTCGAAATTCCAATTCCAATTCCAGATCCACCAAAATTCAAGCAATTTTTTCGTTCTCCCTCTCTCGCGCTTTAAGGCTAACACGCGGCGTATGCGTTATATATTTGTTATGGTATAGAACCATCTTAACTCACCGCGATTCAGCCGATGGTTTGCAGCCGGGCGCACTCTTCCACAAGCGTGCCAACATGCCCATGTACAGAAAGCAAATCAATGTCAATGGGGCCACGTACGATGACAAGAAGAACGATACCTGTAACGAGTCGAAGAAGAACAAAAACAAGAATGAGGAATAAAACTTGAAAATCATGCGAAACACAGTTTTTGTTGTGATTATGACGGGCAGACATGATACACAGGTGCGTGTGTGTGTGTGTGTGTTTGTGTAGGGATTTCAGAGATTTCTTAAGGGAGTCAGGCTTTTCAATCTTTGCGTATTTAGACTTAAGTATTCATAGTTTATGCTCACATTATCTAAGCTGTAAAGCCAAGATAAAGGCACTTTCTCTTGACCTCGAAAACTCAACTATACCCGCTACTTATATATTTGGTTGCATACTTTTAAGCGCAGCCAGAAAACCTAACAAAATTGTATATTAAATAACGTTTTTGTTTATTATTCGATTGCAAACAAATTTACAGACATAATTTGTGTGATAATAGATTTTCTACACACCAAAAATAAAGATTGTAGTCTCTAAAAGAAGCCTGCAATGCAATTTATTCGATTTAAAGGGGCGTGGCAAAATTTTTAAATAACTTCTACCCACTATAAAAGCTGAGTTCTTGATTAGAAAATCTATTTATTCGAAATGATGAGGAAACTATTGCCGGCAGAGTTACAAACTGAACTTCATCTTCTAATAGTTCCGTACTCGTCAACTATTATGATATTTCTAGAATCAGACCCATAACAACTGTTCAATTGCTTTATCGATGCCTTTTCTAACACTTTGTTTCATAACTCGCCGAAAGTTTTCATTGATTTTCCATTCAAGACAAGGGACCCAAGGGAAGAGAGAGAGAGTAGTGCAGGCAGACGTTTGCCAGGGGTCTCGCCAATAGGTTGGGCGTTATTTGCATGGGGAATTTGCCTTTTGTTTTTATGTGTGCGTCGTGTGTCGAACACAAAATAAACACTCATCGAAATGATGTTCATTTTCGACGTGGAATCACTTGCAAATGGCTTAATAAAATAAATTTAAAAGCAGACAATGCGAGAGGGATAACTAACTGAAGATGGCGACAGTTTTGGACACAAGCTCGAGTAGGCACCTTCCGTCTCTGCGCCTCCTGCTGATCCGCTTCGTGGACTGCCTGGGGAGTTGCCATGCCATCTGCTGCCATGTCAGCGGCTTTTGTTTTTGCATTGGAAATTGCCAAAAGCAGTGACCCGTAACGCTGGCCAGATACCACCACAGCAGATACCAGATATCCTGGTGTGAACCACGTGCGGACGGAAGGAACAGCGGAAGGAAGGGCAAGCGAAGCCTGCGCTAGGCTGCTGCTGCTGCTGTCGCCAATCTAATTCCGAAGGAGACCTTGAATATCGCTCAAAAAAAACAAAATAAAAAACCAAATAAGCAAATTGTGAGAATATTCAATTTCTGTCTCAGCTGCTGTTGCCTCACAGGCACGAGACAGCATTTGCTTAATCTTTTCCTCAAGCCACATGTCGCGCTGCTGTATCATTTACAATCCGAAACGAATTTGCAAATGATTTAGAAAATTTGTGATGAAAGTTAGCGAACATTTTAGGGGTACGGCGAGAAAATTAAAAGCTGATGAGAATCAGCTACTTATAGTAATTAAAATTAAGTATGTAATAAAACTAAGTAAAATTAAGGACTATAACTTGCATAATTTTAAAATAAATAATGCATAAATTAAGATAATATTCTCATGTATACTAAATAAACTTTAAACTTAAACTAAACTTTCTATTTTAAGTGTTGCTTAAAGTAACATTAAGTATTGCAAATACAAAGCGAATTATTTTCAAAAGCTAGTGTTGTAAAACATACGAAAATTTTTTCGAAAAATATTCCAAATATTCAAGAGCAGGTTAGTTCATAACTAGGTTGGTTAATACAGAAAATATATAGAAAATTCTACAACTTGTTCAGACTTTGCGCACCTTTAGTGTTTAGCGCACTTTACAACACTGCCTGAAATTTATACACACGCCAATTATGCAAGGCATTCGCACTAGTGTAGGTAAGTGTGAGGGAGAGGGGGAGCGAGAGCGGGAGAGAGAGGGCAGGGCAATCTGCTGCAGGCCTATCGATAAGTCGCCGCGCACGAAACTCATTTGCGTCGCGTTGAGTTTCGAGTGGCTGCGAGCCAGTCAGGCGGACGAACTGGCAAAAAAAAGCTGCCAGCCAAGTGTAAATGATTAAAAGGACGAAGCGGAGGAGGGGAAGGAGGAGTGTAGGAAGCACAAGAACAACAATAAAAGACACTCAGCAGCGAAATATGCAGAAAAGCGTAAACCACAAGAAAAAAAAAGGAATGGAGAAAAACAACTATGGCGAGAGAGAGAGAGAGAGCTGAGGCCGCTGTGTTTGGTTGCCACGCCCCACGTGGTGTAGGGCGGCAAGTTGTAAATTTCAATGAGAGATGCTTAACCAATACAACAATACAGTACAAAAGGTGGGCAAAAAATGTAATGAAACGGAAAGCGGAAAACGAGAGATGAAGCGCGGAAATGGAGCAACAGACGTGCTGAAGGAAATCGCGCACATGGAGCAATTGTTAATAATCGCACAAGGCACGACCCGGCTGCTGTGTGTGTGTGTGTGTGTGTGTACGAGTGTGTGTGAGGGGAGGCTGCATTCATTCATATGGCAAAATGGCCGACAGGGCCGGAATCGAAATCACTTTGGTTGAATTACCACGCCATGGCCAATGAACATGTCGTGTGTTATCGACGCCGTACGACAACATTCCCGACGTAATCTGCACTGACATTTGCGCCTCGACGTTGCAAGCAACATTCAACATGGCATCGGGACAAGGAGCTCAGAGAAGAAAGGGATGTGCAGAGTAGAGCGATTGAAGCAGCAGTAAGGCGCAGGAATGTGCTTGCCCGACAGAGTTATTGTGCGAGCGATATGACGAAATGCTGCGCGAGTTGTCGCATATCTGATGCTGTTTGATAGCCTGTAATGGGAAGTGGGGTATGTACAGCTCAAAGGCATATTATTACCATATTTATAGGGCCTGCAGGGTATCTGCTGCTCGTGGCAGCGTTTTTTATGCAAAGAGCCCTCTAGATTATGGATTGAGGCATAGCTTAGGCATTTATCATTCGTTTTTTTTGTTTTACAGCGTGTACAGGGTATCCGCTAGTCGTGGCAGCCATTTTAAGATATATGAGCTGCTCATCTCTATAATTTATGCACTCTATTGTACTAGATTTTAAGCTGAAGCCTATCTGAGGCATATACAATATGTTTATGTTATATTTACAGTGATTACAGGGTATTAGCTAGTCCATTTTTCGATATATTAAGCTCTCTTTGTATAGTTTTCGAATAAAACGAAGTATATATATACTTTTTCATCTATAATTTTTTGTATTATTCCATGCAACAAGTTTCATGTTCAATTAGTTCTTTTTCCTTAACTTCCGAGTATATAGTATATATATATTTGTTTACAGGGTATTAGCTAGTCATATACTCCCTATTTTGGCCATTGGCGACATTTTAATTAATGTGCAAATTGCAAAGGAAATTCTTTGCATTGACAAAGTCAGCCGGAACGGAACGATAACGATGTCGATCACAGGCTGACGAAATCGATAAGCGATGACGATGATGATGATGATGATAATAATGATAAGCATATGCTGGTTATCATTACACCTGTGTGGGCGTGGTCGTATTGCGTATTACACGTGTCGCACACACATCCTGTTTTTCTCTCCCTCGTTAACTTTGTGCTGGTTTCTGATTTCAAGAATATATATTCCCTGACATAGGCAAGAAATATTCTAATTGTCTCTGCGTGGGCGGCGTGGCTTCTGAAATATTTCCATATACATTCTATATATATGCAAATCTGAACTAGCCATATATATTATACATTTATACGAGCCGCACTGCTCTCAAGTGAGTACTGAGCTGCGCAGATCCTGATTAGCGGCAACTTAACGAACACACAATGCCGGAAGAGCGTGGCAGAAAGAGAGGGAGCAAGGGAGAGTGAGAAAGCGAGAGAGATATGCATACAGTCGCTGCGAACGCGAGTTGATTAATTTGTCAGAGTGACAGCAGAAGACACAACGCACACTCCCACTCTCTCACTCCCTCTCTCTGTCCGCACAAATCCCAGGCGCAATTTGAGCTTGCCGAATATTAACGAGTACCCCCGCCCCACCACGCATACCCTACATATATCATATGGCCTACACACTTCAGTTTATGGCTTTTTATTGGGCTGCTCATAAAGTTTAAAGGAGCAAAAAAAAAAAAAAAGTTTCGCCAACAAGTTTCGTCCCGTCTTGTTCCACTGTCAACTTTTATTTATGGCACCTTCTCTCCCCACACTACTCGAAATCTGTGAGACCATCCCAGAGTTCATCTCTTGTGACAGTATACTAAAATTTCATTGCATCAATTCAAGCAATATCTTTATGCGTGTGTGCGTGTTTCCACTTTCGGTTCTCCAAGTTTTATGTCACTTCAAACTTTATAGATAGTTAGGCTACGTGGTGCGACCTACTTTCGTGTAGAGTTTGTCACAGTGCCCTCATAAATTTGTCAAAAGCAATCGCTGTAAAAAAGAAAAACAAAAAACAAAAACATTCTCTCAATGCTCGCTAATCATTTGACAAGAACATAAACTTCTCGCGACTCTAATGAATCAGTCAAGGAAGCGGCAGAGAGATAGAGACAGATAGATGGGAAGTGATAGGAAGTGAAACAACAATATTCCCAGTTGAAACACTATAACACATTCCCTGCATAGACTCTTCTAAAATTGTGACATTATGCAGAACTTTTTCAGTATTTGGCTTGAAAAGTTTTTATGACATAAACGAAATTAATCGAAGCGTTTTTAGAACTTAACTAGATTTCCGCTAAAAGGTTAGCAGTGGTATGGGAAATTTGCAAGTTTAATTCTATCTGTCTGTATGAACACGCAGATTTCGGCTATTATAACAGCTAGAGATGCCAAATTTCGGCTGTAGGTTTCTATATTATTTTATATTTTACGCAGATAGAGTTTATTTCTCACATTCCACTTAACTCAGTATTTTGCGAATATTGGGCAAAGTATTCAAGTGTTAACTTTCTGCTTTGAGATACACATAGATGCATGCAATATGCACCTTTCCACCTAATCACAATCAGATCATACAATAAACACAAAAGTTATTGAATTTAAAGTCTTACATTGTGTCGAGCAGAACTTGCGCCTAGCGGATATGCTTTAGTTTTTGAACTGGCAATAATTTAGGGTCTCCCACACTTAAGCCCCACCCAGATCATGTGTTGATATATAACTCTTTGTGAACGCAATTGAATAGGAAACATGCTAGTCTGACTGCGAATGGATATGGGAATGGAAACGGTGTGTAAACATTAGTTGGCACCGCAAAAAGGTCTCGAACCGCTCGGACCGCAACTTTAACAACTCGAGAACTTTAATGGACAAACTCTCGGCAATTCAACTGAGCTCAGCGGAACCTCACAGTCGCTGCGTCGTGCTGGGTATGAGGATTTGAGGCTGGCATTGTTTTTGCTGCCACTGCTCGCTTTGTTGTCTTTCGTTTTATTATTTATTTACGATGACCACAACAGTTTGCGGGGCTCGCCAGTTTTTGTAGTTGTTTTTGCCATTTTTTTTTTCCTTCTGCCCGAACGGGGCGTCAAAAGTTTGATCCATTTTTATGTGCGGCCAAACAATAAAACGAAAAGCCAAATTTGCTGCGAAATCCTCAATTGTTTGTCAACAGACTGAGACACAGTAACTACAACAATTACAACTACTACAACGACAACAATAACTGCAACAATATCAAAGCATTGAAACATGACAATGACATTTGGTGGGGGAATGTGAGTGGGGTTTGGGCTTGGATAAGGCCAAATAAAAGACCAAACTATGACCGAATTTTATGGCCAATGTCAGTTGAAGTTCCATGTACCCTGCACCAACACCTGAGAGGGGAGAGAGGGTAGTTTAGCTTTATAACTGTAGAAAATGAAGTATAAAAGTGTATTGCTGTTGCTTGTATACCCTGTATATTTGCTAGACTTCAGTTTTAGCTTGCATCTTCAACATAAGGTTGCTCTAAGGTCGATTTGGTTCGTTTCTAAACGCTTACAGGGTATCTAACTAACTGCTGGCCTAGTGCACCTTGCGTGCAGCTGCAACGATTGCAATTTATGTGCACGACAGCAGCTTATCGACCCACTGTGCCCGCGCATGTAGCTGTGTAAATTGCGCGATGAGTTGCATTAGAAGCGAGCTCCACAAGTGCAAATTAGCACGAGAATATACAGACAGCGAGAGAGGGAGAGAGAGTGAGCAATAGCAATAGGGCAGAAAGAGAGAGAGAAAGGAAGACAGCAGCAAACAGCAAGCTGACAAATGGACAGACCAAACATGCAGTCAGTAGGTCGTGCCCATTGTTATTCCAGTTGTCTGTTGTCCCTGTTGCTTTTGCTTTTGCGGCTGCTGCTGCTGCGGTTGTTGTTGTTGCTCCATGGACGCAGCTCATTCAATGGCCACAAGTGCGGGTTCCTGTGTAACATCCTTCCGGCATGAAATTGCTCCGACACGCCACGTCGCCACGTCACACACACAAACACACGCACAGCTGCTGAAGCCGAGCCAAGGTGAGAGGCAGCAACAGTGTCGCGTCAATGTCCCCTGGCGAAGGTGTCAGGGTTAGCGCTAGCTGCTTAGCAGAAAGGGGAACGCTACGCCCTTAGCTGCCTACTTTAGTCAGCTCGGAGTCTCTAACAAGCCAGAAGAACTACAAAGCATGTAAGTTTAGAGTCCAGACTGCAGCATACTCTAGCATATATAAAGACTTGATTATATACTGCTGCGATCTGCTAGATATTTGCAACAACTTGCTGCGCTTAGACCACAGTGGGTATTGAGTAAATATATCGCATTTTTGCGGCATAGCATCGCAAACACCGCATTTGTCGCGTGACTCGAGCGCATTCATCGCATTTTTTGCGTTACTCGTTTGCAAGCACCGCAAAATATTTTAGTTTAACGCAATTACGCGAAATGTTGATCGTTCCAGCTTGGGATTATGCATTTAAAGCACAACAAGTTCTCTCCTTGTGCACACAGCATTTGCTCCACTGTGCGCGGGCTGCCACGACTTGAGCATGACTCAAAAGCTGTCACTTAAATGTCTTCACACTCCGCAGGCTCATGCAAAGCACAACTTTCTGAGTGTGTAAATATGTATCTACATATAGTTATATATCTATGTATCTTTCGCACTGTATCCCTCTGTACCCCTATATATCCGACATATGCTAATAAGTGGCAAATAAATATGGCAACTTTGCCGCGAGCTGTGAAAAATATGAGTTTGAGAAAACAGACAGCGATACACACAGACACAGATACATCTACTACTACTACTCATACAGGGTATAGTCATATGTATATATATATATATATATATATATATTTATATATATATATATATATTTATATATATATATATATATTTATATATATATATATATATTTATATATATATATATATATATATATATATATTTGCTTGTGTAGGCGACAACTAAACCGGTTATGCTGCAAATTCACACAATTTCCATATGAAGCCGGCGCGAGTGTCGCGCTCCAGTGACAAATTCGGCGACGAGGCATGAATAATGTGTGCACATTAATCAGCGTAAAGTGTGACGTAGGTAGGGGAAACGGGTACTGCGCTGGGTCACACCTAGATTAGAGGCCACAAAATGCGCAATCAATTGCTTGACTTACCTGAAAGCCAACCAGACTCCAGATCTCCTCCTCCGTGGAGAAGACACACGCGGTTCCGGCACGTCCATTAAACTGATAGATACGCACCGAGTGCGAGAGCGCAACGGGTATGGCTGTGGTCACAATGGTTAGCCAGGCGAACATGATGGCGCTGCGAAGTAGGCATAAACGTTAAACGGGTTTCAATATCATATATATATGTATGCTATATAAACAGTTCAAGTTCCGGTTAAGATCTATCATAGAAATGGAAATCTAAAAACTGTAGCATAACCTCAAGGCGCTCGCAGCGCAGAAGTGTGGAAAACCTTAACTTGCCTAGCTTCTGTGTTTATTTTGCGATTCGATTGAAATTCGGGAGATAACTTCATTTAGAATTCTGCCATGTGTATGATAAAGTTCAACGGACAGACATTCATACTTTGCGAAGTAACGAAGTTTTAAATAAATAGCAAAATTTGCTATCTAAAAATGCTCGACATGTACTTAATAGCAATTCCCATACTTGAAACACTCTACAGACTAATCTAGCCAACTAACCGGACATTAGTTTGATCAACTAACGATTAGAACGTTGTTGTTTCTATTTCAATTAATGCAGTTACCATGGAGACTATGCATGTGCCTCGAAGCACATTTAAGAGACTTATACTCGGTTAGTTAACTCCCTCACATACACACACAGCCATACATGAAATTAGGGCATAACATTGGCAGTTGGCTAAGCCAAGCTGAACTAATTGAGGTAATTACAGAGACGAGTCCGAAACGGAACCGGAACCAGATGAAATGAACAGGCGTTACTTACAGTGTGGCATTGCGTTCGGTGCGTAGGGACATGCTGGTAACAGGATGCACAACGGCCAAGAAGCGATCGAAGGACATCAGCACAAGCGTGTAGACACTGCAATTGGAAAAGGGTTAGCATGGGTGGGTGTGCGTGTGCGTGTGCGTGCTGCTCGGCATCCTCACTCACCTGCAGTGGCATGTGACCACAATCATGTACTGCACAAACTTGCACCACAAATTGCCAAACGGCCACTCCGGCAGCACATAGTCCGTGGCCGTGAACGGCACGCAGAAGATGACGAAGAGTATGTCCGAGACGGCCAGGTTTATAATCAATAGGTTTGTGGTTGAGCGCATTTGCTGGTTAACGACAACGACTGTAGGCCAGCGTCAGAGCGGAGATGTTGCAATTTGTGAAGAGAGAGAAAGAGAGAGAGAGATAAGTCTGATAAGGTTCTATAATTGAAGTCAGCGACGATTATGTTGGGTATAAACTGAGGCCCAGCGAATCTTGCAAGAGTCAAGGCGATAGATTCTCTATAAAATCATATCTAGAGCAAAACCAAAAATGTATACAAGACAAAAGACCTTTTTTTTTCTATTTGCAAGGGCTACTTGTGGGCGTGGCCAAATTTCAAAATGAACTAGAGCTGTCCTCAATAAAAGACACCTGACCAACAAATTTGGTAACGCTAGCTCCTGCCGTTTTCGAGATCTAGGTGTTCATACAGACAGACAAGGCTATATCGACTAGGAACATACTTTGTAGGGTCAAAGATGCCTCTTCCTGCCTATCATAATCATACTCTGCTGCTCTATAAGTAGTGCGTATAAAAACGAGCTGAATTATTATAATCATTAGTCAAGCGTCGGACTACCTAAAAAAGAGAATTTTCCATGTCCGAGGGCAAAAAGTAGCATAAGAATTGATTTTCTTCGCTGAGATCTTTCATAATTGGGTCATCTAACAAATTGCTGTCATATTATTATTATTTCTTTTGTTTTGATGCGATAAATTGGGTGTGTATGATAATGTCTTGAGCGTATTTCTTAAAGGTCTGTTGCAGTGTTGCTAAAGTTAGCTGCCTTCTTGTTTACGTTTAACGTTGAGTTGGTAATTAAATCCATAACTGAATGTGAATCTATGTTAACCTTCGCAGTTACACAACATTGACCTGGAACCTGACCCTGACCCTGGAAACTGCAGATGAAAATGTGATGTGCGTAATTCGGTTAACAAAATGATCGAATTCCAGCCGAAACACAAAGACGTCAAATCCTAACCAAATCGTCACAATCAATTAAATTGCAAATTTACCGTTCAACGGTATTTGTTTTCAATGAAAATATTTGCAATTCCTAACGAATAATGCAATTTCAGTTTAATCCACAAGAATAAATGGCAAATTTCGTTAAGAACAATTCGGAGGCGTAAATTGCTTTTCGCAAAAGCTTAAAGATGATGTGCGAATATGCTGATAAAGTTATTTTATTTTGAATTTCAATCACATATTTTCACTTAATTTCACTGAAATACAGCCGGTTGTCAGGGACACTTAAATATGTCCAAGTAATATAATTTTCATTTAAATTTATCATACACATGGATTTATTACTTTTGCTTGATTTTAAGAAGTATTACTGACTTTCGAGCTTTACAATATTTTAATAATATTACGCATACATCAGTTTGGGCCATAATCTGTAAGAAAAAGCCCTGGGCAATCTTTACTACTTGTTTGCGTGTTTTCTTGTCCATTTTAAAGAAGAACAACCCCCAACACTTGTTGGAAACATAAACAACATACTCAATTTTATTTGTCGACCTGCGTTGATCTTTGGCCTGGACGCCAGCTGAGCTGAGCCGAGCTGCGAGCTGAACTCAGCGACCCGCTCTCGACCAGCATTGCCATAAAAAGCTCATGCTGCCAATTACGCGGACAATGGCGGCCCCTTACCCTTCCCCCGCCCCACATACTTAAAGTGATTGTAGACTGAGTTAAAGAGGGAGTGCTGAAGCAGAAGAAGCTGCAGAGGGGCAGAGTATGGCATTGTTTCCAACTAGGACTTCGGCTTTTGTTGCCGCCACAGTACGCTGCAGCGACAGATGGACAAAGAAAAGGGAGGGAAAGGAGAGGGAGCGCGAAAGAGATAGAGGGAGAGAGAGAGTGAGAGATGGTGTGGAAAGAAGCGAGCTGCGACGAGAGCCACTTGCAATTAGCCAAACAATTTATGTTGCACTACAAAAGAGAGAGAGGAGAGAAGAGAGAGGAGAGAAGAGAGAGGGAAGAAGAGAGAAGAGCAGTGAGGACGAGGTATACGTGGAGGTAAGCAGGCGGGAGGCGTGGTTCGCGCGCGGTTGCTTGTCAGTGTTGTAAAACTTTCAGTAGAGTGGAGAGGTGGGCGAGAAGAGGGTCGCATGCATGATGTGAATACTTCAATGAATTGATGTGGCACAGTGCCAGTGGCTAGCAGGGGGAGGGGAGGAGGGGACGGGAGGGGTGTTGGTTTCGCCTTTGTGGGCAAACTGAAAGTGCAGTTTGGCTAACAATTTTTGGCAAAGAGGAAATGTCGCGGCATAATGTCAAGCCATATAAAATGAAGCTGTTGAAGCATACCCTGTAAGTCATATAGTAGACTAAGTAGGGTAGCACAGAATAAAGCAGTTTGTTTAGTAAAAAAAGAAATTGAAGCACATTTTTGTCTGCTTAAAACAGGGTAGCCGCCAGTCACGCATAGCCCACACATTACACTTGTTGTTCGACATTTGCTTTGGTGGCATTGCGCTTGCTGTTTGCCGCAAATCAATTTCCTTTCAAATATATTTAGCACAGGATGTCAAGAGGGGATTGTTGTGCGGCAGACGGATTGTTGTGCCCCCACAAAGTTAATAAAAATGGCAGCCAGAGCAGCGCGCTGGCAAGCGCAGAAAAGTATGCTATGCTTTGTCAAGTGTTAGTCACAAATATGAACAATAAACACAACTTGCCTCACTCGATGGCACTTGGGACCACACGTCGGGCCCTTTCCCAAGCCAACAATGTGAGCTACAATTTTGGGTTCAAAATTGCTGAATACTCGACGAGTACACTCATATGTATTCATATATAGTTGTAGGCTCTGGTTTGAGTGGCATAAGTAAATGCTTAGCAGGTGTCGCTCTCAGTTTGAGTTTCGAGTGCCACTTTGCACTTTCAAGAGGGAGAGGAAAAGGTAGGTAGGAGCTACACGTAGAGAGCGAGACTACGGCCATATAGTGATTTAGTTGCTAATGGAAAAGGCAACTATATTAGGGTTTATTAAGAACTTGAAAGCTTTCGAGCAACAAAGTTTTTATTTATAGCAGCAAGCTGAGCCTTGTTTATGCTGCCTTTGAGCAAACTGATTGACATTTCTGAGCCATAGAGCGCATTCGATTGCATTCTAAACAGTAATATTCGATTTGTCCGTATGAACAAGTGTATTTCAGAAACTTTATAAGCTACAACCCTGTAACTTTGTGACAACACTTGTATCTGATGCAAGTTTATGTTAGCATGCAGCCACGCCTCTTTGCGCCTCTATGAATACGTTAAATAGGCTATGAATGAGCTGAATTTTACTTATACCTTCCAATACTGCCAAGAGTTTAATGAGTGCACGTTTTGAATTGATAACGTCATTTTAAAGACATTTTCAAATAATGTATAAGACATGCAAATACGTATACGCGCTGATAACGGGCAAAGCGCTTTTGGCTGAAAATTTTGTATGCGAGAAAAAAAGGGTCAGATTCTTAAAAAAAAATTAAAGTATCTACAAGCAAGCTGGACCATTAACTGGCGCTGGCCTCGCCTCGGCGCGGCTCAGCTTGGGCGCCGCCTGAGCTTGAAGCAAAAGTTTTATGTTGCTTGCTTTACAAAATAATAAAGTGTAGCATAATTTATGGCGCATGCGGCAAAAAACAAAATATATATGTATATATATATTTATATATAAAAATAGAATAGCAACACAAGAGCAACAAAAAAAAAACAACAGCAAGAACGATGGAAAAAAAAACGTAAAGGAGGTGCGGGGTGAAGCTGCATAAGTTCTTGAAAGCGCAAAAAACGCTGTTATTTAATGCCACGTTACACACACACACGCACACACACACACAATACAGGCACACACATATAAGCGCACACACTCATACAACACGCACTGTCACAGACACAGCGAGCCAAACGAAGCAGACTGAGAGCAAATAAACAAATAATCAGGCGCCTCTTAAGCATGTGTGTGCATGTTCTTGTGTGTGTGTGCGAGTGTGTGTGTGCAGGCCACACTCTTGCCACATGAACTTGGCCAATGTTTGCAGCTTGGCATATAAATTTTCTTTTATAGAACTTTAATGTCGCTTTAATGCGCCACATCAGCAACATTATTGATGCATTTCGAGTGTGCGTGCGCCTCCCTCGCTCGCTCATTCTCCTCCTCTATCTCTCTCTCTTTCTCGCTCACTTTGTCCCTCGCACTCTTTATCTATTTATGCTTTTGTGCGCTTTTGATCTACTTGATCAGAGAGTTACGACCGCAAGTTGGGCCTCACTGAAGTGGAGTAACTCAAGTGCGACTACGTGCTCGGCTAGACTGAACTCTAGGCTCTTAAGTCTTGGACTAATCCAGCAAAGAGAGGGATATAGAGAGACAAAAAAATAAGCTAATTAAACGAAAGCTTGAAAGTATACTTATAAAAGCTAAAAAGCAGTGAGTTTGGCTAGGCAGCTTATGATAATTAGGCATATAAACCTCTTCTGCTTGATTGTTATTAGATTAATCCAGTTTAATGGCATAAAAAGATCAGAAAATCGTTAATTTGCCTCGAAAAATGTTTTTAAAAGGCGTTTTATACTAATTTTGTTACGTTCGATTGATTTTAAACAAAAACAAGAAATTTTAAATTTTGAAAATTTTTTTAAATATTTTGCTGGGGATAGCCATGCAAAAAGGGGCAAAAAATAAAAAAATTTAAAAATATTAATATATTGTACTCAAATCAACTTAGTGCCAAAATCTTAAAGAACACGATATTTTTCAGGGAAATCTATGGATTTTTAGCCAACTTATGAGTTGCAAAAGTTCCGAGATTGGCGAATCCTATAAAAATAAATGAATGAAGCAAATGAGCAACTATAAACAAAATTGCCATAGCTTTAGCTTATTAATTACCCAAACTTAATGAACTCATAAAGCTTTCAAGCTGCATTAACTCGCGCAAAGAGCTGAGATGGAGACAGAGTCGGAGAATGAGTTAAGAGACTGAGTTTTGAGAGCTTTTAGCTTATAGCTTATGCTCCACCTTAGTGTGGACCATTAAATTGTGTTGGCCATTAAATCGGGGAGAATGTAACGATCGAGTGTAATACACTCTATACAGATATATATTTAGATTTTAATAGGCGGCACATAAAGTGGAAAATCTGAGCAGATTTTTAATGGCACATAAATTAATTGCAATTAAAATTTGGACTATGACAATTTAGCAGTAATACCCCTGCGCTCTCTCTCTCTCCCTCTCTTTTTCTATCTCTCTCACTGTCGTTGTCTCTTTCTCTGCCTTTGACATTGCTTTATGGCTTTGTGTACTCGTTTGGTCGTAAGGAATACATACATACATGTCCTTAAAATGCATAAATAATTGTGCTTTAAGTTCAAGGCTTGCAGGCACAATGAGCCCACACACACATCCGCACATCCGCACAGTCACACACACACACGTGTACAGCTGCATAAACAGATACAAAGATAATCGCAAGAACCTTTTGTTTGGCGGGCAAACAATGACCCAGCATGATGATGACTCTATTGCGCAGCCAACGACAGGACAATTAATTTAAATTTTCCTAAATTTGTGTTACTGCATGTTTCTTATGTTCCATCCATACACACACACACACGCACACACACGTCCTGTGTGCTATATGCCACATGGATATCCGGCCGCAAATAATGCGTCGTGTATGCAAACAACCCAACCGAAGATGAAACACAATTTTTGCTTTCAGCTTGTCCGACTGCTTCATCTAATAGATGAGTGCCAAAGCAGTGGGAGGCAGAGACAGAGAAAGAGAGAGAGAGAGAGATAGAGAAGGGGGCGGGGGTAGATAGACAGAGAGAAGAGGTAAGGCGAGCGACAGATATCGCATTGATTCATTGAACGTCGTCTGGTCAGATCTGCCGCCGGCTACGCATCATTTGTGCTACGAAACACAACCTAAACAAATAAACCTGCAGTTCTTGGAAGGGGGCACCCCTAGAGGAAAGAAGGAGTGGTCGTAACTGGGCAAGTTGACAACAAAGGGCAACAAGAGGCAACAACGCAGTAAGAACAAGCTGATCGATAGCGGAAATCATACTCTGCATACTCTGAGAGAAAGAAAACGTTCTAACTCTAAAACTTGGCTTGTAATATGATTTTTAGAGGTTTAAAGGGGCAGCTGGGGGCGTGACTAAATTCTAAAACATACTAGCAATACATACGAGTGCTTTCCGAAAATCTGGTGGCTCTAGCGCTTATAGTTCTTGAGATATATACGTTCATACAGACATAAATGGCTACCGACTTCGGCTATCGACTTGTTTAATTGATATTATTGATTAAGAATAATCACCTATTTTTTAAATTCCTGTGCTTAAACCCATGCTATAGGATACACAATGAGCCCGGCTTTCGAATACCAAAGCATTTCCTATTCAAGAATAGGAATAAATTTTAGATACAGTACGGTTTATAGATGCAGAAGTCGGTAGCACGCACAAAAAGGCATCTTGCAGATACAAAAAGCATCTTAAAGATAAATAAACCCGTTTGTAAACTGTGGAAATCTATCAGTTTAACAAAAATTTAACTTTTCTAACTGATATACACAATTTAGGTAAAATAAAATATTCCTCCATTTCTTTAATTCTGGAAAAATACAGAATTAAATTAAAGCTACGCCTGAAATGCTGCACTGAACTCGACAAGGAGGCAGCATGTGACAGCTTTATAAAGCTGTCAATGCGGCAACTTCTGGGTTAGGTTTTGCCGTGACGAGCAGCGTATTATGGCGCATTTCCAACTTCCTTGTTATGCAAATAAAATACATATATTTAAGCATGGCGTTTTTGGCATTTTTGGTGTCATATGAGAATCGTTTGGGTAGCACGTGCTGCGCCTTTAGCGTGCCTCTTCAATGTCGCGGCAAACAAATGTCAATCAATCAATCAGACTGAAAAGAATTTATCGTAAATTTTATCAGCTTATTCTTTTTCTGGCAGCGCTGCAAAGTGTGCTACAGTTTTTTTTTAACTATGTGTGTGTTACTCGAGCTGCTGCGTTATGCGGCTTATTGATGGATCTGTCGAGCTGCAAGAAAACTGCAAGGGCGAGCCTGAGCTGAAAAACATTGACGACACCTTGCTAGCTACTCGTGCCATATCGTGTCATCTTGTTGCATGTGTCGCACAGTGTGAGTGTGTGTGAGTGTGTGCGAGCGTGTCTCATGTTGTGCATCAAGCACGCAGCACAAACAAAGCCTATGCCGAGGCTTGCTGAAAACTGTATGCGCCGGAAAAACGCAAACTGAAAATTGGCAACAATTGTGGACAAATCTAAGAAATTGTCACTCAGTGTCGGGCAGAAGGCGAGAGGAATATACTGAGCAGGGCAGAGGGGGTCTGGAATGCAGTTCAAACAATTGCACAGCTTTCTAAGCCCTTTTTAAAGCGTTCTTGCACTGATTTGCCTGTTCCCTTAACCCACACACACCACGCTGTGTGCCGCTTTGAGACAGAATAAGTGGGCGCTCGTGTCTGTCTCGCTCTCTCTCTCGGTGTGTGTGTGTGTATGACAGCAAGACATTGCATTGAAAAGTAAAACAATAAAATTGTACATGGCCCATAAAAGCAGCATAAATATGACGAATCTGCAGAGGGGGCGTGGGGCAAGGGGAACGCTTGAGCTGCCTGAATTGCAGTGAGATAAAAGGGGCTCACTGTGCGTATGCGTAATGCCTGCTGCTGCCCACTTGGGCATCATTGTTTGGCACACGTGCGCGCGTATTGTTGCTGTTGCCTGCTTTCAGGCGCTCTTGGCTTGCTGCGCTCATTGTAGGTTATAAATTTTATCACTATCAGCGCCGTAAAATAAATTTCTGTGCCGCCTTGTGGATTTGTGTAAATTTGCACAGTTCCAACCAATACATAAACCGATACACGCACACGCAGGCAACGAGACACTCTCGAATATTTGCCATATGCTGATGAAATGTTTTTCATAGCATACTTTTGTGCGTTTTAGTTTTTTCTGCCTCCTGCTTTAAGCATCACAGCTGTGTACGTGAGACAACATCTGTGCGCCTCTGTCGGAGTATGCGTATGTGTGTGTGTGTGTGAATTGCAGAAACGTGCAATTGACAGGCGGCCGCTGCAGTCCTCAAGTCGTTGCCGTATTAAGAGTTCGCTGAGAAGAGAAAAAAGCGTTGAATTACGCAACGAAAAAAAAAACAAACCTATGACACGTACTGAAACATATGTTATCTGTGTGAGTGTGTGTGCATATAAAAAACTGCCATGTTTCTGTATTATATTTTACTTAGAGCCGCTTGATTAGAGAACTTTTCGCCTTCGTAGCAAGCTATAATAAAGATAAGAGTGAAATACACTGATGTTTTTTAAGCTTTGATATATCTTTTACATTTTTACAGGCTAATTAAATTCATTGGTGGCGCTTTAAGCTGCGCAAAGTTAGTAGGCAAGTTGCGCTGAAATGTAGGCAACACTTTTTTTTAGCGCGAGACTCAATGATGCTTAGTTAAATGTGCGGCGTCTGCAGTCAGACGAAACAAGCACAAGGAGAAGAAGATGAACACCAACAACAACAACAACTGCAGCTACAACAACAAAAAGTGCAACTACAACAAAACAAACTAGCGGCATTTATAGCTGTTTTTAGCTTGGCCCACAAACCTGAAGCTGTTGCAGGTGTTGCAGGCGAGCGAGCTAACACTTGAATGCCAACACATTTGGGGGGCAACTCATACATACATACATACATACATACATACATACATACATATATGCTATATGTATTTTCTATACATGTGTGTGTGTGTGTTCTATAGTCTGTAGCTGCTCTATCGTGCACTAGAACAGAAAATCTCAACAGTAAAGTCATTTTGCATGCAATTTACGCAACCTTGACTCAAGACGATGCCGTTCAGTCACAGGCGTGTAGGTGTGTGTGTGTGTTTGAGTGTGTTTGAGCAGGTGTAAAGGTGTTACACGTCTGTTGCCGCTGCTGGCATTGTTGTTGCCTTTTGCAGCAGCAGCAAAAACATGTAAAAACTAAAAATAAACGCAAGCGTAGCCCCCGCCAACGGCGGCAGTTGCAGCTGTAAAGGAAAACGTTGCACTGCAGCCACTCTTCCACTCTTCTCACCCCTCCGCAGCAATGGTAGGTATGTAAAAACGAAAAAACCGTATACTTTTTCAATTTGTATATGATTTATAAGAGCTCAGCTTGCAGTAGCTGCTGCAGTTTGAGAGGACTGAACATTTTAAGTTTTTTTTCTTAGTATATTAAACAAGCGCATCTCTGCTTTTAGCTGTAAATTCTTTAATTTGGCATTCTTAAATTTCAGTTTTTTTTTTCTCTTCAATTCCCGTGCACAGTAGGACATCATTTCAACTTTCTGCCCACAATTGAAACTTGCAAAATGTGATTAAAATTAATCGATTTCGGTTGGTTTAATCAAATTGGTTCGCGGTCATTTGACCTCGCTGCTGGCTGGCTCAAATGTCGTGCGCATCTTTATTCATCTTAGTCAAGGCGGGGGGTCTCTAATCCGCCAAACCCATACCCTGCCCTCGTTCGCTGACAACTTGTGAAAAAGTTTTTGGAAATTATCAAACTCACTCAAGATGAAAGCTGCGAGCGAGGGAGTACCGGAGCGAGAGACAGTGTGTGAGTGACTGGGAGCATCAGCCGAAGATAAGTTTCGGCTCAGACGGTTTTGGATGCAAATAAGCCGGTCTTGCCATTTGTTGATAGCTTCCCGGACTGTGTGGACTCTGCTTCATTTCCATTTTCCAGCTAAAGTTTAGCTTGAACTCAGCGGCATCGTCATCAAAAGCGCAATACGCTGCGGGGAATGCGACGAACAAAATATTCGCGCCAGCAAAATGCGGAGAGCGGGAGATTGGGACAGAGAAAGAGAGAAGGAGAGCCGCAAAGAGTGGGAGAGAGAGAGAGAGAGAGAGAGAGTGGAGCAACGGCGTTGCAGCGTTGGAAATAAAAAGTGTTTTTCATGCCAGTTGGTTGCGATTTTGTTTTCGCTTTTCTTTGGGATTGACTTGTGTTTTCTTTATACCCTATCCGACAATGAAAATGCTTAAGAAGGGGTATGCTAGTTGTGTGAGAATATATATAACAAACAGCAGCAGGCATAGCTGCTACCACAGCGTTAATTTAGTCATCGGTGTGTCTTTTTGTGTGTATGAACACGCAGATCTGAGCTATGCTTAATGCCTGAGACGCACAATTTGGCATGAAGGCAGCTACAAGACATAAGCAGTTGAATAATATATTTAATACAAACTGCCACGCCTATCGCCCAAGCAAAACATTAATTTGTGTTTAGCATACAAATTATGTAAGTCTCAACTTTCTGCTTCAAAACACAAATAGATGCATATTATTTGTGTAAATTCTTCAAATTTCACTTCGATCACATCGTAAACATAAAAGTTATGCAAGTCAACGTTTTACACAGTTTCAAGCAGCTTTGCCTGCGCCTTGTACTTATGCTACAGTTTTTTTTGCGAAGAGTATTTTGCGCTCTTTACTCGTTTTGCTGCCTGCCTGCAAACTGCAAGACGCAACCAAGCAAAGCCCCAAAGGGTAAGTCAAGGCGAGTTTACCAGTTAATATTTTTTTTTCGATTTGCTTTCGCTGCCACTTTCCTTGGCCTCCCCCTGTGTCAGCGTCGCTTTATGCGGGCCACAAACTACTTTGTCAGCGCTCTGCGGCGTTTTGATAAATGATTTGTAAATGAACGTGTGAGTTTTATGCGCAAATTATGAGGGAAATTAGAGTCGCTAGAGCAGCGGACATGCCTGCAGCCCGTCCCCTCAGTCCTTCTGCAACGGCGCCATTATCTAGCGGCAGCCATGTGGGCGCGCGAGAGACGTGTGTGCTTAAGAAAAAAGTAGATTCAGATTCCAACTACGGGCTACGGGCTACGGGAAGAGCGGAGCGCAGTCTGCTGTAAGTGCAAGTGTATTTATGGCTTATGGCAGGATAATTTGTCAAGCTGCCGGCGACGCGGCTGCAGCGTCTGCCGAAGCTCTGCATTTTATGGCAAATTTGCACATTTTAATGCCAAGACATATCGGGTATATACCCGATATATATATGCATACATAAGTAGATTACTCAGATTATGACAAGGTGTCGATGTCAGGCAGGCAGCAGGTCCGGCTGTGTAGGTGTTTGCGTGGAGGTTCGAATGCGTGTGTGGGCTTGTTTGAGCTTCCGCATAAATATTTTCTTTAAGTTAAAAGTTTTCTCTGGTTTTTTTTCGAAAGTTTTCGAGGCCTGACAAGCAGCTGCAGAGGTTTTTCCTGAGAAAGCGCGAAATGACGCGCAAATTAATTGTAGCTGCAGAAGTTTTTGAGCTCTTCAACTGCCATAAACATGCTATAAATCAAGCACAATTCCATTCGTACTCTTAAAACTTTAAGCCACATTTGACTATGCAGCTTTAGTATTATTTGAAGAGACACAAAAAACGGCAAGTGTTCAGCGAGTGACAAGAAACACGCACTTTAAATCTATGCGAAAACTAATCCCTCGATTTATGTGGGTAGACCTGAGAGAGTTACACTGGGGCAAAGCCAACTAAACTTGCTGCAAATACAATTACAAGAAAGCTACAGTAGAGCGTGCCTGAGATACTCTTCAACTGACTTCAAAAATCCTTTACAAACACTCGAAAAATAACTAACAGCAGTCTTCAGTTTCTTATTTAGACTTGAATAACTTATATTTTTATTGTCCGATCGTATTGAAATTTGGAGCATAGTGTCACACAGCATTTATCAGTCTGTATCTCGAAGTAGAAAGTTCTGACTTGAATACTTTGTGTAATAATTGCAATAATCTGAATTTAAGTACAAGATGTGCTACATTAGTGATTTGCTTTGGTACCCTATAAACTACACAAGTTCTGTATTAATTTAATTCGTCTGTAGTATATTTTACATGCCACACGTTTATAGTAGAGCTGCGCCAGCAAAGGGATATTCCCACGACAAAACAAATAACTTGATTAGGATAATGCTTAACAGTCCACAAAATTCTGACATCTGTCAGCATCAATTTGAGCGGCAATGACATGGGAGGCTAGACGAGGGCAGAGCGGGGACAGAGTGGTGGGGCTTGCGGGAAACAAACAATTTGTTCGTTTGATGGCAACAAAACGACGGACCCCGAAATGATTTTGTGGCTTAATTGTAATTTATGTTTTAGTCTTTTGGTGGGGGGAGGAGCCGAAGCGTTGGGCTCTGCATTGACTCATTGCCACTTCAATTCGCAATGCCCAATGTCACATAATGTTATTCCTACCCTGTGCCCCTCCACTCCCCATTCCGCGCCACAGACACAGTCAGGCAAAAAAAAAAAAAAAAAGAAAAAATAAAGGACGCACACTGGATGGAAAGGATGCGGCAGGCAGGCACAACGACCCGAAAGCCGGAGACATGTCGCAAATGATGTTGGGGGCCAACATCAGCTGCCCAGAGGGTAGAGGCAGCTCAGGGATGATGGTGGGGGGGGGCATGGAGGCGAGGAGTATACCGCACAAATTTGTAGCTGCCACATGGAAAATCGTGTTATAAATTTGTAATTGGCCACTCAAGCATGCACACGGACGTGGCCAGAGTTTTCTGTTCTCGCTTTTTCTGTTTTTCGGTTTACAGTTTTTTCAGCCGTCCCCTGCGAGTCCCTCCTCCCGGGTTGCATGTCGCCTGTTGCCTGCCCGAGGGCGGGGGAATTCGAGCTTAATCCTTTTCGAGGCTTGAGTCGGCGTCAGAGCTGGCAATTGGATTTGCCTCAGTTTTGCTTGCATACCCTGTAAAATATATTAGCGATTTGAGTGGGGTATACCATGCTAGGCATCTAGTGTACTTGTTCCGGCAGACATTTTTTCTTTTTTATAATTTTCTTACTCTTGAAAATATAGATTCTTGATCAGCTTGAAAAGAGGAGTCGTTTGAGGTATTTCGGTCTGTACGAACACGCATACCTCAGTTATTATCAAAGCTAGAGCTCCTAGTGCTACTATACGTAGCTAGAAGCACGCAGGGTATATGCCAATCGGGCATGTTCTGTTATAGTTTTCTTGTTTCATTTGATTTTTTTGCAAAAACCAAAAACAAACTTAAACGCCAGGTCTTTCGACAAATGTAACACAATTTTTGGGGCGTGGCAACGAAACCCTCATCTGATTTATGCCTTCTGCCTCACAGGATACCTAACCGGATCGGGCGTGGCCCCAGACGTTGTTGTTGTTACTCTTGTAGCTAATGGAAAAAAAAGATTTCAATACAAATTATTCAAAATGACGGCAAAAGTGTGGGCAAAACAAGAAATTTCTGTATAATTCCAAACAAATCAGGTCGCACAATTGCCTGATATGATGATACCGTATACAACTGCAACTGCGATATACACACGTTGTTTACGTATTTCAGCCTGTTGCTTATGCATACAAATGCACTTTTCTATGCGAGCATCCTTGATTGGCAATTTTAACTGCGATTGATGTTGTTTTGCCACGAGTTTTCTGCATTTCCCAGAATTGTTTACAGCTTTCGAAAACTAATTCACAGTAAATATATGAAAGGAAACGCTCGATTGCTATACAAATTGGGTTTGAATAGATAACTATTGCATAAATGCGATTGCAGGTGATTTAAAGGTATTAAATTGGTTTCCTTTATTTAATTAGAAAGTGAACTTAATATATTATGTAAATTTTAATAGTTTGTTACGGTAAACAACAGGAAACGACCTATTTTCAAACAACCTAACTATAGCGCGCAAAGTTCTCAGTTACGACGAGTATTAAGTAGGTTTTATTTAGTTAAGTTGGGAAACTATCTTCGTATACCAGGCAATTTTGAATATTTTGTCAGCCTAGCAACCTAAAACGACCTATTTTCAAACAACCTAAATAAAGCACGACAAGTCCGCAGTAACTACGAGGAAGTAAACCTTCTACGCTACACGGTGCTTGAAAACCCTTTGATTTTTGCTGATTTAAATCTCACAGCATTACGTCAGTGATTATAGCAACCTGTTTAACCAAAAACAACCTATTTATCGCATATATAAGTTTACCCTGTACTATATATAATACGTAAAATTTCCTTTGAAAAATCTTTTTAACAACTTCGAAACTTGGCACAGAAGATACTGCCATAAAAAGTGAGCCCTGGGTCATGGTCATAATGTCGATGATGGTGACATTTCAATCTTTCATAAAGCGCAAGATTTTTTATTGTAACTTAAGGTTCGTCTTGGTTTATACGGTCATCAAAGCGTGCCGGTAATACGTGGCCCGTTCAAAGGGGACTGAAGATATATGAGGTATGTGTGTGTGCAACAAAGTGTGGCACACGAATGTTGCAACTGTGTGGGAGCGCATATAAAAAATCAATTAGTTCGTACAGCAAGTCGGCCATTATATGGCCAAGTTAATGCGAGGCTTGTGAGTTATTTTTGGCAATTATTACGCATAATTTGGCAAAAGCCAATGGGCTCCATTTCGACATGAGTAGGGATCTAATGTGATGACCTGCCGGGGCGGCGCTCGTAAAAGGGACAAGGTATTTGGTAAGCCAGCCATGGAGGCAGAGAGAAAGAGACAACGACAGAGCTACACTGGACTAACGACTTACCCAATATGACCAGTGCATTGCCCAGGAGTCCGGCAAAGCCAATAATGCCAAAGAAGACGGGCACAATGATGGACACGATGCGCTCCAATGGCCAATTGTCTCCGCCGTCTCGCTCCAGATCCATATCGAGCAGATTGTCGGGCAGCATTGAACCGTTCATAAAGTTGCCGTCTCTACTGCCGCTGCTGCTGCTGCTGCTACTATTATTGTTGCCAGTTTTGTTGCTGTTGCTGCATTCGCTTGGAGTCTGCCAATCGGGGCATTCGACGGAGGCGGCTCGTGCTGCAGCTGGCCAGAAGCTAATTAACACGGCCACAGACAGCGTCAGCATGCTCAGCATGGTCGGGCCAACACGTTGCCTTCCCATCGTTGCCATGCCCACTATTTAATACCAGCCGCCCCCAAAAAGGTACTTGATAATTATCTACGAGCTGTAGATGCGCTCGTTGCGTCAGTTAAGCTTTTGTTCGACGTTAAACTCGATACACACTCACACGCACGGATCGGAGACTTTGTTATCGATTTGGAGTTGGGTTTTACATTTTCCAGTGCGCCTACGCCTGGCCACGCCCACGCTCGAATTAACTCTCAAATTGCGCTTTATTTGTCTGAAAAACAAATCGAAATGGAATTCGTTAGGTCGGGGACGAGCATAATATGTAAATAAATAAATATGCAGATATGAATAGCAATAATAAATGTATATATTTGTTATACACATATGCATCTGGTATAGTTGACCTTCAGGCTGTCTATCTGTATGACAGATAACTGTTATTGTATTGTATTTTAATATTTGCGCAACTTTGTGTGTAGTTACAGTGGGAAAAAGTTAGGAAAGTAATTGATTATAAAATAATAAATTTAAATATGAAGATAATATTTTCTTTTGAATAATTTTACGTATATTTTGTAGGCTTATTCTAATTATTCTAGTGTTTTTCAATATATTAAAAATGTTTTTTTTTTTTTTTTAGTTATGAAATGAAAGGTTATTGTTTTTTTTTCAGCTTTTTTTCGTATATATATATATATATATATATATATATTGAAATTATGCCGATTCCCCCAGCTGTTGCCTGGAATGTGCTGCAAAAATGCTTGTCCACAATTTACCAACTTATTTGAATATCTCTGCGCTGGAAATTGAGTTTTGCTGCTTCTAATTAAAATTTGGTATTGGAAAAATGAAAAAATGAGCTAATCGAAATTCGGACGCAACTTGTTGCACAGTGGGCGCAGGCCAGAATAATAAAGCTCATGGACATATTATGCAAAATGAATTTGATTTCATTTCATGGCCAACACGTAGCAGCTTGATCAGCTTCATTACATTTGCATATTGTAATACAGAAAGAGAGAGACAGAGGGAGAGAGAGAGGGAGCGAAAGAAGAAGAAGAAGGGAAGAGAGAGGGAGACATTGCGCATACGCCGCGTGGACACTTGAATTAGCGTTTTTCGATTTGTAATTCCATTGGACGCCATACTTTTGCATTTTTGTCCGCCATTAGCGTGGCACAGTGTGTGTTTGTGTGTGTGTGCGAGTGAGATTGGGAGAGAGCAACATATGCAGTCATACACGTGTGTGCGAGGAAGAAAGAGCCGCCCTTCTCTATGCCTGCAGGCTACGTTGTCAGTTGGCTTAAGCTGTCAATTAACATATTATTAAGCGCGAGACTCATAAAGCGAACTGACACAGTCACTGTCACGGATACACACTGCACACTGTGACAATGACAGTGACAGTGACTTTCTGTGGTGCGGAAGGGGGGGAGCGGTGCGAGGGGACAGACAAGTCGATGACAAACGATGACAACGTGCTGAGATAATTGAGAATGCCTCAATTCCATGGTGACGCCGTCAGCTGTCATTCTATCAGTCAATTTCGCAGCCAATTTCGCCGCAATTTTTGCAGCTAATTTCGCCGGCAGAGAGCATGCTATAAAAAGAGCTGCTATAAATACGCGAAAAACTGCATTTACTGTAAATTATTCATCAAACATTTTGCGCATGTTTTCGCGCTGCATAATTTAAGGCATTTTATTTTTCAATTTAATTTCAGCTTGTTTTTTTTTTGGCTTGTTTTTGGCTTGCGGGCTGACTGTCTTTTAGCCTGCATAATTAAGGCATATACGAGTGTGCTAGACATTTAGTGTGTGCCATAAATACAATTATTTTTATGGCATTTCAATTGAATTACGTATACGTTATAAATCGGTCGTATTAAGCGTTTGATTTAAATGCATATAGTATATATGTTTGTTAAATTTAATTAAATTAGCATGTGTAGGGTATACACGACTAGCTGGCTACCATGTAAGCAGTCAAGTTCAGTCTACTGTGCTCTGCTGTTGCTTTAAACGAGCTAAAGCTGATTTTATGCTTAAAAATTCAAAATTTTAAGTGATTTAGTTGGGTATACTCGACTACTGAGTGGGCCTGTGCCTGACAGCGCTTAGCCAATATATTGCAGTAAAATTGAGCTGTATTTATACCATGCAATATACCCCACAGCACTGCGTAAACCTCGTCAACTGATATATAAACTGTAAATGCCGCACAGCAATTACCTCGTAATTAACCGTATTTACTTACAAAGAATGCACTTTTATGGCAGCCTCAACTGCGGCTCTCAAATCAAATCGAGCTCGATTTATATACCTTAAGCTATTTTGATTTATGGCTTCTTGGACGATTGGCAAAACTGTTTATGAACTGGCAGGAGCAGGCCTGGACCAGAGCAAGACCAGAGCCGGTAAGCGACCATGAAATTGAAATTGCCTTTTGAATTGCACAAACAGTAGGAGGATGGAGGGGGTGGCCGGTGAGGGGGGTGGGCAGGCAGTGCGCCAGGCACATAGATTAGACTGGGCCATCAATCAAACGAATCAACAACGAATCGATGGGGCGCGCGCAACAGATACGCAAAGGAGCTTCATTATAGAAAAGAACTCAATCTGGTTTGAACTTTGAACTTTCAAGCTTACCTCCCTCCCCCTTCTATAAGCCTGTCGTTGCCGCTCATTGTCAACTGCAGTTGGGAAAGGCTGCTTCACTTGACTGCAGGCCAGCCAATGCCAGCGAATTGATTGTCTGCCGCAAGTCAATCAGCGAATCGGGCATAGACAATCAGATTACGCATACGCAGCGTACGCCGCGCGCATATGGCCAAATGAGTTTGCTGCCTAAGCCAAAGTCGTGTGTCGAGTGCAGCTGCATGAACAGAGGGCGGACTGGGAGGGCTTGTGGCAGCTGCAGCACTTGAGCGCATTGAGGCACCGCAAAATAAACCGACCGCCCGTTCCGCTCCGCCCTCACAGGCAGGCGTAGGCAGTCAATCAGCAAATACCACGCCCCCGTGTGAGCTGTGCTGATTATTTCAATTATTTCAATTAGTATGGCATGCATTTGCGCGCAGTCCGGGGAGGGGGGAGGTGGGGTCGGTGGTTCGCGAGGGCGTGGCAGATGTGTCGGGTTGATGGGCTTTGTCGCTCATGTGGCTTTTATGAGCTTCGCGTTCAATCTAATTGCGTTTTTATGGGCGCGTCATAAAATCAGGCAGCAACAAAGAGAGCGAGAGGAGAGGTAAGTGGGATAGAGAGAGAGATAGAGAGAGCGGGAAATAAGAGCACAAGTGGCAGCAATAAAGCGCAACACCAACATCTGCTGTTCATTAATTATTAATAATTAATTAACTCCAAACACACGCGCAGAACCACAAAGCAAGAAAGAGAGAAAGGCAAAGGAGAAGTAGACGGAAAGAGCAGGAAAGAGAGAGAGAGAGAGAGGGAGAGAGGAAAAGCAAAAATGCAACTTTAAAGCAGTCAAACCCACAAAAACCCACAAAGCTTCGACTAATCTGCTGCTGCTCTGCGTTGTCTTTGATCACAGGCATTTTAGGCGGAATCTGTGTTATATATTGAATATATATACCTAATATATATCTACATAAATATGTAGTACCCTAATCACTGCCTCCAAGCTCATTCTCTTGAAAACTCCAAAACAAATCACAAGTCAAAGCAATGCGCTAGAGTATGCGCGCTGCGACTTCAGGCTACTCGAAGACAGAGTTAATCGGAATATAGGACATATATATATATATATATGCACACACAACGCGTATATAGTATTTGGTATACCATATAGAATACACCTGACGCCTGTGCCTGTCAAAGGCATAACGCATGCTATAAAAAATGCTAGAATAAACTCGTTTTGCAAAAAGTGAAAGGGAAATTATTAAGTGCAGCGATGTGATTACAAATTATATGGTATATATAAATATATATATATATCATATTTATGCATCTGTAAATTGGTTACATTTGTATGCTTTGATTGACAGTTAAATAAAGTGGCTGTCTCTCTTTATAGGGTGTATTTATTTGAGTCAGACATATGCCTGATACCATAAAGTATATATATTCTTGTTCACAGTTTATTTATCTATGCCCTACAGTTTATTTTATTAAAAAAGTCAAATTTTAGTAGACTTTTTTTAGATACACATCAATTATAATAATATAATATACCTTTAAGGATTTGTCATAATAATCTTTAAATAAAAATCGAGTATATATATTCTTATTTACAACTTATATTACAAGATTTATCTTTGCCCTTTTAGCTCTTATTATTAAAAAATTTCAATTTAAATAGAATTTTTTTCAAACACATCAATTATAATAATATAAAAATTTATTATAATAATCTTCAAGAAAAAATCGAGTATATATATTCCTGTTCACAGCTTATATAACATGATTTATCTACGTCCCTATAGCTTCATTGTTTTTTTTAATTCCAATTTTAGTAGATTTTTTTTAATCACATAAATTCTAATAATGATAAATTATACATATAAGAATTTAGCATAATAACTTTTAGAAAAAATCAAAGCATATCTATTTCTTAAGCTGCAGCAGAATTGAACCTTTCCGCATGCGTTTCGTAACACTGTGCGCGCGAGCGAGACAGACGCAGTGTCAAATTGTCGCCAATTAGTTAAGCTGTGCGCACAAAGTGACATTTCTTTCACTTACTTGCCACACTTAATCTAGTTTAATGCCAATTTGTCAGCTGCCGTACCGTGTTAGCCGTAACGAATAAAGCACGACTTGCAGATACGCTGTAAAACAACATAAATGGCTATGGTAAGTCGGTCGAAAGCATTATGCATTCTAGCGCAAATTGTATTGTTAAAAAGCTATTGAAAATTCAATGTGATAACCTTTACAGTTTTCCAATTTAGCCCCAGAATAGCTGAAGGGTTCGCTCTCTCCCTCTTTCTCTATTTGTCTCTCTCTGTCTACCCTGCCAGGCAAACTGATTGAAACTTGCCTGACTGACAGTGTGGGTGGGGGAGGTTGGAAGACCGCGATAACCGCCAAACTACCGAACTACCAAGCCGCCAAAAGGCCAAATCAACGAACTGGCGAAAGCAGCCGCAGCCTCAGGCCACAGCCGCAAAATTCTGCTCTACCCTGCTTCCCCTCGCTTCCCCCTGCTCCTTCCGCCAACCAAGCCTGAAAGCAGCTGCCAAAGCAGATTAAGTTTTTTAATTAATTCTTCCTGAAACCGAACCCAGCTGAATCGAAGCACAGACCGAGACACAGACAGAGGCAAAAGGCATCGGCATCGGCAGCGGCATTGGCAGCGGCAGCGGCAGCGGCACCGTATGCGGCGTTGGCGGGGCAACTGAGCTACTTACCCATCCGGGGGCCTTCTATATAGAGTCTTACGCCGGCTACGTTGAAGTCAATTAGTTTCATAAATCCGCGTTGACACATATTTGATTAAAGTTGGCAACGTCGCCCGCACCAGCCGCCCCCACCCCCTTTGCCTGCTCCCACCGCCGCCGTCCAAACAGGGGCCAATGAGGCATCGCCAGCAACAGCGCAAAATTAATACAAATTTACTTTTAATTACAGTTCAGCGAAAAGTTCTTGGCCGTGAAGTAGTCGAGGGTGTAGAGTGACGGGGAACACGCTGTAGAAGACGAAGGTGAAGGTGAAGGTGAAGGTGCTGGGGAATACGTTGTGGTACGGGGAATTCCCAAAATAATGTGAAATGTGAAGGTAAAGGTGAGTAGAGTAGCAGGGAATACCCTGTTGAATATGCTGGTAACGGTGTGTAGAGTTCAAAGGAAACACCTTGTCGCAGGAGGAGGTAAAGGTGAGTAGAGTAAAAAGAAAATACCCTGTCGTGCAGTAAATGGGCTTACACTGCAAATGGTTAACGTACAGTTAAGATAAGTGATAAATGCAAGGGAACACCCTGTACAATGGAGTAGTAGTAAATTAAGTGTTATAAAAAGGGCTGGAAACTACCCCATAAAATGGAAAGTGGCTGTGAGATAAGTAAAGGCAGTAAAGGCGAACACCCTGTGAAAAGGGAAGAAGCAGCAGCAGGTGAGTGTAGTGTAGGATAAGAGGAACACCCTGTAGAGTGAGAATGTGTAGAAAAAGTAAGTGTAGTGCAGGAGAGTACCGTGTAGAATGGAGAGGTAGGCGTGAGCTGAGTGTAGAAGAGAGAAATACCCTGTAGGACAGACCCACCTGTGCGGTGGGTGCAGTTTAGGGGAATACCCTACGAAATGTGTAGGAAAACATTAAAATAAGTATAAAAGAGGATGAAAAGGGGAATATCCTGCAAAATATAATGGTGCAGCTACAAGTAGACGAGTATACGCTATAAAATTTGCAGTTGCGTAGCTGGTAACAAGTGAGCGAGGCATAGATACCCTGTAAGAACGCTACTTAACTGTTGATAAGCTAAGCAAGTCTTCTCTCGGCTATCCTCTCTTTTTCTCTCTACTTCCTCTCTTGCCACACTACTCCCGTTCTCGCATTCGATATCTACCTGCACAGGGTATTCTCTTAGCCGTTTTCCCCTTAAAGTTGCTAAAAAATTTGCAGCCTCCGATTATGCCAGTTTATATTTTTGGTTTCTCTCTGGTATTGTGCTTCTCTTCTATTCTTCTGCTTCTTGTTTTTTTTTTTTTAGAAAGTTTAAATTATTTTCATTGATTTTTATAGTCCAGTTCACATGAGGCTAATGATTGCCTGAGCAGGGGGAGGGCTACAGCCAGAGCATACTAGTTTCAAGTCAGATTTATTTTTCACTGCATTTTCTCGGACTCCGCACAAGTTGCGCATTTGTATTTGTATTAATGTTTGTGTTTTGTGTTTGTATTTGTATTGTGTGCGTGTGTGTGTGTGTAGACGAACTTTGCACAAGTAATTTCCTAATTGGTTCATGTTATGCACAGGCAGACACACGCACACACACGCACACGCGCTCATAACGCCTGCGTGTACTGTGGGCGATAATCCAATAAAAGTGCACCAAAATTGCCAACTACTTTTGCTAATTGCTGCGATACGAGCTAAGTGTGCCGTTAGTTAGGGCTCTTAACTTCTCCATACGCAGCTTATGCCATAAATTATGATGGAGTTGAGTGCGCGCGGGGATGTGGCAGCGGTTGCACGACTTGGTAATGCCCTGTAAATTGGATTTCTTTCGCAGAGGCAGAACGTGCCATAAATAGAGTGATCATACTATTTACAGGGTATTTTGCAGGCTGCACAGTCTCGACGTGGGCCTCTTAAACCACTTGTTGTGCTAATAAGTGAAACCTTCTCATCTTCTGCATCTCAGTCTTCCTCGTCTACTTCTAATTCGCCAATTTACTTCGTGTTGCAAGTAGTTTTTAATGAGCGTGTACTCGAAACGCCACATGAAGTGGGTTAAGGCTTTGATGTGGGTTAAGTGCCTTGCAGAGTGTCAACAAATCGAAATTGCCGTCGTTTTGTGTTAATCGACTGTGTGATCTCGAAGCCTGATGAGCTCAGAAGGCGTACGGTAGCTATACATATACAGTAATTAGACTTACAAGTGTTCTACGCTTGCTTTACGACTTTTAAAATTATACATGGGTGGCAGGGGGCGTGGCAATATACAAAATATAGCACGCATTGTATATGAGTGCTGTCACTAAATTTGTTAGCTCTAGCACTTTAAGTCACTGAGTTCCAAGCGTTCATACAGACAGAACCGGCTTTATTGACTAGTCTATTAGATAACTTTCTTTTCTCACTCTTCTTTAAAGTCCCAAGCCTTAACCCCGGCCCCAAAAAGTACTTAATAAACATATTTCTAGATTTTATTTATGTTCACCAACAGATTTCAAGTAAATCATTTTTACGCTACTTATATTTCCCTATCGTCATAAATCATAGAAAACCTAAAGAGAATTTGCTCTCCCTCTCTTTGCCTACTGCCTCTACTTGAGCAACAACGCAAACTTCTTTGGCCCGCAAAAATAGTTGGAATTTTGCTTGGGAAACTTTGCCCAGCCATACCTCTCCTTCATTCTCCACTTTCTTTCTCTCTCTCTTTCTCTTCTTCGATTTCCTTCGATTCACACTTGACGTGTTGCTCGTAGAACTGGGGAAAATTTATGCGAAATTTTGCGAGTAGCTTAAAGCAGGCTAAAGTTGCTCGATTTGAAGTCTCGAAATTATTGAATAGTCATGGCTTCAATATGGTCCATGGTGTCTCGTTGATGATGATACAAGTTAAGCACTTGCCAAACTATTTGTGCTGAGTGCCGCACACACACACCCGCAGACACGCACACCCGCACACACACACCCGCAGACACGCACACCCGCACACACACTCGCACACACCCGGAGGGGGCAATCACGCTGCCGACGCTTCGGCAGTGTCGCAGCTTGGCCACTAAAAGTCACTTTTGCCCGGCCAAACAGACGAAACTTTCTGGCCACAACGCTGATGCGAGAGAGGAGGCAGCAGACCTGTGGGGGCGTGTCAAAGACGCAGACCTTGTGGCCAGAAATCAAAGTTGGCTGGAAACGTGCCGTTTTTTGGCTTTGTAAATTGCTCGCGAGGCAAAGGCAAAAAGCAAAAGCTGCTCATGAATTTCTCTCGCTCGCTGAGCGTGTGTATTTAGTCGTGCAGGCATGTGTATGGCTGTGTGTGTGACTGTGTGTGTGTGTGTGACTGTGTGTGTGTGTGTGTCGTGTGTGTGAGAGAAAGCTGGGGGCAAGTGCAGGCGAATCGCTTTGATGTGCAGCGCACGGGCAGCGTCTTATCTATCGCTCATCTGCCAGGCCAGCTGCAGCATGATTGGCTTTTTGTATGCCCCTTGGCCTGGCTATAAGATGACTTTCAACTGAACAGACACACACGAAATACACATGTACACACACACTCGTACACACACGAGTTGAAGCCAAAGTGCATTTCGAATTCGCTGCGCTTTTTATTAGTTTTTTTTCCCCATATTAAATTGCTTTCAAATTGGCATATTCTCTTGCTTTTTCGCCTTCTATCTCGCTCAATTGCTGGCTAAGTCTCTGCCTTTCCCTCTCTCCTCTCTATCTCCTACTCTGCCCTTCCTCCCTCTCTCATTCTCTTTCTGCCAAAGCGAGTGAAAAATCACAAATGATGAGTAAACTTTTTCGTCAATTTTTAATAGCGCATAAAACCGAAGAACTTAATGCACTTTTGCTGTCTGTCATCGTGTGGTCTTTCTCTTTATCTCTCTGTGTCCTCATCCATAGCCATAACCAGCTATCATCGGTCTGCCCTCTCGCCCTCTGCTCCTTAGCCTCGCTAACCCCACACAGAGTGGCGGTCTATCTATCTGCGCTCATCAATCTCACATATTCCCATGCAAGTCGAGCTTGCATTTTCGTCAGCTCTCGCCAGCTAAAGCCAACTCTCAGTTCCTCCTACTCTGCTTCTCTGCTCCTCTGCCCGCTACCTGCCCCTCTCTTCACAGTGCTCTAACAATAAAGAATCTATGGGCAAATTCATCACACAATGTGCTGCAAAATATCTACGATATGTGACCGACCGCAAGTGAAACGTGCTGAGGATTTTGATAATAAATTGTCAGCGTATCAGGTGAGTGCAGAGAGAGGGAAAGAGAGAGAGAGTGAGAGAAACAATGGCCAAGCAATGCAAAGCAGATTGTGCTATAATAAACAAGAACGCATGCAGCATGACAGAGAGAGAGAGAGAGAGAAAGAGACAGTATAGAACGAAAGGATTTTTAATTGAATTTTGAACAAACTTAATTGCTGCCGAATTCATTACGAATTATGCAAGCTGAAAGCGCTGCCTCTTTCACTGCTTCTCTGTCTCTATCTTCCCTCTTTTTTTTCTCTTCTTCTCTCGCTCTCTCTCTCTGTCGTTTCCTTTTCCCAAACTAGCTGAAAGTGCATGTTTAATTCAGTTTCCTTTTGCTATTTATTACTCAATAACTTGCTGTGTTTCTCGCTTTCTCGCTCTCCCTCTCTCTCTTTTTCTTAGCTCCCCTCTCTATTTCTAGCATGCAGTCGGTCGCGACACTGTCTTCAGTCTTGCTTCTGCGCCATTTCCTTTGCACGTTTTTGGCCAAATTGAAAGCGTTTTCAATGCAATTGACAAATGGTAAATGCAAATTTAATTAAATTTCCCCATTGAGTTACCCCGATTTGCGTGGCGAGGAGGAGGCGGAGGAGTAGGAGTAGGAGCAGCGGTCATCTCTCGAATTTCCTTTGCTTTAAGCATAAACTTTATTTGACAATTTGCTAAATTTTCATAGCAAACTGACGAAACTATTAAAAAGCAGCGCGCAGCGATCCAAGCCAAACTCAGCTGTCTGTCAAGTGGTTGAGCGGGTGAGGGGCAGGCTAAAACTTTTGCCATAAAAACTGGTATAGCTTTATCTCCCTATCTCACTCTCTTTCTCTCGCTCTCTCTCTGTTATTGCCATGACAACAAAACCGAGCGCTGACACAACTATTTTGATGACTTTTGACCGACTGCAGATGGCGCTTTTGTCGCGCTCTGTTGCTTTGATTTTTGTTGTTTATTTCGTCTATCTGCATTGCTGTAGTTATCTGCACCTCTACTTCTTTCTCGCTCTCTGACCCTCTCTCCCCTTTCTCCTTCTTTTATATCACTTTTGCTTAATCTGCCTTCAGCTGCAGCTATTCAGCGCTCGTTACTTCGGTCTATATTAATTTGCATTGTAGTTTCTCAGTTTTCTATTCTTTCTATATTTTTATCTTTCTCCTTTGCTCTGTGTCTTCTTGTCTAACTTCCTAACTTCCTTCATCTCTTTCCCTATCTCTATCTGTCTCCGTTACTGTTTCACTTTTATTTCAGGATCTCTCTATAGTTCTCTATTTCATTCGCATCTATTTATTTTTCTACAATTTATAACTCTTTCCTTTTTGTAAATGTATCTTTTTTTCACTTTTTCCTTCTCTCTTTCTTTCCTTGCTTTTTCACTTTTGCTTTAGTCTTTGCTGTTCTCTAAGTATTTTTTTTAATCTTTCAATTTTTCTACAAATTATCCCTTTCTTTCTTACTGTATATGTATAGTTCCATTTTCTTTTGCTATTTCTCTTTCTCTAGCCTTCTCTTTCCCTGTCTGACTTCTCATATCTCTTGTAAGCAGTCTCTATCTATCTACTTGCTTCTTTACTTTTATATTTCTCTCTTTCTTTCTTTGTGCATTATTTTTCTCAAGTTTGGTCTCTATTTCTCATAGGGTTTTCCTGCCTGTTGCACTTCCTTTTTCGCATCTCTCAGTCTTTCTGTGTGTATCTCCTTACTAGCTGTTTATATTGCTGGCATTCTCTCACTGCCTCTATCTTTACCTCTATCTAACTCTCTCTCTCCCGCCCTTTACCCCCTGTAGCTTTCCTTGCATTCCACCTCGTAGCTTATTGCGATTTCGTCATCCATCAGCTGTCAGAGGGGGAGGTAGGAATCACTTCAGCACAGTCAAACATGCAACTGCAACGACTGTCACGGCTCGAATCCAATTGGAATCCAACTGGACGCCAACTGGCACATTTAATTGCTCGAGCATGTCCCCCTCAGTCGTGTCGCCTCTTTCACCTCCTCCCCCTTGTCTACCTCTTTGCCAGGCAGTGCACAGTTTTCGGTCACTTTTTTTGCCTTGATTCGAATTGATTGAACCGCATGGACATATTCATCAAATATGCATGCATCGTATATCGCATATGTATATTTATATATATATGTATATATATATCATGATATTCGTGTATACAGTCTGTTTTATGGGTTTGTCTGTTTGCCTTTTGCGGTTATTCGTAAACTTTGCCGTCAATGAAACACATGGTAAATCAATAAAAAAAAATAAAACTGTTTATAGTAAACGAGAAAGAGATGGCAATATGCCATGTGATGCGAACACTTTGTGGACTCACTGTGCCTCTGCCTGTGTGCGAACTGTGCGACGATCGAGCGTAGAATGAGAGCAGCAGCAGCAGCAGCAGACGCCTCTGGGCGAAGAGAAAAGACGGCGATAACGTCAGATGCGCAGATAAGAAGGGCAGAGAATGAGAGAAAGAGAGAGAGACACAGAGAAAGGGGCGTATCAACTATCAACTTACTACATTAAGTCAGGCGTTTTTCAAAGGCATACTAGTTGGGGCCTGTAAAATAGTTATAAAATTGATCTCAGGGGAAATAGTAATTTATTTTTATGACTATGGTTTAACTAACATATTTGGAGAAATTATTTAGGACAAAATATAAAGAGGAATATGCTAAAATTTCGACTGCATATTATATACATAGAAAATAGTAGGTGTACTTAGTTTGGTTGCCATATCTTGCAAATTAACTAAAGTGAGTCGATAGTATCTGTGGCAGTTATACGATATATCGGTTAGATTCGGTTCGTTGCAAGTTCTATCACGACAGCTCCAAAACTGAGGGACTAGTTTGCGTTTTAGCAGATGGACAGACGGACACACAGATGGAGAGACGGGCAGACAAATGGAGAGACGCGCAGATAAGCGGATAGACAGATGGAAAGACGGACAGACAGACAGTTAGAAAGGCGGGCAGGCAGATGGAGAGACCGCCAGACAGATGAGGAGACGGACAGACAGATGTTGAGATGGGCAGACTAATCCTGAAGCGGTCAGACAGACGGAGAGATCGGCAGACAGATGGAGAGACGGACAGAGAGGAGAGACGAACAGACGTACAGAAAGATCGGTTGGATCGTCTCTTCTATTGTGCCTGATCGAGAATATATGCACTCAATAGAGTCGTAGGTGTCTCCTTAGCCGCGTAGAGCGAATATACCCACTGCAAGGGTGTAAAAAAAGCTGAAAGGGGGTGGTATCGTTGCTAAAGGGTCTTCAACCCCTCGGGTTCGACTTCCAGTTGACCGCTGCACGACGACCCTAACAGTTAATCAATTGTGGCAGCAAACTAACTGAAAATTGTTGCTCAAATGGTTGCAAACATGAAAAGTTTGTCAGCAGACTGCGGCCGGGGTAGATGGGGCAGGTGTAAGAGGGAGAGAAAAATCAAAGCAAAACAAAAAAGAAAACAATTTCGAACGGGCAACAGTTGCATGTGCGTTGCGGGTGAGGGCATTTAGCGTTAACTGCCAGTACCTGACCTGCTTAGCGCCGGGCCAGAAGCAGCAAGCAGCAAAGGGGAGCAAGGATAAAAAAGAAGAAAGCAGAAAGCAGAATGCAGCGCGATGTCAACGTATATTGGAAAAGTTTGTTTGCCACTTATGCGTTCGGTACAAATCAAATGACAGCTAAGCGAGCAGCGACATGTGCAACTGGCTCAGAGGGGAGGCCAGGCGAGGGCAGAGAAAGGGCAAGCGTAGCTGAGCAGGCTAACTGTTATGGCCATGTAAGTGGGCAGCGGAAATAACAAGCGTGCAAGCAACGTTCCGGTTTCGCTTCCGCCACGCTTTCACTTCTTCTTCTTCTTCGGCCGACAACGACTTAGTCCTTGCGACTTTCATTCTGCTCCGGCCACACCCACTCCCACCGCCCTCCCCCGGCCCGTCGATTGCAGCTTGAGCCACACAATGTGGCCACAATGATGTCACATAACCGACAAACTTTGTGTGTCGACTTGAGTTGCAGCTGCAGCTGCGGCTGCGATTGCGATTGCGATACGCGAGTGCGAAGGAAGAAGCTCAATTTAATGCCGGAAAAGATGTCAGATTAACATTACGTATACGCCACCGCAACATCAAAAGGGTTGGCCCCGGCTAAGCCGTAAGCTCAGCCTGTAAATCTCCTGTATAAGCTATGTGAATTTAAATTGCCTCATAGCTTTCGCACAGGGTATCTGTGAGTGGCAGGCTATCCCCCGGATTGTGTTTTACTCTTAGTATACCCCAAGAGCCGTGTTAATTAGTCAAGAATAGGGTATATTAGGTTTGTCGAAGGCAGCAGCTGCCACAAGTTACATAAAAGCAACGTTTAGCAATTTCTGTCTGTTTGAACACGCAGATCTCAGCTATAGTCAAAGCTAGAGATATTCACTTTGGCGTCAGAGTTGCTGTATACCATACGCAGAAGCTGGTTTTCCGAAATATTATGTACCACACCCAAGTTCTACGAAATTCAGTAATATGCGTTTATTTAGGCGGTTATTGAGGCCCTAACTTTCTGCTTCCACATACACATCGGTGCATACTTTTTGCATTTTTCATCCAAGTTTCATTCTAATCGGAACATAAACACAGCAGTTATTCAACTCAACGTTTTCCACAGTTTCAAGTAGCAGCGCCTTGTGTTATGCAACACTTTTTGCTTGCATGCCTGCGCAAGTTTTTGACACTGAGAAAGCATTTGCCAGAGGCAGACTTTTAAGTATACCAATTTAAAGTGTATTTTAACTACTTAGCAAATTCGAGCGTAGGGTATTACACAGTCAAAACAGCTGTAGCTTTCTTCTCCTGTTTTTGCTCAATTCAACGTCAGCTTTCAAATTAATCCACACAAAGCAGGCAGCACATAAATTTAATTTCATGCTGAACAAATATTGAGGATACATTTTAATTAATATTCGCATGAGTTTGCTGCGGGGCCCATCATAATAGTTTCCCGGAACTATAGGCCAGATTAAACAAAACAAATTTGGATAATTTGCAATTTGCGTTGTGTATTGTGCGCACGATGAGCTAAGTTTTCCGGGAAAAGATGATACTGGTAAATTCTTGGAAAAAGTAGTAGCATATTCATATATTACAGATTCATTTGCTTTAAGGAGGCGTTAAGTGGGGGGGGGTAAGCTAACTAGTTATGAACTAACTTGGAATAATATTATAGGCAATTTTTTTTTATTGAGATGGTGTTCAATGGAAAACTCTGTGCATCTCTTTATCATTTTTATCAACTATCAAGCTGCGAGAGACCTCTGGTCATGGCCATAATCCACGTTTGGGCTACTCTCCCGTCGTCTGCTCTGTCTGAATGTATAATCTTCCCTGCTATCTACAATTTTCTTCGTCATATTCTCCCACACGCTTGCGGAAGTTTTAGGGCCCACGGCTAATTTCAATTTGAATATGTAAGTGCCCAGGAAAACTATTTGCCAGGCGACTTCCGTTTCAATTTGTTGCTGCCCTCCGTGTGGTTGCTCTTTATGTTCTCTCTCTCCCTCTCTCTCTCTCTCTCTCTCTATCCTTCTCTCTTTCTCAGCCAGCTTGTACTGCGTGTTCATGTTGTTGTTGTCGTTGTCTGTGGCGCTCCCTTGGCAAGATTAGGCGCGGCACAGTGAAAAATCACCAAGTCGAGTCAGCGGGAAGCGGCACCCGCTGGGAGAAGCTTCCCACCTTGCCAAGGTGTCCCTTGTGCCGGGACTGCGTTGTGTCCGTGTCCCTGTCCGGGACCGTATCCATATCCTTGTTCCATGCTCGTCGCGGCAGCAACAACTTTTTCGCTTCCTCCATCTCTGTCTTTCTATCTGCTCTCTCTCTTTCTCTTTCCTGCTCTCTGTGCATGTCTGTCGCGCTCAACTTGTCAACGCACATAAATTTTCCATGAACATGAAGTTAGGGCAGCTCACACAAACACAAAACACACACACACAAGATACCTATACACACCACACACACACACACGCACACACACTGAGATCAGCTGAAAAAACACAAGTCAACCAGGAACGAGCAGGAACCTCCTCTTCTTGGCAACCGCCAACTATACGTTGTATAGCATGTTCTTCCTTCTTCTTTCTTTTCCGCTCTCTTCGTCGGCCCTTTCTCTTCCTCTCCCCCTTTTTCTTCCCTCTCTTCTTATTCTCCATCTATCTCCCTCCCTAGCTCACCTTTTTCTGGCACTACCCAAACAAACCCAGCGTCATCTATCTTTTAGCTAGCAAATGTGCGTGCAGCTGTCTATGCTGCACAGTGGGCTTAGAACAATGACTCCAACTCGAATTAGAGCTCTCGCTTGTCGATCACTTTGGAGCATGTTTCGGTACATGTATCAGTTTGTATAAAAGCTAAAAAAAACCCTCTTATACCATAAAACCTTTCGCTAGCAAGCAGATCAAATTTTCTCATTAAAAATGTTTGTACGAACACATGCAGCTTGAAGACCATACAAGCAAAGGAAACCAAATTTGTTCACAATACTCACATAAAGTGCACGTTTGTTTTAGGATTCAGCCACGCCCCCTAACGTAACCTTAAGTTATTAAAAATCAAATTTCAAGCGCTAAATTGAAGTTAGACTCTTTATTTTGAAGTTTGCAATGATTATACCTAATCAAATGATATGCGAATTGAATTTGTTTGGATCAGGAAGTATCTGATAAAGTTTGCACACTGTTCTTTCCAGCATTTTGCACTGTAGATACACTGTCTGTTTGTTTTCAATTTCAATTTTACAATAACATCCTGGCAACGAGTCGCAGATTCCGACGCTGCAGACAAAGTCACAGGCCAAAGCCAATGGGCAACTGACCGAGTGTATCGAAATATGTAGTATGTATGTATTCTGCCACAAAATTGTGCGATATAGTAATGAATAACGGCACAATTTCACACTTGCTTTCATTGGAAAATTACGAAGGCTTCGCATCGCTGCTCTTTTAGCTTTTACAGTTCTTTGTTTTTTTTTTTTATTCGGCCACGTTGAAAGCGTTTTAATAAGCGTACAAATTGTGGCAAGAGGTGGTGAGAGGAGGAAAGGGGGGCCGTGAGAGGGGGCAGCTGCGGAACGGAATGTATAGTGTTGCGGGGAAAAAAATGCGAACATTTCTACCGTTTATAAATCAATTCGATTTGTATCCTCAGCTACGCTTTTTATTTATTTTTTATTTTTTTCATATTTTCTACACGTTGTGTGGGCAAGTGGTCATGTGTATGTGTGGGTCTCTCTCTCTGTGTGTGTGTGTGTTGTCCCGGAGATTTAGCCGTGTTATCATTATGGCACTGCAATGAGGCGTGTCACGGGCAGCGCGACGATAACACGAGGGGCGCATGAAAACAAGCGGCCATTTGTGCCATCAATAAAAATAACAAACTGGGCATTTGTGTGGCAAAGAGAGGCAGGGAGGGGGGTAAAGCAATGTGGGCGTGATTGGGAAGCACACTCCACTACACACACACACACACACACACACACACACACACAAACACACACACACACACAAACACACACACACACTGAGGCAATCATAGACGAATGTCTACTTACGTGTGCCGTTTCCTTTTTTCTTATTTTTCTCTCGCCTATTTGGACAAAGTCGTGCTAACACACACACACACACACACATACGCAAAGCTAAAGAATGAGTACAGCAGGAGTAGTAGGAGAGGGGAGGCGGCTGCTGAGGGGATGCTGGTGAAATCAAATCAGTTTGATTTATGCCTCGGTCGTTTGATAAATGAACGCTGCGTGGTTTTCAATAAACTTTCACTCATGTTTCAACATCGTGGCAGTTATATACGCTATATACAATATATACAATAAATACGATATATATGCACATTTAAGTATAATCCCAACTAGAGGGATTACGTTCATTCAATGACAATTGTTGTTATGCCTTTGCACATAACAATATTTAAAAAAAAAAAATCTTTTCATTTCGCTTTTTACATTTAAAAAAATTTTTGTGTTTGTGATTAAATTGAAATAAGCTGGCAGCGCTTTTTATAAAAAATGTATTTGATATAGAAAATACGAAGGAAATTAATGTTGTATTCTATAAGTGCAGGGGCAGGCGGGGACTGAACCATAGAAATCAATCGCAATTGAAATTTTTGCAATTACCTTAACAGCTGCCGAAATCTGAAGTATTGTAAATTATAAATGCGCACTAGGGAAAGGACAGGCGCAGTGGCAAGGGGCGGACAGTGCAAAAAAACACAATAATAACGAATTACAAAATACACAACAACAAAAAAAATAAATAACAGAAATTGAAAAGAAGCCCGCCAAGAAACGGGAGAAAGCAGAAGAAACGAAGAAAAACGTAAAGAAACGTAGCGCGACCTTTGGCCTGTCGGCAAATAAGCACGCAAATAATTTCCGTTTTGAAAGCGACACACACACATACACACACAGTCAAATAGACTTACCACGCCTTGCTGCCCGCTACCCGCTCCCCCCTCCCACCCTCATCAGCTTCCGTTTCCTGCGCAAACAGGCCAAAGAGTTGCAATTCCAGCGAAGCAGTTGTCTCGCCTTGCGTGGGTCGCGACCAAAGTTGACATGATTTGAGACGGGTCGCAACCCTGCTGCTCCTCAACTCAGCCCACACCCCACACCTCGCCATCGCCATCGCCCTCTCACTCGCCCTCGTCTCAATTGCGTTGCCGGCTGCGGTCCCTGGGGTCCTGCGTCTAGGCGGCTTATTGGTCAGACATTTGTGCTGATAAATAGAAAGCAAAAGAGCTCGCCAGCCCCCGGCCCCGCCCATCCCTGTTCGCCATGCTGCGTGCGTAGGTCTTCGAGAGGCACGCCCGCTCCCTCTCCCGCAATCGTTGCTCAGCCTGAGCTCAGCTGCACGTGTCTGTGCCGACTTTCATTGTGTAAATAGATGAATGCAAAGACAGCAAATCGCCATTGGAATTTCATAGCTGCGATCTTCTTTGTGTCTGCTACGCGTGCATAACAACTTGGGAATTTCAGCGCAGCGAGCTTCTTTGCATCTTGCATTTGATACTTAGGAATTTGAAAGCTGCCAGCTTTATTGTGTCACTAGCTGAAATGCCATGATAAATAAGTGTTACTGTGCAGAAGCAGCTCGCTATCGATAGACCTCGCGAAATCGATCAAAATCAATTGTAAAATGTTTTTTTTTATCATGCAAAATGGGCTTGGGGCGCACTTAAGCTTTCTAAAAAGCGGTACCATTTATCAGCAAATCAAAGAGAATAAATAAGTTATACACATTTCCATGCGCTTCGCCCACACGACAAAGTGTGTGTTTACCCCAAAAGTTATAAAGTTGTTGGACACGCAAATTTCTTGTATTATAGAATGATAAATGACAATAATTAATAGATGCAAAAGAGCTCCTCATAAACGAGAGACACACAGACGGCGACCCATCCCTAATCCCGGCACAGTCCTAACGTTATTCCAGGCGGCAGCAGCTGTTGCCGCTTGTGAGACTAGGTGAGGTGCGTGAGTAGCACCCGAGGGGGACACACTGGCAACTGGCAGTAGTTCATCACACAATGAATACCCTGTAAAATGCGCAAAATCCGAGCTGTGCGCAATGCACTGTTATCTGTTCATGCAATTGCCTGTGCGCGGCTAGTTACAGCGTGTCTGTGTGTCGGGCAAATGCCGACTGCAGGCACATTTATTTGCGTTTCTTTTTTATGCCTTTGTTGTTTGTTTCATGTTGCAGCTTTTGCTTTTTTTTATGGCATCGTAAACAGCACATAATACTAAAGAGCTTTGTTCGCATGGGGCCGAGCGAAGGTGTGGACGGGGACGGTTTCGAGAGGTGTGTGGGCGTGGCACAAAGCCGAACGCGTCTGGCCGAAAATTTGTTGCTTACTTGTGGGCTCAGCAAACGAGGCTCAAGTGTGTTGCGGGTGAGTGTGTACGGGTGTGTGTGTGGGCGCATTGCCTTTTGGCTCGTGTGAATAATAAAATAGTTTCGAGTATCCATTTGCATATTTAAAATGCAAGGAGTTGTCGCAGTGGGCGTGTTGTAGGGTCGTTTGCGTTTCAAGATGGCACTTAATATTTGCTCGAGCACTAAACGCTCTCGTCTTCACCTTCCGGTACCTTCCGTGCTCTGCGTGTGTGTGTGTGTGTGTGTGTCGCCCACTCCTTGTCCGCTGCCCGCAGCTGCTAATGGCTTTGCTTGAGCATTTCTAGTTACAGTCACACCCGCATCCGCCGCCACCCATCCAGCCCCTTTCTGGGGCGTGCAAAGCATTTTGATTTAATTTTTTATGCACTCTCATTAAATAGTGGCACGTCAGACAAGCACGTCGGACAGGCAGAGAGAGAGGGAGAGAGAGGGAGAGAGAGCGGAGACAAATAAAGTTGCAACAGCTGCTGTGCGGCCCATGCCCCATACGGTGGCATTCACCACCTCGCTCCCCTACTCTACCCCTATGCCTTTGCGTATCTCGCGTAGCGTGTAGTTTGGTCCAATTCCCTTCGGAACTGACTGAGGGCTGCCCATGTTGATTTAGGTTAACAGCAACTGGGCTAAAATTCTTTCATCAGAAATCCAGGGAGAGCGTGTTTGGCTTTGGTTTGGGGAATTTGTGCGCGCACACACCCACTGGCACACACACACACACTGTCCACAAGTTGTTTTTTTTAATTAAACATAAATAAAATTCGCAGGAAATGCTTTCACATTTCTCTCTACGCTACGGAACGGACGAGCTATAGCAGCTGGCTTTTGTCGCGTGCAATTTTATCGATGGTTTAAATCAATAAGTTGCACATCAGCATAGCAAGCAGCTTTGCAATGAGTAGTAAGAAACTATAATTGCCTTGAGTGCGGGAAGTTAAAATTGCTTGAATCAGGGATATTTCTAATTGCCGCAAGTGACAGAAGTTATAATTGCCTCACCTACCTTACACAACAAGCAGCTTTCTTGCACTCACACTCTAGTAACTCTATGTTATGTTGATCTACAACATAGCAAGCAGCTTTGTTACGAGCAGTACGGCAACTTTTATTGCCCTGATTGGCGAGAATCAAAATTGCCTAGGAGTGAGGGACATTCTTGATGCCACGAGTTTCGGATATTTCTAATTGCCGCAAGCGACAGAAGTTATAATTGCCTCACTTGTGTTACATAACACGCAGCTTTCTTGCGTTTACACCCCAACCAATTTGTTCCCTTGCACTCTCTCTCTCTCTCTCTTTCTTTCTATCCGACGCCATCTTTGCACAACTAATCCCGCCATCTTAGTTGTCATTTCGAGCGAGATCAGATAAACTTTAAATTATACAACTACGAAACTTAAGCCGTTGTAGCCCCTAGGTAATGCGCAAGAATGTTGCCAATTTACATGAAATAATTAAAAATCGCCTGACAATCGCAACTTGAGTTTGTTTGCAACAACACAAGTAGGCTACGCGAATTCCTTGAGTATTAAAATTAAATTACAAAACTCTTCACTCAGCCCACACACAATTCGCGTGCCTACACAAACACACCCACACACACATGCGCCGAGCCCTTTAGCCCTTCAGTCGGCAACAACATCAAGAACAAGCTGCAAAGTATTTAGAGCGCATTGTGTACTTATTGGGAACTTTCACCTTATACACAGGACAAATCCTAGACTCGATTGCGATTCCGTTTCCGGTCCGTCTGTGTGGTCTGCGTCCTTGTGTGCGTGTGTGTGGGAGGGGATTAAAGCACAGAAATAAACGAGCAAGCACACGTTGAACTGTAAAGACACGCCACGTCTGACACATAATAATACAAAAGTATTATAGAGCTTAAATCGCATTCCACGGCACGAGGCAAACTAGTCGGACAGCGGAGTAAGCTGTTGGGTAGGGGGCGGGCTAGGTAACTGCACTTTTAGACACAGTTTAGCACACTTGCGTTGCTATAAGTATTTCCTTTGTTCTGTTAGGCATAGATGAAGGTATTGTCAGTGCATAATGCGAATCAGTTATGAGCGAGCATAGGCTGGAGGAGTCTCTCAGCTCTTCCAGGTCTCTGAGGTCTCCCAGGTTGCTCAGTATAGTGTCCCAAGAAATTTAAAAATGTTGAGTTTTATTTTTTGTTGCAGAATGAATCTAGAGCTCAAACCATCAACAACAAGGCATTCTAGAAGAAAATCTGATAATTTTAAAGAAAGTTATGACTGAGGGAAATCTAGATGGGTCTTGCAGTTCCTTCAGGTCTCCCAAGTTTCTCAGCATGGTAGACCCAAAATTTAAAATTTAATTGTAGGAGCATTATTTTTTAATGCAAAATCAATCTTGAGCTCACACCGTGGCAAAATGTCATTTCAAACGAAAATTGAATCATTTTTAAGAAAGTTACGACTGAGGGAAGTCTAGCTGCGTCTTCCAGTACTCGGAGGTCTTCTATGTTTTTCAGTCAAAATTTCAATGTTTTATGAGTTATATTTTTTGATGCAAGATCAATCAAGAGCTTAAACCATGCACAAAATAAAGACCCTCTCAGTAAAGGTGTAGAAAAAGTATTTTACTAAAGTTTAAAACTTTAAATTAGCTTGATTTCAATTTGCGTCTTTTCTGACAATTGAGTGTGGAAAATTCGCATCAACTTTTGGCTCTGCAAACTGGCAAATCGCTTGCGCATAAACTAGACAACTGATTAAATTGGCCGTCTGAAGCGGCTCGTATGCCTTGGCCTAGACCCCCGAAAATGACGCAGGCAGAGCATCGAATTTGAGACTGGTTAAGGCGTGGAGCGAGTAGGTGCTGCTGCTGCTCCTGCTTGGGGTCAATGTCATGCTCGCGCATGATTAAATAAAAGTATCCGCTTACACTGAAGAATCCATTGTCATTTATTATGATTACGTGCACATGATGCTGACAGTTGCCGGTCGACAGTTGATGCCACCGATGATGCCCTGTGCCGCCACTGGCCACGTGCTGCTACACCTGTAGCCGCTCAGCCGCCCTGTCCAGGTCGCAGCACAGATTTGTAAAGAAAAAGAGGCGCAGCTCAAGCGATTCGAACTTAAAGTTTTTTACGATGCCAATAGAGGCGGGAGAGGCATAACAACAGGTTTTATTAGCCCTTAAGCTGGCTCCAGCTAACTGGGGGGCGGGAGTGGCAGCAGCGTAGGTGCAGGGCGTAGTAGCAGCCCTGCGACATGTCAGGTAGAAGCTGCATTAATTTAATCGGCATGTCATTTCATGTTGAAAGTTTGCCAGCGACGTGCTGCGAGAGCAGTCTGTATATGTGTGTGAGGGGGGGAGGGCAACGCAGCGGGGGAATGCGATAAAATGTCAGTGGATTTGTGTGCAGCCAACTCACACACTCACACTCACGCTGGCGCTTTGTTCTGCATGTTCTGTCAATCAGAGCGAGGGAGCGAGAGAATGAAGCCAACGCCGACGGCAGTGTTAAATGAGCTGAAGTGGCTGTGAAAATTGCAATATGGAGTGGGAAAACGTGGCTATATGTTAGAGTGAGGAGAGCAAGGTTGGGAAAGGTGTGGGGGGGAGGCTGCACACTGCTTGTTAGTGCGCTTTGATTGGCATTTGACGTGAAGGCAAGCTGCAGCTCATTGATGGCAACGACAAACGCTCAATTGAACCGTGTCGCATGTCGCACACACACACACATACACACGTATATACCCATGTATACATATACGCACACACACACACAGCCCGAGCCATGCTTCGTTTAATAACTTTGCAATTGGTGCCAACTTTGCGTATTACTAAATGCAAATGGCCGCGTCTGCATAAATAGGTCACATGTGTGTGTTAGTGTGTGTGTGCGCGCGTGTGTGTGTGCGTGTGTTTTCTGTCGTCTAACTTTTAAATAGCACATTAGTTTTTGGCAAACTTTCTTCATTATAATTACAATTATGTCAGCTAGAACAGCTGATGTGGCGAGGCAGCGCAGAGCTGTGCTCCGCCGCAAAGCATTCTTTACACATACCATACTAATACAGTTTCTAGAACTTACCTTAACCTCAAAATGTGCTCGAACTTCGTAGCGCGTTAGCTGCAATATAAATCAAATGTTTCGTATTAATTTTTTTCGGGCAACTTAAGTACTTCGATTCGATGACAAAATGATTGCAGTCAAATATCAATTACACCAAAATCATAATATCCTACCAAGTGCAGTAAAGAGAGCATGTTAAGTTTGTGCACATCTATGTAGCAGTTAGAAAAAGGCTTGGCACAGCCTAGAAAGTCAATAGTCGAGTGAATTTAGCCTTATTTGGCTTACTGTTTGTACGAACACGCGGATCTCTGCTATTATAGGAGCTATAAATACAAAATTCTAGAGTTTAGTTCAAATTTTAGCTACAGAACGCTAATTTATGTTAATAAGACAAAGTATAAAAGTCTGACCTTTCGGCTGCCATATACATCTAGATGCATACTTTATACTATAAACTGCCAAATTTCAATTTAATCGCACAATAAGCCCAACAGTTAAGCAAGTAAACGTAAAAGTGCAGGGTATTTTACTCCGTGCACACGCACGACTGTTGCTTTTCTTGCAGGGTTTTGGCTGCGCTGACGTTTGCGTATGGGTTAGAGTAATAGTTTTATAACAGTTATTGATGATGGTTGAAATGTTGCAGCAACAGCAAAATTAAATGATTAATGCGAGCGAACAAACCGCATGGAAAATATACGATTATTTTCAAACATCTAAAATACATATCGTATAACGGTACGAAATGTGTGTGTTTGCGGTGTATCATTTAGATTGGAAATGCGAGGTTGGAATTAATTTGTCGAGGCAAATTGAACGGTCATCGCGCACAATGTAAATCGGTGGCAAAATGAAAATGCGACCGCATCGTGGACAGCAGAGAGCAAATATCGCGCATACGCCGCATTGGCTGACGTTCGCCGTCTTTTTTTTATTGCCATCGTTTCGATAAATGCGCAAGAGGCGGTGGCCATAATTAAGCGTAAATATTTTGTTTGTTTTTGTTGCTGCGCCGCGTAGTCGCTTTCGTCAGCGCCCACGCCCGCGCCCGCGCCCGTAACGTGCCCTCCCGTTTCGCGATCCAGCCGTCATGCTGGCTTTCTCTGGCCCCCATAGTCACGGCAGGATTTTATATTATTTTTATGATTTTTGGCATTTCATGCGAAAAATGCGCATTGCTTTTTATACCCTCCAAATGGGGCATATAATATTGCACATTACGCCTGGCACTGTCATGCAAATTGCGATTGTAGAGCGATAAATTCCGCGAAAATACATTTGCAATCGTTGCGTTGATGAGCATGAACATGGGCTGCAAAAACAGAGTGTAGACAGGGATGGCTGCGCATTTGTTAGGTGATCGAATATTAAGGCAAATCTATCGATGGTATAATGTTGCTGTAATTTCACTTATGGCTTATCGATAGTTGCATTGCAAGAATTCAATGGTTTAATTAGTTGGTCAGTCTTACAAGAAATACGATAGTTACTATCGCTGCATCGATTAATAATACAATCGATTACTATCGTCTACTATATTGAGATTTCTTGCAGCTAAGAAATTGTGTAGATTTGTTATGGTTGTAGATGCTACAATATACTGCTATTTTGTGTTCCAATATTATTATTAAGTAATCGATTACTTCTTTTCCTACTACTGATCTATCTTTCTATCTACCTACATATCACTCTATATATCTATCGATCTGTTGATCTATATATCGATCTATCTATTTAGCTATCTACTTATCGCTTAATCTATCTATCGATCTATGGATCTATCAATTTACCTCTCTATATCTATGTTTCAGTTTATCTATATATATATCTATCTATCTTATCTATCCATCTATCTATCGAACTATGTATCTACATATCCATCTATCTATCAATCTATCTCTCTGTTTATCTATATATTTATTAGTTAATTTATCTATCTATATATTTCAGTTTATCTTTCCATCTATCTATCTATTACAAGTATCGATCACTACTATCGGTACCTACTATCGATCTCAATTTCAATACTATCGCATAAGCATTTTCAGTTAAATACACAATAAATACTCTACTTCTAAGCCACTTAGGGTATCTCCGCTTTGGCTTAGCCCGCTTACCGCGCTTTTGTCTGCTGTATCTCTTTCTCTCACTCTCACTTCCACTATCTCTTCCTTCCTCTCTCTCTCTCTCTCTCGATTTTATTGTTATCGCTTGATGTTTATGATTTGTATTACACAAAGCACATGGCTCATGTTTGAACTTGTTGTTGCTGCTGCTGCTGCTGCTGCCAGTCGCTGTACAAGTTTTTGTTGTTGCTGATGTTGTTATTGTTGTTGTTGCTGTTGCTGTTGTTGTCGCTTATGTTTATTGACAGTTATGACAGTCATTTTCTGCTGGTGCGCTGCTGCTGCTTCGCTGCCGGCAATGCGAAATGTTTGCAAAATGATGCAAAACTGATGGCACATCTCTTCGTATTTTTGTTTTTTTGTGGCCAGATTTCAGAAAACTTTGTGGCGAAAAGCTGAGACGAAACTAAAGTTGGCAATGTGAGCGATTTATGATGCCCAGCAAATCCGCCTAAGGCAGCAGGTAGCAAGCAGTAATATTATCTCTCTCACGCCCACGTATCGATGCGTATACTTAATATCGCTCGCACAATTGCCTCGCGGACCGACTGTCTGACTGAATAATTTGCCATAGTTGCCAAAATTATTGAAAACTGTTGGCCAAAAATACATTGGATTCTGCGAATTGTTTGGCAACGCGCTTTGAATTGCGGCATAGTCGGTTTTTCGGTTGAATGAAATTAAATACACGATATCGTGTATGGTGCATATAATCGAATAATTCCTGACATATTTTCGACATTCTGCGGTTTTTCCATAAATGAATAAAGTGCGGATTATAATCACAATGCATTTGATTTATGTTATTAATGCGGTTATAGCAGGGGGAAAATATTTATGGTATATTTAAAATGCAATGCAACTTAGTGAAATGCAGTGAATTATGCAGTTGGCACAATGAAGCACATTGAAACTTAAATTGGAATAAATTTGTTGTGCAAATTGGAACATGAAGACTTTTGCAATTGACTAATGCGATCATTCGAGCCGCTTTCAAAAGATTCTTAAAGCTATGCATACTCTAAGAGCTTTATATATTGTCTAAATTGTGTGCTTTGTTTTCAAAAACACATTGAAATATGTTCGATAAATGCTTTCCAGCTTTAAAGCTCATACAAATAATTTGAGAAGCTTTTTAAAAGCATATTAAAGCTGCACAAACGTACACAAAGCTTTCAAAGTTGCATTAAGCTGCAGTTAAGCTCCTGAAGAAAGTAATAACTTCATTTAAAAGCTCTGCTTTGAAAGCACATTAATGCGTCTTATTTTTTAAAAGCATTTTATTTGCTTAAAAGCACACTAGCTCATACAACTCTCGTTTAGCTTTGAGCTCGCCTAGATTTACTAACTTAACACAAATTTCTTGCTTAGTTCATCGAATAACTTGTAAATAGATTGGCAAAAAGCATTTCGATACGCAAGCTAAGTCACTCCTGCCCGCTCTGCCTTTTCACCCTGCGCTGTTGTCGTCGCCTAAGGCGCCACACTGAGGCTGTGCGGTGAACCGCAACCGCAAACGCAACCGCTTTCGCAGTTCTAGTCACATTTCGATTCACAGCGGCATTCACAGTCTACGCATTCGTATTGGAATGCGACATTGAATACGCGCAATTCGCGCGCTACTACGCTAATTAAAGCGTCGCAACCGCAAAATGTGGCAACACAAAAGGCGACACTGAGTGAAGCGTGAAGCCACAATTAGCTCTGGCAGTGGCAAATTACTTTAAGGCAACGCCTGTCCCTGCCATCCCCGCCTATGTGCCTATGGCAACGTTTGTGCAGCTCATTAGGAGGCTGCAAATGCTGCAGAAAGCGCATTTGCGGTCAATGTGGGCGTGGCCGAGTACAATTAGCCTGCCAAATTGCAACATCTCGAAAGTGGCAGGCATGCCCGCATGCTCGCATAATGGCAAAAACTTGCCCCAACCTAATGGACCGCAGCCTAATAGAAAACCGTGTATATGCATGGCGGAGCGGAGTGGGCGTGGCATCCAGCTCGCATTGTCTTGTTAGGCGACGCGGTGGCAGCTGTGAAATATGAGCGCACGTACAGGACGTAGCAGGACAATAAAAAGCTGACCAGGATAAGAGAGAGAGAGGGAGAGAGAGACAGAGTTGACTTCGGAGGCAGAGCGGGGCGTGGGCGTGGCATCTAGTGCCTTACAATATGTGGCGCATATTCAAAGTTTTCGCACAAGCCGCAGCCGGAGCCGACGGCACATGAGTTTATTATTAGAATTGCAGCTGCAAATTGTGTGCTCAAATGAAACTTTCGCACATTTCTCATGCTGTACCCGCGCCCCCAGCCCCCAGCCCTCTGCCCACTCCCCACTCGCCACTCTTCTGATACACCACGCTGCTGCTATTCAATTTATTTAACAAAATATTTGCTTTGCCAGCAGCGACGTCAAAGCTATCAAATGTGTCAAATAAAATCGACAGCGAGACAGTGAGAGAAGCGTTGAATGTGGCAAGTCAAAGACACGTGGCAAGACTGAATGCAGTGGAAAATGCATGAAAAGCGATAGGGAAAAACATGAGAAAAGCAAGAGAGAGAGAGAGAGAGAGAGAGATAGAGAGAGAGAGAGAGAGAGAGAGAGAGAGGGAGACAGAGCAGGGCTAAGTTGATTTTTATGTGTGAAGCAGCGTAATGAGGCTGTGCATGTAGTGAAAAGCTTTGCATTTATAAAACAAGCAAAAAAAAAAAAAATAAAAAAAAAAAAATTAAATACAAAAAAAAACCAAAATAAAGAAAACTAAAAATAGAAAATTAAAAGCTAAAAAACACATGCTCAATGCCATCATTTGCAAATGAAAGACTGATGAAAGCGCAAGTGTTTGCCCCACTGTGCGTAGCAGCTGAATTAATTTGTGTGGCTGCTGATTGGGATTGCTGAGCTGATTAGCTTACAGTTGGCCATGTATAGCACACACAGAGAAAGAAAAGAGAGAGAGAGAGAGAGAGCGACGCGCTGCCGTTGATTGAGTCGGGCAGGTAGCAGGCAACAAAATTTCATTGCATACTTGCAGGCGCGCGCGCTGCAAACGAACCCAAACGTCCCCGCGGAGTCCGGACCAGGCCAACACTTTCATTATCTTTTATGTGTGCACATTCAGACAGATGTGAATGTGTGTGTCGAAAGGCAGCAAATTTATTTGAATAAGCAAATGATACGAGCGCAGAGCGACCCAAGCAGACTCATCGATGAGGCACGCAGGCAGCGGGCGGGCAGGCAGCAAAATGGACCGAGAATTATAATGGAAAGAGCTGAAGCTTATTGGGAGTGTGTAGGTTGCCCTTGCACCCCGCCCTGCGGGCAGCCAGCTGGCCAAGGGCCACTTGAGCGTGCGAATAGAAATGAGGCTGCTCGGCCTGTGTGACAGCGTGTTGATAGTGCGCAAATCCGTTTGATGTGCGTCCCACACACAACCGGCTCACTCCCATCTGGCACGCCCACTAAATGAGCAATCGCAATTCCGATCCGCAGCCCTATAGCTATGTCAATCCCTTAGCCAATCGATAGCCGAATGACGAAAACGAAGATGAAGTCTGGGCACAAATGGCTGCGCTTCAATTGAATATAATTTGACTGCCGGATTAACAGCTGCCCCCGTCGACCCGCCGTCGCCGCTCCTTGCTTCGATTTTAGCGCAAATGAAATGTAAATGGCCTTGACAGAGCGGGCAGGGGAGGGGGGAGGGTTTACTTTGACACTCCATATGTGCCACATAACCATAAAACACAAATCCCGAGACTGAGCGGCAGTCAAAGACAATGGCGGAGTGCGGAAGTTTTCTTCGCTCTCTCTCTCCCGTGCTCTTCTAAATCTTCACTTTGAACAATACCCTGTTTATTTCTAGCTGCTTGCTGCTCGCATCCTTCTACTCTCTCTCTTTTTCCCCCACTCTGTGCTAATTTTCCCTGCCTCAGACACTTCCCAGCGAAATAAACAGAAATCTTGCTCGAGAAGCAAAGCCAGGCGCAGCACGCACACATACACTCACAGAGACTACACACACACACATAGATAACACACACATAGACAACTGGCAAATAATTACAAAAGCTGCAACGCGTGCGACAAGCCAAAAAGAAAGAATTGTGCGCGATAAGCAGCGAACGCAGCAACGTTGCTCGCAAGAGTCATGGATAGGGGAAGGGGGCGGGGGCAGGGCACAGGGGACAGGGGTCACACACTGCAGGGTCAGTGCGGGGCATAACCTATGGGAAATTGGCAAAAAATTGCGCAAATCCCGGGCGCTGGCCATACCATGGCAATTTTAATGGCGCAGCTTTGCGTGCTCACACGTGGCGCGTATGCGCGCTGTGAGGGGAAACTGCGTGAAATAAAGCTGCGGATTCACTATCCACTTTAGATAGACTTGAAGCATGTGCCCGGCGCTACAAATATATATATATATATATATTTATATACATGTATATATGTACTTGAATTAAAAATACATGAACTATTTATAGAGTAAATATTTGTGCACGTGGCGTATGCGTAATGAACGCAAAAATTGTGGAATTTGCTTGAAACTAAGCTAGGAATTGAAATAAGCTCGAAAGTCACGTATTGCAGGTGTTATATGTTGCATAATATATTATTATGTTAAACGATAAGCAGATTAAACGATATGTTTGAGTCAAAAGTAGGAAATGCTGCAATTTGTATGCGTAATTTCTATTTCAATTCCACAAGTGTCATTTCTGTGTGTGTTTGTGGCTGCATTCATAAGTGTATTCGTGTATGCGTGTGTGTATTCATGTAGATCACTTGAATGTGTTCAATGAATGTGGCATGCGGTGCGCTTGATTGATGAAGTGACCAAGGCAAATGTAATTGAAGTGTAACTGCTTAGCCAGCGAACTGATAAGCAGACTGAGAGACATGCACAAATAACTGGGCAACAATGAGTGAGTTAGAAGTGAAAGGGAAGAGGGCAGAATCGAGAGAGAGAGGGAGAGAGAGAAGGAGAACTTGCCACGTGTGCGGTGGTAGGGGAACAAGCAGTCGTCATCAATCAACTCCAAGCAAAAGTGGCTAATCAATTGATGTTTCAACAGGCTCAAAAGTTGCTGCAAACGACTTTATTTATTTATTTTTTTTTTTGGGGCTTTCAATCATTTGAGGCATGCGGCGCGCGCCTTGCCTTGTTGCCACTTGCAACTGTCAGGCATACACACACACACACACACCCGGCTGTGGCGTGAGTTCACATCCATTACAACAATTGAATGTGAGCAAAAACAATGTTGGGCCATGCCAAATGTTTGCCCGTTTCGTGGCTAATGGACTCTGCCGGCCGTTCGCTTTCTTATTCTTTCCCCCACGCTCTGCCTTTTCCTTGCTTCCTGCCCCCTGCCCGCTACGCTAAAGTTCAATCATAATATTTGTGCCAAAAGCAATTCAATGATAACACAAACAATAACACAAAATGCTGGCCAACATAATCAGCCAGGCAGGGCAGGACAGGACAGGGCAGGGCAGCACTGCCAACTGGATCTTATTCGCATTCTGACCAAGTGTCGCCAAAGCGAATGGTTTATGTCGCATAGATGGGGTGGACTCTGGTGACAATTTCCCCCACAGAACTCGGGTAACGGGCAGCGATTAAATTAAATATGCTGATGCGTACAAATTTCTCTCCATAAAGCTGAAGATACGCTGCCAAATACAGTCACAGTCACAGCTAGGTATATACTTAGAGATACAGCTACAGTTCGAGATACATCTACAGCAACAGCTACAAATTGAAAGCGGTCATCGGGCGGGCCATTGTATCTATTTGTTGTGGCCTGCTTTAAGTTGACTGCACATAAATCTTGTGGCAAGTCGAGAGCCCAAAAAGCGTACTGAAACCCGAACCCAAAAATCGAAATCCAAACCGTATTCGAAACCTCAACTGCTTTCTTTTTCTTGCGACCCATTCGCACATGCAACGCACAGCAGCAGATCCATCCATGAAAATTAAAAGAAATCCATTAAATTAAATGCATAAATAACGAAATCAACGTTCGCTCTTCCCGAACCAAACTTTACGCTAGGTGACCGCAGACCCGAAACGAAGATATATGGATTTGTGAGTGCCGTTTACCCGAACAGCCACGCCCCTACCGTATCCCTAGCTACATCTTCGCTGTCTTCGTTTACGTCTTCATCTCCTTCTCCTTTGCCAGTTAAATGTGGCGAGCAACCATTTGTTTTCGCGGCAGCAAAAGCTTAAATGATTCCGTTTTCAGTTAAGCTTGTTGCATCGTATTTTTGGTATTTCTGGTATATACTAAAATACCGTACACAAATATGGACTTTAAAAGTGTGCAGCCTGTAGTGTCTTGTGTGAAAAGATACATCTAGAACCTCATAAATACAAGTAAGCCCATACAGCATAAACAGCTGAGTCGATTTTGCCTTTTCTGTCTGTATGAACGTCTATATCCCGGAGTTCATTCAAGCTAGAGTCAGCAAATCTAGTGACAACACTTCTATGTATTGCTAGTTTGTTTTAGAACTCAGTCACGCCTCTTACGCCCTTTTTAAATTGCCGTAAATCAAATTGCAAGCCTAATTTTAATGCTAACATGTTTCGCAAGTATATATTTGTCATTATAAGGCAGCGAACAGGCAATAAACAGTTAAATACACCAAACAGTGTTGGCCAACGTACTCAGTAGGACATAGTACCCTAACTACAGGGTACTCAACAGTCGGGCGAGCTTTGCTTGTTTCACTTCGCTTTGAGAACATGAATGATGATGTCGTTATTCAATTTGATGCTTCTAAAAGATATCAGCATGTGTGCCAAAACGTTTTCAACGCTTTTAAACATTAAACAACACTAGCTCAGTCGACTTAAAGCGACAGTAAGCTGCAAGCTACGAACTACGAATTAAGATGAATTAAAATCGTGTAAAACTGTGAAATACTCAAGCAATGATGAACAGCCACAGTTGGTCGTGCGGAGAGATGAGTAGGGTTTGGTAAGAAGGTTGCTGTGTCAGCTGTGTAGATCTTTAACCCACTTGAGGTCTTCTTCTTTCATTTTTGCCTAGCCAGACAATGGTTAACTAAGATTAACGAGCAGCTACGTCGCTGTCGACGCACGCGAGTTAATGCCAATAAATGCGCGTTTGCCCTTTCTCATTTTAATCCGATGATTTATAAACTTAATTTCGTATAGTAACCAATCCGGGGCGAATAGGTATTATGTTGCAACACCCTGTTGTCTGGCAGCAGATGCGTAGGGTATGCTTTATGAGATGTCTGCTAGGGAAGCAGCAGTGCGAAATAAACAAACTCTATCTAAGAGTTTAAGAAAATAGTTGGTATAGCAGGGAAACGAAGGTATTTGCCATCCTACAAAGTATATATACTTGGCGTAGCAGAGAAATTAACTTACAATATACTCCGTTTTATAACATAGATTCCGCAACCTGCTGACCACATGGCATTCTCTAATGTTCGTCATTCGATAATACGCAGCGTGCACATCAAAAAACATCCTCATCGTCATCATGATGATCATCACAGCTGACCCAGGTAAGTGTGATGAGTCAAGTGAGTTGAACATTATCATTAAGGCATTACAGTATTACGGTATTACGCCACAATGTCAGTTTGGCATTATGCCACGCCCACCCGACCGAGCAGTCAATGCAAATGCGTAATCGCTGGTTTTGCGTTTTTATCGTCATCGAAATCGCTCGCAATTCCAACATTTAACCCACATTTCATCCACATCGTCGATTTTTTGTTTTTGTTTCTTTTTCCTTTTTGTGACTGATTCAAATCGTGTCTGACTTTTTATATAGTTTATATAGTGTGCTATAAATCCGCAGCTCATGAATTTTATTGAGCGTATCAGGCGGGGGCAGACAAGAGCAGCTGCAAGCTGCCAGATTGTCAAGGAGCTCACTTTGTGTATATATGAATATGTATACCCTGCATATACCCTATACAGTACGCTCTATGTATGTATGCGAGACTAAGCTATGCACAAGGGCAGCTACTTTGTCGTCTTTGATGATGACTTCGATGGCGGCATTAGGAGTGCGCGTGTGTCCACTTCAGTGCGAGTGTGTGCGACAGTGTGTGTGTGAGACTGTGCAACTGTGTGTGTGTGTGTGTGTGTGAATAAGAAATACTCGCATAGTATTTCGTATTCGGCAGCTGCATTCGCAGTCGCAGATTGCTGTCGCAACGCTGTGTGCACAATGCAGCAGTTTGACTTGACATACCCTGTAGGCAATATATAGCTGGGTATATAGCGCTTAAGTTATATAGAAAAGTCGCTTGATTTCCCCGCTACCAATTCACGTAGTATCAGTTAGTCGTTACTCTGTGGGCCACTTATTTTATAGCTGCTTAAAGTGTTGCAAGAAGACAACAAGTAAAAGGAGCAGCAGCAGTAGCTCAAGACAAAAGATGAAAAGGAAAGAGGCAGAGAAGGGAATAAGCAGCTGAAGTGGAGTAGAAAATGAGACGATGAGAAGGCAAAGAGAAGGGCAAGAGCAGGGAAAGTGCAGAGGGAAAGACAGTGCAAGACAGCTTTTTCCTCGAGTAGACATCATCCAATTGTTCCTTGTCTCTCTCGTAGCAGTTGCGCGTGCATTCAACAAGATACCCCCACACGTTCCACTCGCATTCGCATTCGCATTCACATTCATACTCATACTCGAAAATTAACACTCACGCGAGCAGCTTAGTCGCAGCATTTGTTAACACAGCTCGTTTTGGCAGCTGACTCAATTGGGCGTAACAAGATTTGACAAAAGTGAAAGAACGAAAAAGCGAATGAATGATAAAGACAAAGTTTCGACTTGTGTGTGAACAAGAAACTGTATAATAAAGCTAAATTGCAGCAGGGATTTCTATTAAGCAGATAGAGAGAGAGAGCAATACTGATATGCAGGCGGAGAGAGAGACAGAAACTTAAAGCTTAAGCAAAGAGTTGAATAAAGAATGAAAGATCAGAAGTTCAGCCTGCTTAGCGAGCTAAGACGCGCTGAACAGTGTTGGTAAACACTAACAAAAGATAAAAAAAATAGTGCAAAGTAGAAAGAGTCTGGCAGGCAGATAGAGAGAAAGAAAGCAAAAGATTAAAATAAATGTTAAGTAGAGAGTAATAGAAAATAAAAGTTATTTAGTTCGGCTTAGGAGAGAAGAGAGTGCTGAGAAGAGACACTACATAGTGTTGGTAAACACTTAAAGCGAGATAAATTTATAAGGATTAAGGAAGAGCGAATGCCTCCATGCACACGCTAGGTGTAAAGCAGAGACTGCAAGAGAAAAAGCAAGGTCTAGGCCTGCTATGCTACTTCAACTGCCCTAGTCATGCTTAACAGTGTTGGTAAACACCTAAAGAGACACACACAATGCAAACAGGTGAGTGAAACACAACACTGTGCAAATAATCAACTCAAGTCGAGCCGGAACCCCCTTTTTTGCAGACTGTCTTTATTGTTTTTCGACAGCTACACCACGGAACCCCACTCTGGGTACCCTTTGGTAGCCTATCAGAGACGTGGCTCTCTGCCTGAGCTCGTGATTTACAAAACAAACTGTTTGGCCCACTTGCAAATGGCTGGAAGGGAACTGCAGAGAGAGAGAATGAAAGAGTAAAAGCCAGAGATATAGAGGGGTAAAATGAGTATAGACAGAGAGAGAGAGAGGGAGAGAACTAGAGAAGCGAAGGGAGACAGCGAGTGCAAAATAGATGGAAAAACTTTGCTGTACGCGTACTTTGCACACTTTACAACCGGATTTACTTTCTCTCTCTCTCCCTGTGGGCGAGCACAAACAAGTTTTCGAGCTCATTTCAAACTATTTGTATGCGCTCCCCTTACGATTTCGGGGAATACCCCGTTTATAGTGTGTGTGTGTGTAAAAATCAGAATTTATTGTTGTTTTTTCGAAAATCTGAAAACAAAAGCAGAAATCAAAATGTGTAAGCAGGTCAATGCAAACTGTAAAGGGTTAGCTTGCATTCGATGTGCCATAAAGAAGGCTGCTTAATTGTGGCTGTTTCCCCTCACTCCCACTCTGGCTCTCTCTCTCCCTCTCCCTCTCTCGCTTTCTCAATTTGAGCTGCCACTAGCTTAAAGTGCGCCAAATTTACTGCAAGTCTTTTAGCTCGCAACAATCGCATTCGAATTCGACGAAAAGAAAAATCGAATGTGCTCAACTCAGCAACGCACAGTTCTTAATTGAGCATATAAATTAAAGTGCCACGCGGCGTATACGTTATATAGCTGCTTTACATTACGCATACGCCGCGTGGGCAGGCAAAGCGAGTGACATTTGTAGCTAATCCACAGCAAAGCTCTCGCACAAATATTAATAATGTGCGGCATTTGGCTTTTGTTTTGTTTCGCTGACTTAGCTAATGAGTGGGGGGAGGGAGTGAGGGGGGAGGGTAGGCTGCCTTGGCTGAAAGGTTCTGCCTTCCTTCAGCTACAGCTTCAGCGTGCGAACCATAATTCATTTCCACATAATTTGACTTGCACACGCGCGCCAAGTGCGCGACGCACAAGGACGTGCATGGGGCGACAAGAAGGCGCAAGGCGGGCTGGTAAGAGAACAAGCGAGAGAGGGGGGTGTAGCGGCAGTCGAAAGATGTAGAGGCACACCTGACCGGGGTCGGGGGGCAGCCAGGCAGCCAGGCCGAAGGCAGCTCCACAGGCACTTCACGCTGTTGCCACAGACAGCTGTCACTTAAATTCAACTACGCGTACCAAAAGGGGTGTACTGCGGTGCAGCGGCAACGGGTGCTCGATGTGCAAAAAATTTTTTAAAAGCTTTTCTTCGCATTCAATGAGTGTCATAGGCAATTGACGTTGCCATCTCTATCAGTTTCGCCCTCTTCTCGTGTCCCTTGCTCTGCTTGTCTCTGCTCTTCATATTGTTTTCTACTTTTATTACCAACTCAATTTTATTTATTGAACGCATAAAGTTCACAATAAATTCGATTTCTACGGCAGAGAAAACTTGGAGTGTGTGGGAAGACGCGGCGAAGAGGGAGAGCGAGCGAGCGAGAGAGAAAGAGAGAGAGAGTAAGTTGCAGTAAGTTGGCATTTTTCTAAATTGCCGCAAACATGCAAATGCCAAGAAAAACGACAAGAATATAAAAACAATTTTACAATTCACAATTTACAATTCACAATGTGGTTGTTGACATAACTATAAGCTGTGGGTGGCGGTGGGGACACGAGTAGATACCCTTTATTAAATGCATATCAAAGTGCCGAAAAAAACAACGAAAACAATGCCAAATCTGCAGAAAAATATCTTTAAAACTTGTAGAAATAAATAAAATACTGAATAGAATTTGTTTTTAAAGTACTACAAAATATACTAAAACATTAAGAGCATTTATCACTCTAAAAATACCTAAATTTCAGCGACTTTTCATATACCAAACTAACTGCAGCGCCTAATACGCTACTTTTAGTCATCAAAATGCGTACAGGGTGTAAATAGATTGCAGATACATATTATTTCTTTAAAAATGTATAGTTTTTAATCTCTAAAATATACCAAAATAATACTAAATGTGCACTCTGTAAAGATTTTCTCTAAGGAAATCTCAAGAAACCTAGCAAAGCACTCAAAATCCTTCGCACGTTTTCAACTGATTTTCAAGCCTAATAAACTCTCTTTTTTCTAACAAAATTCCTACAGGGTGTAAATAGATTGAAACTGCATAATTTGCTGTTCTCGCGCGGCGTCAAAGCAACCTGGAGTGAAGGAAAAAAATCAAAAAGAAAACTGTAATCAAGCAAATTTGCAACAACAAAGCAAACTTGAAAGCGGAGCGGAAGAACGACGTAAGAGGCGAGGGAGGTAAAGGGCAAGAGTGAGAAAGAGAGAGAGAAAGAATGCATACAAGTACACAAATCTTCACTTCCCTTTCCCTACGCCACCGCCAACGCCGCCCACCTGCGTTTGCCTTGCCAGCCCGAGACTGCCGTTTGCGGTTCCAACAATCAACAAGGTGTTTGTGTGTGTGTGTGTGTGTGTGTCTTTCCCTCCTCCTCTTCCTCTTCCCCGCTCTTTCTCTGTTTGCACTGGATGTAGGTCTCGTAGATTTAATGGCAGTTTTGTTCTGTGTCATCCGAGTAACTTTGCCCTGACATCGCCGACGTCCTCGCTCCCCAGACAAGTTGTTTCATTTTCCACATACTTGGCGTGGGTAACAAGTAAGTTGTGCATGTGTGAGTGACTCTCTACCACTCTCCCTCTCTTTCTTTCACTCCCCGTATGTGTGTGCGTGCGTGTGGTATCTCGTTTCACGGCGCACGAAGCATGAAAAGCTCATGCCATACTTCAGATCAAAATGAAAACAGCCAAGAAAAGAACCCGAAATTATTTAGTTGTCAACAGTTTCCCGCCGCATTTTTTTAGCTTGTGCACTCATGTGTGCCCTCCCTCTCTCTCTGTGTGCGTGTGTGTGTGACGCAAAGGTGTGGTAAATTAAAGTGTCTTGCAAATATTTGTATCGAAAAAAAAAATGCGCATTTTATCATTGACGCACACGCTGCCGATGGCGACGCCTCACCAGCTCAGACTGGAGCTCAGTCAACTCTGGCAGCCCATCAACACGTATCTCAATCGGAGCCTCTGACACTTGGTAATCTGCGAACCAGCCACCCCCCATCCTCCCCCTGCCTATGGTCGTTCCCATTCCTTGGCACAAATTCACCTGTCCAAAACTTTCTCCCTCGACCACAAAGATGTCTCGCACTTTGCTGATTTTTATTGGATTAAAAATAAATTGAACTGAAAGTTATAAATTCTTTCTGCTTCTTCGTCTTCGTCTTCATCTTATATTTGGCAAAAAATAAATAAAATGTTCTATCCATGGGATCAGGTTTATCAAAGAGAAGTGCGCTCTAACAGCAGCAAAGCATATCGATTGCTTGAGTTTTGATAACAAGTGAAATTTGGCAACAGCGTATGAGTTTTCAGCTTGAAATTAGCTGTACTTCAAGCAAAATAACAATTTTTATAGACCATACATATAGTAATAATTTGATTTATATTATTATGCTATATATACTCTTTGAAGCATATAAAATTCTAAACTAAGTAACTTGCAATATAAAATGAAGTTTGGCAATAGCGTACGATTTTTAGCTTGAAATTAGCTTTATTTTATCAGCCATTTTCTCGCTAAATACTATTATAAAGTTAAACATACTGTATTATATTAAATAATGCGCATATGCTCTTTAAGAACATAGCTCTCTCTAGTTGGGCTAAGAAATGAAGTTTGGCAACAGCTTATGACTTTCCAAGGAAAACAACGCAAATTTTAATTCCTGACTGATCGTATTAGCTCACTATATATATAGTGTATGAGAGCAGCGACGCTAGCAATCCAATAAAAGTGCAGAAACAAGTTTTCAGTTGTTTTTTTGTTTTATGATACATCGCTCTTCCCTCTTTCTCTCTCTGTCTCTCTCTCTCTCTTTCTGCTGTGCCCTCTTGCTTTCGCTCGCTTTTAATAATTTTCATTCAATTAGACACAAAGGCAACCACAGGTCGTGGGCGTTAGTGGACGGGCTCTGCCGTGGGTGGACAGCTTGTTAAAATTACATAAGCCAGTTGGCAGCTGGACAAGCAGACAGGGGGGTTGGCTGAGCTGAGCCGAGCTGGGCAACGCGGCGGATACGCAATGACACAGCAGCTTAAGCGGTAGCCATTGTTACGTAACAGTAGCAGGGGCAGCTATTCCCACAGCATACGCGCGCGCGTGTGTGTGTGTGTGTTAAAGTGTGTTAAAAGCTTTATGTGGATTATGTTTTTATGGCGCCTGCCGCAACAATAGAGTAATTTGCTCTCCGTAAACAGCGAACGCTAGATATGTATCCGGTTAACGTGTGTGTGTAGCGAGTGTGTGTGTGCATACCACATACGTGTAGCTGACCGGCCATTTGCAAACTGAGCTCACTTTAGCCAGAGATTTAATTCAGATATTCTCTTTTTTGGCTTTTTTCTTTTTTCTCTATTTGTTTTTTTTTTTTTTTTTTTTTTTTTTTTTTTTTGCGTAATTCCCCAAGTTCGTCGACTGCAAAGTAACCTTCTCGAGCCTTATTTATACGCCCCACAAGCCTCCGTAATTTTGGGCACTCGCCTGTTGCAACTGACCGGTCCTAAAGTGTCGGCAGTTACCGAAAGAGTTTCGCTTTTACGAGTGTACTGAAATTGGGCATGAAATATTCAGTTGGGAAACCTCTTCAAAATGTAAAGTAGAACTATAATACTCTAATAATAATACAAAAATACATAATTTATATAAAATACTTTAATAGCAGGTTTATGAAATTCCGTTCGAAAACTTGCTTTAAGATCGTTGAGTTAAAAGCGAAGTTCAGAGAAGAGCATGTAAAAATTATTTGTATTCGAAAAACTCTCATGCGGGTAAAAAAAAAAACAAACAGACCAAGAACCAACCGACTTTCTGCTTATTAAAAAAACCAAAGTTATGTGGAAAATATTGTAGCACACAAACAAACAAGAAAAAGCAGCAGCAGCAGCATGACTTTACTTGAATTTCATATGCAGCTCTGTACCAAATTTCATGCGAAAAGTAATGCCACAGTAAAGGACACATTTATGTGAAAATACTTGGGCTGTAAAAACAAATTAAAAGTAAATAAGAAAGCAGGCGAAATCTTTGGTGCAGCGCAGCTTATGATACCTCTGGAAATCGGTATGTTGCAAATATGTTGGGCATTCGTAAAATGCTTGATTTTAGGTATGCTATGAAGTTTGGCAACAGTGTATGATTTTATTTTATTTTCTGCTAGTTATAGACAATATATATAATGTTATACATTTATGTATAATACAGTACCATATACACTCTGTAACCGCAAATGAAATGGATGAATTATGATAGTTCATGAAGTTTGGCAACAGTGTATGATTTTCTTTGGTAGCCAAATTGCTAGTTATAGACCATACATATAATGACATACATTTATATATATTACAACACTATGTACACTCTATAAAAGCCTGATGGCCTGTCAAAGTGTATGAATTATGATAGTTCGTAAAGTTTGGCAACAGCGCATGCCTTTTTTTAAATTAACTAAGTTTAGATAGTCCAACATGCCCGCTTGAAACCTTAACATCTGCACAAATTATTTCATTAGAAATTTAATGAAAGCAAAATTTAAAAAGAATTCTGCGCTTGTGAAATTAATTTCATAACTTGCTGTAAGTAAGTTTGTAATACCGTGCTTAAATAATAATAAGCTAAATATTCAAAGGGGTGCCTCTTTCCTCGGTTTTCATGACGTTTCGGTTCTCGAGAGGCTCGAAGGGTTCCGTTGTGTCGTTTTCTTTTCGCTTTTCGCTTGTTTTGTATTACACTCAAATGGGCTGCAATCTGATTGAATTAAACGCTCCGCTCCAGCACCGCTCGTCGTCTTCTTATTGTGCCCGTTTTCGGTTCCCCTCGGATTTGGTTCGTGACTTTCATTTACTTAATTCGAAATTCTTTGTTTTGTCAGCGTCCTGTCGCTGGCCACATGCCCATTTTTTCCCCCTCTATACCCGCTCCCACTGCTTTTTTTTTTCCTATTTTTATTTTTTTTCTTCGCTTTGTGTTAGTTATCATTGCGCTTATTTCAGCTCGTTAAATGCTGCTCCCTTTCGGCTTTATGTGAGGCGAAAGCAGTTACGGGCGGAGCGGTGTAGCAGGGGCTTAGGCACCTTTTATTTCGGGCTACCGTTCGCTGTGGGCCGTGGGCGCCTTTTGTTGTGCCACTTTTCTAATTTGGGTTTTGGGGGCATTAACTTTTACTGGAAACCGGCAAACCTCAATTATCAACTTACAGCAGACAAAAAGGCGCTTAATTAAGTGAAGCGTCGAACGTGCGCCGCCATTTTGTTGTGCTACCCGCTTCTGCTTCTCTGCAACCAGCTTCTTTTTCTTCTGCTTCTTCTCGAAAGCATTGAAAGGATGCTTTCGATCAGCGCGCGGCTGGCAGCTTATGTGTGTGTGTGTGAGAGTGCGGCAGGGGGGCAGGGGCCTGTGTAATCTTAGACATTTGTCGTTGTTAGAAGTTTTTCGCTTAGTCAGCTCACTGGCAACGCGCGCGCTGCCAGTCTAATCTCTGCCTGGCAAGTACATTGCTCATACGCCGCGTGTGCCGTTGGACTAACGTGAAATGGCGCGAAGTAGAAGCAATGGCTGGAGGAGGAGAAGGAGGAGGGTGCAAAGAAAGGGAAGCTCGTTGCTCTGATTAGTGTTGTTGTTGTTGTTGTGATAATTTAAGCACACGCGTATGTATTCATGGCATTGGCCCCCATTGGTGTGCGAATGTTTCCCATCAAAGTGCAAAAACTGCAAATGGCATGAGAAAGCAAGTGAAAATAAGTATGGAGTACAATCGTGTGTGGATGCGGGATTGTTAGTGTATGTATAGATGTGTTCATGCCTTGAAGCCGACGCACTTTAACATCCCGAGAACTATAGACATTCGAACGCAATGCTAATAAAATAATTTTCAATTTGAACGTTCTAACTTAGAAATGACGCCAGCAATTCGATTTTAGGCGATTTTTATAGGCGAAAGAAGGCAAAGAAAGCAAACTTGAACTATCTACAAGTTTGGTCACCAAATTTGCTGACTCTAGCTTTAGTAATCTCTCAGATCTAAGCAGACAGACATGGCCTAATCGAATCGGTTGTTGATCTGGTAGCTGCCTGTTCTGACAAACATAATAGACCCTTTTTTTTAATAAACATTGCTTACCATTTTTGAATTTTTTACTTTGAAAACATACTTCTTTCCAACTTGATTCGGCCAGTTTTTCAAGTTCAAAGCGTTATCAAACTTCAAAATTGAAGTTGTTCTTTGTGGGGGAGAAATGCTTTTAGGCAGACAAATATTGACAGTAGATGGCATCGTCCGACCCATAGAGCTGACAAGATACCATGTGAAGCATGCATGCCTGGCATGGGCGCTGCTACAGGGTGTTGGCTTAGTCGAAAGCACTCTGCTTGCCAATGCTGCGATGAGTGTTTTGCTTGGGAATTATAATTTTTAAAATGCTGAGCGCAGATCAAAAAAAATAAACACACAGATGGCAGTACACCCACACACACACACACATTCATAGAGAAGGAGAGCAAAGAAAAGAACAGACAGAGAGATCATAAGTGGGAGAGAGAGAGAGAAAAAGAAGACCAATTCAAATTTTTACAGCGCTGCGTTCTGCCCTAAGTGCCTGCGAGTGAATTAAAAACATGGCAACTACGTACATAGACACACACCCACACACACACACATACACGCATATACCCACACTCACATTCAGCCACACTCGCTTCTACAGCAAGCAGCAAGCTAAATGAAAATGATTTGCACAGCTCACAGCTTGTTTACCGTCAAATTTCCAACGAACTTGCTCCCACATGGGCGTGGCACTCGCCTCTAGCATTCTTGTTATTGTTATTGCACTTAGTTGCAGCAGCTGTTGGCATTATTGCAAATCACATACATATATATAAGCAACTTCTATTTATTTGCATAATGTTGGCAAATGCAACGCACTGACATAATTCATCAACAATTAGTCGGTTTCGTGAAATTTTCAGCTTACGTCGAAGGTCGAAGAGCTTGGCAAAACTTAAGAGCTGTACAAGTGATGTGATATTTCGGGAAATAGCAGGGAGAGAGAGCAGCTTGTTGTGAAGATTGAGCATGTTTGCAATGAGAAGCATTTGAGTTGGTGAAGAAAACTTAACACAATAATTATTTTATATGTTTTGGGGGCCAAGTAGAGTGTAGTTATTTTCCTAAATAAGCTTATAATACCTATGAGTGCTGTCACAAAATTAATTGGCCCTAGCTTTTCTAGTCTCTAAGATATACAGACAAACACAGCTAAATCGATTTGCTGTTATCTCTCAACCTGCCTGATATTATATTAAACGCATGCAGAACAAAAAGCAATTTCATTTTGACAATGTTTTCCCTTAGATTTAAGCAAAAGCAAAACAAATATTTCGCATTATAAATAATAAAAGAGTTGTAAAATATTTATTCGGGCTGTAGTTTTAATTTTATAGTTTTTAGTTCGCCATTCATGGGAGATTCCCAAAAAACAAAGGAGGCTGAGCCAAGAGAGGGGACAGTGCTGCTGGTGTATTATGACAATTCGGATTCGTATGACCCTCCGCGGGCGTATTGCTACAGCAGGAGACTACCAATACAAGCCATACTACATTAATTGGCAAAGTTTGGCCAAGATCCCAGAGAGAGAAATAAGCTCTTGCGGCCATGCAATTATTACTGAAAAGCCCATTTCCGTAATGGGGCAGGGGAGGGGCTGCTCTCAATCTTTGTACCAGTTACTTAAAACACGTGAAGGGGGGAGGGGGGACGGCCTGGGAGTAGGGTTTTGGTGCATAGGCGACCACAAGGCAAATTGGCCACACGCCAGCGCTAACCGAGTGTGATTAGATTTTGCTTTTAAGCGTTTTAGAAACAACAACGCAGAGGCACAACGAGTGGAGGATGGGGCAGGAGCGGGATGAGGAGTAGGAGTGAGCTAAGACATACTCTCGGGCGCTCTGGCAACCACGCTTAGTCATGGAATCCAATCAGGTTGCCTGTTGACAAATGGCTTATGGCACGTGCCTATGCCGCCGCTCCCATTGCCACGCCTCTTGCGCAATACAATAGGTAAGAGCGGGACAACAAAGAAGGGGGAAAGGCGGCAAAAAACCATTTGCCACTTAAACAAAAGTTTCGAATACAATTTGAACAAGAAGCAGAACAACAACAACAACAGCAGCAGCAGCATCAGACACGCCGCAGCAAAACTTTCCTCGGGCCAAATGCAAAAAGCGAACTGCGAAAAGCCCACGGTATCATCTCGAGGAGGGGGGAGAGAGGGGGCTGGGTATGTTGAGCTGAGGAGGTAGCTGAGTAGCTGCCACGTAAACAAATGAAAAATGTGCAAAATAATAATCAAAAAGTATATCTACAAAAGAATATGCTGCAGAGTACGAGCAATAAAAGCAACGCGTGTATACCCTGTAAAAAAACAGCAAAAATGCTTTATAGGCCACAAAAAAACTTAAATAATTCCCAAGTTCACTTAGTACTAACTCAGCTTTAACCTATGCACTGAAACACCCTACTACTCACTTAACGGGGTATACAAATGCTGCGAGAAATATGAGTTTCTGCGTCTGCGGACAGTATAAATTAAGTTGATAAAGTTCACTTGACCTGGGCGCCGATCCCCAGACAGGTGCCCAGGCAGCAGCAGCTTCTGCTTATGCCCCTGCCCACGAACCCCCCCTCCTTCTCATAACACGTTTTCACGCGTAGTTTGTCAGCGGCAACAAAAACAGCGACAACCATACTAAGTAATTTTTCAGCAGGCGACAAAGGCGATAAATAAATAAGAAAACTGTCAGCTGCCACGCCCACCAGCACGGCTGAATTAAAAGTTTTAAATACGTTCTACCCAAGAACAAAAACAACAAGCAAATCTTAAAAAAAAAGCGAAAAGCAACGTCGTCGTCGTCGCGACGTCGCGTCGTCTAGTCAAATTGCAAGTGATTTGGCTGCGTCCCGAGCTGCGGGTGGCTAACCTAACACTGTAAGGGCAGCTTGGGGTGGGGTGCGGAGGGGCAGGGCGTGGCAGTCGTTGAAGCCTCTCGTTTGGCTCTGACAGCACATCACGGCGCTGCTGATGCCAAGGCCATTGACATGCGCTAAGACAGGCCAAGATTGCGATGAACTGCAGCCGCAGGACACACACACACGAGCTGTGTGTAAAGAAAACAAAAATAAGCAAAAAAAAAGAATCAAAGTTAATTTCTTTACTACAGCAAATTATTTAATGTTTTGCAAATATCGTAATAAACATAAAAAATCGCAGAAACTTTTTATTTACATTTTCCAAATGGCTGAACTTTTCTCCTTAACCTTTAATGAGTTTAATAATTGCAACTGCGGGTAATCGTTAATCGAGCTGGCAGCACTCACATTGAAGTGCAGTCGTTACAAAGCTGCTTGCTATGCGCAGCTAAAAGCTGCAATGCTGCAATGCTGTTATTCCCTTTAAGTTGGGTTTTTTTCTAGGGGGAAATTTGCACATCAATAGTTCTGGATTTTTTAAAGCTGAGCTCAGTTTTCAAACGTTGTCAATGCTGTTTTTCCCTTTAAGTTGGGATTTTTTCCAGAGGGAAATTTACACATCAATTGCTCTGGATTTCTTAAAGCTAAGCTCAGCTTTCTAATGTTGCCAATGCTGTTTTTCCCTTTAAGTTGGGATTTTATCTAGAGGGAAATTTGCACATCAATAGTTCTGAATTTTTTAGAGCTGAGCTCAGTTTTCTAACTTTGTCAATGCTGGGATTTTTAAGTTGTGATTTTTTCTAGGGGGAAATTTGCACATCAATAGTTCTGTATTTTTTAGAGCCGAGCTTAGCTTTCTATGGTTTTTTATAGTACTGAGAACACTTTTTGTGAAATGTACTCAAAATTATGTTGTTATCGATAATTTCCAACTAAAATTGATGCAGTTTCCTCTCATTTTCATAAGAATTTCCAATAAAAACAGAGTTTTCAACAAGAGCAAAGAGCAGCAACGACATTGTAAACTTGAAACCTTTGCCACTCAAGATTAAAGACACGGCTAGTAAACGGGAAGGCTTATCAACTTGCAGGGAGTCAAAGCACATCGAGCAAATGAAAGAGCTAACGATGTGCTGGGGGGCGCACAAGCTAATGCGAAAACATGATGCTAATCTAAGGTTATAGCAGGGAATGCGCGTGTACTCGCAACTATTTCTAGCTGACATTTTTCTCTCAGCTGAAATCGGCCTGAAATCACTGACACTTTGACACTTTTGCTCACCTTGTGGTATCAAGTGACAAATTGGCAACCAGCACAGGTCTCTGTCGCTGTCTCTGCCAGTCGATGCTCGAGGAGAGTTAGTCAAAGGATTTTCTGGAATTTGCGCACTTGTTCCCCGGCTGACAGAGCTCATCAAAGCCTAAGAATGCCTGCCCTGGCCTGGCCACACCCATCAGCAGAAGTTAACGTCACTCGTCGTCAACTTTCAACTTGTCGCCGTGCTGGGAATCCCTTTGCGTAATGGCTGGTAATTATCCCTAATTAGTTGTAAAATATTGAAGTGAAAGTGCTTTGCTTGGCGGTTCGGGCGGCTCTCAATGGCGACGTACGTTGTCGTCTAAGCCAAATGGCGGCAAAGAAGCAGAATAAGTTTACACCGAGGCCATTAGCCAAAAGTTTCTGGCTTACCCGAAAATGCGAAAATGATGCTCATTCTTGAGCAAGCACGCTCAGCCCCCCACACACACACACGCCACACTCGCACCGTCTGTTTAATGATACTTCATAATTACACTTCATAATCGCAATTTGGGCCGCAAAAGTTGACTACGACTTTCAGCTGCACGGACTCAGCTGCCGACTCTGCGCCATGATGAATTGCCTGGCGGCGCCGGACACGGCAGAAATTAATTACCGCTAAACGTATTACGTTTTACGTATTACGTATTACTACGCATTACGTAGCACGGCAACAAAAGTTATGCCCAACCCAGACATGTGCAATAAAAACAGTGTAACGCAAGCTACAGTCTACACACTGAAATACCCTTCGTGCAAAAACTAAAGCATAAGCGAAGGATGCAGATAGAGAGTTGCTACAACCCTGTAAAATCTCTAAAATATCGATATTTGTCACAATTTGCGCCCGAATTTGTTTTGGATGCTATTATTAAGTTTGTTTTGATAATACTAATTGTTTCTAAGTAAAAAATAAATATTAACATTTTTGAGAATATTTCGAAATTTTTGTAAGGGAATGAAATTAGAAACATGTCGAAAAATATTGAACTTTTTTAACCGAGCTAATTTGAATATAGAATAATTTTAGGTACTATATTATCATTAAAAAGACATACTGGAGACAAATCAAACGATTTTTGGTCAAGTTATGACTATTTAAAGCCAAATAATCAATGTAGGAAGTGGTAGAATCCTTAAAAATCACTAAAATGTCGATATTTTTCACAATTTTCGCACGAATTTGTTTTGGATTCAATTTTTATGCTAATTTTGATAAAACTAATCGTTTTTAGCCAAAAAATAAATACTAAAATTTTTGAGAATATTTCGAAATTTTTGTAAGGGGGTGAAAAATGAAAAAATTTCGAAAAATATTGAAATTTTTAATCAATAAAATTTGAATGCAGAATCAATAAGAGCACAATAAAAGTATCAAAAAGTCCTACCCGAAGCAAATCAAATGATTTTCGATCAAGTTATGTCTGTTTAAAGCCAAAATAATATCAATAAGAAATGGCTAAAATGTCGATATTTTCCACAATTTTCGTCAGAATTTGTTTTGGATTCGAATTTTATGCTTATTTTGATAAAACTAATCGATTTTAAGCAAAAAATAAATATTAAATTTTTTGGAAAAATTTTGAAATTTTTGCAAAGGGGGTAGCATGGAAAAATATCGAAAAACATGGCGCGTTTTAAATCGATAAAATTTTAATGCAGAACCAATTAGGGCACTATAAAATAAACAAGAAGTCATATCCCATGCGAATCAAACGATTTTTGATCAAGTTTTGAATGTTCAAAGCCAAAAAATCAATGTGCAGGAGGGTGGTAACCCTGAAAAATCGTTAAGTTATTGATATTTTGTCGAACTGAGTTTCAACTTGTCGCTAATTTGATGTTTATGCTTATTTCGTGCACAGTAATCGGTTAAAATTAAATTCTTTGAGAAAATATGAGTGCACGACCTTTTTTAGGATCCTAGGGTATATGGGGTAAAAGAAAAGAATCCTGTAAATAGTTTTCATATTTCACAAAATGATTTCGAGCAATCCACAGCGAAGCAATAAAACATGTTTTACAGCGCGTTAACTGTGTCATTAATTATCAACGGTGTTGAAACTCACCCAGAATTGCTTGCAGATACCCTGTAAGCGATGCTGTAGTGCTGCAAAGAAAGAAATCAGATGATAAATGCATTTTCATATAGGTTTGTGTATCATTTACGATAGATTGTGCACACGCTGTGTTTTTGTTTGAGTCTGGCGACTAATAGATACCCTGTGACATATATACTTGTTGTATATGTAACTTAGAAATTAATTGATATTAATTGTAATTCAAGTAGGAATTTTACTTTCATTGCCTACGCTTTTCCAATCACGCCCACGCCCGTTGAAAACATGCATTTCCTTAATTTATTGTTGAAATTGATGTGTTAGCGTTTTTGCAATACAAATGTGTTTGGCCTGGCCATAAATTTAATTAACGAGCGAACCGCTCCGCTCCGCACTGCTCCGAACCGCTTCATTCCGTTCCGCAACGAGCTGCACGTTTCGCACAACGCTCAGCGAACACGCTAGCCTCGACACGCTTTTCCGCCTCGCCAGGCCAGCACAAAGGCAGGAAGTGGGAGGAACAAGCGCAGGAGGGGGGATAGACGGGCAAGCGTAGTGCTGCTTAAGTGACATGCAAAAATGCCAAGTCCAATGAGTCGCTTGCCAGCGGCAGGACGCAAAGCACAGCGAGCACGGGGCATGCGCGACGAGCAGCTACTCTAGAAGAGCAGCAGCAGCAGCAACTGTGAAAGCAAGTTGGAATCAAGCAATATACCCCTTTTTTGCAAGAAAATAATGCAAAGCAGACAAGAAAAGCGCTGCCTATTTATTTATTTGGTTCCAAAAGGAATCGTTCAGTCAACTCCTCTGAACTTAACCTAATGTGTTTATAAAAGGTATATGAGACCAAGTGGTTTCTTAATTATTAAGTACAAAAAGGGAAAAATTTATCTAGTTATTAATTACTTAATGTGTATTATATTATCCTCCGGGTAGGGAGATCGCTGGGGTGTACCCTCTTCGGCCTTCGGAGGGAGATGGGATTAACTAGTATATTTGCCAGTCACAATATACCCCACTGCGTGCACCGCTTTCAAGGGTATGCCCTGCAAAAAAAATGTAGTATGAATTTAAGCGCCCATTTCACGAGTCACGCGCTGAGTGCTGCGGTGTGTGAGAGCGTAGGTGTGCAGGTGTGTGTGCAGGTGTAAAAAGGTGTGTCTGTGTCCAGTGCAAGTTTTAATGCATCGCAGCGGCAGCAGCAGCAGCAGCTGCTGCACTCAGGAACTAACAAGAGCGCAGCCCCACCAGGTGCCAGACGACGACAGACGACACTTTTTGCCGTCTCCACTGCAACTTTTTTTCGTTTACCGTTTTAGCAAATGTCTTTGAGCGACAGTGGCTAATTAAAATAAAATGCAAGCAGAAGCAGCAGCAGCAGCAGCATCAACTAAAGTAGAGAACGTTTATGCGCGCAGCCTCAGGCGGTTGACATGCGAAACTGGCCAGCGAGACGAAGAGAGTGAGAGTTTCATGGCAGCCAGCACTCTGACAGGCTTGTCGTTGATCAATTGTGCATGAGTCGACCATGTTGCAGTTAAATTTGAATTGAATTTGCCTTATAGCAGGCAGCGCTGCACCGAGAGCACTCGAAGTTGTTAACCTTAAGCTGCCTGCTACGCATTAAACTGCCGACAACGATAACAATAATAATCGCACGCGTTGCCAACCAACTCGAGCAGCGTAAACCGATTCAATTAGCTGCAGTAATTTCATTTCAACAGCGCTAACCTGGCTTCAATAAGGAAATTAATGGGAAATTTAATCATAATCTGCGCTGAGGAAAACCACTTGCAAACGTAATGAGCCATACTCGACGAGTGGACGACGCGATCCGTTCACTTCACCTGCGTGTGCCTTGCGTGGGCTTGGACGTGGACCCGAACGTGGGCTCAAAAAGCGGACGCAGCCGGGTGTGGACGTTAGCGAGCAGGAAGCCAAGCAGGGTAAACTCTTGTGCCAACAATTGGCTGCACTTTCGGCGCGTGTTTGCATATTTTCATAAATTTATTTAAGTGCGCGCAATTGCTACTTGGGGGGGTGGGTGGTCTGGACCTGGCTCTAAGGACCTGCAAGACACAATCATAAATCTCCGCCAGGAGTCGCCGCAAGCAGACGGCGGCAGTCGGCGACGAAGATGGAGATCGCGACTTTGCGTGCGCGAAACGCGCGCGTGGCAAGTGGCAAAAGGTGGAAAGTTGTAGTCGACTTTTTGGCGCAGCACACAAAATGCATATGAAATAAATGCAAATGGCGCCTACGCTGAGACGTGCAGCCCGCAGCGCAGAGGTGTGCTCGAAGGGAGGGGTGCGTCATGGGGGGGGGTTCTGCTTTCACAGGGAGCTGCGGAAAATTAAAATAAATTAGCATTTTTATTTCGTACTGTTTTTTTTTGTTGTTGTTGTTCGTCGCTCGCGTCCGTTTGCCACAAAAATCTTCAACGCTCTGTGGCAGCGTCGCTCTGTTGCTGCCACGACTCACCTACCCCCCCCCCCCTCTCATGAGGTAGCCCCTTTGTTGACGCTGCGGCTGCGGTTGCTGTTGCCACTGCGGCTTTCGGTTAACAAATTATGCAAAAGCTCGCTTAATTGGCTGCCCCATTGTTGTTGTTATTGTTAACATGATTCTGTTTTTCATTGTTTTTGCTTTTAATACCCTGCAGGCAAGTGCGACGCGGGGCATGCCGTGCTTAGTGCACAGCAAGCCGCTAAGTATGAGTTTCACTTTCAGTTAGCTGTGCAGCTAGTGCAGTAGTTATCAGTTCAGAAATACAGGGTAACAGCTAGTCGATGAATTTTATATTTTCATGTTTTTCTCTTCTCTCTCACCACAATCTGTAGAAGTTTTTTTTGTCTCCAGCTTCCTTTGGCAATTTCCATATGACTTGTTAGCGTGTGTTGGCTCTCCCCAGTGTGGCCCCGCCCCCTCGTCCAGCACTACCCCCTCCCCACCCCTACCCTACCTCTACCCAACTCTCGCCGGCACTTTGTGTGTAAATTGAAAAATTAACTTAACATTAGATTGCTTTAAAAACAAAGAGCACAAAGTGTACGAAATATTCTGTGTGTCACTGTGGGTGTGTTGCGTTTGTTTTCGGCCAACAACAGTGGCAGCAGCAGCACGGACAACCTAATGAAAGCCTAATTAAATTGACTTATAAAATTGTTACATTTTCATTTGCCATGACTTGCGAAATTTAACAAAACGAACTGAATTCATTCTTGATTTTTACAGGGTATAATGCGGCTTGCAGTACAGTTGCGCCGTATAAACTATGCGCTTGATTGCTTAATTATTGTAGTTAATAGTTTTTTGAAAAATATACTGTAAAAATACTGCAAATACCAGCAGGCAAATGCAAGCCTGATGCATGTTTGCATGACATGCACGACCTTCGAGCTGAAAAGGTGCGTGCTGCTGTGCGAAAAGAGCGTGAGAGAGTTATCGATAAGCCAGCGTATTTGTAGGGATGAAAAGCGTTCGATAGCAATCTGTAAAAACAACGATAGCGCACTCAGGCACGCATCTGGCGTGTAAGGTTTATGGATAAGTCTTTCAAACATGCAAGTTGAATATAACCCTACGATAGTTTTCTTTAACAATAACGATAGTAAAAGGCAGTATCGATGTATAAAGATATGAAGCAGATGACCTGCTATCGACAAACCTATTGCGGAACTACACATAATTAAAAACAAAAAAACTATATGTGCTATTTTGATTAATGAAGATTGCTCGAGTTTTTAACGATAGTAAGTGAGACTATCGGCATATTTAAAAGAATTCCACAGAATTTCTTCGCCAACAGGCTGCAGTATTCAAATAAATCAAGCACACTTGGTCTGTCTGCACTGGATATACTCGAGAACTCAACTCAAAGACACAAATAATAAATAACTAAATAAATACTGAAATGCTGAAACTAACGTTAAGTTGCGCGCAGCCTGCACAGCGTATTTACCCGCACGCATGGGCTTTACAGTACACTCTCTCAAGTGTTTGCCGAGCGAAAAAAAATAAAAACAAGAAAGCAAGGCTACCTTCGGCTTGCCGAAGGTTTCATACCCTTGCAGTTATACAAAATATAAAATATATTTGGATTGCTGCTGGTTTCTGTGGTATTTATTGAACAATTATAACAGTACAGGAAGTCAAGATTTTTACCTGATTAAGGCTATGAATCAAACACCTGCTTCGAAAAAAAAATAATTCTACCTTTTTAATGCTTTTGTACATACCTAGATTTCTTATATACTTAACACAAAATGTTATGAGGAAATGTGTTTGTGTTGTAAAGGATCTGTTGGTCATAAAATATAAATAAATTTGGAAAGTTCTCATTCAAAAATGCGTTTGAATAACAGCTACAGGATTTTTTGTTTAACAGCTACATGTAATAGTACTCAGGTTTCCATAAAATTGCAACATGAACCTTCATTAGGCCGATCGTTGATCGTTATAAGTTATAAAAGTTCGATTTCGAACTTTATTATTAGGGACACACTTAGATTTGGATGTGATAAGCCTGATAGCTATATCTTGAAATATAACGAAAATCGGCCGATAGGCTCCATGACAGCTATACGATAAATCAGTCCGATCTGGCCCATTCCGACTTATTTAAAGAGCGCAGAAATAAGAAGCTTGTGAGCAAAGTTTCATGAAGATAGCTCAATAACTGGGGGACTAATTTGAGTTGCAACAGACAGACGGACTGACTGATTGTTCCTATAACAGCTATAGAATATAAACGTCTCAGATATTTAAATGGAAAAACTAAGGGCGGGTTACTGTATAACATTAAAAAGTATTGATAATGTGCGGTATTTCCAAAAACAAAACAGGTTTGCATACGAAAACCCTGATTTCAGCCGATTGTTCCTATGGCAGCTATATGTTATAGTGGTCCGATTTTGATACAATTTTGACCGCACATTAAGAACGTAATAAGAATAGGATTTTCCAAATCTTGTTGCAATATCTTGAAAAACAACAAAAATCGGCCGATAGCTTCTATGACAGCTATACGATATATCGGTCCGATCTGGCTCGTTTCGACTTATTTACAGCCTACATCAATAATAAGCTTGTGTGGCAAGTTTCATGAAGATAGCTCAATAACTGGGGGACTAATTTGAGTTGCAACAGACAGACGGACTGACTGATTGTTCCTATAACAGATATAGAATATAAACGTCTCAAATATTTAAATGGAAAAACTAAGGGCGGGTTACTGTATAACATTAAAAAGTATTGATAATGTGCGGTATTTCCAAAAACAAAACAGGTTTGCATACGAAAACCCTGATTTCAGCCGATTGTTCCTATGGCAGCTATATGTTATAGTGGTCCGATTTTGATATAATTTTTACAGCATATTAAGAACGTAATAAGAATAGGATTTGCCAAATCTTGTTGCAATATCTTGAAAAACATCAAAAATCGGCCGATAGCTTCTATGACAGCTATACGATATATCGGTCCGATCTGGCTCGTTCCGACTTATTTACAGCCTACAGCAATAAGAAGCTCGTATGCCAAGTTTCATGAAGATAGCTCAAAAACTGAGAGACTAGTTTGCGTTGCAACAGACGGACGGACGGACGGACGGACGGACGGACGGACGGACGGACGGACGGACGGACGGACGGACGGACGGACAGACGGACATCCATTTTTCGACTCCTCTGGTGATGCTGATTCAGAATATATATACTTTATAGGGTCGGAGATGTCTCCTAAGGTGCGTTGCAAACTTCTGGCTAAAATTAATATACCCTCTGCAAGGGTATAAAAAAAAAACCTCATCATAACTCTTTCAGTCTGACATGGCGATACGCGTGGCCCGAACTATTAATCAAAGCGAACATTGAGCTCGGCCTGCCTGGCTGGCTGACAGCGACGCACCCACTCAACCCCAATACCCACACTCACACACACACACACACACGCACACACATGAAGACCTTTTTATTTATATGTATGCTATAAAGTACATATTGTATATAGTTCGGTTAGGGCATGCAAATAGTGATGGCAACTGTGACGAATTCATGCAACGCACGCGATGAAGATGAAAAGCGAAAAGCGAAAACTGACGATGGCGTTTTTATTGCTCGCAGTCATAAAGTGAAAATCGCTGAGACAATTTCGAAATGCGATGCGAAAAGATGTGACACAACTAGGCGACGTTAACTGGCCACGCAGCAAGATAAACGATAAGAGGAGGTAGTAGGAGGGCAAAGTCAACCTCAAGCCGCTTAGCTGCACAGGAATACCTACCCGGGCAGGTCTTGTTTTTCGTTTTTATTTCAGCTTTTTCTCACAGATATCTTATTTATGGCTGAGTGGACAGTTCGATTGGACGGGAGAGCTTAGGAAAAAGGAAGACCTTTTCTTCCACTTTTCGAAAACATCATCAATAAATGCAAATCAGGCTTAAAACGACTTCAATTCATTTTGTGTGTGTGTGTGTGAAAATCTCAGTAAAATTTAATAAAGAACAAGAACGCATTGCGGCATACGTGGCGTATGTGTACTACATCTGCCACAGCACACACGCAGATTGTCGCAACTTGCGTTGCGCACGACAACGAAAACGCTCAAAAAGGCAAATTCAATTAAGACTTTACCTGGCTACACAACGCGAAAATTGCCGCGCCACGGGCCATACCAAGCCATACCGGGCGTATGAGCGATGCGCTCGTAAAAGCCGCCGCCTCCGTCGCCGTCGAGTCCCTCGGGCAACGCGCGCGCGCGGTAGCCTTTGAGACAGGCTCACCCAAAAATGCTGACATCTATGCATGCAAGTCTAGCATAGAATTATGTATATAGAAAATTAAAAATCACATTAACTGCCAGGGGCAAAGGCAGCAAAACAGTTCAGTTAACACGACGGCGAGTGCGGTATGGCCAGGTAAGCTGGCTGCTGTGACTGAGCTGAGCGCGTTCAGCCCTGCAGCAGGCAGCTGCTGTCAGCGTTTGGGCGAAGTCAGCAAAGAAGTATGCAATGAAAAGCGCTGAAAGTCAAGTATGTGCCGAAAACAGGCAGCTTATGTCCGTTAACTAGCAAATATCATGAGATATGGATTTGTAGAGTACGTTTGCAGCAGGCAGCTGCTGTCAGCAATAGAACAAGCATGCAAATAAGTTAAATATACACAGAGAGCAGGCAGCTTTTGTCAGTTTGTCCAGGCAATATCGATTTAACTGAGATTCAGCTGCAAATCGAAGAGTCTTTTGTAAAATATAAATATATAAGTATTTAAATATATCATATATAGATATATATTTATCGATTGGCCCACATTTTTCTCAGTATTGCCAACTTATTTAATTGTATTTCAAAAAAAGCTCGATAAACATGGAATTTCAGAGCTAGAATCTGATGTGCTGGGCAAGGGAATAAATAAATTTTCTATATACTCTCGGGAATCCCTCTGGCCCTTCTTTACCATCTTTATTAACCTGTTCTTCCGTAACTGATCGCAGTCTGCTACGCTGCAGGCCAATATGTCTGCCTGCTGCCGCCTGGCTGCCTGCTACTCTGCTGCCTCCTACCTACCCCCTCCTACCTACCCCCTCCTGTCTTCTACCTCTGCTGCCTACCTCCTGCCTCTTGGCTGCCCCCAGCCTGCCTCCTACCCCTGACTCCTCACGCTGTTGGCAGCGATACAACGACCACATTGTCAACATCGTCAGCGGCATCGTCTTCGTCGTCGTTGTTAGCCACGTTGTGATGGAGCTGCCTTGCTCTGCTTGCCTGCCTCATCCCGCGTTCGACACGAACGCCATCGCTATCGCCATCGTCGTCGTCTTCTTCTGCACTTAATTTAATGACCAAAGTTCGCCGCGTTGGGCGTTACCATGGCAACTCCATTCCCCCTGCGACATTTTCTAGCCACATTTTCGCTATGCTCTCTCTCTCTTTCTCTCCCTCTCTCTCGCGCCCTCTCTATATATCTCTCTTTCTCTCTCTGAGTGTGCGGCTCTCTCACTTTGCATAAGCAGCGGCGTGTTTATTTACATTTGTGCAAATTGTTATTTAATTAAATTTTAATACGCTTCATTAAAACTTCTGTTGGCCTTTGCCCACCGAGGGCACACTAGGACCAGGTCCAGGTCCATCTGTCCGCCAGCCCCTGCCCCCTGGACCCCCCTCCCGCTCCCGCTCTCTCTCTCTCTCTCTATCTCACTTTCTCTCCCTCTCTCTCTCTATCATCTCACCTGCTGTTGCGAAGCTGCGCGGATTTAGCAATTTTATTATGCAATGATAATCAGAAATCAATTTATTGTGTATACAACGACAGACCAGGCTGGACCAGGTTCACAGTCGCCTAGCCGGACGTGGGTCAGGCAAATAAAAAATGAAATGCGGCCTAGTGACAGTGCACAAGGGGGGTTGGGTTGGGAGACCGCGAATCAAGTCAATAAAATTCAATTTGCTCTCATCAGTCGAGCGGGGCGGGGACTAATGTGGCTGCCTAAGCCATCCTACCGACCCTCCCCAGCTCCCCCACTACTCGTTTATGCGTTTAAGTAAATACAAGCACATTAGGCTAGGCAGAAGGAAATAACAACAACAACGGGAAGAAGAGCAACAATGGCAACGGCAGCGGCATTTCTCGCTTTTGCTTGGGTCGCTCGAAAAGCTACTTAGGCAAACACGCAGAGCTCAAAGAGCAAGGCATGAGAGAGAGAGAGAGAGAGAGAAAGTGAGAGGGGGAAGAGATAGAGGGAGTGAACCTTCATGGAGACCTAGCTGCCCCCCTCAAACAAAAGCTGCTTTGGTCGCATAAGAAAACACTAAATCAGACAGACATGGGCACAGACAGTGCAAGACAGACGCAGCAGCGAGAAAGAGAGAGAGAGAGAGAGGGAGATGGAGACGGAGAGAGTCGTGCTCTCTCAAGCCAGCTGAACCTGACATTCTTGGGGTGTCAATACTCGAGTCAATACTTGAGTCCCATCAGTAATTCCTCGAATGCTTTTGCAAATTCTCAACACTTCACGAAATCCGTTTCATTCTTTATTGCTGGCCAGCTTCTCTTCTTCCTCTTCCTCTCTCTCCTTCTCCGCCTCCCCTCTCTCTCTCACTCTCTCTCTCTAACTGTCCCTTGCTAGCCCTCTTTACATTTCTTTATTTAGTGCGCCTGTCACTGTCCAATTATGTTGATAATTTGGCTAAGCGGATTGCAACGGTTTTGACCGTCGAAAGATACGGTTTATACGAATATCCCAGCATCGGATTACAAGCGGATTAGCTTAGCGAAAATAGTGTGCAAGTGGGGTAGGTTGAGAAAAATGAGGGAAAACAGCCTGCTCTACAGAAAGATTTTAATCAAGTGAGTAAAAAGTTGCCCTAGGTTAGGGTTCGCTTAGGTTCGTTTGGGTTAATGTATTTAGTAAGCCTAAACATGGGTAGGCTTAGTCATAGCAAGCCATGCTGCAACAACAGCGTAGTCGATATAGCTATGTCTGCCTGCCTGTCTGCATCTCCGTCTGTTCATCGATATAAGCCCCTAGATCTCAGAGACCATAAGTGCTAGAGACAACAAATTTTATGACAACATTCACATATATTTAAGTATCTTAAAGTTTATTTTAGAATTCGTCCACGCCCACTTTCGCCCACGCAAATCGTTAGAAATCGCTTGGCTTGCTTCTGCAAACCCAAAGCAAATAAGCTGAAAATTAAATTTGAAAATCCTCGCTGTGTCTGCTGCATAATGCAAACAATCGACCATCAATCATCATGCAGATATCTGTGTTATATATACGATTTAGCGTTAATCGAATGGAAATCACGAACATTCGAAACTTGCTAACAAAGCAAGAATATATTTCGGGGCAACGATTCATTATGATTCGTTCGCTATTCATATTTTACGTGCCCGAACTGAATATGAATGCGAAAGCGAAACAGACTCCGCTTTTTCCCATGCCCCAGAGCATTGGCCCCGACTCTGCTCTCTCTCTTTGACCGTGCTGCGCGTCAATTGGACGAAGAGAACTTTAGACTCGCATAGTCTTCACATAGTCTTGCTGCCCCTTCTTCCCAACCGCTTGGCGTCATGCATGCGAGACAGTTAAATCTCTTGAACCAACACTTGACTGAAGACCCCGAAATGCCAAAGTTGCAGATAAAGTTTCAATCGTATTGAAAGTGCGCAACAAGCGAAAGACCTTTTAGAGTTCACACACACACATACACATGTATCGGTGTATCTGTGTGTGTGTGTGTGTGTGTGTTGTGCCTATTATGACAGCTATGGCATTGGTTCATTGTTTATTTATTGCACTGATTCAAATTTGTCAGATTCACTCGCATTGTTTGCATTTTTTTTTTTCTTTTCTCTCTCGTTTTTCGATGCTTGTTTCTTTTTTTTTGTATCGTCTGGCTGCAAATGAATAAATTGTGAATAAATTGAATCGTCTCGAATATGCAAAGCTGTCGGATTTCAATGGAAAAGCTATGGCTACGTTTCCTGCCAGCCTGTCTGTCTCGATGTGTCTGTCGGGTCTTACCTTGACTTAACTTCCCTTTCCCCGTTTATGCATAATGCTCCAGACTAATATCTTCATATTCCCCCCTTCCCCGCCCGACAGCCCCCGCGCCACACCTAGTGTAGGCGTTGTCTGGCTGAGCAATTAGCATGCAGGCACTGACCCGACATCGAACATTTTTTTCTAACGATATTTGTGATTATTGTGCGAATAAATCAAGCATACGACGAGTAGCACGTCGCAGCACACATACGCCACGTTGTCCAGTGAAATGTGTAATAAAATATGCTGCCCTGTCGTCAGCCCCCGCTCTCTCTCCCTCTCTCTCTCTCCCTTTCTCTTCCCCTGTCTTCATCCGGCTTTGGCTGGAGAAGTCTGCCTACTGATTAAAGGTTAATAAATATTTCATTGAATTTGCCAGTTCACAATTCGCTTAATATCGAACGGATGCGTCCGGCATCTCGATGTGCTTTAATGCTCTTTTAATGCTAACCCGCCTCATGGCCATTGCCCTTCAGGCCTGCTGTAACGTGTAACGGTTCAAAGGCTAAGCCCAGCCATAAACACTTGACGCGTTGTGCTCTGGGGCCACGTTTTGGGCCATCACTCAGCCACTTTTGACCTGCAACCGCCTGGCTCCGTGCCCTGGAAGGCATCAACACAGTCATCAACGTCAGAGTGAGCTTTCTCTCTCTCTTCATCCGGGTCAGACGCGATGTCAGCGATTTTGAAAACCATTTCGCAAATGGCTTCTACGCTTCTCTCGCTTTGCGGATTCACTTTGAGCCGATCGGCCGCTTTGAGCCCTCCTCGTCTGGCAAGCGCTGTGCGATGACTTTTCTCAGCCGAAATCCACTTGAAATGCAATTGCCAAGCAAACGGATTTACCACAAATTAAGCTACCCAGCTAAACGAATGCACTCAACTTAAAAGCGAATAAGTTCAGGTATTTTCATGGCAAGTTCTATGTTTATAATTGCAAAGATATTCCCAGATATCATTGGCTTGCCAACAATGAGTGTACACATCAAAACTAAACGTTGTAGCTTCAAAATTACGCTTGTAATTTGATTTTGAACAAATTACGGGGGCGGTAGAAGGCGTGGCTTAATTCTATAACAAACTTGCACTACTTACGAGTCTCGTCACAAAATTTACTGGCTCTGGCTACTATATTCGTCGAGTTATACGCGTTCATACAGACAGCATTTGTTTTAATTCAGTTTAAAAAGGTTCGCAACAGCACAAGAACTGAAACCGAATTATTGCCACAATTATTTTGGCAGTCTCGAGACCAAATCCTCTTACCAGCATGTGCATGTTTCCTTTTTATTTTGTTTTATTTCGTTACTCTCTTCAGCTCGCCCTCTTCTACCTACCTTCTGCTTTATCTCCGTTGTACATAGATGCAATTAAAACGTGATGTGAAAAGCCAAGCATTTTGCCCGCACATCGCACAAATTGCTACTCGGCCCCACCTCTTGCTGTCACTCTGCCACACTCTCTCCCTTTCTGTCGCTGTCTCCCTTAGCGGGTGTCGATGTGCCTGGCACCTGGCCAAGGTTGGCACCGCACTGATTGCACCAGCTGAACCCTTTGCACGCAGGGATGGGCAGGGGCGTGAAAAAAGTTATTATGCGAACATATTAATAAACATAATCCCGAAATCATATACGAGGACATGAAGCTGACGTGGTGGGTTGACGGGAATGAAACCGGGTTGATGACGATGACGATGATGAGGATAAGCATGATAAGGATGAGCAGCACGATGGGGATAAGCATGAGCGGCATGCCGATGATTACGGTAGCCTGGGAGACTGGGCGTATGGTTTTGGGACGCCTGCCTCCACTCCCCCCCCCCACCAAAGTTTGCCTAAGAGTATTTTTCATACTTTGTGCATATTAAATTCATTGAAAAGATTTGTAACTTTTTGCGCTTTTTCTTTCATTCTTTCGTCGCTGCTGCTGCTCATTTTGTAGTCCAATGCAAATAACAAAGGATCCGCCTCATTTTCTCTCGCTCTCTCTCTGTCTCACCCCCAAAACAGGCTCAGGCATAGAGTAAACGTGGGCCAAATGTCTGTAAATGAGTAATAACTGTGGCTGGCAAATACCGAAGGGGGCGTGGAGCAGGCAGCATTTTGAGATTGAGATGGGTAAAGCAGAGTCCCGAGAGTGTGGGCGAGGGAGAGCACTTTCGTTGTGGGCTGGGGCTGGCAGTTCCTCGGAAGTACACGCCGTGAAATTTGTTTAGGTTCATTCGGGTTGCCTGAGAGGGAGGGGGAGAGGGGAGTCTGTTTTCTTTATGTGAACAAAAAACGTTGCATCTGTTTGCTTTGCATGCGAATGTGTAAATATTACTCTATTTCACAAGCTAGTGAAGATAATATAGACTATAGGCATGAGATGCAAATATTGATTAAATTATAAATAGCTGGAAGAGCCCGCGTTTTGCGCTTTAAATTTCGTTTAGGCAAAGCCACAAAACCTTTAAGCCAGCCAGACAGTATGGTTAAGGCAACATATATATATATAGTATATGCCTTGTTCTATATTTTTGGCCCGCATTAAATCGCCCAAAAATAGCACAGAGCCTGAGACCTGCGAATTCTTTTGTGTCTCGTGTATTTTTTTCTGTCTGGAGCTCGACAAAAGAGCTACAATTAGACGAATCGCAATCGAGAATAACGCTGATTGTATAAGTTGTTTGTTTTTGGCAGTAACCATAATTTTATGAAGGTTTTCCAACACTGCTTAAAATTTATTAAGCATAAAATACTGGGAATAAGAAGTACATTTTTCAAGTTAAGAAATAGCCTGGCTTAGAGAGTTGGACTTATCGATAGTATCGTAGTATAACACTAATATAGATAGTATCGTAGTAGTTTGTTACAAAAACATAGGGAAATCCATCCGTCCATGCACATCAGCTAAGCCATTGTTTGTGGCACTATCGATAGTTTTTAAGGGTTTTCCAACACTATATAATATAATTTAAGCATAAAATACTGGCGATAAGAAGTGAATCTTTAAAATTAAAAATCAAACTTTGCTTGCAGAGATAGTATCGTAATATTTTGTTACAAGAACATAGAAAAACCTATCCATCCAATCTATGCACATCAGCTAACCCTTTTAGATACATATTTACTCGAATATATCATATTAAGATTACTTATTTGTACGCTGAAAATAACGTCGGTTGAATAAGTCGATGGTTTGTGGCACTATCGATAGTTTTTAAGGGTTTTCCAACACTATTTAAGGTAGTTTAATCATAAAATACTGGCGATAATAAAATTAAAAATCAAACTTTGCTTGCAGAGATAGTATCGTAATATTTTGTTACAAGAACATAGAAAAACCTATCCATCCAATCTATGCACATCAGCTAACCCTGGTAAAACCGTCAGCTAGATAACATATTTACTCGAATATATCATATTTAGATTACTTATTTGATTGATACACGCACAGTAGGTTTAATTAATGATCGCAGATAAAAGAATTGATTTATATTGATTAGCTTGATATATCTCAAGTTTTTGCATAGCTATAGGGGGGTTATTCCTTCTGTTTTTTACCTTATGCCGTGTAGTACGAGTGCGTCTATTGACACAGAGACGCTGATTTATGCATAACATTTAGCTGTGATATTTTCTGGCGAGGCATGAGCCTTGGGCCACCTGCACGCTGCCAGGTACGGCAGGAGCAAGCTCTGTTTCTTTGTTTTTGCCTTCACGCTTTACTTGCCGCGTACCACGTGCCACCTTGCCACATGCAAACTTTCTCAGCGATGACAGGGACGCGACGCGACGACGACGACGGCTGGCACCCCGAAAACACTTTGAAAGCAATAAAATGAGCAATTTTTACGATTAATGGCGAAATAAAGTATCGCTTTTTTCTCGATTTTGTGTCCGTTTGATGCTTCGATTCGCTCGGCTTTTCTCGATTTCGCTTCGCTTCGATTTCATTTTCGTTTTCGGTATCGTCTTTTGTTTCGTTTCGGGTTTCGCTCGTTTCGTTCGGCATCTTCACGTGCAACCAATGAGGCAAAATCGCGCGCTGTGACGTAGCTTGTATTGTAGCCGGGCTGCAGTTGTTGCTGCTGGCCATAAAAATGCCAAATAAAATCGGGAATTAATCAACTGTACGACGCCTGCAAAGCTGAAGGATTTACGTGCTGCGACGCAACGAGAACACGAGAACGAGATCGAGGTCGAGGCAGGGTGTCTTCGTCTCCGTCTCCACTCGCCATTGTCGTCCAACTTGCCCTCTCTGACTCTCTAATTTTATGGCATTTGTGGCTTTGATTAAATTGCCTTCGTTCGCCCAGGCCCAGTCACAGTTGTAAACTTATAATCCTGCCTGGCTCGCACAACCCACTCTCCCCTCCCCCCAACCCCTCTCACGACCCGTATTCCAAAGCAGATCCTAAGTCGCATATGAGTTACTTAGTCAGCATTTTAATGAGAACAATACGCACTGAAGATGATTCTTGGGGTTTTACGACTCGTGAATTGTGCTTTGATATCGCGATATGTAAATGAATACGCACAGAGGCTTCCACACTCCACACACACTGAATTATATATGAGTGTACATATCGTACTTAAAAGTTACGAGATATGTCTGCAATTGACTCGCCGACTTAATATTCAGCATGTTACGAGAAATCGCATTGAAATGTTTCGCTTTTGCTTTGCATTTATTAGGCTAAAGATGATTTGATTCATGCTGATTAGGAATATATAAAGATAAAGATAAAGTTACACATAGATATATTTATGCGATATACGATACAGGCAATTTTATGCTTGTAGTTTATTGCGCTACTTATACTTTCATCTATTCATATTGTTCATCACATAAGTAATTTCTTTCCATACTATCGACTATCGTAGTGATTACATAACCTTCGGTCGTGTGCTGACATCATCTATAACTCTCAGTAGAGCACTGTCTTCTTCTACAGTGTCTACTCTTAACTTTATATTGGCATCTACTTTCATTACCATCGACTATTGCAATCATCGCATGACCTTACTATCGTTATTTGCTTCATTTGCCCACAAAAACATTTGAAATGTTCCATTACTATCGCCCATCGTTACTATCGCATGCTATCTCTATCGTTTTGGCTGCCGTCGTCTATAACAACACTACAGCAGTCCAACAACTTTCTGTTATAGCCTTACTAAATCATAATCATCGCATGGCCATACTATCGTTATCTGATCTAACTGCCTAAAAAATAACTAAACTGTCTCATTACTATCGCGTAACGTTACTATCGCATGCTCTTTCTATCGTTTTAGTTGCTTAAGCTGTCTATAAAACCATTTCAGCAGTCTAATAACTTACTGCTCTAGCCTCACTATCGTTTACAACATTCTACGCCTACTTCTCATTACTATCGATTATGGTACACCCAAACCTAGACCTACGTCTCATTACTATCGACTATCTATCTATCCACCTAGCCTAGTTCTCTCCATTATATCAACCTTTTCTATGCTTATACAAAGCAATTACTTTCATTACTATCGAGTATCGTTATCATCGCATACGTTGCCTACCGTTAGTCTGCCTTTTTTTTTGAGGGGGAGTGTATTGTGGTTGTTGTTTTTGTATCCTCCCATTGTCCTGTTCCCTGTCAGCTTAGACAAATCAGTCTCAGGCCTTGTACAACAATAGATATTTGATTTGCGATACGTAGGCCCACTCGCCCACGGCTCGAAACCCACGACGCACAAACGTGTAGGCCTCGTTGGCATAATGTGTTCTCTCATTGCTTGCTTGGGAGGAGAGCGACGTGAGCGCGTCAGGATTCACCTAGGCCACCAAGGTCTGGCAGGGCGACTCGTACAGCGACACCGACGCATGCGAGATTATTATCAAAGGCCGAGCCAAGTGCCCCAAGGAAAGCAGCTCCCACGCTCAGGCTGATGTTCCTGTTCCTGCTGCTGCTGCTACTGTTCCTACTTCTGCTCCTGCTACTGCTCCTACTTCATCGTCTATGGCGCTACACCCTCTGCCGTTTCGTCTTGCTTTCCTGTTTCTGTTTCCTGTTCGCTTTCAGTCTGTACTCGTATTTTGTAATTTATGATGGCAAACGTTGAGTGTTTTATGTGTACATCATACTTATTCGCGTGTGGGCGTCTCTGCGTGCCTGGGCGTGGCAACCAAACACACACACATACACACACGCGCATAACTTCAATAAAAATTCATAAATTATTGTTTATGCGTATTGAATTAAGCGACACGAGAATGGGCACCGCGTACGCCCTGCTCTCCACTCTCGCACACGCCCCAAAAATTACGCATACGCCTCATCTCCTCTCCCCCCATCACACACAGCTGGGAAATTTATGCAAAAAATTCTTCAAGTCGCTGCAAAAACTTGCGCCTGCGACATTTCTCTGTCAATAAAATTGGAAATTTGCTTTAGCCACGCCCACAAAAATGCCAGGCACACACAGCGCAGTCGGTGATATTTGTTATTTATTGAGATTTGTTTACATTACGCTCTATTTGGAATCTGGCATGCCAAGACGAGGCAAGCCCACAGCTGGCCACCGGATGAGGTTGGAGACGCCATCCCCCTCTCTTGCCCTCCCCCTGCCATTACTTATTCCTTCTCCATGCGTTGCCCTTTGTCATTGCTTTACATATTTCTACTACACTTGCCGTCAGCATTTTAATATGTGTTTACTTCGCTGAGCGGGGCAGGGTTGAAATATGCTGGTTGTGTGGGCGTGGCAAGTCAACAGGCGAAACATGATGCCGGAAAAAGTCAAACAACAGTGCAGTGCGGCGGGAGGAGGGGGGGGATGGCTCAAATATTTCAAATATATACATGTGTATATTGACCAGATTAACCAGCGGCATTTTTTCAATTGCTTTGCATGATATCGTTAACGGTTTATTGACATAATGAGAAGGATTGAGTGGTAGTTAGAGCTGGCTTGAGCTATATATCATATTTAAATAAAATATCATATTATAATAATCAATTATTAGGGCTAGTACTAAGCATGGCTTCACCAAACTCAGGCAACTTTAGTCATCGGTTGAGTGTCAAGTTTGAAGCAAATTTAGGCCAGATAGAGCGACTATACCTCAAGCTATAGTGAACAGTCATATAGCCAAAATGTGTAAGAAATTCGGAGAGCAAAAAAAAATCTAAAAAAAAAACGGTAAGAACTAAGTAAATTCCGCTTCATTTGCGCACTTGAATGAACCAAGCGACCAACGGGGCGTATGCGTAACGTGCTGAAGTTGTTTGTGTTGCGTGTGTGTGTCGAAGTTGTCATAAGCAGACATAGCAGGCAGGCGGGCAACATCAACAACAGACAGGCACATACATAGGCACACACAGGCAGAGGAAGAGGCAGAGGCACTCAGGCAGTCGCATTAGCTGTGGGCGCATCACTTCATTTAGTTGCCTTTTTTGTGGACTGTGTATACCAGTGTGTAGGTGTGTGTGTGTGTGTGTATGTGTGTACCTGCATTAGCAATTTATGCTGCCTCTTGTTGTTGCTGCTCGCTTCTCTGTTTGCTTTGGGCGGCAAAAGCTGAGGCAAATATTTAAAGTTCATAAGCCGCGCAAATCCCTTGCAAAATTAATTAAAAATGCGACACAAACAACAACAGAAACAGCTGCCAAATGCTGCTGTTGTTGTTGTTGTTGCTGTTGTAGCCGCTGTGATTGACTTGATGAAGGGCAACAAGGACAAGAATGTCGTCTATAAAGCCTAAGCAGCGGCTAATGCGACGCATTAATTAACCTAATGCACGGCAAAATAAAAACGACAACTTGCAAAGACGAAGGAGGGCGAGAAAAGGGGGGAACAGCAGAAGAGGGAGTGAGAGAGAGAGAGAGAGGGAGACAGACAACGAAAATATATAAATAATTAAATAAAATAAATATGCGCATTAAATTCAGTTCAAATGGGCGTGGCACACTAAGCCTGTCGCCAATAGCTCGAACAGCGACGAAATGAAGTCATTAAGCCAAATACGGACACCCCCGGGGTAGATAGCGGGTTAGATAGGGGGGCAACCAGAGGAAGTTAGGGGGATGATAGGGTGGTACATAGAGGGTGCAAAGGGGGTACATAGCAGTAACCCCCCTCGGGGCTAAAGCATTCCCATTAGACGCAGCTAATGATACGCCGCATTTAAATATACGCATATTTATACCATATGTATCTATAGGATACAAAAGTATCTACGCCTGTTTGTGCGTGCCACAGCTTATGGAAATCTGTCAAAATATTTTCGCATGACATTGCAGCCTTTCGCCACAGCTTAAAAGGTGTGAGTATAATCTAATCTGTGCGTAGCGTTTAAATAAGTTTCCCAAAACTGTGGACAATGTGTCGCCATTGCCAAAGCCCAAGCCAAGGTCGCCGCCAACGAAAATTGGAAAACAATTGACAAGGGTGTCGACTGAGGCAGAAAACCGAAAAAAAAAAAAATAAATAAATAAAAAAAGAATACGATGTGGGCCTTCCCCTTTACCTACACGAAAGTTAATAGGCAAAAGTTGAATTTAAATAAGTTTCAGAAAGAGCTTAACAATTCGCGTAACTCACCAGGGGGATGTGACGAGTTGGCAGCGCCTTCGCCTCGTATGGCGTATTAGTTTGAAAAAAAAATTGAAAACAAAAAGTAGCTACGATTTCGAGGTAATTTTATTTTAATTGTTTCATCATATTTTGCATAAACTTCTGCGAATCAATTTTGTAAGGTATGAGCAAACTTTTTTTAGACTAATGTAATTTTGATCAGGGTAAGTTTTCTAACGGGGCTAGACTGGGCTGGCTGTATAAGTACATAGATAGATAGATATATTTTTCTCGAATAAAATTTGCATGGTAATAATCAATGTACACCAAAAACGAACGTGCTAGCTTTAAAATTGCGTTTGTAATACGCAACTATAAAATATAGGGGGCGTGGCAAAAGTCTAAACCATACATACAATACCTTCGAGTGTACCCACCAAATTTTCTAGCGCTAGCTCTTGTAGTCTCGAAGTTCGAAGCATTCATACAGACAGATTATGAATTTTTCTGTAAATTCTGAACAATCTGTATACATTACTCTTTAATTTTTCAACCAAATTTCTGAGAAAATTATGTAAATTATGAATGCTAAACATCACTTTACATTAATCTTTCAGCATGAAGGCCCAACAGGTTGTCCCTAACAAGTTGTTGGCGTATTTAAAAAATGAAGCAAAAAATCAAAATGAACTTGTCAGAAATTTAAGCTGGCATTTTGACCTTGTATCGCTGCGCCCTTTACACCCGCCCCCCCTCCCCACATCCCTGCTGCCATGCTGGTATCACTGCCGTATCCTGGAGGCCTCTGAGAGCGCGAGCGAGAGAGATCATCAAAAATATTTGAGCTAAGAACCGGAACAGGCAGCGCGGTGTGGGAGAAGTTTCCGGCATGTAATAGTCGCTAAACTGCTGCGTCTGGCACTCACAACCACACACAGACAAGCCGGCAAATACACACACACACACACACACATATACATTCCGGCATTCATACACACACACCGACACACACTCAACATGACACAAACCCAAAGATTAGGGGAATCTGCATGCATAATGGGATACTTAAACGCACACACCATTTTTATACACAGCTTTGCTTCATTTTTTTCGTGCTGCTATATAACACTATATACATATACACACACACATCTCTGTATGTGTGTGTGTGTGTGTGTCTGTGTGTAATTTCTGTTCTGCTGCCTGACTGGCGCCCATTGGCAGACGCATAATTTATTGCTTCGTTTAATTTTTGACAAACCCGAGCGACGCTTGAAGGGTTGCCCAGACCCGCAGCTGGCTGACGATGGAGATGTGCATGTGTATGTAGCCGTACACTCTGCACGAACTGCGGAGACGCCCGCCCGCCCGCCCGAGCGAGCTGTCCGCATGCAACAGTGCGTATGCTTGATATGCCGCGCTGCCAAGCGTTAAAGGTTTGGCCTGGCCAAGGCGCGGTAGAGCGAAATACACTGAGCTAGCCGTCTACCTAGACCTCCCGAACCCTCAAGCCCTTGCCCACCTTCCCCTCAACCCATACCCGCCTTCTGTCTTACCCTTACCCCTACGCTTCTGCCCCTGCAACCCTGCTTCTCTAGAGCATTTTGTAACCCAAGCATCGCCCTGCGGCTTCAGTCCGTCGCTTCTGCCATACAAATTTGTGAATGGAAACGAGCGTATCGATGGCGACAGCCAGCAGAGGGAGAGAAAGAGAGGGGGGCAGAAAGAGAGAGAGGAAGAGCGGGAGCAGGACGTCGGGTCGCTCTGGGGCAGCCATAAACTGTAAACAGTAAACTGTTTAAACTTTTCTGCTGCTGCTTATCCCAGTTGGTAAAAGCGCATGAAAGTGGCATAAAAAAGCAGACAAGTTAAATTATTATCGCAAGAGGGAGAAAGAGCGTAGTAGGAAGAGTGAGAGAGAGAGGGAGAGAGAGAGAGAAGGAAACTGTCACTTAAGTTCGCCTTGCTGCGCTGGGGGAAATCTTGCAAAGGGTTTCAGCCATAGCCGTCGAAACCGTCAAAAGCCACAGCGACTTGGCCAAAGAAACTGATTCAATTTAAATGTTAACAATTTACACAAATGTCTTACTTATGGCTCAGGCACACACACACATCCAAGTGCAAACATGCTCAAACACGCACGGACAATCATAAATGCAGCACACTCACGTAGTAGGCCGTAGGCTTTCAAGTCTTTCTCTAAGTGCTCGTGCCGGGCTACCACTTAAAACCTGAGTTGTTCTGCGGGGAGGGGTGGGATGGAGTAAGATGCTACAGTGAAACCACCTAAACGTTACCACTGACACCGATAAATGTCAGTTAGTTCTATGTAAAGTCCACTCTTTGCTAAAAAGAGCTGTAGGGCAGTAAATCTAAATATATCTTTTAATAATCGATAACTGAGCTTGGAGCAGCTCTGCTTTAGTCCACTAACGACAATAGCTATAGCTGCTCAATAATCGATAACAGCCGAAACCCGATCAATTGATACCGATCCTCTCGCTCGACTTCGCCCACACTGACCGATAGGCAGCTTTCTTCGCGCACGCCTTATCGCCTGTCAATCGATAAGCAAGCGTAGTCTTCCGCATGAGTCGCCTGCGACGCCCAACTTGTTGACTTATCGATTGTTCTCAGTGCGACAAAGACATTTGTCACAAGTTGACAGCAACAATTCCTCCACGCGATGATAAAGGCAAAGGCAAAGGCGATTGCGATGGCGATGGCGACTGCGACGACTAGACTAGCCTGGCTGGCAGCCAGGAGGGGGGAGGGTGTGTGCATGGGCCTGTGCGAGCATTATGACGCCTACGCATACACCGAGTAACATGGGCACACACATATCAGTCAAACGGGATTCAACATTGACACGTATAATACATTAGCATCGGTTATTGTCTTAGCGCAAGTGGAGGAGCAGGAGCAGGAGCAGGAGTTGGGGCAGAAGGAACTCGAGCTGAGCCACGCTGGCAGCTCAATTCCAAGTGGAGCGCAAGACTCGTTTACCATTTACCGTTATCTATGCATGAAGCTACCGGTTCCTGCCCTGCTGCCCTACTGTCTCTCCATCCTAGCCAAGTCAAACATTTAGCCAGCACGTTTATCGCCTCAGCGAGCGAGCGAGCGAGCGCGCGCGCCAGTGTTGCCACGTTTGATTTGTTTGCTGTGCTTAGCTGCGCATCGACAGGGAGTGCTGTGTGTGTCTGTGTCTGTGTGTGTGTGTGTGTGTGTGAAAGCGTGTGTTGTGCCATGTGTGCTCTGTGCGCTCTCCGCTTGCATATCAAGCAGCCTGAGCCAGAGACTGAGCCAGTGTCACAGGCAAGCCTGCTATTTACATTGACATCCACGCCCTATAATCCCTTTTGCCGTGAAAACTCAAGTGCAACCTGTGTGCGCACGAAATACCCTGTAGGATGAGCTGAGCTAAGTTGCAGCTGACGTGGAACTTGGAGCAGGCAAATAAGTCACCCGTCCTACGGTGAGGGATAGGTAAGGAGCGAGTGGGAGTGCAGTCTAAGTAGCCCTACTCTGCACTCTACCCTACACTGTGCTCTTCCCTACCCTGTCACCTTTCCTTCTCTATACTCTGTACTCTGTCCTCACCTGTACTCTACTCTGCCCTGTACTCTACCTTACCCTACCCAGTGTTCTACCCTACATAGTACTCTACTCTACCCTAGCTTAGGGTACAAGTTACACGATATTCTACCCAACTCGATACCCTACCCTACCCTGTACTCCATCCTACCCTGTACTCTTCCCTGCCCTTTACTCTACTCTACCCTGTAGTCTACTCTACGCAGTACCCTACTCTACTCCCACGCTGGCAAAGCTGTGAAAAATATGACTAAGCCGAGGCAAAGAAGGAAGGAAGCTGCAAAAAGTGTTTGGCCTTGCACACACTCGTTGCTTGAGTGTATCTGTAAGTATGGCTGAGTGTGCGTGCGTGGGTGTGCCTCTCCAGACTGTCCAGTCCGACAATGGACAAGCCGCAACGGGATGCAAATAAAAATGTGCTTCGGAACTGAATGATGAATGGGGACGACTGCAAGTGCCTCGCCCTGTGCAACTTAAATCGACCGAATTGACAAAGTCCAAGTAAGTAGAGGAGCTGCAAGAGTAGGGGGAGAACAGGCGGGCAGGTCGTAGGAAGATGGAAGCTTGAGGTATTTGTGGGCAACTCTCTGGGTAACCCTTCCCCAAAGTCAAGCACAATTGAAAACTTTTCATAAACCACAAGTCAGTGAAAAGTTGCATTAAGCTAACCAAAATTAATACACCCAGTGCGAACTGGGAGCTAGACAAACAGTGTCTAGACCGAACTAACCCAAGATTAGTTTGGCCTGGAAGGAGAGGGAGGAGTGAAAGTTGTAGTTGCACTAGCAAACAAAGAGGATTCGATTACTGTGTAAACCTAATACAATAAACAGTTTAATTTGCTGAAAAGTTGGGATTTTCAATTTCTGTAGAATAAGAATACGAGTTCTGCATGGATTTGGCTGCTGAACAAGAATATACAGCTTTAGTTGAGGGCTTGAGAAGCCTTTAATATCACTAATTGATTGCAAAACGTGGAGAAGTAGAAGAGGTCTACATTTTCTTGGAATTTTTGCCACTCCCACAAATATTCAATCGTTCAAGAAGTTATTCGATGATACCTAAGGCATTTCTGCTCTATAATCCGCTTACCTCAATAATAAACAGCTTAAGACAATTATTGAATTAAATTAAATATACATAGTGACATCAAAGAAGTAGGAAAAGCGACAGGGTAGAGGGAAGAGTCCCGAGTTAAGTCGAAAACAAACGTTTTGCAATCACTTCAATCAATATAATGCAACCGATTTAACTATCGACAAGGGATGACAACTCTGGAGCGTGGTTGCTTTGGGACAAACGGTTTATTCAATAGAGAATCCACTGCATTGGTAGAGAAATGAATAAAGAAAATAAACAAAAAAAAAAGGGAGGGCGCACACAAATGAATTGCGTAAATTTGCAATTTGTGTTTACAGCTGTTTTGTTCTTTTACCATTCACCCCGCCCTGCCCTACTTCACTTTCTTTACCTTCTCCCACCCTTGCGCCACTCTTCTCACCGTTTTTGTGGCATGTGAATTGCCCCAAATTAATTTAACATGGCGTTGGGAAATCCATAAAACGCTCGCGCTCGCGCTCGGGCTCGCGAAAGAGGCAAATATTTAATTTTTGTGAATGACCACATCCGTTACCGTTAAACCTGCGACTATACCGGGTCTAGACGAGCTATGTGTACCGTTATACCGTAATACCTGTTTACCGTAACGCTTTCAACATGGCATACACATTACCCAGCATTTCTCCCTCTCCCATCTCATGCCCATCAAAGCGAGCGCATGAAATGAGCGACTGACATGGCGCAGCAAGGGGCAGGAAGTCGTGCCACTTCCCCGGCCCCTTGCCGAGTTGAGGGTGAGCTATGAAAGGACACGCAAAATAAAAAAAAAGGCAGCAGCAAAGGCAGCCTCGCAACGGCCATGCTCGACTTGGAGTTGCAAGCGAAGATTTGATATATTGAAAGAATTTGCTTAAAAATTGTGTTTTTTATTCTTCGATTGTTCTGAAATTTTCGTAGCACATGCTTGAATAAATATTATTTTGAAGGGTTAAACGGTTTTTGCAATAAACTAAAAAGTTAGCTTGAGAAATACACTTGAACTCGCTTTGGTAATGCCGAAAAATCCTATGTTCAGCTAAGCCCGCAATAAAACCCTTTATAAATGCTTATTACTACTATACACTAATTATGAAATTTCAGCGAAATCAAGAAAATATAACTAGCTTAACCTTTCCAGCAGTATCTTACAAGAAAATGCAAATAACTCATGGAAAAAGAACCTTTTCAGCAATACCTTAAACACCTACAGAACTTACCCCAATTCGACGTTCTATGCTCTACAGGGTATGCAACTGTGAACAGCAGTTACGACCACTCACATGCTACATTAAATCTATGGCGAACGGGCCGGTACGGCGGGTCTAACTTCTGCTGACCGTGTCCTTACCGTACCCCGACCCCAGCGTTACCTTTGGGGGCAACGTTTTGTCATTTCTACTAATGATTTCATTAATAAAATCAAATTAGCCTTGCCCTGCCCTACTTGCCTCCCCCCCGTAGAGTGCCTTGTGCGAGTGCGTCTAGGTGAGTGTGTTTGTGTGGTGTGCGTGTGTGTGTGTGTGTGGGTGTGGGTGTGTGGCACTACTTAACATTTAAGCAGAAGTTATGTTCGAAGCGCACAACATGAAAACATGCAACAACATTGAAACACGTCAGAATGTGTTCCGCTTTAGGAAAACTCCAAAAAAAAAGATCGAAACTTAGCGTGGTTTAAAGTGCGATTTCGTCTTGTGAATAGTTGGCGAAATTGTAGAGAATTGAACAAAGCGATTTTGTGGTAAAGCTTGTTGCTTTCATTCGCTCGTAATGCCACGCCTCTTTGATTCTGCTCTCCCACACACATCACATGCATTGTTGAGTTCATAATTTAATGCCGGGATCATAGTACCCCCCCCCTCACTCGCCACGTCTCCTTCGCATACGCCACAGTTCCACCCGCACATGGGGTTTTTCCTGCTGCTTAACCCGCTGACATATTTTCACATTTCTTTTGTTGAATTTTTTATGCTACTCTCTCGTTGCTTAAGCAACATGCTCCTTTGTGACATTTGACTCAACGCACACACACATACGCACACGGATACCGCGCACAATTGACTACTGTAACATGCACATTGCATACTTTTCGGCGCGGGCCAGGGCGGTGCGGTAGGTAAAAGTTTTATTACTTGAGGGGCGCGTGGCGGACTTTACAATTTGGCCAAAGTTGTAAAACTTCTTGCATCACACCCAACCGCACACAACATCACACCCTACACACACTAAGGGAAAATCATAAATTTTAATAAGCAAGCGGGTTCCGGGGGAGAAGGAGGCAGATATGCCGCCTGATGTTTAACTTGAATTAGGCTTAATCGAGTGAGACGAAATGATGGTAACTTGTGCATGAATCCCAGCGATTGCCAGGCTCGATGACAATTGTGTGTGCGTATGTGTGTGTGTGTGTGTTCACCGACAAAACGTTGCTTAAGCTCTACGCACACGGAACTGGTTCCGGGAACCAGCTAGTAAGCAGCAAGTGCATAAAAGCTTATGAATATTGAGCTGCATAGAATTTACAGAGCATAAGCTTATATTTTCAGAGGAAATATGCAAATGAACTAGTTCTTTTTTAAAGGCAGCTAAATTCCTTGACTAGTTCGTGCTAATGGAAAGCTAAAACCTTTATGTATTTGAAGCAGAAGCGAAAGTCGAAGCTTGATTGAACATATTTATATGAACTAGTTCCAGTTAAACGACAGCTGAGAACTGCCGGAACTGCTCTTTGAGCGGGCAAGCTGGAAGTGCCAGGAAATAAATGAATTTTAGACTGAAAATAACCTTAGAAATTGAGAGAAAATATTCAAGTGAACCATTTTATTTTATAGAAGAGCTGAGCTGACCAGAACTAGTTCGCTTAGCAACAGTTATACCATTTAGAACTAGTTCATTTACAGACCCAAGATTACTAAGTTTATGGCTACTCAAATAACCCCAAGTAACTAACACTTAAAACAAACCTTTATAAAGTTCTTGAAGCTCAGTTCATTTGAGCTAATTAATGAACTAGTTCGGCCGAGTGAAATATGCAGTCGAAAACGCGTCTGTGTAAAGCCAAAACAGCAGATAAATTTACAATTAAGTTACTTGGCTGGCCGAGGATGGAAGGGAGGAAGGACTGGAGAACGGGAGGGGAGCAGGGAGTATTCAGGCAAGAAGCCACAGTTGATGGGAACACGCCGCTTACGCTCATTTGAATGTCGTCAAGTTCTCGAGAACGGAAATGAATGTGCGCAATTTTGTGTGGCCAAAATGCGTTGAGAAAGAGCGAGAGAGAGAGGGCGAGGGAGAGAGAGCAAGAGGGAGCCAAACTATTTGGCGGACAAAGTGGCCTTGCGTACCCCCCCCCTTAGAATACCAACCACGCCTCTGCCTGTCAGCAAGACAAATACGACAAATGCCTGAGCGGACTTATGACTCCCGCTCACTTCTCTTCCAGGCTCATAACGGTAGCCTGTTGCCAGCTGTCTGTGTGTGTGTGTTTTCAGTGCTGTAAAGCGTTTTAGCCGCGAGCTAAATAAAACTTTGCCACATTTGCGCCTCAATTAGCTAGTTAGGCAAACAGAAATTTTTAAGCGCCGCCTAAAAGCAGGCAGCAAAATAATTAACAGCCATGTGCACGTGCATATATATGTGTGTGTGTGTGTGTGTAGGCTAAAACCGTTTAATTTCTTCATAAATTTATTATTTACAAATGCCGCGACAAAATGCACAGCCACAACGTGCTGGGGCGGGGGCAACTCCTGGGGGCACATTTTGGCTCGTTTAGCATGCAGCAGGCTGATAGCAGCGAATCAAGTGGCAGACAGCTGCCTCCTGCACCTCCAGCAGATCCAGATCTCACCCCTGCCAGCTACAACTGACACTTTGCCCCTTTGGCGCGCCCCCTTTTTTCTCTCTGTGAGACAACTTCAAAGTGACTTTGCACCACGTTTCAGCGACTGTCTGTCTCTCGCTGCGTATGTCTGCCTGTCTGTCTGCCTGCCTGCCTGTCTGTCTGCCTGTCTGCGTGTGTGTTTGTTGTTTCTTAGAAACGAAACTTTGCTTTCATCTCGATAACGCTGCTGAGCAACAGCAACGGCTCCAAGCAACACCAGCTGCAACATCAATAAAATTAACAATTTTAAGTCAATTAACTAATTGAGAGAGAGAAACAGAGAAAGAGCGTTACTCGCTAAGCATTTTTGGCGACATTTTATATTTAATTTGCACAGAACAACAAAAGTAAAGGCATCAATAAAAAATAAAAAAAAAAAACAGACTAAAAAAGGGGTTACCTACGAAAGTAACGAAGATTTTAAGTTTTACAGCAATTCTTGCTATAAAAACAATAGTAAATTGTTCTAAGAAGCTTCTGAAATTGGTTGAGTACACAAAGAGTATTAAACTATGCTAATTGCACCAGCTTAGTTGGGGTGTTTCGGAATAGAATACCTAAAAAAAACTTCATAGTGCAGCGATTATGTTGAAGTGTTGCCAACATATTATAAGCCCTGAAAAAAATAATTGGTATTAGTTTTGTAGTCATATCTTGAAAAATAGCGAAAGTAAGCCCATAGTTTCTATGCCAGCTATATAATATATAGCTCCAAGCCGGAGCTTTCGACTCATTTAAAATGTAGATCAATTAGATACATGTGTGCCAAATTTCATTAACTTAGCTCTAAATGGGCGAGATTTATTCCCTTTACAGCAGACGCACACGCTGAACATGAATATATATACATATAAATGCAATTAATGGGTTCGAAGAACTATGCAGCTGACCTTATTAAGAGTCTGAGTAAGGAAAAGCATATTTTGTTTTTAATATCTGCAAAATCTCACAAATTTCACCTTTGAAACAAAATATTATTGAACATAATATATCATGATATAAAATACCCCAAAAACATCACAAGCCATAACATAAAGCCCCCAACAAACATCAAATACCACAAAACAAGTATATTTATACGGTTATACTGACTTTTTGGGGCATTCCCAGTTCCGTAAACTGTGCAAAACGTCACGTATTTCGCCAATGCGGCAACGACAAGCTTTTATAGCTAACTAGTATATAAAATATATATTTATTAATGTATTTTTTCTATTAATAATGCAGAAACATGAATCTAGGTTAAACTCAATCTGAAAAAATCCACAAAATTGCTGCGATTTCGTACGCAGCGCAGCTGAGTAAACTTCAGATAATAATTCCTTGAAAAAAACACTCATATTTACGATAATATACATTTGAATATATTCCCCTTCATATTTATAGTTTCATATATCATATTTATGCACTCGTTAAAGTCAACAAACATATTTTTTTGGCGTTTTCGTTTGCGGGAATGCGTGGCAAACGCCGCAGCATGCCGTGCGTGTGTGGGTGTAAACAATTTACATGTCATTTGTTTACTGGCAAATTTTTGTCTTTACGCTTAAATAATGTCAATCAATTAAATTTACGCACAAACAGAGGGCAGAGCAAGAGAGGGGGAGAATGTGAGTGAGAGAGCGAGAACAAGTGCAGACAGACAAACAGGAAGCAGCAGGAGGGGCGGCAGGGGGCGTGGCAACCGCCTGCTGGCAGCATTTTATAAATTTTTCATGATATGCATAAGCGAGTTTATGCTTGTGTGTGCTGGCTTCAGCATCAGTGTGTGTGTGTGTGTGTGTGTGTGTGTGTGTGTGTGCCCAGCTCATAAAATTTGTAAGCGTGTTACCTTGTTGTTCTTAGCGTTGGGAACCGTAAAGTATGCTGCAGTTTACGTTGTCTGCCAAAGACAATGAAATTTAAACAGCAAAAAAAAAGAGAGGCAGGAAAGACAAAAGAAAACAAGACAGGAAAAAACGAAAGAGAGAAGAAAAACAATGAAAAAGAAACAATAATATTTATATGCCGAGTAGCATAACTTGTTGGCTTTATGGACTACGGCATTAGCTGTGCTGATGATGGCACATCGATTATTTAGCTCTGTGCTCAAGTCAGTTTCGTTTCACAGACACAATGCGAGAGGAGAGGAGGCAAGTCCAAGTCCCACAGCGCCATGCGAGACACCAGACTGACATAAGGGAGCGCAGTAAAAACGAATGATTTGCGACAGATTTCCATGTGAAATCTTTATTAGATGAACAAAAACGCAAAAAGTTTCACGGATTATGTGCCGAATTTGGGAAAGCTATGCCTGAGAAAGGTCTAGTTGGAACACCTAGGTATCTAAGGTCTCCCAGGTTTCTCAGCATGGAGGACCTAAAATCCACAAATTTCAAGAAATATGATAAAGAATCAATCTAGAGCTCAAACCAGAGAGATAGATAGATAGATATATAGACCGGATATAGATCTCCCAGGTCTCTGAGGTCTTCCAGGTTTCTCAGCATTGTAGACCCAAAATTTTAAAATTTTAACAGCTTTATTTTTTAATGTAGCATTAATCTAGAGCTCATACCATGACCAGAAAATCATTACGGAGGGAAATCGGTTAATTTTTAATGAACTTATGACTGAGGGAATTCTAGATGGGTCTACCAAGTCTTTAGGTCTCCCAGGATTCTCAGCATGGGTAGACCAAAAATTTTCAAATTTTAGTAGTCTTATTTTATGATACATAATTAATCTAGAGCTCAAGCAAATAATAAAAAGATATACCAAACGAAAATCGGTTTATTTTTAGGAAAGTTATGCCTGTGGGAAATTTCAATATATCTCTCTGGTAAAGCTGATCGGCTAAAGAACAGCTTTAAGCTCTGCTCTCAGGCTCTGTCTTTATCTAGCTATGTCTGCCCCTCTTTTTCTCTCTCTCCCTCTCGCTCTCTATCTTGATTGAGCAGACAACTGCCCTACTACTTCACCTGATAAACATACATGTGCCCAATAAATTTGTTTAAACTGGCACCGCAAATGATGCTGCAGCTTTTCAGCTGCGCAGGGGGGAAGCAGAGCGCAGGGCAAGTAAACAGCAGAGACAAGGGATATGGAGAAGTGAGACACGGACACGGACATGCTTATCTAACTCTACGTTCCGGCTGCACTTGCCGGCAGGGCCGGACAATAAGCAAAACATTGTTCCAGCCCGGGCTGGGGCTGGGGCTGGGCAAAGGATGAGAGGATGAGCGGTTGAACGGAGGCTGAGGGTGGTTCAGCTGCCACGCCACGCCCACCTGTACTCATGCCACTTAGGCAACTTTGGCTTTGACTATGCGTTGTGGTATTTTTACGACTCTGTTCCCATTTCGAGAGTGATGCAAGCAAGAAGAACGAGAAAGAGAAGAACGCTTAGCATGCCATTCATTCATATGTATACCCTGTGAATGGGGCAGCGAGATAGGAAGGGTATATCGGAATACAATACTACAGCATGCCTGCAGGGTACTTGACAAGTCGTGTCAACTCTGTCACGCTTCGTTTGTGAACTTCTTCATATTCGCTGCCCTCCCCTTGTGGCTGTACGGTATGTAGGTCTTTCTACTCCCTTGTCTTCTCTTCCTTTCTTCTTTTCTTTCTTTTTTTTGGCCAAGTGTATCGTGTGTTTGGCTGTAAGCTTTTCCTCGCCCGCAGCGTTAAATTCTTGTTAAAATATTATGAAAAGTTTATACAATTTTCCTTTGTTTGCCCCCGCTTTAAGACACGAGTCCAGTCTCAAAAAGTCTCATCTTGCTCGGCTTCTTTTGACTTGACTGTCCCCGATCCCTTCTCTCTCTCTCTCAGTCTCTCTCTCTCTCTCTCTCCTCTTTGTTATCTGCACTTCCTGCTTCATCTTATGCTTCCTTTAAGTCGCTTAACCCATTCAAATTTGACATTCGCCTCATTAATTCAATGCGCACAATTCGCAGTTCTCGCATTTGTTTCCACTTCACCAGTGGCGTCTGGCAAAGGGGGTTCGGGTTGCCTAATCGCTTAATGCGTACATTCACATTACTCTCAGCCATCTTACATTTACGGCCATGTCGCACCTAATTAGGCCAATTAAATTTTGACGAAAATTACGCGCATTAAATGCAAATTAAGTGTGAATTGAAATTAAATGCATGCCACGCCTACTTTACGACACGCCTGTGTCTCGGTCAATTGACATCGCGTGCCAGTGCGTTCCCTTTCAACTGCCTCAAGGTGATTTTCACACCTGGCAACCACACAAACTAACCTCAAATTGCATATAACTGAGTCAATTTACATTCGAAATCTGCAATACGAGTGGAAATTGATTTCCTCCTGTATAGCTCGATAAGAACTTTCAAAAATCTCAGAAAGCAAGCTGATTAGGATAGAAAATAGAATTTAAAACTAAGAAATATGTATTGATCAGGCAACGTGGCGGATATAATCAAGTTTAATTATTTTATTACACGATCAGTATCATTTTTTTTCTAAACAATGAAATTGCTAGCTTTAAAACTACACTTTCAATTCGATTTTTTTTAATTTACGTAGGCGGTAGAAGGCGTGTGTAAATTCTAAAACAAACTTGCAGCTCCTACAAGTCTTGTCAAAATATTTACTGGCTCTAGCTTTTATAATCTCTGAGATCTAAGCATTCATACACACAAACAAACCAGACTAGGCATAACAATATATGTAATTCGGCTTCTATAAGCACAGTTTATATCACGATATAACGATTGTTTGGGGTTCTTGTTATAAATAATTTTAGTACACTTAATTTTTCGAAAACGATAAACTTGATATCGATTATAATAGACATAACTCACTTTCATCTTTATACAAATTTAAAAAATAATTCTAGCAATGTTTTAGATCTGAGATCTGAGAAACAAGTTGATGCAAATAAAATTACAGTATAAGTTGAAAAACCATACCCAAGGCATTGGTTGGGTCAGTTTCGCTCAGACAATTGTTTTAAGGCAGCCAGGAGAAAGAAGAACAACAACAGTCAAAAAATGATGCCTCAATAAGCCTAACTCAATTTAAGCCAAATTGAAGCCAAAATTGCTCAAGCGCAAATCGAAGAACAAACAAATTTGAGGGAGGAAGAGAGAAGGACAGAGAACTGTGAGACTCTAGAGAACTCACTTAGTTCGATTGGCAATTGTTAAAGGTTTCTGTAAATATGTGCAAATCAGAAGGTGGCCAGAAGAAGGTGTCCTGCTTCGTTTCGTTTTCTATAAAAAAATTGTCTTTTATTCCTCTGGCTTAACAAAAAAGTAGGTAACTTTCTATCTCTCTCTCTCTCCATATGCGTTTGGCATATTGTCGGGTAGAATGGACATGAATCAGCACTTGTGAGAGCTTCGAGCTCATCAATCAAGTGGAAACTGCTTGTTGCCTGCAACAACTGAATCTGAGAAACTCAGAAACTCAACTACCTTTTGGGTTATTCTACCATCTGCCTGAAAAATTCAACTGGGCAACGACAATATGCTAATGAGCTTTACGCTCGCTGTCTGTAAATTTAAATGCGGTAGAGAATCGTGGCGGGTTACCAGGTGCCCAAAATGACAGTGCCTAATTAAATTAGCTTCACAAAAAAAAAGTTAAAACCGAGGAAAACCCTTTCATAAAACTCTTTTGATTGATTACCGCAAAATTTTCATTTTTTGGGTAATTTTTCTAATACAATTACCGTTCATACAAAACTCTTTGCTTTTGGTATTCATAATTATATTTGCGGTGCACTCACCTGTTCGAGCAGAAGCTGATTGAATATAATAAAGCACACAGCGCACACACTTCCTAAGCACTTTTGGTTTTTTTTTTGTTTTCGCTTTTTCTCGTTTAGATTCAATTCATTTCGTTTTACTTTTGCTCAATCTTTCTTTTTTTTTAAATTTGCGTTTCTTACTCGGTTTGTGGCACAGAAAAAAATATATCAAGAAAAACAATTGCTTTGATGGAGTTCAGCCTACACGCGATTTTCGTATTTTTTTTAAAAGCGATTTTCGAAACGTCTTTCGAGATTTTTGAAATTGGTTTTTTTTTAGATTAGGATGCTGCGCCGGCCACACAACCGTCGGTCAGAACATTCGCAAGCGAACTGCGCGCTTTGGATTCAAATCACAAGCCAAGTCGATGTCGCGTCGTCGTCGTCGTCCTGCTGCCCAAAACACGCACGAGGCGAGCCCGAGTAGCGGCAACCCGAAGCGAGCAGACGATGCGGCGTATGAGCGTTACGCTGCTGCTGAGCACTTCTCGAGGCGCCTCGCACTCACTCAACAACCTACGCGCTTCGCTTCACTCATCTCACTCAGCGTGCCGAGTGGGTTTTTGCTGCCCGTTCGAGGCGCAAGTGGACAATAAAATGGAGCGCAAACTGTAAGTGAATTAAATGAAATTAAGTGCACAATTTCAGATTACAATAATATATATCCACTTGTGACTGTCTAAACTTATGTTTAGCTCTTCCATTTCGAATTATTTTCAATAATAACAAATTTAAATTAGCTTCAAGCTTCGTGTTGATTGTTATCGATTAACTAAGCAGTAAAATGCCGATCATCAGTTATCGATTTAAGCGTGGCACACTGTAAATCCTTGTAAGCTTCTAATCTGCAAATCTGAAATATGTGATAAAAATAAATAATATTTATTTTCAGAATCTGCAGAGCTAAAAACAACTTGCTTAGTATCTGCATAAATTCCATTATCAAGCTGCGACATTTCTAAATAATGCTGCTTTAATTAACTGGAATTTCGCACTGAATCAATTATTCATACCAATAAATCTTAACTTTTCGCGACAAGATGCCAGATAGAAGAATGTGCTCGTCCTGTGTCAACTGCCCCACATAGCCCATACAGCATTTCCCATTTCCCGCTTTGGCCTTTTGCCATTTGCCTTTCGTCTATTGCCGCTAATTAATTTGATTTGTCAGCCTAAATTGCTGGCTTAATTGTTTTGTTGTGATTTTTATTATGGCATTCGGTATTATAAATCTTCGTTAGATTATTTTCTCGCAAGTGAAAACAAAAGAAACGAACGAGGCGACTTGATTAACATGAAATTAAATGGCACAAACTGATAATCAGCTCGGGAAGACCGCATAATTTGATTATCGCAAATAGAAATGGCAGGAATGGTGGCGCCGCGGCAGAATCCATTAACGACGCACCGAACGACCGCTTCCCGTCGTCCGCGTCGCACGCAACAGGCGCGCATGCAAATCTCCAAGGATTGAGCGAATGACATACAATATTTGTAAACAAAAATGAGTCGAAACGGCGCTGAGCAGAGACCTCGACGCAGGGGGTCGACTCAGGCCTGGACTGAATGGAAATATTACTGCGTTTTCGAAACGCCACTGGCTGCGCACGAGTAGTTCGACTCAACAGTGCGAAAGCACTCGAAAGTGGAGTGAAAATTTGAGTTACTTGTATTTATGAATGAAATCGAACAGCTTGAAGCGAATTAAATCCGTTGGGTTGGGGTAGGGAAATGCTGGCAGCAGAGCGCAGTCACCAATTGCGCCATTGCAAATTAAGTATAATAGACAACAGCTTGGCTTTAAGCCATAAAACGCATAATTAGGTCTAATGCACATGACGCCATTGTTGGTTCGGTCACGCTCTGCTTGCCAGTTTAATTCAATTATCGAACACTAATTGGGTCGCGATTGTAAGCGATACAAACCCATGCAGTGCACTTCATCATTGTTGCTAATAATGAATAATACAACTTGCCGGACAAATCACATATTTCCAGTAATAGAAGCCCGAAAGCGTATTTAAAAATTTTCGCGCACACGCTTCGGCGCATGGTTGTAAACGATAACGCGCCAGCTGACAATATATCGCACGTCAGCTGTGCGCTTGCTGAGTTGCCAAGCGCAGCTGATGAGCACGAACACTTGCTGTTAAATTAAAAATTTTAATTAATTAAACGACAATACATGAAATTAAATTTTTTTAGAGTAAAACTGACTTGAAAAAATTCAAAACGCATAAATTGATACAGCATTAAACGATATTTAGAGCATATCGATATTTAGACATATTTATGAAACACGCCAAAATGACAAGCAACTCTAGTTAATAATAATATACAGAACTATAAGATAATTTATATATTTTTTTGAGTTTATTTGTCGGGTACTAAGCAACTGTTTTGCCTATCGATAACTAAAACTATCGTATCGATGAACAACTGCTGCATTGCTTGAGCAACCCTAGCTGTCAATACACTCTGCTTTTTTGCATGCAATAAGCGAGTACGACGTAACAAATTGAACAAAAGACGCGCGATAGTTAAGGGCACGCAGAGTTAAAGACAAAGTGCAAGTGGGCGAATGTCGCCGCCTACATATCGATATGTATGCATGGTGATTCGTGTCTTGAACGTATGAATTTCAATGCGAGTATGCGTGTGTGTCAGTGTCAGTGTGTGTTTGTGCAACGCTGTGTGGAAATTAACGTAGTGTGAAGAAGTTGCAAAAACGACGACGAAAATTCGAATCTGAAATCAAAAGTCGTAGCAGCAGCAGTCGCAACTCAAGCAGCTGCCAAACGCGACGACAACAACAACAACAACGAGGACAAATTGTAAGTTTTGACTGCGATATACAACAACAAGCGAGCAGCAAGCAGAAACCAAAAAGCGAACGGGAGTGGATTTCGATTACGATTTCGATTCCTGTAAACAAAAACCAAATCAGCAGCCACAAAGCAACAACAAAACAAAAGGTCTGGCATTGAACGCCAGCGTCGGCAGCAACGCGAGCAGCAGCAGCAGTAACAGTAGCCACAGTAGGCAGTAGCGCTGTAGCATTCGCAGCAAGAGCGGAAACGACGTTGAATCATCATGCGGAACTTGTTTTTGTTGTACTTTGTGGCCGTAGCATAAAACAACAACAAAAAAGTTCATAAAAGTCGCTCGTACTGAGATTCCAGCGAAGTTGCTGAGTATTGCTGCTTTTGTTGTTGTGCGTTTATTTTTATAATTTTACTTTGATTTTGAATTCGACTTATGTGCATTTGTAATCAGCATTGGCGTTAGCATTGTAAACAAAGATTTGCGCCAACTTCTTCAGTCACCAACACCACCTTCTGTCCCGGCTGTCCGCCTGACCGCCTGGGTGTCTTCAGTACCGCCACCTTCGGTCCCGAACTAGTATCTCTTCTTTATGTGTCTCTACTTTATCTTATCGCATAATTAAAAGTTTCAATTTATTTGATTTTCTTTTTAGCTAAAGCACAAAATACACGACGCGACAGCGATAAGACATGGAAGAGAAACGCATAGCGGACTATTTTGTGGTGGCCGGAATGCCCGAGCAGCCCCAGCTGCTGCAGGAGAACATATTCAATGATACCGGTCGTTTGCGCGCGGCCAATGTAATTGAGCCCATCACAGACATTGGCGTCTTCTATCCGCTGCTTGGTGAACAGATGCCCGATGGCTATGAGCTGCTCGAGCACACGCCCACGGGACTGCCGGCCAATCTCAATCATGGCTCAGTTCGTACCACCGAATGTTATATATATTTTCGACGCGGCAAAGATCGACCGCCACTAGTGGACATAGGTGAGTGTAGCGCAAAACAAGGAAAAGCCACATCACGCTGAAGCTCGACTCTTCCATTTTCAGGTGTCCTCTACGATGGTCACGAACGCATCATGTCCGATGCGGAAATCGTTGCCGAAACACCTGGCGGTCGTGTAGCCAATGTGAATAATTCATCAGCTAAAACATTTCTTACCTATCGTCGTGCCCGTCCAGATATGCCCTGCAATGAGCTGGTGGTCACCGAGCTATGTGTCATCGTTCAGAGCAAGGGTGAACGCCCGCCGCACGCCTTTTGCCTAATCTACAAGACTCTGAACAAGGGCTATGTGGGTAGCGATGTCTATTTGTGCTACAAAAAGTCCATGTACCGTCCCAAACATATTAGCTATAAACCGGAAATATTATTACGTTATCCCACCGAGGATCACACTGATTTTCCGCTCAATTTATGTCCAAGTGTGCCGCTCTTCTGCCTGCCCATGGGTGCTAGTCTGGAGGCGTGGCCGCATGTCAGCGCCACCGAGAAACGTAAACCGATCAGTCCAGTATTCAGCACATTTGTGCTGACTGTCAGCGATGGCACGTACAAGGTGTACGGCTCAGCTCTAACCTTCTACGAGGATTACGAGTAAGTGCAGCAGTTTGACTGGCAAATAAACACATCCATATTGATGCCCTTTTGCTTTGCAGCGAATCACAATTGTCGGCGGAGCAGCGTGAATTGCTTGGCTGGAATGAGGAATTTGCCGCGGATCATTCGCTGCACATGATCAAAGCGATTTGCCTGCTATCGCATCATCCATTTGGCGACACCTTTGACAAGTGGCTGAAATATCTACACGTGCGTATAGTAAAGAAGCTAACGGACTCTTATAACCTAATCTCTTGCCCTTTCTTTACTCAGCGCATGGTCATGTATGGCGTTAATATACCCATACCCGTCGAGCGTTATATTATACAGCTGCTGGATGAGGTGCCGTTTCCGGCGCCAAGCATACATCTTCAGCTGTCGAGCGAATCAAATGATCGCATTTTGCTAACACAGCCAGAGGATTCGCCGTTGCCACGCAGCGGTGCCGGTTTCTATATGCTTCTCCAGAATTTGGGCACCGATAATTGCCTGCACGTGTTGCTGCTGGCACTAACCGAACAAAAGATACTCATACACTCGCTCAGGTGAGTGGGACCAACTGCTGCTCTCAGCTCAATCTATACTTAATCCTTTCTCCCCTTGCAGGCCCGCTACACTGACTGCCGTCGCTGAGGCAATTGTCTCGCTGCTGTTTCCCTTTAAATGGCAGTGTCCGTATATACCATTGTGTCCACTTGGCTTGGCCGAGGTGCTGCAGGCTCCAGTGCCGTATTTGATTGGCGTCGATTCGCGCTTTTTCGATCTGTACGAGCCGCCCACAGATGTCACCTGCATCGATCTGGACACCAATAACATAAGCGTAAGCCTTGCCAAATCTATGCTGGCTTACACTTTGCTAACTCATCGGTTTCCTCCTGCAGCTTTGTGACTCGCAGCGTCACTTGACACCCAAATTGCTGCCCAAGCGTGCCGCTCGTCTCCTGCGTCAAACGCTTACCGATCTGGAGAACGCCAAGCCCATAGCTTATGACTCCACAAACAGCTTGGATCGTGATATACGCAAGCGCAAGCGTGAGGTAGGTCCCAGCTGAAGTATCGCAAGAATACACTCACTCTTTATGCTACTTTCTTGCCGCTGCAGCTTGTTCTGGAGCAGCGTATACAGGAGGCTTTTCTGCTCTTTATGGCTTCCATATTGCGTGGCTATCGTGACTACTTGGTGCCCATTTCGAAGGCGCCCTCGGTGGGCGCAACCGATCCAAGTGCCTTATTTCAGTTGAAGGCTTTTCTGCGCTCGCGCGATAAGGTAAGCAAGCAAATAGTAGGAATTTTTGATTTATCATACCATTTATAACTATATATATAAGTAAAGAGTGCTATAGGCTACAAAAATCCCATGAATCAATATCAATGACATTATTGTTTTCCAATCGATCGAAAATGTTGCTAAATCTCGTCAGATATATATATATATGTATTTATATAGCTGCATGTGTGATCCGTTAATTAAAATAGATTCTTTGCCCATTCTTCATACGCGTTTTCGCGTGCTTTCTCTGTGTTCTATCAATTGTTGATTGTAGCGAATCAATTAAGACAAAACAAACAAGTGAAACCATCGGATGACGGCAGATTGAGTCATCCGAAGTGATCTCATTGAATTCTAAGCATATTCTGAATTGCTGCAGATGCTGCCAAGCGTATTGAAAAATGATTAACACAGACGAAGGCAATAAATAAATAGCACAATGTTAATTGTGATCTCACTTTCTAAAGAGTATAGAGTAGCTCTATGTGTATATAATATATATGGAATATTCATTAACTAATAAGGAATTATCTTTATTTCGCTTGCAGTCGCATCAAAAGTTCTTTGAGCTGCTGATGAAAACTCAGATGTTCATAAGATTCATTGAGGAGCGCAGCTTTGTGTCGGACGGCGATCATGGCTTGAGTTTCTTCGACGAGTGTGCGGAAAAGGTGGGCGGCTACGATGAGACACCCGCTCAGCTGCGTCTGGTCGACTGGGATACGGGTCAGAATAGTGAACGCACCAAATATATATTTCCGCCGGACAGTGTAACCAATGCGGCCGGCGTTGTGGCCAACTATAGCTATAAGAACTTTACACTGCAACCGGAATTGTTGCAGAGCACAAAGAAAACGGCATTCTCACAGTTTCTGCAGCTGCAACTGAATGCGTCGCTATCGCCCGGTTCGCCCATAGCACGTCGCACGAAGCACGAGGTGAAGCTATCGCAGAAAATGGCCAGTCGTTGCCAACAACATCCGGAGGCATGGTCCAAGTATTTGCTTGCCACATGCTATTCGCTATACTTTCTAATACTGCCCTCGATGGTGCTGGATCAGAAGCATGCCGGCAAGGAGCACGATATATTGCGTGCCGCCTACGATGTACTGGTGCGTGCCAGCACGCTGAAGATCACGTGCGATGAGTTCTGCTATCGCATCATGATGCAGCTGTGCGGCATTCACAATTTGCCCGTGCTGGCTGTGCGTCTGCATTACCTGATGAAACGTTCGGGTGTGCAGCCCAATGCCTTGACCTATGGCTTCTACAATCGCTGTGTGCTCGAGTCGCAGTGGCCCAGCGACAGCACCACGTTGAGTCAGCTGCGCTGGAATCGCATCAAGAATGTTGTGATGGGCGCAGCGCATTTTCGACGTGCCGGCAAGCGGCGTGCTGCCTCGAAAGTTTGCAAATCTCTGAGTGCTTCGCATGATCAGAATCTGAGCACACTGGAAATGGTCGATGGGCAATCGCGCAGCAGTTTGGCCAGCTCCGGTGAGGGCGGTGGCGGTGGACTGCTCGATTTCGCTGCCTTCGATAGACTGCGCAATAAACTGGGCAGCATTGTGCGTCAAACCGTAACGGGCGGCGCTCCCGACGCTTTGCCCGCCGATGATGTGGTCAACAGCGCCGGCTTGCTGATTAGCGGCGAGTCGAATCCGAATAGCGCCAATGGAAGCACACCACACACGCCACACTCGCCCGGCTATGGCAGCGATGCGTTGACTAAGCCACGCAAGCAAATCATGAGCATTGGCGATGGCGAAGATGACGACGAGGATGATGATACGCGTCCGGACGAGCACGATCAGTTGCAGAAAGCGGGTGACCAATCGACGCCGGTAACACCGCAAAAAAACAAACAGGATTTGCAATTTGCAGGCGGTGATTTCGAGCTGGACGTGGACGTGGAGGATGAGGAACAGGAGCACGATGAACTGGACGAGCATGCGGCGGCACAGCGTGCCAGGCAGCGTGTGCAAAGCCCAACCAAGTGAGTTGACAGTCTAATTTTTTTTCCTCTACTTAACTTGTTTACCCTGTCTCCCACCCTCTCAGAATCTCGCCACGCACTCCTGTCACCCAGAACGATCCGCTGGGCGCACTCAACGAGGAGGATTCGACGCCGACGGCAACCGCAACGCAGCAGCAAACTGAGCCGGAAATGGCAACGCCAACAACCGTTGCACACAATAGCAACATGTACAGCGACACGCCCATACTATTCCTTGGCCAACGGAGCGCCACATTCGACGAGTCCACACAGATTGGCAAGAGCATGCATCGCTCCGAGACGATGCCGGTGGCCAGCAGCGGTGTCACGCACAGTCTGGCCAATATTGGGTCATCGCTCAAGTTCACTTTCGGGTAACTAAGTCGCCTCCATGTTGCACGAAAAGAAAAACAAAGAGAAAAGAGAGAGAGCAGAAAACTTGACAAAAAAAAAAAACAAAACGAAGCAGAGTGATCGCGACTTGATGTTGTATCGATTATATAATAGTGTATTGTGTGTCACATTCAGTAATTCGTGCACATATAATCCACAAACACACACACACACACACCCATACACACACACTCACACAGTCAACTGCAAGTTTTTGATATTCCTTTTTTTTTATTATTTACTTTCCCAATTAACCTTTATTGATTTCCCTCTGTTTTTCTTGTACATTCAACATCATTTGAAAACAACTCTCTCTGAATATCGCTCCAATTCGTTTCTGTGCAACGTTATTTTCGTTTTTTTTTCTCAATCGTAGACGTTATTCACCCGCACGATTGTCCCTTAAGAAAGACTTGAAATTGCCCGCCAATATAATAGAAAATATATCAAGCATAAGGTAAGTCAGTACTCGAACAAATCTTCGATTTTAAACACGAAAAGAAACACACACACTTATACACATACTGTACACATCCGGCAAATGCTGCTTTCAATATTTCAATCATGATATATAATCATTTATTTATCATTTATTTTGTGCAATGAACTGAACTCTCTGAATAATCACTTTATTTTTATAGCTTTTGACTTTTAAAAGTGATCTTAAAACGTAATACTAGCTTAGTGCAAATATAACAAGCAACAGAAGGCGTTACAGACCCCGTAAAGTATATATATTCTTGTTAGAAGTCAATTTAACCATTTCCGTTTGTATGAACACGCAGATCTCTGCTATTCTTGCAGTTAGACACAACAAATTTGCCATACGGGTTGCTGCATACCCTGCACACTTAGTGTTTATTTTGTATATTAAATGCCACGCCCACTGCCCAAGGAAGTCGGTTGTTTTCGATTATGGGGCAAAGTTTTAAAGCTCTTATTTCAATTGAAAGCAGCAAATGCCACACACACACACAAACATATATATTTACACACACACACTCTCGAAACTACTTATGTTCCACACGCGTTCCACTTAGGACAACTTGTTCGAAGCGTTACATATATCACTTGGGTTTTCGGTTATACTTTTCATTTTACCAGCTTCTTCGTCGTCGTCGTCGTCGTCTTCCACTTGTAACTAGATATACGTATATCTTTTATATGTATTTAAACCCCACGTTGTTGTTGTTGTTGTTGTTGGTGGCGGGCAATTCAAGGTTTGACACAAGCCAAACACACACACGCATTGATCGTTAATAACCTCAGAATCCACACGTAATACACACACACACACATAAATAAAACATAAAACTGTCGTCTCACCTCAATGTTCTGTCTTCACTCGCACCTTGTCTAACCACACGTAATTGTGCGCTGAATACGTTAAATTCATTTTTAAAAATATCTATAAACTATACTCGAAACTATGAATGAGCAAATCTCTGCCCATATCTGGCGTATTCAGCGTGCAGTTCTTCTAACATACAGCCTAGACTTGTAGAGCATCTGATGCGATATTGCTCGCCTAACTCAAATGTCGCTATAGTTGTCGTTGTCACTTCACCCCATAACCCTATTGTATATACACCTTGTCTCGTTGTTATTTATTATTATTATATTTTCTATATAGAACTTATGAAATCTAACAGATCTTTCTCTCTCTCTCTCCTTCTCTCTGTGTGTGTGCTCCCCTAACAGTCCCAGCCTGACGGGCAAGAAGTCCAATGAGCTCATTCAGGGCAGCTTGAGCAGCATTAAATTTGCGGCGAATTCATTGACGCGCAAATTCGATGAGATCAAGGGTGCCATCTCGGCGAATTCGACGCCCGTGAAAACAAACAATGGTAATCCGCAGCATCAGCAGCACCATCATCATCATCAGCATCATCATCATCAGCATCATCACCATCATCATTCGCATCATCATTCGCATCATCAGCAGGAGGCATGTGCTGGCGGCGAAGATTATGATGCAACTGGCGTTGACGGCGGCGAAGGAAAAATGCGACGTGCCTCCAGCGATATGGATCCCTGGGGCAGGCTAAGTGAATCACGTAAATCCAGCTACAATAATCTAGTTCCACTCGGTGAGAATAACTCGAGCGGAGCACTGCACATGCACGCGTTTCCCACGCTGCCCGACAATCTGTACAGCGCGCTAACCGAGGTGAGTTCGCGCTGGTTACCCCATCAAATCTGATTTTCATATTTGTATGTCTTCCTTGCAGCATGCGGATCCCGATTGCGATGTGCAGATACAATTGACAACCTGCTCGCAGTGCCACAACTGTTCGGTGCTTGTCTACGACGAGGAAATCATGAGCGGTTGGTCGGCAGAGGATTCGAATTTGAATACCACATGTCATGCATGCAAAAAGCTGACGGTGCCGTTCTTGAGTGTTCAGATAACTCGACTGACAACGGCCAGCGATGGCGATGCAGACGCTGTGGGAGGCGTGGCCTCCGATACGTCCACACTGGCGGTGCCGTATCTCAATCCGTTGGTGCTGCGCAAAGAGCTCGAGAATATACTCACGCAGGAGGGCGATATGGCATTGATTAAACCCAATTTCGTGGAAGAGCATCGTATTGTGTATTGGAATCTGTTGTGGCTTATGGAGCGCATCGAAAGCAAGACACATCTGCCCGAGCTTTGCCTGCCGCCAACGGTAAGCAGCTGCATGGTGTTGCTTGCATCAAACCAATCACATTCATTCTATTGTGTCCTTTCAGAGCGATGAGCAGCAACTGGATCCACTAACCAAGGTCAAGACGGTCCACATACAATGCCTGTGGGATAATCTTAATCTGCACAACGAGACCAGCGGACCGCCCATGTATATACTTTATCGCGAAACGCAGCCGACGAGTCCGCTGCTCAAGGCGCTGCTAACCGATCAGGCGCAGCTCAGCAAGAAGTGAGCATATAGGCCATAGTATATAAGCTGCGAATCTCTTAGACTTAGCTTAGTTCGACTTATTTCTTTATGTACATACTAACTGTTTCCCCTCTTGCTTGCAGTGTCATTCAGCAAATCCTTTCGGCCATACGCTGCAACGATCTGGCCACGCCGCTGAAACGTTTGGCCAACGAACGACATAAGCTGAAGAATAATGGTGTGGAACGTTCGCATTCCTTCTACAGGGACATACTCTTCCTCGCGCTGACGGCCATTGGGCGAGCCAATGTCGATTTGGCCACATTCCATCGCGAATATGCGGCTGTATTCGATAAGCTAACGGAACGTGAATGCAATATGTATTATCGCAATCAGGATTTGCCGCCATCGGCATCCACGATCTTCTGTAGGGCATATTTTAAGCCGTTGCTGTTGCCCTGACGGGCGAGCATCGGTAATTTTATTGATAATGACAACGATTATGATAATGCTAATGTTGAGCAGGAGAAGGAGGAGGAGGAGGAGGACGAGGAGTAGGTTGAAGCACAGTTGAAACCCTAAAAGACAAGGCGACCAAATACACTAACACACAGACAACACTAAAACGCTTAAGAGAACCACTTGGATAGGCAAGAATAGGATGAAGCTGGGGGAGTAGGTTAGAAGAATGGGAAAACGGGACTTGTAAATGATATGAGAGCTTAAATTGTTGGGTACTTAACCATTAGTGTGTATATCTCCCTCCCACACACACACACTCATATTATCGCTGTCTCTTTCTGTTTCGCTCACTGCGGCGCCATCTCTTTCACACACACACACTCCTAGAATTGACTGGTTTCTACGACAATACACAGCACGACAAGCAACACGCAACACACAGACAACTTCCTGCGACTTGACCCTCGTCATATTGGCCTTATTATATATAATATAACGGTACATCTGTGTCTGTAATTAGTATGTATGTATATGTAACATATATGAAAAGGAATTGGAACGATTGGAAGAAAAAACGACACCTATATTGCAATTGATATTTCTAAAATATTATAAAATACGAAAACGATGACAAGACAACAAGGAAGATCCGTCTCGAAAACGGGCAGAAGTGGGGGCTGGGGGGCTATAGTGGGTTCTGGGACAAGGGCGGGACACTTAGAATTTAGGGTAGAACAACGGGGCAAAGGTTTGCAAAGGGAATAACAATCAATCAAAGCGACCAAAAAAGCAAACAAAACAGACAGCAAAAAAAAACAACAACTAGACAACGATTTCAATAGCAATACAAATCAGCCAGATATAGTTATACCATTTATAAAATCAAATATAAACATACAATCTTTCAGAGCACACCACAACGATAGCAAGAATCATATATATATATATATACAGTAGTTATATATATATACCTTTTCAGCAATCTTTTTTGTCGGGCATGTTAAGTGAATGTATATTTAATATTTAAATTAATTTAAAACCAATTGCAGAAATAATAATAAAGAGATGAGAAAAATTTACAAATAACAAGTGCGACTATAGTCAAGTATGGGCTGTATAAGGACGGGGACTTTCGGGGTCTAACTGACTGCAATGTTTATTTACAGATCGAGGTTTTCAGATAACTGATAACTTTTGCACATATCAAAAATGTACATGCTGACTGTGAAATGCGACTTGCAATTCGATTTCTAACAATTTTCGGAGGCGACAGTGGGCGTGGCAAAACTTTTAAACAAACTTGATATACCTAGGATTCCCTTCAACAAATTTGCAGGCTCTAGCTCGTATAATCTCAGAGATCTAGACGTTCATACAGACAAACATGGCAATATGGACTCGGCTATACAGTTTACAGAGTTGCAGATGCCTCCTTACAGTTTTCACAATCCAAATCGATTGGTATAAAGATTACAGGGTATTCTTATAAGTATATAAAATTACAAAAATGTTTCCATTTTACATAAATATTAAACAGAATTTATTTCAGTTTAAATTGTAAAGGGAACGAGGAAAATAATTGATAGTATTATTATCATCTAAAAACAACTCAGTCGACCCTGGACTGATCCGTGGCTGAGTACGAGTACAGTGAACACTAGGGCTAGACGAACTTACAGACTAGGTAATATAGTAAAGAGGCGAGCGACAAATACAGTATATATATATATGGTAAATGTATATGTTAAATTATGTATACAGGAAGCTTGGGAACGAGGTGACGACATGCGACTGCCTAATCGGAGAGCAGCACAACTTCATCGCTTGGAGGCGGTGCCAGCGGCACGGCAGCTGCAGCAGGCGGCATCTTCTTGGCCGCTGGTTCGTCATTCGGCTTGCGCAGATACTGGCTGATCAGCGCATTCTTGGTGGGCGCATGGAACTGCTGATCACGCGGCACAGACATCAGTAGGGTGCCTCGTTTCTTGGTAGCGCTGGTGGCGCCTGCGGTGATCGGCGATGATGTTGCCGGCGTTGCGGGCGTCTCTTGCCGCTTCGCAAATTTGCTAATGTCCGATTTGAGTTCAGTTGCGGTGGCTGCCGCCGTCGTCACCGTTGACTCTGTGGGCGGCGATGCCTCACGCAACGATGTGTCCGCTTTGCTCGCCTGTTTCGGCGTCAGTGTGTAGTTCCATTGATTCTGCAGGGTCAGCTCATTCAGCTGGTATTTGTGCAGCGTATCCGCATTGACCAGCCAGCATAGACGCTTCTTGGGTTTCTTTGATTTCTTGCCATCGCTGCCGGGCAACTCGACAGCCTTCCACAGCGCCATCTCATCGAATTTCTCGCGCAGCAGCGTTTTCGAGGGCATCAGCACTTGCGAATCCGGCGGCAACTGCAGCTTGAGATACTCCAGATATTCGGATATGAGAAAAGCCTTTGAATTGCTGTTGCCATGTATCAAGCGCACGAGCTGCTGCAACAATTGCTCGTCCAGCTGCATTGTGCTTGGTTTGACCTTAACGGGTTCGTCGGCCGAATCCTCTTCGCCCGCTGCCTCTGGCGGTGGCTCCAGTGTCAGCGGCTGCAGTTGCCAGCACCCGTACATCTCTATGGTCTGTGTGAACACAGCCGGACACAGCTGCGATTTGTTGCCGTTCTCATCCAGCCATACGGGTCCGAGTAGACGCGGTTTAATCTTCTTCGTTTGCTTCTTCATCTCCTGCGCAAACTCCTGCTGCAGCACCTGCAGCTTGGCCTTTTGTGCCTCACGTGTATTGCCATCCTCAAGCTCGCCATCGTTCTGCAGCTCCTCGTCGCTGAGATGACCGTGCGGCACAAACCATTCGTTGTATTCCTCTTCGGATTCTTCTTCGGATTCACGTTCCTTTTCATCTTCGCTGGCGCTCAGTGATTCGCCCGGTTCCTCCTCCTCCCACTCGCAGTCCGAGTCGACCTCGTAGTCAAAGTGACCCTGCAGAAAGTACATGAAAGATTAGCTTTGGTTTCTACCAGCTAGATTTCTCGACTCCCTACCTTATCCTGTCCCAGTGGATGGCGTGCACTAATCAGTTTGCTACGCTTGCGCCAGGTGCCATAGTACGGCGGACGACGATTGTCCGCAAAATGCAGATACTTGGCACGCATCCAGGGCAACTGCTTGGGACGCTCCTCCACAATCGGTGTGCCCGCTTTGGTCAGTTCATCTGCAAGAAGGCGAGCTATGTAGCTGTTTGCCCATGGGCCAATGCAGGCTGCTACACTTACCAATAACCAAGACATCCTCGTCGTCTTCCTCATCCTTGGAACGTCGCTTCAGTCGCCCATCGCGCTTGCCACGCAGCGGCTTATGCTTGCCCAGACTGAGTTCAGCCAGATAGAGCTGCGCGCGTGCGGGACGCTTGACCCGGCCAATGCTCTCGTCTGCATCATCTTCGTTCTGCGCGTCCTCATCCGCGTAGAACAGTTTGTCCAGCTGCCGACGCGTCTCGTCCGCTATGGAGGCACGTATGACCGGTGCCATGATCATGTCATCCTTAATCTGAAACGGGCGGAACGCTAAGGTTTGACTATTGCTCGGACCACTGTCGCAGCTATTCTGATCCTGATCCATGGTGCCGCCAACGGATTGACGCGGTTGTTTGGGCACAAAAAATTTGCTAAATGTGGCCGCGGCACGTTTCTTCTTCTGTTCCGCCTCCTCCTTCTCCTGTTCTTTGCGACGCCGCTCCTCATCCTTTTTGCGCTGCATTTCCTCCTTGGCTTCGTTACGTTTACGCTTCTCCTCGTTCTCGGCCTGCCGTTTGCGCTCCTTCTCCTCGTTCTCGGCCAGCCGCTTGCGTTCTTTTTCTTCGCGCTCCTGGCGCTTCAGCTGCTCCTTGTCCTCGCGCTCCTTGCGCCTTTGCTCCTCCTTCTGTTCGCGTTCCACTTTCTTTTGCTGCTCCCGCTCCTCTTTCTCCTGCTGCTTGAGGCGTCGCTCCTCCTGCAGCTTACGCTCCTTTTCTTCGCGTGCCTTGCGACGCTGCTCTATCAGCCGCTGCTGCTTGGGCGTCAATGTCGTCGCCTTCTCCGCACCCACAACGCTTGCCACAGCAGATTTGTTGAGGTCACCATCGCCCTCGCCCTCGCCCTCACCCTCACCCTCGCCCTGCTTATCCTTCTCGCATGATGTGTTGTTCACCGTCTCCGTGTCCACATCCACATCCATGTCGATGTCGGTGCTCGCCACATCATCGGATTTGCGTTCACTGTCGCTGCTCTCCATCAGCATCTCGTCCGAGTCCACATCTATCGCCAGATCTTGGTCTGAATTCGACTTGCCGTTCGTCTTGGGACTGGACTTCTTCTCCTTCTTCGCCTTTTCTTCGGCTGGCTTGGGCTTCTCTGCCGGCTTGGGTTTCTCTTCCTCCTGCTTTGGCTGCTCTGCCGGCTTGTTCTTGCCTGCCAGCTTGGGCTTCCCGGCCAGCTTGACTTTCTCTGCCGGCTTGGTCTTGTCTTCCTGCTTAGGCTTCTCTTCCTGCTTAGGCTTCTCTTCCTTCTTAGGCTTCTCTGCCAGCTTAGGCTTCTCTGCCGGCTTAGGCTTCTGCTCCCGCTTCGACTTGGGCCCCGCCTTGACTACCTTATCCTCTTGCTTCGTCGCCTCCTCCTCTGCCTTCGTCTTCTCTTCCTCCTCAGCCTTCTCCTCCAACTTAACCTTCTCCTTATTCTCCTTTGCCTTGAACTCGCCCGTATTCTTGCTCTGCACAGTCGCACTAACCTTGGCACGCTTGAGCGGATTGAGCTCCTCGGCAATAGCTTCAATATCATCGCTAGAATCGCTGCGTTCGCCTGACGTCTTTGCCGCCTGTTGCTCTTCGGACTCCTGCGACTTCTTAAGGGATTTGCGACGCTTGGCACGCTTGTTGCTCAGCGGCAGCTTGATTTGAACGGGCGGAGTGCCCGTGCTGCTCTTCCTGGACTTTGGTTTGGCTGCAGATGCCTTTTGGCCCTTTTTGGCATCATTTACATCGGCATCGTCGTCATCAGCAACTGCAACTGCCTCATCATCGTCGTCGCCGCCGTCGCCGTCGTCGCCGTCGACGAGCTCGATGACATCTTCGGTTTCCATCGTTTTGGCCTTTTTGCCCGCTGCTGCGGTGACCACACCCGTTTTCAGATTCTCTTTGCTGTTGGAGCGACGCAGCTGCTCCTCGTCCGTTTCCTTGTCGGTTCCGCTGTAGGACAACTTACGTTTGCGCGGCTGTTGCTCCGACACCAGCTCGACGACCTCGTCTGCATCCAAATCGATTACCACATTGGAGTCAACTGCGGTAGATGTTGCTGCTCCCGCTGTACTTGGCGATGCCGCGGCCGGCGATTTGGCAACAGGCGCAATCAGTTTGAAGGGCAAACGCGTTTGGACAAATTTCTTGCCACCGCTGCCAGTGCGTTCCGCCGATTTGACGCCGTGCGACGAATTCGCATCCTTCCCCCGTCCCGCTACTGGTGTTTTCACAATGCCGGCAGGCATCTTCTCGGACACTTGGGTCGCGTTGTCTTTTTGTTTATTTATTTATGTTTGTTTGTTTTTTGTTTGTAAATTGCAGTTTTCAGTCTTTTCTTTGTGGTCTATAAACGCGCACACACCGATCTACACACGCATAACAAATGAAGAAAAGCGCGCCAAGAATGAAACCGACACAGATGTTTTGCGCAGCGCTGCTCCGGGCGATCCCATCGATAGTTGTGCGCAATCGATAGTTGCATTTTGGGCAGTTGGCAACGCGGTTGCGCAGAATGTGTGCATGTTGTAGATGGCGCCAGCTGCTTGAATTGCGGTTTTCGCTTTTATTTATTTTATAAATTTAATATTTCGCCTTAAATAAATACAAAAATACATTGTAGTGGAATATTAAATGCAAAGTGTATTTATTAACATTGCCAGTCATTTGAGTGTGTACGTGTTTAATTTTGAGTAATATATTTAGCCAGTGCAATTGGTTTGTGCACTAGCTAAGTGGGATCGCTTGGCACAGCTGGTTGTGATCTTGGCTTGCACAGTGACAATGAGTTGACAAAGCGTAAATAATGAGGAAATAGCTTTAATGAATTCAAGTGGCAAAAGAAAATAGCTAAAATTAAGAAAAATAGCTGCTTGGCTGCGAAAATAAATATTTTAATATTTGTTCGGCTTAAATATTAAATATAAATATTTTAATATTTGTTCGGCTTTGCTGACTAAGAGCGTAACAATTTTCAGTAATTATTTTAATAATTTGCTAGTTTTTGCATTTTTTGCATTAACATTTGCAATTGCAGTGGCATTTTTAATTTGGGTCACTAATTTATGCACGAACTCAACGGTAAATCACCCCCTCGCCGCCTCCCCAAGTGCATTTCATTTGCGCAATTTAATTAAAAACCTTGTTGCATTGCAATGCGCGAGGCGTGGCATGCAAAATGAAATTTGTGCGAATGAACTTTGGCAATTGAATGAACATTTTTACATTGTTTACGCAGTTTAATGTGGCATTTTTACTAATCCCGGATAAGTGCAAATCGCTTGCGGCCACAATGTGCAGGAATCACCTCCTCTCCACCCTCCTCTCCACGGCGTGAGCGAGCGTGAGCGTTGACATGGCGACTGAACTTGCTGCGGCGTCAGCTCGGGCCGCATTCATTTAATTACAATTTGTTTCGTTAAGCTCGCAGTGTACGCACTGCTGTTTCCCCCTTTGCGCCGCTCAGCCCGCTCTGCCCTTGCGGCAAATTGCAACCGCTGCACAAGTGCGGCGGCCCCCTCTCTCTCTCTCTCTAACTCCCAGCCCACTCTCTCGCTGCCAGTGTAACCCATTTAACTTTCGGCCAAATCTTAAATCTAATATTGACATGTGTAACAGTATCGCCTCCTGCTGGCATATTATACGGATTTGCCCTACCCCCGCCAGCCCCTGCGTGACATCGAGACTCTTTTAATAATGATAATAATAATAATTTTGCGTTGATGTCGATGCCGCTGGGATTTGCCGCAGTAGCAGCCGCAGCAGGAGCGGGAGAAAATGAAAATTCGGTCATGCATGTGAATGGACAGAAGGCGGCGGCGCAGGCGGCGGGCAGGGTGGCTTTGCCCTATGTAGGTAATAGAAAATCTATTAGCGCGCACAAAACACAAAACTCTCCAGAGAGCAGCACGGGCCAGGGGGCAGGGGCCAGGGGGCAGGGGGGCGGAGTGGGGCGCTAGGCACACTAACATTTCATTCATTTATTCATTCATCCTTTTGATGACACGCAAAGCAAATCAAAGCAGAGCAGAGCAGAGCAGAGCGAAAGAAAGCAAAACAAAATCAGCGCCGCGCTGCACACAAATGCACAGGGCGAAAGGCTGAGCGAGTGAGAGAGAGAGGGAGAGCAGGCGCGCCGCTTGAAATTAGAGACCTGTTGGCGTGAAGCGTGCATGACATGACATGCGGCTGACAGACAAGGCGAACTTGCACACACACACACACACACACACACAGGCAGGCAGGCAGGCAGGCATACAAACGCGCACACACACACGCAGCCACAGTCACGCACTCACACAAAAGCACACACACGCATATTTCTGTGCAAACGCGCGTTGCCAACCGGCGCACACTGTGCCAGCGCAGCGATTAATTGCACGCACTACCTATCGATAGTTGGCGTTGCCAAAGCACTGCGATCGCCATATTGAGTACGCACAGCCGCAGCCTGCGCCTAATTAGTGCAAGTAAATGCAAAGTAAAAAGCAAACCAATATTTATAATTAATTGGCAATCAAAAAAAGGAATTAAAAACATAATTAAAGCGCAATTAATTATGCCGCCCAAGCAGCTTGACAAATGTTTTGCCCGGCTTTGCCACACTGTGCGCCGCCCGCTGGTGTGTGTGTGTGCCTCAATCGCAGTGAGTATTGTATTTAAGTAATTGGAGGGTAAAATGTGTTTCCAATTTGTTGCCAACAAATTCTCTTTCTCTCTCGCGGCTTACTTGCTGCCTCGACAGCAACAACAACAACGACAACTGCAAGATTGAAAAAAGTATTGAATTACATTTATACAACATTTGGTTGAATAGCTTTTGCCCACCCCCCTCCCCCCATCCCATTTCAGCAATCCATCCCCCACCCCGCGTTCGGCCACACAACTTGTCGGCCGTGCGCTGCGGTTTGTGTTTCCTTTTGTTGTGCACGGGGCGTGGATTGTGGGTGGGTGGGTCTTTGTGGGCTGCGTTGTCTGTCTGCCCTGCCCTGACCCTTCCCCACTCCGCCCTGCCGCGCATGCCCTGCCCTGCCCAGCCCTGCCTTTTGTGGCTTCCATGGTGTCTCTGGCGCTGAAAGCCGTTCGTCAGCTCGTCAAGCTCGTCGCATTCCCGCAGGAATCGGCTATGGAAATTCATTAGTTGCCTTAGTTTTTGCCCGACTGCGGAGTGCTCGATAAATATTTTGTAAAGAGCGCAGCGGGATTGGGCTGGGATTGAACGCAACTCCGCTTCGCTTTATTATGCCGTTTGAGGCCGCGTCCGAGTCGTAGTCGGAGCCTGCGATGCATGTCCGCATCGGACACGCATTAAAATTGTAACAGCCAAGGCGCAAGTGGTAAGGGAAATGGCCAGGGCAATGTTAATGCCAAAGGGAAGTGGCGAGCAGGTAGGCAGAGAAGGGAGCGTGAGAGCGAAAGAGAGAGAGAGAGAGAGAGAGAGGGCGAGCGGTATAGCCCGGTTGACACACTTGCCTCGGGCAACGCAACGCAACAGAAACGTCCTTAGCACAATGCCGCATTGTCTGTCCCGACCGGATATTTCGTAGAAAAAGCATTTCCCACACATTTCACAGTATCGGCTGGCACTCTCCTCCGCCTCTCCCCCTCTCCGTCTCTCCCCCGCTCTAATGTCTTTCCATTTTCCCGTTTTCCGGCCTACGCTTTGATCTGTCGCTGACCTGTCGATCGACATCATGAATAGCTGTCAAAATCGAATGTCTCGCGCAATCTTCGCTCCCCTCTCCGCGCCCCTGCTTCTGCCATTGCCGCCAGTTTCCCTGGTTCTTCCCCCCCCCCACCAGGTTGCCTACAGCTTCCCTCTATCCTTACCCCTTCTCCGCGCCCGTCACTCTGTTCATTTGGTAAGCTTCATTGCAACAAATTAGCTTGATTCATGTTTTGACATTGCCTCTGATGCCATGACGTGGCATTTTCTCTGTCTGCCCCTACCCTCTCCCTGCCTGCACCTCTCCTCCCTCTCCCACTCGATCCAACAGCTTCCGATCTTCTGTAGACTCGAGTTCAACAAGTCATGCTTATAAATTGCCCCGTGTCTCGGCTCGTCTAACCCCAGCGCGACATCGAGTGCGATGAAAGTTGTTTGTCACAGCGTAGCCAGCTGTGTTCGCTCGACCCACCTCCCCTCTCTCCCCCTTCCCATCACAGCAGCTCAGCTTGCATCGCAATATGTAGCACAGTTTTGGGCCGTCCTGAGGCCCTAGAAGCGTCTTCCAACACTTGTAACTTTGTCAAAAACCATCATATTGCCTCGGGACATGGCATTTTCTTCTTGGTTTGACTTCTAGATGAATTCTACTTCAAAATATTATGCATTTAAATTTTTAAAAAATTTGGACCATCCATGCTCCGTGCTCCAGCCCCTGGAAAGACTTTACGATCCATATGGCACCTTCCAACACTCACAACTTCGTCAAAAATCATCAGATTTTCATGGGAGATGGCATTATCTTCATGATTTGGCCCCTAGATGAATTCGACTTCAAAATATTATGCATTTAAATTTTTAAAAAAATTTGGACCATCCATGCTCCCCGCTCCAGCCCCTGGAAAGACTTTACGATCCATATGGCACCTTCCAACACTCACAACTTCGTCAAAAATCATCAGATTTTCATGGGAGATGGCATTATCTTTATGATTTTGCCCCTTGATGAATTCTACATCAAAATATCACGCATCTAAAATTTAAAAAAATTTGGACCATCCATGCTCCCCGCTCCAGCCCCTGGAAAGACTTTAGGATCCATATGGCACCTTCCAACACTCACAACTTCGTCAAAAATCATCAGATTTTCATGGGAGATGGCATTATCTTCATGATTTTGCCCCTTGATGAATTCTACATCAAAATATCACGCATCTAAAATTTAAAAAAATTTGGACCTTCCATGCTCCGCGCTCCAGCCTCTGGAAAGACTTTAGGATCCATATGGCACCTTCCAACACTCACAACTTCGTCAAAAATCATCAGATTTTCATGGGAGATGGCATTATCTTCATGATTTGGCCCCTAAATAAATTCTACATCTAAATATTATGCATCTAAAATTTTAAAAAATTTGGACCATCCATGCTCCGTCCAGGGGCTGGACCTGGAAAGACTTTAGGATCCATATGGCACCTTCCAACACTCACAACTTCGTCGAAAATCATCAGATTTTCATGGGAGATGGCATTAGCGTTATCTTCATGATTTGGCCCCTAGATGAATTCTACATCTAAATATCGCGCATCTAAAATTTTAAAAATTTTGGACCATCATGTAAGTTTTAAGATCCCTACAGCGCTGTCCAACACTCCTGACTTGCATATTTAATCGATAAGCTGATTTGAATCGATTGGAAATGCGAATGACAAAAACAATGAGTGCATTTGAATATATGAAGTGGTTCCTTAGGTTCCCTAGAACTTTCCCAGCCTCTAGGTAATCCCAGGTACTATATAATGTATTTCTACATTATTTTCATATCAAAGACTGCGCTACAGCAACAGTTAGCTGAAGGTTGTAGCCGACAATCAAAATGTTTTTCCTTCGGTGCACTTTGATGTGTACGGCACAGAAGTTTGTGCCTTCGTATAGTTAATTGGAAAACAATTCGATAATTGAGGAGTTTCTGGCTTTTGTTTTTGCACTTCTCCTTTGAAGGAACTGGGGAACTGGGAACCGAGACACAGCGGCAACTATCAAAACAAATCGTGCTCTAAATACGCACAAAAAGTGAGAAGCGTAGCGAAATTTGTTTTGATTTCTATTCGAAATTTGTTTCACCGCCCCGAGCAATTGGAAATGCATGAAATTAATATACTACATTGAGAAGGTAGCATAATAGAGAGGCAGCAGTACCAGTCCTGGTACTGCGAGGGTTGGGAAAGGCCACAGGAAGTCAAAGTGTCAGGACAGAGAGGCCGATGTCGTTGTCGTTTGTCGAGGCGGAAACTCGGCTAATTTGCGCCCTGCTCATTTCGTTTTTCCTTCTTTTTTTTGCTTTGTTTTGTTGTGTTTTTGGCTACTGTGCGTCCTGTTTGAGGTGCCTGCTGCACTACGGGTTCCGTCTACGTGTCTGGGGCTGTGCGAAATTATTAATTTACGAGCTGTCAACAGTTATTGTTCCCTGGCCTCGTGTTTACATCCACACACACACACACACACAGACGGGGCGAGCGATCGTGGATCGTTAATACCTTTGACAAATTTAGTTTCCATTCAACCTCTATCCGCCTGCCCAGCCCCTCTCTCTCTCCTCCCCTCCATCTGCCATTGTCTGACCCGTCGCCGTGACCCTGACAAGCATCATCAGGCAATTATTCTCGATTAGCCAGTTGCGTCGTGATGTCGACGTTTTCTCCAACCAACCGATCGATCGATCGATCGAACGACCCCACGATCGCTGACCATCTCCCTGTATTTCAATAGTGTTGTCTCGCTCTCCGACAATCTCTGGGGCGTTGTTCTACGCAATTAACGCCATGACTTGGTCGTTTTTTTTTCCTTTTTCTTTTTGCCTTTCTTTGACGGGGCGCGACTTAAATTAGCGGCCGTCGATCGCAGCGATCGCAGCAATCGCTGCTGATCATTAGCGTGCTAATTAAATCAACTGTTGAAAGCTTTCGACTGCGTCATTGTTTGGACAATGGCTGAACAATTAGCCCGGGCCAATGCTCTGGCTCTGATCACCTACAGATCAGTGGAAAACACAACTGACAAATTGCACGCTGATCGATTTGATCGACATCAGCAAATACTGACGATCTTAACAAAAACAAGCGTGACAAGCTGTCAAGACAATTTGCACTTAAAGCAAGCTAAGCGCAGCAAGATCATGATCATTATATAGATATATGTGTGATTGGGATGACTCTACTTACTCCCAATTTGGTAATATGCTGACAACTCTAGGGGTAAACGTTCGAAAACATGTGCAAACAGGTAACAACTGTCTAGCTAAACCCTTGATCAAAATCAGCGTTTTTAAGTGCGACAACTCTACGTGCAACTCTTTAAAATTATTACAAAATACTTCCAATTATTATATGCTCTTAAGTAAGCTGGCAACTCTGTCTCAAAACAACTAACAGGCGAACAATCGTCGAACTGAATCCCTGAAGAAGATCATTGTAATAGTATTTAAGAAGCGCGACAACTCTACTCACAACTGGCTAACAGTATCAAATGCACGCTATCATGCACGCTATAGTTGACAACTCTAGCGCAGCTCAGCGCCCTGCTAAACCACCTTGATCCTCTAATGATCCGTGTATATCTGTGCATATGCGTGGCTATCACATGGCATGGCTTGATCCAAGTCAGTGCCAAAGAGATCAAGCCGCAACGCTTAGCCAGGGTTGCCCTCTAATCTGTGCTAAGCTAAGGTAGCAAAGCCAGAGTCGCAGCCATAGCCGCTATGATCGCCGCTTAGTGCTTATCGCATTAAGCCGCGGGCTAATCCCGTGTGGCTGCTGCCCTGCCCTGCCCTGCGGATTTGGCAGCGCGATCTGCGCATGTTTGGACCTGCTGGCGGGCAGGCCAACAGGCAGGCAGCCAGCCAGCGCCTGGCCTGGTCTGGCCTGCTCTGATAAAGACAAGTTTGGAGGATGCAAGCGACGACGTCAATGTTGATGGGCCCCTTAAGCCGCTGGGCAAACTGTGAACGAGCAAATGCCAAAGGCAAATAGAGAGGTTGCTGCAAGGGGGAACGGAACTGGGAGAGAGAGACTGCGACTGCGACTGGGACTGGATCTGAGACCCGGCACTGTACAGGTGGCACTTGCTCCGCTGGGAGTGCATCCGGTTGCCACTTTGGGCCATTGTTTTTCTGTGTGTGCCTCGACTCGACTTGACTCGACGCGAATTGACTTGGCAACTTGTTGTGGCCACTCCAAGCCAGGCAATTGTCCTTGTTTTGCGCGACGTAGACACAGGGAAGGCGCACACACACACAGGGACACACACACACACCACACACACCCGGTTAGCACACACACTCATAACGCTTGGCGCACTCGTCGAGCAGCTCCTCGAGTGGCTTCTCTAAATCTAAATGAGCAATTCATGAGTTGTTGGCAACCCTGCTCGAGTGCTCTCTCGCTCTCTCTTCACACAGCCACTCGGTGTGCTCTCATTACTCTGTGCGCCTCCCCCCCTGTGTGTTATTGTCGCTCGTCCTGGCATCGCTTTGTAGTCGTCGCTGTGTAGCGTCATTATGCCCCCGCTTATTATTATTATTATTATTATTATATATTTCCATTGTACTTGTGTTTTTTAATAATAAACTGACTTGACTACCCTACCGCGTACCCCTTTACACCCCGCCCTACCCCTTGGCACACACATGCTTACCACAACAAGAAGACGAACAACAAAAAAAAGGGCAGTCCTTATTGTGTGTACACACGCCCTCAATACACACGCCTCCTTCACCTATTCGAGTGCGCGTACCCCCTGCGCCTGCTCCTCCCCCCTTCCCCTCCCTCGCCGCCCTACCACCCACGCATAGCCAGGCCGCGTTTGCCCGGGCCGAGGCACGCCCACTCATGCTCTAATGCCGCCCACTTTTATGTGATAGGTCATTGCGAGCTTGCACTGTGGTTGCAATAGCTTAATTCGCGTGCGAAATTTATGTATACTAATTGGAAAATTGGAGTAAAATAAAATAAATTAAAAAAATATATAAACTGTACTACATATATCTACAATTATGCTTTTAAAATATTTAATTTGTGCCTATTTATGCGCAATTTAAAATTTCTCTGTCCGTATGAACGCCTATAACTCAGAGACAGTAAGTGCGAAAGCCCGCAAATTTTGTGTGAGCACTTCTAAGTATTGCTAGTTGGTTTTAGTATGTAGCCACGCCCACTGCTGCGCCCTTAAATCGAACAAAATTGCATGGCAAGTGTAGCTTCACAGCTAGCTTGTTTATTTTTGCTGTGTGCATTAATAATTAGATACTATTTCAATTAGTTACTATAGCTAAAAGTTTGCAACTAAAAAAACTAGGCCGAACTGCATTAAATAATTATAATATTATTATTATTATAATTATTATTTTTCCCTTTATCACGCTTACCCATTTTCTACGCTTTTTCTAGCTTAGCCCAATTTGCTACGCCACTTTTTTTTTTTGTTGATTTGCAACCACTGTGCGTTGTGTGACTGTGGCATGTCCTTAGAGCACACGGGGGCAAAGGCACAGGCGCAGGCAAATCGGGTGCGGTTTTTACACTCCAAATATTCAATTACGCCGCGGGCGGTCGCTGGTTATGGGTTACGCCTGCGGGTCCTGCTGCGGCTGCTGCTGTTTATTGCCTGCCCGTCGAGTGTGGACGGGATAAGGGCAGGATGGGAGTGGCACTGGCACTGGCACTGTTGACACTTGAGCTCAGGCGGCGGTATTTAATATGCGGCTCAACATTCTTTTCATTTCGTTGCGTTTGGAGTTTTATTTTTGATTCGCAAAAAAGTTGGCGAATAAAAAAAAAAAGGGAAAAGCGAAAAATGAAAATCGTCAAGTGTCAAAGAGGCGTAAGGGGCAGCTGGGTGGGGGAGAGGCAAGGCGCGGAGAGAGAGGGTAGCGCGCTTAGAGTCGGCTTCTGCTGATATGATTTTGGTTCAAAAAAGGCAGCTACCTCCCGTCTCTACTCTGCACTAACTCCCTCTATCCCTCTCTAGCCACTCTCCAACTCCCTCTTTCTCTCGCTCTGCCTCTCTTCGCCCGAGCTGGCAGTGTGATAAGGCAAAGTGCGCGGCAAACTTCCTGCTGATTGCTTAATTGACAAAGAGCATATGCGATGCATGAATGAATAAACGAGTATGAATGCACACACACTCGCACTCACACTCACACGCCGAGTGCCAGCGACTCCGCACTCGGTCTGTCATTGTTGGTGGCCATAAGCTGCCGCCGCTGCCGTCGCCGCTGCTGCTGGAACTGGAGACGCATGGGCGTTCGTAACGCTGAAAATGCATTAAGGCGGCACAAGGAGTCTCGAATTCACTTCGGCGACCGAGAGAGAGAGACTCCACCTTTGGCTACCCCCTCAGTCAAAGATTAAAATCTAAAAACTGTCAATTAGAGCACACATTTTTCCTCATCAAAATGCTGGCTGGGAGGCAGGGGCAGTGGGGGGGGGCAGGGGGCAGCTGTGCCCAGTGCCCAAGAGCAGAGTCCGACTGTGGCAGAGAAGTTAAGCTTCTGTCCGTCAATGTGACGCTGACACGGCAAATGGCGTCCCACGTTGCATGTTGGGTCTGCCGGCCGCCGCGCCTCCCTCTCCCCGCTACCCGCTCCCCGCTGCTGCTGCCCTCGTCTCCAATTGCGGCTGCTGCTGCGGCTGGACCACACTAAGTCGCTGGACAACGTCGCCAAGCATTTGGAATTCATTGACATATTTCTTTTATTTTCGTTGCCACACACGCACACGCACACACATATATATGTGTTTATATATGTATATCTGTCTTATATCTATATATTTCTCATATATATTTATTTGATTTTTGCTGCTTATGCTTTTGTATTTTTATTATTATTTTTAATTCAGACAGCGCAGGTTTTCAATTACATTGCAAGCTTCCCTCGCTCCTGAACCGCTCCTAACCCCGTCCTAGCCCCCCTTGCACCCCCGTCCTGCCCATCTCCTGCTTGGGCAACTCAAGCAGTGCTGCCAAACACAAAAAAGGCTATTTGTGCACAGAAGTTAAGCTAAGAAAAGCCAAAGAGCTATTTGCCCAAGAAAAGCAAAGATATAGCTACATTATTTCTAAAATTATGGTTAGAAAAAGGCTAAAATTAGCATGAGTAAAAAATTCAACTGCATCAATTTATGCGAAAACTATCGTCAAAAAATCGAAATCTCAAAAAAAGCTAAAGCCTAAAAAAGAAAAACGTAAAAATAGCTAAATGAATGCAGAAAAAATCAATTTTTATAGAAAACTTTTGGCTATTTAAAAAAAATTCTTTTTACTTAACTAATTCCAGAATTTTCGCAATTTGTAAATTATTTTCCCGCTGTTAGCCTACAGCAAAGCTAGATTTGGCTGGAAAAACATGGAATTGCTCTTGTTTTTTACAGTTCAGCGGGGTAAATCGAAGTGAAAAAAGCGGAACAAATCAAACTTTACTCTAATTAAAGTGCAAAAATCCCATGTGCCGCAGCTAGTGCATTTCTGCTGTCGCTAAAAGCTAGAATTGGCGGCAAAAAAGCCGACTTCGGCAGCACTGTGTACACATTTATTTAGTTCGATCTGGCTACAACAACCCGAGCACAAACCCCAAGCAAACCCGAGCAACGTCAGCGCCAACATCTTTCTCTGCGTCTTTGTCTGCTTCGGCTGCTTCTTCCACTGCTGCTGCTTCTTTCTCTGCTGCTTCTACGTCTACCCCCCCCCTTCGGACGCCTCTGCCGCTGCCGCTGCCGCTGCTACTCGTGCGGGTAGACAATGGAAGGAAGCTTAAAAATAATACCTTGGCCGCTTATGTTGGCGTTTTTCTTGGCCGTAGTTACACCAACATTATTACAAGACTCCCCGCCGCTGTCGCGCCACCCCTCGCCGCAGCCACCCTTCCATCTATAGATACATTTGTATCTGTATCTCATAGTTAGCCCCGTTGTCACCAGATACCCGTGGCTCGCTGTGTGTTAAAGCTGCCAAGTGCTTCAGTTGCCAAACAGCTCACGAGGGGTGTGAAGGGGAGTGGAGCAGGGGGAGGCAGGGAGGTAGGGTGCCAGGGAGGAGGCCGGAGATGGAGCAGTAGGAGCTCTTGTAGCAGGTGCGGCTGAACGCTCGCGGCTCTCCGAGCTAATTGGACACTTAGTTTGCCCGAGACTCGTGTCCAGAATCGGCCAGCCGAAAGTCGAGAAAGTTTCCGCCTGTTTTCTCCCCCGCTTAAACAGTACCCCCGCACGGCTCTACAGGCGCTCGAAATTCGTATAATTATTCATTAATTTGTGCCACAACTTTTGGCAGCGAAATTGCTGCCAGATAGTTTGCATCGGCAATGAGTTAATTACAGTCTGATCAACATTAAAGTTTGCTTACAAATCGAAGGATTATAGTGAAGCTTTAATATGATTAAACTGATTTTCCCAGTTAAGAGAAATTTTAGTTATTAAAAAACAGCTAAATAAATTAATCAAGACATTAAACCATGAAGAACAAGTCGGAAAGGCTACAGTCGAGCTGACTCGACTGTGATATACCCGCTACAATTCTTCCGGAAAAACACGTGCCAAATGTGAACAATGCGTTCTTGCTTTTTATTTCTTTCCGTCTCTAATTTGTTTTGCCTATGCAAGTTCCACTCGATTCTTATTGGATGTTGCCCTTTGCTTTTATTACTCTGCAGTTATAAATTATGCATGTGTGATAGAGACGCCTATACATACATACATATATGCTGCCTCACAATACATCTCAACATATCTAATTAGATTTGTCGTTTGTATTTTGTGTTGCTGCTCAATGTCTCTTTCGATTTTAAGTGGCTTTAAATATACTAAAAATTTATTTTGAATTTTGCAACACACTATAAAATAAAAAAAATATAAGATACAAAAAAATAAATTTAAGTCGCCCAGGCACACCCAGGAGGTTGAACTCCGGACGTCTCGCTGAACAGTCAACTACCATCACCACTCGACCACTGCACTTCTTTCGCAATAACCGATAAAATTGCACCATGAATATTTTCGGTGCACATAATTAAAAAAAAAAAGTTGCCACATAATTTAAAAAAAAGTTGCCACATAATTAAAAAAAGTTGTCTGCTGCTGGTGTTGAACTCGGGTACTAACATTAGGAAAAACCGACACAGGCACATGGCCACAAGGCAATACTATTTCTTGAATATCTTCCTTATTTATCGGCCGATCTTATTGAAACTTTCGCAACACGCCCGGATGGTGGTTTTTATCACATGGATAAAAAATGAATGCTGTAGAGCTATATTTGCAGCTATTATCGATTTATTATCGATTTTTGGGGGCGGATGGAGGCGTGGCAAAAATCCAAAATAAACTTGATCTGCGGGCATAATTAACACATATTGTCTCCAAATTTGGTAGCTCTAGCTCTTATAATAGCTGAGATCTAGGTTTTCATACGGACAGACAGACGGACAGACGGACAGACGGACAGACGGACAGACGGACAGACGGACATGGCTATATCGACTCGGCTGTTCATGCTGATTCAGAATATATATACTTTATGGGGTCGGAGATGTCTCCTTCTGCCTGTTACAAACATTTTCGGTTGGCACAAAGTTATAATACCCTTATACTCTTCGAGTAGCGGGTATAAAAAAGTCATCTCCCATGACAATCAGATGAAATGTAACGAAGTTAAGAGTTTTGGAAGGCGTTATACGGATCTTGGAGTCTTGCCAGCTGCTGGAGCTAGAAACATGGATGGTCAAAATTTTGGAAACATTATATTTTAATGCTGAGTTAATCTAGAAGTCAAACCATGAAGAAAAAGTCAACTCCCGCGATAATCTGATGATTTTCGACAAAGTTATGAATTTTGGAAGGCGCTAGAGGGATCTATAAGTCTTGGCAGGGGATGGAGCGAGGAGCATGGATAGTCAAAATTTTGGAAAATTTTGGAAGCATCATATTTTAATGCAGTATCATTCTAGGGCTCAAACCATAAAGAAAAAGTCATCACCCATTTAGATTGGATGAGTTTTGCCCAGGTTATGCGTACTAGAAACTAATATAGGGATCTTAAAACCTTGCAAGGGGGCTGTATGGGTAAACCCATTTTTTCTTTATTTTAGATTCCTAATCCTGACTTTATTTTTTAAGGCAAAGTAATTGAAAGACTCCTCATTCGCTTCAGTAATTTTCTAAGGCTTCTGTTTGATTTGCCACAAACAATCCCATTTGCCTGTCTATTCATGTAATCAGATAAGCACGCATAAAGTGGCTCCGCCGAGTGTGAGGATAACAAGTGTATGTGTGTGGGAGGGGAAGACTAATAGCTCTCGATCATTTGCGATCGCATTACCCTTTGGATCAGTGCAAGCCTAATGGATCCGCGAGAGAACAATAGCGTGACGCTGCTTGATTAGACAGCTAACTCGCTGCTCCTGCCCCCGGCACGATCAATTTTCAACTCTCTCTCTCTCTCTCTCTTTCTGTCTCTGTTTCGACAATCAACACCTCGATCACATAAGTTTTTGGCTGATCTTGCTTTGGCTGAGGCATTTGCCTGCTGCCCCTGCCCCTATCCCTGCCCGGGCTGCTGATAGTTCCAATTTCCATTGCGCCTCCGTTGACGAACTGACTGAGGATCGGTTCGAGGCAGACTGTGCTGTCAATCATGCGATCGGCTTTCACAAAAATGCACTCAACTCATCTGCCCGTTGCCCATTGTTGTGTGTGTGTGTGTGTGTGTTTGCTGCCTGATGGCGACACGATCTGCTGCCGATCAGCACGATCGTCGATCGCCATGCGACGATAGTCGATTGGGCCCTGTTTAATAGGTGTATAGGAGCCTTTGTTTGTGTATTTGGAGGTAAACCCAAACCCGAGACAACGAGTCCGAACTTCTCACATTGACATTTCTCACTTGGGCGCGATAAGCGATCTCGCTCGAGATCTCCTCGATCTGCTCGTCTCTCCCGCTGCCCCTGCCTCTGCCTTTGGTGAATATGAGACGCGTCGCCTAAAAAAGGCCAGCAAAATGGGGCAAACATTTCAATTAGGCAATATCTGGTAATTTAATATGCTTTTCGCCTGCTTTCTCTCTCTCTCTCTCTCTCGATCGCTCTCCCGCTCGTTTTCTCTTCTTTCCTCTGCGCACAAAATGGCGAACGCCTTCGCTTTAGACGCGCCTGTTGTGATTGGTTACTGAGCCTAAGCTTTAGTGCAGACTGATTTGAATGATATATAATATATATATATATATATATATATATATATATATACATATATATATATATATATTGTATACTATATTGTTGCTATAATAGCTTTGTGCTTTAAAGCTTGTCTTTGATGTATATTTGCTAATTAAAAGGACAAATGGTTTGATTTGTGAAATAATGATTAAAAGTGGTTGCATTGAGCTTTATCTACAGTTTGCACGGAATTTAATGATATATAATGATGTGCTATAGTACATATATTATGTATAGCATGTTATGTATTTCCGTGTGCTATAAATTCTGTATTTTATTTATAAATGGCGGGGGGGGGGATTTAAAAAGACCTTAACTAAGCTATATTTTGTGAATATCAATTTATATATAGTAGTATATATAAATATATAATATATAATATAATATATAAACTCATATGCTATAAACCTCTTATTTTTTTTATAATTATTATAAAAGAGAAAATCGTTTGACTTGTAATAAATAATTAACTATTCTATTGATATGCAAATATATAGCGAATAATACCACTTGCTATAACCCTCATATGCTATAAACCTTGTCTTTTGTGCATAGTTAGTAGAATTGAAAGTGAAAATCGTTTGTTTATAGTTAAAAAAGTGATCTATGTGATGAATAATTAACTATTCCATTGGTATAAAGCAAATATAAACATTTGCTATAACACTTGCATGCTATAAACCTTATAATTATTATAATTGAAAGCGAAAATCGTTTGGCTTGTGAAATGAGCCCTGGAATAAAGCCGCCTCTGGTCGCTTAAGCTGTCAATTAGCCAAAATTATCTCTGCCGATCATCAAAGGTGATATGCCACGCCCCCAGCGCCCAATTGATACATTGTAAAATGTGAACATATGCAGGGTGCAGGGTAAGGCTGAACCCGGTAAGGCTGCACCCTGCAGGCCGCAACCCCACGTTGTGCTTAGCTCCGCAACTAAATCAGTTCCAGGTTGCCTTCTGCAAATCGCTTGGCCTGGTTACCCTGTTCTCTTGCCCCCCTTGCTGCCCCTCCCGCGCTGCGGCTACTGTGGCTAATGCCAGCGCCTAGCAACTGCCGCTTGCCCTGAGCAAATCCTGGCACAAGTTTGCGCAACGTATCGCCTCTTGAATTGGTTACCCCGATCCAATCAGCCGGCAAACCCGGCTCACTCTCTCTTCTCTCTCTCTCTCTCTCTCTGTGCGCGCGCTCTCTCTTTGCGGCAGGGTTGCCCAGGGTTGCCACGGCGCCTAATTGAGCATATGCCAATTAGCATAACACACACAGTGGAAACAAGGGACGGGGCTGGGGTAGGCAGTGGTAGTGGGGTGGTAGGGGGGTGGGCGGGTGCGGTAGAGGTAACTGGTCATTAGCCAGTTGAATGTAAACATTATCAACATCATTATCGACATGCAACGGGGTAAAAGCCGTTGCCGTTGCCGTTGCCGCTGCCTCTTGTGGCTCCCGAGCTGCAGCTGTGTGTGTGTGTGCTGTGTGTGTGCATGGATTTCCTCCCCGCGGGCGGGCTGATCTCCTCGACAGGTCGCGGCAGCGCAGCGCAGCGCATCGTCGTCTGATTATAAACTGCGACCGAGCAAGCTTGACTACCGGGCTTGGTTTCCACTTGCCACACACACACACACACACACACACACTCACACTCGCACACACTTTCGCATAGGGTGTACTGTGCTTAATTTTCCACAGTTGTTGCTGCTGCTGCCTTTTTTCCTACGCGTTTTGCCTTCGGCTTCGCTCTCTCTGCCGCTGCCTGCCTCGGCCTGCCCTCTTCCTGTGCATTTAATTAATTTAAAAGCGTGTGGATAATACCCTGGCATTTGCAATGAAAAGTCAAATGAATTGAAAACTCAAAATGTTAATACTCAAAAGCAAACATAACAGCAACAACAACAACAACAGGAGAGGCAACAACGTGGCGAGCGACAACTACTTAAATTGACTGACAGGTGGCGAGGCGAGGACGACGCCGCACAGCTGCCACGCCCTGTTTGCCTTAATCAGCAAATTACAAAAATTAAATCAACAATAACAAAACAACAACAGTTTAGCCGCAGCTTATTAATAACAAAAACAATAATAACAACGAGCAGCAAAAACAAATACAGCAAATAAAAAACCTTACGTTTTGGCGATTTGCAGCATGAACCGACAAAAATATATACAGGCATATATAGCAGCTATATCTGTTTATCTGTATGCAGTTGACATCCAGCCGGCTAAGTAGCTTAGCTTGGCTAGCATCCAACAAGACCTTAGCCAGGCTAAGCTAAGCCCGTAAATCCAACAAACCAGTTAGTTGCTTCAACCTTTAAAATGTCACAATGAAAACGCATCCGACTTGGCGAAAATTGTTGCGAAAAATTTGCATTAGATACTGCATAATTGCGCACTGCATTTTGAGTAATGATAACAATGGGCCAGCTGCATAAAATTAGCGTACAATTTTGAACAATATCAACAATTAAAATATTACAATGTTCGAAATGAAGTATCAGATATATTATCATGTTATTTTTTATTATCATGTTATTATCATGTTATTTTGTGAATTAGCTGGATAATTCATAAGACAACTTGAACGATTTCAATGTTTATTTAGCTAGCTTAAATAAATAAATAATCTATTTACCTGGAAAATTCAGAAGGTAGCTTTCTAGCTAGGCTAGCGATAGTACGGGTTGCCTACATATCCCTGACAAACTTTTACGGCAATTTTTGCGAATCTCTTGTTGCAAATATCTTTTAAAAGCTTTTATTTTAAAGAAAAAATAAAAAAATATATGTAATTCCTTAAAAACATTTAAATTTTTAGCTGCTGCAATTTCAAAATCCTTAATTTACTATTTTAAGTGCATTAAACGTTTCGGAAACTACTTTAAAAAAATGTTCTGCTGCAAATAGTTTCAGAAAATAACAAAAACAAGAGTTTTCAACCTACAAACTGTGCTTAAAATTATTAAATTTGTTATTAAGGTGCCTGGTATCGCTTTTTAAAATAAATATATGCTTAAATAGCAATAATTTATATAAGAAAATTCAACAGTTGAGTCATTTTGTCTGTATGTACAGCTAAAAATCGGAAATTATAATAGTTAGAGTTGCGAAATTTGGTGACAATACGCGTAGGTACTGCCAGTTGATTATAGGATGCAGCCACGCCTACAAACGCCCATGTAAATTGCTTAAAATTACATGGCAAGCTTAGTTTTATGGCTAGAGCGCTTATTTTTTGAGTGATTATCAATTAAAGGCAGCCAAATGTTATATAGATATAGATGTAGCTTAAATATGAAAATCCCCAGCTTTATGTAGTCAAAACTTGTTGCTTTTCTGACAGGCGTAACTCCACTTAGCATATAGACATATGAATTACATGTGATTTGGGCGAAACTGAAGTTGTTCTACACGGCAATTAATTAGCTTGCTGTCGTCACTCGCTCACTGATTGAGCGTAAAAACGTGAAATCTTTAAATGTTCCATTTCAGTATGGTATTTCGGAGTAATTGCCATGGTTAATTTGCAGCATATGGCATTGGGCAAAACGAGATAGAAGATAATATTAAGTCTGGCCTGCGTCACACCGGGACTAAGCTGGGCAAATTTGAATGCCATAAACAGTTTTGTTGTTGTTTCGCGCAGGTAATGGGCCGAGCGAGGGGGGGGGGGGTTGATATGGATCGACGGGAATAGAGGTGGATAGTAAAGTTCGTTTTCCGAATTGTGCTTTAATCTTGTGCAATGGAAATACGCAGCCAGTGCAACATTCGCTGGAGTTTTTGGTAGCCCTGGCAACGGGCGATGCCAGATGCAGATACGATTACAGTTACAGCCCATGGCCGCGGAGCAGCTGCAGAGCTAGAGGGATACGGATAGGACGAGGTGAGGAGAGCGAGGAGAGTCTGATGCCGACAGCATTGATAGCGAGCAAGGCTTGTTAGTTAGTTAGTTCGTTATCTCTGCGGCCCCATGTCGCATACCCTACCCCACCCTACGCCCCTTTTATGTATCATATTTGGGCTATGCCTGGCACAGAGTTGCCTATGTACGCGCAGGCGGGCGACAATGGCAGAGAGAGAGAGAGAGAGAGAGAGAGAGAGAGAGGGTGAGAGTGGGAGTGGGAGAGAGAGTGAGGTTAGGTGGGTCTGGTTGGCTTGATTGGCGTTGCTTGGGTAAATGAAAAGAAAAATTGCCAGCAAATGAAGAAAAAAGAAAGAAAAAATAAAGAAGAGAAGAATAAGCAGGCAAGCAGGCGCGGAGGGGGGGTGTGTGAAAAAAAGTGTACACATGCCAAAGAAAAATTCTTGGAAAAAGAAAAGTAAAAGAAACAGAGGGGGGAAACGAAAAAGGAAAAAAAAAAAAAAAAAGAATCCTTGGTTTTTGGCCGCTTCCACCCACTGTGGCAAAGGCAGCCGTAACAACAACAACAACAACAACAACAACAACAACAACAACAACAACAAAGTTAAAGAAGGAAAATTTTGTGACTTTGAAGTGCGCGTGGCAAGGGGGTGGGGGCAGGGGGTTGGTGTGGGTAGGGGGAGTGGGCGTGTGCTGCGAGGGACGCGCACTCGACATTAATGTAAGCAACGCAAAAGGCACCACAAGCAGACGTCGCTGCCGCCGCCGCTGCCGCAGCTGCGCATGTATGCGTATGCATACTATGCTTGTCTCGCTTGCACGCACGCCACACGCGCCCAGCAACAACAACTGCAATGGCGACAATTTAATGCTAGCCGCGACGCGACGCGACGCGTCCGACAGCAGCAGCTGGCAACGCCCTCCCCCAAGCAAGCAAGCCGTGCGCAGCCCGTGCGCGTGCAAGCGAGACAACAGTCGCTGCCGGAGAGCGTAGGCCAGCCAGCGCGCTCTCGCCGCGTGCCAGTGTGTGGAACGCATGGACTGCATGTGGATGGCAAACGCGCGCTCACTCTCTCGTGTGGGAACAGTTTCGTAGCACTCACTCGCTGTATGTCTGCGCGCTCTTGCGCCTTTTGTTTTGTTCGCTCATTTTCTGCTGCTGCTGCTGCTGCTTCTGTTAAAAACGCAAATTTATATGCCAAGCGAGTGGGGCAGGGAGCAGGGAGCAAGCAGGGAGTGGGGGCAAAAACTGCATTATTTATCGCATTTATCGGCGAGTCATTTAAATATGTATTTAAAAAACAATAATGCCGCTGTCGCTGCTGCAAAAATAGCAGAGCAACGCATAAATATTTCAACTTAAATCTCACGCTTTATCGTATGCCTGCTTATCGTATGCAGATATATACGATATTTAACTCTGGTATGGTATATATGCATATTTTGGTATTGTTTACGCGCATTTCGTTAACGATTCCGCCCTTTGTTGTGGCCATTTTTCAACACAAGTAGCACATTCCACTAACTTAATGCCCGCAGCCACACACACACACACACACTCTGAGACAGAGAGCAGTCTCGCACACACTCGCGCATAGCTGAAATGCGTTTTTTTTTTTTTTTTTTATTTGAAAAACATTTCTGATACTAATTAATCAAATTAAGCTCAGCCTTTTGTGTGCGCGGCGCACGCTGTCTCGCTCTCGCCAGCGACTTTATATATGCATAACTGATTTGTTAGCTATATAATTCGGGCGTGCGGCCGGGGCGCTGCCATCTTCGATTTGTCTGCTCTTTGACCTGGCAACGATGCTACGAATGCGTGTCAAATTTATCAGGCTGAACGCGACAGGCGCGACAAACAAAGAGATCAGGCGAGAGCGAGAGAGCGGGAGCGAGCGAGTTGGCAATAGCGACAAGAGCGAATGAAAAAACACACACAGAAATTCTTGATTTGCCAAAATTTCCATTAGTCGATAATTAATCAAAGAGTAAAGAGTGTGGAGTGAGGAGTGAGGAGTGAGGAGTGTAGTGAAGCGTTGAAAGCGTCGACAAGCAGCAGCTCGAGGGCAGTAGGAGGGGTGTGGGGGGGGGGTCAGTACCTGCAGCATGCCTCTTAAAGTTGCCGTTTGCTGAAAAGGCAAATAAACACACACGCCGCACATTATCAGCAAAGTGCAGCGGCAAAGCCAATGGGGTGTCCATTAGCTGGAGGCAGAGGCGTAGGCAGGCGCGGGCAGGGGGAGCCAGCCGAAAAATTAAGTTGATAAATAAAATGCCAAAAAGGCAGCCCAGCGTGAAAGATGAAAACCGAGTCGAGCAACGGATGGGGGCAGGGGCGAGCACGAGTCGAGAGACGAGCGTCGAGCGTCGAGCCGCAGCAGGAGCAGGAGCAGTCGCCGCCGCCGCCGCAGCGCACGTGTCGCCAGTCAAATCGGCGAGTGGCAACCACCAGCAGCAACAACAACAACAACAACAACCAAAGCAGAGCAGAGCACAGCAAACTCACAATTAGCCCAGGGCAGACGCTTGCATACTCTATAAAACAGAAAAAGAAATGGAAAATTTAAAAAAAAAAAAATAAATAAATAAAACTCAGGGCCTAAAAATATTTACATGGCTTTAATTCAAACAAAAATTATTAATAATATAATATATAATAATATAATATCATAGTAAAGTCTACAAACTATATAATAGAATATGACAAAAAATAAACAAATTGTTTTCTATAAGGCAAAATGCTGAAAATAATAGTTATAAGTCGAATATAAGTCAAATTTAAGGAAAAATATTATGAAATATATAAAATATCTATCTAAATATCTATAATAAAGTTGTGAGAGAAAAAGTAAACTCTAAATAAGAAGAAAGTAGTTTTTTCCTAAAACTTCGAAATAAAACGAATAGAAACGTCTACTGTCACAGTTTTGACTGTACAGAACGAATATTTTTCACACTTAAGCTACATCTAGGTTTATTATAACGTCAATAATTATAGATATTAATTGTAGCTGACTTTGTAAATATATACACCAAAAAACTGGAAAATAACGCTTGTAAAACGATTTTGAAGAATTTCAAGGGACGTTAGAAGGCGTGGCTAAATACTAAAACAAGCTTGCTAAACCTTCCAGTGTTGTCACAAAATTTGCTGGCCCTAGCCCATATAGTCACTGAGATCTAGACGTTCCTACAGACAATTAGGGATATATTGACTCGACTGTAGTTGTTGATTACGAAAATATGCAGTTAATAGAGTCGCTTATGTATCCTTGCTGTCTGCCACGCATATTCACTAGTACACTAAATAGGAATATATAGAACTGAGTAGATAATAAAACATACGATTATGCCTCAAAGATAACAAACTGTTTTGCATAAACCGCAGCCTAAGCAGATCAACCACAAGATTATCAAATTTGATGCACGTTTCCAAACTTATCAAGCCTTTCGTTTGCCTCTCTCTCTCAATTTGTAAATTAACAATCGGTTTTCCACTCGATCCGCTCATTATTAACTTGCCTTGCGCCAAAGTCAGCGCTGCTTTCCGCATGCCCCGATCGGATAATACTCTTAGACGACGACGACGACGCCCACAAATAGATGAAATCAAAATAATGAGCAGGGCGTGTGCCTGGGAATTGAGTTTGGTTTGCGCTTTGATGGCTTGTCTCCCCGTTCCCGTTCCCGTACCCGTGACTGTTCCCGTTCCCCTGCGCGTGTTGTTTTTTTTTATATTTTTTTTTTTTTGGGGGGGGGTATGTGCCGCTAAAAGGCGCAACAAAGTCGTCGTCGCTTGCAGATTAAAAACAATTTCTGCCGGCTCTGCATCTCAATTTGCAGAGGCTTCCTATTGCTAGAGACGGAACGGCGCAACCCCCCCTGCACACCCCGCCACTGGGCCGCGTGAGTCGCAGTGCACTCGACGACGACGACGACGACGACGAAGCCTCATAAATACCGAATTAGTTGGTAATTCTATAAGCAACACGCGCCCATTGATGGATTGGCTGCCACGCCTCAACCCCCCTCACCAACCCCCCCGGCATGCCGGCCCTGCTGCCTATGCCACTGCCTGCGACTGGTGTCTTCGCCTCTCGACTGGCTTCATGTGCTACGCGTGCTAGATAACAAAAAGAAAAGCGACGAGCGAGAGAAGAAAAAGGCATAGGCAGCAAATTGATAGATAGATTCGCATGCGATAGTACCAGCTGCTGCCGATAGTAGACGGGCACGCGCACGTGCCGCGCGGCGCGACAATTAGCCGCAAATGGCAAATGAATTTCATCATTACGGAAAGATGAAAGTTCTTGGAAAGGAATTTCGCTTGGTCAGCTTAGAGCTGGGCAGGGCGCGGGGGGTGGCTCATTAAAACAGAAATCGGTAGAAATAAATAAAAAAAATAAAGAGGCTGCAAATTGAAGGCGTGGCTGTGTCTGTTTATGAGCTGAATTAATGGTTTACGATGATGATGGCCGACGCCGCCGCCGCGCCTCGCCCAGGAGCACGATCGCGAAGGCGATCCGCAGCAGCCTGTCATGGTCAGCGACGCGTGCCCACAAATAGCAGCACAGGCACAGGCAAAGAAAGAGAGACGAGGTTGGGAGGGGGGGGCAGAGATACGACGACAGATACTGTATCTGGCTAAGCAAAAGATACTTAAGCACTTTCGGAATTGCGCCGGCCGCGAGGCACTTTAATCACCTTTTGATGTCCTGTTATTACTGCCAGCTACGCGATTTCCAGTTTCATTTTAGCGAGTTAAGCTTATCGCATCTTATGCTATATATATATACATATTATCGTGGCATTATATTATTATTAAACTATCGTATTTAATATTTTATTTGCGCATTCCGCGCAGTTCATTTGAGTTCGCCTGAGTTGACTTCAGGCTGCAAACGTCTCTGTGCAGTTGCTGGTTAAGTCTGTAGATTCTGTAAGGCATAACTCAGCTGTGATAGACTAAAAATAAAGTTTTGTTAGTGTATAAAATATCAGAGTTGAAAAGGAATACTCCGAAATCCAGTTTTGATAGAGTAATAAATCTATAAAAAGTCTTTGTTGCTGCAGTTAAGTTAGACTTTGCTTTCAGTTTTTTTTAGCTTTTCCAATCAGTTAGAGGGTTAGCCTTTGGCAAAGATGTAGTTTTATTGTTTAATTAACAAAGATGAAAGTTTCATTACAATCGGCCAATTAAAAGCTAAGATATATAGGAAATAAAAAGTTACTTGCGACTGCTTTGGGTGTTGCTAGTAGGTTAGATTTGCCTTAGCATTTTTCGCGCTTCCTAATCAAGTAACAGCTTTACTCTTCCGCATATATAAAGCTTGGTTCCTAAGGCATTCAAGCTGTAAGTTTCATTTAAATCGGTCTATTGAAACCAGAGTAGTACATAAAATAAAACCAAACTCAGAATCGCTTGGGAGAGCTGCTCTAGTCGATTATAATCGACTTCAGGATATTTTAACCATTATTTAATCTGTAACCCAAAAAACCGTTTCAGAATTCAAATAAAAGTGCATCGTGTGTTTTGTTTTATATATATATTATTCATCTGATCATATTTTTGTGAACTTTTTACAATTATTTTAGTTTTATAATTAAAAAAAAAGAATTAACCAGTTTGCTTAAACGTTACGCGTACAGTTTATGTATATATATGTATATATATATATATATATGTATATATATGCTCAATATACATGTATATAAAGCTATATATATATACATATATATTCATTTATATGCACACACACATATATTATTCATATATGCAATATATAATATATATATATATATATACATATATATATATATATATATATATATATATAATATAATAGTATATATAGTCACTTAAATATTATCAACTAATTTGCTCGACTTTCATTTCGCTTTTACTTTATTCTTGCTTCTTGCTTTCCTTCCTTCTTTCTACTCTTCTTTACTTTCTTCACTTAGGAGCTAAGACAAAAAAAATGCACTTATATCTGTAATTAGTTGCTAGATCTGCTTCTGTTTCTCCTCGAATATGTATATGTTGTTTGTGTGTGTGTGTAATGTGGGTGTGTGTTTGTGTGTGTGAGTGAGTGTTTTTCAAACAAAATACACTTAAATTACAATTAAATTGAACTTAGAACTAAACAAAAATTTAAATTAGAAAAAAAAATCTCATTGAACTAATCATATGTACTATATATATGTATGTATGTATATATATGTATGTGTATGTGTGTGTGTGTTGCTGTGTGTGTGCTCTGCATGTGTGTGTGTGAGTGTGTAATAACAGTTGCCAAAGTTATACATAGCATTAGCTAGATCTTATTAAACATATACACATATATCGACACATATATCATAGCATCACTCCCACACACACACACACACACAAACAGATAGAAACGCATATATGCGAACATCTTAGACTATATTGTATTTTTTTCGGGTTTTCCAAAGATTTTTGTTGTTTTTTCATTACTTTGCGATATATTTGAGTTTTTCTTTTATTTTTTTTTTTTAGTTTTGTACACGTTTAAAATTATGATCTATAAATATAATTTTATTTTGGATTGTGGCATTGTGTGGTTGTGTGTGGCTTCTTGAACCATACATATATGCATATACACCTATATATATATATATTTATTTGCAATAAAATTCACTATATAAGTTTAGCGACGTTTTTTTTTTTGTTTTTCTTTTATTTTTCTCGAATTTCGACTCTTAAGTTCTAATACTTGTTTTGTTTTGTTTTTTACTTTGCTTTGAAAGTCTGAAATGTGAATTCATTCGATCCTGTTCTTGTTGCTACACGCTTTTCCTTATCATGCCTCTCCTCTTGCTTGTCCTATAATCGTTTATTCACTATATATCGTATCGTATAAATAGTTTTTTTTTTTAATGTATAAAGACGACGAAAATGATGCTTTGAACTTTGAATTGGATCTCGATTTATATAAGTGTTTTCCTCTGCTTCTTCTTCTTTTTTTTTGTATATCTATATACGTTTTTTGTTTTTCTTTTGAGAGAGCTGTGAATTAGTTGTTAATTTGTATGCTTTATATATCGTTAATATTAAAAAGAATCTTTTTTGTTTTGTTTTTTTATTTTTGTTTTAGTTATGATATGAAGTGCTGGCTGGCTTGCAGGGTCGACTGGCGGATGTGCGGGAAGGCTTGCGAACATTTTTTGTAGAATTATTTTACAAGTTATGAGCTAGAAAGAGTATTTCGGAAGCCCGATCCCTGCACAATCCAACTCCATTGGCAGCCAGCCGCAGCCCAAGAGAGCTAAAGATCTAAGTGTTTTTTTTCGCATTTCGCTTCCGCTTTCTTCTGTTTTATATAGCTTACTGTCCGCCCCATATTGCATTTAGCTTTTGTTTCTTCTCTCTCTCTCTCTCTCTAAGCTTCTCTTTCTTTCATGTTTTTGCCTCTCTTTCCTGCTAATATCATTTGACGAGTTTTAACAAGTTTTCCCTTACTTCTGCGACTTTTTGTTCGGTTTTTATCACTCATTTTCTTCGTTGATCCTGGCGGCTTAGATTACTTCTCTATATATATATGGTATATGGTACATATACAGTTAAATATATATATATATATTTATTTATAATATTGCGTGCACACACACATAGCAATATTTATGCAAAAAAAAACATTATTAACTAGTGCAAAAAAAAAAAAAAAAAAAAAAAAAAAAAAATGTATATAAATTTTCAGTAAGCAGCGCAGCCTTGGGGGGGGGGAGGGTTAAATGGGAGGGGTACAGCGCGTTAGAGATATGTATGTGTGGGCAATTAGCCAAAGGAGGCGTGTTGCTGCTGCTGCTGCTCCTCCTCCTGCTGCTGCTGCTGCTGTTGCAAGTGTTGCTGCTGCTGCTGCTGTTGCTGCTGCTGTTCCTGTTGCTGCTGCTGATACGACTGCAACTGTAGCTGCGACTGTTGTTGCTGCTGTTGTTGTTGTTGCTGTTGCTGTTGCTGCTGGTGTTGTGGCTGCGGCGATCTGCCGCTGCTGGCGCTGCTGCTGCCACCACTGCCGCCGCTGCCGCTGCTGCAGTACTGGAACAGCAGATTCTACACCATGTTCGCATACTTATCCTGCGGCGACATGTAGTCCAGGCTGTTCTGCGAGAATGCCTGCGCCGACACGGTGCCGGTAAACGAGGGCGACGGCGACAGACCGAAATTGGAGGCACTGTACCCGGAATGGCCCATATTGTAGTTGACCTGATTCTGATTGCTGAAGTACTCCATCTGCGAGTAGTAGCTGGGCGCCTGGGCGTAGTTGTTGGGATATTGCTGATACTGATTGTGCCAGAAATTGTACGAATCGTGGTTGGACATGTAGGCCGAATGGGCCGAATGATGCGCCGACGCGGATTGGGCCGACTGCGCGGCATGCGCTGCTGCCGCTGCCGATTGCGGCGACATGGGCGTGATGGGCGGAGAGGGTGTGGTTATGCTGCTGCTGCTGTCCATGGGCGTTATGTTGCCGCCGGGTTGCAGCAGACGTGGATTGCTTGCGGCCGCGGTGCCATAGATGCTATGATGATGATGTGCACCCGCTCCAATATCGCCACCGGCATCTTTCAGTGTGTCGTACGGCGAGCGCAGTGCATCGCCAGCAACACCGCCGCCGCCAACAGCAACACCCAAGCCGCCGCCGCCGCCGCCACCGACGCCAACACCGCCGACGCCCACGCCCACGCCCACGCTGCCAACACCACCGCCATTGCCGCCGCCGCCGCCGACGCCTCCGTAGCCGCCGGACAGATGCTCCTTCTTGCACACAATACTAACGGGACTGACCGATGTTGCCGGCGTTGGCAGCAGCGGCGATGAGTTCTGATGCGCTGCGGTTACGTTGAGGGCGGCTGCTGCTGCTGCTGCTGAGATGTGGGCGTGGGCATTACCAGATACACCGCCTCCGCCACCGCCACCGCCGCCGCCGCCAGCTCCGCCGCCGCTGCTGTTCGGCGCTGCGCCGCTATTGTTGTTGTTGTTGCTGTTGTTGTTGTTGGCGCCGGCATTGAGGAAGGAACTGTGATGTGACTTAATCGATTGCGCTGCCGCCACAGCAGCAGCACTGGCTGCGGCTGCCGCCGAGCTGCTGCCGCCGCCGCCGCCCGAGCCGCCGCTGTTGCTCGAGCTGCCGCTTTGATTTTTCTGATTCGATTTGTTGTTGCTGTTGCTGTTGTTGTTGTTGCCCGAGCTGTTGTTGTTGCCGCTGTTGCTGCTATTGTTGTTGTTGCGTCCGCCATTGGCCGAGCCGCTGCAACTGCCGCTGGCGCCGCTTGCGTTCTTCGAGCTGCTCAAACTGTTCGATTGCTGCTGCTGCTGCAACTGTTGGCGGCACTTGGCGCGTCGATTCTTGAACCAAACCTGCAAGAGAGAGAGAGAGAGAAAGAGAGCGGGGGGGTTAGTTAAACGTGCATGGGAAACATAAGAGCATATTTTAAAATTATTTCAAAACTTTTAAAGATTTTCGCTTGAAGTTTTTCTCTTGCTTTGTGCGTGTTTTGCACACAATTTGCTCATGTAAGCCTTGCAAAATGGTTGAGAAATTGTTGAAAAATGTTTGAAAAATATTTAAAAATTATTTTGTACTATTAAGAAATTTTTAATTAGTTTTTTTAATTTCTAAAATATATTTCAATTGGAAATTTTGCTAAGTAGACTTTTCAAATTGTTTTTCTAAATGCACATACAATTTCCTAGAAATCTAAAATATATACTAATATTTTTTAAACGTATCAAAATATTTTTTAAAAAATGCCAACTTTTTTTTTAATATTAAAAAATATTTTCAGCTATTTAAGCATGTATATCAAATATTTAGCAACATATTGTTGTAGGCTATTTGGACTTAATTTAAAAATATTTTGAAAGCGTTTAGCTAGTTTTAATATTATTTTAAATATCTTAGTACCAATTTTAAGTTGTAATTTTGTAAAGTTTCCAAGTAGACTGTATTAATAGTCTTTTAAAATAGTTTTAAAGTTCGCATAACATCAAACTAGTTCGACAAATTTTAGGAAACATTTTAAAAAATGCTGAATAATTTTTTAAAATATCTAAATAATTTTATAAATATTTCTAAATATTTTTTGAATTTTTACAAATATTATTCATAAAATTTTCCCAGCGATTTGCATTTAAAATCGATGGCGTGCAGGCAAATTGTCACGTGTTGCCCACAAGTATTTGCTTAGTCAAGTGCCTGAGTGTGCGTGCGAGTGTACGAGAGTGTGCCAGAATGTGTGTGTGAGTGTGTGGGTGTGTTCGTGTCTGTGTGTGTGTGTGTGGCCGACGGCTGCAATTTTCCCACATCAATTAGTTTTCCGGGGCTGGCAATGAATAAATTATGCGAGTTGTTTGGACAAGCCGGGGGCGGGGCAGCCCGCCCAAAGGGGGCAGAGGGGCGCGGGCTGCACAACAAGTGCAAAAAGTCACGCGCTACGCCGGCGGCACAAAATAAAGTTACATCAACAACAACGTCGAGGAGCAGGACAAGTCCGAAAATTGACTCGATTATGTGTCTGCTACTTCATCCCCCGCCCCTTCGCCCCCCCCCTCCCCTGTGCAACGCCCCTGCCAGCCAACGGAAGCACATGCCCGAAGACAACAATAAACAGGCCATAAAGCGGCATATTCGAGCGCAAGGAATTCACTTAGCCTTGTTTGTTATGCTTAAGGGGCTGCAAACAATCCGCTAAGTGCAGCCCCCGTTTGCCACTACGCCACTGCCAGCACGCCCCTGCTCGATGCTGCTTCAATTTGCCGGAGGAGGAGGTGGAGGCGCGTGCGTACGGGGCGGCGTGTGGGCAACCCTCGCTGTGAATTTGTTGTTTCAGTGATTTGTTGTTTGGGGTTGGTGTTGCTTGCTAATGGCTTGTGCTTTGGTAAACAGCAGAATTTATTACCGTTGCCAAACCCCGCTAGTACGCCCCTGCACTCCGCCCCTCCCCCAGCCGTGCCCTCAAGCAAAGTTAACACTTGCCACGCGGCGGCTGTGGCCACTCGAGCGTTTCATTGCAGTCGTAGCGCAACATCGTAACAAGTGACACAAGTCAGGGGCGGCTCGGAAGCGTGAGGCGCGGGCGGGGGCGGGGGCGGGTCCGCACTTGACGAAAAAAGAGCATTAAACAAGGCGTATCAAATTTCATTATTTGCCTGTGCTGTGCAGGCCCACCTACCCCACCTACCCCACCCTGCCCTACGGCCCAACTCTGCCTCTATTTAAAATTCAATTTTCAATTTCCAATTGAGTTTTGCATTTCGGGTAAATCTGCTTTGTGATTTGACTTTGACGTGACGGCGTGCCTCTCGCTCTCTCTCTCACCCTACCTCTCCCACTCGCTCTCTCTCTCTCTCTCACCCACGCCCTCCTACTCCCTCTCTCTCTCTCTCTCTCTGCCTCCTTTGATATGGTTTAATGAGCCCTGCACAAATTTCGTTAGATAATGCATTAAGCCTGGGAATTTTTGCAAGTTTTAGCAGAAAATATTGAAAAAAAAATCAAAGCACAAAATCGAAAATCAAAAAAAGTAAAACGATAACGATTCCAATTCGATTTGCGACTCTAATCAACTTCAAAGGCAACGGCAAATCTCGCGCTGTAATTGAAATTTGAATGAAGAGCGCTTCAGTAGGCTGATTTTCCTCAGAAGCGACTGCGGTTTGGAAAAGTAGGGGGAAACCTCAGCGAAATTGCGTAAGTAAGAGTTGACGAGGGATTTAACTAGCAGCAGCTGAGGTATATCGGTAGAACCGCGAAAACTACTCAAAAATGCTGGGAAATTATCAGAAAATGATCAAAAATAAAAGTATTCAGAAATTTATATAAAGTTTAGTTCTGAAAACGATTTCAAGTTGAAATTTGGCAATTGGGCTAAGAAAACCAACACAAATCTTAAGTAAACTTCAAAAACTAGAAAATATATTTCTTATTTATTAAAATACTTTTCGAAACCTAATAAAAATATTTGCAAACCATAAGGAAGTGAACTAAGCTGCTGAAATTAACTGACTAAGCAAAGTAAACCACAAAAAACCGAAGGCACTTGATAGAAACCTAAAAAGAGTTTATAGAAAACTAATATGATCATTATAAAAGCCGAAAGATCATTGCTAATACATGTATCTATAGCACACACATGGGATAATCCTTTGCCATCAACGCGTTTTCCACTCGAATTATGCGCGACTTTGCATAACAAATAAAGCAAAAGTTTCTAGGGAAAAATATCATATAGACTTATGCTATCTATATGCTGGGTGTGATGGTATATGGTATAGAGATCTGTCGCGAAGCAGGCAATGCTTCTCGCTCTCCGAGTGTGCGAGGGGAAAAGCGAGTGGAAATGTTAATCCGCAATGGGAAAATTAATTTTATAAAACAGCTGTGCGTGCACGGGGACGGACACACACACACACACACACACACACACATCGAGGGAGACTGTGCGCAAACGGAAAGCAAACTTTTCGGTTTTACTGTATGGCATATCCTGCGTCCGCGCTGCATTGCGCTATCATGCGACAACGAGACAAATCCCTTTACAACGGCATAGAAAGCGAAGCGTAGCGAGGGGAGAAGACCGAGGCCGGGGGAAAGGTAGAGCAAAGGGTATAGCGTAGGGTAGCGGGGTATAGTGTAGCGCTAGAGAGGGGGTGAGCGCAGGAAAATGTGAAAATGCCTGGCAAAGAGTTATGCGAGGCGGCAGATCGCTCTGCCTCTCGCTCTCCCTCTCGCTCTCGCTCTCTATCTGCTGACAGTCACCCTCTCGCTTGCTCGCTCTCTCTCTCTCTCTCCCGCCCGCTCTGCAGCTCTCCCTCTACCCCCTCTAGGTGCCCTGGCTAAGCCAAAAATGGCGGCCTTTTGTTGTATTTGTTGCAACCCTGCGACGGCGAAATCGAACAGCTGAACGCGGCGAGCGACGGCGAGAGGTGACAATGGGCTAGGCGGGGGGAAGGGGCAGCGTAGCTGTAGCTGCTCGTGATTTATGTGCGGCATGCGGCAATGGCAGCGCTCACAGCAGCAGCACACCCTGTACCCCTCCTCCACCCCCCCCTATCCATCCCTTCCCTCCCTCTACTGCGCCCCTGTGCGAATGAAAACATTAGGGCGTAAATGTTTGCTCTGTTCTGGTGCAGATAAGCTGCGTAAAATTATTACGTTATTTGTATTGGTTGCAATCAACGCCCGCCACGGACTCGCCCCGCACTGCTCCCCGCTACGCCCCTGCCAAAACAGGGCACTACTGTGCCATAAAGATGCCTATCATTCAATTAATATGCCCGAGTCGAGTCGAGTCGAGTCGAGACGTGGCGAGGCAAGGCGAGGCGCGTCGTTAATTTTTGCCATTTGTGAAAAATTATTATTTATGTGCCTCGACCAGCCCCCTCTGTGCGCGCTGCCACTGCGTGGGCGCCGCCAATGTGTGTGCGTGTGTGTGTGTGTGTGTGTGTGTGTTTGCGTGGTAGGTGGAGCCTTGGGGCCGCAACTAGTTTGGCTTGCCTCCACTGTGCCTCACTGCTAATTGAGTTGCTTGGCTTCTCCCCCTTGGGGCTTCCTGCAGCAGACAGACAGACAGACAGACAGACAGACGGACAGACAGACAGACAGACAGTTGCATGCAACACTCACTCGACATTATCTAGGCGCGGGGCCGTGATGTGCGGGGTACATTGGCTTTTTAACGGCACTTTTCTAGCTGCCGTCGCTGTAATTCAATATGCGTCACGTAGTGTCGCACAGTGGCGCGAACTAGCAAGTAAAACTTGTGAAAAATGGCAGCTGAAAAATGTTACCAAGCTCTGCTTAAGCTGTAGAGCAGTAGATATGCCATAAAAAGTGCTATAAACGGCGCTATAAATATGTTAAAAGCAGCTAAGAACAAGTAGGATATGTTTTCTTTTGAAAGGCTCACTATTTCTCTGCAGAACTGTTTAAAACTTTATAAAAATACTGCTATAATATATAGGCAGCTTAAAACAAATATTGGTGCTATAAAGCACGCTATAAACATTACAAGAGCAGCTCAAATTTAAAGAGAACTTTTTGTAATGGAAATAATATAAATAATATAAGAAATTACCACTTTCTGCATCTGAAAGTTTTTAAAACTCAAATAAAATATTGCAGAAGTCTGTTAACTGCTTAGGCATAGACTTATGCTATAAATCAAGCTATAAATATAAAACAAATCAGCCCAATTTTGCTAATTCTCTAACTTTGTGAGCTTAAGACTCTAAAAAAGTATAACTAAAATATATTTGTAGCTAGCAATATAGTGATGCCATAAATCATGCTATAAAAATAGCAGCTCATATACAAAATACATTTTTTGCCTGCCTGCGACACACTGTGCGCGCTAGAAACAAACAAACTACTAGGCACAAAAGTAACGCCACAGGATGACTTACAAAAAATTAAGAAAGAAGAAAGCAATGCGAAAAGCAGAGCAAAAAGCACGAATGGAAAAATCTATACAAATTGTCAATGAACCTTCCCGGTTGCCCCTCTACCATAGGGTATGCATTACGAGAGAGAGAGAGAGACAGGCAAGACAATTGTGTAAAGAAACGTGCTAAGGGAAAACCGAGTGCATTTTCCCATTCCGCTTATCACATTTGCGGCCAAGTTGTCCTGTCGTGTGTTGCAGTTGCTGCTACGTGTCGTTTTTCACTTGCCCGGCCACTGCAGGGGCTTCCCGAAAACATTGTAGCCGGGCCAACGACCCGGGGCCGAGCCAAGCGGCGCTGCATTGTCACGTTGCGTCCTTAAATTACAAGCGAAAGCAAAGCAAACACGGCAAAAAAAAAACAGAAAATTGATCGATATAACGAGGCACGGCTGTGTTTACCGAAGACATTAGGTGACAATCGGCAATGATCCTCGGCCGGAGGACCGGGGCAGGAGGGAGGCACAGGCAGCCGTAGGGACTGGCAGGCAGTAACTGCCTCTGCTCACTTTTGGCCATTTGGCAGTTTTTGGCTGTTGCCGTCGGCGCCAGCAGCTTGTTTGCTTAGGCACAGTTTGGCTGTCAACACACACACAGATCGCACAAACACACACACACAGATACACACACATACCCAGGCAGCTACGGGCTGCAGCTAAATAAACAACAGCAGCGATTCCTGCGCGCCCAAAAATTGAGTTGTCCAACACGGCCGCATTTGTTGCCCAAGAAAAATTAGCGCAAATTATGCGCGGCTAATGCGAAATGTAAACGCAGAGTTGTCCCCCTTGTTGTGACCCCTCCCCGTCTCCGGCCCCTGCTCGAGCAACCCTCAGCTCGACAAATTCCTTGTGCAAATACGCTGGCAAAAGGCGACGAAACTCAACGGTTTTTTTGGGCCGCATTTGCCATTAAAATATATGATGCCATCTGCCCTCACTTTCGCACACTCATGCGCTCTCTTTTTCGCATGCCGCTACCACACGCTTTCCACGCACTCGCACTCGCACTCGCTCTCGCTTTTCACTCATCACTTTTCTCTGCTATTTGCATAGCGATTTTCCTTGGCTAAAGTCAGTCACGCTTTCAGTCACTTCACGCCACATATGCCACGCCCACACCAGCTAAGCACACACGCAAACACACTCGCACACACACTCCCCCGCCGCACACACTGACTGACAATCTGGCTGCTGTTTGTAATTTGTTTGTTTTATGGATTTGGCAACTCTGGCTGCGATTCCTCGACATATGCCTAATTAAACAATTGCCCGACGAGTCTTGGCAGCGCAAACATGACTTAGACAGACTCCCACACTCCCACACACACACACACACACACACACGCACACTCGGCTGGCATGTGGCAGCTTTGAGGCAGGTGTCAATTGAGCCGGATCAAGTAATTGACTCGATTCGTAGCATCGATTGACACATCCAATGCAACTAAACTATGTCGCATGATGACAAGTCTAACCCGGACAGTTTGCCATTAGGCGTGGCCAAAACCGCCCATAATCGCAATCAGTGGCGAAATCTTTCAAGTGTGAACAATGCAATGCGCTGCTTGGAAAGTGTGAGACGTTTGGGTTAGCAGGGAGTGGGATTAGCAGAGTTATGGCCATTTAAACTAAGTTGAGTTGGCTTGCAAGTACATTAAGCTACTGGAATTGCTAGATATGTGTAGTTTATTGAAGACTGCAGTAATCCGCAGCAAACTAAAGCCAACTTAAGATCAACTTTGTGTATCTTCCAGCCGTAGAATCCCTTTGCAATATAGAAATTCTGGCTAGAAACTAAAAGATAAGAAAACTAGAAACTAATTTATTCCAAGAACTCCTTGAAGTTGTATAGGAACAAGCTTTACATATCTCAGAAAATAATGAAAATATAGACTGTAGCTAACTTATAAATCTAATCCTCAATTCGCCGAAGTTTAGCTGCAGTTAATCAAATTTGCTTTAAAATCTTGCTTGTAATTAGATTTTTGGCTATTTTAAGGGGCGTAAGCGGGCGTGGCTGCTTACTAAAACAAACAAGCAGCACCTATAAGTGCTGTCACAAAATTAGCTGGCTCTAGCTCGATAAGTTACTGAGTTCTAAGCGTTCATACAGACAGGCAGATTGAACTAGAAGGTCTCAGATAGGCAGCAAGTACATAGACAGAAATGCAGGCGTGTGCTATATTTGCTTGGCTGAAAACCAAAAGTTGTTTAGCCTTCTGCACAGTAAAAACAGCCGCAAAGTTCAGCTGTTTTTCAGCCCGAAACAAGCTACTTTTTGCAGCTAGTTTGCGTAGCAGTTTTACGTGTGTTTTCCCCCATTTGCAGCTACAACTTAAAGCTAAATCACATGTATATGTATATATATGGCGAGCTGATCTTACCTGTACTCTGGATTCGGGCAGATTGATCTTGAGTGCGACCTCTTCGCGCATGAATATGTCCGGGTAGCGAGTTTTGCCGAAAAGCGCCTCGAGCACATCGAGCTGGGCGCGTGTGAATGTGGTGCGTTCGCGACGTTGTTTTCGTGTGTTGACGCCTGTGGATAGGGTAGACGAATATGTTGGTTAGTTAACTTGCTCGCGTTGTGCAAGGGTTTGCCTAGCAAAAAAAAAAAACAAAAAAACAATCAAATGTGCTGAAATTCTGGCCATATTGCGCATACGCCGCATTGAACGCGCTGATAACTTTAATTTCCATGCTGGCTGGAAGATCTGAAGTTTTCCCAGTGTTTTTCGGCAGTTTTTTTTTTCTACTCGTTGCACGTTGCCATCTTCTTTGGCCAGAAACCGTTATTCGGTGACTGGCAAAGCAACCCCCGGCTGAAAAATGCCAACCCCTAAAAAGCCTGAACCAACCCCGCGCAGCGCAGCCACAACCCAAAGTTCTATATACTTTGTGCGCTCACGGTACATATAGCTGGGTATATAATGGGTATATACTAGTGTGTGTGTGTGTGTGTGTGTGTGTGTGTGTGTGTGTGTGTGTGCGTGTGCGTGTGCGAGTGTGTGTGTGTGCTAAGCCGCAGCATTGTTTGTTTTTTGGCCGGGGCAGCCGTTGACGGTGCGTGTCTACCGAGCGATGTCCCAAATATTCAGCACGTAGAGAGCACCCCTTTTCGAGCAGAGCCAAATGCCTTTTCAATGCGAACCCCTGCTGCCAGCCTGCCCCTGTCTCGCTCGCTCGCTCTCCCTTTCTCTCTTTCACACACACACTCCACACGCGCAGCTCTATCAAAAATTAATGAGTTAGTCATTTTGGTCATGAATTTATAAATTGAATAAAAACTTCACTTCACTTGGCTCGACTCGATTCGACTCGACTCGACTCGGCTCGGCTTGGCTCACGCGTCGCCTTTGCAGCTGCCGCTTTTCGTTTCATTTTTTTTTTTTTTTTTATTTTTCTTTGCTGGCTTTCAAAATGGTCGCCAGTTGCCGTTGCCTTTGCCGTTGCCGTTGTTGCTGCTTTAAAACAAAATTAATTGCAATTTGTAGTTTGGCACGTCGTTTGCCTTTTTGGCCAGCAAAGCAAAAAAAAATAAAATAAAATAAACATTTTTTTTTTCGTATTTATATAAAAAAAAATTTGTTTGGTATTTTTAGTGTCCAACAAAAACCTTGAGGCAATCTCTGTCTCAGTCTCAATCTCAGTCGCGGTCCTCGTCTCAGTCGCCTTGTTTAATTAACTGCACCTATTCGCGCTCTTATTGCTCATTTTTGTTTTTATTTCTATTTTATTTGCGCCTTTATTGTTGTTTATATTTTCTGGTTTTTATGGCATCGACCAACACTTTCCTGGAAGCGCGCAAAAGCCGAGGTCGAGCCACGGTTCCACTGTCAACTCTATTGTGCTAAATTTAGCATTGATTTTCCTATGAAATTTCCAGCTAAAACTGTTTTCAAAAGCACAACGACGTAGATTTTTCTGCAATACGATAAAGATTTTGTAGCTGGAAAAGCTGCAGAGAAATTTGTACTACCGGCTCTTTCAGCTAAAAGAAAAAAGGCTAAACCTATGTAGGTGTAAGTGCAAAGGTTACTTTTCGCAGAAAAAATCATTGCTGCTCAGCGAGTGAAAGACATATTATAAAAATAGCTATAATATCGTGTAATATTCAGCTCAAACTAAAAATATCTTACACCTTTTTAGCTAGAAAAGCTGCAGATAGCCTAAAATAGCCGGGTTGCCACATGAAATTCTCACTGAAACTGCACGCAAACTAGTCTAGCTATGATATTGCATAAAACTGTTTATGAGGCTGCTTGACTGTGAGTTTGGAAAAGAAAGCAATAACTTCAGTGATTCTTTACAGGTTTTCTTTTCTCTTTTTTTTCTCTCTCTTTTTGCTTTTGAAATCCCAACGACATTTGCCTTATATAACCTGACAATATTGACGACGCAATATCAACGCAATATTCTGCGTTTTTTTTTGGGCATTTTTGGGCTCATTACAAGCCCGTCAATAAATTGATTACATGCGTTTTTGGGGTCTGTTCCTCTCGGTCTCTGCTTAATATACCATATTTCTGTTTGATTTTTGTTTTCTTTTTAACCACTGTTCGTTTTCTCTCTGCTTTTGGCCCGGTCTTTTGTTGGCCTTTAAGTTGATGTTGTTATTTGCTTGGCTTTTTTTCTGCTTTTTTTTTTTTTTTTTTTTTTTGGCATTTTGTAGCATTTTTGTCAGGTTTTTGTCATTTGCAGCGTCACCCGAAATGCCTGAAAACTGGAACCGAAAAAGACTCGAATCACGGCAGACTCGACTTCGCTGGGGGACTTGGGCTCATTATTCATTTTGACAATTTAACTGATAATGATGCAATCGATGCGAAACGGCATTGAAAAGCATTTTGTGCGACAACTGGAGCTGTGCTGCACGAATCCATCCATATAAGCGATAGCTTCATTCCCATTCCCATTCGCATTCCCATTCCCATTACTTCTGCGCGATTCCCGATCTTTTTTGCATGCAAATTGAGTTATCAGCTTTGCCCCATATAGCTGCGTTTAGCATCATATATCATGCTGCTTCGTATATATATGTATATATATATATATGCATATATATATATCATTTATCATCGCGACTCGACGTTTCAGCACATTTGTTTGTTTTTGTTTTTTTTTCTTTTTCATTTTTTCTGAGTTCGCTTACGTGTTACCAAAATTGTTTTTTTTCGATATTTACCCCACATACCTTGGGAGAACCCAACAGCCTCCAGTCCGTGTGGCAGGCCGAAGGGACCCAACGATGGCATCGGCATGCCCGGCGGCAGCGGTCCGTGCGGCACCGAATGATGCGGATGTGGTCCGCCATAGCTGTGCGGATGTGGTCCCAAATCTCCGGATTTGAGAAAACCCGCCGCCATTAAGGCTTCCGTTGAATGCAGCGCCACGTTGATGCTGTTTATGTTGCTTTTGGGGCTAAGATCGGAATCGTCGGAAGATCCGCTGCGAGATCGAACGATAGAGAGCGAGAGATCCTTTAAGCTGGTTAGCGGCAGGGATCCTTGGGTATTACGAGTGCCTTTGACTTTGTTGGCTGTAATGATAGAGTGGAATACTAATAATTAGCAAGTGTTATAAGCCTCTGATTCGCTTTAAATAGCTATAAAAAGCGCAGGCAGCCAGGGAAAGAAAAAAAGATATCAAGTTGATGGAGCACGCTATATAAAAATATGCCAAATATTTGCTAGAAATTTATTGAAATTTGCTGCAATTTCAGCTGTTTTTCAAGCACTTATTATACAGTTATAAACTGTTATAACGCTTGCTAATGTAGAACTATATTCTAAGACTCTCCGAAGTGTACCTAGAAACGATTCCAAATATATCGTGTACCTTGGCATTCAAACTTCTATCAAATTTCAATATTTCAGCTAGTATTTTAAACACTGATCTTACAGTTATAAACTGTTATAACGCTGGGAAACTTTGCTAATCGAGTACTATGAGCAAAGGCAGCTCGAAGCATACTACACGCTGTCTGCGAATATTTCGAGTACCTTGCGAGGAACCTTTTTCTTTTCTCCCAATTCTTTCACTGCTTTCTCGGCTCTTGAGATTTTTTGAGCCAGATGTGTTATTAATTTGCGTGTGCGCGTGAGCATGTAATTTGCGACTGCGACTGCGACTGCGACGCCGACTGCGGCAGCGACTGCGCTGATGGAATATTTGGGTTGCCTGTCGAGTGCGGTCCGCTGCTGGGTTGCTTTTCGGATTCGGTTTTGATTTTGGTTTCGGTTTTGGTTTTTGGCTTTGCCGGAGACGCAGAGCGCGAGCTGCATTTGAATGCATTGAGCCATGAAAACGACATGACAAAACAAAACAAATTTGTTGCTGCGTGTGTGTGTGGCACCCTGTATAGAGTATATATGGACATATATGTGACAAATAGTTGGCATGTCTTTTCCAATTTCAAAACAATGAGAGAACCTCGAGGTGTCCGTGTTAATCCTGCAATTGCTTGGCCTCTCATTATCAACGAGCGCTCTCGCTCTACCTATCTCTCTCTCTCACTTTCTCTCCCTCTCTGTCTCTCTCGCTAGCTAATTTCCTTTTCGCAGAAACCAAAGCAAGAGTGAGACGGAGAGAGTGAGAGAAATGCGAGCACAAAAGAGTTTTGAACTCGTATGAGGATTAATCCAGGCTCAGGTTCAGGTTCAGGTTCGGCTTTGGGTGCGGGTACGGCAGGCTGAGGTTTGTTGAGTTTAAGGCTGAGCTAGTCTCGAGCCTAATCTTAATGCACAGATCCATTGTCCACATGTGTGTCCCTGTCCCTGTCCCCGTTCCCGTTCCTAGCCCTGTGTGTGTTCTCCTACCTCATCCCATTTCGTCCTTTTAGTAAGTGTCTGTGCTAATCCAGCGCCTAAGCACAGATCAAAGATCTTTAAACCGCAAGCCACGGTCCCTGACAATCCCCCCGCCGATAGCCAGGTTAGATCTACCAGAGGCGTACTGACAATGTTGGGTAATCTTGACCGTACCCAGCGGAGAAGCTTAGCTTAGGCAGGCCCGAAAAATTGCGGCTAACCAGGCCGCATATGCCACGCTGCCTGTCTCTCGCTCTCTGCCACGCTCTCTCTCTTACTCTCTTACTCTATCTCAGTTCTTGCTGAAACTCTCATAGATAATACCAGAATATACTATTTTCTATATGTTTTTTTAGATGATAATGAGGCGCATTCTTTTTTTAAATGAAATTCTTTTTTCGGAAGCCTTTGAATCTACAGTTCAAGCTATTTCGGCACATACTATTCTTTTTTTTTTTTCTATAGGCTGAGTTTTTTTTTTTTTTTTGCCAAACGAGACACAGTGGGGGAAGAAAAAACAATAACAAACTAGCGAGAGATACGTGATTTTCTTGTCATTCGGCGCTGATTATGAAAAATCATGGCAAAAAATGAAGCGGGAGAGAGGGAGAGAGAGAGACAGAGAGACCGTGATATAGGGGCCCCCGAGGCGCTGACTTTTGTGGCCATGCTGTGATTGTGCCTCGGGCGAGAGAGGCTGGAAATCATTTCGACTCAACATATATCACGTACACACGCACTTTCATTATAAATTCATACGGCATTCTGATTTTCACTTTCTGTTTCTATTTCCGGGCACATTGCTCTTTTTTCTTTTCTTTTCATTTTTTTTTTTTTTTCATACTGATCTTCAGCCGGCACTACCTTTTTTAAAATGTCCGATCAATCCTGCTGCTAATATCTCTCAGCAATAGAGAGAGAGAGAGCGAGAGAGATGGTGACACTCTTGCCCGCAATTACGGTCAAAATAATATTTTCGAACTACCGTTTGTGGATAAGTGCGCGCGAGAGGGCTGAAGGTAAACACAGCCTTAGGAAAATAAACAAATCCGTGTAACGCACCGTACCGCAGTAACTGATAGACTGACTGACTGACTGACTGAGTGAGTGACTGAGTGAGCGACAGATAGAGCAACTGACTGACCATTTCGCCCGCACTCGGCCCGAACTAACGAACTACCGAAACGGTAGCCCCGAAACCGCGTCGGGTAATGTTTTCATTTCTGACGGTACCCTGGGAAAGTGCCTGCGTAACCGACGACATCATCAGCATCATCAGCATCATCATCATCATCATCATCGGTTCGGTTCGGCTCGTTTTGGGCTACTGTTAATTTGTGCCATGGGAACATTTGTTTCAATTTTTTTCAATTTGCCAAAAAACAAACGTCTTCGAGGTTTTTTTTTTCTCGTTTCGTTTGTTTTTTCTTTTTTTTTTGTAGCTTTTTAGCAAGTTTTGTTTGCGTTGTTCGAGTTGTGATTGATTAATGAGCGGATTGATCGTTAGTTTTGTTTTTCCAATTTAGAAAGCGCTGCAATGCAGCTGAAAAGCCAAGCTTGAGTTAGTTTTGCAAACGATATGTGGGCAGAGAGAGAGAGAGAGAGGGATTAAGAGAGGGAGATCAGAGACGATATCTATTGCCTTTTTAGCATGGGGACCGCAGATGAAGACAAAATTAGAGTAAAGACTGAGATTGGGATTGTGGCTAAAATTGTGTTAGTTTAGCTGCAATTCAAGCTAAATTCGTGACTAGATTAAAGCGAAAAATAAGGCTAAAAGTAGGATATTGATATTGAGCTTAAAAATCCGTTGTAGCTAGAATGACAGGCTAAATACAAGCTAAAGTTGAGACTGAAATTGAGACCTAAACTGTAGTAAAAGATGGAATTGAAATTGAGCTAAAATAAAGCAAAGTCTGAGTCAAAGTTGTAGCTCGAATTGAAGCTGAAAAAATAGCTAAAATGAAGGCTAAGGAGAGTGAAGCTGAAGCTGAAGTTGAGGCCAAAAACTGAAGTCAATAATGAAAGTGAAGTTGAGCTGTAAAATTGAAAAATACTCCGAGTCAGATTCATAGCTAAAAAAGTTAGCCAAAATATGCAATAAATTTAAAATTGATATTCATTTAAAATCAGCTCGAAACAAGCTGAAACAGAAGCCAAAGTGCAAGTCAAAGTTGATGCTGAATTTGCAATTAAAGCCAAGACACAAGCTAAAGTTAAAGCTGAAGTTAAAGCTGAAGTTGAAGCTGAAGTTGAAGCTGAGATTGAAGCTGAGATTGAAGCTAAAGTGGAAGTCGCAGTGGCTGCCGAGTTGCTTAGCCACTGGACTTGTATTCATATTCATATTCATGCGGGTATTCACTTGTATGAGTGTGTGTTGCAGCGAGTGCAACCAGCTGTCAAAAGTGCTCACTTGTCACAGTTGTTGCTGCCGTAGCCGTAGCTGTTGCTGTTGCTGCTGCCGTAGCTGTTGCTGTTGCTGCTGCTGCTGTTGCAGTTGTAGCTATTAGTTGCCTTAACAAGCTCTATAACAACTTAATATGTCCAGCCGCATTTACAGTGCATAACAAGATGCTCCCTGCCCCCTGCCCCCCCTGCCCCGTTGCCGCCCTGGCTGCTGTTGCAGTCGTAAAATTTCGACTACAGTCAGGTTTGGCTTTCTATGTTGCGCAGTGTAAAAGTGTGAATAACGCGTTGTGGCAGACGAGGCGAGTGCGCAGATTTCTCAGGCTCATTTGCATATGCCGCTGCCGCTGCCGCTGCCGCTGCTACTGGAATCGAGCAACAGTTGCAACTGCAACTGGCCTAGCATAATAAGCTGTCTGTCGAAAATAATGCAACTTAATAAAGGCAACAACAAAGCAGACGCTGCGCTGCCTGCGCGGCACGTTCCAGTGGGAGAAGGAAAAGGAGTACGAGAAGGAGTAGGAGGAGTAGGAGACGCGGTTGCAGTTCGAGCTGGAGGTGCAGGTAGCCAGTTTGCTGCGCCATTTCCACGCAAATGCATTTTGACATTTAAATTTGCAATTTTCGCATAAAATTATATTCATATTTCCCTGGTGAAAATGCAACCTTGCAACGGCAACGGCAACGGCAACGGCAGCCGGACAAGTGGCAACTCTACACGCTGCAGTGAGTGACACTGACGCTGACGTTGAAGTTTAATTAACAAACGTGCCAAATAATTGAAAAAGTGTGAAGATTTGACAAGTTGAAGACGCATAAAAAAACAACAACAACGTGGCCTAGAAACCGCTAACTAAGCTCGTGCAGTGATGGCGACAACGCGCCGTTTTAATTACACACACGCACACACACACACGCGCACATATATAGCTATATCTATATAGTCTGCTAGTTAATCAAGACATTTAATTAAATTGACACTTGAGCAATTTCCAGTTGCAGTTGCAATTGGCCACGAGGGAAACGAGTTGCCAGTTGCCAGTTGCCAGTTGCCAGGCTCATTATCAGCTGAGGCAATCGCAGACAGTTACAGATACTCGCACACACACACACACGCACACACAGCCACACCTAGTCTATAGCTTAGTCCACTTCCCAACTCATCGGGTCAGCATTATAAATCGCTTTTAAGCGCTAAAATTGCATACGCGCAGCGCGCTGCGATCCGGTTTCATTGAACTTTGCGCCTCCAAGCGCAGTATGACAAGCGTAAGTGCTGCCAAGCTGCGTCAGACACGGGCAGTGCTGCCAATTTTGCGACAAATTTGGCTTTTATTGCAGGCAAATTAAGGGGGAAGTGGGAATTGTTGATTGGTTTTTCAATTTTTTCTGATTCTTATGATTCTTTAACCCTTGTGAGCAGCATAAGACCAGTCTAAGTGCTGCCAAGCTGCGTAAGGCACGAGCAGTGCTGCCTATACACGCAGTTAGTCCCGTTAAATCTAGCTTTTATTGTAGGCTAACAGAGGAAGTGGCAAAACTGCATTGGTTTTTCAATAAAGTTAGCTTTTTTTCTATTTTTGCCGAGCTTTGCGCCTCCTAGCGAAGTATGGCTAGCTTAAGTGCTGCCAAGCAGCGAAGAGCTTGCGCAGTGCTACCCATGCCCGCATTTATGCTTGTCAAATCTAGCTATTGTTGCAGGAAAACGGATATTCTGCATCTACTCAAGCCAAAACTAGCTTTTTTTTGCACATTTTACTAATGTCAAGATTTTTCTATGAAATCTAGCTAAATTTACTTTGCCTATCGAACATTTTCCATAAAAAATGTCATCTGATTTTTGTAATTTTAGCTTTTCATATCAAAATCTTAGCTATTTTACAATTTAGTTTTGGTTTATCATTTCTTGCCTATTTTTTTTTGCATAGTTTTCCCTTAAAAAAGGCGCTTGGCAGCACCGAACATGACATGCCAGATCTATATATACATACTATATGACTTTACGAGCAGAGCGAGTGCTGAATGAATGCTGAATGAGTGTTTGTTGCCTTCGGACTACAAATGATTGCATCACAGTAAAATAATAAATCGAACAAACAAACACAGAGACATGGAGGCAGAGAGAGAGAGAGAGAGAGAGAGAGAGGGACATAGAGGGACAGAGGGACAGGCAGAAATCAATAATGTGTACGGTAATAGAGTAAAGAGCCCTGACAGCGCGACCAATAACAACAACAACAGCAGCAACAATAACAACAATTTGACGCATTGTCAATGTGATCTTGATAACTGGCTACGGGCACGGTTCAGACTCGGTTCGATCTCGGGTTTTGGGTCTCCGTCTGCGTCTCGGAGTGATTTCTATTTAAATGGCTTTGTCAACGAAATTCGAGAAGCAAAAACAACTAAAAAGTTGCGCGTAATGAGCAAAGAGTGAAGAGAGATAAAAATTAATAATACAAATAATTGAAGAAAAAAAAAGGAGAAAAAAAAAATGACATAGAGAAATAGGTAGAAATGAAACCACACACTCCGAAAGAGGCACAAGGCGAGGCAGGGCGAGTTGCGGCGACGCCAAGGCGTCACAAATTGACAAAGACTTCCAATCCCGCCGAATCTATATCCCCGCTCGCGCTCGCTCCCTGCCGGCTCCCTGCCCGCTCCCTGCCTGCAGACATGACGCCAAAGTAGGAAACAAGCGTCGTGTGGGCTGTCGCGCAGATTGGGCGTGCTACACGTCGTGCCAGGGTTGACAACAATGGCAACTCTCCGCCGATCGCGGTCTCTCGCTCTCGCACGCCCAAGATAAGCTATCGCAGTGTCGCGACGCGATCTTGAGTCGGATTCATGAATCAAGCCGTAAGTAACGGATGTGAATATGCTGAATGAATGTGAAGTCGATTGAAATTGAAATTGAAATAGAGTTCATTCTGTTGTTGCGGCGTGGGTGTTGCGAGAGAGAGAGAGAGAGAGAGCGAGGGAGAGGAAGAGCGAGAGCGGAAGAAAGAATCTCGCTGGTTGCCAAGCTGTGCCTCGATCTGGCCAAAAAAAAAAACAACAACAACAAATTGACTTGCATACATTAATACGTACGAACTCGGGGCATATCTTGCTATATATGCAAATTAATAATTCCAATAAAGAGAAAGAGAAACGGGGAAGAGAGCCGAGGGGGAAGGGGGGGGCTGCGATGTTTTAATTTATAGCCCAACCGCTTTGAAATTAGCTAATAAAGCGCGGCGGCTACTACAACAAATAGCCAAGAAGAAGAAGCAGAAGAAGACGGCAAATAACAATAACAAAAATGTGTGAATAATGTGACCCGAACCGGGTCCGAGGGCAGCGTCGTCGCATCGTCGCATCGTCGCAGCGTCGCATCGCTTAGCTGCCCCACTGTGCACAGTAGTTTGGGGTCAGGTAGCGCGGGCTAGTCCCTCTCTCTCCTTTCCCTCGATCGGGCTCTATAGCTCTATAGCTAGTTAGTTGTGCTTTGCGCCCTTGCCTAATTAACAGTCCGAAAGGGGCGGCTTTAATATGCCCATTAAAATTATGAAAATCTATTTTTGATTCGTTGCGATCGCGTTGGATTGCTTTGGATACCCCTACTCTCTCCCCCTCCCCATTCCTCTGCTCCTACTCCCTATGCTTCTCCCAACTCAGTTACTCATCTGGAATTTCCTGTGTGCTCTACGTAGCGGAAAACGTCTAGGGTTCTAGACAAGGCGAAACGATTCTACCCAGCGCAGTCTGTTTGAAATGCCTAAACTTTGATTGCGCTGAGGGCCTAGAGTTCTTAACTCTTGCTAGGTTTTCTAGAGGTCTAACAGCTTGATATAAACTACTATATGTGTTTATAGGTTCCCGATTTTTAGAGCTAAATGTATGTTTTTTATATTTTTGCTAGCTAAACTATGCAATTTTGGATAGTATATCGCATTAAAATGATCATGTTACTTTTCTCTGCCTTCACCAAGTGATCTACATCAGTTAAGATCCGCCAAACTAGTATATAGTGGCATATATCTATATAGGAATTGAAAAACTGAATAATACTTCATTATCTATGCTCATATGAAGAAGTAAAAGCTAGAAAGAAGCTAGAAATGGGTATTAGAACAGGCAGCAGGTTTATAGAAGTGAAAGATCACTGCTTTTAGTGATAACGGCTATAAGTAATGCTGCCGTATAGAGAAAAACCCAGTATAAGCCAGAGTACCAGCAAAGTCTTGAAAACAAGACAATTCCGACGGCAAAGTCGAGCTCAACAGATCACAAAGATCCCAGCCTAACTGAGGCGTACGGATATAGATAATATAATAGAAGTTTCCCCCAATAATGAGCAGTACTTAGATCGATAACTAAGCCCATTGAATGATATAATATAATCCTTTGCTTGTGCAGTCAGTTTCGCAGCATTTGTTGAGTTCGAATCGATAGATTGAGCATTATATTAGTTTATAACTGGGTTAGTTGGATGGCACGATAGACAATCTGTGGCAAAAAAAACACTCACCGAAAAAAAAAACCAATTTCGAATAATAATTTCGAACTCGATGCCGACTGTAGAGTCACAGAACGTAGTGCGGATATTCCAAATGTTGTGATATTTCGATAGATTGTTGTTAGATGTAACTTGATTAAATAGATCCAATTGTTTGCACGTATTATATATTTATATATATATATAACAGATTATACACTGACTGTATTCAGTTATTCAGTCTGAGTTATTCATACGATTCGAGTGAGAGACGTGAGAGACGTAGCACTTGCGGCAGACACCAAAAAAACAATGCACTCGCCGTGTGGAGTATCTTCAAGAACTTGGCTTAACTCGATCTCGATCTGATGATATATACTCTTCAGCTTCTTCTTCTACTTGTCGTTGTTGTTGTTGCACACGCGGGTAAACAAATGTTTGCTGTGGTTGTTGTTGCAGTTGTTTTGATATCGAAATTCGATGCGATTCGATGCGATTTGCGTGTGTTTTTATTTTTATTTGTTTGCCGTATGCGTGTGTTTTGTGTGTTCGTTGTGGGTGCGAGTGTACGTGTGTTGAGTGTGTGTGTGTGTGTGAGTGCACGACACGGCGATCAGCAAACGCGGCGAATTATAACGGTGAACGGTGATAAACGGCTAAACGCTTTCTGTACGTGTGTGTGTGTGAGTGTGTGTGTGAACCAACAACGAAACGAGCGAGCGGAGCGACGAACGCACAACCCGAGCGGCACGAATGTTACTTTGGAACTGATTTTCGTCGTGACACCTTCGATGCGAACAGCAGCGGCAGCGACGAGCAGCGAGCAGCGCAGGCAGCGCAGGCAGCGACGACAGCGCAGGCAGCAGCAGCAGCAGAAGTCGTTCGACCAGTCGCATTTGTTGTTGTTGCTGCTGCTGCTTGCTCTGCCTTCGTCAAGTCAAGCAACTTCCTTTTTTCACACACACACACACACACACACACACACGCACGCACGCCGAGAGAGCGCGCTCTCGCGAGAGCGCAAGCGAGAGCGCGCTTACACTTTAGCAATGGCTGACCCGCGACATTGGCTGTGCTCGGCCTGCGCGAGAGCGAGACCACGCTAGTATGCTGCGCGTGGACGCCTGGCTGGCTGGTTAACAGTGAGTGGATTTATCGCTGCGCTCAGCAGAGCACACTGGCGCTCTCGTTCTGGCGCACTGCGACGCGCGCTGCCGCTGCTTATGCGCGACAGAGCGCGCTGCGCACTTGGCAGCTGTATTTACCTATGTGTTGTTGCTGTACGGGTGCGAGTGTGTGTGTGTGTGTGTGTGTGTTTTTGCCGAACCACACCCCCAGCAAAACACACACTGCGACGGCCGCCGCTGCTGCCGCTGCCTCTGCCTGTCGCTTCTTCGCACTCGGTTCAACAACCAAGCAGAGCGCCAACTTTGCTTTTTTTTCTGCTATTTTGCTGCTGCTGCTGCGCTGCTGCTTGTTGTTTTTGCGCAAATTGTTTGATTCCCTTGTTGGCGTTGTTGTTGTTGTTGCTGCTGCTGCTGTGTTTTGCGCGCGCAATGAAATTTTAATGAAAATGACAGCAGCCCAAACAACACACGCAAAACTCAACTAAAGCAACGCAAAAATTGTTAGTTAGCAGGAATGAAAATAAATAATAAAATAAATAACGAACGAGCAAAAACTTGCAGACTGTGTGCTGCTCTCTCGCTCACTCTCTCTCGCTCTCTCTCACTCTCTCTCGCTCTCTCTCACTCTCTCTCTCACTCACTCTCTCTCTCCCTGTCTCTCTGTCTTACTTGCGGGTCAGCACGAAAATTGTCATGCACGGGCAACATAACAACAACGGATACGTTAATGGAGCCGGGCAAGAAGCTGCAGTTGGGGCACGTGTAGAAAGGCGAGGGGGTTGCGGCTGGGCGCAGCCGTAGTCGCAAAGCACGCCCACAGCGTGAGCAACCTAAGTTGCCAAATCATTCGCAATTTCGACTAGAGAACCAAAAATATATAAATAATGATGTTATATGAAAATAGGAAATTTTCCAAGTGACAAGCCGAGAAATGAGCCAGAAAATGTGAAAAAGAATGGGAAAATATGCTATACTACTTACATAAATTTAGAATATATTTCTGTACTCTATTTATACACAATTTTAGCAGTTTTTATGCAAATAATAATGCTAAAGTCTAGGGAAAAAAAATATTATAAATACATAAGTTTATATTATGTTTTCTGTTTACAGTTTTCTAAAAAAATTATGCTTATTAATTTTAAGCAACAGCTGCATCAAGATAGCCATATTTGTCTGTATGAACGTCTGTATCTCCAAGACTATAAGAGCTAGAGTCAGCAAATTTGCTGACAGTACTCCTATATAATGCAAGTTTGTCTTAGTATATAGTCCGCCCTCCTAACTCCCTCGTTAATTCTGAAAAATCGCATCTAAACTGCATGTTAGTTGCTTTTACTTGTTTCTTTTTGCCTTTAAAATTATTTAAAAAACATGGTGATAATTTCTTTCTAAAGCTAAAACTTAAGAAACCTAAGTAGAATCTATATCCCATAGCTATAACCAGTTAATATTATACGGGAAACTGGTATATAAAACTCAATTTGAGGGCTTTTTATGGACATTTGATGCTGCTGTTAAAACCTAATTGCGCCCTCGTTGTACATGATAGTTAGCCTACTCCAGCAACAAAATGGTTGACAAGGGCCCCCTCTACGGCAATGACTTTTTTCCACTTCTCTCTTCCTTTCTCTGCCCACCTACCTCCCTGTCCCGCTGTCTCACATATTTATTTTGCTTTTCTTTTTGCTTCATTTTCAGTATTTTATTGTTGCTGTAGCTGACGTAGTGGAAAAAAGCGAGTAGAGAAAAACCTTATCAAATTTTCATGACAATTTCAAATAGCTGACGACAGTTTTTTCCACACACACAGAGAGAGAGAGAGAGGGACTGTGCACACACACACAATTAGAGGCCAACGAAAGTTGCACCGAAATTTTTTATGGATTTTTCTTGTAGATTTTCTCATTTGGCTGGGCTTGAAATTAAATTGTTGCGGCTAATTGATGTGTATATCAAACATGGCGTAAATATTTGAACTGCCCCCCTTCCCCTCCCCTCTCGCACTGCCTGCGTCGCCAGCACAGACACAATTACAGTTATGGCAGCTTAGCATACAATTTGGGGCGTCCCAGACGAGAGCAAAATTACCAAGAAGAAATTCAAATTAATTTCTGCCTGCTACTTTAAGGATCCCACTCAGCTCAGGCAAGGAGGCAGCAACAGACAGAGAGACAGATAGAGAGAGAGAACGGGAGAGCAAGCTAATTGAAAAGCGAAAGATGCCATAACAATTGAAAATTTTAGTTCGGCTTTATCTGCTGTTCAACGTTAGTTACACCTTGCTGCATGCTAACTGAACCTTTCGTATTATTCAAGCGCATTTTGAATACATCGATTGAGCTGCCCCAAAGCCCCGTGTTAGTCTAATAGTCCTTACAGCGACTTATAAACAATGTATTTCCCCTGCTATACTATACATGCAATACATGCATGCATGCATTTCTGTTTATAGTATATGCAATCGGTTCCATTGTGCGATGCAAAAAACCGTGTAAATGCAGCTATGCTGGCAGTTGCGCGACGCTGAGTTACCCTGTAGTTGCATAGGTCACTTATAAAAAATATAACACAATTTTTTTATATAAATCTGTTTTAAAAATACAAGTTATGTGCACCGATTTCGCATGAAAATAGCTTGAGTTTGACGCTGAGTTACCCTGTAGTTGCAGAGGTCACTTTTTAAAAAAATTATATTATTTGTTATATAGACCTGTTTTAAAAATACATGATATGTAGACCGATTCCGCATAGAAATAACTTGATTTAAAAAAAGTAATAATCGGTCGAAATTGAGGTTAGTTTGAACAAGGAGCGCTTCTGGACTGCAGCTTGCTCTACTTGTTATTTTTTATGATCTTCAAAAATTAAATAATCCTTAAAACGACAAAATTAGGGGCATTATTTGCAGACTGAACTCTGTAAAACAAAAAAGGTTTCTAAAATGATGTGATAAGTCAAGATATAGTATGTTATAAGTATGTTATAATTTTATATTTATTTCATTAATGCATTAATTCATTATTTAAATTATTTATTTGCTTCTTTTCTTACTTTTTAATTTTTTTGTCTTTTTTGCAATTTTTTTTATTTATATATTTTCTTTATTTATTTAAATTCAACTTATATGTGTTGACTTCAGTATAGAAACCTAACTTATATTAGGGACATTATTTGCAGACTGAACTCTATAAAGGTTTCTAAAATGATGTGATAAGTCAAGATATTGTATGTGTTATAATTTTATTTGTATTTCATTAATGCATTAATTCATTATTTAAATTATTTATTTGCTTCTTTTCTTACTTTTTCATTTTTTTTGTCTTTTTTTCAATTTGTTTTTTATTTATATATTTTCTTTATTTATTTAAATTCAATTTATATGTGTTTCAGTATAGAAACCTAACTTATATTAGGGACATTATTTGCAGACTGAACTCTATAAAGGTTTCTAAAATGATGTGATAAGTCAAGATATAGTATGTTATAATGTGTTATAATTTTATATTTATTTAATTAATGCATTAATTCATTATTTAAATTATTTTATTTTTTTCTATTTTTTCAATTTTTTTTTATTTATATATTTTCTTTATTTTTTTAAATTCAACTTATATGTGTTTCAGTATGGAAACCTAACTTATATTATATCTAAACTATATCTTACCCCCAACAGAGTCTACTACACCTCCACGCCTGGTCTACTCAAATACAGGGTATACCATAAAAAATAGAGAGATATATAGATGCAATGAAACTATTGACAGATGCCGAAAAGAAGAAGCATGCAGTGTGCACACCTGTGCAAGGTAGAGTGTGTGTGTGTGTGTGTGTGTGTATTTATATTTATGTCTGCAATTCTTTAACTACAGTTTTGCAAAATAAACAACATTGTTTTTTCACAGAGAGAGAGAGAGAAAGGCGAGTAAAAAGTTGCTGGGATAAAAAGTGCAGAGCAGCGACAAGTCGATGAGCCTTTTTTGTTGTTGTTGTGTGTGGGTGCAGTTGAGTGGGCAAGTGTGTGTGTGTGTGTGTGTGTTTAAGGTTCTAGCTGCAGTTGTTGCGTGTGTGTGTGTGTGTGTGTGCGACGCCATTGCCCTGCACATTTTTCATAGGCGACAGTTTTGATTGCGCGAGGCGCGAGAATGGAGAAGGCGATTGCAGATGGAGAACATGCGGCAAGTTGCAGATGTGAGTGTGTCCATGTGTGTGTGTGTGTGTGTGTGTGTGTGTGGGTGCTTAGCTACTGCACAACTTTTACTGGAACGCAACTACGACGGCGACGTGGACGTGGACGCGGAGTTCAGCCTCGTCAGTCGCAGCGCTGATTAACGACAATTCGTTTGCCTGATTTTTTATTGCCACATGGCAGCAGCAGCGTGCTACGTGCAACATGCCACTGCCACTGCCACTGCTGCTGCTGTTGCCGTTGCACATTCATTAGGCCGCTGTCGTAGGCGCGTGGCCAGACAGGCCAGACCGTCTCCCCGCTCAGGTCAGTAAATTTCATTAGCGCCTGAGCCGTTGTCTTTTATTGTCTGCCAGGGAGGGGAGCGGGCAGCGACTCACGCCCCCTTCTTCACTGGAAGGCGTGGCATAAATATCATGATTAAGTTGCATATAACAAGCTGCGAGTGCGAAATGTGCGACAACTGAGCAGAGTATGCGGACGCGGTGGCGTATGAGTAATATTTGATATTTTTTGATTTCTATTGGCACAGTCTGTACCGTTACAGTGGCTGTCAGGCGCAATTGATGGCATGGAAAGTGATTGCTATTTGGCGGATTAATTATGGGGTTGCCACAAGTGATGGGGGGGGAGGAGCAGGCGTAGAGGCAGAAAAAAGCAGCGGGGAACTGGGAACGAGAAGTCACAGCAAGAAGCAGGGCAGCAGGCAGGGAGAGGAGAAAAAGAGGTGTATAGAGGGGTATATAGAGGGGTATATAGAGGGGTATATAGAGGGGTATATAGAGGGGTATATAGAGGGGTATATAGCTGTATATTTAGAACGATATGTAAAGAGAAATATGGAAGATGAGCAGACTTGCAAAAAGAAGCAGGAGGAGATTGTAAAGGAGAGAGCGTGTCTCCCAGGAGCAGGCTAGCAGGCAGCGAGGGAAAGCTATAGGGTTGATATAGAAGTATAGCTAGCAAACATGTAGATCAACTGGAAAAACAGTAGCGTTTGCCTGAATGAAACATGGCGACAAGTGAAAATCTGGGAAAAGACGAGCAGACGAGCCTCGCTTCATTATGAGGCAGCAGCAGGATCAATGCAGCTGACAGGCGGACGGCGGGACAGGCGGGACAGAGGAACGCAGCGGGTAGCGGATGGCGGGTGTAGCCTAAGCCAGGCCCAGATCCCAAACCCAAACCCGGCCCGGGCTCACCCAGCGACCACCCCGCGGTGCGTTCGTGATGATGATAATGGTTTAGTTTTATATTTCGTGATGGTTTTATGATGCGGTTAAGCGCACAAAACCGCAAAGTGGCCGACGGCGTGTGCGCGCGAGAAACGGTTAAGGAGCGAGCACAGACGCAGGGTCGGACAGACGGGCGGACGGACGAGCCGGAGGCTGAGGATGACACTCGAGTAGCGACGCATAAGCTGCACAAGTTTCGGTAATGCCGAATCAAGACGGGGCAGGGACTGGGAAGGGCTCAAGGGAAGGTGAAGGAGTGCAGCTACCTGACACACAAATGTGCGAGTGAAAGAGAAAAATAGAGAGAGAGGGAGGAAGTGAGATAGTGCGAGCAAGCGAGCGAACGCGACATAGAAATAGCAAAAGGATTAACCGCATTCCGTAGCGGCTTGACGGAACACTCCACGCCACGACTTGCCACTTGCCACGGGGACGGGGACAGCGACAGCGACAGCGGCTGCGGCTGCGACTGCGACTGCGGTTAGCAGGATAAACGCCTTAATCGGGCTCATTGTTTCAGGTCAGGTCGGTCAGGAAACAATAAAAATGCGAGCAAGAGAGCGCGCTCACGCTGTCTGTCTCCCTCTACAATTGCGAGCGCTGATAATTACCCGAAGAGCTGAGGTGATTATGAGTTTATGATCTTGCGAGACAGGCTAAGAAAGCAGGGAGGGCGCAGGAGGGAGAGGGAGAGAGAGAGAGAGCGAAAGGCAGAGAGGCAGCGACAGGTAGCTTGCAATTTTAACTGGAAACAGAAGCAACAGCAACGCGATTCCTTGACGGCTTTACGCCGCCGCCTCGAGCCCAAATCCAGGCTGACTTAATAAAGCTGCTCCCTCCGCCTACCCCCTCCCTCCCCAAAAAGAAAAAGTAGCCGGATTTATGGGTTTTTGGTAATTGAAACCCAGCACGCTGCTCTCACAATCGCTCACGACCCACGGCTCACGGCTCACGGATCACGGACTGCAACCTTGCGATTAACAGCGATTATCACGTTATCGATAATGAGATTTCGTTTTATGATTTTTACCCCCTTAACGGCTCCGCGTAACGACGTCGCGCTCTAAGGGCGGTTCCTTCCCCGTTTGCCACTCGTCTCGCCCGGCAATTAAGTTATGTCAATCCACTTGCCATATGCCCGCCGTGGAGTGGAGGGTAGTGCGCGCTGCCGAGCTTGAAACCGAGATGTTATGTGCGTTCTCCGGCCCCGCGACGTTGTTTACGTTTGTCGTTTGGTTACTCCACTTGGGCAAATGAGAGGCGGGTGGCGTGTGGCGGGTGGCGGGGAGCGGGCCGGGCTCTGCTGTATCTAGCTTGAGTCGTGTGTTGACACTTTCTTCACTAACCCCAAAAAGTAAACGCGAAAGTCAAGGTGCAACACTGTGGATTATGAGCAATAAATCGAAAGGAGCTTATCGAGCTGTTAATTTGTGTGTGAAACTAAAGGGGGTAGCTCAGCTACCCGGCATGGGGGGAGGGCAGGGGGCTATGCTTGAGCTAATTCGTTGAATTAAATAATGTGCGGAAGCTGCTAGAGAGCTCCAGATCAAACTGATTTATGGAGTTAAGAGCAAAGCAATTCAAGGGAGTTGCGGTTTCGTTTGTTTACGAAATTATGATTGAAAGAAATAGGGATAGGGAGAGGAAGAGAAGAGAAAGGGAAGGAGAAAGAGAGGCAGGAAGGGAGTGGCAAAGAAATGAAGAAAGCAAGGATGGGTACAGGAAGGGAAACTAAAGAAAATGAAAGATCTAAAGAGAAACCTGTCATGGTCCTAGCTAGGACTTGCAAGCTCTTCCGAAGTTTGTGCTCTGCCTTTCGCCTACCTTCTTCGTATCTCTCTTCCTCTCCACTCGCACTTTCACTCCTCAGCCTCGGCCCCCTGCCCCGCACGCCCCTGCTCCCTGCCCAGCATCGCACCTGCTTCTCATTTAGCCGAGGGCAATTCGCTGCTTTAGTTTTTCGTATTGATTGTTTTGCTTTCCAACTAATTTTCGGCTGTTGTTATGGATTCGAAAGCGATGCAAGACAGAAGAAAAAAGATATTGGATTTTTCAGATATTTTTTTACAGATTGCAGTCCCCTCTCCTTTCCGCCCTTGCCCACGGCCTGGCAGCCTCTTTATTGCGACTTGTTTCTGTTGCTTTTTTTCGGCTACTCATCGACGATCGAGTCGGGCGCATCCCGCGGGCCATAAACTGCTTATGGCATCTCTCGCTCCCTCTGCGCGACGGACTCCAACGAGTCCAACAAATTGACAACTCAGGAAATGAAGCATGACATTGCACTGTCGCTGTCGCTGTCGGCGTCGCCGTCGCAGTCAATGTTGGCAACGGCAACGGCAACGGATTGTTGCATACACATTTTTTTAATGATTGACACGGCCGGCAGAATTGCAGAGGCAGGCGAGAGGGATGAGAGAGAGAGAGAGAGGGGAGAGAGGAGAGTGCCGAGCGGGGCAGCGAACGGCAGCTAACCAAACTAATTTGTGGCAAGATCATGCCAGAGATATAGTCATACATATCACAGCAAGCGATCTCTCGGGTCCGAACCTCGTTCGGCTGCGTGTGAGTTCAAGCAGAAGCTGAGAGAGTCGCGGCTCGAATCGAGCGATGGAGACGGACAGACAGGCGGACGAGCGGACAGACAAGACTGTCAGTCAAGCAGATATATATATACGATATATATCTGTGTGAGTGTGTGTGTGTGTGTGCACGGCATACTTTGTCTAAGCGTTGGTCGCCAGCAGCGCACGCTGAAATAAATCAACTCGCTGCGACTGCTTCTCCGTCGCCATCTCCAGCTTCGTCTCTCTCTCTCTCTCTCTCTCTCGCTCTCTCTCTCGGGAGGCCGTGAGGCACATGAAAAAAATTAGTTTCATCAAGGCAGGATTAGTGTCAGAAACGTGTTAAATGGACTGAAGGGTATATGATGAACGGCCGTGCAACAACTCACTGCCGCTGGAGGAGACGCTGCGACGACCACAAAATCTCTCTCAAGGCACTCGAAGGCACCGCTGGCCCCCCCTGGCCCCCGCTTGCCTCTCTCAAGTCGGACAGTCGATCAAGCGAGTGGGGACCACGAGTTGATCCACAAGTTGGCAGGTTTCTTCCTCTTCGATGGCTTATTTACTCCTCTCTCTCTCTGTCTTCCAACTGATTTATTTGTTTTTGTAATTTAAGTCAGTTTTATTAATGAAAAGCGCTGCGGTTTCACGCGCTGTTGGGAAATGCTTTGGAAAATCATATCAGAAAATTGAATTGAATTTTCAACTGCGGAAGCGAAAAAAAACGCGCACCGCTTGGGGTAAACTCTATGTCGGGGGAAGCCCAAAGATTAATTGAGTCGCTACAAAATTTGCATGTGATTAGCTGCGGCCTGGCAAGCAATTAACATATCTCTTTGTCTGTACGAACGCGCAGATCTGCGAGTCTGTACTAGCTAGAGACAGCAAATTTCGCAGCAACACTCGCCAGTATTGCCAGTTGGTTTTAGTATCTAGCCACGCCCCTTACGCCTGCTTGAATTATCGAAAATCGTTAGCGAAAAGTGCTTGGGACTTTTAAGTTCGAATTTAGTAGCGCAAAATTAAAAAACTAACTTAGTTTCGCAACCTGCTTAAGTGTAGTTAATTCCGTCAATGGAAAATGCGCTAACAAGTGGCGCATGAGGTTCACGCCCCTCGCCCTGAGCAGAAGCATCGAATTACCCCACACGAACGAAGCGACTCCTTCGGCTACGCGAAGTGGCCGCAAACAGGCAAACGCCCCTCGAGAAGCACACACACACAGTCGATCGATGAAGGCAGCCCAAAACCGGAATAGAAACCAAAAAGAAACAAAGCGAGAAGGGGCAGGAACTGAGACGTCAGCGGTGTCAACGCCTATGGGCGATAGACAGGGAGAGGGAGAGGGAGAACCGGGCGAGCGAGTGAGCCAGGGAACCGCAATGATCGATTGATCTGGCAGTTGGATTGGGCGGCTCCGTAAGTGAGCAACAACAGGAGCTGCTCTTAAAGTAATTGCCAAATAATTGCACACTCGCACACACACACACACACACACTCACTCACACTCACACATACCCATACACTCTGAGAAAGACCTTATCGATCCTTGCCTGCAGCGTTTGTTGCTCCTTTTTTGCATTTGCCGCTTGCGGTGCACACTGCAGGCTATTTGCACATCGGGTTACCACAGCGGCGGGAGCGGGAGAGCGGCTGGGAGGCAGAGCGAGAGAGTTGCAGATAGAGCCTAACGATAAGCACACACACACAGTCAGATCGGGTGCAAGCATGCGCAATTAACACGAGTTCGAGCTGAAAAGTAGTTGCTCCGGTAATGGCAATGGCACCGGGAAGTGCCCTCTGCGAAGGGGTTTTAGGCTGGAGAGTTCTTTGGGTAGGGGTAATGCACGGCGTGAGAGAGAGAGGGAGAGGGAGAGGGAGAGAGGCACGGTGCCCCGTAGGCAAGGGTAGCGACAACGACGTAGACAACGCGGTGCCTTGCCGAGTTTTTAATTGAATGCATTTCAGCGTAAAAGGTGAAAATACTTTTACCTCCTTAGAGCGGAGAGACGAACCACGACGACGCCAGGCAGCGTAGGGCATAGACGAAGCGACCATACGCTACAGCAGGCAAATAAAAGTTGAAGTATTTAAAAACAACTTTAGCATGGAATACCCTATCTATCAAAAAGATTTGGCAAGTGGATGCAGTTTGAAAAGCATATGGGAAGTGATATGAGCATGGATTATACGAATTAAAAAAAATAAAATAAACTACATCGAAGTGTAAAAGCGTATATAAACTTTTATAGAGCCTAATTCACTTTGTTTTTCATAATATTACCCTGTAATTTTCTTATTTTCAAAAAGATTTAGCGAGTAGGTTACAGAGATCTAGCTGGAAAGCTTGAGCGTAATAAGAAGCGATAGCAAGAAATCTACAAAAAAAAACTAGAATATTTACTCAGATAATGCCTTGCTGCATTTTCTCCAAAACTTTCCTAAAAGCTGTGTAAAAGTGTAACCCAACCGCCCGAACTCTCACATTCATTTAATGAATGAGAATCCTCTGGCCAAAAAATAGAACAACTTTCTAATGTGTCTATTTGCATTGCGTACAACTGTGTGCACTTTCTCGGGCAGGGTATGCTTGCGGCTGGGTTGAGGGGACTCAGGAACAGGAAACCTCACCAATCCGCACGACACGCAACCCAGTGGCCCCCTGCCCTCTCCCAGCTACCCCCAGTACTCTCCCTCTCCCTCGACTCTGCCCGAACGTTTTCTAGCCCATGCTCAGTTTGCTTCGTTTGCTTACCAATTTCCATTTTTCCGGTTTTAAGCACACACACACACACACAAATACACTCGCACACAGACACATCACTGCTACGGCTGCTGCTTGTTGTTGTTGTCACAAAAGTTTGCAGTTGTTGTTTCTGCTGCTTTTACTGCTTTTACTACCTTCAATTTGGTTATGCATTTTCCATCATTTATTACTTATTATACTCACGTTTTTTCTTCTTGTAGTTTACTTTCTTCCTTTTTACGCAATCAGCCACAATGGCAATTGAGTGCAGCGTACGATGAGTGAGGGGTACCCGAAGCAGGGGTGCTTGTTATCATCGCACTCTCGCTCGACTGTAATCAAAGAACGCATCTTAGTTTGCACTCATCGCAGCGATGCTCTCGCTTACCTTCCTCTCCTTCGGCACCGGCAAAGCAGATTATTATGCAACGTCAAGAAACAATATTTAAATAATTATTTTTCCGAAATTTGCAAGCTGCTTTTAACACACTTCAATCAGTTTACGCCAGCTATGAGGTTTAATTTTTTTTTAAACTTCAGAAGTATATAAATTGATTTTTTTTTTTTCTAAACTCTTCAACCACTTTGAACTGAGTGAAAACGCAAAGCAACTATGTGTAATAAGCAGAAGCAGGATTGCCAGAGCTCTGCATCAATTGCAAAGTCGTTTGGGCTGTATTTCAATTTTCAAATTTGCAACCTATATTCCCATATACCCTACGCAGTTAGAGTAAGTTTTAAATTTTAGCTGCCACGCCCACTGCTCTAGCAAATCAATACTTCCTGACTATTTTGCACAGTGTAGTGTAATTTACAGTATCAACAGTTATATAACTGCAGCTATGCCAGAGCTCTGCATCCATGGCAAAGTCGTTTTGGCTGTTTTTGTCTGTATGAACACGCAGATCTCGGTTATTTTAGATGCTAGAATTATCAAATTTGCAACCTATATTCCCATATACCATACGCAGTTAGAGTAAGTTTTACATTTTAGCTGCCACGCCCACTGCCCCAGCAAATCAGTATATTCTGACTATTTTGCACAGTGTAGTGTAATATACTGTATCAACAGTTAGTCGAATTACTACTCGGCAGCTATGCCAGAGCTCTGCATCCATGGCTAAGTCGTTTTGGCTGTTTTTGTCTGTATGAACACGCAGATCTCGGTTATTTTAGAAGCTAGAATTATCAAATTTGCAACCAATATTCCCATATACCATACGCAGTTAGAGTAAGTTTTAAATTTTAGCTGCCACGCCCACTGCCCTAGCAAATCAGTATATTCTAACTATTTTGCACAGTGTAGTGTAATTTACAGTATCAATAGTTAGTCGAATTACTACTCGGCAGCTATGCCAGAGCTCTGCATCCATGGCTAAGTCGTTTTGGCTGTTTTTGTCTGTATGAACACGCAGATCTCGGTTATTTTAGAAGCTAGAATTATCAAAATTTGCAACTAATATTCCCATATGCCATACGTAGTTAGAGTAAGTTTTAAATTTTAGCTGCCACGCCCACTGCCCCAGCATATCAGTATATTCTGACTATTTTGCACAGTGTAGTGTAATTTACAGTATCAACAGTTATATAACTGCAGCTATGCCAGAGCTCTGCATCCATGGCAAAGTCGTTTTGGCTGTTTTTGTCTGTATGAACACGCAGATCTCGGTTATTTTAGAAGCTAGAATTATCAAATTTGCAACTAATATTTCCATATACCATACGCAGTTAGAGTAAGTTTTAAATTTTATCTGCCACGCCTACTGCCCTAGCAAATCAGTATTTTCTGACTATTTTGCACAGTGTAGTGTAATATACTGTATCAACAGTTAGTCGGATAATACTGCTTGTATTTCGACTCGAAGAAGACTATATAAATGCCATTGATGCCATGTTTATACCAAGATTCTTCGAGCTGCGCATCTCAATCTTTGCCAGCTTTACCACACCCTCCCACCCTTCTGCCTTTTCCCCACTGCCTGCTACGTAGATCTACGGCGACTATTAATATTTATGGTTCTATTGATGGCAACGCATCGTAAATGCCAGCGACACGAAGCAATCAAATAGAATTGAACAACGGCAGCGCATTGCGTATACGCCGCGTGCAACTGTAAATACAAGCAGCTACTTAGCTGCGCTTGTGTGAGTGTGTGTGTTTGTGTGTCTGTATGCCATTGTGTGGCATTTCCGGTGGCCGCTAAAGGAAATTTTTATGACGTCAACAGGGCGAAAGAGGCGGGGCAGGGGCGCAGCACAAAGGCAGCAGCAGCGGCAGCGGCAGCGGCATCGTCAGGTAGCTGCGCGCCCTCAAAGCAGTTTCAGCTGCAAAGTTTTTCATCTTTTTTTGTTGTCCCTCTCCCGTTTACCTTTGTTTCGCATAGAAAGCAATGAAAAAAAAAAGTAGAAAGACTGATTCAAAATGAAACTGAAATAATCATAAGAATCAGATAAAAACAAAATGACCAAAAGCTGCCAAAAGCGACACCGCTTTCTCAGGCGGAGTCAGGCGGAGTCCAAGTCAGCCTAATGACAACACTTGCCATGTGGAGTTGACTGTGGATCTGCAGCTCATAACTCCCCCAATCACGCACCACGCCCCACGCCCCACGCCCTATTCTACTGCCGTTTTATGATTATTATTACTTTGATTTTTTTCAGGCTTCTTTTTTTTATTTTATTATTTTAGTTTTTTTTTCAGCTGCCTTTTTCTTTTTCATTTTATTATTTTTGTTTTTTGAGAGCTTGTTTTTGTGTGGTTTTTAGTTTTTTTTTTTTTTATTTTTTCCTTTTCTGTTTTTGTGTATTTTTCTTTTTCTTTTCTTCTTTTTGGCAATGGGCCTACAAATTGGCTCGCTTGTCTCGCCGGGGCCAGACAGACGCTTTATGCATATATTAAACATGATCGACGCCTCATAATTAATATTTTCCTTATGTCAGTGGGCTCTATGCAGCGGATCGCTACCAAGCAGCAACAACAACAGCAGCAACAGCAGCAGCAGCAGCAACAGTAACAACAGCAACAGAAATCAATAATACAAAAGATCTTTCGATCCGAGCGATCTTCGCGCGCTCTGTGTGCCTGCTGCCGTTTCGGTTTTATATGCATGTAGATTTTGCTCCCCCTCCCGCCTGACTTCTCTCTCTGCCCACCCCTCCGGCCAATCTTCTACTTTATTTTTATTCCTCTGCGTTTCGTCGTTCGTTTTTCGTGCTTTGCTTTGGGCTTTTTGTTTAATAATGAGACGACATTTCGAACGCATAAAATCGTCATAATAATTTTTGATATATGAAGCAGCGCAAGCGCGATACAGCGCGCTAATATCAAACGAATTCTTTTCAAGATAAAAAAAAAACACACACACACATACACACACACGGGCAGAGAGAGAGACCAACACTGACAGACAGAGAGACAAGCAGACAGAGAGACAGAGAGACAGAGAGACAGACCGACTGGCAGGCAGGCAGTGGGAAAGAGATGCGCGCATCTTTCGAGTTTGTGTTGTGGGTAAACTTGATTTCAAGCCACGGTAGCTGCATTGCCTGCACAGTGGGGCAAGCGCAGGGCACGGGGGCGAGCAGCCACGCTGACTGGCAGAGCCAATGCTGAGCAATTCTTATAAGAAAAGCGAAGGCAGCAGCAGCAGCATGCGAGAGCATAAATAAATAAAAAGGCAGCAGAAAAGTCGACAAAAAACACACACAGCGAGAGCTACAGCTCTGTGTGTGTGTGTGTGCCTACGTGTGTGTATGTGTAGGGTATACAGCAACACAACAAAAAAAAAAAAGCATTAATCGTAACAATGTTATTAGTCGTACAACAGGGGATTAGGCTACCGATTCGTGCGCGAGAAACTGACCAGACCCCGAGAGCAGCCGCGCTCCACAGCAGCAGCAGCAGCAGCAGCAGCCGAGGAGGAGGCTCAGCGGCAGCTGGAGTGGGGGGAGGCAGAGGAAGCTGAAGACGCAGCTTGGAGCTGCAGTTGCTGCTGCCGCTGCGACTTGGCTTGGTTTATTGTCTGCGCTGTTTGGGAACCTGCAACGGGTTGCTATTGTGGCATTGCTGCTGCTGCTGCTGCTGGGCGCGTTTTATGGACAAATCTTATGGCGGTGATTAAGGCGGGTGAGGCCGCACAGCCAACGCCAACGCCAGCTGCGCAGCCATTGCCACCGTGTGGCAAGACACACACTTTGTTGTTGCTGCTGCTGTTCCCTTCGGGATTTGTTTGGTTTTTGCCTTCGTTTAATTGCATTAATTAAATGCAGACATGGTGGGCGTGGCGCGGCCTGCTTACATATTGTTGCACATTGTTGTCGGGCTTGACCGGCCGCGCCCCTTCCCGCCACACCGCCCACAATCACCTGTTGTGGCGCAGGATAATCAGAGAAATTTCCTAGTTAGTTTACCATGCATACCATATAAGCTTGTGTGGAAGCAGAGTGTGACTATTTGAAGTATTGAGAAAAGGCTGTAATTACTCATACATACACTGTGACAAATTGGGGTGCAGTATTACTAATAATATTGCTAAGCAATAGATAGTGCATATAGAAAGCATTATATGTTTTAAAAGGCGTATTTAAACAGTTCAAATTAAAATACACGGTAAAAGAAAGGTTTGACTTGAATATTAATTATAAAAATAGGTTTTATTTTGTGTTGTTTTAAATAATACTCAGAATAATAGGTTTTATTGTGTGTAAAATAGCTTGTTTTTAATTATACTCAAAATAATAAAAAGCAAAAATAGTTTGCATTTTGTGTAAATTAATTAAATAGTAAATTAAACTTAAATTTAAATTGTTTTTTGGCTACACCAATAGCAAATACACTGCCAAAAATAGTAGTTGTAAATAATAATGATAATTACTGTGAATTAAAGTGTTACTGGTTATATGTGAAGTGAATTGCGACTGCATAGTAAAATAAGTCATACTGCAAACAAAATTGTAAGGCACTTTTTTATATTCTATATTGGACTTAAGCCCGCTAAGTATCTGCCTGCTGCCTTGCTGCCTCGGCTGAGGCTTCGATTGTTATGGTATTTTGTGTAACTGCTGCAGCAAGTCGACTTTTTCTGGCAGTGTAAGCTGACATTTTCATTTCAACTGATTTGAAGACTGAAAATGCAAACGAAACTTAAGTTTCTTACTAAGGGCACGACTTAAGGCGGAACAGGTGTGTGCGAGAGAGTGTGTGTGAGTTCGTGTGAGAGTGTGTGAGAGTGTGTGTACATACGTGTGAGTGTGCCTCCATGTTTGGCTGAAACTTTTCAACAACAATGCGCGATGTCAATCAAAAATTTGTTACTCTTTGATGGGGCTTATTGGGCGACTGCTGACAAAACATTGACAAGATCAACAATGAACGATCCAACAGCGATCCGAAGACTCGACGAGGCGGACAGAGAGGGTTTTTGAGCCGTGGTTAAGTCCACGCATTGAAAAAGTTCAGGCGAAGCGCAGTGAAAATTTCCAAAACGAGTTGGACGAACAATGAACGAAAGATCCGAGAGAATCTACACACACGCTTCCAGGAAGGCGCAGAAAAGATAAGTAGCCGAGAGAAAGAGAGCGAGATAGAGAGAGCGAGAGAGATGCAGCGGTTGCAACGGTTTCTGTAAGATTTGGTGCGGTTATCGATTGTTTGCCGTTGTTGTTGTTGTTGTTGTCGCTGTTGTTGTGCAACCTTTTTTGATTGACACTATTTACGCAGAGATTGAAGACAACCAAATTTCCAGAGCGGCAGCCCGAAGACCGAGAAGACTCGGGCTCAGCCCACGCACGCTCGATGAGAAAGTAATTGTTCTGCTCGAGTTCAAATTGATTTTTACTTTCTTTCATGCTCGACTCGGCTCGGCATTCTCACACGCTCGTCGTAGTCCTACTTCTCTCCCCCCCCCCCTCGCTCCTTTCCCTTTTTTCCTTTCTTTACCTTTCTTTATGTGTGTGCGTGTGTGCCTGCTCCTCTTCATTTTCCTACTCAATCCCTTGCAGCGTTCCTGTCTTTGTTTTGTTTAACCTTTCAATTTCTTGAGCCACGCCGACGCCGACGCCGCCAACGCCAACGCCAATAGTGTCTGTCGCTGTCCCGCTCTCTCTTTCGCCCTCTCTGTCTGCCTGTGTGAATTGGCCTACTGTATGCACATGCATAGACAACGTGCCCATATTGATATGTCTTCATTCTTTCAATATTGATCATTGCCGGGATAATCCTTCTTTTTAGCTGCAACAACTTGGAATTGAAATTGGGTCTCGGTCTCGGTCTCCCTCTCTCTCTCTCTCTCTCTCTCCCGTGCACGTCTGGCGACGCACAGTCTACCTTGTTCTCAGACTCAGTCTCAGTCTCAGCCTCATTCTTGGTCTCTCAGGCTACTTAGGGCACCCGGCTCTGGGTTTGATGTCCAAACAATGCGCCCGTTGAAAGCAACATTGGCATATTGAGATGAATTGTGCTTGGCCCAGTCCCGCACACACACACACACACACACACACACACTTGCATATAGATTATATTTTGTATAGTTGTTTCGTATTTCGCCTCGACTCAATCGATTCAATTGCGCTTGCCAATTGCCCCCCGGGCGCAGCTGCTCGTCGATTTGCCCAATTTGTAGCTCACTTTCGGGCGCAACGGACACCAAGTGCCAGGTCTCGTATTACAGAGAGAGAGAGAGAGAGAGGGAGAGAGAGAGACAAAGCGAGAGCCAGGCTCGAGCTGTAATGCGATATCGATCGCATTTCGCAGGCGACACTGCACGCCCCTTGATGGGCTTAGTTTTTGGCCAGCGACGCCTCTGCATAAATGTCTCTCCCGCCAGAGGTCAAAGGTCAAGCGATAGGATCGTTCAAAAGGACTGAAAGCATTGAATGGGAAATATCAATGGGCTCAAGGAAATTTAAGAAATGGTTCAGTTTATATACCACAAATTGGTTGAGTTTAGAAAGTTAAGATCTACAAAAGTTTGGCTGCTTTTGACAGCTTTAGTCATTCACTTATTGTGAGTACTCATTAGGCACTACTCACTCAACAAATTTGCTCAATTCTTACTCATAAAAATGCACCATATACACTCATTTTTTGACCATACTCATAACTCCTGCATTCTTATTATTTTTTTATATAATAATATAATATTACCTACTCACTCACTTAATGTGCTCCATACTCACTCAGTAAAAGTGCTCAATTCTTACTCATAACACGGCTGATTTAAATACTCATTCATTCATATTACCTAATACACTCACAACTGATTATAACACTTAATACTTACTCAATCAACGTGCTCCATATTCACTCAACTCATCGTGATAGTGCTTATTATTTATTCATTCATACTCACAATTAATAAAAATACTCAAACTCATTTACTTAAAGTGTCTCATATTCATTCAATTAAAGTGCACAATATTTAGTCCACTCACTGAAAGTATTCACTCACTCATAAAATTGTTCAATACTTACATGCTCCATTTCTAGAAGCACTCAATAGTCGATTCCCTATTCAATTATGTTTTCAATATGCGCTCACTCTTTTAAATGCTCAATATTCACTTAATGTTCACTCAAATGCCTACTCAATACTTACTCAATACTTAATAATAATACCTACTCAATATCTACTCAAAACTTACTTAGATTCTTATTCAAAACTTACTTAGATTCTTACTCAACATTTACTCAATACTTACTCAATACTTTATTAATACTTAATTAATACTTACTGAATACTTACTGAATACTTACCTAATACCTTCTTAAACTTACTCAATACTTACTCAATAACCACTCATTAATTACTCAATACCCACTCAACATTACTCAATATTGACTCACTAGAAGAACCCAATACTCGCTCAATACTAACTCAAGATCTTGTAGCAGGATATTGTTGTGAGATTGATTAAGGATTAACTCCTGGCGCATCGCAATCGAGTGAGTTTTAGATGAGTCAGTCTCGAGTACCTTCTTTTTAGAAGCCCCTGATCTTCGAAGACTTTGAGCTGCCTGGATAGGGCGACGCTTTCAACTGAAGTTCTTAGCACGGCTGGGTTTGGGCGCTCCCCGACTGCGCAGCCTCTCTCTCTCTCTCTCTCTCTCTCTCTCTCTCTCTCTCTCTCTCTCTCTAACACTGTCGCTCGCACTGCGCACTCCCGCTTACTCAGCTCACCCAGCAAACTGTCCATTAGCTTCTCCCCACGCCCCTTTCCCCCCTGCAACTACACTTGCAGCTACCCGAACTGCAGTTGCCCACCGCTCCGCCGGCTCCTGCTGCTGCCACACCCAGTGGCAGCTACCGCGCACACGCAGCTCGTGTACTTGCCACACCAAGTGGGAGCGCGCTCCAAGTTCGCGTCCGACTACGGTCAGCCGCACCTCGCGGCATATGTAACCCGCACGCTGGCTGATTGACCCGGCTTATTGGCATTGTTACCTTCTGCGGTCCCTCCCACTCTGCCCCTCGCGTTGTCAGTCAGTTGCGCGGCATTTGCCCTCAGATCTGTGCGTGTGTGTGTGCGAGTGTGTGCGAGTGTGTGTGTGTGTTGCGCCTTTCATGTTGTCACCGCAGCAGAGTGAAAAGAAACCAAAAACCAGAAGCGTAACGAAACAGATCGAAGAGCGAGGCAACGCCGAGACAGGCCGAGACAATGAGCGAGAGAACCGAAAACAGATAACTGAAAAACCAAAAAAAAATATATTTATATATATATATATCCGAAGTATATCCGAACCAGAACCAAAATCGACCCTTGCACGCGCCCGTAATTAGATGGAAGCCAGCGCGCAGCTCGGTCCTCGTCCAGTTCGAATCGTTGACTGGGACGCGAACCGGGGCGTGTTGACCGAACAGATTTGTTAAGAGCTCCAGCAGCGCGAGCGGCTCCTTTGGAGTCGTCGCCTGCCGTCCTTGCACCTTTTGGTATGCAAATTGCAACAAAAAACGACGGTAGCAGGAGCGGATCAGGCGGGGCAGCAGGACGGCCGGAATGTGCATAAATTCTGGCAGTGTATTTCGGTTGGGGCAACGAGAGCAGCTACCCATAAAATTATGAGCGACTGCAGCCCCGGCGAGCTGTACGGGCGGAAGGGGGCACTCCCCGGGACGCGGACACGCAGTCGCATTCGCATTCTCAAATTATACGCGATCATTAAATGTCTTCGACAAAAATGAGCATAAAAATCGCACGCGGTCCCAAATGAAAATAAATTAAAGCAAAGCAAAGCAAAAGCAAAAGCAAAAGCAAAAGCAAAAGCAAAAGCGTTAACTAAACTGCATAAAGGGCAGCAGGGTTGGCGTAACAAGCTGATGCATACCCTGTAAAATGTGTAACAGGCCGTAGGAGACATGGGCGAGCCTAGAAGCGAGCCTCTAAGGCACAGACTGCCCCGCTGTCTGTATGAACGTCGTATGCTCGGAAACTATAGGAGCTACGCCTATGAAATTTGGTGACAATACTCATTAGGATTACGCCTTGAATATGACAGACTATTAAGCAAGGTACAGCTTTCTTACGACTAGACTTTGGCTCTCTATATCTTAACTACTCGAACAAGTAGACTAAGGTTTAAGCAAAAGTTTCAGAAATGTATTTGAACGGTTTGCTTGACGATTATCGCCAGAATTGTGTTGTAACCTAGTTAAGTGTTGCGTCAGATTGCAGAGCAGAAGACCGGGTTAGGACTTACCCAATGACTAGGCCGGCTAGGACTGCAAATAAACGTCCTAACGCGCCGACTAGAGTGGCTAGTACTGCAAGAAGCTGGGTTCCGCTGAAGTTGTGGCTGCCGGCTTCTTACTACCTTCTTGTCACTTCTTTACAGGGTATACGGGCAGTCTGCTAAAGCTGCGCTGCACCTCTAGCTAGGTGTGTTTTCTGCCGTTGTTGTTGTGCTTGTATTGAAGCGGGACCCACATCAAGGCACCGCCACAGTCAGCATGCTATCTTCCTCGCTTGCGCGCTCTCTCTCCCCAGCTCCATCTCTATCTCTCTCTCATTCTCCCTCTCTCTCTCTCTCTCTCTCTCTCTGAGTCTCTAACCTCCCCCCTGCATGAGTCATCGAGGCTGCAACTTGACCAACTCGACCAGGCGATCGCTGCATCGGGCGAGCGCGCAAAGCCGCTTCGATACCGATTCTGTGATTCTTGTGTGGCTTGCGGCTCTCGCTGCGTTCGCTGGGGGCATTCAGAAGCAAATAAGTCACGTGAATAAGATTTCTCGCATAATAAATTATACCCACAGTCGACCACTGTCGCAGCGTGTTGCGTGCGTGCGTCTGCCCGTCCCACTGTGCGGCCGAAGCAGCTGCCGTTTTGGGGGCAGAGCTTAAGAATGCAGCTTCTGTGCAACGCCACGAAAGTTCGAACAAACGAGGCAGCTGCAGGTGAGAGCGAGAGAGGGGTGGGGTGGGCTGGGAAGGGCAGGGCAGGGCAGGGCAGAGGATCGGCTGCAGCAGCCCAAGCCCGAGCTCAAGCCGCGTCGAACCGAACCGAACATTATTGTGACCCGTAAATGATACAAAAATTGTGTGTCATTAATAAGCGGCACAGCGTGGCATCCCAGCTTGGTTGCCGCTACCTGCCCCCCCCCCTCTCTCTCTCCCTCTCTTCGCTGCTCCCCTCCCTTACCTCTCCTGCTGTTTATCGCTGCAGACTGCCCGGTACCAGCGACCGGTTGCAGTCTACCCCAATCCCCCAATCCGCAGGCGACTAACCACAACGTCTCGAGCCCCAAGCAGCATCACGCTGCCTGTGCGCCCAGGGTGGTCCTTGTCTCTCCCCCACCGCGGACAGCTTGGAGCACGGCTGGCCATGGGGTGGAAGGGGTGGGGGGGTGGTTGCTCTTAAAGCTTTTCCAATCGCTGTCGCTTGATTGATTTGCCGAGCAAGCGAAAATTTTCCCCGTGTCCGTTCGATCGATTTGCCTAATGATTCGCTTAATGTCGCGGGATTACAGCAGGCTCACGGAGCGCGACTTCTTTTCCCAGGCGAACTCCAGCCGAGCTAGAGACGTGCAGAGCGCCGGCACAGCTGTGTTTCGAGTAGCAAGCAGCAAGTGCACCAAGTGCCTGCTTAATCCTTGTCGCCAGCTCAGCTCATTGGACAAATGAGTTAGACAAATGTCGAAGCAAGGGCAGAAGCAGTACTCTGAAAGTGTGGGGGGCAGAGAGGAAGGAAAGCAAACAGAAAATAGTAAAGACTTTTATTTTGGCATATTGGATCATCCATGCTTCCCAGACCTAAGACCTAAGACCTAAGACCTAAGACCTGAGCGAGACCTAACTGGACATCCGAGAGTCACATCTCTGACAAAAATGCTGCGATTTTGGCTTGGAATGGCATTTCGTGCATGGTTTTATCTCTAGATTAATTCCGCATCAAAAAATAGATAGCCTAAAATTTTCATTTTTTGGATCTACCATGCTGAGAAACCTGGGGGCATCAGAGACCTGGGAGACCCTTCTAGATTTCCCACATACATAACTTGCTCAAAAATAAACCGATTTCCCTCTGGAATGTCTTTTTGTGCATGGTTTGAGCTCTAGATTAATTCTGCATCAAAAAATAGACAGCCTAAAATTTTTGATTTCGGGTCTACCATGCTGAGTAGCCTGGAAGAAGCCAGAGACCTGCGAGACCTGCGAGACCCAGCTAGACACAAGTCGTAGCTTTCTTAAAAATCAACCGATTTTTCTGGGAAATGTCCTTTTGTGCATGGTTTGAGCTCTAGATTGATTGTGTTTCAAAAAATAAAGATCCTAGAGTTTTGAGAGTTTTAGGATAGCCCAAGCTTACCGCTTCAACGAGTCGAGAGAGCTGCCTGGACCTGCTGAAGTCATAAACCCAAGGACATTACGCTTTCTTTCGGCTCCTAGGTAACTCCCGTCTTGTCTTCCCCCGCTTGCACTGCACTATGTCGCTGCTTCCGACAATTTCCGCAGTGTGCGTCGACCCACTAGGGAACACCGCAGGCGCAAGTGCGTCCGATCAAGTGATCTCCTTGCTCTATGCCAACCAGATAGTGAGGACAATGTGCGGGATGCTGCAATTGTCTCCACAATTGTCGACTGCGATTGATGGCTCAATTGAGTTGATGGCAGTTGGAAACAGGAAGGGGCTGCAACGGCGGGGACCACCTTCACGTAGTCCGTGTGCGTATCCGGTCCGGTCGGGTCCGGGTCCGGGTCGGGTAGGATCGGGTCGGTGCAGTAGGAAGTGGGAGTCGGAGTAGGAGGAGGCGAGCCGCAAATGTCCTCGAATGCGTCAATGGAACCGCAGCGTGGGCAATTGCACTTGCTGTGCGAGGCAGACAGCGAGAGAGAGAGAGAGAGAGAGAGAGAGTGTGTGTGAACGAGGCAGAGGAACAGAGAGGGAGATAGCAAACACTGTGCGACTTCCTGTTGCTTTTGTTGTGCTCAATAATTGCTTGGTAATTGTTAATTTATGATGCGAGCTGCTGCACCTGAGCTGAGCCGAGCCGAGCTGACCCTGAGTGTGAGTGACCTTTGACATGGTCGCAGCCGTCGCGTCGTCGCATCGTCGCATCGTCGCTGTTGGGCAACGTTTGAGCCGCATTTGAAGACCAGTTGCAGTCGCGCAATTGTTCGATTTGACAGCGGCACATAAATTATCGCCGAAAATGAATTGGGCTCCCCTCCCGCTGCCCCAACCCCTCTACCTGCCCTCCCCCCTGCTCATACCTGTCGCGGCCTGCCCCCTACCTAAGGCACTGCCCCTCTTCGCCTCGACTGCAGCGTTGTTATCTGAGAAATGTGGAAATTAGAAAAATGAATTAGTAATGTGAGTTGGACAGGGCACAGCGCGGCTAGAGAGGGAGAGAGAGAGGGGGGGGGAGAGGGGTGATAGCTGTAATGGAGGGGGAACTTTCGCTGCTCTAAGATTTCTATGAACATTCATTTCTTTCATAAGAAATAAAAAAAAAAACGATATAAAAAACTGCATTAATGCAGCAGAAGCTGTGCAAGAAAGACGACGACGACGACGACGACGATGATCGGGCTGGTGCGGCTGCGGCAGGGATCATCATGGGGTGCCCCCTGGATGCGATCGGTAGCCAGTTCGATGTGTGCTTAATATCCGTTTTATTGCCTTTGAATTAGTGCCCTTTGTCAGCATTTAAGGGATCTTAATTTATATGGGCAACGCAATGAGCGTGACTCCATAACGAGCACGGCTTCCTGGGCCTGCTGCCCTCCCCTCCCCACCTCCCTACTACCGGGCACTCCAGGTCTGCCCCGGCCTGGCCTGGCCTCTGCTCTATTAGTATGACCTCTGGCAGATGCAAAAGGTCAACGCGCACGCACACACGCACACTAATCCCAAATGATGGCCGCACTGCCAGACTGACTGTCGTCGTCGTGGTCTCCCTCCACTCCTGCTTCTCTGGCTCTCGTCCTTAGCCAAAACAATTATAGTTGCTCATAAAAAAGCAAGGCAGGGCAAGAGGGAGAGGTAAGAAGAGAGAGAGAGAGAGAGAGCGAGGCAGAGGAAGTTGCTCGGGCATAAAAAATAGTTGCGTTGTCCCATACTCAATCTGCCCTAGCCGCTGCCCCTGCCCCTGCCCCTCTCCCCGCCGCTACCGCTACTCCTACCCCTGCCCCCGCCCCCGCCCCTTCATCCGACCCACGCTCTACCCTCGTCTTGCCGCATTCCGCATCCACGATTCGTCGCGGGCGGCGCACGATACGTGCAAAAAACAACAACATTGTGTGAGGCCAATAAGGCAGCGCGTCGTGCCGCGACGTGTCCATGGAGTGAGTCAGCTGCGCAGCCAGTTCCGGGCAGCGGGCACATGCGTGCCCAATGCCCGATTTTGGCCAGCAAAGCATCTCGTCCTGCCTGCCTGCCGCGTCCCGTTGTTTTTTATTTTATTTCTATTTTTTTTTTTGTGTTTTTGTGCGGAAATGGAAAATGGAAAGTCGCAGCGGAAAAGTAGGCCAGCTAAATCGGCTAAAAAACTAGCCAGATTACGGCCAGTTTTATAGACAGCAAATTAATAAGATTTATCATTCGAATTAGCTAAAAAAACAGAGTTTTTTATTAAAATTCAATAAAGTTAGATGTGTTTGTCTGTATGAACACTTGTAACTTGCTAAATATAAAAGCTAGAACTGGCAAATTCACTGACTATATTTGGCTATATTGCAAGTTTGTTTTGGCATACAGACACGCCCCCTGACACGCTTCTAACTTGTTCAAAAGCGCATTGCAAGCCTTATTTTCAAGCTAGCGCGTTTATTTTCAGGCGTGTACAGGCCAGTCCAAAGCCGAACAATTTGGCAGGCTAAATGCTTACTTGTCTAGAAATACTTCTGTTTTTCATAGCTATTATTTCAGGTCTATATAAGCCAAAGTTGGCATGCCACTGTCTGAGAGCTTGCAGCAAATTTAGAGTTATTTTTATCTCTACTTGCAGTATAATTTTAAAGCTAATAGAGCTGTTGGAATATTTGGGTATTTCTAGATCTTAGAGTCTGCATATTTGCACATTATATTTGCCTAGACGACCTCAACTCTTTATTGAGCAAACCCCCTTAACGCATCTTGACTTCTGTGCCAGCAACTCCGCAGCTATCTACAACGATCTGTAGCGCCTCGAGCCAATTCAATTGGCTGCAATCGTTATTGAAATCGATCGGGCTCAATTGAGTCGCACGAGGGTTTTTCCTTGTTTGCCATTTCCCCAAGATCGACGATCGGCATCTTTTGCGACTCGACGTTTCCAGCTTATCGCTTTCGATTTGGATCAAATGACGGCAACCCTGGCTAGGGGATTTGCGAGCTGCGAGACGCGGGACGCGCTAAATTGCACTCGGAGAACGCGCAGAGAGCGCGAAGTCAGAAGTCGATCAAGTGTGGCAGCATCCGGGCGGGTAGGTACAAACGTAGGGGGGGTTCGGTGTGCGGGGAGAGAGTGCGACGCATCTTATTCCCATTGATGTTTGCTCGAGGACTTAAGGCGCAACAACTTGCAGTAGACTGTGCTGCTTCCCCCCCCCCCTGCTCTCTTCTCCCTGCTACTGCTTTGTTGTGCGTATTTCGTTATGCGTGTGTGTGTGTGTGTGTGTGTGTGTGTGTGTTTTGTGTTTCTGATTTCTTTTTCTGAATTGTTTTCGAAAACATTCAAGTGGAAGTCCTTTGAGTGATTTGTGCCTTTGCCACTGCGCCCACACAGCAGCGCTCCCTCTCGCTCTGCCTCTCCCTCTCGCTCTCCCTCTCGCTCTCGCTCTCCCTCTCGCTATCTCGCATTTGTTTGTTGCATTTGGCATGCAAAATTTGTTTGCAGTTTTCTGTCATTGTTCCTGCGCTTTGTTCCATCTCAAACGGTGCTCCGACTCAGCTCTACCGCTCTCTCGCTGCCTGCGCTGTCCCGCTCTCGTTCTCGCTCTACCGCTCTCTCCCCTCTCATTCTCCCTTCTACCCCCTGCCTGCCTGTCTTACTCCCTTTGCCTTCTTGTTTTGCTTTGTTTGTGTATCGCCTCCTTTCAATTGCTGCAATTTGCATGCGGTATAGTTCTCTGCTCTCCCCTCTGCCCTCTCTCCGCTCTCTCAGCTTTTCCACATGCCGCATGCATGCCGCATTTTCCATTTTCCATTTTCCACACCCATTGTCCGGCAATCATCGACCAAATTGTCTGCTGCGTCTTTGTGTGCATGTTTGTGTTTGTTTCGCTCTGTCTCTCTGTTTCTCTGCCCTTCTGTTTGTGTTTTGTCTTGATCCCCTGATAATGAACTCCTACCTACCCCCCCCCCCAACCCCACCCCCCTACACACACAGCTCACGTAGCGCTCAGTTCCGCTTCATTTCACTAGTTTTAGCGACTTTTTATACCCGCTACTCGAAGAGTATAAGGGTATTATAACTTTGTGCCAACCGAAAATGTTTGTAACAGGCAGAAGGAGACATCTCCGACCCCATAAAGTATATATATTCTGAATCAGCATGAACAGCCGAGTCGATATAGCCATGTCCGTCTGTCCGTCTGTCCGTCTGTCCGTCTGTCCGTCTGTCCGTCTGTCCGTCTGTCTGTCCGTATGAAAACCTAGATCTCAGCTATTATAAGAGCTAGAGCTACCAAATTTGGAGACAATATGTGTTAATTATGCCCGCAGATCAAGTTTATTTTGGATTTTTGCCACGCCTCCATCCGCCCCCAAAAATCGATAATAAATCGATAATAGCTGCAAATATAGCTCTACAGCATTCATTTTTTATCCATGTGATAAAAACCACCATCCGGGCGTGTTGCGAAAGTTTCAATAAGATCGGCCGATAAATAAGGAAGATATTCAAGAAATAGTATTGCCTTGTGGCCATGTGCCTGTGTCGGTTTTTCCTAATGTTAGTACCCGAGTTCAACACCAGCAGCAGACAACTTTTTTTAATTATGTGGCAACTTTTTTTAAATTATGTGGCAACTTTTTTTTTTAATGATGTGCACCGAAAATATTCATAGTGCAATTTTATTGGCCATTGCGTTAGAAATGCAGTGGTCGAGTGGTGATGGTAGTTGACTGTTAAGCGAGAGGTCCGGAGTTCAACTCCTGGGTGCCGCGGCGAATTATATTTATTTTTTTTGTATCTTATATTTTTTTTTTTATTTTATGGTGTGTTACAAAATTCAAAATACATTTTTAGTATATTTAAAGCCACTTAGAATCGAAAGAGACATTGAGCAGCAACATATATAATTTATAACTGCAAAGTAATAAAAGCAATGGGCAACATCCAATAAGAATCGAGTGGAACTTGCATAGGCAAAACAAATTAGAGACAGAAAGAAATAAAAAGCAAGAACGCATTGTTCACATTTGGCACGTGTTTTTCCGAAGAATTGTAGCGGGTATATCACAGTCGAGTCAGCTCGACTGTAGCCTTTCCGACTTGTTTTAGTATTTTTTCGAGTGTGCTTCAAAGGCTTTGCTCGTATCTCTGCGAGAACGTGAAGTACCCGAGTTATCTGCAGCTATATAGCAGCATAGATCTAACTCTAGGCTATCTGCGTGGTGTCTGCCGCTGCGAGAGGCGTGGCAACGCACACCAGCCTTTGCAAATTACCTATACTCGCCTTATAAGCGACGCACTGCCACTTTGTCGGTTCGAACAGCCAGATCTCTGTGTCCCGCAGAGCTAGAACCCGCAAAGTTGGCCAACATGCTTGTCTATATATGCAGTTTATTTTAACGTACAGTCGCGCACGCTAGCGCCGCTTAAGTGTGCTAAGATTTGCGCTGCCAGCTTTGTCTTTGAAGCTAGCACAGTTAGCTTGTGATATTATGTAGAGTACTTTATTTACATATTATTATTTTTATTTTATGTTATCTTTTTATATTTATTTATTGCTTTTTGGTGTCTTTATTAATTGCTGCTGCAGTTTTTTTTGCTTTTTTTTTTCTGCAACTTCTTTTGCAGCCTCTGCCTGCTCTCCGCCTCGACCTCAAGTCTGGCAATTAAAAAATTACAAAACAATTTTTGGCGCAAGAAAAATGCGAGACAGCGGGAGAGCGCGAGAAATGCGCAGCAAGCAGCGAGAAATGGAAGAAATGAAGGAAATTTTGCTGAAGGCGCCTGAAAGTAGGCAACGCGGCAGGCTATGCAGCTGCGACTGTGTGTGTGTGTGCGTGTGTGTGTAGCAGGCAAAAAGTTGCATCAATCAATTTTATAAATTACAAGTAATTAAATTTTAATTAACACACGCGTGCGAATTGTTGTTGCGGGCGCTTTCAAGGTTGCTGCGCGCGCGCGTGTGTGTGTGTGTGTGTGTGTGTGTAGTGGAAATAAATGCAAATATTTGTTTGCATTTAACTTGTCGCTGCGGCTGTGTTTTTCATGCACAACAACAACAACAACAACAACAAGAAGAAGAAGAAGAAGCAGCGAGGCAGAAGTCACGCAGCAGCAGCAACAATGGCGCGCTGCAGTTGCAGTTGCAGTTGCAGTTGCAGTTGCAGTTGTTGTTGTTGTTGTTGTTGTTGTTGCTGCAATTTTGTTTGTCTGTTTAATTAAAGCAATATGTGGCCTCGAGGAATGTTGGGTTAATTGACTCATCACTTATACGACAAACGAAGCACAAACAAATAAGCAAACAAACCTGCACACACGCACTCTCTCTCTCTCTCTCGCTCTCTTGCTCTCACTCGCTCGCTCGCCCGCCCAGTTCGCTCGCTTCAAAATGGGGGACGCGTTGCGTTGCGTCGCGTCGCGGCAGCAGCGACGCCACCTTAGCAGAGGCGTGGCTTAGCGACATGTTTGCGCTTGTGCGCGGCATTTGACCAATGGCAGCTGTGGATGCTGTTCGCCTAATACGCCCACACACTGTTCTCGAGTCGCATGCGTTCCACTGCGAAACTGTTACCGGTTTTTTTTTTTCTGGGTATGGTTGGCTGCGCTGCGCGTGGTAACAGTGCGGCTGCTGCTGCGGCCAACTTCATGTGAGCGCGCGCTGCGCTCGCGTTGCCAACGCTTGGGAAAAATGTGCACAAGCGTTGGCTACGCTGTCCGGTGCTGCTTAGGTATCGATAACGTTTGGCGTGTGCGATAGTTTTTGAGTAGATTTCTGTGCACGCCGCAGCTGGGCACACTGCACAAGCGCGCACAATTTGAAATGCGCGCTGCCAACTGTTTAAAAATGCACAAACACAGCGCAAAAAATGGTTATAAATGACTAACTATACTTATAATATATTGAATATTATTAACAATTAATTTGCAGTTCATAAAATAAATAATAGTCTGCAAATTCTGGTTAACAGTGACCGCCTGTCTGCTAGCTGAACAGCACTGTTACCAAACATAACATTAACAGCAATCGCTGATCATTTTGCGCATAACAGCGCGTGAGCAGCTCAGCTGAGCATAAACAGCTCATTCGAGCAATAACTTTACACAAAATACTCCGTCGTAAATCATCAAAAGTCACAACAATAATAACAGCAACCGGTACGATATGTGTGTAGCAGACAACAAGTTGTCTGCCGTTGCTATTGCTGTTATACTCTTGCCGTGATTATATGAGCGAAGCGAGCGACAAATTCTCTGCCGTTTCGCCGCCTCGCTCATTGTTCGACGAGACCGTGTCAAGTGTGTGCGTTGAGTGTGTGTACATGTTGTCTCGTGTGCGTATTATTTATTGTCCTTAGTCATTTCTCTTCTTTTTTTGTCTAATCGCGTACTTTACCGCCGGTCGACGCATTCCATTTACCTTGCATTGCACGTGTGTGTGTGTGTACGCGCATTTACGTATATAGGATTCAGTCTCTGCTCGCGATCGCAAGAACCGGAGCGGGAGCGGCGACCTGCTGCGCTGCTGCTGCTACTGCTACTACTACTACTGCTGCTCGTTGTTGTTCTTGCTGTTGGTGATAAAACGCTGAGCTAGTGTTCATTAGGGCATGGAAATGAATCATTCGTTAGTAGTGACCGATGCGACGAGCGAGCAAGTGCAAAAAAAAATCATAAATAAATAAACTGTCCAGCCAGCAAAAGTTGAACGAAACGAAGCGAAACGATAAACGGAGCAGCAGCAGGAACGTTCATTATGCGCGCTCGCGTCGTCAATTAAATACGCTCTCCGTTGTCGTCGCCGTCGTCGTCGTCGCCGTTGCAGTTGCGCAAAACAAATGCATATTGTTTTTTTTTTATGTTGATGTTATTATATTTACATGTTATGGGTACGCGTGTGTGTGTGTGTGTGACTCTGTGACTGTGCTGCCACGGCGCCTGTATTAGTGTTAAATGTGGGACAAGCATAAACAGCGCGACAAAAGTTTCGCATAATAATTGCAGAGAAGAAGAAGCAGAGGCGGAGGCAGAGGCAGAAACTGACAGCGGTCCAGCGAGACAGAAAAGCGAAAGGTAAAAGTTTATTTCTTTTACGCATTGTCGTTGTTTTCATTCATCTGTCTCTCTTCCTCGATTTGCATATATTGCTAAACATTTAAATATGCGTGTGTGTATCGATAAAAAAAAAAAACAATATAAACAACAATGAAAAGCAGCAGCATTCATTGCGCTCTCGATCTCACTGACAGACACACCAACACAAACGACTCTCGCTCTCTCTCTCTCTGCTGCGCTCTCGCGCTCTCTTGTGCGTCGCTCGCTCATTAACCTTTAGGCCCGCAGCATTTCCAAACAAAAAAAAAAAAAAACAACACGCCTTAAAAGTGCACTGTGAGAGAGCGCAGTGTGTGTGTGTATGTGTGTGCGTCTGCTGTCTTATTTGATAATTCATTATCTAACTTTTTACTTTGCCGTTTTATTTGGAAACCAAAAAGGAAACGCAAAAACGCATTGACTGCACTTAACACACACACACACACGCGCAGGCAAGCAGCAAGAGAGACGCAGACAGCAGCACACATACATATACGTTTCATGCTTGTTGTTGCCTGCTCGCTTTATCATTTTGGCACAAATTGTTGTTGCTTTGCAAGTTATAACTGCTTATCGCTCCAATTCTGAGCAGCAGCGGTGTGAGGAAAGCGTTCTGAGCTCCGCGCTCGCACTCTCTCTCTCCAGCTCCCTCTCGCTCGCTCGTTCACCTGTTGTTGTCTCGAAAAGGGGAAGAAATTGAGGCGAAGCCGCAAGTGACACGCTTTGGCCATGGGGCACACACACATTTCGCATTCTTGTTCTGCTCTTGTGTTGTCTCTTCTCTCTTTGTTGTTGCTGTTGCTGTCCACGCAGTTTTTGAACGTTTTTAATTGTTTGGCAATTAAAACAATTATAAACATATTAAGTTCGCTGTTGCTGACACACATTTCTCCCTCTCTCGCTGTTAACGCCTGCCGCCCGTCTGCTGCACAAGTTCGCTGACAATAATCGATTATCGATAATGTAAATCATAACGGAGCTAAGCAAACATCAATGAAAGTTGCGCTCTTGCTGAGATTTTTTGCGCATGTTTAAAGCAGAATTAGCAGCAAGTGTTTAGTTTATCATGCACGACTAGTAAATACCCTTTGTTAATAGAAAAATAAATATGTGTGGCAGGGTATCATACCGTGCGACTTTCCACTTGTTGTGCAAACAAAGCACAATTGCAGACAACAACAACTACAACAAAGGCAGCTGACTGACAAGCCCAAAAACCAGATGGGCCACCATTTGCGACATGCTCAGACACGCACACACACACACACACACTCAGACATGTCGAGTAGACATGTGTGTGAGTTACGTACGCGCTTTGTAATTCTTTGTCAGCTAATCAAACATGCTGCCCCAAAACCCTCTCAATCTCCCACTCTCTTTGTGTCTCTCACTCTCTGCCGCATTCAAATGTTGTCTGCGCAGCGAGACCTGTGTGTGTGTGTGTGTGTGTAAATCAAAGATCGCTACACAAGCTACGATAAAAAATGCAGTCGAACCACTCGGCATATCGACTGCACGTTACAAGAATTAATCGAAAAGTAACCGAGGTAGTAGCAACTGCAGAGAACGAATAACTAAATACAAAATACTCTTTATTGAGTGATTTATTGGAATGTATGTGCAACTCAGCATAAAATCAAGTGCCTATCCAGTTGCGAGGAATGTAAGCCGAGAACTCGCTGCACGCGCAGCAAATTTAGTCGGAGCGAGACGTAGATGAGACTGGAGCAAGCATAAAATTGTAACAAAAACACACAGACTTGCCCGGCAAATGATTCATACACCCATTCCGTATTCCACACCCGTTTCTGCAATTCCCTCAAAACGATAACTGTGCTCGAAGACGTAGTTTAAACGAAATGCGATGGAATACGTACATGTGTGTGTGTGGCTCAGCTGTGTTCATCAATCGAACACTGCCATTTGCGGAACTATGCTCAATTAGTCCCCACAGCAATAATAATAATAATAATAATAGTAGTAGTCACAATAATCATATTGCTGAGAACTGTGTGAATTTTGTACCGAGCATGACTAACTCTCGATATAGCATGCTACACTTGCAAGTTCAACGAGTAACTTGCAAAAAAAGATAAGTAAATAAGTGAGGCAGGAGATAATACACTGCAATAAGTGCCGGATTTGAGTTGAGCCCTACTCGAGAGGTCAACTTGCTTCAAAGTAATTGAACTTAAATTGCAAGTGCACTTGCAAGTACTCGAATTAAACGAATGAGACAGAGTCTTTGTGTGAGCTCATAATTAGCGGGAGTTTTTCGCTTTATTTGATATACGATTTACAGTTTTTTTTTGCACAGTGCACTCTTGTTTATACTCACTCGGCTTATGCTGATAGCGCACAGATCCGAGTTCCCTGTGCGCCTGGTTCTCGGCATAACGAGCTGATAGTACCCAGTTGCGGTTGCTCTGAGACATATATATATATATATATATATATACATGTGCTTATCGCCTGACGCCTCCCAAGCCGAGCGTGGGACTTGCAATCCTCGTACTGTAAACCAAATAAACAAACAAATACCCGTATATATATATTTACTATCTGGCATACAGACTGATTAAGCCAAAGGTTATTTAGCAAGGACAAAAAAGAGAATTTGCTCTTTGATTCATGTTTTAAGTTCTTTGATAAATTTGAAAAAAATAAGTATTTCAATTATTTATAGATAGCTCTTATCAAGAGTTACTAATAATATTTCACTGCGGCAGTAATCAAAATCTCTTTACTTGCTTTATAAAGAACTACAAATAATATTTTATTACCTCATAATAGGGTATCTTATCAATGTATCTGTTTTATTCACGACTTTATTAGCCCAGCAAGCGGGGGGGAGGCATTTCACAAGTCTCAACTTCATATACTACTTGTGCAAATATTTTCCCTGCACTTTTATTGAGCCCAAATACTTCGTTTCATATAAGCTTCAAAATGAAACCGACTGTATGGCGACCCCCAAAGAGATACTCGCCGTATTGCGATTAGATCAGCGAATCGGCTAGATAAAGAACTGAAACTAAATATCAACACTCGTGTGTGTGCATATAGATATACCAGAGATATAGATATAGCTTGTGTATATAGTTTGCATTATAAAGAAGCACACTCACATTGCATTTTGTTAGGAAAGTCTCGACTTGTGCTCCCTCACCTTGTACCCAATATTAACTTTCGCTACACAATGCAAAGAATGATGCATGGCGTAATTGGATATGACGTGTGATAGATAGAGAAGGGTTAAGCTTTGTCACAATAATTTGGCAGACCCCCCCCCCACACACACACACTTGGATTGGGATGAGTACGACCGAGTGGTCATGCCTCCACATTTTTTCTTGATCTGTAATTGTCGCAATCGGCAATGTTGTTGTTATCGCAGTGCCGACACTTTAATTGTAACCACAACGCTATTTAATGATATATATACGTATATATTTATGTATATACATCTATACACATGTAGTACAATTGATTCACTGGGACAATTGCCCGAAGCGGCAGCTTTCCGATTAATCATCGCGAAGCATGAAATGCGTATATGAGATGCTTTTCATTCGTAAATAATGCTTTGTTGTGAATAAGGCAAAAAGTGAATAACTCACGCTATATACAGAAATAGCATCTTAAACTTTTGCATACGCTTGTTTTACCACAATTTTATCTAATCTACTTGTTTCATTATGATCGTAAAATAAACAAAAAGGTTAGACAGTTGGAAGAGCGGACTCAACTTAGATAAATATCAATATACACGTATATACGAAAATATATATATTCGGTATAACGTTGAGTATCTTTTAGTTAGTCTTTCAGATCATCGATTTTAATCGATTTTTTGTAAGCAATTTGAAACAATTTCGATCGTATAATGATGACAATTTCGCGAGCTCTATTTGCTCATGATTCACGCCTGTGTAAGTAAAGCGCGACCATCTGCAAGTTCATTCATCCAGAACAATAACAACAACAACTTCATTAAACATTGCAAACAAAATCATTGGGTCCAGACCAGACCCGAGCTGGAACGAAACGAAACAACTTTCAATCATAGTGCTTGTGGAGCTGAGAGTGCGCACAGTGTGCCACAGTTGATTGTGCGACTCCAAAACTCCCGGTTGTACAGGCAGTTTGTGCTGGACCGAACCAGAAGTAATGTGGGGGAAAACCAATTTCAACAAATGGAAAATTGCTAAGTCAGAATGGCAACATATCGTTTAACTGATAAACAAATTTGATATAAAAGAAAGATACACTATACAATACACAGAAGTGTTTTTCCAAAGTTTGCCGATCTTAGCTCTTATAATCTCTGAGATCTGTGCGTTCGTACAGTCGGACATTACAAATATCGATATATTTGCTTTCTTTTGTACTAAATCAAAGAAACTTTTCTAGTAGAATTTCTCAACATAAAAGTGATAAATCAAAAAAGCATTAGCTCGCCTCGGTCGAAACCAGTTTTCCGCTTATCGAAGATTGAAGACGGGTTTAGGTGTCAAACAGAACTAAAATGAGCTTTAAATAAGCATATTTAGTAGCTATAAAATCTTGTAAATGTGAATATAATCGATAGGGCCAGAAGAACAAAGACAAAGCGAAAAGTTAAACGACGCAGAAGAAAGATACAGTGAAACTACAATAAGATCGGATATACACGCACACGATACATACATATAAATGTGTGTGTGTGTGTGTGTGCGGAATACACTAATGGGACTATTTGCTGTTGGAAGACTCGAAGTTATTGCGACTTTCTTCGAGAATACTTGAGCGCAATTCATGTATTCATGGCGAATAATGTGATCGTACGAGTGCTTGGCATGAATCTTGAATGATCACTCGCAGCTTTCTTTGTGTGCATCTGCTGCTGCCTCTTCTGGTTTTCTTGCAGAGAATGACGATGGGCAGCGTACGGCAAGAAGAGGAAGCTGTAAAAAAGCGCAAAGATCGTGCGCGCGATCAAAGTGGAAAGTGAAAGCCAAATGGGCAATTAATGATGCCTATCGACTATTGACTATCGATTTTCGACATTGTTGTTGCTGTTTGAGTAATTGGCCAGTGTAAGAGGCACGGCAAGATCGGTGCAGACAAAGACAGAAAGACAAACGGATACACGTGTGCCCTTTTCCCCCCACACACTCGACAACACACTCATTTACGCGTATTTACACAACTTTATTGGTCACTTTGTCAGATTTCTTTCTACGCTAATTTCCACTTAAATATGCTAAACAAAAAAATTACCTAAATTACTTAAAACGAGAAAATAAAGCGATGCGATCTAATTGCTCAACTCAAAGTTGAGTCGCCGCCGTTCAATGGCCAAACGCACCAGACGCCGCTGCTCGAGTTGCTGCAGCTGCTGTGCCACGAGCATGCGATGCAGTAGCTCCACTTTGGCATAGTCCGTAGGGTTCCTGCGCTGCTTGGCCGGCTTTGTCGTTCTGCTCTCACTCTGCTCCGTTTCCGCTGGCTGTGGACACATTTGACTCGGTGTAGATGCGTTTGCTTTGGGCTTGCTTGCCGTACAGTGATAGTTGCCAGCGAAGATCGTGTCGAGCAGCTGCATCAACAGTAGGACCAGTAGTTCGAAGAGCTTGTGTTGTATTTCGTAGATGTTTCCCTTGGCGATTTGCTGCATGCTGTGCCTGCTGAGCTGCTACGCTTGACTGTGCTCTGCTGGACCAGGACAAGCTGGTTTTATACGAGCGCAGGTAGTGCTAGGTGGCGACAGTAGTTGACCTGCAATCGTGGCTGCTCCTGGTTTGGGTTGGGCACAGCTGCAAGGGTAAACCGGCAATAGGAGATTTACTCACTTTTACTTTGCCCCTCTCCCTCATAAAAAGTGATCTATCCCTCAGCTGTCGTGGGTTATATAAGCTCTAGGGCTTACCCACTCAGGTACCTAGCTTACGGCAGGTACTCCATTCTAACCCACTGTACATGTGCTCATCCCGTTTCCCTTCTGTTCTTGCAGTCTTTGGCCATGGAACAGGCAGGGACGCAGTCTCGTCCCGTGCCCGCACCGCGTCGTCTCTATCCGGAGCTGCGTGCTGCCAACTACGAGAACATCGAGATCAATGTGCCCTCCAGCAGCAGCAAGAACAACAACATTGAGAACGCGCAGCACAATCACAGCAGCAGCAGCAACAACAACTGCAACAACAGTGGCAGCAAAAAGTTAAACATCAATGCGGAGAATCTGCATGGCAACTGCGGGGAGAAGAAGCTGCCGTCGGGCGGCCACAACAAGCTAATACTGCAGGAGCCGAATGTGGTGGATCAACCCATTTATGGACCCGATGCCAATGAGAATGTGCCTGCCCTGGAGCCGGTGTATGCGTTGCCCAGGCCTGCGCCACGACAGCGTGCACGTGCCGAGCTGCTCGGTGAGCTGGAGGAGGCGGAGCGGCAGGAAAACGACGAGGTTGTCGACGAGGTTGTCGAGCGGGAACTGACCAAAGCGTCACCCAAGGTACTGCGTGCAGCGCCTCAAGTGCCGAGCAAACAATTCAATGTGGATCTGGAACGGCGACGTCCCGATCGCTGTTCCATCTCCAGTGAATTCTCCACAACCAGTCTGGGTGCGGGCAACGGGCAGCTGGACGGCGATGATTCCCGATACACATCGAATGCATCGCTCGATTGCAGTGAGAGCGGTTCGCAGAGTGGCAAATTCAAGTCACCCTCACCCGGGTATGTAAGGGACGCAGATGTTTGTGATGATCATCATCATGAGGATGATGGTCACTTCGATGTGCAGCTACGTGGGCAGCAAATGATTGAGGGCGAGTACGAAATGGAATCGGAAACGGAAGCGAAGGCGGATGATCAGGAAGGCGACGCCTTGTCAGATCTGTCGGATGACAAGTAATCATGAGTTTGCAACACTTTCTCATTTGTTTCCTCCAACTTTACGATTCCCTGGTGTCTTTTTTTGTATCAATTATCCACATAATTCTCCAAGCTTTGCTCTATATTCCTGGGTCATATCTGATAAGATATTGCACAAGTTTTAATTATTTATCTTATATGGGCTAACTAATACTATCGAGTCGGTTTTATAATAATTAACCCCGTAGAGAAGCTAGCCGAGACATCGGAGAGTTTCCAGCGTATTGTAGAATCTATGTAGATACTATAAAGAAACATATGTATAATATTCTTAATGTGGTACATCTAAGTAGCACAATACACAGCTTTCTTACAGCGGGTACGGTATGCACACATACAGATCGTTTAAACATATGTACATAATACTATAATAATCATGGAAGATCGTTCAGTTGGCTATAATATTTTATATAAATAAAACTGAATAAAATTTGAGGAAAGAAATTTAGTGGAAGATCGAAGCTCGTTCTAAATTGATCATGGTTTCGGTACATGAAAGACGAGCCTTATCTGAAATTGTAGTTCCAAAGTTTTAACAACAGAAAACCCCCAAACCATGTGCGATTTTCCCAAGGGAACTTCACAGCAAGATTGTAGGAAAATATTCTTGTTTTTCACCGATCCTCGCTGATCTTTGACTCCCCTCGCCATTGTCATTGTATTGCACATTGAATCGTTGAAACACTCCCCAGATCTTCTTTTCATTTGGCTCGAGCGAGTTGGGGAGCTGAGATGAGCCAATGCGGCAGCTGTAACTGTTCAGTGTCTGCGAAGACTATAGGACGCCTTATAGTACATGATACTATACCATATATCATTGCCACAAATCCCAGGCAGGCGCCGTGATCTGGATCAACTATTTATAGACTCGATGGCGTGAAGCAGATGAAGGGAAGGCGCCCGGGGAAGTGTCTTGGATAGGGGAGGGAAATGAACCTTAACTTCCGGCGCCGCATTAATCACATCGCACTCTGTCGCGTTGTTGTTGATCCAAAAATAGTGGCACATTCAAGATCAATGGCAAATGTTCTTTTGCATTTCATTCCGTTCTTTTTTTCGTTTCATTCCGTTTCGTTTCTCGCGGCCTGCGTGCCGTTTCGTTTCGGTTTACTCGTTTAGTAGAGTTTTGTGCGTTGGACTAACCAATCCTAATCCAAGGTGTCTTTCTACTAACCCACAACAAGCGGATGCAAAACTCGACAACTAACCCAAGTGCCTTCTCTCTCTCTCTCTTTCTCTCTCTCAACATCTCGCCGTGTCTCTCGTAGTAATCTGCTACGCTCGCTGGGCAACACATCGAAGCTGCTGGGCGAGGCGATCGGGGAGCGTGTAGCCTTCAAGGCGAAGGGCGCCAAGAAGCGACTGGACAAGAATCTAAAGAGCTCCACGGAGGCGCTAAGCAGCCTCAGTGCGGACGCCAGCAGTCGCTTGAAGGACGCCGGCAAGCGGATCGGTTCGAACTTCTCACTGGGCCGACGCGACAAGGGCACAGCGCGGGCAGCGGCAACTCCGCTGGAACTAGAGAAGCAAATGGAGCTGGAACGACGGCGTACCATGCCCAACACGGATGTCTTCAATACGATACAGTTCAGCAGTCCATTGCATCGCAATGTTGGACACACAGATCTGAGTGCGGCGCAGGAGCCGGCGGAGCTGGCGTACGAAGTGCCCAAGGCGAAACCCAAGCCCAAACCCAAAGCGAAACCCCCCAGCTATGACGAGGCGTTACGTTCGCGTCCAGCACCGCCGCCTCCGCTAACACAGCCGCAGACGCAACAGCAACAGCAACCGCAACCGCAGCCACTGGCCAAGAATCTGGCGCAGGAGGCACTGCAGCAGGTGCAGCTGCGCAATCCGCAGGCAACGCAGCAGCGTCAGTCGAGCAGCGGTGATTCGACGGGCGAGGAGCTGCCCATGCCTACGTTTCCTGCACCACGTTTGTCACAACATCTCGATGCACTGCAGCCGCCGGCGCGGCACAAGCGTCGCAAGAACTACGAGAACATACAGTTACGTCGACCCAATGTGGATTCCGCCGAGCTGCACGAGCTCAATCGCGTTGCAGCTGCCGCAGAGCGCGAAGAATCCATGCGAATCTCGGCCAATATTGCGGCAGATGAGGCACGTGCACCCAAGCCGGAGCGCAGCGATTCGTGGCACTTCTACGGGGATAAGGCACAGTCAACAACGACGCAGGCAGTAGGCCATAACGAAACTGATGGCGTTGCCGACGGAGACGGAGACGTCGATGGCGATGGTGAATCAAGCTCGTCGCCCGAACCGCTTTACGCCAATCAGGAGTCAACCTATGGCAAACTCTTTGAGATGGCCACCAGCAGCACCAGTCGCGGCAAGCTGCTGACCCCGCAGCTGGAGTTGCCGTGCATCAGCGAGGATGGTGAGTTGGATAGCAGCGATGGTGCCGTGGGGGGCAGATCAGTTTCACCGGGCGCGCCTTCGATGGATCTGATCAAGGAGTTCGATCCGTTGATGGGCAAATGCTCGACTCTCGCACGCTCCAACAAGAGCAACGAGCTGCTGCTGCTCGAGCATCTGCTGGAGGAGGACACCTATGGCACGTTGAAGCGAGAACAGGACGATGTAAGCATGTGCACCTCCGAGGAGGATGGACGTAGCGATAACCCGGCGCCAGGCGGAACAGCAGCAGCTTCAAGTGGAGCTGCAACTGGAGAAGGCGCTGCCGCCGCTTCCACCTCCCGCAACCAGCCACAAATTGTGCATCAGAACGCGCAGCTGCTGAGCGACAGCATGGAGAACATGCTGGACGACGATGCGGACACAGCGGATGCCAGTGAGCTGCGCGCACGTCCCTTTCTCAGTCGCGTCACAGAGAAACCTGCGCCGGCAGCAGGCGCAGTGGTTGATCTGTCGGCGCCATCGAAGAATCGCACCAATTGGTTTGTGCCCGACAAGGCGCACATCGAGGGTGACAGTCCGCCCACCTACTTGGAGGCAATCGGAGGCGACGGGCAGCCCGTGGGGGCAGCAGTGTCGTCTTCGTCTACGTCGTCGGCGGCGGCAGCGGCAGCGGCAGCGGCAGCAGGTGCAGCATCCTCATCGTCGGAGACAAAGAACACGCTCGGTTCACGTCTGCGTCAGACCATGAGCGCCATCTCCAATGTCAAGTTCCACATGGAAGCGATGAAACGACGTGCCAGCTTCAAGGGTGCCTTGCATCGTCAGTCCGATGTGAAGGTGGCACTACAGATGGTACCACGGCCCAGCTTATCGCCGCTGTTGGTGCGCTACGAGGGTCCGCTCGTGCGTTTTCCCTCCGGTGTTGTCGAGGACATACTCAAAGAGATGCAGAATCGCAAAGCCATATTGCGTGATCGTCAATTCCAGACATATTTGGACCAGGAGATGAAGACACCCAAGGAGATCATACCGCTGGAGTCGATCACAACGCTGCAGTGCGTCAGCAATAGCCGTGTCACCGATAGCGCCACGCATTTCTATTGCTTCGAGCTGACAACATCGCAACCCAAGAACGGCAACTCGGGCAGCTCTGCGGAGGGCATGTCCTCCAATCCGAATCTGTTGATGACTAGCAATGCCTGTGGCAATGTGAAGCAGCAACGCGTCGCGCATCTCTACGGCGTCGGCAAGGAGTCGGAGCGTGGTGTCTGGATGCAAAAGATTCTGGAGAGTCTCACCAACAGCTTGCCGGTCAAGTACACCTGCCACTATTATCGCGCCGGCTGGTGCTACCTGAAGGTAAGCTCCTCCTCCACTCTACTACCTTACTCACACACAGACCTAATGATAGATCTTCCCCAAGCAGAACTCCATCACTTCCGAGTGGAGCGGCACCTGGCTTGTGCTGCGCAAGAGTCAGCGACGTCTGATCTTTGTCAGCGAGGCCACTGGCAATGTGGAGAAAATGGATCTGCGAAAAGCGCGTTGCATAGGTAAGTTCTTTGCGATCTTTCTGAACTCGTCTAACCCAACTGCTTCGCTTACAGTACTCAAAGAGAGCGACGATTCCATTGACAATCTGCACGTGGAGAGCGGTCCCATGCTGATGATCGATTGTCCACCTTATGCGGTCTACATGATCATGAGCTCTGCACGCGAAACAAAGATCTGGCGTCACATCATTCGTGAGGTGGCGCACAACAATGGTTTCTCGCTGGGCGATCAGCAGCTGACACGCTACGATGTGCCAGTGATTGTGGACAAGTGCATCAATTTTGTGTACATACATGGTTCGATGTCGGAGGGCATATACCGCAAGTCTGGATCGGAGAATTCCATGCACAAGCTGATGAGCGCGTTTCGAGCCGACGCCTTCAATGTGGAGATCACACGTAACGAATACAATGAGCACGATGTGGCCAATGTACTGAAACGTTTCATGCGTGATCTGCCCGAACGTTTGCTGGGCAAACTCACCGATAGCTTTGTCTTTGTCACCGAACTGGCCGTGGCATCCGAGAAGATACCGATCTATCGTGAGCTACTCAGTCGTCTGAGCACCATCGAGCACGAGACACTGCGTCGCATTGTCGGGCATCTGGTCTTCATAAGCTCACAGCAGTCCAAGAACAAGATGAGTGTGCAGAATCTAACCATGATCTGGGGTCCCACGTTGCTCGCCAAGAAGGTGAGACTGACCGCGTTTCACTGTCAACTATAATATATAACTAATCTCTTTATTCTACCTCCTCGCTCAATCCATAGAGCGACGAGCTCATCTACTCGCAGAAGGAGGCGGATGTGCTAAGTGATCTGATAGTGCTCTACAAGAATCTGTTTCCCTGCAGTGCCGATGAAATGGTAGGCAAATGAAATGGGATCTCATAGCCCCTCTACGGGGGCTATATCCTCTATACATTTTAGTTGATTTATAGCGAAGTTTCCCTGTACTTAACCGCGAAAGAAATTCCCATAAACGCACATAAGGGAATTTCCTAGGTCAACTATAAATACTATTTTAAGCTGGCGTCGCTATATCTTCTGTCCCTATCACTCATACACTATAACTATCTCTATCTTGTGCACGCAGAAAAAAGAACAGGCCATGCTGATGTGTCTGCAGAAGTACTACGCCGCCGCGGAGTCGCTAAAGGATGCGGTAAAGCAGTCGGGCGACATAAAGATCTGGATCAGCCTGAACTCCAATCCGGATAACACAACTGAGGTAAGATGCCCGCACTCGCTTGCACGGTAAACCAATTGCATACGCATACTATGCGCTTCTTGCAGGAGAAGACCCAAGTGAATGCGACCATTTCGCCCACCAAGACTGCCTACGAGCTGTGCCGCGAGTACTCGAAAAAGATGCAGCTGCCCACACATCAACTGACGCTGTACGAGGTGATATTGAACGACAGTCTGGAACGACCGCTGCATCACGATGCCAAGGTGTTCGATGTGATACTCAACTGGTCGTACTGGCCCGAGGAGGATCGCAAGCATAATTATCTGGTGGTACGACCGATTGATATGTTGCGTGAAGTGCAGCGTGCTGTCAAGAATCTGGCCACAGTCACACCTGGCAAGGAGCTACGCTTTGCCGATAATCGCACCAAAACGTTCAAGACGCTGCAGTGCGAGTTGCGCGACGGTAAAATTGTTGTCTCGAAGAAGGATAAGAACGATAAGACAACAATAGTGCGGGAAATCTTTTTGCACAGCTCCACGGCATATTTGGGCTGCGAACGAAAACGGGATTTCCCCTGGAGTTGGGCCATTACTTTTGTGGAACGCACACAGGCGCAGATAATGAGGTAAGCGCCGGTCCGAAACATCTACTCCTTGTGTATCTTATGCTCTCTCTCTCTATCCCATGCAGATCACGCGACGCACCCTACATAGGGCACGTGCTGGCGGGCAGCGAGTGGGTCGATCGCACCATTTGGTACTCGAGCATCTGGTACTGTCTGCATGGAGATAACATTCTGCCGCCGGCTGAGATCATCCTCAAGTGAACCATGTCGAACGTTCGAACGATACAAATGCCAAGCTAACCAGAACATTTTTGTTTTTTTTTTGTTATATCATAATTACATATAGTAGATTAATCCTAAGTTGCAATATCGTGTAGCACGTAATTTGTAGATATATTTGATCTATATTTGATATATTTGATTTAGTTAAGATCGAGACTTAAGCACACTTTGAATGCATTCGAAACATTTGGATTTTTATGGACTTTCCACAACGCAATTACGTGATAACAAACAAAAACGGAAAGATAAGATCGTCTCTAGGATCTTTTATCATCGAAACAGAACCGAGCGACAGCTTAGACAATATAGTAGATATATGCTGCTCTGTAATTTCTATTCTCACTTCGAATAGCCACTCATGCGTCACTCTTCGGGCGGATTCGACTCTAATTATGTGCATTTACTTAGCAAACTTATTCATCATCAAATATATTCATGTTCATATTCATATTCATTTGTGTGTACTTATGAATATTAAACTTTCAGTGTTTTCAGCCTCCTGGAAACCACATATACCCCAACTATCAGCTATTGTAGAACTTAGGCCGTTTGTCTTCAGTGTAGCTAGGGTGAACAGAAACGAAATGATATTTTACTATACTATACTTAAATATAACTCTCCCGTTTCGATTTCTCATATGTAACATATTTATCTACGTATTTATATGCATGTCTATGAATAAACTCAAAAGCATAACGACTAAGAGCGGCTCCAGCTTTGGCTTTCTAATGTGTAAATAACTTTTGTTATTCATATTATTGCGATTGTAATCAAATTTGATTATTTAAGTTTCTATTTATTGTACTCTATGCAACTAGCTTCTAAGACAGTTGCAATGCATGGGGAGTGTTGTCACAAGATATGTAGCTCAAGAAGGATTTGTGATTTCTTTTGGCATTATATAACACTCCCATAAACATGAATGACTGCCATGTTAAAAAAGGTCAAACACGTTTTGCAATTGCTGTCAATTGTGGTGTTTCCTTGTCAATTTTATTCAGTCTTATATACATGTTTTTAGAATCTATTTGTTTTCACTTTTTTTTTCATTTTTTGATTTTCGTATAAAATTTTAAAGCGTACATGTTTTGATACTTATTTCGCGATAACTAAAACCGTTAATATTTGAAGCAAGCTTACGCGAAAACTGCCATCGATTCGAGTATCAAAAAGTCGACAAGTGACTGCAGAAGCTTGAAGAAGTCTGCGATTCGAGTGAGTCTGGCGCTCTTGAGCTTGTCGTTGCCTGCGCGAGTTTTGGCGATATGGCGGTATATGAGAAATTCAATAAGGTGCACATCTGGTGGTTTCCCAAGGATTTCTGTCAATCGCGTTATGGGAATTATCAAGAGAGCGGCAACAATTCGTGCACACTGATTGCGCTAATCTATGCGAACAAGCTGTGCAAGATGCCCACGTTCAGTCAGAATGAGTCGGAGCTGCCGCCACTGGCCTGGGTGGTGATTGGCGATGCCATCAACGAGGGGAATCGGGCCTATCACGACCTGATTCGTGCCAATGTAAACATCAGTGTGCCGGGTGCAATATGGACAATACAAACGCACGACCAGACGAATTTCAATCTCGAGGAATGGTTCTTTACGCATGTCGGTTCCGATCCCAGTAATTATTTGTATGTTGCCCGCGAACTGGCCGACATCTTTCACACCACGTTGACGATGTTTTTGCAGGCGGTCGGTGGCTGGGAACGACCCAGATATCTGTTTGGCGCCATTATTGCCGATTGTCGCGCCTCCATGATCAATATCGATCTGGAGTCGGGGATTGTCGGTTTCATCGATTCGCATCCGCACGGACATGTCGGCGGCGCCGTGCTCTGCCAGTGTCGGATAGATCATCTGGAGGATTTAATGTTCAATTTTATTGTTATGCTCGACACCATCTACGACAGTCGACCGGAGATATTCGAAATATCGTTTCTCTGCACGCTGGAGAACGTTAAGCGGCGAATTCCCCGGCCCATTTCCGAGTATGCCAACGAATTGTGCAGGCCCACGCAACTGCGCACTCTGCAGTAGTACGAGGTCGTATCTCACGCATCCTCTTGTTTCATTTTATTTACACTTCTACTTGTACTCGTCTGCAGAGATTTTATACACTATGCAGGAGGTTTCTACAATTAAAACCATACCCTATGCCAAGATTGCGTTCTCTTAATGCGGGGAGCGGGGAAAGTGGACAAAAAACTCTAGTCGTATGTGTGGAAAAAAAAAATATATGGTGGTTTTATTATTATTATTGTATAAGGTAATAGTAGGTAGAATATAAATTTATATAACATACGATATACAATACATATATGGTATATACTATATAAAAGACATAGCTATCTTAAATACTCTTCTTTTATTACTCTCGCTTTCGCTTTCGCTTGGGTTTTCTTAGCTTGCCTGCTTCCATCGCGATCCTTACTAATCTCACTTGACGATACGCTAGTGCTGCTCCTTCCGCTGTGAGTGTGCGCGTGTGAGTGTATGTGTGCGTGTGTGCGTGCGTGTATGTGTGTGTGAATGTATTTGCTTGAGAATGTATTCGCCTAAAAGCCGGCAACGTCGCCACGTTTGCGATGATCGGCATTGGCATAGATCGCGGTTGCATTGCGTGCTATGGCGCAGACAACCGATCCTAATGGATCGGCGAGCGGTCTGATCTTATGCCCCCGCTTGATGAGCAACTTCTGCACCGACTCGGACAGTGATCCCTGCTCGTACTCCAACACATCGGGGAGCAGTTGATGATAGAAACGTGGCTGATCGATGGCCGCCTTCAGATCCTCCCCGAGCCACAAATAGCGTGCGGCAACCTCAACCACACCCGAAATGATTCTGCTGCCACCGGCTGCACCGATCACCAGCCGTATGTTACCATCATGATCGGTTAGGAGCAGCGGCGACTGCGACGACATGGGACGCTTGTGCACATCGATCTCGTTCGCCGGCGATTGTGGTAACTCGAAGTAGCTGTTCTTTACGGAAAAGTCGTTCATGCCGTTGTTCAAGATGATGCCTGTTCGCGGACCGATACAATCGGAGCCATAGCTGCAAGGAATGCATAATTGCAGATCACTCTTGTCTGTCTGTCTGTGTGTATACTTACTACAAGTTAATGGAACTGGTCACAGAGACAGCATCGCCATTGGGTGCCACTACAGCAACGTGCGCGGTGCCATGATCGTCGACATCCTCTGCGAATTGTGCCCCGTATTCCGGTGGTCCGCTCAGCACGTGGCTGTCGTTGAGTTTGATACGCTGCTCGGCAGCAAAGTCGGGATCATTCAGTTGGCTAACCAGTTCGCGTACCTCGTTGAAGCGCGGATCGCCCAGCTCGGTGCGTCGCGCAAATCCAAACTTCAAGGCCTCCGCAATACGATGCACGGTCAGGGCATAGGATTCGTCGTCGTGCAGATCGCTGCGCGTCAAGTTGAAACCCTCGAGTATGCTGAGCACGTGCGCGACCACCGAGCCACTGCTAACCGGTGGCACCACATACAGTGTGCCATTGGCCAGCGGCATGGTGATCGATAGACGCATCTCGGCCGAATAGGACGATAGATCATCTTGCGTTATGATGCTGCCCAGCTCCTTGAGATCCTCGACCAGCAGCCTGGATATGTTACCATTGTAGAAGTCCAGAGGTCCGTTGTCCGCCAGCAATTGATATGTTTGGCACAGTTGTTTGGGCGCCTTGATAAACGCCCCGGCCACATGATGCTCCCCGGTCGCGGGATTCAGGAACTGATCACTGGAATATGGATGGATCGTTTTTGAACGCTCGAACGTCACGCTTGCATCGCTTAGCATACACTCACCGAAAATGCGGATCGTCCTTGATTGTGCTCCACTTGGTGCGCACCGCTAACTCCTGATGCCTGCTCATGTGATAGCCCGTCTCGCAGATCTTAAGCGATGGTTCGACCAGATCGCGCCACGGCAACTTGCCAAAACGTTCGTGCGCCAAATGGTAGCCCATCACCTCGCCGGGCACGGCAATGCTGAGCGGACCGGTCATCGAATAGCTGGCATTCTGATCGAACATCTTGGCATCGGCTGCGTAGGGTGCTACCACCTGCGCATCGATCTGATAGCCCTCTTTGTTGGCACGATCGTAGATATTCATTAGCAGACCACCGCCGATGCCCATGCTCTGCGATGTCAGCAGACCGTTGCACAGCATAATGGCAATTGTGGCATCCACAGCGCTGCCATTGCGTGCCAAGATGTCGCTGCAATTGAGAGAAGAACGAAGTCAACTGGCTTGCAGGGTATTCGAGCGGTCGTCGTACTGTACCTGCCGGCCTGGCTGCAAATCGACTGATCGGAGCAGACCGCCGCCCGCTTGTACACGCCCAACTTGGAGACGAACTCTTTGGCGTTGCTGCTGTCGTCGCTCTGCGGTTTTGTTGCTGCTGTTGGCGGCGTCGTGCCCAGCGTGGAGGCCGCCACCTCGGGCCCGTCTAACCCATTGCTCTCGCCATTCAGCTCCCCATTGCGTTCCTCATTCGGCAGGGTTGTTGCCTTGATGTTGGTGCTGTGCTCTGCGGATGTTGCTGGCAGCGGTTGCTCATCTGTTGGCGGTATAAACGGTATCAATGGATTGTTTGTGCTTGCTGTTGCTGTTGGATTTCGAGTTGTTGTTGTAGTAGTAGTAGATGTTGTTGTTGTACTTGGTGTGCTATCTGTTGTTGTAGTTGCTGTTGCTGTTGCTGTACTAGAAGTGCTACTTGCTGCCGTTACAGTGGCACTTGCCACTGTTGCTGTTGCAATATCAGGCGAGAGTAAAGGTGCTGGGTCTGCCGCAGCAGCCGGTGTGGTTGCTGCTGCTGCTGCTGCTGGGTTTGCTGTGGTTGCCGCCGTGCTGCTGTTGCTGTTGCGCAGGGGCGTTGACTTGGGCCAGTCTGTTGCAGGGGCAGTTGCAGTGGCAGTGGCAGTGGCAGTGGCAGTTGCCGTGGTTGTTTAGTGAGTTAGGGTGTAGTAAGAGTTTTTGTTGTCAATTCATTGTGGTGCAACAAGAGAAGAGGCTTAGCAAGTGAAGTGAACAGTGGCAGAGGCAGTGGTGGTGCAGGAGGTTGCAAGGTGACGGGGCAACTGATGAGGCATGCAAAGCATGTTGTCGTGAAGTGTGGCATACATATATATATATATATATATAGAGATGTGTGTGTGTTTATGGATTAGTGGCCAGTTTCGAGTGGTTGGTTAGAGATGTGTGTGGCGCAGCCGCTAGCCCGTTTACTTACCGCTAAAGCACAGGCTGATGAGCACGTAGCAGAACAGGGCGATGCCAATGAAACAGATCAATATGATGGTCAGCTTTTTCATCCAGGCCAGAAATTTCGCACGCCTGCAAAAGCAAAACCGTTGCAAAATTAAATCGATATAAAAAGATCGCCAAGATATCAACATGTCACATGATCGCTCGTCTTCACGTTCCGCTCAATTTCGACAAATCATTCGCAGCTTCGCTCACTTCAATTCTTCTTCGATTCACTTCAACAAACTGTTGTTCTCGAGACTTAATTGAAAATTTTCAAAATTAATGCTTAAAAATAATCATACTTAGTTCTTAGTTTTCTTAAAGATTACTGTACCTTATCAGACTAATACAATAGAATTACCTTTTCCTTAAAACAAAAAGTGAAATTTGTGCAAACATTCAAGATTTTATTACGTGTGAGGTAGCACTTAGTAGTAATAGCAGAGCATACATATAACATTATAGTTTCTTCTTTAGTTTGTATTAATAAAAAGTTCACTTAGCCTAAATTTTAACTCTGCTTCGTTCCACTTCAGCCTAAATCTAACGATTCATTAGCCAACAACAGTACACTATATATATTTTGCTGTAAATGAATTAGAATCTGCTTTTTCCCGTCAAATCTTTTCTCTTTCCAAAAGTTCTGGTTTCTGCCAACACTGATGGTAAATTTAGAACTGTGTGCTGTACCGAAGACAGCATACTTTTGGGCTTAACTGCAAAGTGAAAGTTGTCTGACACATTGCGCCAAAAAGTATGCTAGAGAAATTATGTTGAAAGCTCAAGGAATCATTACAAGCTCTATGATTCCAATTAATATATATATTCTTATATGCCTAAATCATTTCTTAGCCTACAAAAAAAGTAGTCGACATTGCCATACCCTGTCGTACCCACAAGCGAAATACCCTACATTCTTGAAATTTCTTTCTACCCAATTCCGCTGTAAAGGAAAAATTCAAAACTATTGCATGTATGTATATAACATATGTAAAAATTGTTGAGCGTTTCGTTTCTCCGCTCGTCGCCTTCATCCAGCGTACAGTAATTGTTTTGTATTCCATCTGAAAGTATTGAAAAATCCAAGTTAAGCTCAACAAATCCGCTAGAAATTCAAAAACTGAACACGGGTTAGGCAAAAAGGCTAATTAGTTGGATTATTACAGTATATATCAATATTATAATCACTTAGGATCTGCGCAAGGCAAACGGGTTAGACAACACTCGGAATCGTTGCGGTACTTACATCGTTAGAAAATCCATTCAGTTTTAAGAGAAATTCACGTAAAGTCAACTCTTTTCTGGGTAGTTCCATATTGGGATATCAAGTTTCTTTATTTCCTGATAATACTATAGTTGTGTTGGCAGGCGTTGCCTCATATGTTGCCGTCTTGGCAGCTGCAATCAGGCTGCTGTTGTTGCTGCGCAGCGGCGTCGACTTGGGCCAGTCTAGGATGAGTCCGAAATTGAGTGAACTTCCACGGGTTGCTACACGTCGCACTTACCGCTAAAGCAGAGGCTGAAGAACACGTAGCAGATCAGCGCGATGCCAACGAAACAGATCACGCCGATCGTCAGCTTCTTCATCCAGGCCAGAACATTGGCGTGCCTGCAAGAGGAGGGGCGAGGCATTTCAAAGAACTGTCGACTGGCAGTATACCCTGTAGTAGCCAAGCAGCCAAGCAGCCAAGCCGCCACATGCACTGCCCAAAAATACTTACTCAACTCAACCGGGGAAGGCGGGCGCATCTGCGTTGAGGAGAAACGAGCGAGAGATTCGGAACAACGCAACGTAAACTTGCAAAACATGCGCAATCAACACAATAAACCAGATCTATCTCTCTCTCGCTCTCTCTGCGGGGACTTAAGAACTTAGGATATGCAGTAAACAATTTTAACAAAATAACTAGACTAACTTAATAAACAATTGGAATTTGAAGGGGGGCAAGAGCAGCTTCCCCTTTGCATACTTAAGCTTAACTTAGCTGAGTTTCTGCCGGTTTTGTCGAAATTTGCGTGAAGAGCGAAACGAGCGGGGAGCGGGCGGCGGGGAGCAGGGTCCAAATTTCCGGTACGCTACTTACATTTGTTCGCGACGCGCCTCCTCGGCGGCGGCAGTGTCCTGCATCAGTTCGCCGCCATTTTTCTCCTCATCGTCCAGTCCGCTCGAGGATTTCAGTGGAATTTTGTTCATCGCGTCGTCGTTGCTGTGGTGCACCATTTTGAGAGCATCCGCTGTGGCTGCTGCGCTGCTGCTAGATCTGCGAACAAGATAACAAAGTGAGAAAGAGAGAGCGAGCACAAAGGCTGCGTTAGCGAGCGCGCAAGAAAGTATGCAACAGTTTATAACACACACGCACGCACACACACACACACACTCGCGCTTACGGAATATACACAATATGCTCGTGTGCCACAGATTTCGCACGCGCCACGTCCCGTTGCCAACTGAGCGCAATGACAGCGTCGGACACGTTGCCTCGCGGCGTCAGCTGCCTGCGTCATCGGCAACTGCGACGTCGACGTCGATGTCTTTTGATGGCAGGATGTGGTTGCGGTCGCATGTCCCCCTCTTCCCTCTTCGCTTTCCCTGCTGCCCCGCTCTACCACTGTGCCACTGTGTGTGCGTGTGCCGCAAATGGGTCAAACAGCGACGTCAGCGTCGACAGGACTGCGCTGCCTGCAACTTTCTCGCGTGTAATGCAGCCACAGCCGCTGCCGCTGCCTCTGCCCGTAACCATAATTGAATGTTGTGATTGGCAACCTCGTGGCGGCTGGGGGAGAGGCGTGGCCAGACTGTTGCCTCTAAATTGGGTTAATTGCAGCCGCGTTTGATGTTTCAGGCAGTGCGAGAGCGAGAGCGAGACAGCAAATCAGTGGCACAACACGGCGCACCTATTGCCCTCACATGACCCGCCACAACATTGTTATTATTGGCAGGGCACGAGTTGCACGAGTGCAGGCTGCGGAAGGTCTGATAACGTGCTCGAACAATAGGTCAGTGTGTATTCAATGCAATATACCCATTAAATATTTACCACAAATACAGCCAACTGCGATTTGAACATGCTAATGTTATGTTATTACACGCCCAACAGACAACTGCTAAGCTGAGATTAAACATGGCGCCCAATAACAGCTTAGCATTAGGCTGCTGTTTAACATTGCATTAACAGCAAAGCCGCTGTAATCGATATGCAAACGCTGCACTAGCTAAGCTGTTAATATTAACATGCATCGAAATGCAATCGAATTAACTAACAGACACGCGCCATAATTGCCAACTTAATTACTGCAACACTTAACATGCACATTTGAGTAAACATTAACGTACTCGCATGAGTTGGCAACAGTGTAAGAATTTAAGCGCAAGGATAAAAGTGTTATTAAAACGTTTAAAAGCGAAACTAAAGCAAAAGCAGGTAAGCTGACTATATCTGAAAACAAAATCTACATAGATGCTAGATTTCTAGCGAAAAACGCTAATTGCCTTATCGCGATCAATCAGATTATGAATTATATATATGCAATGCATTGTACGTGTGTGTGTGTGTGTGTGTTGCGTGCTTAGTGGGTCGCTCGCCCGGCCTGGCTATTTGCTATTTTTAGGTCAACTGCATTTAATTTCGTTTCGTTTTCGTTAAATGCCTGCAACAACAACAACAACAGAGAGAAGACCAAGAACAAATGGTTGGCAGGGGAGGGGGTGTACGGTAGCAGGGGGTCGCCGCACCGCATGAAAGAAGCAAAGCACTCGCCACAATTACCGAGAATTACTGCGCGGCATATGGAATGCAATTTGGGTTTACGACCCTGTTTGACGTCGCCTTCTGAGCCATTAAAAGTGTAGAACGAACAAGGGAAATGGCGAAAGCGAAGTAGCGCGAAAGAGTGAGAGAGAGAGCGAGCTGGGGGGAGACAGCAGGGCAAAGACTAAGCAAGTCGAACAGGTGTAACTGACTTATAATTTGCTCAAGGGTTGAGCTGCGCAAAGGGTAAGTGAGGGGGGGTGGTCATTTGCATGCAGCACACGCAGCTGGCGTCAGTTTGGCTTGGCCCAGGAAGGCAGCCGGAGAGAGAGAGAGAGAGAGCACTCACTGTCTTACACGCCGGCAGCGCCAACGTCTGTCTGTGCGTCCGTCTGGCACGTGCGCGTGCGCAGCGCCCGCACAACCGAATTTGGCCGGCTGCGTTTCGAATTTCAATTCCGATTCCGATTTCAGTTAATAAGCCCCTCGCCCCTCCCTGTCTTTAACATGACATAAGCCCAGGCGATTAGGCGCCTACGTGAGCCGCATGGGCCAAGGGCTTCGCGCCGGTTTTGGACTTGCCTAATCGACGCAGCTTATTATAGAGTACTTACTAATTAGAGAGAAGAGAGTTGTTGTTCCTTTCTTCCATAAATATATCTTATTGATTTGTGCCGTGAGTCCCCTTTTTGCCTTTTTTCTAACCCGACACCACCGCGTGCTTCTCTTGCTTGTTCCACGTGCTCACCGTCCGGCATCTCTACCATCTCGATATCTACCAAGACTTCACAAATCAAATGCAACACTGGCTCTATTATCGATAAGTCTAAATAAATCGTCGATAAGACGCCCTTTTCGAAACAACATCCCCTTCTCCGACACATAATATGTATATATATATATATATATAAGTAGCATGCACTTAACTGCGAATCGATCTATGCCGGACGCTTTAATCTCTGCCGCGCCCTATCGCGCAGTCGCTTTTCGTTCTGCAAACTTTTCGCATATCAGCACAGCAAGTGGAAAAGGAAGTAAACGAACGAAGCAAAACCGAAGAGGACGATAGTGCAGCAACGTTCGGAAGCTACAAACTAGCTGAAGTCGCTGTGTGCGTGTGTGTGTGTGTGTGGGGAGGGCTCTAGGGATCCCTCTTTGGGGAACGCACGCAAAGATGCTTAAGAGACGCACTAAAATTGCTACCGGGGTCAGGTCGCTCGCGCTAACCATAAACTTTTTTTTTATAGCCGCCTTGCGCAGTATCTATGCGCCTATGCTTGCCTACGGGGAGAGGACGGGGGAGGAGGCTAGCTGCCTCTCTGTCTCTGTTACTCATCAGCATATTGGGGTCAGCTGGACAGCTGTAGGCGATCGCTCGTCCGTGCGCTACGCATAAATTTAGTCATAGTAGCTGCAGCTATAATAAAACTGCAAATTGCAGTAGCTGTTGCTGTTGTTATTGTCGTTTTCGTCACTTGTTGCGCTTGTTGTCGCCTTTTGTTTGGGTTGCCTCGCTACGCCTCACCACGCCTCGACTCGCCGCACTCCGCCGAAGGTCGCAGCTCAATTGGTTTGGTCCAACACGTCATCAGCGAGTGCGTTGTGTCTTCCATGCGACACGCAACGCATAGAGCAGCACGCACCCTCTTCCCCCGTCGCCAGCCGCTGCCCGCGCCAAACCCGCGCCTGCAGACACGCCTCTGCCCTTCAGCTTGGCTCGATTTATTTGCACGCTTGTTTGTCTTTGCGCATTTTAATGTGTTTCTCTCTCTCTCTCTCGATTTGTTGTTAGCTTAATTGCCCAAAATGCCGTAGAGGAAGTAAGTTATGGCGGAGGGGGGGGGGGTGGTGTTTGTTGGGTGCGCAGCATGATCTATGCTCGATTGGCATGTCGCATATCGTAGCGCTTGTATGGGCAACCTTCGATTGTGTTATGGCCGAACAAAAGTTTGGTATTCCACAAATATTTGCACAGCTTAATTAAGAAACCGATACCGAAGCGAACCGATAATGAGGCTGACCAAAACGGGGCAGCAGCGGACATCTAGAAGCGACAATCGCAAACGCAGAGGCAGCCAACCCCGAGAAAAGTTGAGAAAGTTGTCTCCGACCCAATTTAACTAATTCTATTTTAATTATTTTCACTGCCGCTTGTCTTCCTCCTGCTCTCTCTCTCTCTCTGCAAAATCGGCTTTTAGCCCACGCACACGGTGTAATCTCCCTCGAGCAACAGCGTCGAGCGGGTTATGGGTTACGGTTATATCCGGCGTAGATCTCAGACAAAAATACAACACCTAATCAGAAGCAATCAAAAAGCTGACATAATAAATATAAATCAAGATTTGCAAAGCAATTGAATAATCAGCCAATGGAAATACCCCCCAGTGGGTGGGGTGGCGAAGGGCGAGGGGGTTCGAAGAGAGAGGTGTGTGCACACCCGGCGACTACACAGCGAGAAATAATGTGCATAGTACTAAAATTACAATTTTGCACCGGCAAATATTACTTTGATCATACGACACAATGAAAAAGAACAAAGATAGGGACTATTTTTACCAATATATCAAATATATATACATATAATATAGAAAAAAGTAGAAGAAAGCGTACCAACTGTGCTACACAATTCAATATTTATTAATATTATAGATAGACAGATCGCACAAGCTCGAAAAAGATCGCAGTTCGTACAAAATTTGTTTTAAAATCGTTTTGAATAGTCTAAGGCGTAGATCCCCAGATCTTTGCTAAATAGACCGATCAATAAAGGTTGCTAATCACGAAAGATCTTCGGCTGATATTGACATACTGATCTGTCGCCTGTACCTTATCTATCTGCCCTGCCTTGTCTACCCATGACATAGACACAAAGATCTTGCATTGATCTCGCTACGCGATGCGACATACTGATCTATAGCATTTCGACACATTTCCATTCCCATTCACAATCACAGTCACAGTCGTAGTCGCAGTCGCAGTCACTTTCGCAGCTCGCTTTTTTCGTGACAGTGCAAATTGAGCGCGCCCAAAGTTCAGGGACGTTTGGCCACAGCATATATATATATACATAAATATATATATGTATATATATATATATAGCGTACAGTGTGTGCCCGACACAGCATACACACATATTTTTGGATTTATGGGGGCGCAAGACCGGAGAAGGGGGATCAGATTGAGCGGCTTATTAGCGCAGTCAGACTGTGTGTTATATATTTAGAGAATGCCTTAGATTGTCGCACTCGGGCGTTGATTAAGTTGTCAGCAATCAGCACAGTCGCCGATATGCTGCGATTCTCCTACCTCCTAACCGACCCCTGTGCCCCGTCCCTGGCTCCAGGCTGTGTAGTCGAAATGTGGGGCTGCTGATTTAGTTGCTGCATTCAAAAGTTTTCCAAGATTTGAGCTAACAATTGACACTCACAAGTCGCGGTCGCTGTCAAGTCGTGCCATAATGACCGCTATGATAAAGACTGATTGAACATATGCTGGCATGAGTGGGCACAGTGATAGCGAACTGTTGTCGAACGGACACAGCAGCAACATCTTCGGCAGCATGAGGGCAACAGCAGACCAAGCGGCGGCACCAGCAGCAGCTCGCTTAGATAGCGCGAGCCGCCGCCTGATAGCCTAAGCAATAGAAAGATCAGGCTGGCCTGTAGCACACTATCGGCTACACTGCTGCAGCAGCAGCCTGGGGCATGCAACGCCTATGGCTGAAGGCCAAACGAGCCGAGTGTACAGCTCTTCTATTATTCATTCATTCACTTCACTTAATCTCATTCACATTCACATTCGTGAAAATTCACAAAGCAAAGACTGATTGACGGACCGAGTGAGGGGATTACCCAGCTAGGGTTACCGGAACGCGATGGTATAAGGTATTTTGTAGCTTCTAAATTGCGACACAAACGTTTCGCTTGAAGCGTGCATGAGCAGGCACTGCCGATCGGGCATATAGTACTCTATATCAGCTCTGCTGCATGTGTTTTTTTTTTGTGCACATTTCGATTGAAGAGCGCAGCGAATCTGATAAGCACCGGCAGGCTAAAGTTACCTGATAAAAAAAAAAATCAAGTTATAACTCGCACAACAAACACATACAACTTCAAAGTGTTTTACCATACAGTTGGCTTAGCTTGCCTTCTTAATTTATTGATGGATACAGTCATTAAGCAAACAAAACGGGAAGATATAAAAACTGCAAGCTTCTTTCTTTCTTCCATGCGAAAGGGTTATTTAAAATGCAGATCGTAAAAGATGCTATAGGCTGCCCTATGCTTTTAGCTAACAAAAATCGCTTTAATTGGTTTCTGTCTGTACTTCCCTCTGCTTATAAACATTGTAGCTGTCAAACATACATATATCTGTATATCTATATCTATATATATATATATATATATTCCTATGCCGTTTGTTGAGCGGGCTGGCGCTGCAACAAGTGTTGCGCGCAGCTGTGTCATTATTTTCGCTATATCTGTCTATAAGTTTATGCATATATATATATCTATATATCTATATATTCATATTCGCTTTTATTTTGAACTCTTCTCGTTTGTTTTCCTTTGTTGGCTGCTGCTGCTTCTCTTTCGGCTAAAAGCGAAACGCGGACAGGCAGACGCGGTACCGGTGGCCGGTATCGCCAAACAGATGGGCTGCCCTCATGGGCATTGCGTATTTCTTGATTTGCGACTTGGACTTGGACTTGTTGCGCTGTTCTTGTTGTTGCTGTTGCCGTTGCCGTTGCCCGCCAACGTCTGTCGCTATTTTGGTAGAACGCGCGCTGTCTGCGTTGCTTTGGGTGGGCGAACCTGGCGTTTGCCGCGCGCAACCTGGCAACACAATCTCGCAGCACACACCAGAGACACACTCGCACACACACACACACCAGAGACACACTCAGACACCCAGCACGCACAACACGCACGCACAGTCACAACAATTCGAAACGCACACGCACAGAATAAAAATTCAAAAAATTAAAAAAAAATATAGATAAAGATGGAAATATACTGTAATATGCACAGAATATGTGTAAATATAGTGCAAATAAATCAAGTAAATAAATCAGCCGTATATAGCCAGATATTTATTTGTTGATTTCATTGCATGTGTACATAGGCAATTGCCTCGCACTGTCACCTCGTCTGCTCGTCTCCTTTTCCGAAAAAACGCGCGCGCGTTTCGTTTCGAAAACGCACAGGAAACGCGTCAAGTCTTTTGTTTTGGGTTTTATTTTCGTTGCTTTCGGGCTACACTATATAGACACGTCTATATAGACACGATTCGTGTGCTATTCTATTTTATTTTCGAAACTGCGCTAATTATAATTTTTTTTTCGTTAATAATTTTGAAATTTTCTTCTTGAGACTTTTCTACGGTTTTTTTTTCTTTTGATTTTATTTTTGCTTTCTGCTTTTCGCTCTCTTTGCGCGCGCTCTCGCTCTCTCTCTTCAATTTTATTTGTGTCTCTTTTTATTTAGTCGCGTGTCGTCGCAGCGGCGGCTGCTGGTCAACTGAATTAAAAACGAAACGCGTTGCGGCCGCGACTGCGTTGACGGCAGCGTTGCCACTCGGCAGCGGCAGCGGCAGCGACAGCGGCAGCGGTGTCGGCGGCGCTCTATGCGACTCGCCTGGCTGAGGCACTTGTTCGCACTGCGTGCGTAGTTGTTGTTGTTGTGGTTGTTGCTGCCGCTGCAGCAGTGCAAATTGCTGCCTTTGTTGCAGTTGTTGTTGCTGCCGCTGCCGCTGCTGCTGCTGCGGCTGCTGCTGCTGCTGCTGTCGTGCGGAAATCACGAGAATTAGACAGACCCGCTGGACATAGGCCATGATTGTCGCATGGAGCTGCAGCAACAGGAGGCGAGCGGTAGCACAGGGCAGGGCAGGGCAGGCAGCTCCGCCACCCACCCGGCCATTAAAAGCAATTTGTTGACAGTGACACACAAAAATGGATACATAAAGCGAAGCGACAAGTTGATAAACTGACGACGACGACGACGACTAACCCGGCCCATGTCCAGCTACACCCACCGCCCCCTGTCAGCCGCGTTTCAATCGCAATCGCAGTCGCAGTTAAGGTACCCGATTTGAGCCGCCCTACACGATGACATCATCATTACCAGCACCATCATCGTCATCATCATCGTCGTTATCGACATCATCGACCTGTTCCAGCCCATAGAAACGATTAACAATTCGCGTGCTGTGCGCCCATGTCGCTATATCGCTGCTTAGTCAAAATGGCAATACGATAAACGTGGCTTTGATTCTGTTTCAGCCATTGCTTTTGGCCGTTTATCAATTCCAATTAATTTCGAAACGATTTGTTCGAATTTTCTATACAATTGTAATTGATTTGAGAGCCTTCTCGATATGATTTCATAGTTACGTCTACCCGTATTCTTCGCCGAAGCTAAAAATAATTAGGAGTGACCATAGAAATGTGATCGATAACTTTCATTTTGCGGTTTGCTTTGAGATAGAAAATCCTTTTGTTTCGCCCGATAAAAGCAACAACCTTATGTCGCGTTCAAGGTTGAGGAACCCTCACCTTTTCTCTCGAAACTTTTAGCTTTTACGCACTTCGTGTACACGTTTTTCCGTTTCTGTTTGCAGACCTTTTTAACCCTACCCAAAAAAAAACAGGCAAGTAGCGCAAAGTAGCCGACTGTAAAATATCCTACGATGACATAAGGGAACCTTCATGACAAATTTTCTTCTTCTAGCTCTTCCAGTTTTCGAGAACTCGACGTTCGTACACACAGACCGGGCTAAATTGACTACGATATTGTTGCTGAAGTCTGCCAGCCGAACTTCTACTTACCACACACGTGTTCACAAACTTATTATACCCTTTTTGTTGGCTTTTAGCCATTGACAAAGAGTATAAATAAATATGCCAAAAATTGGAAGACCGAAAACAACGAAACTCAAACAGAAATGCATTAATTTCAGTCGATTAATTTATGTAAATTTGGTAGGAAATCAAGAGTAGGGGAAGAGTATAGCCGGAAGCAAATGCGCTTAATGCTGGATAGTAGCATATAGCGATAGATCTGCAATACTCTTCCCCTATAACACTTGAACTCAAGACTGATACTATACTTTATCTGCAAACCGATATACTCGACACGCAGCAAAAGCCTGAGAACAAGCATATTATTTAGGTCTAGGTAAATTGAGCTAGAGCAACGCGTATTCGGAATTTCAAATCGCGCAAATTTGTTGAACGAACTTTAAATGATTCTTTAAGTTTGTCGCCTGCACTGCGAGAGACGGTGTGCTTGTGCGTGTGCTTGCGTATCCGGCTACGGCTCATCCCATGCAGCTGGTGGGCGTCCTCAGTTATCCGCTGCAGCGGCATGCAGGGAAGCATGTCGAAGTCGGATGGCGTGCTCGACCGAGTCGGTCCGTACAGTTAACCTCCAGGCGGCACTGTGAAAATGTGTGTCAACAAATTGCACAAATTTGTCAAGCAATGCGACTGTACTTGACAAGGTGTTGCAGCAGATGGGAGCAGGGGGAGCAGCAGACTGTCTGCTGACTGCGCTGTCTGTCTGACTGCCTGCTCTGTCTGTCTGTCTTCCCAGTCTGTCTCCCCTGTCTGCACTACCGCACTTGACCCGCTGCTGAGGTGCGAGAGCGAGCGCGATCGCGAGCGGAAACAGCTGTGCTACCGGTTACCAATTCAGCTTGCTGTCAGCAGATCGATTCATCCATTTCGGGTGTGGGAGCACGTTACGACGACAACGGCGCCAGACGATGTGGGCGTTGCGTTTTCGCTGAGCTGGGCTGGGCTGGGCTTGATAATGATGAGCAAATTGCTGGGCAGGTTGGACACACTTGGGGTCACACGTGTTTATGAGGTAAAAACTACAGATGATTAGCTTAGCGATCGCAGGCGAGATGATCAACTTGTCTGCTTGAGATCGGCTCGGCTGGGATTGTTTGCTATAACCATTTTATTAAGATCATATAGTTGGTATTCAGTGGGCAAGATCGTATTATACTTTAGTTGATGAAGATCGATCGTCAGAGCTGTAGAGCAACTTTTGTGGCTGCAAATGCAACGCGTGGGCCGCTTCTGCCGTTGCAAGTGACGGTGACGACGACGACAACATGACGTCACCAGCTATGCACTTCGAGTGTGTGTCCCTCCCTCTCTCTGTGCATGTGCGTGGGAGTTGTCCTTGGCCAACTGAGTGTGTGAACACAGATTTGGCAGACAGAGAGAGAAGAGCGCGGCAATTGAACTTGTCACTGAGCTAATTGAGCAACCATTGCAACTGCAGCAATAGCAACAGTTACGGCAGCAGCAGCAACAGCAACAACAGCGACGACGTCTGCGAATTGCGGAGACTTCATAAAAACATTTTCGACTTATACCGCGCATATACCCCTGGCCCCGTCCCCGTCCCTGCCCCAGCCGCTGCCTCTTACCCCCAGCTCTACCTCTAAGTCGACCCCTAACCCCAGCGCCTGCCCCCGTCTCTGTCTCACAAACAGCAACTGTCAGTCAGCGCGTACGCGTAAGTGTCGGTATATTTATGAGCGGCAGTGTACGCGAGTGTGCGAGTGTGTGTGCGCTTGTCTGTCTGTGCAGCGCACTTAGAATTCCCATTAATTAGTTGAGGAAACATTTTTGAAGTGCTCCACTTTTGCCGGCTGCTTTGGCTGCTTTGGATGTTGTTGTTGTTGCTGCTGCTGCTGCTGCTGCGCTTTCATGTGGCCTGCACGCGCCCCTTTTCTATATGCCGCGTCGTCGTCTCCGTCATCTTCCTGCCACTATTTTCAGCCGCCCCGCCGACACTTAGCTGACACACATCGCTGGCGCGGAGGGAGCAGACGGAGAGGATAAGTAGACGCACAAGGAGACGGGGTAAATGGTGGCGGAGACTTCGGAGGAGGTGAAGCAGGAAAAGAAAGAAGCTGAGAAGGCGGCAGATGCGGGAAGCCTGGAAGGAGTAAGCATAGAAAGAGCAGGAGGAACAAGCAGAGTGGGTAGGTGGGAGGTAACATAGCAGGAAGAGTAGCAGCATCTCCGGATTTGTTTACACAGCCCGCGCATCTTCCGTCGAGCTGCCTCCCATCCCTCTCCCCAGCCCTTTCCCTTGCCCACTCCCCATCTCTGCTACCCCACCTACAACTTTGTTTGTCTTTGCGCAGTGTGATGGATTATCTGAGGTCCCTTTATGGGCCTCAGCCAGCAAGTGGCAAACAAACAAGGTTATCCTGCCTCTCTCCCTCCCAGCTACAAGTGCTTTTCCAATCAATTCAACGAACTCATCTCTAACCACACCCCATTCCCCAGCCGGAACCTTGAGGAGATTTTCCATTCTATGCTGGCCATGAATGTAATGATCTCTCCGGAGATCTGCGAATGGCGAGCATAAGTAATGCCCCATAAACTACGCACATCTCGCGCTCCAAAGATTCTCGCTTTATTTACACATTTTCCGTGGAAAACAATTACCAAAGGGCCGCCCGATTTGGAGGTGAATGGCTGATGTGGAATGGGGGGCACATAATTTGTGATCTCTCGCGTCTTGTTTACTTTAGTGAGAGAATTCTATCCATTGATAGTCAAGCTATTTATACACACGCCGCTCAATTGATAAAGTTTTCTTTAGTTTTCTTTGGTTTTCCACAATTTGAAATAAACAATTTATACAATTCTCGGAACTCAACTGAGAAACACAAAAATTGATGCTACAAAATGCTTTCAAAAACATTATATAATATCTGTGTAGGCATACGAAGTGAAAGAATAATGGTTGGAGATGGAAATGTTGTATTATAAGCGGAAAGAAGAACTGTAACTGCATGAAAAGCAAGTACGAGCGGCTGCAGACAGGTTAGACTGTATAAGGCCAAGTATTTCCAATTTATAAATTACTTCTGTGTTTATTATACAAAGCTAACTTTCAGATTTTATTTTATAGGTATTTAGACCCCACAAGTCATAGATTTCTGCTTCTGTCTTCACAAGCTGCCTCAGCTTTGGCTACAAATTCGCAATATAAAGTTCACTTTCCACACAAGCGTTTTGTCCAGTGTACTTACGTTTGCAGTGATGCAAGATTTGTGGCTGAGGCGCCAACGCCGCATGCCGTGGAATGCATCTGGCGACTTTGTTGTTGTTATTGTTCCAGTCAGCGATTGCTCCACTCGTCGCCTGCTTCTTGTAAACCCAACTCCGATTCGCACTTCGAGTTCGAGCACACAGTTTAGCGCTAAGTGCGGAAAGTGTTGCTGTGCAGCGCAGTGCTTATGCTACGGCACGCAACACGTAGGCGAAGAATAACAACAGCAACGATCCAATCTGCAGAAATCAAGACGCGAAACGCACAGAACAAAAAGCAAAAAACACAAAGGATGAGTTCGGAGTGAACTGGGGAAAGGTTTGGTGGGGCTTACGATATGCGCGATTTACGATATACGATATACGATATACGATATACGATATACGATATACGATATACGATATACGATATACGATATACGATATACGATATACGATATACGATATACGATATACGATATACGATATACGATATACGATATACGATATACGATATACGATATACGATATACGATATACGATATACGATATACGATATACGATATACGATATACGATATACGATATACGATATACGATATACGATATACGATATACGATATACGATATACGATATACGATATACGATATACGATATACGATATACGATATACGATATACGATATACGATATACGATATACGATATACGATATACGATATACGATATACGATATACGATATACGATATACGATATACGATATACGATATACGATATACGATATACGATATACGATATACGATATACGATATACGATATACGATATACGATATACGATATACGATATACGATATACGATATACGATATACGATATACGATATACGATATACGATATACGATATACGATATACGATATACGATATACGATATACGATATACGATATACGACCTATACTTTATACGGAGTAATGGAGATACAGGGTTAACGCGGCGATCACTTGGCCTACCAACAACTGTTGCTGGTTACCGCTTTCGATAACATTAACGATTTAGATTCCGATATTAAATTGCAGTTGGCGATTAAGCGAATTCGCAGCTCGGCGCACGACGTTCGCTGTCTGACTGAATTTCTGTTTCCGCTGAGGATGCTCACAGACCATCAAACGGTGACGGTGACGCTAACGTAGCCGGTGGCAGCAGCAGCAGCAGCGACGGTGACGAAGGCAGCAGGCAGCAGCAGCGGCAGCATCAGCAACAGATACAGCGGCTACTCCCAGCCACATTCATATTCACATTCACATCCACCCACGTGGCCGACTGTTTTTGTTGTTATGATTATTCTTATTGTTGTTGCTTTTGCTTAGCATAAACATACAAAAAAGAAGGAAATTAAATGCCGCCGCTGCGCTCGGTTGCTGTGTTGGCGTGTTACAGTGTGTGTGTGTGTGCGCGAGTGTGTGTGTGTAGGCAATGAAATTAAAACACACACACAGCGCTGGCACTACATGTCATTGTTGTTTCGCTGCTTCAATAAAAGCAACAAAATATGAGCGAATCAACAACCCCCCCAAAAAAAAAAAAAGGTACAAGAATGATCTGAGAACGCGCAACGCGGCGTATGCGTAATATTTAAGTAGAAAATGTTAACGTTGCAATATTGTTTACAGCATCTCGAAGTAATTGCCGGAAAATTGCATAAGCACTGAAACGGTAGAGAATGCAGAAGATATTTGCCTGTGGGAAATCGCTTTAGCTTTATTTATTTACTTTAAGCCGGGTTTAGGCTAAGAAAATGCAGATATTTTCGACTGCTATTTATCTTGTTTGTATTTGAAACATTCCTGGAATATATTTTCTTTTTTTTTTCTCTTGAAGTTGCTCCTACTCCTTCTCCCCTTTGCTTTCTACCTCTTTCTGATCTCTCTCTCTCTCCCTCTCTCTACCTTCTGCTTTCTACTTCTCTTCTATACCCTCTTTTATTACAATTATAATTCAAGTTCTTGACAATTTTCTAGACTTATTTGTCCAGACTTTTCTTTTTCTTATTTTCTTCTTTTCCGTTTCTCAGTCTGTGCCTATCGATTTCCGCTTCGACTATGCATAATGCTAGTTAAAGCTAAATCTTTATATCTAATGCCAGCCTGCTTGGTTAGAGCATCTGGCAAGCGTCGTCGGATGTCTCTCGTGCTCGTCGACCACGTCAAAAGTCCATTCCAGAGTTCTTTTAGCACATGTCGTTCTTATAGCTACTGCTGTTGTTGTTCTTGTTGCTGTTGTTGTTGTAGCGGCTGCTGTGGTGTGAATGAATCACAGCCAACGAAAATATAAAACAGAGCAAAAAACTACATTAAACAAATGTGTAACAGCTACAGATACGAGGCGCAAACAGATACAGCTACAGCAACAGCTAGAACACTCACACAGACAGGCGCATTTAGGCCATTCTGGCCGTTGCCATGCCGCTTGTTTGTTTACATTCGCCGCGCTGCCTTTCGCTCCCCGCCCGCCTTCTCCTCCTCACTGCATCATTTTCCTTTGGCAGCGCTGCGATCGCGCATACGCCGCATATGACGACGCGTGCACGGGGCGCGAGTTGAGATATTCCAGCTGGCCCGCAAACTATGCCAAACTATGCCTACTAAATGCTCCACTCCAGGGCGAGTCTCTCTCACTCTCTCTTTCGCTGTGTATGTGTGTGTTTGTTAGCTGCCACTTCAGGCCACTTTTGCAACTTGACATTGACGACTCTTCTGGCGACTGGTGACTTGACACTTGCCCCACCGAGTCGCAGTCAACGCTCGTCCGGCTCGTAAAAATTGTCAAATTGCTTTAGTTATTCCTCATGGAATGTTCCTCGTGGTTGGAGAAACGCAGCGACAACGGCGGCGTGACATCAGTGCGGCATTTTTAGCCAAACGCCAGTTGCCATTTTCGGGCCCAGACGAACACACACACACACACACAGAGGGGGAGACAACAAATTCCTAGCCATTAATTTGCAACTGACACATTTGGCCGTAAATTAGAAACCGCCTCAGCGAGACTGTTGCAATCGAATGTGTTCCCGACCCGAGTTGTCTGTACTTTTGCCAGAGTTTTTTTACTACATTAATATCCACGGTATTTGCCCATTTCCTTAGGTTACTCAACTATCGATTGTGTTAGTCATAATCATTTCAATTCTTTTTGCAATTATTAATTACGGCTGTGTTTATAAAGCTTTAGTGATTTATGGCACACTTTCAGCACACATAAAATCGTCAAATATCTTGAAATGCTTGCGTGATTTCCTACTTTGCTTATGATTTCGCCGACAAATTGATGGGCCAGCCACATTTAATGCCTACAGAGCTATAGAAATTTCTATACTTATTTCAAATTCTCACTCTATAAATATCAATTGTGTTCAAAAACTTGAAACTATTGTCTATACCCTTCTTGTCCAAGAAGCGCGCCTGTAACTTGCCCTAGTATCTTTCTCTCTCTCTCTCTCTGTGCCCATCTGTCTCTGTCTAATCTGCGCCGTGACTCCCTCCGATAAATAATGAAATTAATGCAAATTACAGAGAAAACTTGTTCAATAAATTAGTATATATATTTAATAATATCAACTCCATTTGATGCTTTTTATTTTATTGAGCACTCGACCTGTCCCAAATGTGCGATAAGGTTTGGTTAAATTATTTTACAAATTGACACACTCGTCGATTTACATACATCATATGTTCTTGTTTCTAAATTTATGAATTTCGCATATCATTCAATAAAATATATTTATATATATTTATGTATAAACCGAAAACAAATGCGACAGATCTTGTTGCGACGACAATTCTCTCTCGTTTTTGGTTTATCGTTTGTCGAATTCGTTTTGTTTTATATATATATTTCATATTCATATACTTTTTTCCCGCAGTTTCTGTGTTTTCTCTTTGTTTATAATTTTTTTTTCGTTTTTTTTTTAGATTTTTGTTTTTGTAATAAGTAAGTACATACAATACATACATACATGTTTGTTTAGTTTTCAGTGCAGCTCGAACGCAACGTAATTTTTTTTTGTTTAGGTTTTTGTTTTCTTTTTATAATGTCATCAACACAAACAGAAATAATCGCTCTTTATATATGTACATACAATATATTACGCATACGTAAGATTTAAACGATTAATTACTAAGACTAACAATCAAAGCTGTGCAAATCGAAAAAGTTACATGGTTTTTATTTTATTTTTTATTTTCGTTTTCGCTTGCGTTTTGTGTGTATGTGTATTTTGCTTTTGTTATTAGTTTTTTGTTTTTTTTTTTTTGATTACCCGAAACACCAATCGATTTCACTTTCACTGAATTTGATTAAAATCGCGATTGCTAGTATTGAAAATTTCCATATGTTCAGAATATGGAAGATTAAAACCAGTTTTTATAGTTTTTCGTTTTAAGTTTTCTTTTTTTTTTTTTTTTTTGCATTTCAATTGTTTTGTATAATTCTTCTTAATATGTTTCATTTTTGTTTTGTTTTCGGTTTTTTTAGTTTCGTTAGTTCTTCGTATAGTTTTCAGTGTCGCCATTTTCTCTATAAATGATTTTTGAACATTTGTCTTATTCTTAGATTCAGAATATATAATCGCCTGTAGAATATAACAAAAGGTTATCCGGTAAAATATACATACATGGTACTTATAAAGATCCGAAAGTTTCCTAAAATCAGTTGTAATTTTTTGATTTTGTTGTTGTTTTTTTCTTTTGTTTGTAAAGGCAATCGTCTTTTTCGCTTCGTTTTGTTTTTATTTTGTTTAAAATATGCATGCGTCTGGCTAACACCTGCAGCTGGCAACACTGACTAGAATAAGTATATGTACATGCATTTGTACTAGTTTACTGGCTGTCAAATTCAGTTGTTTTCTTTTTGGTTTTCTCTATGGACTTGGTTTTGGCTATTTCACGGTTTTGGCTGGGGTCTTCGGCCTACACTCACTTTGAATGCGAAAGGAACACGTACGATAACATGCAAAGGATAATGAATCAGGGAAATCAGAGGCAAATGAGAGACTTTAGAAAGAACACAACTGAAGGGAAATCCAATTCAATCAATCGAAAATATAGATCTATAAATAGATATATATATATACCATACATTATACACATACGAAAACAACTTGTGAAGTATATTACAATTTCTCAACCCAAACGGTATTTTTTTTTGTTTTTTTTTTTTTTTAGTTTTCTTTTCTTTTGTTTTTAACGATTTAGGCCACATTTATAACGTGATAATACTTGCTTAGGTACTACTAACATTTACAATTCTTCTTCGTTCTTCGTTCTACGTTCTTCGTTCAGTGTTCACTTACTTAGTTCTATACAAATCTCAACTTGCCCTCTACAAATATTGCTGATTTGAGTATGATGGAAATGCGGGTTGGGAGAACATTCGAAAGACTTGAAGGGGGCTCGCTCGACTCGTTCTTTCCTACATACATACACAGTTAAGAGCGAGACAACAGCATGGTACAGCTAGTGGGGAAAAATAAACTCAACGGGTTTGCTTGATAAGAGACTACAGAAAAGAAAAGAAAAACATTTCTTTGAGCTGTTTAAAAATAACATTTACAATGTAATACATTTACACCCTAATCTGCTTTCTCTGTCTCGTCGACGCCGCTCTCTATCTCTTTCAGGCACACATACATACACACGATAAAGTTGAAACGAGAATCGGAAATAATTTGGATCTTTTCTCAGATACATATATACACATAGATGCTTTAAATACTTATGTACAGTGTTTATAACACTGATGTACAGAAATAAACCGAGTTAAATACATACATATCATATATAGGAAGTGTATAGTGTAGGTGGTAGAAACTGGGGATGCGTCGTGCGATTTATGTTGAGAAATACCAATTCGTTGACATTTTTGTTTCACTGAGTCACAGGAACTTGATTACCATACATCATACATACATCCAAATCTTGACTTGGGTTTTTGGCAAGTATGATCACGGCATAAACAGTTGGCTCTAAGAACATAAGACTGCACTCATATATCTGCCTACGTATTGATTGTTAATATATATGCAGATAGATGAGTGTATGTTTGTGTCTCTGCGTGTGTGTGTGAGTGTGTGTGTGTGTGGGTGTGTGTTCGTATTAAATTCACTTCAATAACAGGACTAAGTCTTTACTTAGCTTCAATAAAATTACACAGCCAGTCAGGCAGATAATTAATATTTTTATACACATACATATATATGGTATATACATATGCACATGCTTATATATACTCGTACATATATGTACCCTATGCTCTTGCCCTAGCACAATAATGTGGCTGGAAGCATCTTATAAGTCATTGTGGCTGGCTGCCGACTTATGGAACAGCTTCGTGGCCCTATACAATACAACATCATTATCAATATATCTCATAATCATACACGTAATCATAATAATAACCATAATCATAATAATAATCATATTTATAATCATAATCATAACTATAATCATATTCATAATCATAATCAATTATAATTATCAATATCAATCTCAATATCAATATCAAATATCATCTGTATCGTTATCGTTATCGTAATCGTTATCATTAATTCATCTTATCTCATATCATATATATCATATCTCATATCTCATATCTCATTCTCATACACATTCTCATTGTAGCAAAATTTGTAATATGTAATTATTATGTAATATGTTAATACGGAGTGTTTTTTTCTTACTAAATGTTAACAGTTATTTATCGATCTTGTTACGGTTACGGTTATGGTTACTGTTACTGTTAGGGTTAATGTTGCTGCACTTGTTGTAGGCGTAGTTGTAGTTGTTGTAGTTGTATTTTGCATTTTGTAGTTGAAGTTGCAGTGGCAGTTGCAGTTGGGGCAGCTGCCGTTGCAGTGGTAGTTATATGTTGCATTTTTGGAGATCTTCATTTTCAATTTTCTTTTATTTATGTGATAGTCGAAAGCGTTGTCAGTTGCATAGTCTTCGTTGACGGAGACGCCATGGGTGAGGGCGTTGGTACGAACAGGCTCGATGAGGCGGTTTCAGTGGTTAGACTCCTCTCTTCGTACACGCCGGCCCGTTCCTGCATTATGCATTTTGGGGATCAACATTATTATTATAATATCGAGTAAATGTTTGCGATTTACAGAACCTACGTGCGATTTATCATATTTAAAACGTTTCCAAATATTCGTTTTCGGCTCCATTGGCGTGCCGTCCACATTATAGTTAGGATTAGAAAAGGTCAGTACAGAGCGGCTTGAGCCGCGCGAGTTGCGCTTTGATTTTTTGCGATTTGTATTTAGAGCGAGCACTGAAACGAGCAAGAAAACAATTTGTAGGTCATCGATATACATGTAAGTTGGCTTAAAGATATATATATATATATATATATATGTATGTGATTGGACTTACTGAACATCACTAGCATTATGATTATAACCATAACAATGACAACACCGAGCGCGATTAGCACAAAGAATTCGCGCTCATTGTCCTCCTTGTTCTTTAGATCATCCTCATATTTATTATTATTGTTATCCTGATTCTCAGTCGATGTATTTTCGTCGGTCAGTTCGTCCGAATAATCGGGCTGTTGATCGCTCTCTTGACGTGCTTGCACTAGCTCCTTTGGCACAGTGGAGCATTCGGGTCCATTCACGCCATCAAGTCGATCTGGGCAGGCACAAACATAATCAATTCCACGGAAAAAGCACAAATGCGAGCAGCCACCATTGTCCTGCGCGCATTGATTCCAGCTCTTTGCCTGGCGTTGTATAGAAACGGCACGTATATCCAATGCACCGCTTAGTGCATCGCGCACCTCGAATGGATAGCTGTATCCCATGCGCGGCACACGCTGCGAACGGTATACAGACTTGTTATACCAATCAGTCCAATAAATGTTGCTTTCAAACTGTCAAGGAAACAAGAACGGTTAGGAGATATATATTTATATAGAGGAATCCTTGCAGCTTACCATAGTTAAGCCAAATGGATGTGGCGCATAAGGCACGATGGTCTGACGACGTTTGCCGTTGAAGTCCACCTGCCAAATATTATCTTCGAGTGCATCCGCCCAAAGCAGGCGTCGGTTGCTGCAAAGCGAAATAGATATAGATATAGAACATATGTAAGTATATATTACTATATACTCACCTAAAATCAATAGTTAGTCCAGTGGGGAAACCAATTCCCGACGTAACAATGGCTGTACGATTGGAGCCGTCCAGGAAGCTGCGTTCGATCTTTGACGGCGAGTTCCAATCCGACCAGAAGAGGTAACTGCAGTGAAGCAAAGACAGTGAGAACCCTCATAGACTACTTGTTCATTATAGGAGACTTACGCCTTGGAGGGATGCACAATGATTGAACGAGGATCGCCCAAGTCATCTGTGATGAGTTTCTTGCGGCAGCTGCCATCGAGTCGGGCAACTTCGATGAGCTTGCGATCCGTGTCGGACCAATAGAGATTCTCGGCAATCCAGTCGACTGCGATGCCATTGGGCGTCTGCAGTTCGGTACTGATGACCACCTTGCTCTCGGTGAAGTTCAACAGGTTTACACGTCGTATGATATCCAGATTGACATCGGCAAAGAAGAGCCAATTTTTGCGATAATGATAGTCAAGCACAACGGCACCATGGACACCATTAATGGGCAGTACAACGTCCATATAGTCACCGCTGTTCAAAGAGATCATGCCAATGCCAGAGCGCAGGGCAATCAGTAGGTAATCCTAGAGAAATACGATTATTACAAGGGTGTCAATACAGATTCCTTGCCTGCTACTTACGTCCGGTAGATTTTGACAGTGGGTTGTGCTATTCTCGCGCAGACGCAACCCCGTGGGGCACTGGCACGTGTAGCCCCCCGGATTGCGTAGACAGAGATGCGAGCAGCCGCCATTGTTGTTGCCACACACGTTCTCGGCTATCAACTGATGCTTGGAGATCACCTTGATGTCCATTAGGCCATCAATATTGGTCATAACGTCACGCTTGGCGCTCGTGTTGCGACGATCTGCCATGTGCAAAGCCTTCGATTTCCAGTCAGTCCAGTAAATATAATCCTCGGTGAGGGCCAGAGCGTACGGATGATGCAGTGCCGACATGATCAGCTGTCGCTGATTGCCCGTATAATCGCAAGAATCGATGGTCTTCAGACGAGCGTCCACCCAATAGATGCGCTTGCTCTTCAGATCCAATGAGAGTCCGTTGGGCCAGCCAAGGTTAGCGGTAACAATGCGTGAACGCTCGTTGCCATCGAGATGTGATCGTTCGATCTTGCGATAATGTCCCCAGTCTGTCCAAAAGAGCAGACCGGCCTCATAGTCCAGAGCCAAGCCACGTGGCGACTCCAGATCCTTGTAGGCTATAACATGTCGATAGTTGCCATCGAGTGTGGCCACCTCAATCGAATGTCTACCTGCATCGGCCCAGTAGATCGTACGTCCAATCGAGTCGACTACCAAACCATCTGGATTCTCCAGACTCTCGCCAATTACTTTGTTCACATGCAGACCATCCGGGCTCGAGCTCATGATAACATTCTCAATCGTATCCGACCAGAATATATAGCCCGTCTTCTGGTCGACATCGAGGGCAACGGCATTTGAGATTGGTGGCAACGGCAGTACCACATCGATCAAATGATCGAAATCCAACGATATTTGACGTATATCAATGCGATGGGCGAACAGAATGTACTTGGTGGGTCCCTCCGAGCACGTGCGACGATCCTCCTTCAGCTGCACGCCGACGGCACAGGCGCAGGTGTAGCTAACCGGATTCAGCAGACAGAGATGGGAGCAGCCACCGTTTTGCTTATCGCATGCATTATAGACGCGCCTGCGCGTTCGATGAAACACACGAATGTCCATTAGGTCGCTGCTATTCGCGATCACTGTGGACACGCTCTTGCCCGTTAGCTTGTCGGCACTCATGGCCGATTTGGTATCCCAATCGGTCCAGTAAACACGACCGCCGCTCACATCCAGCCCGAAGGGATGGCCAAGACCACCTGGAACGAGCAGCAAAGCGTGGGATTAGCTAAAGCAAAGTTGGAAAAGGATTAGAATACTCACTTATGATCACCTTGCGGCTGCTGCCATCGAAGTTCATGTTCTCCAGCGTCTTGGTGCCGCCGTCCACAAAGTACAGCTTCTGTTGATCGTAGTCAATGGCCAGCCCATTGGGCCAGATCAGTTTCTTGGAGGCAATTATGACGCGACTGGTGCCATCCATGTTGGCACGCTCGATCATTGCCTCCTCGCCCCAATCCGACCAGAACATGAGACCGTCTAGTGGGAGAGAGTTATGAATGAAGTCTGAGAATACATATTTCTAGTTAGATCCTTCACATACCTATGGGATTGACGACAATGTCGCGCGGCTTGTCCAGCTTTTCCCAGACGAGCAGCGTACGCATTTTGCCGTTTGTAGTGGCCACCTCGATGCGATTCGTTGACGGATCTGTCCAGTAGAGCTTGTCGGTTATCCAGTCGAGTGCCAGACCCACAGGCGATACCAGATTCGAGTGCACTACACGCTGCTGATAGCTGCCATTGAGATGTGCTTTGTTTATGGAGCTGCGCTCCACATCGGTCCAATAGATGAAGTCCGTTTCGCTGCACCAATCCAGCGCGACAGCATGCTTGAGATTGTCCAGCGGCACAATCATATCCACTTCATTCGGACCCGCCGGCTTGCCAGTCAGCTGCCGCAAACGGATGTCCTTGCGTCGCGCCACCAGCACCAGCTTGTCCGGCACACTCTTGCAGGTTTTGCCGTCCTCTTTGAGGGACAAACCTATGGGACAGCCGCAACGACGTGACGTCTTATTGGGCAGACACAGATGGGAGCAGCCGCCACGCATGCCACGTCGATCCTTCTGGCAACGATCCTGATAGTCGGGCTGCCGCGCCGGATGATACGCATGAATGTCCATGGGAAAGTGGAAATTCTCGTGCACCGAACGGAATCCCTTGCCGGTTATCTTATTGGCTGCCGAGACGGTCTTGGTGTTCCAGTCGGTCCAATACATGGTGTCCTCGAAGATGGTCAAGGCGAACGGATGTGGTAGATGCGTGCTAAGCACTTTGATGCGATCACTGCCGTCCAGATTGGAACACTCGATGGCATGCTGCTTGGCATCGGCCCAGTAGATTTTGCTATTGGGATAATCGATAGCGAGTCCATTGGGCCAGGTGACACCCTTCGAGATGATCACCTGACGCTGCGATCCGTCCATGTGAGCTCGTTCGATTTTCGGGTTTGGTCCCCAGTCGCTCCAGAATGCCAACGCCTCGCCAGGATGAATGACAATGGCACGTGGCTTGTCGAGATCGCTTGCAGCTATCACTGTGCGTAGATTACCCTGGAAATTGGATACCTCAACGCGTCGGGTACCCGAATCGGTCCAGAAGAGCAAATCATGCACCCAATCCACAGCAATGCCGCCCGGCGACTCCAGACCCCACTTAATTACATCGCGCACACGTGTTCCATTAATGTAGACCATCTTGATGACATCCGTGGACACATCGGACCAGAACATCATGCCCTTGCGATAATGAAAGTCCATGGCGATGGCATTGTGCAGACCCTTCACTATAGCCATATACCGATTGTTACTCAACGTCACACGTCGTATATCCCAGCGATTGGCCACCAGTAGCGTCATGGCTCCGCCCAATGCCTTGCAGGTGCGCAGATCCGGGCGCAATATGTAGCCCATTTCGCAGGAGCAGTAGAACGAACCATGCGTGTTATGACACTTCTGCGAGCACACCGGACTGGTCAAAAATTGACACTCATCGATGTCCGTGCAGCTGTGCCAGTTGAATAAGTGGGATTAGTTTCAAATAGATTTGATGGATTTGTTTCTTGTCTTACTTGCGCTTGTTCTGGCTCATCAGATAGCCCAAACGACAGGCGCACTCGTCGCGTCCACGCGCCGACTTGATGCACAGCTGCTCGCATTGACGCGGCTCCGGGCAGTTTTGCTCAACGGGACAATTGACCTCATCATCGCCCAACGGACAGTCGTTCTGCCCATCGCACACGTGCTTCTGATGCACGCAGATTCTGCAGGCGAAAGAGATTATAGCAGTCTATGGGTAATGCCTGAACCATCGGACTCACTTGAGATTCGTAATGTTTTTCTTGGCGGGACACAGGAATTGGCCGGCATCGCACTGCAGCAGACAGTCGACCTCGTCCTCTGCCGAGGAGCAGTCGGGGTAGCCATCACATAGCCAGGTGCGCTGCAACGAGATTAGAAAATTCAGTTTTTATGTTTGCAATTATTTATAAGAATTTAAAAAAAAAGCTTGCAAATTTCTACAACGATATTTTTATCGCAGTCTATCGATAACTACGAACAGTGTTGCCGATCGCCAAAAATGTCAATGTTAATGAAAATTAAATTAATTTGTTTGCAATTATTCAAATAAATATGTTAAAAAGCTTGCAAATATCTACGATATTTTTATCGCAGTCTATCGATAACTCCGAACAGTGTTGCCGATAGCACAAAAATGTCAATGTTAATGAACATTAAATTTTTGTTTGCAATTATTAAAAATACAAATATTAAAAAGCTTGCAAATTTCTACGATATTTTATCGCAGTCTATCGATAACTCCGAACAGTGTTGACGATCGCTAAAAATGTCAATGTGTGCCTATTGGAAAGCGTCCTTTTTTATTAGCCCAGGCTGCACATCTGGCAACGCTGCCACTGCCGGGTCACAATAGTGACAAGTTTGAGCAAATATTTAATTAATTTCGTTTAAATTTCAACTTACCAGAATGCAACGTCCGTTGTGGCACGTGTACTCGTCGGGACCGCAGGTCAACGGATGCTCCGGATTCATGTTGCCACAATCGTTCTCATCCTCGCCGCCGTCGCAGTCCTGCTCCTTGTCGCACTTCCAACGCTTGGGAATGCACGTGCCGTCGGCGCATTTGTACTCGCTGGACATGCACTGCGACGGCTTCTGCTGGCAGTTCTCCTCGTCGCTCCAGTCGCCGCAATCGTTGTCGCCATCGCAACGAAAACGATTCAGTATACACTGTCCACTTGGCCCGCCGGCGCCGCCCAGACCGCCACGACACTTGAACTCACCCTCGGGGCAGCTATTGATCACGGCCGGACACTTTTGCTCATCCGAATTGTCGTCACAGTCGCGTTCGCCGTCGCAGCGGAAGGCCAGCGAGATGCAGTAGCCGTCGTTGCACGTGAAGTGCTCATTGGTGCAGCTGCTGCGATTGCAGTGCACCTCGTCGGAGTAATCCTTGCAATCGTTCTCGCCGTCGCACAGCCACTGGCGCGGTATGCAGAAGCCGTTCTGGCACTCGAACTGATCCTCGGTGCAATTGGTGCGTGCGCCGCAGTGCGTCTCGTCTGAATAGTCCCCGCAATCGTCGTCGCCGTCGCACAGCCAATCCTTGTTGATGCAGCGATACGTCTTCGGGCACATAACATGCAGTCCGCTCTGCTCGCACTGTTTCTGCAGCTTGGACATCATGTCGTCCATGTTGTCGCAATCGATCTCGTCGGAACCATCGGTGCACTGCACCTCGCGATTGCAGCGTCCCGGCGCCTCAATGCACTGACAGTTGCTGCACTGCCACTGCAGCTCATCGCAGATATTGTGACATCCGCCGGTGGGTGCGGCGCCATAGCCATCGCCACCTTGTCCCAGCTGCCGCGGATCATCGTGGACCACAACGCGATTGGCGAACGGGCGAAAACCCTTCTGTTTATTATTTGCAGCGCCGATGAATCCGTCGCGTCCACGCGAACTGGCCTGCCTGTCCGACTCGCGGACCACGTACATGTCGCCACGCCCACCCTGAGCGCCCACATTGCGAAATTTGGGTGTGTCGCCGGTGCTGGTGGTGCCGACGCCTGCGCCAGCCCCAGCACTCGGCTTCAACGGTATCATTGGCTCCATGGTGAAGACGTGGCCATACAGCTTATCGCTCTCCTCATGCCCATCCAGATTGTCCTCCGGATTATGCTCGTGATCGAGTTCGTGCTCGTGGTCGTGGTCGTGCTCATGGTCGAGTTCGTGTTCGAGCTCATGGTCGTGTTCGTGCTCATGATCGTGCTCGAAGTCGTGTCCATGATGCGGCGGATAGTCCGAGGCGGTGAGATAATCGTGATCATCCTCTTTGTGCATAAGCTCATCGGACAGATCCTCGCCATGCACACGATGCGGTTGACCGTTGTCCCGCTTGGAGTTGCCGCTCATGGAGCGGGCATGCACCGGCTGCCAGTACTGCTCCGGACGTTCCTGAGTACTTTCTGCTCCTGCTGCTGCTGCTGCTGCTGCTGCCACTCCTCCAGCGCGACCATCGATGCCACGTTCATACTGCTCTCCAAATCCGAGCGGCAAGTCGCCAAAGACCAAAACTAAGCAGGGAAAGCGAGAGAGAGACGACGCATATTATTAACGGAAGTGACATAACCTCACATTGTGTATTCATTGTATTTCCCTGTGCTGCGATTAGCATAAATAAATTAAGGTAGCTTTTTGCCTGGGCAAAGAGCATACGCGATGAGGTAACTGGCAGCAAGTGCAGATGCCACAAGTGGTTGCAAATTGCGTTAGACGCGGCCCGAATGTATGATAATGCGTTAATCGCCTCGAGACCGCGCCGCGTCGTAATTGACATCTGCATATACAGCTGCGGTTAAAATAATAACACTATTGCAGGTGAACAGTTTTATACTGAAAAAAAATTATTTTGTGTTCACTTTTTTCAGAGTTTGAATGCATAACAAATAAGTATCATATGTAATCTCTTTCAGCAAACCGTTTTTCCTCTCTCAATCTAACGGTTCTTTTTTTTTTGGGTACTTAGAGCAAAAACGAGCCAAATTAGGCGGTAACAGTAATAGCACCATTCACGGGCTTACGTGAATAAAAGTAATACAAGCGATTAATTTATCGAAATTGCACCCAAATCTTAAAAGGGGATTCCCTTGGAGTTGAGATTAAGTTTTTTCCAAAGACAAAGACGTATTCTTGAGCTATGGGTCGCGGAAAACATTGCAGTGATGAAAAAGAAGACTGATCAAAAACATGATCTAAGAAGCCAAACTTATGCTGAAATTGGGCGAATGGTCGGCTGTTCAAATAAAATGATCCGCAACGCAATATTGTATAAAGAAAAGGCTGAAACACGAGGAAGAAAGCCCGCAATGTCTCCAAGGAGGTCGGTGCTTGGATCGCCAAGAAAGAAGGAGCCTTTTAAGCCAGCTACGGAGCTAAAAAGGAGCGTAAGATAGCCGCAAGCGTGAAACAGATCGCAAACGTTTAAGGCAAATGAACTTAATGCCCGCAGTCCAAGGAAAGTTCTACTTTTGACAGCGAGGCATGTGGCAAGGCATACGTTTGCCAGTTGCACCAGGTTGGCCCGTGGAAATGGCGCAACATTTTGTGGTCGACGGCAAATAGTTTTGTTTGGCGGAAAGGGTCTCGCTTATATGTTCGGCGTCCACCAAAAGCGGATACCATCCTCGTTTACCTGCAAGACGATAAAACACGAGGGTAATATTATGGTTTGGGCTTGTTTTTTACCATGGAGTAGGTCTGATACACTGTATTAAAACCATTTGACCAACATATTTACACGGACATATTGAAAATATCTTTGCCTATGCCGAAGAAGAAATGCCTTTGATTTGGGTGTTCCAACAGGACAACGATCCTAAACACACCAGCAGACTGCTCAAATGGTTCGAGGATATTCGATCCGCCTTTTGGAATGGCCTGCTCGTCGCCGGATTTGAATCCATTGAAATCTTTGGGCTGAAGCTAGAAAGGTTTCTGAGCCAAGCCCCGGGTAACAAGGACCTTTGGTCCTTTGTTGAGGACGTGGAACAAAATTCCCAAAGAGAGGTGCCAAAACTTAGTGGACTCCATGCCGAGACGTTGTGCTGCTGTAATCGCCAATAAAGGCCACTCAACAAATATTAAATTACTTTAAAATACGTTTCCTTAAATAAATAATATTTCAGGATATTTATTTTGTTTTCTTATTTAGTTTTTAAGAAACTTCGTGCAATGGTGTATTTTCGTTCCGTCTGAATTTGAGGGATTCTTTGTTTTGCAATTATTTAAAAAATACCGTTAAGACCGGCTAACTTTTTTATTTATTAGTTGATAATCATTGTTCTTTTAAGTTTATTAAGTAAAGAATCAAAAAGTGATAGCTGGGACGAACACAAATTGTGGTCTGTGTTTTTTTTAACACTGTATTTATGCATAAATCCAAGGAAAGTAACTGATTAATTACGCATTCCCTCTATGGCTTTTCGCATGGGCTTTGATTTTGTATGCAGCCCGAAAAAGTATGCTATGTTTCTGGCAGAAAAGGATTATGCGCATATATATGTATATGATTTAATATGCAGCCCGAAAAAGTATGCTATACTTTCTGCGAGTTTCCGCTCGTAATGAATAATGCGTATACGCAATATTGCGTATACGTTTTCGCATGAATTTTTCCAACAAATTAAAAAGTTAATTAATAGAAAACAAAAACGAAGCAACTCTTCCGCCTCTTCGTCTTCGTCTCCGTCTCCGTCTCCTGCCGCTCCTACACACTTTTATTGATGTACTTAGCTCGGGAGAATTTCTAATGCTAATGCTCATACCAATTTTCATTGATAAGTACGTTAATGTATGCATGTGTATATGTATTTGTGTGTGTGTGTGTGTGTGTGTGTGTGGGTGTCTGTCTACGTGACATGCGAGATGAGAAATATATACTTACACAAGCAAAGCAGGCACACCAAAGGGCAAAACGGCACCGCTAGCCAATACATTGCCAACGCGCGGGCACACGTACACGCACGTATACACGCACACACAGACCAACACGTACGCGCACTGGCACGCACACAGGCGCGCTGGCACGCAAGCAAACAGACACGCACGAACGCAACACTGAGCGCTGCGTAAATGTGCGCCTGCTGCCGCTGCCGCTGCCGTTGATGCTGCTACCGCAGTCGCTGCTGCTGCTGGCGTTGCTGCTGCTGCTGCTGTTTCTAGTGCTGCTGCTGCTGCGGCTGCTGTTGTCTCTTTTTGTTTTATTCGATTTCGGCGCGTGCGTGTGACGTGTTGTCGGCGTCGCTGGAGCGGGAGATGGCGCTAGATGCCGCTGCTGCTGCTGAGTTCGCACTTTAATGCGCTGCGCGTTGCGTAGGTGTCGCATTCACAGTAGCGTGTGTACATACACATGCACACACACATACACAAGCATGTGCCACGGGCAACGCTGCCTGTCCACACACATATGTGCCGCTCCTGCTCCTGCTGCTCCTGCTTCCTGCTTTGCTTTGCTTTGCTTTGTAGTTGCTGCTGCTGTTGCTGCTGTTGCTGCTGCTGGTGGGCAGTTAGCGCAAATTGCATAAAAACATTTGTTGTTTGCGGTTTTTTATTAACACTTGTTACTCTCGTCTCCGATTACGCCTGAGCTGCTGCTGCTGCTGCTGCAGTTGCTGTCTATGTGTTGGTTGGGCACGCACACAGTTGCAGTCGAGCCATGATGCGAGTTTAAACTGTTAATCGATAATTATGTGTTTTATTTTTTATTAACACGCACACACACTCGGCTGCTGTGTGTATGAGTGTGTGTGTGTGTGTGCTCGTTCGCTGTGCGTGGGCGCGCTGCGTAGGTGTTGCTTAGGCAACTGCGGCCAGCTAATTGACCGTTAACTGTTGCACTGTTGCCAGCCCACGCACACGCCTACACAGCAGGCACACACATTCAGGTAGTACACGCGTATCTGTGTTATCGCTTCTTTATTAGTCCAGGAAATCAGTTTTTCCGCTTTGTTTTCGCAGCAAATGTGCCTTGAAGCGTACAGCGTACCATCCCCTTGGCACCGCTCCCCCCTCCCCCCTTCGACGCACACACCTGCACACCTTAGCGCCTCGCACCGTATAATCATCTATGGCGGCCGCTGCCGTCGCCTTCAAACTGCGTTGTTACAATTTCAATGGCAACGCGACAGCAGCAGCCCCGAAAAAAACAACAACAACACATTCGTCAGATTTGACATTCGATGTGCACGATAGCTACAAATAGTTTGCACTAACGCGCTCTCGCTCGCACACACACACACACACACACAGAGCAAGGCCCTGCCCCTGACCGAGCGCCCGCCTCGTCACCCACGTGCCAAGCCAGCATAACCGCAGCCGCAGCCGCTCGTTCACACGCGCCGTCTCTTTTGTTTTAGCGCACACGAATTTTGGCATTCGCAGCGCAACGTAGCGCTGGGCAGCGACGTTCGCAGCGGCAGCGGTAGAGGCAGAGGCAGAGGCAAAAAGGCCTGTTGCGACATGGCGCCTGGCATGCAAGAAAAGCGTAGCATACTTTCGGGCGCCAAATGAAAAGTTTCTCTCGCCAATTTCAAAGTTGCTGCTAAACACTTTCAGTTAGCCACGTTAGTTGCCACTACTTGGCGCATGTGTGTGTGTGTGTGTGTGTGTGTGTGCGCGCTGCCAACACCCACTGTGCGCGCACTTTTTCAGCATCCATGGCCCACTTCGTAGCGCATTGTGCTGTCGCCGCGCTTCGCATTTTGCTTAACTGCTTTTTCGCTTTTGCTTTTCTCTGCTTTGCTTTTCAAATGTTTTAAATTGAGCTAATGCTGTTGTTGTTGTCGCTAAATGTGTGAGTGTGTGTGTGAGTGAGTGTGTGGCACAATTTGATAGCGATTTTGGCAGCAACTGCGCGAGGCATGCGCAGTGTGCGACGGCAGCAGGGAAGACTGCACAATGTATGCGGGGATACACACCACAGGCACACACACACACACACACACACACACACACACACACACACACACACACACACTCATGCTGCCACACATGCGACATGGCAGCGCAGCATTTCGGATTCGGATTTAAGCCGTTTAGCTGCGACACGGCCAACTTTCAATGCGACACTTTGCAATTATTTGCCCCATCGCCAGTGGCCGCCGCCGCCACAGGCCAAAAACGGATCTAAAACGACACGACGCACGACGCGACGCACGACGCGCTGCGGACCAGCGCCCCACCCCATTTCGGTTCAGTCAGCTAATATTGTTGTTGTTGTTGTTGTCGCCGTGCACTGCGTGGGTGTGTGCGCCTTTGCTGCCCTCACGTTTGTTTTATTTGACTTTTTCAACACTTTTCGCAACACTTTCGGATTTGCTTTTAGTTTATATTCCTCTGTTTAGCTTATACTCAATTGTTTATGCATATTCCATTTCGTTTTGTACAATTTTCAGTAGTTCGGCTTGTTGTTTTACCGTTTGAACGTGTGCTACGTCAGCTCGCAACGTCTGCCGCCGTGCTCGGTACTACGCAAAATGTGAAGCTGGCAGAGATTCGCCGCAGCATCAGCAGCCCGAGTGGCGGCAGCGCAGCAGCAGCGACGCCGCGGCCTCGGCTACGGCTACGGCTTCGGTCGCGGCCGCGGCACAGCTGAGCCGTGCGTGCGTGCGTCTGTGGCAGCGGCGGCGGCGGCGCCGGCAGCGCCAGCAGCTTGGCAGAGAGCTGGGGCGAATTCGCAGCGTTTCTCAATGGGCCTTCTGAATGGGCGAGCGTGGCTTACCCACACAGGCACGCGGAGGCACACACACACAGACACACACAGGCAGAGACAGAGATAGACACACACAGGCACAAAGGCACACAGGCACACAGGCAGAGGCAGTGGCAGAGTCAGGGCATGCCACGCGGGTTGCGTAAACGCGGAGGCTGTGAGCGAAAGCTTTGTCTTCCTTCCATTCGCGCGAGAGCATGAGCAAAGCTTTGCGCGACGGAAGCTCGAAAGCTGCAGCTGCCCAGGCGCAGAGCTGGCATTGCTGTAGCGCAAAAAAGGCTATGCTAGCGGCAAGCAAGGCCAGAAAAAAGCTAGAACTTTCTTTTTCAATCAATCAATCAAACATTTTCAGCAAAAAAAAAGCTATAACTCCCCCCAATTAATTACGGTGCATTTTTAATAATAGATTTTTATAATAAATTGTATAAATATTATAATTAAAATATGTATGTTCCCAAAAATTATTCAAAAATCCAAAAATCTTCCAATTTAAAAAAAAAAGCTATAACTCCCCCAATTAGTTACTGTGCATTAATTATTAATCTGTAATAAATTATATAAATATTATAATTAAAATATGTATGTTCCCAAAAATTATGTTCTTTCAATTTAAAAAAAAAAGCTATAATTCCCCTACTTAGTTATGGTACAGCCTTTTTATATTATTATATAATATTTTTTATAATATTTTATAAATATATAGAAATTTAAAATATTTATCTAAGCCGCTTTAAGCAAATTTCTAAGCCTGAAATGTTTCAAACTATTAATAGTTCCTGAGCCATCTATAAGTTATGGTGCTCTGATTTTAATGAAATTATGGCACCATGTGATATATAATGAAAAAGGTAGGTATGATAGTTTCGTTGAAATAAATTGAAAATTAACAAGAAGCGAGCGATAGTTGCTATGGCTGGAAAACGATAAAGTAATGATATATGGCTGCTTTCGACTTATAAACAGCCTGCAGCTATTAGAAGCATGTGTGGCAAGTTTTAGCATGAAAGCTTTAAAACTGGCCGAATTGTTAACGTTTTAGCAGAAGGACAGACAGACAGGCAGACAGACAGACAGGCAGGCAGACAGATAGAGGGATAGACAGACAGACAGACAGATGGAGAGAGAGACAGACAGACAGGCAGATAGACAGACATGTAAACCAACAGACAGGCAGACAGACATACAAACAGATAGACAGAGAGACAGACAAATAGATAGACATATAGAGGGAGAGACAGACAGACAGGCAGGCAGGTTTAGGTAGTTTAACTGCCCTGTTGATGCTAGAGTATATACTCTTAATAAGCTCTCTCTGCTGGTTTATCAATATTTGGCCAAAATCCATCCACAGCTAATGGTAGTAAAAAGCAGCTAGTTTTGGCTGGAAAAAGGCAAAACGGGCAGCACTGTGCAGGACCGTGGATGCCGAAAAGCTTTAATCATTGAGCTGTGTGGCCAGCGGGGTTTGGCAGGGTGCTTCGACGAAGGAAAGCGTGAGAAAGGCAGCACGTGGGAGCAGCGGCATGCGAAGGAGGCAGAGGCGAAGGCAGATGCGAAGGCAGAGGCGAAGGCAGAGGCGGCAACTGAGCGTGGGAGAGTGCAGTGCTAAGAAAACAGCTGGCAGTGCAAAGAAATTTCATTCAGGCAGCCCGAGCGTTTAGCTGCTTAGCCGTACAAATGTTTTGGGCCATCTACATATGGCACTATATTGGCCATTATTAGTTGGTATTGCATGCGTTGCGACTTGTATTGTATTGTGTTTCGCCATTTTGCAGCTCAGCTCTTGGAGCCGTGCTTGAGTCGTGTCAAGAGCTTAATGGCATCAGAAAACCTTTTCTGTGCTTTCACTTTCATTGTGTGTGCAGAGCACTCAAACGGGGTATATATGGAATGTACAGAGAGAGAGAGAGAGAGAGAGAGAGGGAGGGAGAGGGAGAGAGAGAGAGCGAGAGGCAATGCCAGCGATATAGAGATGAGTGTGTGTGCTGGCATTTGGAAACGGCGACAACCCTAAATGAGCATTAGCACCTCGTGATTCTGAATGAAGCTGACAGCGATGCGTGCGGCTGTGCGCAGGCTCCGGCTCAGGCTGTCACGATGGAGGGGGGGCGGTCGAGGCAGGGCAGCGCAGCACGTCTTCGCACAATTAGAGCAAAAGTCGCAGCAGCCGAGCCAGACGAACGACAACAGTAATCATTCGTTAGTTAGACACGGCAGCCGCTTCACACGCGCAGCACACGCAACGTACGTAGCCGTAGCCGATGCCGTTACAGTGGGCATGGACAGTGGGCAAATATCGAGGCAGTTGAGAGTGGCAAATACACTTACAGTGGCATACAAAAATATGTTTAACGATAGCGCAAAATTGTGAGAAGCACGCGTGTTTGTGGTTTCACTCGTGTTTCATTTGTTTGTTTTTTTTTTTTTTTTTGCCTCTTGTTGTTGTTTCCATTCAGCTCGAAGTTGCTGCAGCTGCTGCTGTTGTTGTTGTTGTTCTTGTTTTTTGTTGTTGTGTCTTCTTGTTGTGGTTGTGCCTAAGAAAATGCAGCTAGAGTGCGTATTTATTGCAATTAGCGCAAGTGGCAGAGGCAAACGCAATGTCACCTCAAAGTTGCACACACACACACACGCATAAAGTGACACACATGCAGACACACACAGCTGCAGCGCACAGTGGCCATTTTTGCAGTTTGTGTGGCTGCTGCAATCGCCTAAAATGGGTCAAACCAACAAAAGGCAGCCCCCACAGCACACAGTGCCTCTCTCCCTGCCTCCCACGCTCGCTCTCCTCTGTGTGTGTGTGTGTGTGTGTGTGTTTGTGTGTGCAATGTCATTGTAGCTGTGAGGGCCACATTAACGAGCGCGCAGCCGGGACGGGGCAGGGGCTGCGACGCCTTGAAGGAAATTCACAGTGCTGCGAAATGTAAAATCTGAAATCTGTTTACTTGCGATATTAAATTCGCATCAGTTCGCGCCCTGAAGCACCCTGTGCTCGGCGACGGGAAACAAGCGAGAAAACATCAAATCAATGCGTTGCCTGCGCTGCGCAATGCAAATATGTACACACGCACACACACACACGCACACACAGGGGCAGAGAGTGAGAGCGAGACGTGTGTGTGTGTGCGTTAGAAATCAAAGCAATTATCGAGTGTGGATGGGCGGGCAGGCGGAAACAGGCTGGCAGACAGGCAACGCATTACGAAAGTGCGCAACTCCGAGCGGATGCTGCAACCAGTCTATGCAGGTCACTCTCTCGCGTTCTTCCTCCCTCTCGCTCTCACGCTCTCTCCCGCCCAGCACTTGCTGTAACTGAATATCGCAATTGTTTCGTGCCTTTCTCACACGTTTTTTTTTCTTACTTATTTTCATTTTGCAGCGATATTATGTGCTTCAGCCACGTCGACACGTTGCCCACAATGGCGCGTTAAGCACGCGCGCCTCAACTGCTGCGCTGTCGAACGGAAGCCGCGCTAGCTGCAAGTGTATCCGCATCCGGTATGAAAGTGAAAGCACCAGCGACAGAGACAATGCCAACCAGTTGAGATTCGCGGAGCAGAGAACATCAGCAAAGGCAACAAAGACGGCAAAGGCAACGGGGAGAGCAACGGTTAAGGCAACGGCAACTACAACGGCAACGACAACGGCAACGGCAACCGCAAGTGCAACTAGCAAGCTGCCCCACATAGTATTATGATTAAGTTTGGCCAACTGGGCGTGTGTTGCAGCCTCCTGCTGCTGTTGCTGCTGAGTGCCCAGTTAGCGCCAGCGAGGTGAGTGAAGGCGTTAAGCGTGTTAAAAAGCAACTGAAATGGTCACCCTAATCATAAGTATAGCATACTTTCGCGGGCGCCGAAAAGTAGGCAGTGAAAACGTGTTTTCTATCGTATTTGCTGCACTGCAAACTGTTATACAAAGTTACTATTATACCAGCTGATATAAAAACTGTTATAGCAACTGTTCTACTAAGTGTTATACCAACTAGTAGAACACTTAACTGTTCCACTAACTGTTCTATCAACTGTTCTGCCAACTGTTTCGCCAACAACTCCACCTACTGTACTACCAACTGTTCTACTATGTGTTCTATGAAGTGTTCTACTAACTGTTATACCAACTTGTAGAACACTTAACACATAACAGTTGTGCTACTGTTCCACCAACTGTTCTACAAGCTCTCCTACCAACTGTTCTAGCAACTGTTCTACCAACTGTTCTACTAATTGTTCTATACACTGTTCTACTAACTTCTCTACCACCTCTCCACTAACTGTTCTACCGACAGCTCTACCAACTGTTATATTTACTGTTCTACCAACTGTTACACCAACTGTTCTACTAACTGTTTTAGCAAACAGTTCTACCAACTGTTCTATCAACTATTTTACCAACTGTTCTACCAACTGTTCTACCAACTGTTCTACCAACTGTTCTACCAACTGTTCCACCAACTGTTCTACCAACTGTTCTACCAACTGTTATACCAACTGTTCTACCAACTGTTATACCAACTTTTATACTCTCTTTTTCACATTTTTTGCCTAAAATCGGTTCATTATTGTCACTTGCAAATCTAGCAAGGAAATCATGCTTGAGTTTCAACTGTTATATTCTCTTTTTCTTTCCCTCCCCCCTCCAGATGCAAGCGAAAAGAGATGCTCGCTGGCCGCCTCGAGAACGTAACGCAAACGATCTCGAAAATACTGCAAGGATACGATATACGCCTGCGGCCCAACTTTGGCGGTGAGCCACTGCACGTGGGCATGGATTTGACTATAGCAAGCTTCGATGCGATCTCAGAAGTAAATATGGTGAGAGCGCAAAGACTGCATAAAGTGGAGAATACTATACTAATTCCTCAAACCCGAACTCGTTTCTTCTAGGACTATACAATAACAATGTACTTGAATCAGTACTGGCGCGACGAGCGCCTGGCATTCAATATCTACGGACCGTACTACGATTCGGATGCCGATGACGATGGGGTCAACGATGTGCTGACGCTGTCGGGCGACTTTGCCGAGAAGATTTGGGTACCAGACACATTCTTTGCAAACGACAAAAACAGGTTAGGGCTTGAGCTAGCCTCAATATTCCCACTATATTCCTAACTGTGCGATCTCTTGCAGCTTCCTACACGACGTCACCGAGCGAAACAAGCTGGTGCGTCTCGGCGGCGATGGCGCCGTCACCTATGGCATGCGATTCACCACTACACTCGCCTGCATGATGGATTTGCACTATTACCCGCTGGACTCGCAGAACTGCACCGTCGAAATCGAAAGCTGTAAGCACAGTGGGTTGTGGGTTAGACGGGGCGTAAGTCCTTTACCCGGCAAGCAAGTGAGGTGGGGAGCAGGAGAAGGGATTGCAGAGATTATATTTGAGGTTTGCTCAGCTTATAGCTTATCGGATGAGAGTAAACCCCAGTCTCCAAGGGGGTTGGGACAAGGAGAAGGGATTGCAGAGATTATATTTGAGGTTTGCTCAGCCTATAGCTTATCGGATGAGAGTAAACCCCTGTCTCCAAGGGGGTTAGGACAAGGAGAAGAGGAGAAGGGATTGCAGAGATTATATTTGAGGTTTGCTCAGCCTATACCTTATCGGATGAGAGTAAACCTCAGTCTCCAAGGGGGTTAGGACAAGGCGAAGAGGAGAAGGGATTGAAGAGTTTATATTTGAGGTTTAATTACCCTATACCTTATCGGATGAGAGTAAACCCTAGTCTCCAAGGGGGTTAGCACAAGGAGAGGAGGAGAAGGGATTGCAGAGATTATATTTGAGGCTTGCTCAGCCTATAGCTTATCGAATGAGAGTAAACCCCAGTCTCCAAGGGGGTTAGGACAAGGAGAAGGGATTGCAGAGATTATATTTGAGGCTTGCTCAGCCTATAGCTTATCGGATGAGAGTAAACCCTTGTCTCCAAGGGGGTTAGGACAAGGCGAAGAGGAGAAGGGATTGAAGAGTTTATATTTGAGGTTTAATTACCCTATACCTTATCGGATGAGAGTAAACCCTAGTCTCCAAGGGGGTTAGGACAAGGAGAAGAGGAGAAGGGATTGAAGAGTTTATATTTGAGGTTTAATTACCCTATACCTTATCGGATGAGAGTAAACCCTAGTCTCCAAGGGGGTTAGGACAAGGCGAAGAGGAGAAGGGATTGAAGAGTTTATATTTGAGGTTTAATTACCCTATACCTTATCGGATGAGAGTAAACCCCTGTCTCCAAGGGGGTTAGGACAAGGAGAAGGGATTGCAGAGATTATATTTGAGGCTTGCTCAGCCTATAGCTTATCGAATGAGAGTAAAACCTTGTCTCCAAGGGAGTTAGGACAAGTGAAAGATCAATGAGTGTAGATCAGAATATGCTTGCCTAGCTGGGATCCTATCGTTTAAGCCTGTTTATACTCACTCACCTCACCTCGGCTTGCTCCTTTCCTCCCGCAGATGGTTACACGGTCAGCGATGTGGTCATGTACTGGAAACCGACGCCAGTGCGCGGCGTCGAGGACGCCGAACTGCCGCAGTTCACGATCATTGGCTACGAGACGAACGATCGCAAGGAGCGTCTGGCAACGGGCGTCTATCAGCGTTTGTCGCTATCGTTCAAGCTGCAGCGCAACATCGGCTACTTCGTGTTCCAGACCTATTTGCCCAGCATACTGATCGTGATGCTGTCGTGGGTCTCGTTCTGGATCAATCACGAGGCGACCAGCGCACGCGTCGCACTGGGCATTACCACCGTGCTGACCATGACCACGATCAGCACGGGAGTGCGTAGCTCGTTGCCGCGCATCTCCTACGTCAAGGCCATCGATATATATCTGGTCATGTGCTTCGTGTTCGTCTTTGCCGCGCTACTCGAATACGCGGCCGTCAATTACACGTATTGGGGCAAGCGGGCCAAGAAGAAAATCAAAAAGCTGAAGGATTGTGATCGACATAAGATGGGTAAGTGTCAAGCGTAGAACTCGTAAGCTTTGGGCAGGTTTGAATGCATCTCCGATCAGATTCAGGCAGCATTCTCCTCGAGGATCCCTGCCGAAAGCTTGCTCACTCGCTCGCACCGTCTCTCTTCGCAGGTAAACTGGAAAAGTCCGAAACGTGTTCAACCACTGAAGATATCATAGAGCTGCAGGACGTGCGCATGAGTCCTATACCTTCGTTGCGCAAAGGTAACTACAATGTGACACTCGGCTCCATTGGCACCGAGACCATGGATCTGGCCAAGTTTCCGCCAAGTTTTCGCATAACCCGCAACTATGGCACTGGTCGCAGTCAGCTGCGGCATCGTGGTCATCGAGGTAACGTTTGCATTCCATATTCCACGCCAAGTAACTGTTTGCATTCCCCTTGGCAGGCATCTCGGCGCGACCACGCATGATGCACGCCATCAAGAAGAGCGCCTCGGCAATTAGGGCGACCATACCGAAGATCAAGGACGTCAACATTATCGACAAATATTCGCGCTTGATATTCCCCATTAGTTTCTGTGCTTTCAATCTCGGCTACTGGATCTTCTACATACTGGAGTAGACCCAGCGGCCCATCCAACCACCCATCCAACAATCCATCCAGCTACCAATTCAACCAAACCCAAAAACCCTGCAGTTGCATCTTTGCCCCGACCTAGCTGCCCTGCCACAGATCTGATATGCAACTCGGATATATATTGACATCGACCAATTTATATAAATGATGATAGACCCGCTACATAGTACATACGAACATACAATACATATACATATATATACATGCATATACATATATATAGTTAAGTAAAGTATGCTATTCAGGTAGTTAACGATAATTCATGACAGTAAAACCAAGAGGATTGCCTCCTCCTGCCCCCTCCACCCCCCGGCCACGCCCACGGCAATTTGTTCAAGGAATTGTAAGGTTCGGATACGGCAGAAAGAACATGGCGCAAACATAAGCGAAGCTTGGAAGAGCTTCGGGGTGATCAAGCCCGCGATCACGTCGTGTTCTTTCGATTTGTGCTTTCATTGTAATACACAATTTCATTCATATCATTTACTGTATATTTCCTAGAAATGTTATTTAAATGGTTTACATATTTTACACGAATTGCGTTTTATTTGGCAAATGGGCAAAGACAGAACAGTTGGGGGGGTTGAGCTGTGCAAGATCAATCAAGGACCTAAGGCGACCCTCTCTCTCTCTCTCTCGCGGATTTACGATCGAGTAGGGATCAAGCATAGTATGTGTAATTTATGGCAAGTTGATATATATTTATGGCAAACATTGTGCTGTATTCGAACACTAAAACTAAACCCGGCTATGCCTGGAACTACTTAAGACTAGTCTGTATATATTTCATATGCGATACATGTCGCTAAGCTGGCCATGCTCAGGCCTTGATCATGGACCACGAGAACTCCTTCTTGTACATGCCATAGGCCAGCCAGTAGAGCAAATTGAAGAGTGCAAAGGTCATGGGGAAGGCGACACGAGCAACACGATCGATCAACGAGATGCTGTTCACATAGCTCATGCCACGCCCCTGAACGCTTTTCTCGGCGGCAGCGTCGCGTTCGCGCTGCTTCCGGAACTTCTGATCCCCCTTGAGGCACAGCCACATCTGATGCATGCGCGACACAATCGGTGGCTCCGTTTGCGTGGTACGCTCCATGGTCGATGCGTGCGACGAGAGCTTGGGAAAGATGTGAGCCGGATGGGGCTGTGGCTGGTTCTGCGTGCGGGAAGACGAGTTAACCGGGAACGTGGAGTGTGAAGTGATCCGGGGATCAGACTTACATTGTAGATGGGACAGCTGAAGGCGTTACGCTTGGCATAGCCAGCGGGCGTGTTCAGCTCGGCAGGCAGCGATAGCTCGCAATGCTGCAGTGCATCGTGATCGGCAAAGTGAAAGACATCGCTGCCATCCGAATTGGCTGCTTCGTCCGAGTCATCACTTGCCTCGCCGGTGTCGCCAGCGGTTTCGCCAGCTTCGTCGCCGTAGCTTAACACGCCGGCTACCCCACCGCCCACTCCGATGTCCTCCCACTCCTCCTCCAGGCGAGGTATCTCGCCGCTACCCAGCTTGGTGAAGTAGTGCACTCCGGCGAACTCCAGCAGCGTGGCAATGCAGTAGAGGAAGCTCATCAGCAGAAACCAGTCGAGGGCTGTGGCGTATTTGACTTTGGGCAGATCGGTGCGAGAGTCCAGGCTGATCGTGGAGAGCGTGAGCACAGCCGTCACGCAGAGACCGACGCGATCGCTGGTCGCCTCGCGGTGTATCCAGAAGGAGACCCAAGACAGCACCACAATTAGGATGCAGGGCACGTAGACCTGCCGGGCAGAGAGCGAGAGAGGAGGAGCTGCAGTTTGTGGAAGAGGATCGGAGATCGAGGGATCTCTCTCACCTGTATGAGAAAGTAGCCCGTGTGCCTCTTCAGATTGAAGGCGACATGGAGCACCGAGAAGTCACCCTCGCGTCGGGTCGAGGTGAAGTTCCGATACATCATGTTGATCAGATCGAATTGGTTTAGCGTCATGCCGGGCACAAAGGACACCGCATCCGCCTGGTTCTGCCATTCGTAGACAAGCTGCTGATTGGTGTAACCATCTGCGCGAGCGAGAGAAGGATGGAGATAAGTGTGGGAGAGAGAGAGGGGGAGGTACCTACAGCTGCCTATGATGAGCGGACACGATTGTCGATCCATGGGAAAGTTCTTCAACTCCATCGGGCAGGTGGCCTTGATGGTTAGGCTACAGCGAGAGAGAGAGCGGAAATGAAAGAGACAGCGAGAGCGAGATAGAGAGACCTTACCGCATTGAGTAGAGTATGCCTCCGTCCTGGTCGAGACGCAGCAGCTTATTGGGCACCGTGATGGTGTGTATGTGCGAATGCTTGCCATTGTAGAAGTACGTGTCCGGTCGCCAGATCTTGTCCAGCATCTTGATGCTCAGCGAGAGACTCTTGATGGGCCCCTGGAAACTGAGTCGCTTATCGCGCCAGTATTGCCGGAAATAGCAATCCATCGAGTAGTCCATGTCCAGCTCCGAAACGGGTCCCATGCTGCGTATGAGTATGTTGGTGCGCACCACCGTGGGCAGGCCTTGTCCGTGCGTGGGCAGCTGCGATTGCTCGTAACGCTTGAGCAGATTCTCCAGTATACTCGATATATTCCGGCTGAGCATGTCCGCCGATGCGGTGCGTGGACGCAGCAAACGACCGGTTGGGGCAGCCGCTGTAAACGCTTCTCCGGACGCGTTCACGTAGCGTCGATTGAGACGACTTTTGCCCATCGCTCGAAAGGATTCGTAAATGCGGCTGGCCTTAAACTCGCTGGTTATCAGTGGCATCCTGGGCGCAGCCGAGGCCGGCACAGCGTCGCGCTCCAGCAGGCACACGAAGGTGGGCAGCAGGCTGAGTGTGTGTAGGAGAACCGAATCTTCGCTACATTCGCAGACTCATTGCATAATCAAGGGTAAGCCCCATCAAACACTCAAACATTCATAGTGCACTCAAACCCCTCACTTCCCCACCCACCCTGCTGCATACCATTTGCGTTTTGCGATAATTTTTCGCGTGGTATTTTTCCTGCATTGTTCCAAACTTGAAGTGGCTGCGGTAATTAAGCACTCGAGCTGGGAAATTGCAAGACGGCGGGGCAGAGGATGGAGGCAGAGAGGGAGAAATTCTGCCAGAATTGCCCCTAAAAGTCGCGCAAGATATGTGCGTAATTATCAATTGCTTTGCCTTGAAAATACATACAATGCGTCTGTATGAACGCCTTTATCTCAGAAACCATAAGAACTAGGCCCGCAAATTTTGGAGTGCCGTATGATTATAGTCAACTAAATGATTTTTAGAGATTTAGTTACCAACAGGCAATAAACTTGCCAGTTACACAGCAAATTCTTAGACTGATATACTCAATATTTGACTTTAGCCATGCTCTTTCTACACTAGACTTTCAACTGGGGAAAACATTTGTCACCAACCGCTGCTCAGTTCGTTTGCTGCAACCTTCAATCCGTGTGAAAACTGTGACATTTTTTTGGGAACAAAAGGAAAGGCGGCTGCGTTGGCAACATGAAACATGGCAACAACGAGGCAAAAGCACAAACGCCGTTTACAGGAAAACAAAAGAACGCTCGGATAATTTGTACGGTACGGCCAGAAATGCAAGTGCGAATATGAATGTTAGAGTGAATGTGAGTGAAATTGCACAAATTGAGAAAGACGCTTAGAAAAAAGCATAAGTTAAGATGGTAAGGAAATATATAAATAAATCACAATAAAGCAAATAAATTATAATAAACTGTAGAACGAGCGAAAAGCAAAAATAAATAAAAACTAAAGTTGTGTAAGAGAAGATAACTTCAGCTTGTTAGTTTGTAGTATTTCCTTCTTTTTTTTTGCACGCATACACCCAACCGGCCCACTGTGCCCTTTGTCAGGTGTGAGCAGTGTTTACTGGCCGCGGGCGCTTGCCTTATTTCAGCTTTTCAACTGCTTAATAAGAAAAAATAGCGAAAAAAAAGAAAGCGTGTTTTTCAGTTCACGACCTTGCGACCGCTTCAACTGCCGCCAATGTTCCGCTGCTGGGGTAATCTTTGCCTCTTTATGCGTGGTCTCTGCAAATATGCAGCAACCGCTCTGGGCAAGTGTGCCTTGCATGTGCAACGCGAGGGGGGAAACCAGACACAAGTTGTTTTCCAACGGTTTTTTAGCTACCTCAACTGACTCCAGTTCTGACTTGGGATAAAACTGTTATAGACAGCCGATTCTGAGGTTTTAGATTTGCAACATTTTTCATTATCTTCTCTTTGATGCTTTAGCGCATTGCAAAACACTCTAGATGTGCTGCTTTGGCAGTAAAACAAGGGAAAGAGGCTTACTTCGAGAATGCGCAAAAAAGTATGCAATGATTTTCGGGTTATTGATTGATTGCTGTACTCAATATTGCTGGATTCCAATACAAAATTGAACTTATCTTAAACCTTTTTTAGTGCAGTGTATGCGGCTAGTCGGCTTGTAGGCCACGGCTTTTGCACTAAGCAGTTTCCACTTGTCAATCCCCGCACACTTTGTAAGCGCAAAAATGCTGGATTCGCAAAATAATAGTTTAGCATACACAGGGCTGCCTGTGTGTTGTGTGTGTGTGTGTGCGAGGCGCCAATGCACACACTTATGCCTCTGTAAAGACACACTCACACACACACACATGTGCCATAATGCAAAAATGCTTTGCTTGAATTTCAGTTGCAATTTAAATTTCAGTTTTCGGTTTTCAGTTTCAGTTTTGGGTTTCTTAGGTCTCAGAGCAATGTCTTGATTGGGGATGAATAAACTATAATCTGGCACAGACGATGCGGCAAGCAGAGCCAATCAAGCTAAGTTTACACCCCCCAAACAGCCTGCCCGAGCGGGTGCCTCTCTGTACGCCCATCGATTCGCACTTGACCGCGTCTGACAGTTTGCAACGATTCGAGAATATTGAACGATTGTCGCCCTAATAAGCAGGCACGCTTGGACGACATATGAGGGAGCGGAAGGTGAGGGCGGGGGCTTACACTCACATCACACTTGGGTTAGTCAGGCTACTTACCCGGCTAAAGCTGCCAGCAGCAACAGAAGCCTCAGCTTTAGCATTGCTGAAGCCGAAACTGAAACTGAATTAAAAAACCGAAGCCGACCAACTAAATTGGAAGTCTCAAGGTATTGCTCAGAGCTCGGAGCTCGTCTAATCCATCACTATCAGCGTCACCAGCTGCGCGGTGTGTGACGTGTTCTTGTCCGCTTGGCGTTCGAATCCAGACAAGGCGGCTGAGACAAGCCTAAGTCGGCTCTGACGCTGCTGCTGGCTTTGTTGCCTCTTGCGGCCTATGCAACTGGCATGCGCAAAGCATCCATCAAGCCAGCTCGTGGTTGTTCGTTCGTCTGTCTGTCTGTCTGTCTGTCTGTCCGTCTGCCCATCTATGTTACATCCTTGTCTGTTGTTACGCATGGCTGGCACGTGTGGAATACGCATACATTTCGAATTTAAGTAGGCCAAAATCAATTATACTACCAATTGGTGTTTCCTCCCCCACCCATGAAATAAATCAACTCAATTTCAAATTTTCTTTTCATCTTTGGGCATAACATAAATGATTTTCAGTTTATTCAATAAGCTCTTCGAGTAATCAACACATGGATTTTCTAATTGTTATATCAAGTTTTCGCTTGCTTCAATCTGCTGTCGTCGTAGCATTCCCGCGGGCGATAAAGATCCACATGCATCAAAAAGAAAATGAATTGTGAATTTAATATGCAAACCGGAGCAGATCTTCTTGATCTTGATTTCGAGCAGCGCTTTCGATGGATGAGCCAGATATGCAATTTGGAAAACCTATCTGAGAAACTCCTTGGACAAAAAAAAAAAAAAACAAAATTGAGAAAACCAATGGAAAAGTTTTAGCAAATATAGCGTCTATTTTTTGTTTAGTTTTTTGTTTTTTTGTTTTGTGTATCAACATTTTATCACATCAAAGCCAAAATTGCTCAATCAAAACCAAATGAAATTTTGTGCTATCCTGTCGACACGTCATCAATTGCGTCACGGGGGGCAGCTTAGTGTCTTAGCGATAGTATCTGAAAGTATAAACAAAAGACGGCATTAGCGGCAAAAAAGCAGTTCGAATCGATTCGGAATTCGTCTCGTCTAACTCGTTTAACTCTATTTGACCTGTGTCTGAGGTGCGTACTCGACGAACTAAACTCCAGAGGGAATCGTTTCTGATCGGATGCGGCATAACGAGAGATCACAAAATAGTTAGATTATAATGATAGAGAGTTATACGTATGATAGATACAACGTCCAATTGGCATAGTAATGAGATCCGATTACAGATGGAGAGAGGAAAAAACAAGATACCCGTTGATTGACTGTTAAATTGTTGCCCCCGCCCCGCAAGTGAAATTATGCTTGAAGAGCGAAGAGATTTATCGGGATTTATCCGCTCATGTACACGGTATGCGAGATATATATATATATATATATATTTTTGCGAGTGTGCATTCAGTTGGTACAGGGTATGTTGTGGTCGGGCAACCAACTCTCATGAATGCGCCAACATGGGATGAGACTTTGTGCGTGCGTGTATGTATGTGTGTATGTATGTACTATACGCATACGAATCGAATGTAGTATGATCTGTGTGGGTACCGTGTGTGTGTGTGAGTGTGAGTGTGTTCATACTCATGCAGGCTATCTTCAGACTATCTTCCCAGTATCGCATACTTACATATTTCGACTATAGAAAGAGATGGCAGAACGCCGAAAGCGTTGCGCGATGAAGCTGAGGCAGGTGCGCCAGGTGTGTGTGTGTGGGTGTGGGTGTGGGTGTTCTATATTACTCTATGCACGCACTGCGCTTGTACATACATACATACATACATACACACACTCACATACACGCACGCCGTCGATAACGTCGAAGAAACAAAAGTAGTCTACCATACAAGGCAGACATATCTATATGCATAATATAATTGCAATAGTTTTTTTTTTTTTTTTTTTTTTTTTTTTTTGCTTTCATATTTTATTTTGTAATAAATTTTAATTGTTTTTTTTGTTTTGGTTTTGAATGTTGTGGCTGTGTTGTTTATTATGTTGTTGTTGTTGTTGCTGTTGCTTTCCAATTTTGGAATTTCTGTTGTTGTTGTTGTTGTTGTATTACGATTAGCTGTAGATTTATTTTAATATCATACGTTCACTTAAACATTACTTTAGACCATATTATCCAATTGGCATCTTATCGAACTAATTTATTATTTATTTATTTATTTATTATTTAATTCGCCTCAGCCTCAGCCTCATACATATGCACGTGCGTGTATGTATGTATCTATGTACATATTTCATATTCATTTTTTCAGTTTTTCATTCTTGCCATACATTTTTCATTTAGTTTTTTTTTTTTTTTTTAATTTTAGTTTTTATTTTTATTTTTTTTTTTGCGGTTCTGCTGTCGCTTCTGTTTGCTTTGCTTAGCTTTTGTTTTGCTTCGTTTCAAATTCTTTCGTTTGTGTTTGATTTCGTATTTATTTGTTACGTTATAGTTATCGTTATCGTTATCGTTATCATTTAATTGTATTAACAGTTAACAGTTCTTTAGAAATTGTTTCAAAAATTGTTTATTATTATAATGAACATTTTGCTTCTTCTTCTTCGTCTCTCCGATATTTTTGCTTTTCTAATTTACCTTGACAAACATACGGTGTGTGTGTGAGTGTGTGTGTGTCTTAGGGATACGTGTGCGTGTGCGTGTGCGTGCGAGTGTGTGTGTGAGTGTGTGCATGTGTGTGCGCGTGTAACTCGACTCATATCGAACTTCTGATGGGGCCTCTCTGCGGGGCGTTATCAACTGCCTTCTCCGTCTGCGACAACGCGTACTCGCACCGCAGCGCGCATGCACGTGCATGCACGGTTTCGGCCAAGTTGGCATCGTAATGCTCAATTCCGTTTGAACAAAGCACTTATATACGCATACATGGCATATGTGCATATGCATACGCTTGTATGTTATATAGGCATAAGCACAGATTCTCATAAGTATTGTGGTTTGTACTGTTAAATTTCTAATCTGAAAACAATTGTGTTCGATCTTGCTAGGGATATTGCTGTGATTGTTTCTATCGAGATTAACTATAAGACATATATTCGCAAGTGTTTCGGCTAATGTTAGTGTTGTACAAACAACTGTACACATACATACGTATAGTAGATCCGATCATATTTCGTAATATAGTTATATAAATATCAAGTGGTTTTTTTTCGTATTTTCTTTTTGGGTTTTTTTTGCATTTCGCATTTTTTCGTTTTTTGTTTTTTGCATTTACGGATCAGAAGTTCCAGGGCCTTCAGAGGGATTTTCGACTTGTTGATATGCGATATGTGAGAGATCAGAGTTTTTTTTTTATTATTTTATTTATTTTTTATTAATTTTATAATATTGCATTGCCTCTCGACTGTTTGTTGGCAGTTTATGTGTGAGTAGGACAAAGTGGGGGGCGTGTGAGGAGGCTGGGTGTGTGGGTGTGGGTATACGTGTATCTTTGTGTGTGTGTGTGTGTGTGGTAGCTGGGAGTATCCATTGGCAGATAAATTCATTGTTAGCTTCTTCTTTAACATCGTTTTTTTACTACTCATATCCAAAATACATATTATTGTAGTTGTTGTTCTTGTTGTTTTTGTTGTTGTTTTGGCAAACTGTGTGTTTAAGTTTGATCTCTAGATATAACATTGAATGGTTGCTCTTTTGAGTTTTTCGCTTTTTCGACTTTTGGTTTTTTGTTTTTAATTTTTTTAGTTTTTCTTTTGGTTTTTTGTTTTTGTTTTTTTTTTTAGATATCTCCTGTGTACCGTTTGCTTAGATCTCTAATTATCTAATTCATTTATTCCGAATACTCGATCTTAAACTAACGTATGCACTCACGGGACACCACACTCAAAACACACATACGATGTCCATCTAACATTTCCTTAATCATCATGCATATTATCTATATAGAATACCGGTGTGTATGTGTTCGTGTTCGTGTGCGTGTGTGTGTGTAGGTGTGTGTGTCTGCGTGTATACATATAAATAACAATATCTGTAATCGATCTAGCTTAGATAATATCATAATCAGCAGTTGCTACGACTGCACGTGTCACAATAAAAACCAATCAATATCATATCGAAATTTTCTTAGCCTAACACACTCTATATAATATATATATGTATACATATATATATGTATGTATAAATACAGCTGTGTGTGAGTGTGTGTGTAAATACTGATACGGAATGCGTCTTGCACATTACGAATCAATTTGAGTCACATGCTGTCACCTTATGAATACATATTCATTTACTATATAATATTTACTTACAATTCGAATACAAATTTCTCTCCCTCCCTCTCTCTCTCTCTCTCTCTCTGCGCACTTCTGCATGTGCATGCATACATATGCGTCTAAGTGTGTGTGTGTGCCAGTGTCGTATGTCTTGACTTCACCTCTTTTATAGTTCTATATATATATATATATATCTATCTATCTAGCTGCAAAATCGGCAACATTATCTCGATCCTCCTGGGATCTCTGTGGAATTGATACAATCTTCATCATCATCTTCTTGTGGTGTGGGCAACTTTCAGAAACATATATATATATAGGCGAGAACAAGTCTGCTTCGTCGGCGGAGTGCTCTCCCCTCCTTCTACCCACCCTCCCCGGCCAACGATTGTAGAGTCGGGCCACATCGAATCGAGGAACAGACAGAAACAGTTGCGGATCTGAATCGATTTGATTATCGATCGTTATCGATCAGCGAAGACGAAGCTCGGCCAAAGTCAGGGTGGATGACGATGGTGCTGCGAGTAGACCATCAAAGGCACTTTCCTTATCACCTTTGATAAAGTCGCTATCATATCAACGGCAGCCAATTTTTGTATTCACTATCGATACACACTATCTATGTAGAAAAGGGCAGCCGACCGATCTTGGCTAAGCACCAGCCTGAAAATCGTAATAGAATCCGAGCGGAAACGTCTATTTCTTTCGTATAAAACACAACTTGCACATATTTCCGGAATAAATACGGTATTATCTATATATTCTCTAGCATTTCACATATTGATTGGAAAGTAACGCAACAGTTGGTCAACGAACAGGGCCAAATAATGGCTTGCTATTCATGCCTTGCAAATAACAACAAATCTGCCAAGGTTATTCCCACAAATCCGACGCGATTGCTATATATTTCTATATATATATTATATATGTATAATATAAAAAAAGGACCACAAAAAAAATACCTTCGCATGTGAACGCGAACGCGACTTACAAATCGGTCTGTTGTACCGCGTTTAGCCTACTTCTAATTGACACTAAGAAACAGTTAAGTGGGCGTGGTAGACTTCTCTTATATCTGGTATATATGGTTTGATCCATACACACATCGTCCATATGTTGTGTGCCACACTATCAGTGTGCAACAATTTGCTCAGTTTGTTTTCGTTTTTCTCAGTTGATTTTCTCTGTTTTCTTTATTTCTATCTTTTATATGTCTTTCTGCCTAGTACTAAGTTTGATCTATTAGCTATTCACGTGATCTGTGTATGTGTGTTTATGGTTTTTTGTTTGTTATATCGAGTATGTACTTGAGTTTCTACAACATTCATCGAACTAACTAATGAAACTTTGTTCCATCTTTGCTGCATTCGGCATTGGTATCTGGTAACTACGAGTAAACATCTATATACTGTCTATTTGTCTGTATATTTGCTAGTTATGTTCTGGTTAAACCGACTGATCGGTTTGGCTCCTAAAGCTAACTATGCCACTAATCATCAATGGACTAACTAGTGTACACACCAAGTTTTAAATCGGCGTCGAATTAGTTGGGGAAGCGAAAGCAAAGTAAACGGCTTGGATTGGATCGGATCGTGATTCGGAGGGGTAGAGGGTCTGCTATCGAGAGAATCGAGTAGAGAATGCGAAAGAAGGCGCCCCAGAAGTTCGCCCACACCAGAACCCAGAACACGTAATTTTGGGTTTATCAGTAATTCGATCGATGCCTGAATGAATCTCATTCGTTTAGATCTTGCGATCTGATCTGCACTGCGTACGTGTCGGATCAGATCGTATCGTTTAGCTACTTAATGACTAGATGTATTCCTATAATTGTTATTGTTGTAACAGGTTTCGATCTGTTCTGTTATATTCGGTATATGCTATGTTGTAATAAAACTTCTTCTGCACCTTCTCGCTTACACGTGTATTCGTATTCGATTAACGGTATTCATTATTATTTTATTTTTTTTTTTTCTTTTGCAAGTTTACTCGAATTTCAATTGGCAGCAGCATGTCTCGCGTAGCCCCCAAAAAATCTATCAGTCGTTATGAATTTCTTTTTGCCCAATCGAGGGTTACGTTTACTAGATGATGTTTCCCCACACACACACACACACACACACGCGCGCATACACTCACACAACCACACACATACAACTAAATGCAACTAAAGTCACTCAGCCCGCAAATCGGGTACTTATGCAATAAGACTCTGACTATATATTTATATATATAGTATGTAAGTACGACACGATACGCTTATGTACAAAGTGATCTACAGACATGAAATACGCTCTGAAATGATCGTGAATATATATCTAATGCATTGATCTATCCAACGATCTATCAATATAATTCTATTCAAAAATTTTGATAATACTCGTACACCTCACAACGATGACGACGACGACGACGACGACGACATATGTATGATGTATGATGTATGACGTATAATGTATGTCCCCTACCTACCCGTCCCCTGCACATGTATGCATGCACAGCTGCGGATCGTCGCTATAGTTCTATATAGTGTTGTTACATATTGTTGTTGTTGGATTTATCAGGCGTCGCCGGCACGCCCGAGGTACTTATGTAAATACACGTTCTTCGTATGCAATTAAGTATAAAAATCTTACGACTAATTCACATGTAAATCCAATAAGTGTTTTCTCTGGTTATAACTATATGCGTGAGTGTGAGTGAGTGTCAGTATGTACATGTCGAGCTGCGCTGCAACTGTCTCTTTCGCTCGCTTATCGTTTAATTTCACATCAAGTGAAGTGTGTCTCAGCATGAATGCATGCACGTAAATAGCCGAGAGTATGCATGTGGGTGAGAGTATGAATGTAGGTGAGTATGCAAGTATTGTGTATACGTATATGTATGTTAAACTATGCAGTAACGATTAAGTTAAATATCGCACGCAGTAGGCTTCGCTCACGCCTAACCGCAACCGCAACCGCAACCGCAAACGCAACCGCAAACGCATTCGGGCGCGGTTGATTGATACGGGCGCCTCGAAGCTAGAGCCGTCTATGGAACTGTCAATGCTTATATTCCGGGTAACAACCATTCTCGGTTATTTGACCGGACTGACTGTTGTTGCTGCTGCTGGTATCGACTGATTGTTGCTGCTGCTGCTGCTGCTGCTGTTGATGATGTTGATGCTGCTGATATTGATGCTGCTGCTGCTGATGTTGATGCTGCTGCTGCTGCTGCTGCTGCTGATGCAATTGTAGCTGATGTAGCTGCAGCTGCTGTTGGCTTATGGCCGCCGTGTCGGCCACCGATTGCGACTGTAACGTGCGGCGAATAGCTGGCTGGATAACACTTCCACTGCTTTCCGTCTCCGTTGAGGGTGGCGAGGGGTAGTAGTCCCTCTGACTTACATTTATACCATTTGGTACGATTGCCATACCCATTATAGAGCTGCTGTTGGCTACCGCAGATGACTGTTGCGCCGCTGCCGCTGCCGCCGCCGCCGCTGCCGCTGCCGCTGCGGAGGATTGATGATGATCGCCGTGGTGCTGGTGCGGATGCTGATGGAGGATAACGCTGTTCGCTGTTGTAGCCCCCGCCGACATGGGCCCGACGCCGCTGGATTGTTGGGAATCCGACATTGTGCCGGATTGCGGCTGGTCCAATACCACGACGGATACCACATCCTCACTCGCCCACCGGGCTAACTGTTGTTGAGCTTGAATAAAGTCATCACTAGAAAATAATAATCGTAACAGGAACAACGGTACATGGTAAGAACACAAGGGGGGCTCATCGGAAACTCGGGACCTTGGGCAGGGATTGGACTAGTGCAGGCCAAGTAAAAGCGACAGAGACGGAGGCAGAGACAGATATAAAGAGAGAGAGAGAGAGGGGGTCCAAAAAATAAAACATAAAACTAAGGAAAAATATAAATAAACTGAGTTGATTTTGGTCTTTGAGCTGCCTCAACGAAAGATGGTAAGTCTAGAATGGCCGCGATAGAGTTAATAATATATATGGCCTTATACGAGCTTTCCCATTCGAGAAACAACTTCAAAGAGTCTTGAAGTCTGGGATTATTACAAAGAGTTTTGCTCTATGATTTGCATAAGTCTGGTAAATCAAATATGTATAGTATTTGAACTGTATGTGCTATGATGGAGCTGTAGCATACTCGAAAGAGTTTCTAGGGTCTGTAGGGTTCCTCTAGAGTCAAGAAAGGCGCATACTTCAAAAACATAGCATACTTATGCGGGCCAATGGAAGGCAGCTAATAGTTGCAAAATGTAGCATACTTATTGGGGCAAAGGAGAGTTTGGAGATCAGACAAGTGGGTCAAGGGACGCGACAGTAATTTATTTGTGTAAATCTGTGCGTGTCTGCGTGCGTGCGTGTGTGTGTGCATGGGCGGAGAGGCAGAGACTTACCTTTCGCTCTCGGGCGTCTCCTGGGGATCGAGTCTCGTATCGAGGGCTCCGCGCTCATGATGATCGGCGCTCTCGTAGATGCCCTCGTCGTCCTGGTGCAGATGCGTGTGGGACGAGTGGTGCGACGAATGCGGGCCGTGTGTGGCATGTCCATGGGCGTGCGAGTGGTGTGTATGATGGCCGAATGCGTGCGGAGAGTGCGACTGATGCGTTGTATGACGTCCAGCTGGCGCCGGCTGTCGGTAGCGTCCGCCGTAGGCAAACCGCGAGTCCTCGTCCGGGCGGGGCCGGCAACGGCTGCTGTAAGACGGGTGAATTGTAGCGGTTTTCTGTGATTGAGCTGCCTGCTGGTTCGATCTGGGCAGCGGGAGAGAGAGAGAAAGATCAGTAAGGAATACTCGAAAACGAACTGAAATCGAATGCAACTGGGATAGGGGAAGCATGGACAACGGGAAGCAAAACCGAGACCGAGCGAAAGAGGAGACGAACAAAGGAAATTATAAACGGAAACAGAACTGTTAGATATCTTTGGCTTATGCATTAAATGGGCCCATGGTACTATGTTTCTTGAGCGTAATTTTAGTTGTTCTGGGGAGGCTACGCGAGCGAGCGAGAGATAGAGAGAGAGAGAGAGAGAGTGAGTGAGTGAGACCAACCTTTATCACACAAGATATTCCAGTCTGAAGCCTGCAAGAAATGCGAATAGAAAGTTGCGTTGGTTGCGAAAGTTCTTTTCAGATCGCTAACATGCTTCTGCAGTGTACGTGTGTGTGTGTGTGTGTGTGAGTATGTGTGTGTAACTGTATGTGTGTATGTGTTTCCAGTGTTGCAAAATGCTGTGAGGAATGTTAAAGCCAGAGAGAGAGTACAAGTACGTAAAACAATTTAACGCTAGTTAGGCCATTAAGATTGTGAAGCAATTGCGCTACAGTTATCGGATTATATAGTTGTATATATATATGCAATTATATGTGTATGTGTATGGATATAGAACTGGGTGATAATACGAGTACAAATCAAACTGTTACTGGCGCTATAAAGACAAGCATAGTTCGGTTTAAATCACGAACTCAGTCGCAACGAATACGAATGCGAGTTCGATTTACGAGTACAAATACGAGTACCAGAACGAGTACCTACGCTAGAGCTCAAACCAGGTACATATTCAAGTTGGTCTGTCTGTGTGTGTATGTGTGTGGTCTGGTCTGCTCTGAAGATGCAAAATAAATTGAACTGCCTAGACGTAACAAGCTGTTGTCGCAGTCATCGATTATTGGATCGCTGCAGTAAACGGCAGGATTGGGCTGGGGGGAGGGAAGCGGGCTAGGATATCGGGGGGTATATGGGAAATACTTAGAGTCGCACTGGGGAAACACTAACCCTTGCGAGGATTCACTACAAGCGGCGGAACTATCTAATCTATAGTGACGATCGGCCTCCGTCTCGGACATGCGTATATCCTCCGAGCCGCTTGGACTCATGTGACGCGACGAATGATGCTCCAGCTGACGTATTAGATCCTCCAGATTGCGTATACGCAACGGCCCGGTCGACGGGGCATCATCGTCATCGGTGGGCTGCTGCTGCTGCTGCTGCTGCAGACTGAGTCCACTCGGTTGATGCAGCTGATGCTGCGATCGATGATGATGCATCATGGCACCGCCCACGCCATGACTAATGCCACCGCCAAGGCCGCCGCCAATGCCACCGCCGACGCCGCCGCCTCCGACACCAATGCTGCCACCACCAACACCAACGCCACCGCCCATGCCCGCAACACCCCGCACGCTGCTTATGTCGGCACCAAACGACAAACCGCCCAGTCCAGAGCCGCCGCCCACGCCGCCATCGAGCAGTATCGCATGAGCCGTGGCACTATCGCAAACATTTTCGCGCGAACTCGACTTGGAGCCGCTGACACGCTTGTGCGGCTCCGCCGAGTAGCCCAACTGGGCGCTGCTGCAATCCTGCAGCGTTTTGCGTAGCATCTCCTCGCTAAGGCTGCCACTGCCGACGGGCGTGTTGCCAGTACCGGTGCCGCGATGCGAGGCCGCATTGCGCAGCGCCTCGAGTATGTCCTCGTGATAACCGTTCAGCGATTTCAGTGTACGCTCCACCTCCGAGGCCGCAGCACCGCCCATTGTCGACGCCTGGGTGCCGTCCTGTGTGATCAGCTCGTGATTGTCCGATTGGCTGTCATCACACCACTTGTCCTTCAGCTGCTCGCCGTGCACCAGTCCGTAGCCATGCTTCTTCAGTATGCCCTTCTCTGTGGCGCGCGAATCGAGTCGAGTCGAGTCGAGAGGATCGATTGGTTCCGTCGTCGTGTACATGCAAAAGAACATACAAATGTGGTACAGTCAGACAGCAGAGAGAGAGAGAGCAGGCGGCTCAACGTATACAGAGAGAGAGAGAGAGATAGAAATATATATATAAATAGAGAGAGAGAAAAAGATTGAACTAGAGAGAGAGAGAGAGTGCCGCGACGTTTGCTCACTCGATTGTAGCTGCCTGATCGGATGCTTTCTTTCTAACTGATGCCTAGTCTTTAAATCGAAATCTCTGCTTAAAGTCTATACATATCGATAACTTCGATAGTTTTCATTAAATTATAACTATCGTGTTTATGGTTCTTTAAGCTAGTTTCGAATATTTTCTTAATCATTTTTGAATCTCAACTCTAACGACGCTTTGTTACTTTCGTCGATTAAAGACTTCACTCTCGAATAGTTTGATTAGATCATAGCGGAACTTTCCTGGTATAAGCTGGAGTTATTTGGCAAACTGTTTGTTTTTAGATCAGCTAAGGCATTCAAGCAGCTTAAAACGAAATGAACAACATACTCTACAGAGAAATAATACTCTAAAGAGTAAGACAAACTCAATATATATAGTAGGTAAGTTTTTGTGTGTGTACTGTGTATACTCTATAAGTAGAAACTAACATATTTTAATTAAGTATTATTTACGAAATCCTAGTTAAGTTCGGCTCCCGAGTGGAACCGATTTAAAGAGTGTATATATATATTTATATATATTTGTATATAGGGCAAACTAGCTTAGGACTACAAAGGAACATAGTAAGTGTTGTATTGTAATCGAGCATGTATGTATCGTTTAATAACTGTTAACTATTACGGTATACGATTACGGTATACGGTTAACGGGAACGTCAAAGGCAAAGGCACTGAGTAGAGTTATGCATGGACACTATTGGTACTTGTACTTTGTAAGAACGTCAATTACTGTGGTAAGCCTAAAGTTAGCATATGCGAGTTGTGAAACGTATGCGATAGTTGCGATAGTAACGATAGTATGTACGGTATGTAACTAGTTTATTGAGTACTATCGAGTAACGTGATGTATACGATGTGAGACATGGTAGAACGGAATGTATGATATGTGTGATATTAACCTGCATGCGATTGATCGTCCTCGCCACCCGTCGTATATCGACGTCCGTGTAGGTTCTTGTCCCTGCGCGCGAGAGAGAGGGAGACAGATAGAGAGACGATTAATTACGATTAACAAAAGCTATCTATTCCATTTCGTACTCACCTGAAGCCCGCCTGATTGGCATAGACCAATTTACTGGAACCGTCTAGCGAGACCTCCTCAACCGAATGATGATTGGGCGCCGTTGCCGCTCCGCCGTAGCCCTTCGGGATTGGTTTCTTTGAGAAGGGCGGATCGTACTTAAGCGTGGTTGTCTTGCGTCTATGTTGATAGTATGTTGATGATGTTCATATATATCGACGTCAGAGTTGTTTGTTGTTGTTGTTATTGTTGTTTATATTTCATATATGCGTTATATTTGAGATTTAATTTTGTTGTTTGGTTTTTGTATTGATTGATTGTTTTGTTTTGTTTTGTTTTGTTTTGTTTGATTGGTTGATTGATTGATCGATTGATTGTTTAAGTAGTTGTATACGTATTGAGATTGGTATTGGTATTGGTAGCGGTATATTTGATTGGGGTATTTGTACAGCATTATATACAGATACATAGACAGGTGTGTAGTGGTTGTGGTAGTGGTAATTGTGTGGGTGTTGGGGTTGGGTATGCAAATTGGATCGATTCGATTGAAGCGTTAAGTGCGTACATGATTTTTGATTGATTGTTTGGTTATATATATAAAATATATTTCAGTTTTTTTTTTGCAAATCATTCGCATACGGTTTTCGATTCGATTCGATTGAAATAGGTCGTTTAGGTCGTTCAGGTTGAATTGTTGATTGGTTGATTGATTGGTTGGTTGATTGATTTGGTTGTTTGGTTATTTGGTTGATTGAGATACGATTGAGATATACAAATAGAACATGTGTGCGTGTGTTGGTATGTGTGTGTTTGTATTGCGATGTGCATGAGGCGTAGAAAAGGGGCCCCAATACACACACCCACCCACGCATTCAGACGAACACACACGCATTCGGAAGAAACATTCAGACACACCACGCACACATACACACACACACAGACGGTGGGCGTGTGTACACAAGGCACAAGACACACAGCGAGAGAGAGAGAGAGAGAGAGGGAGAGATAGAGAGAGATAGATATAGAAGGAGAGAGAGACGGTGTTTGTGTGTTTGTTTGTTGTTTGTGTGTGCGTTTTTTTTCATACATGTATATACAGAAATATCGAAATTTGTTTGTTTATTTGATTTGAATTTGGATTTAGATTTTTTTGTTGCGTTTTCGTTTTTAATTTTTAATTTTTAATTTTGATTTTTAGATTTTTAATTTTGTTTGTAGTTGTTGGTACACATGGTGGTTGTTGTTGGAGTAGTAGTAGTAGTAGTAGTTGTTGTTGTTGTTGTAGTAGTAGTAGTTGTTGTTGTTGTTGGGAAACGAAAGGTTATGATGAGATACTTGATTAATAAAATGCTCGCAATAGAATTGTTGTTTTTTGTTTCTTGTTTTTTAGTTTTTTTTTTGTTTTTTGTTTTTTGTAAAAAGTAAAATCAAGTGCCACATAAAGAATTTGGATAATGCATATAGATAAATACAAAAGGCAAATACACACACACACACACAAACACGCACACATACACACACACAACAGGCACACACCGGCAAGCACATGGGATAATATATATACATAAAGTACTTGGTAAATGGCAAATGCATACAAAAATATCAAATTCAAACTCAAAACTCAAAACTCAAAATTCAAATTCAAATCGAAATCGAATCGAAACTCAAGCTGAAATTCAAGACTTGCGCCGGTGTGTGCGTATGTGTGTGTGTGTGTGTGTGCATGTATTTGCCATTACGAGCGGAATATACATTGAATTGAGTGCCGGAAACGGAAACGAAAACGAAAGAGGAAACGAAACAAACCGATTATGTTAGTTAGTTTTTATGTACACAGATATTAGAGACAGAGATAGAGAGAGATGTAATCGTAGTAGTAGTTGATGCATTAACAATGACTTCATTCTTGAATGGAGTATGAGTAAGAGGAGAGTGACAGAGAGAGAGAGAGAGACAGAGAAAGAGACAGAGAGAGAGAGAGACAGGGCAAAGAGAAGAGTTGACAAAGTTCAAAGGTTTTCTTTTGTAGTTTCGGGCTAACACATTGAATATCGTATATTTGTATATCGTATACACACAAAACACACACAAAACAATGGCGACGTTGTAATTAGCTAACGGTACTGTAGATACTTATGCATGTCTGTGTGTCCGTGTGTGAGTGTGTGGTGGGGGCGGGACAGTGGGAGTGTGTGTGGCAGTGTAAGAAGGAGTTCAGCAGATGCAGAGAGATTTCGCAGTTAGTTGGCTTACAGATTTATTTCACATACATATACCAATACAAGCCTGCATTCACACACACACACACACATACACACGAGCAGGGGTAGGGGGGGGGGGCGTGGGTTGACTGCAGAACGCACTTTTTAATGCTAATTAACAAGATTGAAAGCAGTTTTTGCCCGAGCTGCAGATAGTTAGACAGAGTGGGAAGAGAGTGAGAGAGAGAGAGAGAGGTTTTATATACATCATGTGTGCGTGTGTGTCGGTTTGCTGGTTATGCAAGCTTATTACTTATGTATGCGTGTGTTTCACCTACGGGCGACCTGCGCTCTCTCCACGTGCTGCACTCGACTTAATTAACAAGATTCACAAATCTCTGGCAATGAATCAACATCTTTCTCTTTTTGTTGCGCCCACGTCGCGTGTCGAGCAGGTCCGCGAGTGGATTCGAAATCGGCGAGTTGGAATGAATAGAAAGATGGCGGCAGCATGGAACCGTGTGTGTGGCATAATGACATAATGTGTGTGTGTGTGTGTGTGTGCACTGCAGGCGAATGCAGGCGTGTGTGTGTTAATATCGAATATCGATGCACATACGATAGTACACAAAGAAATCACGCGGCTTTCTGTGTGTACAATGTACTAGTTATTTCTCTAAGTGTAATTCGCATTCGCATTTCGAATGCAGAAAGAGATGGAACATCGGCTCTGGCTCGCTCTCAGCAGAAAGCACCACCATAACTCAAAGTCAGTTTCGTCTATGTTGGGCCCTAAGCATAAACACAAATCAGAGACAACAACAAGGAGACAGATCTCCGCACCCAGTCTCCCGGCCTACATATCTTTATTCTTTTTTGATCTTAACTCTGTCTTTTTGGCTTTGGGCTGCAAGTAAGCGGGACTGGCCATACTTGGTGCGTACTAGGTCTTGTAGTGTGTGTGAGTGTCAGTGTGTGTGTGTGTGTGTGTGTGTGTGTGTGTGTGTGTGTGTGTGTGTCAGTGTCTTGGTCTTTGTGTGACTGTTGCTAAGTATCGGAGGAATGAGATCATGTGGCATTTGCTAATATATGGTAAGTACTGCGGCATATGCATTAGTTATATATTTCGATCAGGTTGAGGGGGTTTATCGGATTCTTCAGGTAGACTAAACTGAACAAAAGTAGTAATGAAAATAGTCCACAACATCTCGATCACGATCACGTTCACGATCACGATCACAATCGCGATGATCACGACGCGCTGACCACAATCGCCATTTTTCTTTGCTTTTGTGCTTTTTGTTGTTCTTGTTCTTGTTGTTCTTGTTTTTGTATTCATTTAGTTTTTTGTTTTTCTTTTCTTTCTGTTTTTTTTTTCTTGTTTTTCATTGACCTTTTCGGGTCGTTTTGGTTCAAATCGTATGATTTTACACTCATTAACAATAATCAAAAATAATCGATGCTAATACGAAAACAGGCTATGGTAAGGTAAACAAATAAGGTTCCGAAAGTAAAACATAAATATGCACATGGTATTATAATGTTTTCTGTTACTTAATATGTGTATCAATCTACGAAACTTATGATTACAACTATTCGATTATTCGATATTCGTTCGCGCTCGAGTTCTAAGCGCGCGCCCCACCCGACTGTTTGGGCGGGCAGGGTAGCAGGACCTTGCATTACTTGCAGATATCGCTAGACAGATTTAACATCTAAGTAGCTTGCATTAAGTGATGTATTATCAACTACGTCGATAATCTAGTATACCATATAAAGCTTTGCTTGAAAGTCATTTCTAGTATCGAACTTTTTGTCTACCAAAATCCTGAGTTTCTCTACAGATCTAGTAAGCCCTGAGATCTTGGGAATTTCCGTGAGGAACTAACCGAATTTCTCTACAGATTTTATAAGCCCTGAGTTTGTTTCGAGTGCAATGAGAAATAGACTGAGTTTCTCTACAGGCAACATGAGTTTGATTATGCTATATAATCTTTGAAGGAAGTACTTTGGGTTATCTTACTCCATATATGTGCTAGCCATATTCTAAGTACTTTTATCTTTCTTTAAGTTCTATAAAGTGAGCTTAACGTTCTGGCTAGAGTATTGCTCAGAAAGTTATTTTTAGAATACTTTGAAAAGCGTTTCTAATCATTCTGACTGATCACGAATATATATATAATATATATATTAGCTAATTTGAGGTACGACTAAGGTAACAATTCAATTGGTTTACGAGGTGGTAGTTCTCGGTTTTGGAGCTTCGGGATCGAAGGGTTTTCTGGGATGCTATAGATTTTTTCATAATGATATGTGATATGTGCCACTGTACAGATACGTGATATAGCGTGTATATGAATGTTTGTTTGTGTGCGAGTGTGTGTGTGCGTTGTGAGTGTCTGCGTGTATATGTATATTCATACTGTATGTACGTCCGACAAAATGCATATGTAGCGATATACATACAATACATACACATCCGATTGTAACTGGATACAACTCTGGGATACACTGGAAGTGAATACACTCATAATATATATATATATATATATTATTATATATATATACATACGCATATATGGCACATATGTATGTAGACACGTACATATTCGCATTCATATTCATGCAGGACTCATGCATATCGCGTACGCCCAGGCACAGGCACACATGGGTCTGTGCATGGGCAGGTACAAGAATATATATACATATATATAAAAGATGTATATACATATGAAGAATATATAATATATAGGTGAAGAATGGAAGCCAACAAGCGATAAATCAGAATATACATATGTACAGCGTTATGTACGGGGTACGTAATATGAAAGTCAGCTATGTACAGCTATGTAACTATGTACATCGGTTTAGTATTTACAATAATCGAGGAGAGATGCACACACATACGTGCACGTGCGGACACGGACACGCGCATGTGTGCGCGAATACGAATATGTGTGAGAGCACTCGATATATCGATAAAAATAAAAATAAAAATCAAATTCATTCAGATATGCAAAATTTAGATCAACTCTCGCACATACTCGCGCAGCGGCACATACGTGTGTCGCCTCGGCACACATACGTCTGCACATTCTCTTCAGGTACTACGAAATACTACGACTCATAATGATAAAGAGAGAGACAGATAGAGAGAGAGAGATAAAGAGAAAAATGATTGAAATTCGAAACAAAAGATATAAACAAAATATTGAATTCTTTTTTTTCGATTCTTGTTAGTGTTCTTTGTACTTTTTGCAGTATTTTTTGAAATCATATTATTTTTTTTTGTATTTTTTTTTGTTGTAAATTTTGTGTATTTTTTTTTGTTTTTATTTTTGCGTATTGTAAATTTTTTTTTTGTAATTTGTATTTAGAGCTGGCTTTTTCATTACTTCTTTTCAACTAACCTCAGACACAGGGAGAAGTTTCTATGTACTACAACTGACCTGTAGCACAATGCCATCAAGGTGAATGTTATAAAAACGAACCCTACAACTGACATTAGAACACCGACTAGGAACACTGTATTTGAGCCGTGGTAGTTCTCTATACGAGACATATTCAGCCATTTGTTTCGATATTTTTTTGTATTTTTTGTGAGTGTGACAGAGAGAGAGAGAGAGAGAGAGAGAGAGGGAGAGAGTGTGTGTGTGTGTTTGTGTTTGTGTGTGAGCAGAGTTAGAGCGTGTTGGCGGGGGGATTGGATGCATTGCGATTATGTGTACAGGTTGCGTATACGCAATATCAAGCATACGCCGTGTTGGTAACATTTCAAATGTTTTTGTTGCAGGTTTTACATACATTACGTTTGTTGTTGTTGTAGTTGTAGTTGTTGGTTTTTTTTTAATATTTGATATATTTACACATACGTTACAATTGTTATTGTTGTTGGAGGTGGTTGTAGTTGTAGTTGTTGTTGTTGTTGTTGGTTACGTCGATATCAATTTTTGTTGCAGTTGCAGGGAGGCGGGGTCAGCCGAAAAAAAAACAAGCAAACAAATAACATTTGTACCTTTTTTTTTTGTTTTGTTTTTTCTATTTTGCAATTTTTTCTTTTTCATTTACTTTTTAGGTTTTTCTTGGGTTTTTCTTTATTTTAGTGGAGGTGCTACAAAAGTTTCAGTTTCAGAGCGAATGGCAACTGTAGCACACACACGCACACACCGCTACAGTGGGTGTGCATGTGTGTGTGTGTGTCGATTTTCGATTTTTGACTTTGTAATTTTGTATTTTTGCTTTTCAATTTTCGGCAACACCCAGTTTATGACAATGGTAATCGAAGTAAGCTACGCAAGCGAGAAACTTCCAAAACAAAGTTGACATCGGACACACAAAGCCGAGTACACACAGTGCCGTGCCGTACCCTGCCCCCGCCGGTGCCGTTGCAGTCGGTTTGGAGTTGGCTCCGAGGCGGTTTTTTGGTTTCTCGCACCGTTCGGTGCTTCGGTCTGATTGGGTCTGTTTTGCTTCGCAAATTACAGTTAACCTTTGCGACACACGTGAGCCCCGATATTTATTGGCTTTTTCTCTGTTTCTGCTGTGTAAACAAGTACACTGCCTGCGAAAATAGTAACTACACTCCTATAGTTTGTATACATGTGTACGTACACGTGTGTGCATAAATATACGTTCTATTGACATTTCTTTGCAGCACAAACCGGAAGTGTTCGACGCGTTTTGGTTGTGGGGAGAGGGGGCGTGGAGGGTGGCGTGTGGCGGGGGGGACAGGAAGTGGGTGGCGGTGCCGCGTGCCAGGTCGGACGAGTATGCCCTTGGCGATTGCGATTGTGAATGCGAAGTGAGTGAGCTGAGGTGACAGGAGTTACTTGGCTGTGTGTGAGTGTGTGTGGATGACAACTAAGTAGAGGATGCATGTATGTGTGTATGACTATTGGAGACAATTACATCGGCGGATAACACGAACGAACGAACGAACAACAACGAAAATAAACATGGATACGCATAGCTCATCAGGTAAACAAGTACATCGAGTAGTTAGCAACAAACGAGTATAACAGTTATACAGATACGGTTACAGACATTTAAATAAGTAGACATACACAGACAGAGAGAGAGAGAGACACACGCGCGCACACACACACACTACGTGTGTACGCGTTATGTATACGGACAACGTAAGAAACAATAAGCGATAACGACGACAAACCAAAGAAATACAGCAAAAAAGCGGCGATATCGATAACAAAAGAATCGGTACAAATGTAGCAATGTATGGCAGAGTGAGAGAGAGAGAGAGAGAGAAGGAAGTAGGGAATACACCCCACTCTCTCTCTGCCTCTCGCTCTCTGCCTTACGCACATATGTACAAAGCTAAAAAACTATATAAATATAGAAATCATTAGGTTAAAGCACTCGCATAGCTTAAGTAATACACACACTCACGCACACACACACACGCGCGCAGAGGCAGGTGTGAGTACTATGTAGTATATAGGAAACGAGCACATGCATACAAACACATATAAATACATACATATGTATGTGCTAACAGTAAACATGGCCGCTTGGGTCAGACAGATCGTCGAAGTAGGCGAATTGCCGCATTAAAGCAAAGACAGACAGCAGATAGGGATAGACAGCAGATAGAGATAGACAGCTAGATAGAGAGAGAGAGAGAGACAGAGAGGAAGCGAGAAGGAGATAGCAAGCGAGTAGCAGAGAGGCTGTCTGTCTGACCTTTGGCCTGAGGCGCATGCAAAACCCATAAATAATCAGAAACGTTTTGCCCTGCCTCATTAGCTTTGTATGCATGTGCGTGCGTCTGTGTGTGTGTGTGTGTGTGGGTGTTGTTGTGTGCGTGAGTGCATCAGTGTGTGTGTGTGCGAGTATGCTCGTGTGTGTGTGTGAGTGTGTGTGCGCGCAGGATCGGCCGAACCGATCGCTGACTTGCTTGGTACTCTACCTGTAGCAAACGGCCAGTGTTGCAAAACTAATGAAGACACATTTGACGATAACTGTTAAAATGATGACCATGGTTAATGTGCTGATCCTATTTTTGTCAGAGGTGCCTGCAAATGGTGGTTGCATTTAATTTTCGTTTAATTTCGTTTCAAATTTTCAATTTTTCTCATTCATTTTTTGTTTTTTGTTTTTTTTTTTTTTTGAATATCATTTTTTTGCGTTTACCAAATTGTACAATTTCGTATTCGTTTCGTGAGCTGTGTGTATCAGTGTGCGGCAATGCTCTGAATTTGGTTTTTTAATGCGATAAACAAAACCAATTCCCAAATACCAAATGTACATTATGATGCAAAAGAAAAAGCCGTGTGTAGAATTTTCTGTTGTTTTTAGCATAAGATCAATGAGAGTTTTCCGAATTTTCGATTTCGATAAACAAACAAAAGCGGATGAGAATATATCGTTTTCAGTGTTGTGAAACTGGTGAGGCACACCTAAACATCGAATTTAGTGTTGTGAAACACTTAAACATCGTATTGAGAGGCTTATCTTAGTTTTATAGAGATACGTGGGAGGGGGAAGAAAAGTTTTTGTTTTCAGAGCCGAAGGGTTTTGAAAATGAGAATTGAGAACGAGCCCGATTATGTGGTGGCATGCAAAGTGAACGGAGGAAGCAGAAAAACACAGAATGTTAAACAAAAAATTAAACTGCAGTTTAATTTTTTTTTTTTTTTTTTTTTGAACACACGGTTTGAGGTTAGGGCAAATCAATTGGATACAGCAACAATAGAAAAAAAAATTGTAATTGATTTGTTGTTTTGATATTTCGGGAGTCCTGCATTAGTTTTGCGAATAAAGAGGCGTACTTATTAAGTTTATATAATTAATCAACTTGTAACTGTAACCGTAATCAGCATGCACGATTTGTGAAACTGATTCTGAAGTAACGGGAATGGAGCATTAATGATCGATCGAATGGATCTCGAGTAGGGTTGTCACGGCGATGAATCGAGTTGAGTGATTGAACGGAGCCGCTTGTACATGTATCGCAACTAACTCTATAAGATTTACTAAGTATCCTTTGATCGAACTAATTGCCTAGCAATCGGCGAACTAATTGACTAGCAATCGGCGTAATTACCATTGTCATACGAGTATTCGATTGTTTATCGAATTTGCAGTCAAATCAATTATCAATTAGTCAAGTCAAGTGAAAGAGAAAGAGACCGCATCAGTTCGCTATTCGCTATTCGATGGATTTGGATTTGGGTTTCGGTTTGAATGTGTGAGAATAGTACGTTCAAGAGCGGAGAGCCGGGCGGAGCATCAGCTTCCCGTGATTTACTGATTTACTGTTTTTGTTTTACTGCTTTTTACTGTTGCCCCTCCCGCCATGGATTGGCCTCCATGGATTGGCCAAGTTAATTAACGTTACGTTACGTTTCGGTAGAATAAGGTCTAATGCGATTAGATTTTCGATTTTCGATTTTCGATTTCGATTCGTACACGTTGTTGCTGTTGTTGACCTCCTCTGGCCCACTGGACAGCCCACAATTCCCCGCTTACCATATGGAGTTTCTTTCTTCTCCATTTTAATTGTATTCTCCGGCGTTGGCAATGCCTCCGTTGGCAGTGGCGTGGTCAGTAAGACCACCGTGCTGCAGTCCGTGCCGCCCCAGCCCATGTCGCAGAAGCATCGATTCGCGTTGGTGCAGAACTGCAAAAGGGGAATGGCCCGAAAAATGGGAGAGCGGGAGAGAGAGAGAGAGAGAGAGAGAGCGGGAGATTGGTATGGGCAAAAACAGCGCACGATTATGTGTGTATAGGCTGCCTTTTACTTGATTAACTTACACCATGCTCGGAGCACTCTTGACCCTGCTTATTCGTCGGGCACTTGGTTTGATCCACATGCGGAAAGAGACTGACGCACGTTTGATTGAGGCAAATCAAATTATCACCACACGGCGTGCCATCCTTGACCAGACCGTGCTCTGGATAGCTATTGGATCCCACTTGTCCGCTGGTTGCCCTGAAAATGCGTTTATATCTTAACTTTAAAAACAGAACTAAGCGAGCGAGCGAGAGAGAGAGAGAGAGAGAAAACATCGCAACTGCCAACGCGCCATCGCACACCCAACCCTCATCCAATTGTACGCACTTGCATTCGTATTCCTGACCCTTGATGGATATTATTGTGCGCGAATAGAGCTGGTCGATCCCATCGTTCACCGGCTGCCGTTCACCCTCCTTGCACTGCAACGTGCCGCACTGGACGTTCCTGTGAAGTGAGAATAAGATGATAATCCCATTACTGTTAATCCAGCTCGATTTGCCTGTAATAGTTGCGGCACATAGATACGTTCCGATACATTCTGCAATCGTGCATGGATAATGCAGTTTGCACTTTTTGCACTTTAGGAAAGTCCTAAGGCCTTTTACGAAAACTGTAAGACTTTTTCGGGATTAATAAGCTGCCGGATCCTTATGAAGGAAGGCACAAAAAGCCTTTATTAAAATGCAATTCTTTCTTAAGTTCTATAGACTTTTCCGGGATTAACTAGCTGCAGGGGCTTTACGACTGAAGGACGCGAAAAGCTTTTAGGTAAATGAATTTCTCAGGAAAGTTCTGTAGACTTTTTTGGGATTAAAAAGCTGCCCAAGCTTTAAAAAAGCTTTTAGTTAAAGTTCTATAGACCTTTTCAGAATTAATAAGCTGACGAAGCCTTATGAAGGAAGGCTCAGAAAAGCATTAAGTATAATTAAATTTCTGGGAAAGTTCTATAGATCTTTTCAGTATTAATAAGCTGCCGTAGCTTAAAAAAATAGACTCAGAAAAGCCTTTAGTATAATGTAATTGTTGGAAAAGTTATTAAACCATGAAATCAGTATAAGATAATACATAAACTAGAGCTTCAATTATATTGCTTAGTTCGTACTCGACAACTTGCGAAATAATACAGAAAACTTAGTCAAGCTCCATGCCCAACTCTACGCTATGGTCTATGATCTCAGGCTGTACTCACTCTGGCTCGCATTTGATGTAGTGCTCGTTGGCATCGCGTCCGCAGTGACCGTTAATGGAACCCTTCGAATTGAACTGTTCGTAACATTGACGATCCGCTGCGAAACCGCCGTAGCCCCAAATGGCCTCGCATTGCAGTGTCAACGTGGGGCAGTAGCCCTGGAAGCAGTAGCCTGCAGAGAGAGTGAAGGAGAGAATAACTGCTATAGAGCAGCTGGTTTATGATGGCATAACGGCAGCCAGCACACTCACCCGATACGCCCGCTTTGCTGGTGCCGCATGGCGACCCGTTCTTCTTGTAGATATCAATGGGACACTGACCCACCTCGCCGTCACAATACTCGGGTAAATCGCACTCGTTGTGCGAGTCGCGGCACACAAAGTCCTTGGGTCGCAGCTATAAACATCAATTGAGTACACAGTCTCCAAACACAGAGAGAAAGAGAGAGAGAGAGAGAGAGAGACTGCACTTACCCGACATTGGTCACAGCAGGCACCGCTGGCGCACTGTGCCTCCGACTTGAGCTTGCAGGTGATGCCATCACAGCACGGATCCAGCGCGCACTCCTCGAATGTGCCGCAGTCGCACTCCTCGTCCTCCTCGATGACTTTGTTGCCACAGTTGCGACGCAGCTCGATCTGTGTGCGGAAAACAAGGGAAACTTTTAGCCCTGCAGGGTATACGCCAGTCATTCATATGCATCAACGAAATTCCAACGAAGTTTCTCGCTGTTGCCAAACCAAACAAAATCCCTTTTCGGGGCCTGGTACTACCCTCTATCGATTTTCGGTAGATGGGCTGTCGCCAAGAGATTGCACAAAGCGAACAGGGGCGGGCATAGGGGGCGGGTAGAGGGACAGGGATGGGGGATACACTGCATCTCTCACCTCATTGGGCTTGTTGAGCAAACAAAGCCCGTGGCCCGTACGCAGTGCGTCAATATAATCCTTTTTGCTGCATTCCGAGAATTTGTATGGTTGCACATTCTCCTGGCCAACGATGGACTGCGCCATTATACATCCGTGCCAATCGCGACAGAAGCATTCCTCACCTGCCAAAACGAAATAAAAGAGCGAGAGAATGAAACAAAAAAACACATTGCAGCGCGTCGTTTCTATGCGCTAAAAATCAGATAGGAAATCCAATTTGCCTGCTGCACGAAAAACCCTTCAAACTAGTGAAAAGTATATCCCATGAAAGTTTTATGGTGTCTCTGCGTGTAGAGATATTACATTTCATGAACTTCTTTAAGCTCAACTGTAGAAACAATTCTAACAATTCGATTCAATTAAATTCGATTATTTATTTAAATGTTTCTTTTGATTAATGTTTGTTTTTGGTAATCAATATTCATTTCTTCAGGTTTTCAGCTTTTATAGACTTAATTAAACCCAGTGTACTCAGTTACATCCAGGCATTTCATTACTATTTATCGATAAAAACCTAATTTTGAAAACTGGGTGCGAGGTAACGAGTTCATTTTTCTGCCCGTTTTTTTTTTAGAAGATGGCGATAATGCAATGTCTTGATATGATTCGTCTATTGTTTCGAAAAAATCAAATACAATCGTTTTAAACGATATTTTTTAGAAACAAATCGATAAACAGAGAATCGTTTTGTAGATTACTTTAAGCTGTGCCAACAATTCCATTTTTGTTGCAGTTAAAACTGACTAAGCCGAATCGTAAGGCGGGTATTCTGAGTTATGAAATAGATGTAGAAAGGTTCTGCTGATATTTTTCGGTATTGCCAAAGTTCTTCGACGAGAACTGAATGCTTGCCTTTTAACCTTTAGTTTTTTTTTAGCCTTTTTTAGGCTACTTTTGTATGTTAGCTATTTTTCACTTTTTTTTCTCTTGCAAAACCTTGAAAATACTTACGCCCATCGTCGTGTCCCATTCCAATGTTGTGACCAATCATGTGCGCCATTGTTCCGGCCAGCAAGTGCGGCTCGTACACATTGACATCGACGCTGATGCCGACGGCCCGCGGAGTGCAGACCGTCTCCGGTACAGCCATACCAGCCTCGCCGCCCGCAAACGTTTCGCCGCTGTGAAAATCGAGGGACGGGGTAGAATGGAATCTCGGCCGTGCACAAAACACATTCCGTTCGACTTACGTTAACAGCTGCGTGGTATCCCGCTCGATCTGGAACAGATTCCTCGAGGTATAGTCATTGAAGTTCGAGATGGCCTTGCTGATGTCCTTGCTGCCATCGATGGCTGCCTGATTCTTGCCCCACGTCTCGATATAGACCACGGACACGCGTGTGTTCAATGTGCGGAAATACTGAGCAAGTTTTGCGAGTAATTCCGGAATGAATCCGTCAGAATTTTGGTATGCGATAGAGGGCTGAAAATACTTACCAGATCGGCTATGTTGGCCACCTGTATGGCATCGTGTATGACCTCGGCACGTGTGCTGCCGTTGCGCTTCTCGAACATCGCCTTATCGACAATAATCGCTGTTTCGATATATTTGGTTGCCTCACGCACGTCGCGCTTGTAACGCCCGGCTCCATTCGGATGTATCTCGTCCACCACGCCCGCCGATAGGTGCTTGGTGCGGCGCGACAAGCGCCACGAGTCCAGATTCCCGGAATTCGCACATCCCTTATTGGCCTTGGTGCGTGCCTCGAAAATGACGTGAGGATGTTTCTGAAAGCATCGCATGCAGTCAGTTAGAGCAGGGTCGATGCGTTTCGATAACAATATCGATAATCATAGCTATTCAGCGCATATATTGCCGTCTCTACTTACCGACAGATCACCGCCGTAAAACGGATGTATGACGAAGGTCTCGTTGCCAATGTGTATGACGCCGCTGACGCCGTTGCACGTGTGGAACGCTGCACTGGCGCCCGGATAATCCTTGACTGTGCCGTGATAGTAGCAGTGCTCGATGTCCTGCAAACAAGTATAAGAGTTGAAGTTGAACTCTCTTTATACATACGTATTGGATTGCATAATCGATCTAGAGGTCAAACCATGGAGAGGGACACTCTGATGATTTTTAATGAAGTTATGGGTTCGAAATTCGCTAGAAGGATCCTAAAATCTGGCAAGGGGGTAGCATGGATGGTTCAAATTTTTATAAATTTTAGATTCGTAATATTTTAGTGCAGAATTGATCTAGGGATCAAACCATGAAGAATAAGTTGCCTTCCACGTGAATCTGATTATTTTTGACGAACTTATGGGTTCGGAAGGCGCTAGAAGGATCCTAAAATCTGGCAAGGGGGTATGGACCAAATTTTTATAAATTTTAGATTCGTAATATTTTAATGCAGAATTGATCTAGGGATCAAACCATGAAGAATAAGTTGCCCTGAATCTGAATTGAATCTGATTATTTATAATGAAGTTATGGATTCGAAAGGCGCTAGAAGGATCCTAAAATCTGGCAAGGGGGTAGCATGATGATAGCTGGTCGAAATTCTTAAAATTGTAGACTTGCAATATTTAATCTAGGGCTCTAAGTTATGAAGAATAAGTCGACTCCCACGTGAATCTGATCATTTTCGACGAAGTTAGGAGCACAGTTATCGATAACTAAGCAGCTTATTGTGACTGCATTTCGTATAGTTTCGCAAATCAAACACAGTGTTTTTAAAGAACTTATTTTTCGATTATTAAAGTACAAGTATTTAGCGCTTTGGACAACACAAATAGTGCGGACACACACAAACACAACCTGTAGATCTATAGATCATATTACAAATAATGTCATAAAGCAGTATCGAATGCGATTCCGATTGTGCCCAGTTCATTCGATAGACGATTTATGCGAGCAAACCGACCAATATTGCGGCCATCGAGCTTATGTTTCGAACTCACTAGATTTCGCATTCAATTCAAAATCTGATGAATTTGAAATATAAACCGAATGCCAACATATCGTCCGATCCCCGTTTGGCAATCTATAACTTATGTAGCAAATTGATTATGAAAAATCCGCTTCCATGGATTACACTTTGCATTATGGAATTGGTATAGTTGTGGGCTGGAAATACGTTTTGCTTGGATGGGAATTTTGTAGCTCATCGATTGGATTGATTGATTAAATATGATTACTTATTGATTCATTGATTGCGGCTTATAACTTCGATTCACGATTTTGATAAATTTTCGTTTCGTTTCGTGTTTGTTTTTTTCTGTTTTTTCCTGTCGTCGTTGTAGTTGTTCTTTCGGTTGCTTTTGGCTGATGTTGCTTGTCGGTTGTTGCACTTGCTGTTGCTGTTGTTGTTGTTGTTGTTGTTGCTGTTGTTGTTGTTGTTGTTGCTGTTGTTGTTGTTAGTGCTGGTGTTCCGTAAAATGTTTTGCTATTTGTTTTTTTTGCTGTTGTCTCACTACCGCTGCTTGAGCTAGATGAATAGACACTCGGCTGCCCTCTCAAGATCCCAATTCTCCTTGGACAGCACAGCGCGAGCATCGTGCTCATCGATGCCCATGTCCTTGAGGCGTTCGATTTTCATATCGAAATCGGGAAACTTGCGCGGCCCGCCCGCATACGCACTGGTCCAATGCTTGGCCGTCAGCAAGAAGAGATCATGCCGTTTCTTGTACTGATACGCGGCCACAAAATCCTGCCAATCGTCCGGCTCGGCGGCAATGAGTAGGCCCTGCAGCGATATGAGTACCGTGCGCAGTGTCATGGCAGCGGCCCAGTGATCCTTCAGTATATCCATGCGTATGGCTCCCGTAACCGACGAGATATTCGGATGCCATATGCGTGTCTTGAAACGCACCTCGGGCGGATGGAACGGATATTTGTCGGGCACCTTAATCTCGACCACAAACTTGCCGCCCTCATAGGGCGTGCCGCGCGGCCCGGTTATCTCGCCGCGCAGCTCGGTCCAATTGTCGTTCACCTGCTCCATTTTGATTAGGCATTGTAGAAACTCTTCGCCACTCAGGGCCTCCTTGAACTCGCGCTTGATGCGTGCCTCGGCAATGTTCGTCATGATTCCAGCGTTTCTGTGATTCGTCTTCGTCTTCTTCTTCGTAATTTTCGTGTTCGCTGTATTCTGGTCCACGTGTCGCGTGTCGTGCGTGTCGTGCGTGTCGTGCGTGTCGTGCGTGTCACTTGTCGAGTTCCGGATAGTTTACGCTGTTGTTGGTTTCGGTTAACAACACGTTCTTATCGACGTCTGTGGGGAGTGGGGCGTGTTTTTTATCTTTTATTTACGAAACGCTTCAGTATTTCAATGAATATTACTAAACATACACTTTTTAAACTCTATGTATTCGGATCAAAGGCTGCTATGCTGAGCACATTGGCTCTCAGGGAATATCGCTGCGACATCTTCACGAACTATCGCAAAAAATTAATGTATACACAATACTTACATGTCGATTTCCATCGACCAGATAACCGCCGACATGGTAGTGCTTCTGTTGTATGTTGGGTGAGAGAAGTTGGCTATAAGGCAGAAGAATTGAAAAGATTGTGATTGAAATGACAAGTAACCTGCGATTAACCGCATTTCAAATACACCGCATTTCTGCTGTAGTAATTGCGATACGAGTACCGCAACTCATTGCGATACTTTTGCGGTAGACATTGCGTAAAAAAACGAATTCACCGCAATTACTCGAAAAATAGAGCATAGACAAGGTAAACTATGTTTATATTTTCGCTACTTACGAGTTTAATTCCAAATCCAGGCGGAACTTATGATTGAATGCTTTGATCAGAAGTGAGGTGCGATGAAAATGTTTCTGAAAATAAACATAATCATAATAACATCGATTAGAAAAACGAAACTCTAATGGCGAACTACTCGCCTCTCTCTCTCTCTCACTCTCTCTCTCTGTCCCAGAATACTCACCTTTGTTCTACCTCTGCTAAACCCGCTATCGTCGTGTGGGCGTGGTCGTTGTCCGGGCTAAAAATAGAATGAAATCAAACAGAAATACTGAATAATACGACTAGAACTCGACACAACGTAGACACACATTCAAGGAATTACGATTAATTTTCAGAACACAAAGGACAGCAGAGACCGAGAAGGAAGTCAAAATCTTAGCACATCGATTAGAATTTTTAAAAATGATTTATGTAGTATCACATTGAATAGTATTTATAAGGTTTCGAAATGTATTCAAAGAAAAGACCCATATTTATTGAATGTGGAAAACTGAAAGCTTTGTGTTTTTTTTTTTTTTGATGAGAATTTTTCGAATTTCGTGGTTTTCTTCCATGTTTTGTGACTGACTGTACCAGTTTGTATCTGTATCTGTATCTGTATCTGTATCTGTATCTGTATCTGTATCTGTGTGTATGTGTACAAATAATGGGACAAACAATAGCACGAATGAGTGAAAACAAAAGTGAACATACCATTGTGTCTGTTTCGATTTTTCTAGTATTTCTCTTATGCAAATCTTTGCGTACCTTTGGTGGACTAACTTCGCGCGTCGAGATTCCCATCTTCTCGTGATGACGTAGCTGTACCGGATATATAATCTGATAATAATGTCCGCCAATGCGACGCACAAGCTCCTGATTTTGTCGATACTCTTTGAGTAGGCGTTCCACTTCGCCTGCGAAAGGAATAAAGGAAATCTAATTAAAACTCACGCATATCATATCATTTGTTTAAGCAATATTTAGTTAAAATATCTTGGTATATGCCTAAGCTTAATTAACGTTTTCTACTTACCAACTGGACTTTCCTCATTCCAAAATGAATCGTCGAGTGTGTAATCGGCTTCTGCAAAATGAAGAAACATTTCAATGAGAACCTTCGCAATAAGAAGCCAGTATGATTTATATGCGACAGTGACAGCTGGATTATGGACTAATCCAAGCATGAAGATTAATAAAGCATACTACGCTGTCTAATCTGGGTCAGTACAGCCTCTCGTTCTCTCGCAGTTCCTTGACAAACTTATCCTCAGGGCTTCAATGACTCCCCCTTAGCTGCTCCAGTACTCAGCTCCGAATTAGAACTACCCAATCGGGTTCAAGAGTAGTTTGTGTTGAATTTACGCAAGCTAATTACGATTTTATAAATATTAATTTCAAAGCTCTATTCGAACGAATTCTGGCAAATGCACCACAGTAAGATTTTGCACAGAAAATTGGATTATAAATACTAGAGAGACTGAAAAGCTCATTAAAATGCAAAAGGACACTCGCATTCAAGGGCGAGTACGGCCCAGGAGGAGATACAATTAACAATCTGCAAATTGGCAACTGTGCTCTTGCCCAATGCGCAGCACGTTCCGCAAGGACACGCCCACACACAGGCACACACGGCAAACATACACTCAGAGACACACACACACACACACACACACACACGCACAGAGGCACTTGAAGAACTGCAACAACTCTTCAACATTTGTGGTTCGGCTCTAGCATGCACAATACAAACACAAGAAAAACGCCGACAAAATGATACTTTGTACTGTGTTTGAGGTTAAATACACATACATACAGTACACGCATGCATGTCTGCATATGCATATATATATATGTATATATATATATATATTGTCTGAGGAAATTCCTAGTAACTGTGTTGTTGGGACCACGCAGTGTTTCAGAATCCAAACGCTTTGCCAGTTTTCAGATGCGACGGTAAAGCGTAGGAATTCTAAAACGCTGCACTGGACACGGAATCAGTTGTGAATTTGGAATTCTATCGATAGCTATCGATAGCTATTTTGCAGGGGTATTCAGGTGCATGTGTATGTATTTAATAAAGTGTGGAATATTAACAAAATAAAACAATAATCATTAGAAAAACATTAACTGTGCTTAGTGATGTATTAAGACAACCTAAGGTAATCGATAGTTCTTCGAAACTATCGATAGTAGTTAATGATATTCAAATGCAAGTCAGCAGAGCTTAATACAACCAAATTCCACTTATAATAACATTACTCGCTCTATCTAAAATTGTAGCGGCAATTTTGGTGCGCTTCATTTCATATACGATAGTTTAAACGATAGTAAGTACTTGAAGAAATTTTTTTTACACAAAAAGCATAACAATTTAAACCGTTTACTGGATGCTCCTACTGCACAATTGCGCTGCGCAATCTATCTAAACTTGAAGCAACAAATAAATTACAATTCATTTGCTAAACGATAGTATTAGCCAAGCTTCTATTTAAGCCTCGTTTATTTAATATTCTGCTTGAATAGTGAGATGGTAATTACAGATACAAGGTATATATAGATGGCAGCCGTATACCAAGCAGTATCCATGGATACCTAGAAAGCAAACTTCTTGCCTCAACTTGAGATTTCTTTTCCATACTTTAAATTCATTAGCTGAGTAAAGTGTGCCAAGACGGGCAACAAGTGTTTCGACTAAGCCCTCAGAACTTTAAACGTCGTTGAATATTATATGCGGCTTAGTGGAAAAAAAAACCCGACCCGCAGCCCGTATCTGAGATCAAAAGCACTTAGTCGTGGCGCCCAACGTCGGCCGACTCTATTTGAGTTATGTGTGGCTGAGTAAGTGGAGCTGCATGGGAAGACAGACTATGCATTTGGAAGAGGAGGAGAGCAGGCTGTAATGGGCTCTGCGCGGTATTACATATTGATGATATGGCGTCTTACGTATTACCACAAATGACTTTCCATTGTGCCGAGGACGTGACAGAGCAGCCTTGAGGCGGCTAAACACCGTAACAAAGCGCTCGACTAGCGCAGGGTCCCGAAACTAACGACAATAGATAAAGTTCAAAATTGCAGCGGCTTCAAACAAAGGGTTTTTTTTAGGGGAGGGGGAGGGATCTGAATATAGTGCACAATAGAGGTAAATAGATAATCCTGTTTCGGAATACGTTGAGTGCAGCAAAAAGATACGCAAGGTGCAAGCTGCAAGCGAAGATACGAGTGCGCTACACAGCTTTTATACCTTCAACTCCCCCCCCTCCGGCGGTACTCCCCCTCGCCGGGTTTATGCAACACGTGCAAAAGCCTCGACTAACCTCCAAAGGCCAAATGAATTTCAAGTGAATTGTGAATAATAGAAGCGAGACAGAGTGGGAGCCAGGGAATAAAATGAATACTCGATATGAGCACGATGCATAAAACTCTAGAGAAAGGGACGAGCATGCGAATTTCGAACCAACTGTAGAGCAGGGCACGGCCAACATGGCTCAGTTGATATTTACTTTTTTGAAAAGGTCATAACAATATTGTACTCCTCCCCGCTGCACTCTTCCCCCCCCAGGCACGCCCCCTCGCTGTGCTATCTCTCTTTGTTTGCACCGAAACAGGAGCATGAAGAACGAATAACCAAGCGGAATGGTAATGCAATTTGCCAGTAAAAGAGAGGACAGTGGAGCACAAAAGCTTCTGACCGACAGTACACAGGGAGAGAGTGAGTGAGTGAGAGTGAGACAGAGCGAAAGAGTAGTAAAAGCGAAATTTCTTCATTAAGAACGAAAAGGAAATTAAGGCGACTAGCAAAAACTGTCGTATAGCAATCGCTTTATATGTCTTTGCTTCGACAAGACACGACTGCCCCGGGCACAGTGTGTTCAATATCGATGGGAACGAGAGCGACAGAGAGAGAGAGAGAGAGGGAGAGTAGGAAGGGGGCGAGAAAGAGAATAAGTCAGCACAAAAGGCGACATATCAAGATGATATATCTTAATTATGGTCGAGCCGGCAAAAAGACGGATTACCCTCAAGCTAAGCGAGACCAAACTGCTTAAGGAATACGACGCAGAAAAAAGTGAACTATTAGACTAATTGACGGTTATTCAAGCAAATGAATAAATGAATGAGTGTTCAGTGTACTCTCGCGAAAAACCGAGTGAGGATACACTGGATTTGGCAAGTTTTTCAGCAAAGTTTTTACTTTTATCGATAGTACATGCTTGAAGCAATCTATTTAAGCAATAGACAATAGTTTGTCTAGAGTAGGGATACTCTGGCATTAGACAGCAAAGTTTGCTTGAAAAAAAAACATATTAAAACTATCGATAGTAGTTTATTTTAAATCAAAGCCTTCGTAGGCTGCACAAAAAGTGAAATATCAGACTAATGAATAGTTATTCAAGCGAATGAATAAATGAATGAGTTCACTGAATCTCTCTAAAATTGCAGAGTAGATATACACTGGCATTAGACAGCTTTTCAGCACAGTTTCTACTTTTATCGATAGTACACGCTGAACTAAATTTATTTAAACTATCGATAGTAGTTTACTTTGAGTCTAAGCCTTCCAAGTGTAAAATAAGACTAATTGACGATAATAACCGGAATTTTGCCTCGAAATCATAGTTATTATTAGACAGTTTTTCAGCCAACTACCAGCAAAGTTTTTCATTGTTATCGAATTATCGATGGCGCAACTTTTTTGCATGCCAATTAACTTGTATTTGTATAAAAATACGATATTTTTATATTATCATCTATCTGCAGTTGACACCTAACACGCCAAAGGCAAATGCGAAGCCAGAGAAGTAAAAAAAGAGAAAAACCGAAACCCGGATAAAAACTGTGTAATCGCGACGCCGCAGGGCAACCAGGGTTATTTCTTCTCCTTTTTTTTTATTTTTGTGCTCGCTCGATGCGAACGCTGTCAATGCAGGAATTTCGCTGGCAGCGCAAAAAATCTTCGCGTTTTATTTGCACAATGTGTTTATATTGCGGCTCTGCATTGTTGCATTGCCTGTCCGTCCGTCCGTCCGTCCGTCTGTACGTCCGTCCGTCCGTCTGTACGTCCGTCCGTCCGTCCGTCCGTCTGTCTGTCCGTCCCTGGGAGTCTGACAGTCAGCCTGCTCGGCTGCCAACCCGGCCAACTGTCTAACCACACATTTGGGTCAAATCCCACAAAATGAGCATCAATCAAAGGCAAATTGTGCCTGCAACATGACGAAAGCCTCCGATGTGCGTGACGAGAATGGGGGCGGGTCGTGTGGGCAATGTGATCCCAAGGGTGCGGCCCTATCGGAAATAATTGGGCTGCTTTTGCATCACAGTTTTTGCCAGTTTTATCGTGACTGAAATTAATACTGAACTTGTGCGGGCTTTAAGAACGGCAGCACGAAATTATTGAAAATTCTATGAAATAGCACAAGGAAAATCTCGCGCGTTTAACAACACTGAAAACTGGTTCGAAATGCGTTATGCAACCATGAAATGTTTGAGGATTATGCAGCGACTTTTATTCAACAAATATTTTTGGTTACAAGCATTTACCAACACTGTAAACTACTTTAATTCCTTGAAATACGTTTAGCAACATTGAAAACGCCTGTGAGCAGGCTACAGTTTTTTCTTAGCTGTATTTCGGAAATAAATAAACGCCAAAAGGAAAGATAACGTTTCGATTAAGTTTTTAAAATGTTTTTAAGTTAAGGTTTGAAGTAGGCATAGTTTCGACTCGGATTCCTTAAGCACTTGGCATGAAAAACAGTGAAAAACCCTAAAGAAGTTTCGAAATTGATTGAAACCAGATGAGTCTAAAGAAAACCCTTTCGAAGAACCATGACATTTGACGATATTCGAAATCACGCTGACTGAGTGCGAAACTACGTGGAAACGAACGGATTTGCCATGAACATATTTATAATGACCTCCATTTGCGCTTAAAAAGGAACAATTCAACGAACTTGTTTCGCACATTCCACATTTGTTTATGCTCTCAAAGCAGATGCTTTTCCCTCCGAGCCGAAATGCAGCGCAATACAAAGAACGGTTTAAGAGAACAGCTCGCTTTGAGCAGGGATGGGGAGGAGAGTGGGCGGAGAGCGGGGAGAGGGGAGAGGGAGTGGGCTGAGCAGGTTCGCATAATGTATAGAAAGTGTGGCAATCACTTACCGCCAGCGGAGTAGACCAGTTCACAAAGCTGGGCCACGATGACGAAAAGAGATGCGACTGTTATCCACATGACGGAGGCTTCGCTGTTTGCGGTGTGGGCGTTGATGCTGGCAATGATGCTGAACCGTTAGACCAGTTCGACGGGTAGATAACTCGATAACGCACTCGCTTGTTTAATGATGACTTGAACCTGCTACTGTTACTGCTACTGCTACTGCTACTGCTCCTGCTCCTGCTCGTGCTATTGCTCCTGCTACTCTGCTCCGGCTACTTGATGCTTGCTCTCACTCACATACGATTGTCGCGATTGCTTTGAAGCTCGAATGGGTTCCGGATGCGGTTTGTGGATCCGGAATCCACGGGTTTTCTGCTCCGCGGCTGCAGCAGCTGCCTTAGCTAATGGCGGCGGCAGCTAATAACGATGAGGTCGATGATGTCGCCGATGATGATGATGACGATGATGATGCCGATGTTGTTGATGTTTCCAATGTTTTCGATGTTCTCGATGTTGTTGTTGTGGTTGTTGTTGTTGTTTTAGCTAATACTGCGCCGGAGGCAAAGCTTTTCTTGTTGTTGCTGTATGGCAGTGGCGGGCAGACGTGACTGGCTGTGGCTGTGACTGTGACTTGGACTGTTCCTGTGGCTGTGACTGCGGCTGTGGCTGTGGCTGGGCTAACGTCGGTTTGCAGTTGGCAGTGACGCGATTGTGGCATCATTTCGCGCTGCTGCTGCTGCCGGCCCCGCACTTCCCCCGCCGCCCCTTATACTACTCTGGCACTTGATTGGCGGTTCGATCACTCGTTACTTGTACGGTTATCCAAAATAACAATTGGTATAACATATATGCACCACAGTTCACAAATATCAAAAAAAAAATATATATTCAATTACTTGTTCGCTTTTCACTGCACTTTAAAAAAAATACATCAACATTTGCGGGTCAAAGGTTGTCTCGAAATTGACCTGAAAGTATAGAGAGTAGAGCAGACATTAGTATAGGATATAAATAGTGGAAATTATGTGATATATGTGAGTTGTTATTTATTTGTTAGTTTAGTAGAAATTTAATTATATTTTCTGCTATACAGGAAAGTAAGATTTAGATAAAACAGCTAGGAAATTATTTGGCAGATTGTAGGATATATGCGGAAATTCGCCGAAGTAACGTTGCCTGCACTTACAGCTAACTGCGATTTATCAGATACAATTTATAGAGTTTTGTTTTGAGTATGCGAAATACACCTATGCACGCAAGCACACACTCCGATTGTTCCGGCCAATCACTGCAGCACGACTAAGCTATCGACGCCGTACGAAGCGCGCGGTAGCTCGTTTTGGGGCAGGCACAGCAGCCCCGGCACTGTGGAGCAAACTCGTGCTAAATGTGCATAAAAAAAACAACAAACAAAAAAAAAAAACGCTACGGGAGAGAGCGAACGCGCGAGCGAGCGAGCGAGCAAGAGAGCGTAGAGTGTGTGAGCAGGCGCGACGAGGCGAGGTGTGTGCGGAGAGCGAGCGTCGGGTGGACGACTAAAATTTCCAATGAAATGTAATCGGAAATTTGATTTTCCTAGTTGCTGCTGCCCGTAAAAGTTCGAGCAGAGTGAACTAAAGTTCAGCTCAATTATGCTGCGCACTGTGTTAATTACACCCATTGTGTGTGTGTGTGAGTGTGTGTGGCACCGTAATTAGCCAAGGGCAAGCAGCATAAAGGGGTCATAGTTAAATCGCAACAGCAACGGTCGCCTAAATAATTAATTACGGAAACCCCCTGTACGACGGAATAGATAGAGCCCAGTCGGGCCGCATCTCGCCCTCCCCCGAGTCGAGAGTCGAGAGTCGAGAGCCGACTAGACCAGACGGGGCTCAGTCAAGGGTAAACGAGTACGAATACAAGTGAATACGGCAAACATAGTATATAGTACATACTATATGTGTCCCTGAATAGTTGTGGCGCGAGACGCCACCTGCGGATGCGGATGCGGATGCTGCTCGTTTAGCGTCGCGTTTTTCGATATTTACTTTCATTTGTCTAATCGTTTAAATATTGTAGTTCGCCCAGAGTTGCTTGACAATCGCCAATCGCCAATCGACAATCGATACTCTGCCTTTGGCCTTATCGACTTAATTACAGTTTGCATCTGTGGAAACATTTTCATTAATTGTTTAGCTTATCTGACATCGACCAATTGCAATAATTGCTTTCGCGTATGAACACTTTTGGTATGTGATTAAAAGCAATTTACATACGCAGGTACTATTTATTATTAACTATCGATAAATATATTTGGCAGCATCGAGAAACATATTTTGCGGCATTGTTTTGCTTATTAATTTCGTTGGTAGTAACACTTTACTAAGATCATGCGATAGCTGAACTATCGATACGATAGTATTTGCAACTATCGATAGTCATCACAGCAATTTGTTTGATTTTTGAGCAACTGCAGAGTCAAACAATTTTCGATAGCCCAACATCTTTATGTATCTATGTTATGCATAACCAAACTCGTATCTATTGGCTCACATAAACCACAACTATTCCCAGTGAGAACTCAATAAAGTTCAGCCAACTTTCGGGCTCGTCCACCACAACCCCCAAAACTCGGGCCATCGAAAAAATAGTTGAGTATCTTCTGCATTGGACAGAAGTTGACCCTATTTTCGGGCGAAAGAAGATACGCTGTCGTCGCACGTGGAACACAGCAAAAGGTTCCGCTTGCTCCACTCGCCACGTACCGCGCGCCGCGTGCCGCTGCCGCGTTGCGGTGCTGCACAACAATTGCAAAATTGCTGGCTGTGGCAAACGCGAGCGCGGTTGAAAGTTTGATTGTGGTTTGTGCCCGTGGCCGACGCTGGCCACATACATAATCCGAATTTGGCATCGCATAACCACCCTGTTAATGACAGCCGCAGCAGCCTCGGCAAATGGGAAACGGAAAATGGATGGAAGGGCCGGAGGGGGGATCGGTAAGAGGCAGGCTGTACGCCGGACAGCGGACTGCCAAGTTGCCACACAGCTCCAATCATGCGGCTGCATAATCACACGGCATCAGAGCAGGTTTCTACCCAGCACCCAGGGCACCTAACCGAAGGTCGGGTATATCGAGCTTTAATATGCAAGTATTGAAGGGTGTTACGTATATTGTAGGGTGTAATATGATTTAATATCAGTGTATTGTGCATTAGTATGCGAGTGGAGAGCTTGGGTTAGGCCTGTAGCCAGGCAAGTCCGTTCTATAACTCAATTGGGGACACACTGAGCTAACTGTACTTTGTAGTACTTAAGTGTGCCCATATTCGCTGCACTATCGTTAATTAAATAGATTATGCTATCGATAACCCTAACGATAGAACGAAGTGTTGTGCAAGGCGCGAGGCAAGACCGGACGTAAATATGGTTAGGAAGAGCTAGTTGTTTAGCCATATGTATAACTCTATTTACCTAGCTTTATATCTGTGTATACATTTTGATCATATCTATGTATTTATCTTTATCTATCTTTCTTACTAAATATCTACATATCAAAAAGAGTATATATATATATATGAAAATGTTTCTAACTATCTATCTTTTATTTTTCGTTTATATATTTCAAACATATTTCATTTATCTATCTATCTATCGAAATCTTTATTCATTAATCTATATATTAACTATATTTCTTTTCATCTTTCTATTCATTTATCTATCTACATATCTATCTATCTATCTATCTGTCTAACTATCTAACTATCTAACTATCTAACTATCTAACTATCTAACTAATTAACTATCCAACTATCCTACTATCTAACTATCTATCTAACTAACTATCTATCTATCTATCTATCTATCTATCTATCTATCTATCTATCTATCTACTATCTATCTATATATCTGTCTATCTATGTGTCTATCTATCTATTTATCTATCTATCTAGATATTCATTTATCTATCCACTATAGATAGTTAGATTATCTATATATCTCTCCATCCATTTATCTATCTAACTATCCTTCTCTCCATCTATCTATTCGTTTAGCTAACTATCAATCTCTGCCTCTCACGCAGGGTATCTTCGCGTCGCGTTCATTGCCTGCTCTGCCTGCCCATTGTGCTGTAGCGGTCATTGTTTTTTTTTTTGTGTTCCTGTTTTTTTTTTGCTTTTGGGGTTCGGCTAGGGGCGATCTATCTGCTTTGCATAGGCCTCAACGCGCAATAAACCGCAAAAATTCCAACTCGTGGGGTCGCTTTCCCCCCCCCCCCACCCCACACGCGTGTAAGTGTAAATGCACGAGTGTGTCAGTGAATGAGTGTATGAGCGAGCGAGTGAGTGTGTTTGTTCACTTGTGTTCGCGTTCGAGCCGCCCGTGCTACTGTGTGTGTGTGTGTGTGTCTCTATGCCAACCTCGGACTGTGAAAAGTTTGCTGTTGCTGTTGTTGTTGCTGCTGCTGTTGTTGTTGTTGTTGTTGCTGCTGTTGCTGCCTGTGCCTGCTCTGACATCGCTTCGAGCTGATTTTGCGAACATTTATGCCTGGCTCGATGTCGGATTTATACGTAAGCCCCCAAACGCTTTGCTATTGCGCTCTGGTACCTGGCCAAATGCTGGCGAGCTTATTGAGTTCATTTCGAATACCTTTTGCGATTATAAAATGGACAGCAGCGGCAGGCACGGTCGCAGCCTCGAGCAGTGGGCAGTGGGCAGTCGGTGGGGCGGCAGTCGGGGGAACAGCAGGGGGCGTAACTATGTATCTCATACATAATGTAAGATGTGTGTATATACATGTCTCTCTCTTGCTCGCTCTAGACGTTTTTTGTGTATTGACTTGACGGCACACCGGGCGTATGATTAATTTAAATTTTCTTGCCGCTTTTAAAGTGCGGGTGCGTGTAGGAAAGACGCGCTGCAGAAGCCCAAAAACCAAAAACAAAACGCACACACATGCACGCACACACACACACACACACACACACACATACACTCAGCGCGTTGGCAGCGGCGTCTGGGCCACAGCAGGCCGCGATTCTCGCACGCTCTTGCTCCCTCACGCACATTGTTTTGCACACTCTCTATCTTCCTGTCTCTCTTTCCCTCTCTATACTTCTCCCTCGCTCGCTCCTGCTCTGCCACTCGCTCTGCCTGGCATGCAGACGTTGTGGAATCCGCTGCCCGGAGGCTGCCCAGCTGCCTGCGGGGTCCGGACGTGCGCCAGGCGCCGCTTGCCGACTACTTTGAGACGAAAGCACACACACACAGGCTGAGATGTGACGAATGTGCCACACACACACACACACACACACGCGCACACAGGCATAGGCGTGCAGCTGACAAGCGAGACACAACTCTCTCTCTTGCTCAATGCGAGCGCGTGTGAGAGCACAGAGCGCACGTTGCTTTTCCCCATATTCCCTCTCACCATTGTTGCTAGCTCGCTCATTCGCTTATTCGCTCTCTCTCTCGGCAGCATCTGCAGCCGCCTTCGACGCATGCCCCGAAAACGCGCCCAAACCGATGGGGCCTTGGCAAGCCTTGGAAGCTGGCCAGGAGCGGCGCAAGGAAAACCTTAAAGCCGCTGTGTTACGTCTTCGCCAGCCCGACGGATGCTGATGGCTTTGACGACGGCGGACGGCTGCATTCAATATCCAATTAACTAAAACGCCAGCGAAGCCGTCCCTTACTGACCTCCCTCCCCTTCCCACTACGCCTCGCTCATCTCGCTTGGCTCATCCACTTCACGCTCGCTGCGTGGCGGCCGAGCCAAATCCCCTAATCTAATAGCGGACGGACAAATGGCCCGACGGGCGAAAAACAATTTTCGCATCACCATTGACAGTCATGCGCAGCGTGCGTTGCCTCCGCCGTCGCCATCTACCCCGACCCCGACATCTACAGTCATACACCTCGCTGATGGCGATGGCGATGGCGATGGCGATGCGAGGCACGATGGGAAAATCTTTCGGGCATTTCGCAGAGCACTTGTACAATTAGAAGCATATGTATAAGGTATGAATATACGTATATGAATAGTATGAATATATCCATATATTCATAGTACGAATACATGTGTGCTATGAATACATGCATAGAGCTCGGAAACACGTGTACATACAGGAGTAGCACGATTGATTGCATGGCATTAATGCATTCATGGTGTGAATAGAGTTGAAGAGATGTTTATATGTATGCATCAAATTTATGTGCAGATATATATATAGTTATATATCTATATAATTTATTTTACTAACTTTTAATTTAACTTATATAGTTTACTGTATTTAAAGGACTTTAATGTATTTACTTTATTATTTTTATTACGTATACTTGATTTATTTTATTTTGATTTCATTTTTTTATTTTGTATTCATATGTATATATAGACAACATTTAATTTACTTTATCAATAATTGAATTTATAGCATTATACTTTACTGTAATTTACTAAAATAGTTTAATTATTTTTTTCAATTTATTACGTATAGTTGATTTATTTATTTTACTGCATTTATAGCGTATACTTAATTTCCTTGATTTATGCTATTTATTTCATTTTGTTGTTCAAATATTTTACATTAAAGTAAGCCATGTTCAACCATAGTTATTAATAATAAATATTTAAAGATATTTATTAAAATAATTAAAGTAATTTATGCATAAGCATTTCATCCTTTATTTCATTTTATAAATTCATTAAATTTATTTAATGTTTTTAAAGTATTTAATTTATTTAATGAATTTATTTAATAGCTTTTATTAAATCTTATTAAATATATTCCATATTCATTGACTTTATTTTTATATTAAGTTTAATTTAATTTAATCAAATTATTAAAGTATTACTTTTTATTATTCATGCAATTCTTTGCATTTATTTAATTTAAATAAACTGTAAAAGTTCATTATCTTAAAAATACATGTTATAATTTAATAAAATTGAGCTATAATGTTAACTCTATTTAAATCATTGTGTTGAATATTATGAATATGATAATAACAAAGAAACTCGCATATGGAAAGAGAGTCGCTTCGCACGATCGTTGAACTGATCAAACCATGCAGCACATATGGCAGATATATTTTATATGCAACATGCGTGCTTCCCAACAACATTGTGATCTTCTTGCACACCCCCCCCGGCCAAGCAGCAAACACACACAACTACATTCACAGCGGGCAGTTGTGTCATACTACGCGGCGTATGCGTAATGCAGGCTGCACGTGCACGTGCCGAGGCACGTTGCTCGCGTTGCATGGTTGGTAGATTTAATTTTGACAAAGTTGCCAGACTGGCGTTAGAGGCGCATGCAAGTGGCCAAAGTTGCCAGACTGTGCGTGGGCTGCGAGCAAAGCTAATCGCGATTTGCGACAAGCGTCGATTGCGACGATGTCACGCGTCACGCTCAGCTGAACAACATTTTTAATAACTCAAGTTTCGCACAGCAGCAGCACACGCACACGCTAAGTGCGTGTGTGTGCGTGTGCATGCAGTTTTATGGCGGCGCCTGAAAGCATGCAACGCTTTTTGCCCATTTGTTTGTTGACCCGGACAAGCGAAACGGCATGCGTTGTGTGTACACACTGAGCGTGAGCGCGAACGTGTGTGTGTGTGTGTGTGTATGTGTGAGTTTAAGTGTGTATGTGTGCACTACAATTAACAGTTAGACTATGCTTACCTTGCCGTGCCACGCTGATGTAATATGTATTTATGAGATATTCATACATGCATATATAAATTTCGATTTCGATTTCGATTACGATTAGACGAATTCGATTACGCTGTCGATTTCGATTTGATTAACTCGATTTCACACTGCATGCACAGCAAGTTAATTTGGTATTGCGGGAGGGGATCCGCTCTCGCTCGCTCGCTCTTTCTCTCGCTCTCTCCCGCTCTCACTCTCTCGTTTGCCAGCCTCTCCTTGTGGCACACTTAACTACAATGAACACACTTTTATTTTGTTTGTTTGTTTTGCAGCAGAAAAAAAAATGGCAAAAAATCTTTACAAAAATCGCATATTTTCTTATTTTTCTTTTGGGTTTTCCGCAACGCTTGAACGAACGTTTTTCTGGCTAATTTTACTACTAGCTTAATTTATTTATTTTTATGAATTATTTATTTATTTGTACGCGTTTTGCTTTTTGTTTTACGCGTATTAAAGTTGCAGCAGCTTTTGCCCGATTGCTTGGTTAGGGGGTTTCGGTTTTTTATTTATTTTATTTTTTATTTTTTTGGGTTTTGGGTTACGGTTTGGTTTTTTGGGCGGGTTGGCGGGTCTCGCGTTGATTGAATGCGCCTGCTCGCCGAATCGCAATTTCTCTGTCTCTGCTGCGACTGCTGCTGTGTGTGTGTTTGTGTGTGCGTGTGTGTGTGTGTGTAATCGCCTTGCTCTGCTCTGCGCTTTATCTCTGCACGTTTGTCATATTTTCTATGCTGCTGCTTCTTGCGCTTTTTCCTTTTTCTCGTTTGTATTTTTGCTGTTACTTTGCTCGAGCTGCGCTACGCTGGCTGCGAATCTCTCGAATTTTGCATTATCCCAGCAGCAGCTGCATGCGTGACGTGCGAGCTGCGAGTGTGTGTGTGTGTGTGTCTGTGTGTGTGTGTCTGTTTGTGTGTGTTGTCTATGTGTGTTTTGTCTCTGTGTTGGCTTTTAATTGAATTTGTGTGCGCTTTTACAGCTGCCTGTGACTGTGTCGCTGCCTGCGCTGCTGTGCGTGTGTGTGTGTGTGTTGTGGCTGTGTGTGTATTGTGGCTTCGTGTGTGTGTGTTCTGGCTGTGTGTGTATGTTGTCCGTGTGTGTGTGTGAGCTGCTGCTGCGTCTGTTTTGTTACTTCTTTTTGGGTGTGCGTTGTGTGTCTATGTTGCTGCTAGATGTGTGTTTGGTGTGTGTGTGTGTGTGTGTGTTCTGTGTGTGTGTATGTGTGTGTGTGTGTTTGTGTGTATGTGTGTGTGTATTGTGTCTGTGTATGCGTGCCTGACTCAGACTCCGGCTATGGCTGCGGCCGTTGACAGTTGTTGTTGCCGTGCCGTGCCGTGCTACGCTACGCCGTGCGTGTTTATGTGTATGTGTACGTGTATATGCGTGTGTGTGTGCGGTAGATGCGGTATGCGATGCGTGCCCTGTGCGCTGCCTGCTCTGCGGCACTGTTGTATATTATGCTTGTCGCTGTCGTAGCCGCTTATCGTGTTGTCGCTGTCGCTGTCGCTGTCGCTGTCGTTGTCGTTTTCGTTGCTGCTGCTGCTGTTGCTGTCGTTGCTGCTGCTTCTGCTGCTACTGTTGCCGTTTTATGCTGTCGTCACCGTTAGCTGATTTTGCCCGTTGCCACTTTCCGCGATTGCAAACAACGTTCTAAAGCGCTCGCATACGTCTGCAGGCTGCAGGACTGGAGCACGCGACACACAGCGTCAGCGACACGCCGAGCTCGCACGAGGCCAGGCACGAGGCACGACGGTGTCAACCAGCACGCAGACGCAGTGACAGGCAGAGGCGTCGCTCCATGGGGGGGGGGGGGCGGTGTGCACGCAGGCTATGCTGGAGCAGCCGGCGACATGAGTCTCGCACAGCATCACAGTGCGCGCGCTCTCGCTTCCACTCGCTCTCCCACTCTCGCGCTCGCTCTGCATTCAGCTGCCTCTCTCGCTTAGTCAGCACGCGCTCCCTTCCTCTTGCCAGCCCTCCCCACCCCCTCTCTCTGCCCCTCGCTACGGCTCTCTCGCTATGTAGGCCAAGCATCGACGCCCCTTTATCTAGGAAAAATGGGATATTTTGTAGATACGCCAGAGCAAAGATACACACGCTCACACAGCCAGGCAGGCAGGCAGCCCCACTGGCCCCAAACATGGGGAACACACTCTCTCATTCTCTCCCTCTCTCTCTCTCTCTCTCTCTGTCTCTGGTCGCACTCAGCGACGCTTGAAAATCGTAGTCAGGCGAAAAAATTAAGTTGTTTTAGAGTTAATTCGAAAAGTTTTGGAAAAACTTTTAATTGGTTAGGTGTTTGGCCTGCGCTTGTTTTTCTTTCCATTGTTTCAGCGTGTCGCTGGCACTGCTGGCAACTACCTCGCTGCCGCTGCCGCTCCCGCTCCCGCAGCCACTGCCACTCCCACTCCCTGCCCGCCGCAGCACACGCCCAGCGCGGCGCACGCCGCATCGCTTGACGCGACGGCAGCACTAGCAAAGTTCCCCCAAGATATTTACCTACAACGATTATCGAGAGTGCTGCGGCGCGGGCAGATGGTAGGAAAGGGGGTGGGTGGAAGGGGAAGGGAAAGGGGAGGATGGTAGCCAGAGGGGAGCGACAAAAGCTGAGATTTAATGTTGCGATTTTATGACTAATTCTGAGATGCTGCTGCTGTTGCTGTTGCTGTTGCTGTCGTTGCTGCTGCTGCTGCTGATTTTTCATATTGTTGTGAAAGAGCAGGGAGTGAGCACGGAGGGACGTGCAGTGCCTTTTGCTGTTGCTGTGCGCGCTTAAATTGAACCCTGACCTCGGCAATAGTAATAAATATTTTCAACACTGGCGCCTTTTTTCGCGTGGCTTGCGCTACTTAGCGTGCTATAACTGCGCGCGCCTGTGTGTGTGTGTGTGTGTGTGTGAGTGCCTGCCTGATAAATATGTGCACGAAATGCACAAGGCACACACACGCACACACGCGCGCATAAATTGAGGAATTCCGGCTGGAAGGCAAAGTCTGACAAATTGAATATTTCCATGAATTGAATGCTGTCAAATTCAATGCGATACGATTTGCCAATCTAATCATGGCTACAGCAGTCTAACAGCGCAGCGCTGCCCCGCCTACGGCCTGCCTGCCGCCTCGTCGCTGCTCCACACACAGCCAGGAGCGCCCTAGACGGGAGCGCGCGCGCAACACCTTAAATGCTTTACACACACCCCGAGCCATCCCGGGCCATCCCGGGCCATCCCGAGCCACTTCATCTGCACCGCCCCCCCCCCCTCACTTCAACTAACACTTCCCCCCACTCTTACTTCATTTACCGCCGCGCACACAGCCCTGACAAAATGCACAGTTCAGGGCCCACTCGGCAGGCGCCATTTTGCCCCCCGAAGCACCCACTGAAAAATACGCGCAGCCAATTTTGGTGTGCGCTCGAAACTATGCAACACTTTTTGGCTGCGTGTTTGCCGCTTACAAACCCGAGCAACTTCACGGCGCCGCAGCCTGTGTGTGTGTGTGCGTATGTGTGTGTGCGTGTGTGTGAGTGGGCAAACCTTTGGGGCATACATAATTAATACCCATTGTAAATGGACAGGGGACTGAAATGCTTGGACAATCAAATGAGAAATCAAAAGGCGCACAACAAACGCACACACACGGGCACACTTGTACTGCCGCACTCGTACTACCGCACACAGACACACATTGAACTTTGCCCTCAGCCGCCCACGCGGCGTCACTTGGCGTTGCCTCGCGTTCATTGCCTTTTGTTGTGCCCACACACACGCGCGCACGCCACACCTGTGTGTGCACACACACAGCAGTGTGTGAGGGGGGGTGTTGGCTGCAGGCAGGCAGGTGGACTAAGCGAGAACGAGAGAGCACATGCTACGTGTACATATGTGTTGTCTTTGTGCTTCATTTACAACTTTACACAACATTGTAAACATAATAACGAGGCGCCTTGCGCTGCTCCCCCTCCACACCCCTAGCATGCCTTCTGCGTTGCCAGATGTGGGCGGCGGGAGCGGGGGCAGGGAAGGTATGTGAGCACATCAGCTGCAAAGAGCGCTCTCGCTGCTCTCAGCAAGTGGCTGTGGAGCACCTGCCAAGAAGACCAACGCCAACTATTGACATAGTGACACAATCAGACCACACAAACAGCGACAGCGCAGCACACAGACACGCACACACACACAGGCACGCACACAAGACATACACAGCAATACTCTCTCTCTCTCTCGTGGCAGGGGGAGGGCTGCTGCGGTCGAAAAAGAGCGCGAGCACTAAATAAACACACACACCTTATTTCTCGCTGAATAACTAGGGCAGCAGCTGGAGCCGGAGCCGGAGCCAGAGACCGAGGCAGAGCAGAAGCAGAGCCGAAGCAGAAGCAGAGGCAGAGCGAGAGCATAGTCAGAGCCGCAGCAGAGGCAGAGACAGCGTCGGAGAACCGAACTGCGAGGCGAGCACAGTCGGAGTGCAGCCACAGACAGGGGGAGAGCCACAGCTAGAGAGCAGAGCATAGAGCAGAGCGCAGCCAGCGCTAGAGACCAGAGCCGGAGCACTTTCAGTCGCATAGCGCAGAGCCAAAGCGAGAGCAGAGCTGGAGCCGGAGCAGCAGTATATTCAAAACCTCAGCCAGAACCGAAGCCGTAGCCAGAGCCAGAGCCAGCGCCAAAGCTAGCGCCACAGCCGGAGCATCCTTGGTCGGCATCGCTCGGCTATGCCACGAGGCAGCATCGTCAGCAATGGCAGCATCCTGCGCCGAATCAGCGCCAAGCGGGCCGCTCCTGTTTATAGCGCGCTCTGTCGCACAGCTGCGCGCTCTCACGGCCTCTCTCGCCCATTGTCTCTCTCTCTCTTTCACTCTCTCTCCTCCTCTCTCTCTCTCCCTCTCTCTCCCTCTCTCTCCCTCTCTCTCTCTCTCTCTCTCTCTCTCTCTCTCTCTCTCTCTCTCTATCTCCCTCTGTGTATGTGCCGAGGATATTTTGTTGAGCTCATTGTTGTTGCTGCCATTTCCATTGTGTTGCCACAAGTTGGGACATTTTCAAACGGATGAGCAGTTGCTGCCACTCTCTCTCTCACACACACGTTCCCTCTCTTTCGCTCGTTTCGCTGCGCGAGCATAAGCATTGACATTTGCTATTTGTGCAGCCGGAATGAGCTTGGAGCCAGCGCGGCGACAGCGCGGGCGGGCGAGCCACAGCCTCAGCTCGCGCCTCTGCCTGTGCCTCTGCCTCTGCCTCTGCCTCTTCCCCCCTCCTGTCTGTGGAGGAGTAGGAGAAGTGGTTGCTCTGTCCGTACGTTCAACCATCCGTCCGTCGGATGCCTGACTGCGTGCCCAGCCCGGTTGTTGCTGGCAACTGCTGCTCGGCATAGCATGCCACATGCTTGAGATATTTTTAGTGTTTTGTCACACAGGGGCAGACATCTGTTTCTGAGATACTTTTACATACAAAGTCGCGCACAAATATAATTAAGATGTGGAGCAGTGGCAGTAGCAGTGGCAACAGCAGCAGAGGCGTCTGCCTGAACCTCCCCAAGACAACCGAAGCCGCAGCTCCTTCGCTTCGCATCTGCTCTGGCGCCCATGCCCAGCTCCAGTCTTCAGCTACACACGCACACGCAGCTACATGTGTATGTAAATAAGTAACAAGTACATACACACGTGCCTCCCTCTCCTTCTCTCTGTGTGCGTGTCGGGGAATTCGGCTCGATTGTGCCCCAAATGGTGTCCAACCAAATGTATCAATCAGTCGAGCTTTAAAGAACATAAAAAGAGCGCACAAAACAATAAGAATTCTATCCTAATATTCAAGGACACCCACTCACACACACACACACACACACACGGCACACACACTGCGCCCCAGCACTTTGGGGCAACTCAAGCGAGTACTCGTAGCGCTCGTTGAGTACCCCAAGATGCGCTTGCGTTGTCATCTTCAAGTTGATGCCGCCTTTTTTTACTGCTGTTTCTTCTGCCTGCTACCTTCTGTCTTCCCTCGCTCGCTCTCTTCCACTCTCCCCCCCCCTCTCTCTGTCTCTCGTCTTTCTTCTTCTTGCTCTTGCTTTCTTTACAGGCCTTGACATGACACATGTCTCTTGACAAAGCCCCCATAAGGATATTCCCAGGCGCAAATCTGCGGCACGCGCTCATTTCATTAAATGACGAAACAAACAGATTTTGATACATCACCTACAAATTTGTATCTATTACGTATATAATATAGACTTCGATATACATATGCGCATAATGCACACCTGGTCGGTTAATTAAATGGGCTGCTAGTGCCCTGGAAGGTATGCTACAGAAAAGAAACTCAGTTGTATAAACGCTTTTGGGCGTGGCGTTAATGAAACTCTGGGATGGAAATGGGAATGGGAATAGGGGTAGGGAATATTGAGATTAGCATGAACTCAGATCCAAAATTTCAATATAGTAGAGCCTATGCTTAATGCATTTTAAGGTTGAAGCTGCTCAAACCTTGACCTGCCAAACCAAAAGTTGGAGTTCATTTCGTCATTGTTTCACTCACGTCTAGTTGGGTCTTACAGGTCTGAGATGGGTCAGACTGATTGCTCGAGCCATGTGCAGCGGTCTATGTGGTCTGCCAGAAGATCAACCTTTCGAAAACGTTCAGACTATTCCCCAAAGCCGTATGGCCTTCATTCTCGAATCCTTTTGCGATCTACATATAGCAAGCCTTTAGTTTACCGTTCTATTAGTAGTTTCTAGTTTTATATATAAAATACAAACAAAAAACAAAAACAAGAACAACAATACACAAAAGTGAACAACACAATGCGCTGTCTGAATGTGTACTACATCTATTTCAAACTGATGTTTTCTAAGAGTTTTCGCAAAAAAAGAAATCACAAAATGACCTACGTAACATCGGTTCTAATGCCCGTGCTACTCTCGATCTTTGTTATCGTTTTGCGGACCGTTAACAAGCCTATGATTAAGAACATACCATCCGATTTTCGTGACGTCGAATACGATAAATGGTGGACGAACGTGATCAACAAGATCACGCTCAGACGGGAGCGTATGATCAACGAGCGAATAAAGTAAGTTAGCATTATGAAGCAGGTCAAGGCCAGACAATATGTGTATTTGTCTAAGATCAATTTACATATATCGTATACAGTTTCGATAGCAATGTATTCATACCGAAGATAATGCTGGGCTATGCTCCGAACACTACAATCGGCATACAGAAACTGATCGATGGCGTTTTGCGAAGCATTTCGTTTCAGCCGGAACAGGTCTCCAGCTATGCCGATTGCGATGAGCTACGCATACGTGCCTATTCGGAGCAATATATCGCCAGTGTGTGTTTTCACAATGTCGACGAGTCGCAACGCGGTCTGCCGCTTCTCTTTAACTACTCGATTCTAATGCCATCGGAGCTACGTTTCTACGAGGATAGCTGGATAGGCAATTTCTGGATGGCGAAAAATATATTCGATACGCTGCCCAACGGCTACGTGGAGGCCGACAATAGCTCGTACTCTTCCTATGTACGCGAGGGATTCATATCGTTGCAGTATTACCTATGTGCCGCGTATCTGCAAATCGCCTCGGGCAATGCGAGTATTCCTACAGTTATATTGCGAGAATTCGAGTTGGGAACCGATATCAATGAGCTGATCGCAGAAGGCGTCGATACGTCGGTGTTGGTCCTACTGATTGGCTTCATGTTCCCCATTACCGTCTTCACAAAGGTTAGTAGATACAAGTCGCAGGTTGAACTCCAGAGAGAGCACGTACGTTTAATTTGACGATATGTGCAGAGTTCTGGTAAGCCAGGCGGGCTTAACTGAGGATCAATAAGGTTTACCTGATTTGTAATCCACATCTGCTTTCTCTGCTCCAGGAAATTGTGGAGGAACGCGAACTTAGCTTGTATTTCGCATTGAATAGCAACCGGAGCGGTTCGAGAATTCAGTTTCTTGTCTGGTACATTGACGGGGTGTGTCAGCTGCTCATCGCTTGCTTCGTATTCACCGTGGTGCTTAAGGTGAGATCCATAAAATCCGTAGAGAATTCTTAAGCTGATTGCCTGCTAACAGGTCAACTGGATTGGCGTTAATTCGGTATTCCAGCATTGTCCGTGGTACGTAATGTTCACGTTCTTCGGCTCCTATATATTGGCAGGCGTGGCGTTCTCCATGCTACTGGCCGTCATTATTAAGACCACGAAAATGGTTGTGGCAACCATACCGGTTTACTGGCTATTGGCAACGCTGCCGTTACTCTCTGGCGAATCGCTCGAGACGAAATGGACGCACTATCTCTTCAGTTTTTCCCGTACGATGTTGTGTAATGTGACCATGTGTCGCGGACTGCGCAGAATTCTGTGCTTGGAGAGCCAGGATCCGGACGCGAAACAGACTGGCGGATGGCTGGCCAAAGACTATCTGAATTCAACATTGACCGGTAATGATCCGTCGCTTCTAATGTTCATATGTTACTTTTACATACAGACTCTCGTGTACTTGATACTTGCTCTGGTTTTGGATGCAAATTTGTGTCCCTTAACTCATTATGGTATCACGTGTAAGCCGTGTGGTAAGCTATTGACCAGACTAATTTGGAATCTACGGCGACGCAGGCGCCGTCTCAAAAGGGAGGAGGAAGAAACAGCCGAGTTGAATGAGAATCGTTCACGCCGTATATCCGAGAACACCGATATGCAAGAAAGATTAACCGAAATTATTAATCTATATGATGAAAACAAACAGTCACTGAACGAAAAAAGTGCCCGAATCTCGGAATCCCAACCACTCTCATCCAAGGTTGCTACAGCCAAAAAAAAGAAATCGCGACCCACTCGCAAGTCCAAGACCCTAAGTAGAAGTACTAGAAGTAGAAGTAGTAGCAGTAGCAGCAGCAGCATCAACATCACGAACACCCGGACAGAAAGCAACGTTCCCGATAAGGAACTGATGGTGTGGTTCAGCAACGAGGAATTGCAAGTGAAACGGCCCGAGGTGCACGAGAGTACCAAATTCTTTCTCGAAACATCCAGTCTAATCGAACAAAGCGATGATATGGACAGCGAGAGTACTGATGAGTCCTCCGATGAGACACGGCCGGTTGTAATCGAGTTTAAGAATGTCTGGAAGAAATACATACATGTATGTGTAGTACGTAATTTTTCACTTAAGGTTTATCTGAACGAAATTATGGTAATACTTGGGCACAACGGGTCCGGGAAGACGACGCTGCTGAATATGTTGTGTGGCAGGATAACAGCTACCACGGGCACCATATCCATTAACGGTTTCGATGTGAGCAAGAAGGCCACGAAAGCGTATGAACAGGTCGGCGTATCGCTGCATAATTTAGATGGTTTCAAGGATTTCACGGTCTTCGAGCAACTGGTTTATTTCTGCCGTTTGCGTGGTCTATCCATCGAGACTGCAAATCACGATGCACTCCTATATCTGGAGTCGGTGGACATGCAAGAGTTCAAGGATAAACCAATTAGACATCTGACCAATGGACAACACCGACTAACGATGGTGATGTGCGCGTTTGCGGGCCGCACAAATGTCGTGCTGCTCGACAAGCCTCTGGAGGGCATCGATTCGCATAGGCGGCGTCTCTTCTATCGCTTTGCCCTCAGGGAGAAGAGATTTCGCACAATTTTCATAACAACCAACATAGCCACTGTAGCCAGTACTTTAGGCGATCGCATTACCATTTTCGTAAATGGCAGATTGAATGTCTGCGCCACAGAGAGGATTCTTCTCAAGGTGAACATGAATGCCTTCCATGTGGTAAGTGCGTTAAGGCTTGAAACATTAACCAAATTCGAAAAATTTAAATATGTTAATCGTTCGTTTCGAGAAAGAGTTCACGCGTTCGATAAATGATCGCTAAGCGAACCAGTTGTGTTGCACAAACATCATAGACGAATAAAACTTATGAAGACATTGCAATGTTAAGTTTCGATAGGTTCTATTCACCTATGTGCATATCGTTGTTTGGTTAGTTCGATAATCAGTTCGATTTTTTGTTCATTCGAGTCTAAAAATTCCGTTATTCAACGTCAAACAAGCGCGCTCATAATTCCGCTGTTTCGCGTCTATTTCAGGTATGCTATTTTAGCGGACAGTGTAATTTTGATGAACTTTTCAACCATTTCGCCAGACACATACCCAGCATAGAACTGGAACTGAAAATGGCCGATTCGGCCATCTTTATGGTGGACTTCATTGATCTTAAACGATTACTCGAGCTAATGAAGGGACTATCTTCGATAAGAAAAGATTTGGGCCTTGACAGTTATCAGGTCAAGACGCCTGGGATTGATTTCATTCTGCTGAAGACCATGCAAAGGATGAGGAGAGTGTCGAAGCACGTCGCCAATCCCGAAGCTTTGTTCGCTCTGGCCAGGGAAATACGCGATAATAAAAGAAAAAACCGAACCACAAAGTCTGGTCGACTCAGGGCCCATATAACCGCGATGATTGTCCACGTAAGGGTTGTATTGCGAAAACGATTTCTAATGGATTTGAGAGACTATGCAATGCCGTTAGTTCAGATATTTCTACCCAGCTTACTATGCGGCTGGACACTGATCATGCCCCATCTGACCGAGGAACGTCGCATGCTTCCCACCAACACATTGACAATGGCCAGTTTTCACAATACTATTACTTTGCTGAAGCGAACATTAACATTGGATCCTATCTTGGCCGCCAGCAAGCACTACATGAGACAGTCGAATTTTGCTAACAATCAGAGGATTATCGAAATCGATGAACAGGATAAATTAATGGATTACATACGAAGATATATGAACAATCATCATCAAATTACCGATCTGAATTTCATTGTGGCCGCACTTTTCACCGACGATAACATTGTTGCCATTTTCAATGGCAACCTGAAGGATTCGTCGGCGATAAGTCTGAATCTGGTAATGGATGCGCTTGCTGTGTAAGTGTTATTCAAAAACGATGGTACCTTCCAATAGATCCGTAAAATTGCCTATATACATGTCACTAAGTATTACATTTACAGCGGCTTCGTTAACCCTAGTTCCGGAGTAAGTGTGCGAATGGAAAACTTACCGTTCTCAACGCTACACACAGTCCATTTATCCATTGGCATGAATAGCCTGGACTGGGCACTGGTCGTTATGATAAGCCTGTGCTTCTGCTACGCATGGGGACTGCCGCTGCTTAATTTCGGACTGGGCCGTAACACTCCGTACAGTCGTATAGAGATGATCGCCGGTATGCCATTTGGTACTTTAAGCATTGCTAACTTTATCTATGGAATGTTTAAGGTAGTTCTCAGTCTGATACCGTTGAACGCAGTCATCCTGTTATTCAACAATGAATTCCCATGGAATTCGTTTGACAATTGTGAGTCTTCCAAAACAAGTACTAGAATTAGACACCTTCAGTTTGTATGTTCACAGACCTTTTCCTTTATGTCATATTCATTATGGGAATATATGTACTATCTGTGGATATTGTCATTGCAAACTGGCTAACAGAAATCCGCATCGGCTATATAATGATTACAACCATCTACTCAATGGGCATTATTTTGTATCTGACAATGTATGAGACGCAAGGTGATGCTTCTATAAAATACAGTGATAAAACAATCCTGGCTTTACATCCGTTCTTTTCACTTGTGCGCGATCTAGTGGACAGAAATCACAATTCGGAGATGCAGACCATATGTGTCGATAAACAGACATATGAGACGAGTGTCTATCTGGAGCATTGTGAAAAAACACCCAACTGTTGTTGTAAGTATTATAGAAAGGTTTCGAAAAAGAGAGTAAATCCTGGCAGAATGTACAAAATTATTATACAAAATAAATAAGAGCCTCAAAATGAATGTGAGAGCATGTTAGATTCTGTGCATGGCAGTTAAATGCCTTGATAGGCAGCTATTGTTAAAAAAAACAAGCATCCCACAACACAAATTAGTCCCCCCAGACTACTTTTGTCATAAAAGTAAATGTTCGGCATTATGTTTTCATTTTTAGCTTTTTCTACCGGGGAATACTTGTATATAGACCACTTGTGGTCCACGTATCTTGCTATTGTGATGATATGGGTATTTCTGTATGCACGCCCACTCCTAAACGTGACGAAAAACAAGCCGTCAAATAGGAGGGACAAGTTTTACAGAGGCTGCGAGTAAGTACATCGTCAACAAATTGAAATAAATAGGTCGCGTCGCTATAACAACAATTGTCAACTAATGCAACTGTACCGTACCGATACCTGTATATATATATATATATACATATATATATATATATATATATATATATATATGTAAATTTAATACTCATATGAACTCTCGATATCTGGCATCGTTATTACAGCCCAGACAGTCACTTCGATCAAACGGTACTGCATTTCGGGACTCGAAGTGAGCCGGATAAGGCGTTGATCAAGGAGAAGATACAAGTGCGCACAATAGAGCGTCCGCTTATAAGGCATAAGGCGTTGAAAGTCGAGAACCTTAGTGTTTGCTTTGGTCCGAAAATTGTGCTGAATCACATTAACTTTCTTGTCGAACGGTATAGTATACTATAATTCTACTTTATACACAATCTATATACATATATAAAACTACTGGCTTTATCCCTTTTTACAGCTATCAGATCATAGCTGTGGTAGGCCAAAATTGCTCAGGAAAAACGGTGTTAATTAAAGCTCTCTTGGGCTGGTTGTCGCACAGCACCGGAACCATTATCAATTTTGGTCGGCATACATCTGATTACTGGATAGAAGAGGACTACTCGCATATCGGCTACTGTGCACAGAATAATGCCATAATGGACTCGCTAACGGTACTGGAGGTGATTGAATTCGTATTGCTCATACGTCAAATTAAGCAACTGCACAAATATGCGATATCCGTGTTGAGAATATTCGATTTGTATGACGCACGCTTCGATTTGCTGCCATACTGTAGTCGAGGAATATTAAAACGTCTGAACATTGCGCTCTCCATGATTAGCTATACAGGGCTCATTCTAATGGATGATCCATTTGCTTACTTGGATGAACCCGGCTTGCGTAGTATTTATACACTTATTGAAGCACAGTGTCGCAACGGTGCAGCCGTGTTATATACCAGCACCGATCCACGTTTCTGTGACTTGGCCAATCGTTCGGCGATCCTTAATCCGCCTAGCGTGTACACCATTGGTGATCGCCAGGAGCTGCAGTCGAAGCACTATTCCGCTTATTTCGTTGTCGAGACGTGGATCAAAACAGAAATGTGGAAAACCGTTTACAACGAATATCGTCCGATTCGAGTTTATTTCAGCGAGGAGGACAAAACATTTGAGAGATTATGCTCGATTGTAGAGTATATATTTCCCGATGCGATCATTAAGCAAGTATTTCAATCATTTGTTTATGATATTAAAAAAACCTAATGGATATGTTATTTTGCTATTCCACCAGGCGTTCAACAAATCATTATATTGCATTTTGGCTATCATGCAAATCGTATCCGATGACGTACATTCTGGAGGTTTTACACAAGCATAAGCAGCTCTTCTATTCCTTTTTAATATCCACACCAAGCATACGGTCTGTATTTGATACCATTTTGAATTCACCGAAAAGATCAGAAAGCGAAGAGTTTGCAGATGGAGATTTTTAATTGTATTTCCTTCGATTGATTTTCAATTTCGTTCTATTTCTAAGATTATTTCTAGTGTTATTATGTTTGTAAAATTGTATTATTTATCATGTCATGAGGCTGCTTCTCGACGGGTTCTGTTACAAATAAAGTTATTCTAACATCAATTAAAAAAAAAACAATGGGATAAACGCATTAGTTGAAACATTTTGTGCCTTATTTAAGACCATAGACATTTGGCAAAATTCGTGCTCTGAGCCAAGTTTTTTTTATCGAGCAGACAAGAGAAACAATTATTTTTAAATTACCAAAAGCGTCAAAATATATACGTATGCATATTTTTAGAATAAATAATATAATAAGCTCTGCAAGTGCAACCGGGCCGACCGATGTTCACACTTTCGAGAAACGTAGCGAAGAGAATTTAATACAATAGATCTCAATTAAAAATACAGTTAATCCACAATACTGTGTATAGATAGATATGGCGTTACAAGATACGATCTTATACTTTTGCTTTGTTTTCCAATTGTATTTCGGGTAATTATCTATACTTTATACACTTTAGATCACAGATCAGACCTTTATAAGGGTATACATGCTTCGACGCACACAACAGGCGGGGCGCTCTTCTTTTTTTTGCCGTTGTCAAAAACTGATAGGGTCTATTTAGAAGACACATAAAAAATATGCAAGTCTATGCGCTTGCAATGCTTGTTTTCTATCGTTTTATAAATAGGATCGAGGCCCAGAGCGAGTGCAGCACGCGTGCTCAGAGCTGAGAGGCCCATTGCATATGCCAGGAGGCATAATGGGAGGGGGGGGGGAGGGCAGGGGCATGTGGCATGAGGCAATATGCATATGCGAATTATTTTCAGCTGACAATTTTTTCTATGAACACAATTAGTCTGTGCGAAAAGTTTGAGTAAACTATTTGGTAGGCCTAGCCGGGGCCCAACAGCAGGATCAATATGCTTCCGGGTCAGGGGAAAACGACAACAAAACATGTCATTTGGCTGGCAATATTATTCGTCATATTGCTGCTGCCATTGGCCACACACGAGGCGCGTCGCAGCCGTGACCTGTGCGAGGGGTCAGAAGGCGATGATGCGGCCGATTGTGCGCAATCCCCCGAAGCAGTGGCAGCGGCAAGTGGGCGAAGGGTTGCACCACGACGAGCTAAATTTAAATTCCATAAAATCCAGCGCCTCGACGATGACGACGATGATGACGACGACGACGACGACGACAACGCAGACGGAGACGGAGACGATGAGAATGACAAAGATAATGGGTCCGATGAGGATGTAGATAAGGCGGACGAGAACGAAAATGACGAGTCCAGCAAAAAGGCGAATGCAAACGACGACGACGACGACGACGACGACGACGACGACGATGATGATGATGATGATGATGATGACGATGACGACGATGAAACTAATGCAGATGAGGATAACGATGCCGATGAAGATAATGATGATGATGATGGCGACGATGAAGAGGATAACGATGATGACGACGGAAATGATGAAAATACCGATGATGCAGATGATGAGGAGCCTTCGCTACTGCAGAGAATTATGAACATATTTACAAGCGATGCGGACACCGAGCAGGAGCCGAAAGCGGAGAAGGAGAGTCCATTCCAGTTGTCCAACATAATCAACTGGCTGCAATCGTTAGCCGAGCAAGCAGTAGAGCCGGCAGCTCCAAAAGGCAAGAAGGAGATCAAGAAAGCGCAGAAGCTGGTCAAGAGCGAAGTCGACTGGTTGACATATCTGAAACGTTGGCCCTTCAATAGCATATTCCCAGAGCCAGCAGCGCCGCCACCAACGCGTCGCACCGCCACGTCCCAAAGCAGCGCAGCTGGCAAAGCGAAAGCTCCCAGCAAGGCACCCAAGCGCAGCGCCAGTCAGAGTGAAGAGTATCTGGAGCTGCTCATCCATTCGCTGCCCGCGTTCTTTGGCAACGTGTCGGAGGCGAAGAGCGGCGAGTGCCATCAACAACTGGAGCTGCTGCATCGCCAGCTGCGTGCGCATAAGTTGTGGACCTTCCAGAGTAAGAAACACACACACTCTCTTCCTGCTCTATATCACTCATTCTCAATCCTGTTGCAGTGCTCGATGCAACCGGCAAGATCGGAGCTGGTCTGCTGCGTGGCAACATCAATCAGTTCGGAGACTTTGCTCAATGCATGGCAGTGTCCACTAGCGTCAAGAGCACGTCCGGTAAAGCGACGCGATTGTATGGTAAATACTGCCTGGCACAGATTGAGATGCGCTCCACGCAGGCGGATCTCAAGGAGGCTTTGCACTTGCTGCATGGACGCGGTCTTTGGCATGCTCATCTGAAGAACGTAAGTGCCAGCAGTGGGTCTACTACTGGTTCTCTATAAGACTCTCTCTCTCTCTCTCTCTCTGGGCAGCCCAAGCACTTTGCGCCACGCTACAGCATCGCCAATTGGGGCATCTGTCTGCCGCACGCCTGCTCCGCCCATGTGGTGCATAGCATCATTGAGACAAGTCTGCGTCCATACAACTCCACCGGCATTGAGTTCCACATCGATGTGCGGGACGAGCACTGCACCACAAAGCATCGCAAGAGCTTCGCCAAGCGACTCAGCAAGGATAACAATCTGGCAATGGGCATGTGAGTAGTGTGAGCCAGACATGTGGATGAACATCCAATTGATCCGAATCATTTCTGTACACAGCTTTGGCCTGGCTACGCTGGGTTGCACCTGCCTGCTGGCCATAGTCTGGGAGCAATGGGACTGGATATGTGCCAGACTATCACGTACACGTAACGACTCGGAATCTGCTGCTCCGGATGAAACAGAGAGAACGGAAGATCTGACTGAATCGACCAGTGAGGCTGAGGACCCTGCAAAGGCAGAGGAAGCTACCGAGCCGGCTTTACATTTGAGGATATTGAATGCCTTCTCGCCGCAGCGCACATTGCAGGAGCTGGTGTCGCTGGAGCAGCCTGACATTGAGTTTCCATTGATACACTTGCTTCGCATACTGGCCACGTTCATGATCTATGTCAATCTCAAGTTCATTATGGCCGGACATTTGCCGCTAACGAATCGCGATGCCTTCGTCAGCTCTGTCAATGGCTACGGCAGCTTGCCCTATCGCGTTCCCTTGATATACAGCGATCTACAGCTACTGCTGAGTGGCTTCCTGGTGGCTCACAAATTGTCACACGAAATGGAGACAACGTGTCGCTTGAGTTTTCTACGCAATGTGGCGACTAAGCTGGGTCGCTACATGCCCAGCATTGTGGCTGTGCTCGGCTTTCAGACCTGGGTATTGCCGCATCTTGGTACGGGGCCACTGTGGAGTCTACTGGTCGGCGAGAATGCACGTCTGTGCGAGGAGAACATGTGGCGCAGTGCCTTGAGTATACAGAACACCGGCGATCTGGAAGAAATGGTATATTATAATCAATTACAGTCGTTATGACTAAACTATTAAATACCCTGGAGTGCTGCATGTCCCCATCTACCACGCCTCCCACTCCATTTGCCCCGGATTGGCAGTTCCCCACTTTAATGCTCGCTTCATTGCAGTGCTCGCCCCTCATGGTCCAACTGTCCCTGGATATGCAACTATATTTCCTGGGCGCACTGGTTGTTTGGCTGTATTTCACTGACCCCGAAGCTGGATTCTTCCTTTGCGGTGCCTTTCATGCTGTCTCCGTTGCGGCACGCTATTCCCGCACGCATCGCGAGCACCTGGCACCATCCCTATTCCATGGCATTCAGTGAGTTTCGCTTTGTCTGCGTTCAATTCCTGCCAGTCTGACGATCTCTCTTTACGTGCACAGCCTTAGCAAATTCTATCGTACCGCCAATCTGATCTACACGTCGCCAATCACACGGGCCACCGCTTATCTGCTTGGCATTGGGGCAGGCTTACTGCATCGCAGCGAGTCGGGTGCATTCAACATGCCGGCGCGTTTCAGAAGAGCCGGATGGACGCTCGCCTTGCTGGCAATTGGCTGGTGCTTTTGGTCTACGGCGTCGAGTATGCGCAGCAAGTTCGTGTATAAGTCACTGGATGCCGCTGCCTATTTGGCTTGGAGTCCACTGATACTCGGCCTGGGCATCTGCTGGTGCATCTTGATGGCTCCATGGGATAAGAGTGTCGTGCAACGTTATCCGAACATAGCGCGTGCCTTGTTGCTTCTATCACGCATCGAAATACCACTACAGCTGGCGATCCATGTGGTTGTGCTCTGGAGTACAGCAAGCGTTAAGGAGCCACATCAATTTCAGGCTATGGACTTGGTAGGTGTTGCCGCTTTAAGAGATTAGCAATCCCTCCTTGATTCCTCCACTTCCTTACAGATAAATCTGCCGGAACTGTTATGCATCGTATGCTTCGCGATGCTTGTTGTTCTCCTAGTCGATTCTCCTGCGCAGCAAATCGGACAATTGATAATTGAGTTGAATTTCAGTGATCCTCTACTACCGACTGCGAAGGCAACACCCGCCGAGGATGCTGCGGTCGATGAGAGCACACAGCAACTCAAGTCGGATTCACCCGAGCCCGTCGAATCGATTTGGTCCTCTGATACAGACGCAGAGGAAGAGAAATCCTCCGACTAGTGTAATGTTTCAATTACATCTTTCTACCTATATACGTATGTATGTTTAGTTATTTTCATATTAAAAACTATTGCCAAACGATCGGAACGACAGTGATCTATTAAGTTAGCGGGAGTTAGAGAGTGTGAAGTGTCCTATAAGAGCCTTGTACCCATGATAGTGTTGCGCTCTCATCTGTGGCTTACCTGCAATACAAATGCTTATAGAGATTGGATATATACAAAACTTGCCTCACATATGTCCCATTCATAAATAAGTACCTTCAAGTTTATTGTTAAAATCGCAATGTTCAAGCAATACTTCAATGAAATGCGCGTGCTGCTCTGCAGCACTAGGAAACTACAATAATCCTAAACCTATTAGTCTTTGGCACTAGCCTGTCGGTGGCGCGTTAACGGGAGCGGGGCAGGGAACTGGGAGCTGGGGGCTGGGCGGGTAATTGGGCGGCATTTGGGTTTGCTGGAGCGATCAACGGTCATGGATAGCGGATACTACGCCTTCTCTTTAACTTTCCGCTGACGCAGCGTTTGGACATCCGAAGTTTTTGACGTCTTGTCACTCGATTTGGCCAATAATTGATCATCGGCATCGTCATCGATTCCAACATCAGCTATGTCGAACTTATCATCCAGGAAATTATACTCCTCCTCATCGCGTAAGCTACTCGTGCTCGACAATATCACACTGCTGGCTTTGGTCTGCAGCTGGTTTGTGAAGCGTGCGTATCGGACTTGCAAATTTCGTAGCCAGGTGGCATCGGACCAGTGGTACCAGCTGAGCAGAAAAACGACCAATATAAAGAATAGATTGGTGCTAATGGCTGAAAAGGGAGTACAGTTTAGAATGATATTGTTACAGCTGCAGGATCCACCATAAATCAGAACTTACCCACAATAGCCGAGAGAATGGGCCAGTTAAACATGATGTAACGTAATCCCGTAAAATCGGCCTCAATGTGCAATGTAACCGTATAAAATTGTATCTTTTGCGACTGTATTTCGACATAGACATCGGTTATGGGATGCTGTCGCTCCTCCAAGTAACGGGAAAATATCTCAACCGGCACCTTTTGGAACTCCTCGCGCCAGCCGAGCACATACAATGGACTCAGCGCCCACGTCGATATCATTCGTATCAATGGCGAACGATAACGCATCATGGCCGAGCGACAAGAATGACCCCACAGCATGGAATCGTAGTCGCGCATCTCGGCGCAAACCATAAACATGCCTAGCTCCAAATTTTGCGGCGATTCAGGCATATCAATGTTCACGATCACCTTGTAAGCTTGACCCACCATCAGCAGTTGTTGCTTCTCGGTTAGCGAGACATGAGCGTGCGGGAAGGTGCAGGGTGTGCTCGTCTCCAAGCAGGTTCTGTGCAAATCGAACAGAAAATTAATACGCAGTAGCATTTGTATATGTAATTTCCTGGATACTCACTTGAACTGCATGTGCACGGGACGTGTGTGCGATATTGGCGGCATGTAGACATAATAGAACACAACATATATGAATACGGCCAGCCAAATGATGAGAACAACGGCAAACGCGATCAGACCCAGGCGTAGTATGAGCTCGCGCAGTGTGTCAACCTTTTCATCGGCCTTGCTGCGGAAGCGATCGTAGACGTTCAATGTTAGATTCACAGCCGGCCGTACAAAGAAGCGACGGCCCAGGCCGAGTGGATCAAAACAGAATATAATGAAACGCAGAAGGAAATTCATGTTGCGCGTACCGGCCGCGTCGGGCTACAACAAATGGCGTCAGGTTTCAAACTGTGTTCAGGCTAATTAATGTACTGTGTAGTTATTGAGGCACACGCGCAGCGATAATGGATCGGCGATAATAGCTATTGCCGGATTTGCATGGTGTGAAGTTCAAACTCTGGACGCCCGAAGCAACCATTATCAGTTGTTAACAACTTGCAGATCTAATCAATGCGGAGCTGCCGCGCTGATTCATACAACATGCAGTAAGAGTTTATACGAACACTGAGCTGAACAAGTTCTGTGACAAATGAACCAAATCAAAACTCCCAAGCAGCTAATCGATCATTAAGTGAGTTTTGCACAAGCAATTTGCATTAATTAAAACAATCGATAGTTACATTTACAGCTGCATTGTCGTACAATGTTATTACATTAATGGTATTCACCGATAATAAATAATAAATCAATGCTTATATTTATGTTTATTAGAAATATAATGAAAAATTCCTATTTATGAATGATAATTTACAGGTTTTTTTTTTTTAAATATGAAAACTATGATATGAACAAAATTATAAGCAAGTGCATTCCGCCAAAATGCACTACTGTAATACGATAAATATTGTCTGATTCTATTGTAAAGAAATATCGATATGTTTGAGTCAGCAGTCATTGTAGTGTAACTAAATATGAGACCTGTATCAAAATAGTATTAAATATCAAAAGCTAAAGGAAGTACATAAGTTAGCAAGAAAGATAATGAGCAGCCACAGATATGGTGGTAGTGGTGGCGTTGGTGGTGGAGGAGGTGGCGGATACTACGGCATTGAGGTGCGAGGCATGCATCAACGCATATCGTATCCACATAATTACACGTTCGTCAGCAGCTGCGTGAAATACATGATATTTATAATGAATTTTGTATTCTGGCTGTTTGGAGGACTGCTCTTGGGTATCGGCATATATGCCTTTATGGACAAATGGGAGGAGGCCAACGGTTTGGTGAAGCTGGAGAACATATACGATGTGGTACTCAACGTATCTCTTGTGCTGATCATAGCAGGCGTAGTCGTATTCGCAGTCAGTTTCGCTGGCTGCCTGGGTGCACTGCGCGAAAATACATGCCTCCTTAAGTTCTATTCCATGTGCCTATTGATATTCTTTCTCGCGGAGATGGCCATAGGTGCGTAGTACCTCGATTTCTCTGTTCTATTATAACAATATTATTTTTCCTCTTTCCAGCAATCATTTGCTTTGTCTTTCCACAAAATATGAACACCTTTCTGGAAGAACAGTTCACAGAGAAGATCATTCACTCGTATCGCGACGATACCGACCTGCAGAACTTCATTGACTTTGCCCAACAGGAGTTCAAGTGCTGCGGTCTCAGCAATGCTGGCTATCTGGATTGGGGCAAGAACGAGTACTTCAATTGCTCATCGCCGTCGGCGGAGAAATGCGGAGTGCCATACAGTTGTTGCATTAATGCAACCGATACTATGTGTGGCTTTGGTGTCCAGAAGGAATCGGTTGTGGCCGCCGGAAAATTGATTTGGACCAGTGGTTGCATCGAAGTTGTTCGAATCTGGGCAGAGCGCAATCTCTATACCATTGCTAGCGTCGCCATGGGAATCGCCCTGTTGCAGTTGTTTGTCATGTATTTGGCAAAGACTTTGGAGGGTCAAATCGAATTGCAAAAATCTCGCTGGGCCTCGTAAGGATTCCATGCAATTTCTCGAAGGTCCTTTTTACCTCATTATTTCTTGCAATATATATACATTTGCGCCTTTTTTCTACAACTTACATATACATAATATTTGCCATAAGCAGCAACTGGAAAGGTTATCAATTTCTGGTCTCGAATATTTCGAAATCTTTGAATTGTGCAAATGCATTTTTATATTTTTATACGTTTTACCATATTAACATATGTCGGCCAATTAAAAAACGACAATTTATTATAGGACTGTACATAAATTGATAATAATCATAAGATTGTATTCTGTTTTTGTGTCGTAAATGTCTGATATTATACAAATAAAAGTAATTTTAAAACAATAAATATTAGCAATATCCGAGTATCAAGTATGTATTACGTGTTGTAAGGTTTATCAGTACAGCTTCCGAATGCTGAATGTTAATATTAAATTATATATATCAAACTATATCGAAAATCAAACATGCCTGCCTTTTACCACTTGAATGTCAAAAAGAAAATAAATTGAAAAAGATTAACTTAGTAAATTATAGATATCTGATATCTATTTACCTACTTTTCATGAATATACCGCTATCTTTTGAAAACCACTGCACGCACAAGTCCTTATCATTATTCGCAAGCAGTCGATAGCCCGAACTAGCGATAGTCACTTTATGAATGCACATATCGATAGCGATATCGATATTCCGCTAGTTCGGGCATTTACATACACACACACACACACACATACATAAACTCGTACACATGACAAAATACAAATAAAAATGAATAAAAGCTGCCCGCCTCGGATATATCATAGTTTAATAAAAGTGAGTAATAAACATATAAAATATTAGGAAATCGAACTAACGTCTCTGGTATTTAGCAATGGTGCCGACGGTGTGCAACCGAGCGAACACAAACAAACGCACAGGCACGGCCAAAAAAAAGTCCTGTGTACGTCGGTCTTACACAACCGCCGGATCCGCAATCTGTGAGTACGGACTTTATTGGTCCTCCCGATGCCAAATCCAATCTACGGCCTTTCGTACGGCATTACGATGAGACGGAAACGGAAATGGCCAGAAAATTGCGTCTATTGCGCATTGAAGTTGAAAAGTGGAACATGGATTTCTGGACGAAGCATAACAAACGATTCTATGAGGTTCGTATTTGGTATCTCTGAGGTATTTTTAATACACCTATTGGCAAGAGACGTCACGCTGACTAGTGCTCTCTCTCTCTCTCTCTCTCGCTCGCATCCATTGAGAGTTTCTCATTTCATTTCATGTTTCCAATCAAAACCATATAGTAATTCAATTTTATGCGAATTATAAGGAAATGTGTTTATTTTGTTCTTTTTGCAGGAAAAAGAAGACTTCATACGGCTACACAAATTGAACGGATCCGACGAAATATCCGCCGATCAAATGAGTGTGTTCTACAAATCGTTTTTAGATAAAAATAGGCGCATACATATGATGTACAATTTATCATGGTATTTGAAAAACTTTGATATGCTTACGTTAGCGTTCGCAGTGCAAGTGCAGAAAACAATACATCGACTTAGGAGAAAGTCTTAGGAGAAGGCTAATCGAAACCCGTACAGTACCCCGTAATAGTCTACGTACATATTGAAATGTATGAATTGTTGACTACAAAATACAAAAAAAAACAAAATATATTCGGTGTAAATACATAAATTTGAATTTAGTTCAATTGTTTCTCTATCGAGGAAAACAAATAAAAAAATAAAAATATAATTATAATAACAATAGTTACTATATGAAAATAAACAACAATTAAAGGAGAATCAGATGTTAAAACATGTTGTTGTATAAGGTTTTTAAAGTGTTTACATTTACTTAAAAGTTAGAGATACACTTGCTTTGATAATTGTATTGTTAAAATAGAAATGAAATTAAGTAAAAAAATACATTCAAATTGGATGTACATCAAATAAATTACTACACCACTTGGGAAGATGTTGTTTTTTCATACCATGTCTCTTCCTGCACAGTCTCGTAATAACTAATAAACTATTTAATAATAATCATAATAAACAAAAAAAAACGAAGGCACACCCAGGTCTGATAATACACTCCTTTCGTTTTCTATATATTTTGCTCAGTCTCCTTGCGTGTTTGATTCAACAGCGAAGAAACGATTTCTATTCGAAGTGGAGAGGGTCCAGGTTTGGGTTTGAAAAATGTACATGTAGATACGAATCATCGATTGTGGTGTAACATATAAAATACAGGCTTAAGCTTTATCTATAAATTATTTATGCATGAAGTTGCTTGTTGTTTGTTAATCTTCACATTTTAAATTTATACTACAAAACATGTTTGGCTTATGAGCAATAGGATACAAATTAGCTAGAATGGTGCGCGCGAGAAGCGCATTCATATCGGGGGAAAGGGGTGGGGCACATACAGATAACTTACAATTTTATATATAGTATAGATACCATATATATAAATATAAATATATATGCCATTTAAACTGTAGATATACATATATATGCATACATATAAATATAATAAATATATATGTACAAATATATACTGCTTACGACAATATGCTAATTTAATAATGATGTGCTACAACAACTATGATCAATAACAACAATTCCTGTTCACTGGGCCTCACACTATTATATCCGTGAACCGCTGCCGATTGTTGTGATGGTGTATGTGCTGGTAATGGTGTCGGTGTCGGTGACGGTGACGGTAACGGTGTTATTACAGGTGCAGGTGCTGGTGCTGGAGATGATGATGATGATGATGGTGCTGTTCCTGATCCTGCCGCTGCTGCTGCTGCTGCTACTGGTACTGGTCTCTAGTTCATCCATTTACGACAATTGGGCGCACCACAAGCGCAGGGTATTTTATGCGCATCGTCCTCAATATCAAACTTGTAGTCATACGACAGCTGAAACAGATACAAGACCGTCGCCTTTGAATGTCGTTCGGCAAATGAAAGAAATCAAGACTATGCATACCTCTTCGCCTCGAAAGATTTTACGCTTCGCAAAAATGATGATGCGCACATCGCGATCGACTTCGACAATTTCCGTCACACAGTTCGGATTGCACGAGTGATTGATGTAACGTGCCAAGCCGCCGCTGAGAGTGGCATCGACAACACGATCCTCGTCCAAGCGGAACATATAAATACCACGATTCTGTAAGAGAGCAACGAGTTCATTTAATCTCTCTCTCTCTCTCTCTCTCTCTCAGCCGCCGTCGCTTACCTTAGACTCGTATTGCTTCTCTCGTATCTCCGACACCTCAGTGCGTATCACTTCGCCAATGTACTCTATAATCATCGTGTGCTTCTCGATGTCTCGCGCTGCATACAAACCCAATCCCTGAATTTTCGATCTGCAAACAATACAATTCAATATGAAGATCAACAACTTATTTATACAAACATGAACATACCGTGCCAGATAGACATTGTTGCGCCACTCCTGCTTCATCTTCTTATATTGCGAACTCTTGGAGTGCACAAATTGTTTGCTATACGGACACGCCACCTCACCGGCAATGGCCGCCGAATTGGCCATGCGTTGTGTGCTACAACTGCCGGCGGTGCGTTGGGTGTGTGGTTTGCGCCACACCAAAAGTTGACGCTGCTTGGGCTCAGTGCGTGCTGCGCCCGACGGATTGATGGCCAGCGGGAATTCCAACAACGGATTACGTCCGTATTTGAAGCGATAATCCGTGAGGGTTTCGATGCCAGGCAAACTTTCCAGTATACGCACTATGGCCGGTTCGGTCAGACCAAACAAATCCTCGCCGCTAATGTGTTGCGGAAAGAGTTGCAGCCACTTGTGCTCCTTGCGCATGTTCTGTATGGGTTGCAGGATCTGTTGCCAAACGGCTGACGGTGTGCCGTCCCGAAACTCGCGATCTGGCTCCTTATCGCCACCTTCGTGTACCTGTATTCGAAACTCTGGCCGCGAAGCGACCTCCGCAATGCTGCAAACATAGCGACAACGCTTGTTCGGTTTGCTGACGCACCAATAATAGCGACTCTGCATAGAGGCAAATAATATGATGAGCATGATGAATATATAATATATACTGTATATATTCTGATAACATACCACTGTGTAGCCAATCGGATAGATGTAGTTGGGCGTGTGGAAGGCCTCCAATTGATGCGGCAACAGTTGGCCCACATTGAGAAACGTCATGTTGCCCACACGCAGCAGATTGCTTAGTTCCGAGTAGTGCATGACTGTGGCCACCTGACGATTCTCATCACGATCGACAAACACACGACGATGAACGACAAACGAGCTGAGCTCGTTTTCAGTTACACCCGCCGAATTGTTCGATGCGTGTGCGCTGCAATGCACCGATTTGTTCTTATAGAATACACAATCTTCCTTGATGGCGCATGGCAGATGATAAAGATTGCTGCAGCGTGACTTGAAGCATTTGATGGTGGCGCCCAATTGATGGCAGGCAACGCATGCCTGATTGAGACCCGCCTGCAGTGCCGTTTGGAAATTCATGAGTGCACCCGAAACTGTCTCGTAGACATCGTTCGACCATAGGGCACAGTTCAGATGAACCTGTCGCGGCATGAGAAAATTATGGTTAATAATGCTCAGAATAGAAAGGGAAGACGGCGAAGGAGAAAAGGACAGCGAAACCGGCTTGCAACTTACCCATTTGTCTACATCAAAGTTAAGCAGACGTGACGGACCGTCCGCCTTGCCATCACCACGCTGATTGCACAACACACACTGACGCGTGTCCAGCAAGTTGTCACTTGCATTGCCGCCACCGCACTCGGTCTCCCAGACTGTATTGTTGGCCGCCATCGTCGTAGCATCGTTTTCGCATTTAATCGCGCTGTTGCGTGATGCCGCCGTCGTTTCGGATGCAAAGCAATCGGAACTGTACACTTTGATGATGCACTTGCGCTTGGGTTTCTGATCGGGCAACTGTTCTTTCGGCTCCTGCTGCTTCTCCATGTCCACATCTTCGGGCTCGGTCTTAATCACCGTCGTTGGCGTCGCTAAGCTTGCGCCCGCGTCGCCACTAACTGACGATGCTTGTGCCGCGACTGCAGGTGCCGTTGCACCTGTTGCGGCATCCTCAGCGGACACGTGTTCTTCTTTGCCACGATATTTGTACTTGGCAAAACAGCTGCGATTGCAGAAATAAATGAATGGCGGCGGTGGCGTTTTGCGTGGCAGCATGGCTTGCAGCCTGGCCAGCATCGGTGACAGCGGTGGCTCCTCGGGCAAGTTCTGGTGTGGCACACGCAACCCGAACGCGGCAATAATGTTGCCGCAACATCGGCACAGCTTGCGCTGTCCGCTGAGTATTTTACGCAGGTTACCCGTGATGGCTGTGGCAAACTGTTTCTGTGCGGCCGACTCCGCCGGCTCGACGTTGGATTGCTCGCCCTCATCCTTATCCGTTTTCACCGTTGCCGTTGATGTTGCCGCCGATGAGGCATCGATTAGTTTGCAGGTTAATGCTGGCGTCAAATGCAACAGATTCGCCAAATCTCGCAGCACGCCGGCAATATTGTCCGAACTGTGCAGCGAGAGTATCACATTTTGGTTCTTCTGTTGGTAGTTGTTATTGTTGTTGTTGTTATTGTTGCTGCTGCAGCTGTTGTTGTTGTTGCCGCTGCTGCCAGCAATGCCGGCACTCGCTCCTGCACCCGCACCCGCCTCCAATTGCTGCGCCTTGCGCAACTCCTCGCCGCAACTACGCAACACTGGCGAAACCGGAACACGCATTGTGGACGCATCCATTGCCAGCGCCACCGGTGACATGCGACCATGTGCGCAGCGCTGATTGCTGATGGTGTTGAGCAACACCAGACCGGGAAAGCGACTGAGACGTGACCAGGCGACTGGACCATCGAGACGCATTGTTGCACCCGCCGGCGTTGACAGCGTTGGATTCTCCACCAGATCCGTTGGCTCCACATTGAAATCTCGCACTGCGCTTATCAAACGCTGCACACGCTCGCGCGGATTACGCTGTATATGCGTGGAGAATTCCTGATCGTAGAAGTCGTTCTGTATGGACGATAGCGATGATCCGCTGCCGTTGCCACCGACTGCTCCGTTGCCTCCCAGCTGGCCGCTCGTCTTCTCACCGCTGCCGCCAAAGCGTTCGCTATCGTACAGCGACTTGAGACTCGGATGACGTAAATTGCCAAAGGTTCCCAGCTGATCGCAATCGATGCCGCCATTGCCGTCATCCAATTGACGCTGCAATTGCAGAGCACGCGATATTGCACGCAACTTGCCGCCGCCAGGTCCATTTCCGCCGGCGCCACCAAATGCCGATGCGCTGCCAACGAGCAGATTGCGATCTAGCAACGGTTCGAGCACCTGCAGCGGCTGCATTTGTCTGATTTGCGTCATCAGCTTCTCGGTAAATGCATCGTAGTCCTCCTCCACCTTGGAGAACTTTCGCACACGCTTCTTCATCATGGGCGAACCGATGGTAGTGCCCTGTCCGGCTGCAGTGCCACCACTCGCACCCATAAGCTGTCCCGTTGCTTGTGGTCCGCTCAACGATGCATTCGACGACATGGTGGCCAGTTGCACCACAGCACCGGCTGGCAATGTGCCGGTCATTTCCTTCAGGCTATTGGCAGCTGTAGCACCGGCAACGTTCGCATTGTTCCGTCGCGGTTTCTGTGCCTCGCGTTTTCTTCGTTTGCGTTGTTCTCCGGGCTTTGGCTCTGGCATTGTTGCCGGCGGAGCAGGCGTGATTAGCTGCTGCTGCTGTTGTTGTTGCTGCTGCTGCTGGTGTTGCTGCTGTTGCAGTTGCTGGAGCTGCATCTGTTGCTGCTGTAGCTGCTGTTGTTCCTGCAGCTGCTGCTGTTGCTGTAGCTTGTGTTGTTGTAGCTGTTGCTGTAGCTGCAACTGCTGTTGCTGCTGCTGTTGTTGTTGCTGCGGATGATGAGGCTGCTGCTGCTGTTGCTGCGGGTGCTGTTGCTGTTGTTGCTGCTGCTGCTGCGCATGCTGCTGCTGTTGTTGTTGTTGTTGCTGTTGCTGCTGCTGCGGGTGATGCTGCTCAAAGTGTGGCTGGTGCAATTGTTGCTTTTGCAGCTCTACCGTTGCCGCTGCTTGAGAGGATTTCTTAATGGTCGTAATCAGCTTCAGCTTCTCGTAGGAGCCAGGCGCACCGACAGCAACAGCAGCAACATTGCTGGGCGGCGCCTTCATCAGAGGCAGCTGATCGTGACCCACATTGTTGCTGTTGCTGTTGTTATTGTTGTTGCCAGCCAAAACGATTTCATTTTTAATTTCCGTGGACGGCTTCTCCTCCAATTGTTGCTGATGCTGCTGTTGTTGTTGCTGCAGCTGTTGTTGCTGTTGCAGCTGCTGCTGCTGTTGTTGTTGTTGCTGCTGGTGCTGCTGCTGCTGTTGTTGCTGATGCTGCTGCTTGCGCTTTTGCGTCTCCACGGTCAGGATATTTGCATTGGCATTCGATTCCGGTAACTTCCAGTTATCACAGTTCGCCGACGCCGTCGCCAGCGTCTGTTGTGGCTGAGTCGCTGGCTTCTCTGGTTCGCTTTTGACCGCCGCCTCCTCCGCGGTATCCAATTTGACCAGCTGCTTGACATCCTTGCTGGGCTTTGTGGTTATGGAGATGGTTACATTCGATACGCCGCCTGTGCTCAGCTCGTATGAAGGCGGCGGTGGCAGTGGCAATGGCAATGGATCCGGCTTCAGATTCGATTCCACTATCAGTGCGGGCAACTTGCTGACAACTGTTGACAATCCACTAGCAGCAGCAGCACCAGCACCACCAGCTGAGCCTGTTGCCGCCACCGGTGTCGAGATGAACGATGTCTCCTTGGAGACTATTTGCACTGCCTGCTTAACCTGTTGCGTTATTGTTGCTGGCGCTGCTGTTGCAACTGTTGTCGTTGTTGTGGTTGTTGCTGCTGCTGCTGCTGCCGCAACTGCTGCGGCAGTTATCGGTGCTGTTGCTGCAACTGTTGTTGTTGTCGCAACGGCTGCCACTGCTGCTGCAGCAACTGTTGGCGCTTTTGTTGTCTGCTCTTGCTGCAGCTCCAACAGCTTCTGCGGCTCACTCGTTATCGTTGCAGTCGCAGTGGGCGTGGCAGTTGTTGTTGTTGTCGTCGTATTGCAACCACTGTTGCTGCTGCTCACAGCCGCCGGCACTGGCGGTATTACTGGCCTGGCCAGCTGCGCCTCCAACGAACTGACCAGCCCCATGCTGGGTGCACGCAGATTTTTCCTGGCAGACAAAGGTGCCGATGTTATGGAAATCTGCTGCAGATTGTGACTGTTGTTGCTGCTGCTGCTGCTGTTGTTGTTGTTGTTGCCACTGGCATTGCTGTTGCTACTGTTCTGCAGCAATTGCTTGAGCAGCGCATTGTTCGAGTCATCCACGCGACTCGGTGTCGTTATGCGTTTCTCCGGCCCGAGATCATCGTTCAGCTGCTGTGTCTGTTCCGTGGGCAATTCCTTACTATTCTCAATTGTCGTTTGCTTTACCACCAGCAGCTCGGTGGGCCTCATTTTTGGCTTCGGCTCCGCTAGCTCGCCAGCATCGCCGCCAATGGCTTGCTGCTTTGCGGCCAGTGCCTCGCTCAGTTTTGCCGCCGTAACTGCCGTGAGCTGTGTGTGCGGATGCGCCTTCAATTGCAGCTTGCCAACTGTTGTTGTCGTTGTTGTTGTCTCCCCCGTCGATTGCACCTCCTGCTGCTGTTGCTGCTGCTGCTGCTGCTGCTGCTGACTGAATTGCTGAATTTGTATGCTGGTCGCACTGTTCGCAGCCGTCGTTATCATCTTCGGTTTCGACTGCGCGATCGCCGTCTTGGACACAACCAACGAGATGTTCTTTTGTATGGAGATAATGGGACGCGCACAGATTGTTGCGCCGGTTGTTGACTTGGTTAGCGAATCGGTGACCAGTTCGTTGCCAGGACCACCTGGCGCCGGGGGCAACTGTTGCTGCTGCTTGAATATATTGATGCTGGGTGCACAGTGTAGTTGACTCTTATCCAGTGGCTTTATGACCACGCTATTGATTTTACCAAATTCACTGGCATCGCCTGTCTCCAAACTTTTGCTCTTGTTCAACAATATCTTTTGTATGTTATCGGCGTAGGTGATCGTCTTGGGTTGTTGCTGCTGCTGCGGCTGCTGTTGACGCGCAACGACAACATTTGTTGTTGTTGTTGTGGTTGTTCCATCTGCCTGATCCGACTGATCGCCATCGTGTTGTTTGTCCTGTTGCTGTTGTTGTACCATGGTGAATGTTTGATTTGAGTTAGTTGGCGTAATTGTTACCAGGCTGCCCGTGGTCGATTGCTGTTGCTGCTGTTGCAATTGCAATTGAAGCGGTTGTTGTTGTTGCTGCTGATACGGTTTTCGAACCACCTTGGCTGTGACAATTTTGGTATTTGCAGGCTTGATCTGAACGCCAGAGAATGAGACAATTGTTGTTGGATTCTTACGCGTACCCTTCAGCAATTTGGTAAGGCTCAAATGTTGTTGATGCTGCTGCTGTTGATGTTGCTGCTGTGTTGCCGTCGTTGCTGTGCTGCTCACCTGACCGGCCTGCAGCTGCTTGCTCTCGACAATTGTTGCTCCACCGGCCGTGGTGGCACCACTGGCGCTTATCAACTGCCCACTCTGCAGTATTTGTGTATTCGGCAGTGGTTTCAGTAACGGCACCGATATCGTCTTATTGCCAATGGATACTTTTGCCGTTGACTGCTTCACCTCGGCTAGCTTCTTGGCGTTTACCATAAATGTTGTATTCAGATTGACACGATTGAGCAGTGTTGTTGTCGCCGTTCCTGTGGCCGTCGCTGTTGTTGTGCTGCTGCTAAACATTGTGTAATTGCCTTGCGATTGTGACGACAACGACAATGCCAGCGGCAGTGGCGGTGGTGTTGGTGTCGGCGTCAGCTTTTGTGTTGTCACGTTGCCCGCATTGCTGCTGATATTGCTGGCTATGTTGTTGCTGTTATTGCTATTGCTGCTGCTGTTGTTATTGTTGTTGTTCGTGAGTGCTACATCATGGTGCGCAGGCTTTAGCTCAGCCGTCGTTGTCGGTGGCAGCAGCACATAGTCGAGCTCCTCGACGACCACTGCTTTGCCCAATTGCTGCTGTTCACTGTTGCTAATGTGCTGATCGGTGCTAGGTTCAATCGATAGAATGGAGGCTGTTGACGAGGATGAGGAGGCCGATGATGAGACGACTTCTTTTTTGGTAAAGCTGGCAAAATCTGTAAACGAATTGTGCATACAATATTAATTGCATTATGGGTGTAATTTTGTTTATGTATCGTCTTACTTTGCTTTTGGCTATTGCTGTTGGTATTGATGGTGCTGTTACTCGAGCTGGTTGCGGATGCATCTTCTGGCTTGATGGTGCTCATTTCATAGAGAATGATTTTTTCATCCCGTTGATTGCAACAGGCATCAAGGGGACTTTCTGTTGATGTTGTTGTTGTTATTATGGTTGTTTTCTTTTGATCGTCTGGCGTTGGCTTCGCTGATGCACCTCCGCCAGCGATAGTCGCTGCTGCTGCTGCTGCCGCCGCCGCCGCCGCCGCTGCTGCTGCTGATGTTGTAGCTGTGGCTGTAGCTGCACGTTGTTTGGCGGGTAAACTGGTTGTGGGCGTGCATAAAACAATGTCCCTTTTTAGTTTCTTGCGATTCGGATCATCGGTGTCGTCGACGCTGCTGCGCTTTTGTATCGAGATTGTATTAAAATTGAGTGCTGCGGTTGCAGATGTTACACGTTCGGGTTTCGCTTTTTCGGCGGCAGCAGCCGCAGCAGCAAGCGATGTTGTCACTTTCGATATATTCATAACAACAAACTAAACGTATAAGCACATTTAATCGCTAGCAATTTATGCCTAATGCACTTAGATTTACAATTATATTTATTTGTATGTACATATAGAGAATGTTTCAAAACATACACTATTTAGACAAAAATTATTTTCGTGTATGCAGCAGTGTATCCCAAACTTTAACCAATGATAATATATGAAGAAAAATACCACACTTTAACAGTGTTGTATTTTTCGATAACAATAAATACACCCACCCACACTAAAATACTTGGTTCCCACTGCACACAGAGAATGCGCACGTATTTGCTATGTGTAGCCGCAAATACAAATCAATTAAAATTCCTACTAAAATGTTTTTCAATTAGAACTACAATAGTGAGTTAAGTCAATCACATTAAATAATTCATAATTATAATATTCATTCATGATTATTTTTATGTATATCGGAATTTACCGATGAGTTGTGAACGCGATAACCAGATGCCAGCAATGAGAACGCAGCACAACAAACAGTGTATACACACTTAAATTGACGAAATTAATTATGTATATAAAATACACAACATAAAATATATGTATTTTAAGAGTGTAACTATGCCAATACGCAATCGAATATTGCGGTTGAATAATATTAGACTTTCCAAAATATAGCATTTATTTATTGTAGAACATTTCAGGGAAATTAATCCAACAATCGACTTTTTGACTGTCCGGCAACTCTGCGCTGATGCAACCATCAACATAACAACTTGATGGCTGCGTAGCTCAATTAAAAATAGTAATTAAAATAACATGTGGTGCTTTAAAACGGTCACACAGCTACTAAAAAGTAGCATAACTGGTAACTGCTTAATTTTCATCACACAAACAATAAATATTAAAACATATTTATTCAATTTTAGCTGCTAATGTTAACTACACCAGCGTAGCCGGTCTCAAGTATTTTGCACCTCCAATCAAATATGAAAGTAAATCTACATAAATTTTACCTTGTATAGAACTATTTTTAATGCCAAACTATTGCAGACATCGAGAAAGTCGAACGGCCCAAGCTGCGTATCATGGAACGTCAGCCGCAGCATCCGCCCAACTTGCGGCCGCCGAAAATGCAGAAACGCCTTCGTTACATGCGCGGCCCCGAACTCGTGCACAATCAGCTGCTGCACAAACAGTATGCAATAATTGCCACGGGTGGTGGCCGATTGCGTTATGGCCACTTTGAGATGATGCGTCTAACGATTGGTCGCAAAATGAACGTGAACACAATGTTCGCCACATGGCGCGTGCCCGCACCATGGCAACCGATAACCAAAAAGGGACAGGGTCAGCGTATGGGTGGCGGCAAGGGTGCGATAGATCATTATGTTACGCCGATTAAGGCGGGACGTGTAATTGTCGAGATCGCTGGCCGATGCGAATTCGTTGAGTGCAAAGGATTCCTGCAGCAAGTCGCCAATCAGTTGCCCTTCCAGGCAGCCGTTGTCTCCCAGAAGATGCTCGACGAGATGAAGGAGTCCGAAGAGCAACTCCAGCGTGACAATCTGAATCCGTACACCATGAAATATGTTATACAGAACAATCTTAACGGCTGTCACAGATGGTTGTCGCCTGTGGACCACAAGTGGTTCGGCAAGCATTTATAGAGTGCCCGCTTTACTTATGTTTTATACTAATTAAATATAAATAAAAACGAATGGAAGTTGTTAAAGATTGAAGATGATGGCAGTATAATCTGGAATTTGTTCATTACGAGTTCATCAAGACATAAACAAAATGTCATTCCGCGAGAAAATCGAGTGATTTTTTAAAAAGTTATGTTAGGTGTCCGGTCCCGCCGAGGTTGCTATATGTCCAATTTTTAGTAGACTCGGACATGATTTTTGGTCAAAAAATAAATATCGTCTAAAATCGTTTTGGACACTTCTTTAGTACTTATTTTGACCTCCGCTGTCGATTAAACGTGGAAACTCGCGATTTAAAATTTTGAAGAAAAAAAATTTCTGAAAAATTATAAGGGGGTACCCTTACCAAAATTTTCCAAATGTGGAAAATTTTCAAAAAATCGAATTTATTATTTTTTAAATCTAGAATTTGCTAAAGGTGGTAAGACATGAACAAAATGTCATTCCGCGAGAAAATCGAGTGATTTTTAAAAAAGTAATGTAAAGTAAAGTCCTCGAAAGTAGCGCGATACTTTTTTTTCTGGAAATTTACCAACGGTATTCCCTTTCTCGATTCGTGGTGAATAAAAAGAATCAACATTTTTCATTTGCATAACAAATTCAATTAAATCTCATTTTATTTCAGTTTTGTTTTTTTGTATTTTTTGTTTTTTACAATTTATTAAGCTAAAGTGTGAAAAAATTTCGCTTTTAATTGATTATATTATTTAGTTTTTCGTTTTTTTTTTTGTTTGCTGTTTTTTTTTTTATTACATTACAATATTTTTTGTTTGCTCTCATTTTAAAGTTGGATTTTGTTATTATTATTGTAAATGTTGTTTTGTTTTTGGGTCTTCGTTAAATAAATTATACTTGAATGTAAATTATGCAACTTGTCGAGAACTAAAAAAGCATTAATTATTTATATATAATGGAAATAAAAATAATTCGATTTGTTCTTTGGATTTTATAGAGCTCTGCGGGCATCGTTTTTGGTTGATTTTTTTTTTTGCATTTTGCTTCTGTTTAATGTTTAATTTGTATGTTCAGTTTGCATTTTGCATTGCGGTTTAAATATAATTAATTAATATTTTTTACATTTAGATTTTATTGTGCAGTTTGTTGTTGTTGTTTTTGTTTATTGGGTACTTAGGCTCTTTTGTTTTACATTGAAGTTAGTTATTAATATAATCCTTGTTTGCGTAACAAACTAATTCAGGCGTCTTTTGTATCTTATTTATTTGTATTTAAGTTTTGTTTTTTGCTTTTTATATATATAATATATCTAATATATATGTATATTATATATATATATATATATATATATATATATATATATATATATATATATATATATATATATATATATATGTATGTATGTATGTATGTATATATATACTTTTATAAAAACAATCTATGTTCTGTTGTTGTGTGAGTGTGTGTCTTCGGTTTTGTCGTTAATAAAAAGGAATACATACAAAATTGTTGTCGCAATGCTTTTGTTTCAAACTTGATATATATGTATATACACTAGTATATATATGTATATATATATAAATATATACACAATATATGTATATATATATATAAATATATATATGCTTCTCTTTTGCTTTGTAGTTGTATTATAAAAGTGGCGTTCAAACTTAATGATCTGTACGGGTATTCAAAAGAATTGGATATAACAATAGTTTGCCCGATTTTCTTTGTCTGTTTCGGTTTCGGTTGCTTTATTTGTTTTAAGCTTTATTTTTATTTTTTCGAGTTCGAAAACATTTAGATGTAAGAATGACAGTTTCTTAAGTTTTGCTTATGTTTTTGGGCTAAAGTTTTTTTTTGAGAAAGAAATAAATCACTACTAGAAAATGCATCGACCTATGTACAAGTCGTGTGTCGGTGTGTTTCCGGTACTGTGTGTGTGTGTGAGTGTGGGGGGGATGGGTGTGTGTGTGTGTTCGTTAAGCAAATGCACAACACATACGCGTGCTGTTATACTGCTACATAAATATACTCATACACGTACATGTTATATCTTATATATACAGTCGATTTGGTTTAGTAGAAAAGTGGCGGGTGTCATACATACATACAGTTTAGCTACTAGTATTACGAATATATGTATAACAGTATAACACTTTCGTTTCGACGTACAGTCATCTTGAACCAACCAATCATTTGTAGCCGGGGAAGTTGCTATCAAATCGAGTTGCTCAAAAACTGCGCTCCGTTGCGGAATTTCCTGTGGGCGGAGTGGGAAACTTGTGTAGACGAATGGAGAGGGGAATGTGATATGAGGAATCTGAGTTCGAACACACATCAATATTTCCTATAAGTTCTGCCCGAATGCGAATACAAAATGTTCGAGTGTGTGCTCAAGCGAGAGAAATCAATTGGGTGTAGTTCGGTAGAGAAGTCAGACAGCTAGGCAAATGTAGGCATATGGCAGGCATATATAAAGTCTTTACAAAGACATCGGTTGTTTTCTCTCGCTAATATATATATATATATATATATATATATATTTGTTGTTTACCTCATGTACTTTGCTTAAATTGTATTTTGTATATAAAAAATATGCTAACGGTGCCTGTGACTCTCTTTCCCGCTAATCTTTTTCTCGTTTCATCGAAGATAACCTCAAATGTATGCATGTATGTATATTTAAATTTGAAATAATTCATTGCTTGCTTGTACTGTATAAATATAAATACATTTTTCTTATTGTTTGTTGCTTGGTTTCTCATATACATATGGTTTTTCTATAACATTAACTATCGCTTTTTCCAGCTTAAATTGTCTGTGAAAAATGCTGCTGCTGCTGCTGCTGCTGCTAGGCAAATGCCCTCGAGTGTGGCTGTATGTGTGTGTGGGTGTGTGTGTGTCTGTGTGAGTGTTCCTTCTTTAAAGCAGTTTGCCAAAGTTCCGCCACTTCTCTTCTTATTGGCTCTTCTATATAATAATTTGAAATCATTTTTATTTAGTTTTATTTTTTTCAGTCTGTTTTTTTGGTTTTCTTTTCCACTTCTAAGTTTAATTTACTTTTGCTTTTGCTTATGCTTTGTGTGCGGTTTGTTGTCAGATTAATTGAAACATGTTGTTCAAATTAAAGGATCTGTCTGCTTACACTCAAAACAAGTGTGGGCATACATACAGGAGCGACTGTGTGCATGTGGATTGCAAATACTTCGCTGGATGGCAACTTTCATAATTGTTATTGTTGTCTGTTTGTGTGTGTGTGTGTGTGTTCCCTTCTCCTTTTCACTTCGGTAAAATCGCTGTTTCTCGGCGTTGTGTGTGTATGCATGCGTGTGTGTGTGGCTGTGTGGTTGTGTGTGAGCAACTAAAACATATTCATAACTTAATCACAATAAGAGTCATAATCGTATTCGTATTTGTAATCACACCACAAACACAACAGAAGAGAAAAACAAACAAAATTTATGTAGAAATGTAAAATTTGTTTACATAGAATATCTAATTGCATTTTGTTTTTATTTATATTGTTTATTATTAGTTATCTTTTATTACTTTTAGCTATGCATAATAACTGGCTGAATTACATTTAAATGTTTCTCTTTTTTTTTGTTTTTTGTTTTTACAGTTCGTTTCGTTTTTCTTTTGTTATATACTTTCTTTGAATTAATTTGCTATGCTTCGTTTGATTTTCATTCTTACATTTGTTTTGTTTTTTGTTTTTTTCCATTTCTTTTATAATGTAATTAACTAGACTTATGTAATATATTACAAATGTAAATGTACGAGTATAAAGCTAAAGTTGTTGTTCATTTCATATTTGTTTTCATCGTTTACTACTTCCTCTGCCTCTGCCTCTTCTTCAATTTCTTCTATGTGACTTGACAAAAAAGCATTTATTTTAATTAACTAATATAATATATTCCACGCTTTGATTTAAGTGTACCTAAAAAAAATGTTCCGTTTTTTGTTTTCTGTTTTTTTTTGTTCCTTTTTTTTAAGAGCTTTGACCGTGCGCATACTCTGCGCCGCTACTGTGCGTCCTGCCTCGTCGACTGAGCCGTTTCAATCGAGAAGTGTTATATATATGTAAACGGGTGTCTGTGTGTGTTTGTATGTGTCGCTACTGCGCGCTGCAGTCGCACAGTGCGGGCGCACAATATTAGTCACACGTCTCTTACGCATAGTATGCAAGTATGTAAGGATCTAATTTTATGCAGATGGATTTTTTATTGCTCTAGATTTATAATAAATGTATTTTTTATTGTTTTCTGTTAGTTTTTTTTTATTATTTTTTTTGGTTTTGTTTTGTTGTTGCGTTGTGACCTCATTCAGCAGCACAAAATATGCAATAAGTATTTTGTTATAAATAGTTGTAACTTCATATTCAGTTTTAGGCATATTCATATGGTATATATGTATATATATATATATATATATATATATATGCGAATATATATAATAATATATATATCCATATATGTGTGTATATATGTATATATATCCATATATATATATATATATATATATATATTTAAATTTATTCTCGTCTAATGGCAATGATGCGCGTGTTGCTTCGAACGTAACCTCGGCACAAAAAATATTTATGCTAAAATATGAAATACTTAGTTCTTTTTTTCAGTTTTTTGTTTGTTTTCTTTTTTCTTTGGTTTCTTCATTTATTTCGTCCATTTTGCGTTTTACTTTATTCGATTATTATTTACGTTATTTTGTCATATTCAGTTTAATACTAGACTCTGTTATTTATGATTATTATCGTGTTATTATTGTAAATTTACAATTGGTTTTATAAATTTTCAGTTTTTGCTTTATTTTGTTTTCTTTTGTTGCTCAGCTTCTTCTCGCATTCGCATTTGTTAAAGTTGCTTCGTAGTTCTTGAATCGCATAAGCATAATTTGTGAACGCTCTGAAAACGACGCGTTCTTTTTTGTATCGTATTGTATAACATTTAGTTTAGTTTTTCTTTTGTTTTTTGTTTTGTTTGCTTTATTTAATCTCGCCCCGCCCCTCATTTATAACAGTGCACTCAGTAGATATATATATGTTTTTGTTTTTATAACTTATGCATTTGTACGGAATTTCAAACTTAATTTTCTGTTATTAGTTAGCGTATGTCGGTTATTTGTTTAGCATGTGTTTTATGTTTTTCCTTGTTTTGCTTTTGTTTCACATATATATATATATATATATAATATATAAAGATATATGTATATATATATATATATATATATATTTATTTTTTTTTTGTTATCTTGTGGTTTAGTATTATTTGTCAAACAGCCAACAAAATGTATAATAATGAAGCTAGATTCAAGTCAAATTGGCAATTGGCAAGCTTTCACTAAGTTCGAGGAGAAATCATCATGTATAATGAGCACAGCGCGGAAACTTATTAATGCTCAAAGCTTGGAAAAGAAAAGAAGGAGCCAACGGTAGATACAAGTCATACGGAAATACAGATATACAATATTTATTTATAAGGTATAAAGTACATATTCATATATATATGTATGTATTTATAAGAAGATATAACGGGAAATCAGAATCAGAAACGGAATTAGACAAGCGAATAATAGTAGGTTGGGTATGCATGAAAATCGTTCGATACGGGAAATGAGAGAAGGCTTTATGCTTTAAACGAGTATACACATGTCTGTAGGTATTTTATATACACGTACTTGTACACTTGATCTGTACAATATGTAGGCATGTTGTAGGTATGTTAAACAAGGCTCCAAACTTTGCATCTCAATGTGTGTGTGTTTTTATTACAAAGGCAACGCTCAAAATGGTCCCCATAATATACATGTATGTGTACATGATATATAATTGCAATAGGCATTTGTACACACATTGCATGTATGTATGTATGTATGCGTTTAATACAATAATCGGTGCGCATAAAGGTTAAGTTGAATTTCGAAAAAGTACTCAAACTCAAAAGCTTGTACCAGTTGGAGACATAAATGATAAGAAGAGAATTCTCGTCGACTACTCGTACGCAACTGAGACGGAAAATATTACGAAACGGAAAACTCGGATTATTCTGATAACCGATAATTGTGACGGCGGAAAAAAATCTCTAACTTTCGCTGTAACTTGTTTAATTCACACTGTGCGGACTACGTGGGGAATCAACCCAATGGATACGGATGCAAATTAGAGTGTTTCCATTTTGTGAATGGTATATGTACTAAAAAAAGTCGACTATTGAAGCTCAACGATTTCATTTGCCTTTTTTTAGGGTGGTGGTGGTGGAGGTGTCAATTCAAAATGTCAGCTAGGCTCTATAAATTTGTACAATTTTTCATTGTCGATATATTATGCATGTGTCTATGTATTTGGGTATGCTTTCCGTGTCTATGTGTATGTGTGTATTTGTGTGTGTGTGTGTGTGTAGTGATGTATGAACATACATATGTACCATATGCTCTGTGTGTAAGTATGTGTTCAATTCTTTACGGATACGTTGAAGGAAGGCAGTGTATTCAAAGCATGTGTTGGGTAAATTCATCCGACTACGATAGAGCTGGGCTGTAGCTGGTGTATCGATTGAGATGGACACGAGTGTATGGCCAGTGTTGTCCACGCCAAATTCAATTTTATACTCATTCATTAGCAATAGTAAAGCATGTGTGAGTGTGTGTGATGCATTGGCATGGTATGTGTGAGCTTGTGTGTGTGTGTGTGTGTGAGTGTGTGTGTGTGTTAGTGCGCAATGGAACCTCACATATTCGTATGCAGAGTTGATTGACCTGGATAATTAACGGTAGTCTCGAATCACGTTAACTCATCCATTTTCAGTTGCTTAAGTTAAGAACAAAATACCCGTTAGATACGCATTGATAGATCAAAATCGAAATAAATAAACGTAATCAAGTTAACAAACATCGAATAGAATAAAACAATTTAATTGAAAAACTGTTCAAAAGCGACATCTAGCGTAGGAAAGCGTAACTAAGGCGTAAGTCAAACGTAACGTAACAAAACGTAAACGAAGCGAAATCTAATAAAACGTAAGGCGAATGCTATGCGAAAGCAGCTCAAAAGTATGCAACATTTTTGTTTGTGAAGCAATCAAGCGAAAATCTCATTTGTTTTTTTTTTTTTTGTGTTTTTCTCGTTAATCAAATACTATTTATAGACTTATTTTTATTCCCATATTACTTTGAAGCTTTCGTTCGTTCGTTTTACAATATGTTTCTTTTATTTGCTCTTCTGTTGACTTTCACTTTGCACTTTTTATTGCGTTACGTTGCTGCTGCTGCTGCTGTTGTTGTTAAGGATTCGAAAAATACGATACGAATAAGTTAAAAAAGAGAACACGTTCGTCAATAAAACTGAAAACATTATCGCTTGTTGTACACTCTTTGTGCTCCATTAAAAGGTTTCTTTACGTTTTCGTTTTCGTTTTCGTTTCATATTTCATATTTTTTTTTATCGGGTTTTCACTTTCATTTTTCGCTTAGTGTTGATTGATTCGTTCGTTTCTTCAACGTATTTTATTGTTTATACGTAGCCTTCTTGTTTTCACTCCCTTGCAACTGTTTTTCATTTGCTTTTGCCTATGTTTTTTCATCTTATCTTTTTAGTCACACTTCACTTATTTTGTATAATGTTTTCACAGTTTTATTTCTGAACTTTTTACGATTCTGTTTTTCTTTTTCTCACATTGCTTGATCCATTTTAAGTGTTTACTAAAGTTTACATATCAATCGAATGTCATTTTTCTCTCTATTCTTTTTCTCAATTTCCGGTTTCGTTGCCGCTTACGTTTTGTTATATTGTTCTGTTTGTATACTTTGTGGTTTTCGTTTTGGTTCCGTTTCTGTGTATGTTTTTTTCTCCTTTTAGCTCAATGCGCCCCAACTCCAATGTAAATGTCTCTCAGTGTAAGTCTCTGTGTGTGTGTGTGTGTGTCCCTCTGGGTGTCAGTGTGTGAGTGCGCGCGGTACAGTTGCCACAAAGAGCGGCATTGCCAGCACAGAGCGCAGATATTCCGAGCGCTGTCAATGAACATGGTTCCACAAGTTGACTGTGTGTGTGTTTGTGTGTAGGTGCGTGCCTGAGTGTGTGTGTGTGTGTGAGTGTTTTTGCTTTAGACTTGTTGCTAATTCACTTTGAAAACTGCTCCATACACGAAATGCGGAAATCGCGTTAAGTATTCATGGCATAAACGTAATCTGAGTTCCTGTGCGTGTGAGTGTGTGTGATAGGCACATTTAATTCCACAGCAAATGACAATAGACTAGTACATATGTATGTATGTATGTATGTATGTATGCATGTATGTATGCAGGCGTGTATGTGTGAGTGTGTGTGTGTGTACTCGATATCGTACTTGACATTAATTTGAGTTTCGTATTGCTTCTTATGGCAGTTCAGACGGTTTTTTTTGTAATAACTTTATTTAATTGTAAATTGTACAAAGCACTCAGACATGCATTGCACTTGGTGTTTTATTTTCAATATTTTTGTTTTTTTATTTTTAGGTTAGTTTCATCAATTGTTGCCTTCGCCTCGAGTCAGGTTAATTATCGTTATCGTTATCGCTCTGCACGCGCTGCGATCGAATGTGAATTGTAATGCTATCGCAGTGGAAGCTGCCTGCGCCGCACTTATCGATAACTATCGAATTGTTTTGCGAATCGCAAGCGCAGGCTGCTGCCGCCACCGTGTGATAATTGATGTCGATTTTACTATAGACGATATATACTCGATACACTTTAAACTCGACACTCGGTTAGTTGATGTTGCTTTCTCTCTCTCTATAAGTAATACATACATATACAATAATAGGCCAATTGTGATTTGGTGTTTTGCATGTTGCATTTGCTTTTTGTTTGGTGTAATTAGAGGTATATTTGAAACTACTACGAGCCTGCTTACAAATTTATCGATATCTTTCATTTTGTTTTTTCTTATCGGTTTCTTCTTGCTTGGTGCTTTTTGGTTTCTTTTTAACTTTTTTTTTAGTTTTTTTTTAGCTTAATTATGATTGTATTTGTTGTTGTTGTTGTAGTTGTTGTAGTTGTTGCTGTTGTTGTGCTCTTTGGAACTGAATTAACTTAATTGTAGACACTGCTGCTGCTGCTGCTGCTGTCGATGTTGTCGATGTGTGTGTTGTTGTTGTTGCTGCTGTTGTTGTCTGTGTTGATGTGGATGCTGTTGTTGTAATGTTGTTGTTGTCGTTGTTGTCTGTGTGGTGTTGTTGGTGTACTTGTTGTTGTGGTTGTTGCTGCTGCTGCTGTTGTACTTTATTTGTTTTGGTTTCCCATTGCTGGTGTTGTTTTTGTTGTTGTTGTTGTTAGTTGTTGTCTTTTATCTATAGCAGAAAATTACGCTTGTTCGCTGTTGTTGTTGCTGTTGCTGTTTGTTGTTCGCTGTACCTGTTGCTCACTGTTGTTGTTGCTGCTGCTGCTGCTGCTGCCGCTGCTGTTTCTGCTGCTGCTGCTGATGTTGCTGTTGTCGCTCAGCAGCAACCGCTGAACATCAGTTGTTGTTGTTGTTGCTGCTGCTGCTGCTGCTGCTGCTGCTGACGGCCGCGCTGCTAATAATCGCGTGCGTCTTGGAGGGGGGGGCGAGGCCTGGCTCAGACATCTGCCGTGCGCGACGTTATGCTCGGCGATCGCGAGTGAATTACAACCTTGTGCCCGTTTTTTGTCACAAATCCATCGCTCTCGACAAGAACGGCCGTCTGGCGGCCGGCACTGCCACCGCTGCCCGGGCTGCCGGCACCGCCAGCGCCACCACTTTCCGTTGGACTATTTACATTGATCTTGCCCTCATCGGCGCCATGCTGTCCGTCCTCGTCTGGCGCCGCATCCGATTGCTGCTGCTCGTCACTGGCGGCGGTGGCGGCACCGCCCATCGCTGCGTCGGGCGCATCATCTCCCGCCGCACCCGCGGCTGCATCACCGGCATCACCATCGCCCTGCTCACCATCACCACCCGCCGCATCATCATCATCATCGCCATCGCCACCGCCACCGCCCTCGCCGCGCGCCTTGTGCTTGCGCCAGGCATGCTGTATGAGGCGGGCACAGTACTCCTCGCGCTGACGCCACAGGGTCGACGACACGGGCTCGTAGCCCTCGGTATCGGGTCTGGCCGCAATTTCGCCAATCTCGCCCGTCTCCTCGATCGGATTGCCTTTGCGCGCGAAGAAGTCCTTGGTAAGGGCGTCGAGTATGTCCACACAATACATGAGATCGCCGCGACAGATCGGTATATCCATCGAAATGATTTTGTACTTGTTCGGTTTGTGTATCTGAAGCGGCGGTTCGAGTACGTCGAGAAACTCGGATAGCTGATCGTAGCGTATATATTGTGTGCCCTCCGGATCGAATTGCTGCCAGATCTCGTAGTACATATCGTAATCGTCGTCGGTTAGACCCTCTTGCACGTCCTCGGTCGCCTGACTATAGTTCTCAAGAATGACAGCAATGTACATATTAATAACTATCAAAAAGCTTATAACTAGATATGAGAGGAGAAACGTTATTCCAACGGTCGCCGAACCACAATTTCCCGGATAGCCTTTGTCGTTGTCGGGTGGATCGCATGCTTCCTCATTGATAATGGCGTCGAGTACACCATCCCAACCGGCTGAGGTAGACATCTGCCACGTCGTAAAGCGTATGCGCACAAATGCAGAAATGGAAATCGATTTATCGGCAATCGGTTGATCGATTGTTCGATTAGTCGATATCGATATTCCAATTGTGAATTGCATTCATCGATGCGACACGAAACGCACGGACGGCAGTTGTGCAATTTGGTTGGGTATGGTTTTTTTTTTTTTTTTTTGTTTTGTTATCGGTTTTGATTTTTTTTGTTTTGTTGGTCGTTCAATCGTTCGATTCGTTTGTTGTGGTTGGGTCGATCGTTTATCGATCGTACAAAGTCGTGTCGGCGTCGTCGTTGCGTAGGTGTGTGTGTGTGTGTGTGTGTGGGCAGTGAAAGAGAAGTTTAAGACAGAAGATACAATAACAAGAAGAGTCATTAGTCAAAACGTTAGGTTAATGGATCACTTGGTTAAGCAAACTAAGTAGTTAGGTATGGCAAATAGTTGTAGAAGTAGTACAGAGTTGTAGTAGTAGTTGTTGTTAGTATTGGTATTGGTATTGGTATTGGTAGTAATAGTTGGGGTGTTTTGCACGGGTTTTCAATTGTGATGTGTTATACAGGTAGCCACTCTACGAGTATAAGCGAGGTATTTTTGAACAGATAGACAGAGATAGAGAGAGAGAGTGTGTGTGGTTGAGTGTGGTGGTCTGTGAGTGGTGGGCGTGGCTCGTGGGCCAACGAATATTTGGTATATGTATGTGTCTATGTATATACAGAGCTCATTGAACATTGATCCACACGCGTTCCGGCCAGCAGCAGCTCAAGTCGTATAACAGTTTTCTGGGCCGGCAACGGAAAAGCATTGAAAGCTTTGTGAATACTCGAAAGTTTAGTTCGTTTGAGTTGAAAGGGTGTGACAGAGTAAGACAGATAGACAGAGAGAGATACACAGAGATAGAGTGTGCTTAAGATAGAGACAGTAAGAGAGACAGATGGAGACAGAGAGAGAGAGAGAGAGAGAGAGTAGCGTAGTTGTGTGTTCCGTGGCGTTGAAAACGCGCGAAATGTATTTCAATTTGCAGTGTGTCTTGAGGAAAGTCGAACATTTCATTTGGTGTTTGTTGAAAGAGCTGAATTAGATTAGTTTTTTGCACGTTAAACTTAAAAAGAAAATGATGTGTGGATGGGTGGGAGTAGGATGAATAAACCTATCCAGCTTAAATGGATTTTCACAAACATAAAAACAGAAAGCTTGAGGTATTCAGTATGAACCGCATGATGAGACGCACAAAAGCAAAGTTGCTTAGGTTGAAATGGAGTTAAATGAGTGGGACTGGGAGTGGGAGGAGAAGGGGGAGAGGGTGTTGGCAGGGGGTGTCATGGGTGATTCAAAAAATCGCACTAATTTAGCTTTTACCAACAACTACCGCTGCTTGAATCAACATTGTGATGTTGCCACTTACTTAAATCAAAAATGGCGCACGCACAGCAGCTGGCAACGCTTTGGCCACGCCTGAACTTGATCGATGATCGATAGCTCGCGTTGCCAATTCGTTGGTTGTTGGTTGCGTTGCCAACGACTGTGCGGCACTTGGCCAGACCTGCCAGACCGCTAGACAACTGGAACTAGGTACGGTATTTGGTGGGTTTGGTATTTTGATTTTTTCTTGATTCGGAGGAGGAGGAGACGGGTGTGTGTGAGTCTGTGTGTGTGTGTGTGTGTCAGGTGTTATAGTGTGTGCGGGGAGGGGTTGGCGATGGTAGTGGCGTGGCAACATCACCCAACGACAACAACAATAGACAACATAAACCGTTAATGGAATTGTGGCTGATCCGCTTACCTGAAACAGCAATATCATACTCTGGCCGAACGTCTTGAAATTGTAGACATCGTTGATGCCGCTCTTCTCCTTCACGTGCATGAAGAACGACATGCCGAAGATCGCAAAAATGAACATCACCAGGAAGAGCAGCAGACAAATGTTGAACAGCGCCGGCAGCGACATCGCCAATGCGAACAGTAGCGTTCGTATGCCCTTCGCGCCCTTGACCAGACGCAGCACGCGACCCACTTTCGCGACACGCACCACACGCAACAGTGTCGGCGATACGAAGTATTTCTCGATAATATCGCTAAGTACGAGACCTGCGCGATTCTCAATTATCGATGGCAGGCGTGTGTGCGTGTGTGTGAAGAGATTGATTTTGAGAAATTGTTGTTGATAAATTAATTTCGCAAACACGTTCGTACGGCATTAAACTAGAAGGTTTTGATTGGGCTACGGAATCAAGTTCGAAGTCGGGATGGGGATTGGGAAGCAAATTGGTTTTTTTTTTTTTTTTGGGGGGTTTTTAGGGTTGGGTTTGGGTTCGGTCGAGGCTCTCAGCGCATTAACAAGACACTAAAAAAGGGGCGTAGCAAAAGTGTGTGTACAAAAAAAAAAAACAATTTACATAGCTGAAATATTTAAAGCGTTAGATACAGACACAGTATTTTGTAGTTCTTCACTTCTTCACTTGTTTCACACAATTCTTACACAACAACGATAAATCAACGGGAGCTCTAAATAAAATATTCGAACAACAAAAACAAAAAACAATACATACATATACTACATATGTACAGTGCCAGCAAAAGTAGTACGAAAAGAAATTAAAAATGCGACATCAGTCTGGGATCAGTTGCGAAGTTGGGCAGAGCTTGGAGAGTCACAGAATAAATAGTTGGGGTAAAAATAGAAGAACATTTTTTTTTGGCACAATCGTGATCGCATTGAAGGTGGAAGATACCATACGTATACTTCTCAAACACAGTGCTCTCTATTAACTGAACCGGCAGCGATCTTCGAAACTAAACCATATTAACAACGATACAGTTTACGCATATGTATATACAGGATTATAAAGTGACAATATACACACAAATAAAAAACACAAATCGACATCGACACATACATACAGACATACGTACTCTTAAGCTAGATATAGAGTTACATAAATACATACATAGTACATGAGTATGTTGAGTGAAAATTAAAAAATTGAATAAAACAAACAAAAGAATTATATATTTATATATATATAGAGAGAGAGAAAGAGATAGAAAGTAAGTTTAAGTTGAACTTGGTAACAGCAACTGTAACGGTAACTGTAAACGTTAACGGTAAAAGCAGCAACACTCAGTAGTTGATATCCATGTTGTTTTTTTTTTCTGTTTTTTTTTTTTTTTTTTCATTTTGCTAGCGGCGCAGGCGCATTATAAGAAGCAGCAGCAATTGCGGAAGCCGTAGGCGGGGCACGGGCGTTGGCATCGGAAATCGTCTTGTAGATACGGTATGGTACACATTTATTCAGTCTTTTATTTATATTATTTTATTTGTTTTTTTTTATCATATTTTTTTTGATGGTTTGAGCAAAGAATTATGCGTGTGCTGTACGTGGGCGTCTTTTTTCTTTAAGCGATAATCCGCAGCATATTTTAAGAGTGCCAAATATCAGCAAAGTTCGTTCGCTGCCCCCGGTAACGCTCAAAGTCGGCGAGAAAGAGAAATATATAGAAAGACTGATATATCATATATCGAGAGCAAAACAGACAATGACAGCACGAGTTGTACAGCTTTTTTTTTTTCAATTTTGAACAATTTGTTCATTGGTTTCTCTAGCGATGATTCTCTAGATGAAACGATATGGAGTACTATCGTGAGTCATGGCACTACACGAACTGGAGCGGGGCGGGCAAACGAACTATTGCGGAAAGGAGGGGGCCGAAGAGATAGATGGGCGGCGGGGGGAGTAGAGCGAAGAGCATGGCCAGCAGCAAAGGCTAACAAGTTATAGTAAAGAATCGAGAACAAGATATATAGATAGAAATTGGTATGTGAAACAAAGAATGCAAGGTGAGAAGAATTGTAGCGTTTGTAGCTGTGCGGCAATACTATCGAGTATATTATCGCAAACGATAGTTTTTTAGCAGACTTAGCTTTCGATTATAATCGATTGTTTCCAATTGAGTTCAACAATAATAGTATTGCAGCACCTGCATAGATATGTACGAATAGATGAGATATTAGGAAGGAAAAAAATGTATATAGCTTGATCAATAAGCACTATAAACTAGTTAAATGTAATGAGATTTTATTTTATTTTTGTTTTTTTTTTTATTGGTATTTAACCAATCGCGTTCTGGGTATTTAGCGGGATTTGTGGGACTCTCTTATATAGTATAGATATTCACTATGCGTTTTACTACGTTCATAGTAAAGTACATAATCTCCATTGCAGATTGGACCAAAACCATTAAGAAGATTCAGGCTAGTGCCACGGTATTTGTAGTACATTTAGTACATTGGGTTGAAATTTTTTTATTGATAAATGTGAAATGGGTATACCAATTTGTTTTCGCATAACACCTACGGTTGTACGGAGGAGGTTCGTAAATTATAAAAATATATGGAACCGGGTTTGGTTATGCTACGCACTAGACAAATATATGGGAGGGCCGCAATTGGGCCAAGGCAATTGCCGTACACGAGTGTGTGCGAAACACCCCGCACGGCCGTTGCATTGGCTGGCCGTTAGGGGGCGCTGTTTTTCGACGACAATCGTCAGATCTGTTATACCGGGCAGTAGCTGACAGAGTTATGCAACCGACAATCGCACAGCGAGTTGTGGAATGCCCATTGACACCTAACTCTGATTGAATCTTGTTCTGTAGTGTATAAAATCAAATTGATTTTTAATTGCGTTCTGTGCAAGCCATTTTTAACAGTGTATCGTGGTGTCTGTGTGTGTGTGTTTGTGTAAGTGAATTAGCATTTTATTTTATTGATTTATGTAGATAGCAGTTATTTCTGTTTGCTTAGTTGTTTTATCTTGTTTTATAAACTCATTTTCTTTTTTTCTTTTGCATTTACAAAGCGTTGTTTTTTTTAGCTTTTCTCTGTTTTTTTGAACTGTTTTTTTTTGTTTAGTTTGTTGTTGTTGTTTTCTTTGTTTTTTTCGTTTTGGTTAAAGCGTGTATTAATATATTCGTCTATAAGGATATCACTCTGCGTTTTGCATTTTGCAACTGGGGCAACATCGAAGCCAAAGAATGAAGCATACTTTAAGGCGCTAGAAAGATTGCAGCAAGTTTTTTTTGTTGTAGGAAAAGTTTTGTTGTTGTAGGAAAAGTGCGCTGCGAAACGCGTTTGGCGCGTGTCTCACATAAAAAAGCAAAAGCAGAATTGGTTATTTTTTTTTAAACTGAGCTGTCTGCGGGAATTCAAAGCGTTTCGGGAGAGTTCTTCAACAGAAAATTTTACAATAAAGAAAAGTTTTTATTTATTATTAGTTTTGTGTGGGTATCGAGTTTATCGAGGGAACTCGAACGAGAACGAACTGGAAACAGGTCAGGGATGATAAAGGGGGGTACGGTTCTGAGAACCGAACTACGAATAAGTCTTGTCGATCGGTTGGGTCGGGATCTTCACACACTGAGGCTGGAGAGGCGGCAGCAGAAATAATAGCAGCGTTCCTTTTTATGTACAAGACATTCGATTAAAATGGCAAGTAGTATAAAACGGAAGCTCTCTGTTGCGAAAATGAATGTAGTAAAGCATATTTTAAGCCATCTTTTGTACAGTTGTCATACTCATTCGATTGCTTCACACACATAGCCATTTCTTTTTTAATACTCTTAACTTTCGAGATAAAAAAAACAATTTGAGATATAGACAAATATCGAATAAAGAGTTAAATATAGCCAAGGAAAAGAAGGCGGCACTTTTTTTTAAGAAAAGTCGGAAGAAAATGAAAAAAAAATATTGATATAGATTGAGATCTTATGCTTTTATACCCTGGTCTTGGTACAAACTTCTTTGGGTACTCGTCTTTCTTTGTGCTTACGTATGCGCAATTGTTGGGCCGTAGTAGAGATATGTGATCGAAATCGAAGCACATGTCGATAATGTTCACTTCAGTTTTGAAAATATTGAGAAACTTGCAGCAAACTGAACGGAAAATTCAATGAAAATGCAATTAAAATAACAGTATTCTTTAATTATATATAATCGATAACTATGGATTGATTTGCAGTTATATTTTTCGAACAACAATCACAACAACAATGGGAACGAAAAACATCAAACAAACACCAATATTTAGTTACACAAATTTCTTTGATAGATAAAACAAAAATCTTTGTTAATTTTCTAGTTTTTAACAGTTAATCAACAACATTTAAGAAGCGAAAACAATACAAAAATCAAAAGATGAATTTACAATACTGTGTATAACAGTTTTGTATAACATACAATGGAAAATGAACAGTCAAAGTTAACACAAATTATAAATCATTTGGAATACGTTAAGCACAACAACGACATTAGATTATCACCATATAGCACTTGGTACACTTTCCGTAACTACATACGCAAATAGGTACATTCCAGCACACGCGCGTACCGTGGGTACAAGAATGTGCGGCATGTATATTGCTAGGTTATGTAGAGTAGGAAGGGGCCACAAGTGTTATATGAGCACAAATGGAATACAACAAATTAATTAGGTACATTTTGGTTTTTTTTAGAACAACAACAATTAACAGTTTGGACAATTTACGAATATACGATATACGCATAGGTACGACAGCAAGTTAATAATAACAATTATTAGAAAGTTGAGTACAAAGTATTTATAAAGGATAAGGAGCGTACTGTGTCTTTTTTTTCAAAGCATTAGACGAAAAATAATACGGAGAGATTTACAGATACAGATATACAGAGAGATAGAAATAGAGAGAGTATACACACATACGGCAAGAGCATGTGATGGGAAGGGTATTCGAACGTTTTGTTTTGGAAATTGGAAGGTAAAGTTTGCTTATTTTTTGGCTATTTGGTTAAGCATCTTGGTATTTTTTGTAAATTGTTTTTTTTTTTTGTTTTTTTGGTAACTTTTAAGTAATTTTGGCATTTTTACTTACCTAAGATGGATAAAATGACAACTACTACATCAAATAAATTCCATGGCTCAATAAAATAGTGATATCGTAAAGCGAATATTTTTAATAGACATTCGGAACTGAAAATAACTACGAATATCGCATTGAGATAGTCAAGGACCGCGTTGTACGTGTCCGACGCATCGTAACGATCGAGTGTCATGGTGAACATGTTAAGACCAATGAATAACATAATGATTATATCGAATTTCTTATCGGTTACTATTTCAAAGACTATTGCTTGTGGACGCCACTGTAAATGGAGAAGGAGAAGAAGAAGGGAACCAAAAAAAGATAATATAAAGCAAAAATAAATCCAAAATCAAACAGAAACAAATACAATTTGGGTTTTTAAAGGGTTATCAATGAAAATGAAACGATAAACATTTACATCGAACACAAGGAAGAGAGAGAGATAAGAAAAAAGAATAGAAGAGTTTGGTATAAGTACAATAAGTTAACCACGATCGCATTTTATATGTAGAATGTAGTATATGGTTACGAATACAATTATATATTGCTTGTTTATATAGACTAAATTATTGTCTTTGATTTCATTTGGGTTACATAAAGTTTTCATAAGTTAGTTAGCTGGGTTAGTAGTTTGAGTTATCAGTGGATTATTTGTTTTATTCGATTATTTTGATTTTTTTTTTGTTCTTTTCTGTGCTGTAGATCTGTGCCAAAAGCAGTCTTTATTATCCCCGATCGGCGAGCACCTGTATGTACAGTAAAGTATGCGTATAATGGATAACATGTACAGAGTATGTTATGTTAATACCTGGAGTAGGGGTGTAACGGTGGGTCAGTGCGTTCAATTGCGTATAGAGTAGACTTTTCATACACACTACTTCGTAAGGACAGACAGCATTCAGTATTATAGAGTAGTTGACTGATTAATTAAGTTATGTTTAGTATAAAACGTGCGTCAATGTCAAGATTCTGATCTGATTGCGTTTGTCAATTTCGAAACTGTTCTTTTTTTTTTCTTTATAGACATGCCAGTTATCGGTGACTTGACTAAACTCTAAAACATGCCCAGACAGGAGACAGTCTCGTGCCACTCTAGATATGCATAGTTATGTTTGTAGTATGTATGTAGTATGTACATAAGTAAGAGAAGAAACATGCACTTAGCTTGCCAGTAACAAAATTGTGTGAGAGATTCAGATATATATATATTTTTGAGAGAGAAATAGAAATAGAGAGAGAGAGTAGAGGTAGAAAGTAGTTACGAGTATATATATATACATAAGTAGATTCTTTTTTTTAATTTCTTTTCTTTTTGAATTTTGGCATCAATTTCAAAGTTTTTGTCCAGCTTATAAATGGCAGACATAAAAATGTTTAAGTACAGACAACCAAACGGACACAATACTTAAATATTGATATTGAAATTAAGTATAGTTGTAGTAGTTAGTAGAAAAAACAGTAGTATGTCGAGAACATAGTATGCTTTTAGGAGTACGCTCAATGGCAACAGTAGGGTGCTAGTATCGTGTGTTAAAAACTATGCACAAAATCGCATACAGCATACATCTCATATAGATCGTGTTCGTATACAGTTGTGCAGGCCACACACTACGGCAGCTATTCCAGCGACTCGACTTTTACGCTTGTTTTAAGATCCATTATTCAACTTGATCAAAATATTGCTAGAGAACAGGGCCTTTCAATTAATGTATTGCAGATATGAATAGTAGATAGTAGGAAACGTTTAGAATTGCAAGGGTATTTGTCATTTTTCGTATAAGTCAATCAGTCAAAGAGTCTATATAGTTTATAAAAACAGTCTTTTAAACAGTGTGCTTAACAGCTTTAGTATTTCCAAAAATTTTCATATGTTTCTTTGTAACATAACATAGAAAAAGTGTTCATAGTATATTATATACAATAAATGATTCAAATATGTATGTATATTACATAGGTACGATTGGCACAGATTACGCGATTATGTTGACTTTCATTTGATGATTATTTAATCGGTTTTCAGTTTTATTGTATTATAGCATCATATTGATTATACAATGTGGCTTGGCTGGGTAATACTATTGAAACAGCGAAAGTTTTCCCTTCTCTGTTTTCGAAAAGGTTTGCAAAGATATTGTCCTAGAGAATAGAGAGTTTGTGGAAAATTTATAGCTCACATCGTTCGTTTTCTTGATCCATATATTGCTTATAATCAATTTCATTCTGATGATATTATATATTTAGATTATCAATCAAATTCGATAGTTCATCTTTCAGATTGTTATGTTTTTTTTTTTTTTTTTTTTGTTATAAGGTTAGTTTGGTTTGGTTTGTTAGTTTAGTTAGCTTGGTAAGTTGGTTAGTTGGTTTAGTTTGTTGATACTTAGTTTTGTTAAGTATGGTATTTTTTTGTTGTTGTCTTACCCTTGGTCTTGGAATGGCTTTTAATGGTTTTTTAGAGCCCATCTTTTTCATAGCATTATAGTACTTTTTCTGATCTTCTGTCATGAACATTTCTAATGATCCACCTGCTTTTTTCTTTTGCTCATTAAAATTATCAATGATAACACCAATGAACAGATTGAGTGTGAAAAATGATCCAAATATGATGAAGAACACGAAATATAAATACATGTAGATGTTCGTTTCACGAATCGGCTGCTTGTCCACCTTTTTTTTTTTTTTTTTTGTTTTTCATTTTATCGATTACCAAATCGATAACGAGCAATCAATTGTCGCATTTTGGAATTTTGTGTTTTGCAATTCGCATCGCATTTTGAGTTTTTGTTACGTTTGTGAATGGATCATTTTTAGTGTTGATCGGCAGTATTGTTGTTGTAGTTGTTGTTGTAGTGTTGTTGTGGCCATAGTTTGTTGTTGTTGTGATTGTTGTAGTATAGTGTTGTGGTTTGTTGTTGTTGGAGTTGGAGTTGGTTCATATAAAAAAGAGAAAAAATGTAAAGATAGAAATGTTGATTAATCGAAAATTACTTATATCGTATATTGCGTTTCGTTTTTAAAGCGCATAACCAAATAATTATAATTATTGATATTTAGATATATATGTTGTATATACATATATGTAGGTATTTATAGTAGGGCAAACTGGACAACATTACCTCTCGTGAATCGATTGCATCGTTCATTATTTGTATCCAGCCTTTGAAGGTGGCCACTTGGAAAAGGCACAGATACGCGTTACCTACATGATCGAAATTCATTGCTGAATTCACCCACGTGTAGTTCTCGCTCTCGCACGCATTGCGATTTGGTATGATCTCATGGCTAAGCTTTGTTCCGTTTAAGTCTTCGCACTGCATCATCCGAAACAACATCATCGGCATTCGTCGTCGTCGTCATCGTGAGGATGAGTATCGTTTTATGTTTTGCAAAATTGTTTTGGTTTTTTTTTTTTTGTTTTTTGGTGTTTTGGATTCATAATTTAATTTAAGAAAAATGTATTTCAGTTATGCGAATTTACGTAAGGCAAATGGGGTCTAAGCCATGCGCACACTGCCGCAATAGTTCAAACGAGCTAGGCGACATCAAATGGAATTTCGAGTTATGATTACTTGCAAGTTACTTGTAAATGCAAGTGACTTCTTTGCAGTCGCAAGTGATTGATTAATATCGATAGGCCAATCGATCATTTTGTACTCGTTTCGATAACTTGTTGCGACAATGTAATCGTAGCTTGGTTACAAGTTAAATGCAGCTAAGCTAAGGCTAAATCAAATACGATATTGGGATTATACGGACTCGTAAACAAGTGGGCATGTTGTAGTTGTTTTTGTAGTAAGTACATGTGTGTGTGTGTGTGTGTGTCTGAGTTCAGCAGCTAATTAGCATTATGGTTACTTGGTCGACTCAATTGCGGCCACTTGGCTGATTATCTGGTGCAAAAGGCAAAACTAGATGATAGTACTAGAGAGAGAGTGTACTAATTGCAGTAGTAGTTATTGTTGTTGCGATGGTTTTGGGTAATTGTGCAACTGCCAGATCGCATACATACGCATGTATATCGCTAATTACATGTGTATGTATCGTAGTTGTGCGCGTACATAGTAGGGTAAGGCCTATATAGTATAATACGGATTACCGTAATATGTACAGAGAGTGGCATATTTACAGAAGTTTGTCTGGACGAGTACGAATACAGGCGACAAACACACTGCTTGCATACGATATATATTCGAATATCTACGATATACGATATGAATGTTTTTTTTTTTTTTTTTTTTCATTTTAAACTCTGATTCGATCAACTATTTACGAAAAATAGATGCAAAGATACGCATTTCATTCAAGTTGAAGTGACTTTTTTTTCTTTAATGATTTTTACTCGATTCTGTTTCTCTTTCGTTTTGTTTGCTAATTAATTGCTGCTTGGATTTTGGATATCGAAAAATAGCACAAATTCCGAACTTTTCGAAATTTGTTCGTTTTGTTTTTGATAGTATTTTGATTTGGGTATTTTTCATTGGTATTCTGTTTTGGAATTGGGTTTTTGATAATTGTTTTTTTTGTTTGTTTTTGATTGTCTTGAAAAACGATTGCACGTACCTTAAAATATTTTCCAGCAAAAAGCTGTACACCCATTATGGCAAAAATTAGCCAAAATATTAGACACACCAATAGCACATTGAAGATGGACGGTATAGCTTGTACCAGCGCATTAACGACGACCTGGTTCGATCGATAATTTACAATGTTCGATAACATGTTTGATTTTTAGTATTCACAAATTTCACATTCGGCGGGTCGTCGTCGTTGCCAACGATGTCGATGTCGATGTAGGGGATATTTTTTTGTTTTTTTTTTTTTTTTTTTTTTTTTGCAGGGTATCAGGTTTATGTGGAGTTTGTGGATTCGGGAGCACAGAGTGATTTATGGCAGATCGATCGTGTGATATATTGGATTTTGTTTTCAGTTTGGTTTGGTTTGTTTATAGCGGGAGTATATAGAATATAATACAATAAATGCAGAGAGAGTTATTTAGTTAATTTCGGTAATAGCATTAGGTCAATAATCGATAGAAGTAGTGTAACATATGTAATTATGTATGTGTGTATGTGTGTGTAAGCATGGTATAGTACAGTGTGAGTGTGTGTGTGTGTGTATTAGTTAGGAAGATATTGTGATGACTTTGTGAGTTGCTTTCTTACAACATGAGAGTGTCAGATGATCGTGTACAATGATGATCTGTGTGATCCATTACTACACTATTATGGTGCATTGTCTATATACCGCATGCAGAGAGTTTTTAAACTGTATATCCAATTAATATATAAAGCTGCAGCAGCAAATTGCAGTAAACCATAAAGCATACATCATCATACATTATGCAACACACTACACTATACAATATGGCGGAGTTGCAAGTAGGGCTGAAGATCAGGCAGGCAAGGCAGCAGGTCACAAGCATTCGTAAAGCTAGTAAGTAGTTTAAGTAGTTTAAGGTGCGCTAAATCTAGTTCTAAATCGATAACCTTTGGTGCTCGAAAACATAAGGCATACTCGTTAATGTTTAACTTATGTTAAGTATGTATGTATATCAATGGATGTGAGTTCCAGCTGAGACTATCTAGATATGGGTACGTAAATACTTTGAACCGACTTTATACTTGCAAAGATATCTGGTTTTACTTATGTATTAAGTTTATTATCGGACGAGTTAGGAAGATAGGACTGCAGATCGGATAAGCTTCAATTCTCTCAGTGTTTGAAATGATAATACATACTACTTTGTGATTATAAACAATTTTCAGTATAATAGGTATGCTAACAATTTGATAACGATACGCTAGATACATTTAGCTTAAGGATTCGCTAATGATGGCTCATGATGATCGCAGGCAGGCAAATATACATAGATATATCAATGTAGATTCGCATGATTAAGTTAACGTAATGAATGCTATAGCATAGCTACGAGTACTGAAGCATGGCAGCCTGACAAATGGTGATGGCACTTATCGGATCAAGCTGCTTCATTTGATACTACTCGTGGCGGAGAGAGATAGATAGAGAGAGAGAGATAAAGAGCGAGCGAGCAGTATAGAATAGATAAAGCCAAGGTGAGCGAGGTGTGTTTTAGCCAGTCTAAATTCGATGCAGTTGCAGTTTGAACGAGTACAAGTTAGAGACTCAGAGATCAGGGCTAAGTTTAAGGTTTAAATTTAGATAAGAGTATAAGAGCAATATGAGTAAGTTAAATAAGAATAAGAGTAAGATTCAATTTTCAAAAGAGTACGAAGTAAGTTAAATTTGGGCAGTGTTCTTTTGGTATCAAAAAAAAAGAATATGACAAAAAACGAGTTTAGCTAATCGGTCAACAGATTACGGATGCATACTAAGTCAATCGAATAACGTATCTAAGTAAAACAAAATATATAGTATAGTATCATCTGCTGCACTTTGATAATTATTTTGGTATGGATTGAAAGTAGTATTGCTAATAATATAAGTCGACTAATTACATTTGATATATGAAACGAGTTAACTAGTTGAAAGTTTGAGATTGAGTTCGAGTTGAGTTTGCTTTGGTTAGTTGAGTGTGTGTAACTGTGTGTGTGTGTGTGTGTGTGTGTGTGAGTGTGAATGAATGTGTATAAGAGTTTTACAGCGCGCGTATAAGAGTGAAAACACAGCTAAGGTAGCTGCGCCAAATGAGTTGCGCTTGAAATTGAAATCGAAATTGAAATTGAATGGGAATATTGATGGAATGTGGCTTCGAAAATTTGTTGTTTTTGGTTGACTGATTTAGTTTGGGTTTGACTGGTTTAGTTTTTTTGGTTTTTGAGGTGGTTTCTGTATTTTTTTTTTTTTTTTTTTTTTTTTTTGGTGGCTTGTGGTTTTGTGGTTGTTGTATGAAAGTACGTACCCGCATGCCCTGCATACGGGACATGGCACGTAGTGGTCTCAGTGCTCTTAACGTTCGCATAGTCTTGAAGGCTTGAATACCACCAGCTCCAACAAGTGAAGCAACGAAGTTGATAAGCGATACCTAGTTTCGATATAGTTCGAATAGTGCCAAGTTTAACAAATTTATTTAAGATCATTTAAAGTTTGTTTTTTTTTTTTTTTGTGTAAAAGATACGATATATAATCAAACGGTATGTGAGTGTTGGTAAAATGTTTCCAAACTTTCTTTTCGTTTCCTTTTTTTCTGTTTTAGTTTTTTATTTTTTATTAATTTTCTTATACTTCGATTGGGTAAGTTGGGTAAGTGTTTGTCCTGTCAAGCTTGTACTTGTTTTTTGAACTCAAATCGTAATGGAAATAAGCTTTCGATATAACGATATAACTGCTGCATACTCTCAAATTCTGGATCTTAAGTCGTATGGTAAACCTAATCGTAGCTGTTGCCTAAGCTGTACTCAGGTACAAAGAAATAGGAAGAGGTTGAACGAGCCTGGCGAAACTTACTTGCATTCTGCGTAGCTTTATTTGCTTAGACTTAAACTTATTGCATAGCCTAGGTTCATATGTAGTAGTAGTTATATATAGTAATATATGTATATGAATATTGGGCGTGTATTGTACTTGCAAAACACATACATACATATGTTAGTATTGAGAGAAGGGGAGATTATAAGAGCACAAACGAAACACATATAGACTAGCAAGAAACACAGATACATATGCATGGTATAGTATGGGTATAACAGGTACATATAACAGATAACAGATGTGTAAGTGTACACACACCTATGGTACAATTATGCATGTAGTTGTGGTACGAGAATACGCTACAATTGGACGGGTACACGGACCGCTCGAAGCGTCGGTCAAGTTAACACAGCTTGCAGGTTAAAGAGAGAGAGAGAGAGAGAGACAGAGAGTTGACACTCTATGGGGGAGAGAGAGAGACATGACAACACTCAAAGGCGTAAAGAGTACAGAGTGTGGCTTAGGGACTAGTTTTTAGAGTGAGAGAGATCGACTGTCTGTCAGTATGTAGAACTCTAGCTAAAAAACACATGGATCGACGGAAAATTGAAACTGAAATGGGAACAATGTGAGGAGGATTCCCGTTTTGTACCCTGAACGGGCCGCACAACGCTGCACAATGGACGCCTGCGGCATGCAAACGCCAAACGTCATAGTCAGTCAAGTCGAATGACAGGACCGGATGGTACCAAATGGGCTGAGATGGTCTTCTAAAGTTACAGTTACAGTTACACTTACAGTTACAGTTACAGTTACGACTTCAATACTAGGTGCTGCCCACTGTACAATTCCCCAAGTGTCCCGCGTGTGTGTGTGTCGCTCTGTGTGCGTGTCAGTGAGTGTGTGTCTCTCTGTGTGTATAAGGTTTTTACTTGTTTAGATCCCAAAAACAAAACTGTAGCGTTTGCATTACCCACGGGTCTATTGTGCAGCCGTGCGACAGCTTCACTAGGTTTTTTCTTCAATTTTTGGGTCACAATTTGCATTTCTCCTCGGAAATCTTATTCATTTTCTTTTGGCTTTTGTCTTTATATTGACACATTTTTGCTCAAACTTTGCTGCCGGACTCGATTGGTTCGTGGTTCTGTAGGTACACATATTCGTTGGACTTTTTTTGGAAAGGAATACGAGGAGGGATACGTATTTTGGGTTTGGTTTTTCTGGCGTGCGAAAACACGCGAAAACTGATCGTATATAGCCGAGACCAAGCGATGACTTTTTTTTGTATATTGTCACTGTTTTTTTTACGTTTTTCGTTTTCGAGTTTTTGTATTTTTTTTTTTTGGGATGCGGCGCTTGTCTTTAAGTAAAACACTGCCACCACTGCGTATACGCAATTTGCGTCAATTGACAACAATTGCACTTGTATTCGACTGTCGGTTCTATTTGCAAATTGATAATACTTATATACAGCGAACAATTGCGAATACGATCACGAAAACGATCAGCACTAGTTATATACAATCGCATCGGATAAATGTACCTAAAAGACAAGACTAGTTCTGTACACTATAGACGACACGGCTGTGTCGCAAGGGAGTTCCGTTTAGTTAGAGACTTTGTACAGCGGTGGTGCATTTCGGGTGGCTCTCGAACGAGAATATATATAAGTTATATATATATAGTAAATTGTATTTCGGGTGCCGCTAAATGGGATAGAAAAAGTACGTCGGGTCAGGGAACGTAAGGATATCGAGGGATCTGCTGAGATGAGCACGTCGTATGTATTTAAGGTTGGTTTGGCTGAAGACGTTCTACTTTACGCTAGGGGAGAGGGTACGGTAATACTCGTTTTCGAAGGGTCTACTATATATTGCATATGTATATGAGCGGGGTATCGTAATAAATATGTAACTGTTTTTCATGGGCTGTATTCGCCTACAATGAGACAAACTACTTATGTATCGTACATACATATGTCGCTAATTACCAGACCTATGTATGTGTATAACAGTTTGGCAAGTACGCATTGGCTTAGCACTAGTATAGATACACTATATTGTACAACTGTTACGCATAAGACTTAACTAGCCTAGTTTAGATAACGCTACACTAAGTTATCATTTATACATAATTTAGAGAGTATGACAGTTGATGTATATATATATATAATATTCAAAGCTAAAGCGTCAGAGGCAGCAACGTACATGATTATTATTATATAGATATGTACAAATACATGATACATTAAGGTTATGTTTGGGGATACAAATATTAATAAAAGCTGCCGATATTGTTTTTCCTTTTTGGGATTTCACAGAGATGAGCATAGATTACATATATGAAGGATATGGTATAGGTATGTATAGAATTGTGTTGCGCAACAGCATGAAGTTAATCATAATATATATAGAAAAATAACTGTTATATACGTATAGGTTATGGTTGACTTAGTGGATAGTTAGGTACAATGATAAAAAAAACCGAAATCAAAAATAAAAATAAATTCATAAACGGTTTGATATAACAGTTAGCATAGCGCCGCCCTAAGCGTAATAAGAATAACAGTCGATAGATATTCAACACATAGTATAACAGCTGAAAACAGTTAGTTATAACAACATACACACGCACACACACACATTCACACCCAGAGATTCATAGCAAACGGCAGTTTGAACTGCAAACGACGAATATAACAGTTTGTATAACAGTTTGTAACTTAAACGACATGAAGAAAGGTTGGACTGGAGGAAGCGGAAAAGAGAGGGTCTTCACACTGTTATATTGTCGCGGAGCTGCAGCTCAAAAGCGCAGGCAAACAAAAGTGAAACATAGTATGACTTTAGCTTTGGTTGTATAACAGTTAGTACACTTAAATACGATCAGTTAGGTTGAGGTGACACAACATTTAATAGCATATATACACGTACTCGTAGGTACATGGGTTGATTGCTTAGCTAACATCGAATCGGACACGCCCACGTACACCGATACATACATATACACGCACACAGAGCGACAACAATATGTATTATATGTAGAACAGCGAGAGCGAGAGACAGAAAGAGAGAGAGAGAGAGAGAGATGTGGAGCGAGAGCAAGACACAGTTATATGTACGAGTAACAGTATGAGACAGTTAGAGATAGAGAGAAACACAGAGAGATAGACAGAGAGAGAGAGAGTTGGAGAAGGTCCCGACGGACACTACTTACTTTCATGCCCTCCCAGCGCGATACGGCGCGCAATGGCCTCAACGCGCGCAGGGTCCGCATCGAGCGGAACGCGGGCACATCGTCCGCACCGGACCAGACCGCAGCCAAATTGATTAGCGACAGCTAAACGACCCACACACAGAAATATTGAACAACAATTCGATACCAGAGTTGCGATAACAATTTGCTGTCGTTATCGAAATCGAAATAATATTGTGGAAAAAACACAGGAGCTTAAACTTAAAAAAAAAAACAAAAAACTAAAGAGAAATTCAAATGATCTGCCTGGGGTTAGGTAGGGCGCATGAATGTAGAGTATTTATAAACGAGTGTGTGCGATTCGAGTATTTAAAGGCTTAGACTAACACTAAGTAATTGACTAACTAGATAGTATGTATGTACTGGGGCTAAGGCTGTTTAACATAGGTCTATTTCTGGGTTTCGATTGATTATTCAGGTTATTTTTACATAAGTTTCTATTATCGCAAGTACACTACATTTACATATGTTTTATACAGAGTAAGTATATATAGAGAGCGGCTCTCCTAACTGTAATTAACTGTAGTTTGCAGCATTGAACAAAAGTATTGACATATTTATACGCAGTTTAAAGCAAAACATAAAAGTCGTTCAGTTCGTCATGGGGTTTGAAAATCTTCTTTTTTATGTAGTGCAGTGTAGTTTGGTCTTGTTTGCTCGAATTGAAGTAAAGTGTGTATGTAGCTAACTTGAGGATTCTCTGCTTAATTTATTTTTGTACACGTCCAACAATAACTCAGATTATATCGTTCAAATTTTTCATATTTTCTTAACGTGATCAAAAAAGAAAACTTAAAAGAGTGTCGAAAGCATTGAGAAACATCATGGCCAACATGATAACTTACCATGACAATAACGAAATCAAGCCAGCACCACGCATTCGTGAAGTAAACCTTGAAGCCGAGCGCCAACCACTTGATTAACATCTCCAAGAAGAATATCACCGTAAATATTCTGTCCATATAGTATAAAATATCCTGCAGTATGGGCCTTTGTGGCAGATGTACATCTTCTAAAGCCTGTTGTGTTGCGTTTCGTTTCGATGTAGGTTAGCGGGGTGTGTGTGTGTGTAGGGGGGTAATTGAGTTATTTAAGTAAAAGAAATGCATTACAACAGTACATATACACAATACGTAGTAGTATGTATGGTATCTAGAAGCAGTTTAAGAAGCTAGATAATCGTATAACAAATACGTGTAGCCGCTTTACTGGCTTATTACGCTTATTACAGTGTTTAGTATTATTTGTTTTTTTTTTTTTTTTTTTCTGTTGTTTTCAGTTTTATAAACATTATTATTACTTTGTTTTAGTGTGTTCTGTACACTTTTTACGCAAGAAAAAAGGCAACTTTGTTGAATTTTGGTTTGTGTCTTTTTCTCTTCGTTTACGGACAAATCAAAGTCAAACGCAATTAAAGAAAAATTTTCAAAGAAATTGAAGACAAAATTCTTGAAATAATACGCATAAAAGCGTCTATTCACACAAAGCTAACGCTAACGAGCTACACAGAAAAACCCTAAACCCTCAAGGCAAGCCAGAGTTGTCGTCTTCGCTTCAATCTTTTGCGGTGTCTACTCACTTTCGGCCTAAGCGAAGACACAAACCGTTTGACTGGAATGTGCCTGGGCATAGGTCGAAAGCGGACTTGTTGAGGTTCAATTTAAAACCGATCGATTTGAATACGAGTTTGATAAATGGGGAAATTAAATCGGGTTAACAAGAGTGAATTGCTACCGCTGGCAACAGCTTGCGGGCAGGCGTAATCGGAGAGCTATCGAATTGATAGATATATATAGATAGATATGGTAATTAGGGAAGCTAAAAATAAGATTTGGCTGAAGTAAGTTGGTTTCAGTTTTTCTCGAGAAGCATTTAGGCGAAAAGCAAATGAATATTTGTTGCCAGCAGTAACAGTTTCAAAAAGAATTTGAAAATCAAGAAAATTATTCGTATTTTGGGGTAGTAAAACGAAAAACTCTAGGCTAAACTCTATGCTGTACTAGCGAAATCTAAGAAAAACTCTAGAAAATTCAAATGATAAACCCAAAAATAGTAAATGAAGCAATCAACTTTGGTAAATTTTAAGCAAGGCTTGATTAACTACTTTTTTTTTTTGTATTTGTATTAATTGTAATTCATTTAATTGGATTTATTAAAATGGTTTTTGTGCGTTTTCAAAGGGTTTACAACAATTGAAAATCGCCAAAAACTATGCTAATAAATTTGGTGTTTGATTTTTTTTGTTTTTTTTCGGTTTTTTTTTTTTGTAAGTAGTTGTAGTTGTAGTTGACTTACCAAAGCTAAGCTACTCATTAAAATCATAGTGATAACAGCTGTTTCAAAATATTTATTTTCAATTAATTGAAAAGTTTTCAGTCGTAAATTGCCCCATCCTTGCCAGAACGGCGAATCTTCGTCACCGGCTAAGATTGGAAATTTCTTATAGTACGAATCGGGGCAGCAATCAGCTGGATACTCGTCAAGTATATCCTCATCGTTAGCATGTATTATGATATCACCGTCGAGCGGGCCCTCCTCGCATTCGCCCTCCTCGTCGAGCTCCTCGTCGAGACCTAAATCCTCTTTGCTAGCGTCGCGCTTCTCCTCGCCCTCCATCGTTTCGGCGCTGCCCTTGTGGCTCTCGTCCTTGAATGGTCGATTCTTATGGCTACCATATGAGTTAATGCTGGCAGTGTCGTCGTCCTGTAAGGACAAACCTCTATGGTTTAGCTCGTGTTCCAGTCTATTGTCTTGGTGGTTAATTGAGTTGCCAATCATCTGTATATAATTATTCATATATATTTATATATATATATTTATTTTGGAACGATTTCAGTTCAAGTGTCGGGTTCAGTTGGTTGGATTGGTTGGTTGAGTTTTTAGCATTATTTTTTTTCGTTTTTTTGTTTTGTATTGTTTTGGTATTGGTTTTTTTTTTTTTTTTTTTTTTTGGTTGATTGGATGTGGAATACACACAGTACACACATAACAGAACACATATAGACAGTTATATGTAAAAGAAAAAACAAACAAAATAAACGAAAAGGAAATGAATAAATAATATAAATCAATTGTTGTTGTCGTTAAGAAAAGTTAGTCTAAATAGTAGTATGTTGTATACAATTATAAGAAAATATAGACATAGGCAATAGTTCTTGATGTTCTTCAGTTTGGTGAGGAACATTCATGCACATACACAGATATATATATATACATAAATAAATGTGTATATATTTTTTGTGGTATATGCATGTCAAGGTATATCATTTTTTTTTTTAAGAATTATACGGCCAAGTTAAAAATATATGGTTCATATATTAATTGCCTCGATAGAGTCTTCGAGTTGTCTTATTTACCGTTGCATTATTCAGATATTTGGATTTCTTCGGCTTGTTGTTCTTCATGTCGCCGTGTATCGTAAACTCCATGCCGTCACCAATGGCAACCTCCAGTTGGGTCTGCTCCTTGATGCCCTTCTTGATCAGGCCGTCGGCAAGGATATCGTCGTGTCCCAGCTCCATCTCGTTGTCGCCATGCTCTGCAGATATACAACGACAAACGCCCTTGCCTTTTCGTATCCGAATATCGTATTTCATTTCGTTTTATACACATTTAATTTTCGATATATACATGTTACATAATACGTATACGTATATATGGTAGGTATGGCGTACACACACGCATATATTTATATATATTGTATATATAGTTATACATACATATATAGTATATGCGATTGTGGTTGTACATGTATGGGTGATGATGGAAATCATAAGACGACGGGACAAGCAGTTGCCGTTCGCATTCAACAGTTGTTGTTTTTGTTTTGTTGTTGTTGCCGTTGTTGTTGTTGTTATTGTTGTTGTCGACGATATGATAGAAGATATAGACATAAATGAATATGTTTTATTCGTTGCCCAATGCAAGGATTTTTGTTTTTCGTTAGGTTTTTCGATTTACGATATTCGATATTCGAGATTTGATATGAGTTTTCGTTTTATTCAATACATAAAGGAATAAAGAACATAGATATAGTTATGCGATTAATATCATTTAAGAGTCAATTTCACTTCGGGTTACTACACAGACACAGAGTATTGAAACACAGAACATACGCAAGACGTAAAGTGGTCTCGGTTTTCGAAACCTTTCGATAGGTACAGTTGTCGAAAACGGTCCTGGGAAGGAGCGTGTGGACAGACACGCTTACACAACACAACAGCGAACAACGCATAATCGCAAAATAATGATCTGATCGGGCTCCAAAAAGAAAGAGCTCCGGAGTGAGATGAGATGATCGCTAAGGATGGGATGATTGTGAGTTGTGGTCTAATGGAAGATTAGACCGAAGATCGGAATGATGCCGTATCCAAGAGGCCTGAGCTAATACGACTTGTCTAGGCATGGGAATTATAAACACAAATGATGCTGCAGCAAAACTATCGATAAATTAAATTAAATTAAATTAAATTCAAAACTTAATCAGAATCGAGTTAACGTGCATCGATAGCGTAACAATCGATAGTTTTGCTGTAACAATTGAAACATTTACATTGTTGCTAGATGTATTCTGGGCTGTTTTGGATAGACATGAAGTTGTTATACATAAAGCACTAGGGTTACATAAGGTTTACAAAAATTAATGATGATTTTTTTTTTTTTTTTTTTTTTTTTTTGGTGTTTTCTTGTTGTTGTTACAAATAAATTCCATACATATACAATATACAATATACGATATACACAGACAACAATAATATCGAAAAAGAAAAGTACGGTAATACTAAGTAAGTAATATTCATGAAGGATCAAATCCACTGTTTTACTTTCAATTCATATAATTTTCGTTACGATGGGCAGCTAGAGTATTTAATCAATCTAATTAAGTTTTTATGTTTTTAAGTTACGTTTTTTTAAGTTTCGCATCAAAACTAGAAATTACTAGAGATTTAGATTCAATCGATCGAATTCAATTTCAACTGTGACGACAGATGTACGAGTATTTCAAATCGAGACTCTTGCGAAATGACCAAATTCGTTCATGTTGTGCAAATTTCAGGTTAAAATACATGGGATATATATGTTTTGGATGGGGGGTGGGGTTGGGCAAGGATTGTTTGATGTAGCCAATTGAAAATGAAAACATTGCGCAAATTGTTCTAACTAGTTTATATTACTGTCTATTTGAGGCGAGTTCAAGCTCTACATAGACATATGTACATATGTAGATATGTATATGTAAATGCGGGTACGAGTACGAATACGAGTACGAATAGGAGTACGAGTAGACGTACACACGTTGGGTTTTGGGTACAAGTTTGAGCTGATCAGTTCGACGAGTACTAAGTTGGGTACTAAATTCGAGTACGAGTACGAGTACGAAATGGGAAGGAGGAGGTTAAATCGAGTATTATGCAAAGAGGTATTATGTAATATAGTTATGACTCGAGCTAAATACGCACTAATACGTAACTAACGCTAAGAGTATGACGTTTACATTTACGTTTACGAATACAAGTATATATAAATACATATACATATATGTAGATATATATTGGTACAGGGTTAATTGGATGGGTACTTAGGTTGGGCACGTGGTGGAGGTGTTATACATACATAATCATAACGTACGGGTATGTGGTGAGCGAATGTGTCACACTCGGCGCACTTCTTGTTGCCCCAGATGCATACAAACGAGTCAACACATACATACATACATATATATTAAAGAGTATTTGGGTACTTGGTATACAAACTTGTATATACATACACACATACATACATACATATGTACATATGCACAGTCTCTCTCAACAACAATTATGTTCAGAAACGAACGGAAACCAATCGAAAAAATGCTATCAATTGTTGATGAAACGATTTAATTCGATACGATTCGATATCGATTAATCGATAAGCAAACAAGTTTCATGGCAATGACATGTGGGATGTGGATTGTGGATAGGTGGACTGTGGACTGTGTGGACTAACAACTAAAGAGAGAGAGTTAGAATTAGAGTTAGAGTTAGAGAGAGAGAGAGAGAATTTCATTGAACGTTTCGACAAATCGGGTTTTAGCTTGAACTAGAATTTAGTTTATCGTAATTTGTGTTGGCCAATCGTGAGTTGAAGTTAACGTTAAACGCAAATATACGCAATTAGTACAGATATATAGATATGTATATATATCGTTAATATAATTATTATTATTATTATTACAGATTATATAATTAAAAGTAGTTTAATAATTGATAAACAAGTGGATAAAAACCTTCGCTCCAAATCCAACTGATCTGGTTGGTCCTCTCACCTGATGGTTGATCACTTATTTGATTTGTCAATTTGTTACGTATTAACTTGAAACAACCAGCAATATTACGCTTAACCCAACTTTTAAAACGGCCAATACGATTGAAGGCCTCGGCTATTTTGTTCGTATCATTGTCGGCAGTCGGTGCTGATAAACTAGATGAGCCAAAATTTGACAAAAGCAAGGCTAAGAAAAGGTTAAGAACCTGCAAAATGCGTACACGTTTACGGTATCAGTATCAGTTATCGAATGTGTCAAGTACAGTCGACACTTACCACAAGATTGCCGATGACAACGGTGGCCAAGAAGAACGGAATGCAGGAGACATCGCCCACGTACATGCAGTCCCACATGGACTCGATCCACTCGCCGCATAGCACTCGGAACACAATCATAAAGCTGTGCATGAAGTCTGTGAAGTTCCAGCGCGGCAGATCGCCATCCGGAAAACGATCTTTGTGATCTGTAGCGATATAACACGATACCGGGGGAAGAAATAAACGAATTATATTTAATGGTATATCATGTGAGGCAGTTACAGGGTTCTTTTTTGGGTTCTTTTTTTCTTATCATTGCGTGTTCGTTTTTAAGCCACATACAGTAAGCGGGTGCAAGGTGGCAGCAGCACCCATAAAAAGTGCAGAGCTCGTACAAAAACCACAGTCCAAAATATGTTGAAAAAGTCAAAAAACCAAAGGGGGAATGAAAAACTGAATACGAAAACAACTTTTAGACTGCTCATTTGCAGTTTGTTTGTGTTGTTTTGTTTTTTAAAGGTATTTTTAATGCATTTAATATGGAAAAAAGTTAAAAGAGCTTGGAGTAAAGTAAGCTAGAGAGGAAAAGATTTGCTCTTTGCACGCTAGAAATGTACTTACAGAACGAGGATAATTTGTTAGACCGTCACAGGCAATGGGCCCCGAAAAAAACTAAACTTAAAATACACAGGAGATTATGCCCCGATAACAGAAAGCCCGCCCAGATCACATATCTTTCGGACTGAATCATAGTTGACCTATCGAACTATCAAACCAATGGGAAATCAAAATATTTGTGAGGTCTGTGACTTGTGCTTGGGACACGCTTACAACACACATATCTATTTTACATTAATAATAATAATAATAATAATATTGTCGGGCCAACTGCCTCCTTAGTTATTGCAAACGATAGCTGTATCGAGCGTAAGGCAATGACTAATTGAGACTGCAAATCAATCGAATTAGTTACGAAACAAAAGGCAATAGGAGTCCCATTGTAATCGTAGCTATCGATATCGTCACAGCATAGACAAATACATATATCGAATAGGAAACGAAATTGAAAGTAAAGGTGAAGTTATAAATACACACACATCGAGTCCTTTTTAAGAGGACATACAGACAGAACACAGTATTGAAATTTTGATAACGATAACAGAAGAGAGAACAGCAAGTAAATGCACATCGATAGAAACGAAACGATATTGAACGGAACGGAACTGAAAACGAGCAATTTTGCAGCACTTACCATGATAGTTCTTTCCGAACAGTTGCATTCCCATCACCGCAAAGATGAAGATGATAATGCAAAGTACAAATGTCAGATTACCCAAAGCGCCCATGGTGCGGCCCATAATCGAAATGAGTAAATTAAGTGTTGGCCAAGACTTGGCCAATTTGAATACACGCAGCTGCATTTACGGATTGCGTATCGAATTTCGATTAATGTTGATATTACGATATTGGGATGTGATTTTTCGAGTTTCAGTGATTGTTTTCGATGGTTTAAGGGGGGTAATTTGAGGATTCATTCATTCATTCATTCAATTCGTAATTTAATTTCATTTCATAATTGGTAAATGGAAGTCGATCGATTTATCAAGTATCGAGTTATTATTATTTATGATCATTATAATCAAAAGTTAATAATTTATGAATTATTTGGTGGAGTATTATTTTGGTTTGTAAGCCGGGCAAAGCATTAGAAATACAAAAGATATTGGTAAAATTGATATAGATTGAATGTAGCTTTATGTTTGGAGACTTTCAAAAAACGATTAACTTTAAATTAAAAGCTACGAAATGACCGTAGTTAATCGTCATGCACAGCAATTGCGATGCAGCTGAAGAGAAGGCGTAGGCGATAGATCCGTAGACTGTTGTTGTAGACCGTAATTGTTATCGTGCTGTGCTGGCATCGACTAATCGAAATGCTGTGCATGATTCACATGGTATTCATTCAAGTAGTATTTACAAGACCTAAGGCACAGCACTGTTACACTTAAACTATGGGTAAATAATTTATCGGGTATTTTAAATATTGACGTGGCAAAAGGTCAAACGCTCAAAATGCCAACCAAAGGCCAAAAATGTTCGCTCGCGCTATCGATTAATTTTCTAGATAAATTTAACTTAAATTAACTAAGTCTATAAACTTTCTCAATCACTTGGAATTTTTTCAAATACGATCTCACGAATTCGGTTCGATTGCGAAAGCACAAATGTGAAAACGAAAATCGATAAACCGTGCCCAAAGCATTGCTGTTATTTATTTTTTGTTTCGGTTTGTCAATTATCGAATTTGCTTATCGTGTTATCGAAGAAGTGTGTTCAGCTATTCGCATAAAATGAATCAGAATAAAATGAACAAACAATCGCTTAGCTTGAGTTAAAGAGTAGTATTAGAGTAGAGTAGACAAAAAATTTGTACTAGAAAAATGCTTGGGTAGAGTATTAGAGTAGAGTAGTAGTATATATGAAAGAAAAAATTGTAACGGAACGGAATTGAATTGTTAAGTTTGTTGCACGCTAAAAAACTTGCAGTTTGCAGTTTGCAGTAGATTTTTCAGATATATGTATTGTATATATATATATATAAATTGTTGAGGAATTGTTTTTTTTGTTTGAGATTGATTGGTTTATCGGTTTAGTTGGGCATATACCATAATACCTGTGTAGTTTTTGCCAAACAGCTGCATGCCCATTACAGCAAATATGAAGATTATAATGCATAGGACGAAGGTCAGATTGCCCAGAGCTCCGACAGTGCGACCCATTATCGATATGAGCAAATTTAACGTTGGCCACGATTTGGCCAATTTGAATACACGCAGCTGTGGATTGGCAGGACATGGGTAACAACAACATTAGGTAACATCAGTGTGAGAGTGTGAGACTGTGTATATGTTTGAATGGGTTTGTGTGAGAGAAAGTCAATATTTGCTAGAAGTATTACGCGTTAATACATTACACCGTCTTTCGTACAATTACACCTACATAGATTGAACATATTAATCTATTTATAAGAGCTACCTTAAAAGATCCTGAGCTAAGTATTTCAACGTTTTGCTTACCAAACGAAAAGAACGCAACACCGATAAGCCCTGAACACCCTCGAGACCCAGTTCGAGCAGCGAGAGTGCAACAATGATGAAATCAAAGATGTTCCAACCCTCCTGGAAATAGTATTTGGGACTCATGGCCATCAGTTTCATTGTGGCCTCAATGGCAAAGGTTGCGGTAAAGAACTGTCAATGAAAGCAATCATATAGACGTACTATATAAAAGAATAAGCATAAAAAAAGAGATCACTTACGTAGTTGCCACTCTTGAGCACACGTTCCATTTCCTTATTCATGTCATGATGATCCATCGCCATGAACATGGTATTCACAACGATGCACAGCGTAATGAAGAGCTCAACAAAAGGATCGAAGACAATGAGAGAGACCCATTCCTGAAATTTCAACCAAACCCAGCAGCAGTCCCACACACAAAACACATCGATGCCTTTGAGGATCGCCTCGAGCGCCTTGTCTTTGAACGTAGGCCCATCCTCGTCGTCGTCCTCTGTTGGGAAATAGTAAACGGAGACTGAACCATACAAAAGTTTGTTATTAGTTGTGATTTGACCAACTTTGACTCAGCCAGATTAGCGGATTGTTTTTGTATATTTTTCTCATACGATCGAGTTTCGTAGTTTGTATGAAATTTTTTTTTCTTTTTAATTTTTCGTATTTCGTATTTTTTTTCTGTTTGTTGAAGCTTCATTGCATTGGAAATTATTCGTTAGCTTTTTGGATAAAACGGAAGGAAGTTCGTGTGTGTGTCCCGGGTAAGTGTCTATGTATGTGTGTGGTTGTTAGTGTAGGTGTGCTTTTTCGAAAAAGAGAGAGGCTTTTTTTTCTGTGGAGCGCAATTTGTTTTACAAATATAAAAGTACTTCAATCAAAAATTTGACTACATTAGTTTAGGAGATCCTTTTTCAATACTAAACAATATATCATACCGCTGCAGAAGGCATGTATATGTATCTTGGGTTTACTTTAAATTGTTAAGGATGTAAAGCTTGGAATAGATTTAGAAACATTGTATGACTATCGTAGTCAGACTGCAATCAGACTACACAATCGATTTTTGTATATTATCTGCAAGGGTATTGAATCTTCGAATTGCCGAAAACGAACAATCTACTAATTTAATGCCTCCTTTAAAATGAAATGTGTATTAACTACTTGGTGCACACTGAAACTAACTACGTACGAATAAATGAGAACATATATTTGATAAAGCTCTATCCCGAACCCAGGGATACTTTGATTCTTCGAATTTTAAGCGAGACTAAACTATCACTCTTATATTCTGAAAAAAGAAAAAAACAAATTGAGTCGGCCCCTTACTTGAATGTAAGTCTACTAAAGCGCGAATTATATTCCAATACAAATGTTAAGCGTTCAGTTATCAGCTTTATATATTTGTTTTACAATATGTTAATCAAGTTAGAATAATTGCATTAAGTTATTTCTTCTAGGGGTGATGTTGAAAACGCTTTACGTACTACTGAAAAAACATGCACTATTATGTATTTTAAATGTATTTAGTAGGGATAGTTAGATTAGATTCCAAAATAGGTTACGCAAGCAAACTACGAAACAAAAGCAAGATTTCAATATAAGTTAATAATATAAATACATACTAATAGTACTAATCGTCAGGAAAACTTACGATTAAATTACTTTACATTAGTCATAAGGCATGCAGTAAATTATTCATTAAAAAGAAAACGAGTAATCGAAAAACTAACAATTTCGATGTGATAAAAATCAAAATTGTTTCAAATTGATATCGGTTTTTGTTGTACAATCGAAATGAACTGATTCAGAAGCTTGGGAATGTATTGTGCTTGGAGCCTCTCTGCTTTTAATTTTCAATTTTTAACTGAATTTGTGAATCAAAATGTATGGCATACTTTTCAAAGGCGTTTCTCAGAATTCAAGTCGGTTTTAAAGATTTTCCGAGCTTCATTGAAGCCAAAGCCCGAAAAAGTATGCTATAGTTTATCTTCTATTGCCAATTTTATTCACTTGCATGTGTAAACTGGCACAGCTTTCTCATTCGGAGCTAACCGGCATGTGTTGTGCAGTGAAGCAGAGTATAATGTCGAATGGAAAATAGAAAATACGAAGGAAATCGAGTGTGCATGTTGGGCTGCAAAGCGCCAAATATGTTGCCTACTTTTGGGCGGCTGCGAAGCGGGAAGGCGCAACAACTTGCAAGTGTGTGTGTGCGCATGTGTATCTATGTGTGAGTGTGTGAGTGCAATACAAGATTTTTCTAGTTCTCAAATCTGTGTATGGTGTGTGTGTGTGAGTTTGTATTAGTGTGCTTGCAGCTTTCATTGTAAATTCGTATTTGTTTTTTTTATTTTTGTATATTTTTTTTTGGCTTTTTTTTCATTTTTTCGCTTTCTTCTGTTAGCATCAACGGCATTAAATAAAATGGACGAGTCAAAGAAGTCATTCATTGGGTATATATATATATATATAGTTATACATATTTATATAAGTATAATTATTAAAATATTTAAGTATGTTTGTTTTTTTTTGTTGTTTGTTTGCTTGAGTTCTCTTCAAAACGAGATAGAAAACAAAACGTTAATGAGATTAAAAAATATACAAAATTTGAAGAGTATTTGAAGTAAATGCAAAGTGAGTAAAATTAATTTGCTAGCAAAACGTAATTTTCATTTGGTACACAGAACAAAAGAAATTAAAAAATAATGAATACAAAATCGAATATCGTATTTATTAATCGGATAGGTATGGTATAGGATTATCAACTGATGCACAGGCTCAAATGCTCCACATGCAGCACGCTAGAAATATATTTCAAGCCATTAAACAAGTCAATCAATTCATCAATGCATCAATCAATCAATCAATCAGCAGGTCTGCGCGACCATCGCAATGCACAAAATGCAAACTTAAAAATTTGTTTAATTTTCATTTCTATACGAAAGTAAAAACAAAATGCAAAACATTAAACCCAAAATAGAGTCCTCTCTCCCGCTAACGAAAGTTTCGAAAGATTCGTAGAAATCATAGTGTGAGGTAAAATTGTAATTTAGATACAGATTTGAAGTATTTGAAAAGATCTATGATGAAAACATCCGTTGTCACAGGAACAAACGTTACGGCACTTAGTTTATTATAATATTAAGTTCATTGGAAAAAAATTCGAAGAGGAACATCAATTTATTTACAGCGATCCTTCAGTTCGAAAAAGGTTAAACGAAACTTATAAGGAAACAATGCACATGGAGGAGAACAGAACCGAAAAATGGAACAGATTCTTTAAGTATTTAGTATGTATGTATATATTTAGATAATGGAATAATGTACAACATGAACGCAATGCAGGATAATGGAGTATATCGAACGGCATAACGAGGTTCTACTTACCACCGCGATCACTAGCTCGACTATGCCGACCAGCGGCTTGCTCAATAATATCATTCAGGACCATAACATCTAGGGGAGAGTATGAACGATGAAAATAGAGAACGAGATCAGAGTATATATATATGTATATATATAGAAATACCTTTCATATCGACCACCGTTTGTGTCTGGACGGGCTCAATAAAAGGATTGTCGTGATGTTTGATCTTGCCCGCTTCGTCCGTGCACTCCAGGCCGATTTCCTATGAGAGATAAGTACAAAAGGATTAATTTATATAGCTGAGATCATTCAAGATGCAAGCCTGCACTTACGTAGTCCCGATGCTCGACCTTGTGATTGGTGTCCAGGCAGGTGGTGCCGCCATTGGTGGCGCCCACTGATTGATTGCGTGTATTGCGATTGCGCAACTTACTCTCCTTGGTCATTGTGCTGACGCCCATGACGGCCATGCCCCCGAGCAGATCGCCGTGTGATGTATAAGATATACGGGACTGGTGCGAGGTATACGATGAGTGTCTGGAACCTGAAACGAAGATACGAAATCAATCAATAATCCAGAATCAATCAATAATCTAGAACTCACCTAGATTGCCATAGTAGACTGGCACTATTATCGCCCCATTCTCCTCGGACATGGGTGTCACGGCGTTCGAGTCGTCAGCGTAGGGCAAGTGTTGCTGTGCATCCTGATATGTTGACAAAACGAGAGGTTTGCGATCGCTGCCGGGTATTCCGAAACGGCCACGCCCATTACGTATCGTGTACTGGTTGCGATACGACGATAGAAACTAACGGTTAATACTTGGGCTCAAAACATTTCAATTGCTGTACACAAGTAGCAGTAGTAGTATAGGTAGTATAAGTAGTTGTAGTAGCAGTAGTATAGGTAGAAGTAGTAGTATAGGAGTAGTAGCATATGTAGCACATCGTGGTATAAGGAGGGGTAAGTTATGGTCAAAGTAAAATGAGTATTTACTACTATTAGTAGTAGTAGTAGTATTTGAAGAATTTCTAGAGAGATAGGCAGAAGTAATATGAGTAGTATTCGTAGTAGTATCAGTCACAGTAAGTAGTAGTACAGGTTTTTGAACAAGTTTCAAATGTAGCTACACTATTTAGTAATTGTAGGAGTAGTTTCGAAGGTGGTAGTAGTAGTAGTGGAAAAAGTAGTAGTAGCAGTAGTGGAAAAAATAGTAGTGGTGGTAGTAATGAAAGAAGTAGTAGTAGAAGTAGAAGTGAGAGAAGTATTTGAAGTAGTAGTTGAAGTGAAAGAAGTAGTTGTAGTAGTAGCGGTGAAAGAAGTAGTTGTAGTAGTAGTAGTTGAAGTAGTAGAAGTAGTAGTAGTAGTAGTAGTAGCAGTGGACGTAGTAGTAGTAGTCGTAGTAGTAATTGTAAAAGTAGAAGTTGTAGTAGTAGAAGTAGTAGTGGTAGTCGTAGTAGCAGAAGTAGTAATCGTAGTAGTAAAAGTATAAGTTATAGTAATGGTAGTCGTAGTTGTAGTAGTGAAAGTATAAGTTATAGCGGCGGTAGCGGCAGTAGAGTTGTAGGTATTGGTTGATTAAGTAATAAATTGTCACAGTTGGTGAGTTGTAGCAAATATCATGACATATAAGAATATTATTGAGAAACAAATCAAGAGGCCATAGATCGGCGGCATGAATTGTATGAGGGATATATCAAATGAAAAGTGATTCAAATTTAAATATAATCGAAACAATCGGTTACATAACTCAAACAGTAATTGACATAACCGGCACATATACATACATACACACTGGGTGGGCCCTAGTGTTTTAGCAAAGAATATTGGACAGCAGACAGACAGATAGAGAGAGAGAGAGAGAGAAAGAGAGAGACGGGGAATAGAGTGGAAGATAGTTGTTGACATCGTTTCGAATTGCAGTTCGTTGTCGATGAGTGCGATTCTATTAGAAGGAAAGTAAACTCTATACAAACGGATGTATGTGTGTGGATGGCATTAAAAGGAAATGGGCTAGTTATACTACATAGATGTACTCGATTTACTGTTATACAGCTCTATATCGAAACAGAACGAAAATCAAAACATAAGCAATCGATCAATATACATATGTTTAGTACGTATACACGAATATATGAACAAAATAGATTTCTTTCAATCGATAGCGCGATCAAAACAATGACTGTGACAGTGACGGTAACGGTGACAGTGATCGGTGATCGGTGATCTGAGCATCGGTTACTGTGACTTGGTGTGTCGCACAACTGCTGGTAAGATCTGTTCAACCGATTCTGAGCAGCTCTTAAACACACACTCTCGCACATATTGTACACACACATATATAAGAGATTTCCCTGTTATATGAGACATGAAGCACACGGACACACACACACAGGCACACAGACATAAACCAAGCAGACACAGACATAACAGCCGATAGTACAAATACTGATTGCTTTAGGGTTGAAAATAGAAGACATACGGGTGATAGATATAAAGGAGGAGCAGAGTAAGTGAGAGAGTAAGAGAGAGAGATAGAGGTAGCGAGAGGGTGAGTGAGTGAGTGAAAGAGAGTAAGAAAGAGAGAGAGAGAGAGAGAGAGTGAAAGAAGTGGTGGTGGTGGTGGCACAGTATAAGAGTACTCGCATGTAGGTATATGTAGATCAAGTTACACCAAACAAGACAAAATCACAAAATATAATCATATTTATAAGATATATTTTTTACAAACTAAACAGGTAGATATACAAGTTATTGACAAATACGATATAGTAGTAATATGTATATTTCGGTGGGGCATGATATTAAAAGAGAGTGAAGAATGTACGACGAGACAGAAAACTTAAGCCTAGATACAGTTATACATAGTATGTAGTTTTCTAAATTAAGATAATACAACAGTTCGAAATAATCTCAAATACGATATGGTAAATGCGCCTTAGTGAGCCGACGTGTGTACAGCCTGCACTTGTATGGTTTGTGTGTGTTCGGGTCTCGAAATGACTGTTGGCTGGACGGGCTAGCAGAGAGACTAGAGTACCCTACAAATACAGCTAGCTACATGTGTGTGTGTGTGTATGTGTGTTAGTGTATGGGTATATATATAGAGTAGATTCGTCTATGTGTCTATTTATAGAATATACCCTCTGAATGGATCACAGTGAGTGCAAAAATGAATATTACGAGTGTACTTGATACTCAAACTCTAATACGCGTATGAAATGAAATGATTGAAGGCAATTAAAGTTCTGGTTCTGGTTTTTTTTGTACTGGTTCTTGTATTGGCTGTCATGGAAACAATACGTGTGTGTGTATGTGTGTGTGTGAGTGTGGCTGTGTGTGTGTTGGGCGCTTACCTTGTGAGAACTACGTGATCCCCTGCGTATGTTAAACGGTGAACCAGGTAAGGATAAGGAGGTCTAACAGTTTGTTTTTTTCATTTTTTTTACAAATTAAATATAAATAGAAGAAAAAGAAAAATTTAATCAAATAAAATATATTTATGTAGAATATAAATATACATATATGCAGATAGTATATTGTATATTTATAAATATTCCTGCTAGTTACTTTTCATTTATTTTGTATACAATTTGTTGTTTGAAAGAAAACTTATTTTTTGTTTTTACATGTATTTAAATTATTTACTCGGAGTGTACTCTCAAGTATGAATAAGTGTGTATGAATATTGAATATACTACTAGTAGTGAGTATACTCGCATAATATGAATAAAATTCATTTCTAGTTTCTACAAAATAATTGATTTTCATTGTTTCATTTCGATGCGCCAAAGTTTTAAAATGATCGATACTGAATAAATTGTTACTACGAATGTATTCATGTATTCATGTGTGTGGTGTGTTCGAGTGTTTATAGGTTAAAGGTAAACTCCACTACAGCGCAACGTTTCGGATGATTTAAGTTACAACTATTTTCATTATTCAAACAATCGGTTTTTTAACCGATTTAGGAATAGAAACACAACTAGAATCGAAATAAAAACTCAACGTAATGTCGGCAGATCGTTCATTAGAATTATTTTCCTCCTAGTAAGGTCAATCATAAATCAAAATCATAAACAAATTTTAAGAACCAGATCAAAGTTCCACATAAACAAAAAAAAAGATTCTACAGCTTAGATTTTGTTTTCGTATATTTTACGGATGCATTTTCAAAACTGTTATCAAATCACTAAAATACCATAATCACAGTTAAATGGGGATCAAATGCAACGGTTCAAAGTGACTAGTCCCTGCGAGAGAGTGTAAATATTGTGATTGAGTTCAATTTCGAGTTGAATAGTGTAATTCCATATGGGTTAGACCAAACTGATTTCATGTTCAAAAGTTTATTCAAAAAGAGAGCGAGAGAGAGAGAGAGTGTGTGTGTGTCTGTGTGAGAGAGAGAGGGAGAGAGCATTAGAAAGAAACCTACCTGTGGCCCAAGGCTGAGGCCAGTTGGTTGAGGTGCTTGCAAGCTCAGTGAGAGCCTGTGATTACAATTGCGATTACGTATGAGTATAGTAGAGCAGTAAGTAAGGAGTAATATTTCGAGAATGCGACTCTGAGCATGAGCGAGCTAGCGAATGCAAGAGCGAGACAGCGTATGCAATAGAGAGTGTTAGCACGAGAGTATTCAGTCTTAGTGTGTGCCAAGAGTAGCAATATTATATATAATATTTTTGGATATACGATTTGTGGCAGAGTCAAGACAATTCGGATCTTAAAGCAGACAGACGAATCGTTTAAGATTTTGAGGATCTAAAAGGGATTTTGACCAAATTTAAATTATTTCCTTGAAAACAGATAATATTATTTGAAAATTGTGAAATATACGTAACCAGCGTATCTATAGTTATACTTATTATTGAAATTCCAGACAGTGACTCTTAAGGTATGGCAATTTTATCTGAAATGTGTATTTTTGTGGGTGTGTGTGTGTGGGTGTGTGAAAATGATTCAAATCGTTTACTTGGTATCAGTGCCAAATTTGAAGTCTCATAAATGAGGTCCCAGCCGCTGTGCTCTAAGCGAAAAAGCTTGTCCAAGCCAAGATATCAAAACAACTATAGGGCATAGAGTTAGGTGTATGTGTGTATGTGTGTGTGTGTGTGTGTGACTTGTGAGTTGAAAGAGATTATCGAATTCGAAACTAATATCGGCATGCTATGGCATGTCTATTGCGCATATCGCACTGCATCGTTATCGATAGCAATGCCTAGAAATCGGTGCCAAGTGTTAGCCGAGTGCGGTACTGTACTTTCTGCACTCGGCTTGAGTTGAGTTCAAGAGATTAAGGTTACTATGTATGTTGTATGTAGCACTTAAGAGTAGAGGATAAGTCTAATAAGTATATTTGTATCGTATTTTTGCACTTTCTTTGCAGACAGTTAACGTAAATCAACGTAAAGCAACGTTCACTGTTATCGCATGCAAATGATAATGCAGCCATAGTAGAAATAATCGAAATCATTTCTCAATCAAAATTTATTTCGATTTATTTACGAGCAATCAACCAAAGTGAAGAACATAAAAGATTAACGATAACAGATAACAGAAATCGGAAACAGAAATCGAAAAACAGAAACAAAAAAAACCAAAAAAAAAAAAACGAAGGTGTTTTTGCAGTTGAATGGAGAGCCCAAGCTGACCTATGCAAGTTGATCGATATACGAGATACGAGTATAGGTTATGTTATGCAAAATACATATGCATATGTATATGTATTATATATATGTATTGTATTATATATATTCATGTAGAGTTAGCAGAGTCAAGCACGAGCTGTTTATAGTAGAAGAGATATCGACTGATTGTGAGAGCGAAGAAAAAGTTGTTTGTGGTGTCTTTTTTGTTGTTGTTATTGTTGTAAAAAGCCTCAAAGCATGTTTGGTTGCACTTCAATCAATCAATCAATCAATCAATGAATCGATGAATCAATCAATTGAAGCATTGTAGCCGTCCTCAGTTTGATAAAATTTGCTTGCATTGTAATGAAATTAAGCATCGTTGTATTTGGTAATTTGGTAATTTCGTAATATCGTAGTTTCGTAATTGGTTTGATAATATCAAGTGGAATTTGAGCTCCAATCGCGTACAACTGATAAGTTTTCACCTAAAGCATTCCGAGCAATGAGTCAACTCAAAACCAAAGTATTTTCGAAAATAGACAAAATTAGACGAAATTAGATAAAAGCTAAAAAAAACTTAGAAAGTAATAAATGAAAATCGAAAAATAAAAAATTCAAAAAATGATTAAAGAACTATGCGAATGCCAATTAAAAGAAACAGCTAACTTACGAGTACTAAAGAAGGTACAAATTATGATCGAAAGACAGCCTGTAAGCACTCACACACTCATACACTCTTATCCACTCACACACACACACACACTGACAAATGCATGCACTAACAATCAATCAAGATCTTTCTACATCATACAATGAAATGCGGTTTGGAATGGGATTAGAGCAGAATAGAGTGGGGGAAGGAGAGAGACAGATAGAGAGAGCGAGGGAGAGGGTCTGCTGTTTGATGGAACTAAAGCTATGATTTACATACACACATACGCACTACTAGCTCTACTCGTTGATGTTTTATGGAAGTTTTGAAAGGAATCAAGAGGCAGACTAAGCTTATTATGATAAAGGCTTATACTACTATATGTATGTTGCATGTTGCAATCGATCCAACAACAAACCAACTCAAGAATGGCAATTTAAAAACAAAGAATACAATAACAAAAGTACAAAATGTAACGATAATTGAGTAACGATATATTAGCGAGAACTGCAACGAGAGAGCCGAAACTGCTCGATATCCAAAGTTGATTCATGGACTTGGAGAGAGAGAGAAGAGAACGAGCACTTGAATGAGCGACAGTGAGAGAGCGGAAGAGAGACAGAGCAGCAGGAGAGCAGAGAAAAGAATGGGCGCGTAACGTGTGACGAGTAACGAGTAACGAGTAGAGGCAGCCCTAATCGATACGAAATGGAATCGAAACGGAAAACGCAGCAAAGCCAAAACTCAACGACAGAATGCAAAAACGCATAGAAAAAAAAATATATATATAAAAAAAAACACACATACTACAAGACTTATTCCAAACGATAAGAAAATGAACAATATAATCACAATAGGCCGGCCGTTGCAGCTGTATAAGGCATAAATTGAAATCGCAATCGAAATCGTAACTTGTAATCGAAAAATCAAACACAAGTCTCATCAATCATAGATACATATACTATATAATATATTAATATATCTATCTATATAAATATATATGTAGTATGGCATGGGATATCGTACGGATCGCGGCATATCCCACACACCATACACAAAATGGCAACGCAAAAGGCAACAAACGACAACAATCAAGTAGTACGCAATTAACGGTAAACCCAAAACAGAATTACAGTAATAAAAAGAAAACCGAAAATAATTACAAGAAAAACTATTGCGCTCGGAATACTTACCGTGCTCACTTTACGAACTTTGGTAGCTTGGTGTGCTGTGGTAGGTGCTGGTTGTCTTTGTATAACGCTCACCGACTCCGACTCGACCTCGACACTCCTTATGGACATCTTCTCCTTGTTGTTGTCGTCGTTCCCCTTCTCGCCGCCAACGAAGAGCTCGTAGCTGATACACGAATACGTCGGGCTCTTGGCCATTTCGGGATGCAACGCCGCCTCTTCGGCGGCAGCTGCATCTGCGGCGGCCTGTGCCTGCGCATTGGCGCGCTCCTCCAGCTTAGCGGCCTTCGCAGCGGCCGCCTCTTCGGCCTCCTACAATGATATAGTATGCACGGAAAAACAATTTTGAATGTTGATCTTAAGATTGGTGCGAATTCGAATTGGCATCGGCACACACGCATATATATATAAATATGTATAGAGCATATACAGTTATACATATATATTGTATATATAGTATATAATACAGGAAAGACTGGGATATTGATGGGAAGGGGGAGGGGTGAGCATTGAGTAAGAAAAAAACAAGGCAAACATTAAACATACATTATAGAAAACGATTATAAAGTGCTGTGTGCTGTGTAAGGTTGATTCAAATCAGTAGATGAAAATGGCTGAGGCTGTAGGATAGGTATATATACTGGGACTGGGATTATAGATAGAGATTATTGTTCATAGATAGATACAAGTCTAATCGATATAGTAAGTACTTTAGTTTTTTTTTCAATTAGTTTATTGCTTTTTACTTTCAAGTGTTCAAACTAAAAGTGCACTCAAATCAAGAGAAAAACAAGAATAAGTATAGAGATATTGAGATATTGAGATACATTTATAAGGGTATTTTAGTATGTTTTGTATGTACGATTATATATTGTATACAAATATTAGTTTGGGTGTGAATGGAAGGAAGTCAATACATCGATTATGCCAGCCAGTTAAGGCATATCAGAAAACCAGCAGGAATTGAAGTAGTACGAGTATATTTTTCCTGGCTTTATACGAAATCAAACGAAAAGAAAAATCCAAACTAAAATGAAAATGATAGAGTATTATTTTGAGAATATATTTGATACTGTCTGATTACAGATTAAATGCATTGGTGGATAGTGTTTTTATACAGAGAGCGAGAGCGATATAGAAATATTGATATATATATATATATTTAGATTTTTGTTTATATAGAGACAGCAATAGATAGAGAGAGGCAACGAGAGACAGAGAGAGAGAGAGGGATAGAGAGTACTACAGAAGTGTACAAAGCGGGTATCGTTTCGTGATACCGTATTCGCACATTCGAAAGATACATACATACATACATATACAGTTAGACGAGTATAGTACGATGATATACATATATAGTATAATATATATATAGTATTGTAAAATAGTAGTAAATACTATAGCGTACATACATTTCGTTAGGTTTTTTGTTAGCTGGTCGATTCTGGTATACATACACATACAAAAAAGGAAAAAGCAACTCTGTGGTCTATGGTAGATATTTTCAATGATCAATTCAGTTGACTGTAGATTGAAATTGAAATTATCTACCACTTGTCTCAAGTGGCTCTTATGAGTGGTACTTATGTGGTTGTAGTGGTCGTCCCATGGGCATTTAGGTCAGGTCTCTACTGGGTTTCTACTTACACGTATCGCCTCCTCTTCGGCAGCCTCCTCTTCTTCGGCCTTCTTTTGCAATTCGTCATATGACATGGCAACAATGGCCAAAATCAAATTCACAAGATAGAATGAACCTAGGAAGATGATGACTATAAAGAACAGCATGTGCCATGGTCCAGCGGCGCGCAACACCAGTTGATATAGATCCTCCCAGAAGTCCTGCGTCATCAGACGGAACGCGGACAGGAAGGCCCAGCCGAAGGAATCAAAACTGGTGTAGCCATAGTTTGGATTCGGTCCAAACCCCTGAAGACACACGTAATCGTCATCGCATTGACTTGATGACGGCAACGATGATAATGTAAAATAACAAAAATAATATAATATCATGATTGCGACAGGAATTACGCATTTAACTTACCCCGCACCGGATATATTGCCGCACAACGGAAAGGATATGCCCTCGTCCTCCGAATACCAATTCGAACTATTACGATTATGATAATCCCAATTCTCGTCGGTCAAATTGCCCCAGGAACCGTCCAGCGGGAACTTCTTGATGCACTTCTGCGTCAGTACGCCCATATAGATTTGCAGGCCCATCAGTGCGAACACCGATAGCGAGAACATTGTCAATATTATCACATCGCGCAGATTTTTAACCGACTCAATGACGGCGCCGACAATGGTTTTCAGGCCTATATAGATTAAGTTGAGTGTTGGGCAGTGTTTTTAGTGATTAATTCAGTGTTGCATAACATTATTCTTAATAAATTCTCTTTTCTTTTAATTGAATCATACCTGGTACAATCGCTACGGTCTTAAGCGCACGCAACACCCTAAACGTTCGCAAGGCTGCAAGATTACCTAAATCTATACCCATGGTCACATAACTGTGATTATGTGTGTGTGTGTGTGCGATATCCGAGAAGTAAAGGTCGTCGTTAACGTTGGCGATAAAGCGATAAATATACATACACATGAAATGTCATTAGGTATTTGTAATTAGGATTGCGATTGCTATTGATCTAAGTATGTAAGAATTAAGTTTGGTACGATTATGTTTTTTCGTTTTTTTTTTTCTGGCAGTCGCTTAGTAATTACAAATGTACTATCGATATACGGAAGCTTTGCTGCGTATCGTTTATCGGTCGCCATCAGCAAAACACGCACAGAAAACTCATAAGTACAAAAAAAAGAAAAGAAAATGGCGAGAAAAGAAAACATGGCGTAACGAGAGAAATCGTGAATTCAATTTGGTTAACAGTGCTGCCAATTTGGCCAGATAATGCGCCAGATCCAGCCAGATCATGCAGTTGTGGTATGAATTGTAAAATTTCTAAATTTTTTAAAGTTAAATTTAGCTTTTTTTCCGCCTTTTAAGGTGCTGTCAAAATTTTTCTTTGAAATTTAGCTAAAACTCGATTGTATATCGATAACTTTCAAACAAATTGATAGTGTTTTGTAATTTTTTTTTGGAAAACCTTTAGTTATTTAAGCCTTTTTTAGCCAATAATTTTTTGGCTTTTTGTTTCCCGCCAAAAACAGCTTCCTTTCTTATTTGCAAAGCTTGGCAGCACTGCTGTTTATGCGGCGAGAGTGGGTCAGGGAGAAAGAGAGAGAGAGAGTAGAGAGGCGTAGAGTGTGCGTGAGTGAGAGTGGGAGAATGTCATAAATGGGTTTGGCTAGTTTACAAGCCCCCGCCCGTCCCCGTGGCCCACTGTCCCCACAAGTTAATGATTCATTACGAAAATGTGCCACAAGCTGCGCGTTACACCTGGGAGGCAGGTGCAGCTCCAACGCTCGCCCAGCTCGCATCAATTGTGGGTGCTGGCTGTAAAAATATTTATGCACGCACACAGGCGTACCATGAAAATAGCTGGCACACACACACACGCCCACACACACACACATGCGAGACAGTCGTGTCCTGCTAATGTCCATTTGCTTGCTGCCGTATGCTGTCATCCTTTGGGAATTTTCGGTTCGGGAGGGGGCGTGGTCGAGAGCAACCTTTCATTTATATTTCATGAATATTTATCGATTTCGATATACGATATACATGCTACATATACGTATTGCGTGCACGTTGCCCATCTAATTGCGCGCTCCTTACCAACACTGCACGCGTGTATGTCGCCGCATTATCTAAGTGCCACCCCCTGCCCCCCCTCCCGGCGGCATACCCTACATAGCACACACATAGCACAGTAAATACATGCTAAACATTTCTGGCTTCGATCGCGCTTTAAACTTGTTCGGCCCAAGGCTGCCCGTCGCGGCGGCGCCAATGAAAACGAAATGCGCTGCACGAATAGGTCGCGGCCCACGCCCATGCCCACGCCGGGGCCGCCCAGTCTGCCAACTCCCTTGGCGTAACCTCGAATTTGCCCTCTTTCGAGTGAACCGTCGCCTGCTGCTGCCCCCGCCTGCCGCACGCCGCCTGCCTCCGGCCGTCTCTGCGCGCAGACAAAGGGCGCCCAATAAATGGTTAAAATGGAGCAAAAGGCAATGAAATGAAACTGTCACGAAACCAGCAACAACAAGAACAACAAAAAACAAAAAAACAATAAAAGGAAAAAAAACAAATAGTCGAGTAGAAGAAAAACAACAAAAAAAACAACCGAACGGGCAAATAATAACTTGCATGACCAAAGAAAAAGCCAAAAAATTTGTTTATGACTCGCTCGGGGTGTGTGTGTGTGTGTGTAAGTGTGTGTTTGAATTGGAAATAATCATAGGAAACCCACAGTGTGTAGTTGTGTGTGTATTTGTCTGTGTGTGCCGCGGGCTAGGCACGTCATTAGTAACGGCACAAAATAAATCAATAAAGAGCGAGCTGAACTAACGCGACCAACGCGGCGTATGTGTAATTTTAGCTGCCTTTGCGACGTGTGTTATTATTGTTAATGCTGTACCACCAACCCCCCCCCCCCACATTCCTTTGTCTCCTGGTTTTTTCCCCAGTGTACATATGTATTATAAAATAAAGTGCAATTTATCGCTGAATTGTATTGACAATTCAAGCCATAAATAGAAAATAAATATTTTTATTTAATCAAATGCTCAACCGGCCGTGAATAATGATGACGGCCAATTACACACCCAATCACCCACTCACTCCACCCACTCTACGCCCACGCAGACAATTATGCAAATGCATAATGAATATTATTATGCTCTGGCGAAATTCATAAATATTATGCGTAAAATATAATATGTCTAATTGTTAATCGGGAACGTAACAAAAGAGGCGACAAAAAAGGCCAAAATGACATCGGATTTAATGGGCTGCTAGCACAGTAGTTAATTATCGTACGATATACAAATGTGTACGCAATGTATTAGCTACAACATTGCACAATTATTATGTTATGTGTGTAAGGCTAAAAACGGAAGTCAAACAAACTGATAAGCACAATGTTATCGATGATGTCCAAACTCGAATGAAAAGCAAAATAAAAACGTAAAAAAACGATATACTTTATACGATATTCATGATACTATGGCCAAAGGATGAGACTGGATGCGTGAATGAGCTTGTCTGGCGACAATACTTAAGATTCAAGAATATTTATATATAGAGAGTAAATAGTAAATATTTATAATATATATTTATAGAGATGAGAATGTATATAGTTAGTTAATTAATAGTTAATAATGTAACTCACGCTAAAGCTATTACTACGAAGTCCAGCCAATTCCATGCATCTCTAAGATACGTAAACGGGCATAAAATGAAACCTCGTGCCATCACTTTAACAGCTGATTCAAATGTGTAGATTCCGGTGAATATCACCCTAAAAACGAATTGAATTTCGAATGCAATTTGTTTTCTTTCCTTCTTCTTCTTCTTCTTCATCATCATCATCGTGTTCTTCCTCTTTTTGCTTGACATATTATTGATCTTTTCTTTTTTTTTGTTTTTTTTTTTTCGAGTGCACTTGCCTGCACCTGCGCTTAATGGGTCTTCAAAGCTTGGCAATTGCATTAATCAGAAAACAATAAGTATAATCTGAGTTTCGGGCAAGCCGAATAACGTGAATACCCTTGCAAGATGTGATTTTAATTATATATATATATATATATATATATATGTTTTACAATTGTTTAAAGATTGTTTATAATACTTAAGATGCAACAAAGTCAGGAGGATTCTGCTATAGTTTTATATAGACGTCTGATCCGCAAGAGTATTTCCGCAAGTAAATAATATCAAAATCAAACAGAACAAATTAATTCCTTGACAAAATAAATGAAAAGACAAACGAAATGAACAGAGAAATGAACCTGATTGGTCTGCAGCAAATGTTTGTAGAACTAAGCTCGCGTTATAGGGTATTTTTGAATAAAAATACGTTCGTAATTGATTCACTTACTTAGGCTTACAGTTAACTTAATTGCTTAGCTTAAATCTGAACTGAATTTCATTGCAGGCCGTCTTGGGTCGTACCTTTTCTATTTCAACAATTCAAACTTGTGCTTCGATTCACAGAATGCGTTGCGACTCGGTTGCCAAACACACACAAACACACGCAAATATTTGCCAAAGTCAAAGGTTGTCCAACCCAATGGGGCCGCTTGTAGTTAGCACTGATTGCATAACAGTGGGCAAAATGTTATAATTTTCGCAATGAATGAGAGAAGTGGCACAGGCGTAAGCGAGATCAAAGGGAGCAATTGTTAATTACGAGTAGTAGGCACAGATTGAGATTGCAGACAGCGACAGTCGCTGCACGGTCTCGTGCCAATTGTCAATGTCAATAATGGTTAATACTTGATAAAGCAGTTTGCTGCCCAGCCCTGCCGCTATGCCGTTTAGGCCGTGTGGGCGTTAGATCAATAGGCCGACCTTCGGCCTGAATTCCAGCCGGGGCAGCTGCTGTGGCTGTGCCCGCTCTGCGTCTTGGTTAGTCATTTGACAGATTTGAGTCGACTTGCATGTGACAGACAGGCAGACAGACAGAGAGACAGACAGAGAGACAGACAGACAGACAGGACAGACGTCCAGCTGGCTTGACTTTCGCTTGCAGCTGCAACTAGTTCAAAGTCGTGTGAGCCGAGCGTGCGTTTGACCTAGGCCCCAATGCCTGTGAAGGACACTTGAGTTGCGTTTTAATTGCAGGTATTATGTCTTTCTGGGGCGCACAAGTAGTGCTACCCACAGGCCGCAGCCCAGCGGGCGTTACCCACACAGTAAAAGTTGCGAAAGTCGCAGCCTGTGTGTGTCTCTTTCTCTCTCTCTCTCTCTCTCTATACTTGGTTTACTCCTACAGCTTGTGGTAGCACGCCTGTTTGTGTGTGCGTGCGCGTGTGTGCGGACGGGCCAGCCATTTTGGGCCAAGCGCAGCCGCCGTTGTCAACAGCAGAGCACATGGCACTAAGACGGAAACGGAGATGGAGATGGAGATGGAGATGGAGTTGAAGATGCAGCCGGCGATGTAAACGAAGATGGCGCCGAGCTGTCTGTTTGTTTTACGCACCATGTTCAAGTGGCTCTTACGCACACGCACACACACTCGCACACGCACACTCACACTTACACATACACACACACCGAGTGCTTAGCAGGGTGCACAATTCGGATACCAAATCTGCGACAAAATCTTTGATATCAGCTAGAAAAATGACGTAACTCTTTTCACTTTTGTTGCTTCTTCTTCAATTGCAGCGCGCATCGTGAAGCATTTTGCTCGTTGATTAAGCTAGATTCATTTTTTTTTTTTTGTTGGATTTGCTACTTTAGTTTACACTGCAAGTACAGATACATATATATATAATATATGTACAATGGGCGAGCTAGCGAGTCGAGTATACAGTATGTGGGTTATACGAGATGGGTCTAGCTGTGTCTCTAACGACGCATCTATGTAAATCGAAACACAATTTCAGCACTAGAGAGCGAGAGAGAGAGAGATTGGGCGAGAGAGCTACTAAGTTATGGACAAGGTTTTCAAGATATTACGCAATGAGTACATATACATTTCGGCTACAATTACTATATACATATATAGTCGTTTGATATATATTGTCACTAGAATTGTTATCGATATATTATAGCTAGACCTGATACTGTCAAATGTTTACGGTTTTTCGATTTGGCGCTACTAAATTTATCGATTATATATAAAGATTGTATGTTAGCTAGACTATATGACTAGGCACATATATATAAATATAATATATATATGCTTACAAGTACGTTATGTAATAGTTTAAAATTACTTTCAACTCGCTATTGATTATGGGTCTATATAAGTCTACATTGTATGAGCTACATATCGTATCTACTTATCAATTATACAAAGTACTTTGGTTCGAATAAGTCGGGTTTGAATGTGGGGCGTTACTTAATGCTACAATACGTAGAAATCACTAACGAGATTATGCGGCTAGAAAAACTACGTCAAGTATATATTACGTAAATTGTTAACTGTCGTTTTCATCGGTATTTGCGAAAATTGATCGAATTCGGTTTTGATGGTCTAGAAACTTGTCATTATACGAAACGTGAACAAACCAAAACCAAAAACCAGCACCAGCATCGCAGCGCCGGCCTGCCCATAAATTGTTTCGATGCAATTGATGTACTGCACAATTATTTGTATGTTAATATAGATTTGGTTTGTAATTAAACAATTTAGTTCGAGTAGTATAGGAGTTGACTGTTAATTGGGCTCGACTACGATGCGGCAATTGAGAAATGCATGTCGATTTCGGTAATTTACAATGAATCGAAATCGACGAATCGATGTGTGTCTAACGTTGCTGCTGCTGCTGCTGTATCGAATTAAATAATTGACTCAATTCAAATATGTGTATGTAGTTGCAGCACATACATACTACGTGTATGCAATTATGCAATTAAGGTGGCAGAGTTAGATTACATGAGTATATAATACAAAGGGTTCGATAGATAGTTAGTTAGTTACAGAGATGGGCAGGCAGCTGGGCGGATTACCGCAATCAACAGGTTTTGTCTGACACACAGGTCGCACAAAAGCTGCCGACTGCAAACTCGCGCTCTGCTGCAGCCTCCAGGCGCAGGCCGCTGCTCGGTGAGTTTCATAGCAATGAGCAATTGCAACTACTACATTGATGTTGATCTGTACAAATCGATTGCTAAATATGTTAATTCTTTTCTCGTTCATGTTACCTTGCGCACGCTTTTCAATTACACATGTCTGACTGTTAGAGCTGGAAAAAGATCGACGGTATAGAACATCGATGCATCCGATGTTTCCAATGGACCTTCCATGCTAGATTTTCGGAGCCCCACAGCGCCATCCGTACCCATAACTTCGTTTAAAATCATCAGATTTACGCGGGAGATGGCTCTTTATGCATGGTTTTATCTCTTTATTACTTTTGCATTAAAAAATTACGAATCTAAAATTTTCAAAATTTTGGACCATCCATGCTACCCCCTTGCCGATTTTAAGACCTTTATAGTACCCAGCAAACCCATAACTTCGTCAAAAATCATCAGATTGTCGTGGGAGATGGTTCTTTCTTCATAGTTTTACATCTATATTGTTTCTGCATTCAAATATTACGAATCTAAAATTTTCAAAATTTTGGACCACCCATGCTACCCCCTTGCCTGAGTTTAGCACACTTATAGTGCCTTCCTACCCATAACTTCGACGAAAATCATCAGATCGTCGTGGGATTCTTCATGGTTTAACCTTCATATTAATTTTGCATTGAAATCCGTGCTCCCCGTTGCCAGACTTCATGGTTTCACCTCTTTATTACTTCTGCATCTAAATATTACGAATCCCAAATTTTTGAAAATTTTGGACCCGCTTGCAAGATTTTGGGATGCCTATAACGCTTGTCAGACCCATACCTTCGTCTTGGTTCTTGGGAGATGACTTTTTCTTTATGGTATGACATCTATATTAATGCATCAAATACTTGTATTTCGAATCTATTTCTATGTGTCGATCTCATATCGATATTTCTTCCAGCTCTATGGACTGTTACTGTATTTACTGTGAACGCAATCGTTATCATTATCGCTATGGTTAATTATTACTTTGGTTTGTTGTTGTTTGTTGTCGTTTATCTTATGTTTTTTTGTTCGCTTCGGAAGAATTTAATGTTTTCGACCTAAATACACGTCTGCATCAATATTAAAAAAGTTACATTGAATATGCATAGATATATATAGATATATATATAAGTCGGTTATATATATGCACGCATATGTTTAAGAGTACGTAAATATATCGATTATATAGCATAGTTACATATACATATAATTGTAGGTATATAAGTAGTTTAAAAAAAAAACAGAAAAACATATTGTTTGTCAACTGAAAAATCGATTGGAAACAAAAAACAATTACAGGAACGTAACAAATCGAAGAACTTGAAATGAAATAAACAATTTTCAGCTAAGGGTTGCCCAAATACATATAGTATAAATTGTAGTTATACATATCGAATATATAGAGATATCGCAAATTGAGTTAGATAATCGATTGGCCCGCAACGCAACGCAAACATATCGATTGCTATGCTACGCGAGCCAATCCGCTAATCGATCTAATTGAACGTATAAACACAGTACTTACTCAGTGGACTCGACCGTGGGTGTTGTCGGCATTATCATCAAAATGCAGTTGACGAGAATGGTGGTAATGATAAATAACGAAAATAATGGATGCACTAAAATGTAAATGGCCACACGACGTATCGGATTGAATGGATCGAGCAGCCACATTGCTTTTGATGCAGAAAAGCGAAAAATATCTTTTCCCTTGCTTACAACTACGAATGTCTGCAAAGAGGGTAATTACGTAGTCAATCGAATTGGGATTCGATCGTTATATGCAGATATCGATAGACACGAATGCGTGTATCGCCTGATTGCTTACCAGTACATTGCTGTAGTATGGATCGATATCCTCGAGAGGAGTGGAGGCCAATTCCGGCGGGAAGCTGCCCTGCAATCGAACAGGTATTGGCACACCCTGTTCAAGTGTAGGATCCGGTTGTGGACCTTCATCCTCGTCCTCGTCATCATATCGGATCTGTTCGGACGTTCGACGTGGGACGTGACGACGTGAGACGTGGCGACGTTCGTCATGAATACAGAAAACAAAAGAGTAGTGCGCACAGACATATTAGCAAAATAGGTTTCTCGAATACGCTCGACAGCGGGTCGTAAACATACACATAACACACGCAGAGATATAGATGTATGTTTAAATAGTCCATTGATGTTAACAAGTAGTTGGTAGTATTAGTTTAAGGTTTAGTAGTTACGGTAGTAAGTAAGTAAGTAGTAAGTTTAGTAGTAGAAATAGGCACAACAAAAGGCACAAACGCAAAAATGATCGTCTTCAGCATATTCAGAATTTCGTAGGTTTTTTGGTAGGGTCAAATTTCGAAGTGGTTTTAGGGTTTTGCATAGCACACACTCAAATGGAGTAAGAGGAGTAGGTTAAGGAGTGGAAGTAGAAGTACAGAGCGAGCGGGACATTTTGGGGGAGAAAGAGAGACAGAGAGAGAGAGAGAGAGAGAGAGAGAGAGAAAGAGTGGGGACTGCGCTCTTGCAAAGTTAAAACCAAAGTGGTCTTTGGGCCAATTATTTGTTTATAATCACGTTTCGATTGGGGTTCTGCTCTAAAAACAATCGATAACAGAAGGCAAAGAAAATGTACAAAAAATTAAAAAACAGTATATTTCGAAATAATAACAAAGCGTTTTCTGAAACCAACAAACACAGTAAGACACGCCATGTGCATGCATTAAAAGTGCAGATTAATCAGTGCTGGTAAGTGCATTAAGCATACGCCAGGTACGCCAGTGTCTGAAAAAAACATGCAGTAAATTGCAACGTGCAGTATTCGATTTGTACAATTGGAATTTGCGAATCAATAGAGAGAGAGAGAGAGTTCAAACTACATTTACACACATTTCCTCAACCGAACATTTTCCATACGTGTGTTTGTAATGCAACTTCTGCCAACATTTTTTTTTTTTTTTTTTTTTTTTGATCTGCCTACGTTTTGTAGTCGTATTTATTATGACGATGATTATTTTTGTATGCTTTGGGCGACTTTAATTGCCCTGTCATACATATTGAATGGCGCACAATATTTGTGTCCCATTGCTGCGGCCACGACATGTCTATCGATTTCAAGGAAACGCACACACACATGCCTCGCTGTATGCATGTCGTTTGTATCTCGGTGTGTGTGTGTGTGTGTGTGTGTGTGGACACTGGCTTTGTAGCTAGTTTTTACTTTCCATGGACATGGACACGGACATGCAATGCCAGCGGCAGCAGGCTAAAGTAAGGCAAAAACTCGAACGTCAGCGTCATTAAATTGTTCGTGTTGTCGCACACACACACACACACACATACACAAGGGTACAGTGTATATAGGAAGAAAGAACAGCTCTAAAAAATTCCATAATAGTTGGTTCGTTTGCTTGTTTGCTTGGCGTGACAATTAGATTGTATAAGTGTGTGTCAGTGTGCATGTGTGTGTGTGTGTGTGTGTGTTTGTTGACGCAATTGCGCCAACGTACGAAGCCCTGGAACATAGCAGCCCTGCGGCAAGGGAGCAGCAGCCTGTCGTTCCTATAAACAGGCCAAGTCAAGTCTATATTTAAACTAATAAAAGGCGCACCGCACACGCACACGCACACGCACACACACAGCGACAACATGGCGGTTCCACGCGGACACAAGTCTATTCTTGCCTGACCAGCATACCAGCCTACGTATACAATTTATGACGCATGCAGCGAACGCGACTGAAATTGAAACTGAAACTGGAACTGGAGCGCGCACACACAGTCTTCAAGCTGAAACTGAAAATAAAATGTATTTTAAATTTATACAATGCAAACTTGTCATACTTTAAAATATGCCGAGGTGAATTATGACTTTAAATTGTGAATGCTTCTGCTGCCTATTGGGAAGTTTTGACTTCGCTCGCATGTAGTTATTTCCCTGCTTGGTGATAATCGCACACACGCCCACACACACACACACACACAAGTTCATATACGTCACATGCAGCATTCGGAGGCAGAAAGATTGCATACGCCGTAGCAGTCGCTCGGATGCGCGCAAAACGACTCAAATTTCCAAGGAGCGAAATGAGTATGGTGGGAAATAGGGGGAAATTTTGATATCATTTTACGTTTTGTTGCTTAAGAATTTGCTAGTTGCTACATAACTAGTATGCAATGCAATGCAAGCAGCTACAAATCATAAGCCTGCTAAATGCTACAAAATACTACAATTAATTAGTATTTTTTGTGGTTTAATGCGCTGCTCTTAAAAGCTGATTGCTAGAACAGCGCATTCACTTAGTCGATTGCAGCGACATTTGTGGTAACTGTTGTTGTAGTTGTTGAAGTTGTTATTGTTGTTGTTGTTGTTGCTGTTGTTGCTGTTGCCGTTCCCGTTGTCATAGTCATTGGCTGGACACACTTACATACACACAGCTGCGCTCGCTCCATGTCGTTTTCGCTTGCGATGAGTCATAGGTCATTACAGCTTGATTTGTGTGTGTTGGTTATACTCGTGTGTGTGTGTGTGTGTGTCTGTGTTTATTGTATAATAGTGTAAACTGCTGCTTCTTATTGTTTGTTGTTTTCTTGCTTAGTTTTATTAGCGGCAATGCTAAATTTTGTGCATAAATTTTAGCACTGTGCGCACGCGTAAATCATCAGACATCTGCATAGTATGGTCAAAAGAAACAATCGCCTGGCCCTGCTACGTACACATACAGGCACACATATATACAGGCACACATTTGCGTCATGTGCCGGGGGGGTGAGGGGCGGGGGCATCGCGAGTGCCAACAGATTCGTAATTATGCAGACAGGCACTCAAAGAAGTTTGTGCACACACTGTGCGTCGCACAAGTACGCACGGTGCGTTACTTGCGTATAACAGTTAAGTAGCTAACTCATTGAGATTACGGAACACTCACACACACACACACGCATACAGGGAAATTTATATATAACACAAGGCACGCACACACGCGTGCGATTTGTGACTTTTGCATGCTTCGCCGAGCTCGCATTGATTTTGAGTCATTTTTGCCCATAAGCGCATTAGCTCGGCTACTCAGCAGCACGCGCAGCCGTCGTCGGGTACACGCAGCGCGTCGGTTGGGTACATATGTACGCCGCACAATGGGTACAGAAGGCGCAGGCACGGGATATTAAGCGGCAGCGCAGCGCGTAGCTTGAAACTGCGACAAAGCCGTAGCTAAGTGAAAGATAGAGAGAGAGCGAGAGCGAGAGCGAGAGCGAGAACGAGCTTTGCTTTGATAACACTATGCAAGGCGTATAAAACCGGCGGATTTCAGCATGATTAACATGAATATTTCAATTTCGAGACGCAGCAAATAAAACAAATCGATGCGCAAGTAAGCTAAACCGATAGACCGATAAGGCGATACCTCGATTAACCACTGCATAGTGTCATCGAAAATGGCGGACACACAGAAGTTGGGTTAGGTTTGAAAGTGATAAATAAAGTTTTAAGCAAGGTAGAAGAAAAGTACATATAGATTAGAGCTGGATAAAAGGAAAGAGTGGCAAATAATAGCTGCAGTTGCTGCCATATATACTTGGAAGTAGTTGAAGTATATATATATATATATATAAAGATAGTTAGATATATGTACGAGTATACAGGTAAGTTAGGTGAGTTATATTCGCAAAGCAAAAGTAGTTAAGTACATAGTAATTATGTAAGTTAGTTTGGTTTGCTTGTTCTGGTTAGTGTGCTTAACCAGGTTGGACTAAGTTTGTACAGGGGGCGGGTTAAACATAGTTGTAAGGGGAATACAGAGAGAGAGAGATATAGAGAGATAGAGCGAGAGTACGCATAACAATACACGAATACGAATACGATTACAAATACAAATACGAATACGATTACGAATACGTGTACTTATACGAATAGGTTTACGATTACGAATATACGAATACAGCAAATCTTAAAGCAATTACGCAAAATCGAACGGAAAACGAAAAGCGGCTAAGAAACAACAAATTTTTTTTTTTTTTTTTTTTTGGCAATAAAGTTCCAAATGAAATGCAAAGGAAATCAAAAGCTTTGTTTTTCTTTTTTTCTGTAAATACATTTTTTGTTTTTTCTGTTTTTCATTTTTAATTTGTTTGTTTTTTGGGTTTTTTTTTTTTTTGTTTGTGTGCTTGGCAATTTTGTTCGAGGGGGCGGGGAGATTTGGTACGTTATTCGTTTTTGTGTGTTGTAGACTAAAAGTTCTGTGGAAAATCTTACTTCTTTTTGTTTTTTCTTGCGACCATATTGCGGCTGAAAGAAGATTTGGATTTGGTATTGTTTTTTTTTTTTTTTTTTTTTTTTTTTTGATTGTTAGTAGTATTTTGGGAATTTCAAATGAGTAAGAGTTATGGAGGAAGTTTTTCAGAGTTTAGCGAATTGTTTCGTCACATTTCATTATTTGTTTTTTTTTTTTTTTATTATTTATTTTATTGTTTTTAATTTTTTTATTTCCAGACAGCAGCGCGCAAATGTTTCGTTGGGAGCATTCAAAGTAGAGAAAAAATTTTAAATAAAAAGGAAAAGAGTACACGAAAAAAAAGAAAACATATATGTATATATATATAAATATATAGAGATATATATGTATGTGAAATGTTCAGATAGTATACGTAATAATTATAATAGTTCTGTTGAGTTATCAGTTTGATTTTCTCTAGGGTTATTATCGCTGTGACTTATCGTTTTCTTTGCCAATTTGAATAGTATTACGAATTTAGTTCTAGGATCGATAGACAATAGTTGTGAAGGAGAGAGACAAATGAAAGACATATAAATGAACAGAGGGAGACAGAGAGAGTAAGAGACAGACATAGATTGAGAGCGATAGATTGAGATACAGAGCGATAGATAGACTGATTTGATTGATAGGCACAAAAAGAAAGAGAGGGGAGACAGAAATGGAAGTTGAGAACAGCGTAGGCATGTGTGCTGTACAAAAGAGAGAGAGAGAGAGCGATAGTTACAATGGGTGAGCGATAGCAATCGATTTTTTTTATTAAATTCGAAACTGACGCTGAAGTTTTTGAGTTTTAAGTGCGCGCATGAATTTTGTGTACTCTCGATAAATATTAATCGATCAACTACTTTAGAAACGTTTTTGTACATGTTAGGGAAATGTGAGACAGAGAAAGAGCAAGATAACGGGAGAGAGAGCGATAGATAGAGGGAAAGAGATCGCTGAAACTAGAATGAGTCGAGCTAGGGTTTGCTGTGTGTGAGTAACTAGAGAATGTTTGTTTTTAAAAACTATCGAAACGCAAGTTTGTGTGTATAGTTTACAGTAGTTGCATAGCATGCAGCTTTTTGACTGGCTGCCAGTGTTATACAACATATTCATTTGCCGCGGTTATGGATTGTTATAATTATTAATTATTTGCATGTATTGTTCAATTTGATTGATTGTTCAATACGCTGATTATCTAAGATATGAATCGCAACGATCGCAACACAACTAGGTCGTTGAAAATGCTTGATGGTGTGTTGTATGGTCAGGTACAGGTACAGTAGTATAGGTACAGGTACGGTTACGGGCACGGGTACGGGTACGGGTACAGGTGCGGGTACTGGAAACAGTGTTGTTTGTTAATGGCGAGTTGAACTTTTAGTACTTTTTTGTTTTTCTTTTTTTTTGTTGGTATTTACACAACGAGACTGTCGTGGAATTGTGAGTACAGTACGAGTACTGTGTGAGTTACACACGCACACACAGGACCTGGGGACAGTGATTTATCGAGTCACAGTTGAAGTTATAGAAATGAGTTCAACGGAAACGAAAACTAAACAAAACAAATAAAAATCGAAAATGAAATCAAATTAAAAACATAAAAGAAAATCGATAAAAATAAATAACTTTTTTGCCATGTTGCGCATAAAGAATTGTAACGTAAATAAATGTCAATTATCAATTACGATATACTATATATACACACGATTAGAACACATTACGAAGCCAATAGTTGGAATACACATTTCTTACTCTCAATATATATTTGAAAACAATGAAACAAACAATGAAACAAACGAACAAACAAACATACAACGATTATGGCAGGAAAAGTTTTTGGCATTTGTCATTAAATATAGGAGATAATGCGATTTATAGGTACTCATAATTTTTTATTTTTATATTTGGGATAGAGGGCATTTGTGAGATATAAAATACGACAACAACAAACCAAAAAAGAACATACATTTGACATATAATTTTGGAATAATTGTTTTTTTGAATTTTTTTGAAAACATAAGAAAGAAATCAAATTTTTGATATAGCATCGACTGAAATCATAATAATACATATTATGTTGGAGACACTAAGCAGAGATGTTAACATATTTCGGACGGGTTGGAGAGAGATACAGAGTGTTTTCTAGCTGGGAACGAAACGATTAGTTGGGTTCGAAAGACTCGTTGAAGCAGAAACAATAAGACAACTGAAACTGTTTTTTTTTTTTTTTTTTTTTTTTAATATGCAGTGTGCTCGGCAAAACTGAGACAGAGACAGAAACAGAGAGAGAGAAAGAGTGAGAGAGACAGAGACAGATATGTAGATAGATTGATAGGGAAAGTATGAGAGTTTGTTGCTCAAGTCATGGAGTAGGGTTTGTCCCAGAATGAATGAATGGATAATTCGATTATGTTATTCAAAGCAGCGAAATGTGAGAGCATGAAGATTATACATACATATAGATATATACTTGTATATATACACTAGGCTGATAAATAGGTTGTTATGATAGACAACTAGACAAGTATTTTGTACAGCTGCAGCGGGACTTAATGGGGAACACAGACGCGCCAGAGATGATGCAGAGTGTGTGTGGACGATAAAGCATGAAGATAATGAGGATATCGTGACAATAGTTTGGGCGATAGTTGAACGATAGTTGAACGATAGTTATGCAAGATGTTCGTTCAATCGGGAAACTAATGAGGGCTGGGGCTGACGATCGGGTTAGTAGCATATATAATTATAAGTACTTAATGAATAGTAGATTAGCACAGTTATAGATAGATAGATATGAATGCTGATATACATATGTTATAGAGCTAGCTATTTAAACAGTTTTAATAGACGTTCAAGCACGAACATAAGCGCACAATAGCGTCGGGCGAGAATCGTGTCAATCGGCAATTGATAATCGAAAGCAAATCGATTATCGATTGCGGTATAACACAAACAATCGATAGATGTTAATCAAGTTACAGATATAGTTACGGATAGCAGATTATTAGTATTATTCGGGGGTATTTGTTAATTATGTTAGATTATATGGTAATATAGATAGTAGATAAGAGATAGAGAGAGACACAGAATAGCACAGAATACGTATACGTAGGTAGTATGCATAGTAACATATATATTAATTTTTTTTTTTTTGTTTTCTGTATAGTTAGTAAACACAACATTCAGTTAGAAATAATTACCACCTCTCCCTCGGCTCTCTTTCTTTCCAGCTCCTTTTGCTTTTCATGTTCAGCGGCAATGCGTTGTTCGATTTGCACCAATGATTCGCGGGTAAAGGGACGGAACAAACTGCGTTCTTCCTCAGATATCGAGTCGGAATCTTCTGTCATTGTCTATGCGGCCAACGATGAGAGCCTTAGATTTCCAAGGCCTTGAGTCGCATACGGTATAACGGATTATAGATTACAGATAACAGATTACAGAAAACAGATTGCAGATAACAGATAACAGATTACAAATTACAAATAACAGATTACAGAATATAGATTACAGATTACAGTTTACAGATTACAGATTACAAATTATAGATTACACATTACAGTTTATAGATTACAGTTTACAGATTACAGATTACAGTTTATAGATTACAGATTACGATATACGGTTTCCTCCGTCCCCACACCCCCACATAACACATATAAGAATGAATGCATGCTGCATGTTGTACTCACATGAGGCACATGGATGTCGCCTGCTACATGAAGCTACAACTATATCCGAGGCGCCATGTTCGAGTAGCGCCCGCCGCTTAGCACGATGCTGCAATGACAGAGAGAGAGAGAGAGAGAGAGAGAGAGAGAGTGAGTGAGAGTAAGAAAGAGAAAACATATACAAATCGGTCAGGGTTTTGTATTATAGCATTCATTCACAATGGCAACGACGTGTTGTGGATGGAATTGTGGTTTTATTTGCTGAGCACATTGAACCCACACATTGTGTGTGTGTGTGCGTGTGTGTGCGTGTGTGTGTGTGTGTGTGTCTGTGTGTGTGTGTGTGTGTGTGTGTGTGTGTGTGTGCTTGCATCACGAGGCATCGCGACTTAATTGGATTAGTCGACAGCGACAATTCGCATCGCTTGAATTTCAATCAAATTCGGAAGCAATAGCAAATTCTCACCAATCGATAGCATACGATAACCGCCACCACCGATAGACGTGCAAGTGTATATGTATGTGTATAATGAGTATATCGATTGTCAACTGCATTCACGTGTCGATTCGATTATCGTTCACTCAAAACTTGTCAGAAATTACATTTATTTGATAATTTAATTAATGCTTTTATCGAACTAATACGAATTTCCTTGCAAATTGTAAACAATGTTTAATTCATCTAATAAATTAATTATATAATTAGCAGATATTGAACAGAAGCAGCGATTAATCGGCGTGCAAAGTACTACAGTGAACACTCTGCATGAGCTACGCGAATTAGGTCGTAGATTTTTAAAATACAAATCTAAGGTTTGAATGAAAAATAATAACCAATTGCTTTAAAATTTTTAGATATAATTTACTTGATATAAATTGTTGCGCATACCGAAAATAAACCCTCTAGCTGCAATATTACGCCTGCAATTAACGTGTTACGAGAGTGAAAGGGGCGTGGCAAAATTTTTAAAAAGATATCATGAAGCTGCAATTAGGTATGTAAGTTATTACACAATTTACCGGCCCTTGCCCTTATAGTCTTTGAATTCTAGGCATTTATATTAATAAACAGGCAGAGAGACACACAAACAGGCAGACAAACAGACAGACAGACAGACAGATAGACAGACAGATAGACGGACAGACTTGGCTTTATAGCATCTTCTATTGATTCAGATTAGAATTAATTAAATCCATTTACTCCACAGAATATGATTTTATAATTAAAATAATCTCGAATATATTATCTACTTTAAAAGTATGCATATATCTGTTATTTCTTAATTGTTTGATTGAAAAAAAATACCAATATCTATGCCAGTTTGTATATTAAATCGCCTTCAACAAAACTTACTAAGCTTTATAAATTCTGTGAATTTCGAATTTGCAGCTTAAGCTTGTAATTAAATCTAATTTGAGATTGATTTCACAGTATTTTTTCATATCAACTGAGTGTGCACTTTGTACTGCAAATTTCTCGCGAAAACTGAAATTAAAAATTAACAAATTAAACATTGGCAAAGCACAATTAGTTTTCTGGGAAAAGGAAAATGGAATGAACACGCTTCGGTAATTATTTCTGTATATATTTCTGTGAATCGCGCCTTGCCGAGACGCCGTGGCGCCATTTTCCTCGGAAAATGATTATAATAGCGAATAAACGAAACCAGCAAGCGTACAGACACAATTGTTGGAAACCATAAATATATGAAAATACTGCGAAACGGTTAAATAATTCTGCTTTCAGTGGAAAACGCTGCAATACAATTGAAGTGAGCAATAAAGTGAATGGAAAAACTAAGCTATGAATAGGGTTTCGATAAAAGGAAAGGCTGCTTTTGTTATGGTAATTAAATGCGAAACTGAGTGAAACTGAATTCAAATATTTTATTTTTTTTTTATTTTTTTTTTCAGCTTTATTTTCGTGGCTTATATAAGCAGCCTTCGCTAAGGTCAAAGCACTCTTGCCCAATGCCTTTTTGGCGAAACATAGTTACAACACACACACACACACATACACACAGAGCATATGTAGCGCGTGCGTGTGTGTGTGTATCGGGCGCAGAAGTAGGTCAGTTCGATATTTCGACGAGCTAGCATATACGCAATATTTATATACAAACTTACGTGAATTTCCCTCCCCCTGTGTGTGTGCAAATATTTGTATTGGACTGCGTGGGTGTGTGTGTTTGTTTCATTCACTGGCCGACAGCATGTGCATAATTTTGAAAGCATTACACAAGGCGCAAGGCGCGAGGCGCGAGCGAGCAGCTGCGCTCGAAAGTATGCTATGAAAAATGCAGGGCAACATTTTGCAATAATTAAGCTAAGCGCTTAATATTTAATATTCAATTGCGCTGCGAACCGGGCAACAGCACACACACACACACACACACAAATTGATTAACTGTTCGCTATGCAACACACACACACACACACGCACAGCTAGCAAACAAACACATTGAGCCTGGCCATAAACTGAACGAAGTTCGCATGTTGTTAGTCAATGAATTTTACATATACAGCAAGAGGCAGGCAGGCACATGGCGTGCGACAGCGCGCGAGAGAGAACGAGAGAGAGAGAGAGGGCGCTAGAAAGAGAAAGCTAGCGTGAGACAGAGACAGAGAGAGAGAGCGAGAGACAATTTGCGCCTGCGCTGCGAGCATAGCATCCTTGCACACGCTCTCACGCCTTGACGCCAGCGCTCGCACCTCCTCTCACCATCCCCCCCCTCTTTGCGACATCAACTTGTATCTGAAAGATACAATTATTTTTTGGTATTTTTCTTAACGAAACTCGCCGCGAGTTTGCCCTCAAAAAGCCAGCAAAAGGTTGTGGCAAGCGCAAACAAAATGAAAAAGAAAAAAGGAAAACGAGAACCAAAATGTGTCGAAAGCAGCGCAGACAGCACACACACACACAGACAGCAGTTGCCTTCTGCTGTGTGTGTGTGTGTGTGTTTGTTGGCCAACTAACCGTCTTAGCGGATGCATTAATGACATAATCAGCGCCGACCGATTAGCTGCTGCCGCTAATTGTCGCAACTTCGCGAGTTACTCGGCGCTCGCTCTCGTGCTCTCTCACTCACTTTCTCTCTCTCTCTTTCAGGCGCTGCAACTTCCTTATGTAACCAACACACACACAGCTGTGTATATAATACACACACACACACACACACACACATATTGAGCGTGTTCAACTTACCGTTAATCGATGTCAATCGATGTTGCGCCTTTGTTGCCGCTGCTGCTGCTGCTGCTATTGTTGTGCTTATTGTTGCTGTTGTTGTTGTTGCTGCTGTGGCTGTTGCTGTGGTTGCTGTTAGCGGTTTTTATTGTTGTTGCTACTGCTGTTAACTATTGTTGTTGCTGCTGCAGTTGCTGCTGCTGTTGCTGTTGCTGCTGCTGCTGTAGTTGCTGCTGTTGCTGTTCTTGCAGTTGCTGTTGCTGTTGCTGTTGCTGTTGCTGTTGCTGCTGCAGCTGCATCAGCACACACACACGCACACAAGCATGCGTTGAGCCAGCTGGCGGCACAGTAGAATCCGTCTCAACAATCCGTCGCTCGCTTCTCTCTCTGTCTTTGCTTTGCTTGCCTCTCTTTCGCTCTCTCTCTCTCTCGCTCTCTCTGGCTGCGTGTGTGTGCGTACGCTTTTGCTTTATTGTTTTTATTTTAATTTTAATTTTTGTTTTTGTTTTTGTTTATGATATTTTTTTTTGTTTTGGTTTTTGCTTCTGATTTTTGTAAATTTTGTTTTTATTTTTTTGTTTTTTGTTTTTGGTTTTTCTTTTTATTATTTTTTACTTGGTTCCCAGCGCTGTAATTGGCAATTTTTTTTTTTTAATATTTTTTCAAGCCTGCGACAGCATTTCGAATTTACAGCGGGTGGGGGAAGGTATGAATCAATGAGTGTGTTGATGAATCGAGCTATGAATGCGTTGAAAAAAAATGAAAGACAGCACGAGCTGTTGCCGCCAGCGCTGCCACAATGTGTAGGTGTGTGTGTGTGAGTGTGTGTGTGAGTGTGTGTGTGATTGTATGAGTGTTCGTGTGTGCGTGAGTGCGTCGCTTCAGCCGGCGCTTTCAATTCGTTTCGGCTTTCAGTTGATTGCACTCTCTGTTGTTGCACTTTAAATTTGTGTATCGATTGATTGATTGATTGATGGATAGGGTGATGGATTGATTGCCGTTATTGCCAGCTGCTGCTATCGCTGGCTTTGAAAACGTTTATAGCACGCTGCTCGAGCGCTTTTTCAACGCATTTAAAAACAACTCAGTTTGTCGTTTGTTGATTTTACATTATTCGCGATTTGTTTTTTGTTTTTACAAATTTCTTTCAACTCTTTCACCAATTTCGTATGTTTGTTCTCTGTCTGGGCGCACTTGGTTCACTTGGGGGGGCGTGTCACAGGAAAAAAATAATTGTAGTCTAGTTGGCAGCGCAGCTTGTTTATGTTTATGCAACGGCATTTTGTTTTGTTGTAGCATACTTTCGCGCGCGCGTCAAAAACGCAGCCAGCCAGTGCCGCAATCGAAGTGAGTCGCAGTCGCAGCTCTTGTCGCTTAGAGCTTGTGCAGGGGCGCTGGCAAGAGGGGTCTATTTAAGTGCGGTGGGGGGGGGGGGGGCTAACAGCAGTTTGGCATTTAACCGGATTGTTATAAACAAATTCAAAGCAAATTAATGTTTGCTTTAGACAAGGTTGGAAAATTAAGACAAAGACAGACAGGTTTCTCTCTCTCTCTCTCTCCCTCTAAAACGCTAAGCCAGCCCAAAAGGCTGCAGCAATTGCTTAGCTGCTGCTGCCTTTTTTGCCTTTGCTGCTTGACGAATTCGCTGCAAAGCATAAAGAGGATACGCGCGCTCTCGCGCTGCGCTCTCGCGTGGCCTCTCTCTCTCTCTCTCGCTCGCTGCACCCCCTGTCCCTTCACTCGTTGTCAACACAACTTTTGTTGTGCTACTTTGCCTGCGACTTCGCCGTCGCCGTCGCCGTCGCCGTTGCCGCTTTTCGCCGCATGGCTTAGTGACTTGACTTCTTATGCTATTTTTAGGTCATCAAATTGGTGGCCAGCTCTCGCTCGCTTCCTCTTTCTCTCTCTGCCCCTCTACCCCTCTCTCTCTCACTCTCGCTCTTTTCCACTCCTCCTCACCCTCTCTCTTACTCTCTCTTTCTGTCTCTCCCCCTACCTCTCTCTCCCTTTCTGAACTCGCAAACGATTCGAAGCATTTGGCACCAGCCAGACTGGACCTCAACCAACTAATGACCGCCTGCGGTCTGCTCTGCACCCCAATCCTCTCCCCACCCCCGCCCCCTGCCCCACTCACCCATTCGCGCACCCCCCGTCCACATCGTGGCTATCCGCAACCCGCTGCGCCCCCCTGCAGCGCTGCAAGTGAGTTATGCCCTTTTAAAATAGTTGCGCTATTATCGCAAATCATTATGACCCGCTGATCCGCTTTTCGCCTGACGCTTTGCATTTCGCATGAACCAGGCTAAAAAGTGCGGTTAGGTCGTAGCGCTATTAGCGAAATGCAAAAATTCGAGAAAAGAAAAAAAAACTAAATCAGTTTCGCATTGCAAAACTCGCTTAAGAACTCGAATGCGGCTCAAATTTTTACAGCTTCTACTTTCTCTTCAGGCATTGCTTTAATTTTTCGAGCATTCTAAAGGTTTAGGTTGAGTCCCTAACTATTTTACCATATACAAGTAAATAAAATTAATTAATCTCGCAATTTCTTCATTCCAACAACATTCTGAGTATTTCAAAATAAAAAACTTAGCTCAAAAACGTTTTGATTAATTTGCAATTATTTCTTTAAACATTTCTTGAAAATTCTTCAGTTTAATTCAATCTGTAATTATCTCTTCAAGCATATCTCGAAATTTCTTCAGCAGAACAGATATCTTATTTTAGAATAAATATCTTAGCTCAAAAATCATTAAAAGCAATTTTGATTACTCTGTAATTAATTCATTAAGAAATATCTCAAAATTTCCTCAGTTTTAATCAAACTGTAATGATTTCTTTAAGCATATCTCGAAATTTCTTCTACCCAAAGGCTGTCTGAGTATTTTAGAATCAATATCTTAACTCAAAAATCTTTAAAAGTAAACTACTTTAATTTGTAATTATTTCTTTAAGCATATCTCGAAATTTCTTCAGCTGCCTGAGTATTTTATTTTTCTTATTTATTTTCTTATTTTTTTGTCATTTATCACTAAACATTTTGGAACCAAACAGCATGGGCTCTAAATGTTGCTTTAAATAAAATTCAAAAGTTCAAAACTTTAAAAGCTTTCTACATAGTTCAGAATAAGTTCTTGTAAGCCTCCTCTTATTACTTTAAATTCCGCTGCAAGCACACATAAATCTTTAAAATATTTCTTTAAATAAGACTCAAATTTTCTACACTTCAAAAACTAGCTAAATGGCTTAGCATAAGTTCAAATAATCCCCCTTTTAATACAGTAAATTGCTCTGCAAAAACGTTGAAATAATTCCCAATTATTTATACCATTCACATTTATACATCTTGTTTAACTAAAACAGGGTATCGCACTCAATAAAAGCAATTGCTTTATCGGCTTCAGCGTTTTCTCAGGCATATATCATCACAGACTGTCTGAATATCATCCACAATTATTTATTTAAATTTCTATTGTTACACTGGCAGAAATTTTCGATATGTTTGCACTGCAGAAACCACAAAAAAAAGGAGAACAAATAGCTTACTTAGTCAGGCAAAAAAAAACGGCAACTAAACTCAACTTCGCACAAGGTTTGAGGCTTTGGAAAAACGCAAACTTAATTAACCGACGAAACGCAACACACTTTCCAATTGAATGAAATTGTTAGGGCATGCGAAGCGCCCAAAACTATGCTACACGTTGACCGCCAGCAAACGGTTTGTGTTCTGTCCACATAAAAATGCTCATTGTCACGGCACGTATTTAATAATTTATTTATGCGGCATTTACGTTATGTAAATTTGGCACAACAGCAGCAGCAGCAACAAAAGCAACAGCAGCAACAAAAATCAGTCGCAGCTGAACAAGAAAACCAATTGAATAGCAACAATCAAATTGTGACAATAGACGAAGGAAATGGGCACACGCACTTTGGCAGGCACTGTGCACAGGGAGGAGGATCCAGGGGAGCTTGCCTAGCCTGGATTGCTTTTGGGTTGCTTTTCGGGCTGCTGCTGCTGCTGCTGCTTGTGTTGTTGATGTCTGCGATACATACTTATTTTGAAGCGCCCAAAAGTCGCTGGCAAATAAATGAACACGCACACACACACGCACATGACAGTTAAGCGACATTTTTGTGCGTTTTTCCCACACACAGAAGTCGTTTCGATTTGCCAATGAAAAGGGAAATTTCGTTTTGCCTTTTGTTGCATAGAGAAAGCGCCAGGGAGAGCAACAAAAAGAAAGAAAGAAAACGAATGAGAACAAAATGAAAACAGAGCGAGAGGCGGGCAGCAGCTTGAGTTGCCAGTTGTAAATATTAACCTTTAATTTGCTCTCTGGCAATTGAATTTGATTTTCAGTCGACGCGCGAAAGTATGCCACAGTTTTTTTTTTTGCAAATTGCGTTGGCGTCCGCCGCACAAAAGCTAAGGCAATGCTTTGCGGCCAATTGATTTTGGGTCTGCCACACAGCGCAGCCCATTTCGGCACAGTTATATAAAAAAACAAAAAAAACAGCAGCAACGAAAAACGAACACACGCGGAGCTTGAGTCGCAGTGTATTTACTCATTAGAAACTGCCATTAATTTTATTGACTTTGCCAGGCAAAGGCAAAGAAAGGCAAACAAACAAACAAACAAACAAACATATATACAGGCCTAGCTATGTGCCAGCCGGACAGTGTGTCGCCGCATGCAAAGCGGCAGCCGGGCAGGACTAAAATTAACTGGAGCCTGAAGTTATGCGCGCGCGTGTGTGTGTGTGTCTGTGTGTGTGTGTGCTGGGGCTCATTATTTCAATTTCTGTTGCATACTTTTGCGCTGCAGTCAAATAGCTAAGCCAGCGCGACGCTAGACAAGCCAAACAACTTCGGAAAAAAAAACCGTTGCACAATATTCGCTGGAAATGCTGGCGAGCAGAACGGACGAGGGGACGGACAAAGGAACGGGCTGGCTGGCTGGCGGACTGGCGGGCGGACTGGCGGGCAGCCGGCTGACAGTCAGGCGATTTCGCTCGGCACACAAAAGTAGCGTGTCCTCGCCCTCTTGCTGGGCCGTGTCCCTGTGCCTGTTACGGCTCAGTCCCTCAGCCGAGTTGCCCTACCTACTGCTGCGAGCGCGTGCTCTCTCTCTCTCTCTCTCTCTCTCTCTGCTGCCTGCTGCCTGCTGCCCCCGTCACCCTCCCTGCTGCTTTCGCTCTGTCGTTTCGTTCGGCTCAGCTTTGCGCACAACACGAAACGCGATATGGCACACGCGCGTGCTGCGCGGCCAGAGGCGTGTGGCCGCAGTGCCAGCGACACAGAGAGAGAAAGACAGAGAGAGAACGAGAGAGAGAGAGAGAGAGAGAGAGAGCGACAGGATGAGAGAGAGGCAGGGAGCGAGCGAGAAGAAGCGAGAGTTAGACAGTAGGCGAGTGAGTGAGTTGAGCGAGAGCGAGAGACTGAGTGAGTCGCTGAGTGCGAAGGGGTCAAACGCGCGGGGCAGTGACGTAGGGAGGCAGGCAGGGAGGCAGGGAGGCAGGCGGCGCGCTTACGTGCTTTGCCTGAGCTTAGCCAGTTAGCGAGGCGCCAATGCTGCCAGCCTAAGCGACACACAGCGAACGAGCGAGCGAACGGAACGAGCGAAACGAGCGAAACGAGCGAAACGACCGAGTGACTGACTAACCGAGCGACCCAGCGACTGCCTGCGAGAGAGACAGAGTGACAGAGTGACAGAGTGACAGAATGACTGCCTGAGAGACTGAGCGACTGAGCGACGAGAGACTGACTTTGCCAGGCTGGCAAAGGGCGGGGAAGGCGCGACTGCTCGGATTTCGCTGCTATTTTGCGAGGCGAGTTAAGTTGAATTGTGTTGTGTGTGTAAGCTGTACGAGTGTGTGTGTGTGTGTGTGTGTGTGTGTGTGTGAGTGTTGCCTGCATGCGTATGTGTGTGTATGTTTAGCGCTGCTGCTGCTGCCGCTGCTTAGCTCTGCCTTGGCGTGTGTGCTCGAGTTGAGTTTCGTGTGGCAGCGCAGACGTCGTCCTTACACACACAGCAAAGGCATATGCGCGGCTGCAAAGGGAACATGCCAGATACAGCACACACACGGGCACACAAGCACACACACACGCAGCCACACACACACGCGCACAGACACTCGCTAAGCAGCACAGTCGACAAGCAACAATAAATTCGAAGACAAGACACGAAAAATCGAAAGTCCAAACACACACACACACACACACACGCACACGCACACGCACACAGCACGCAAGAGCCAAGGCACACTTGAGCCTGTACAGGCCGCAGCATGCGCTTTGTGTGTGTGTGTGTGCGGCTGTGAAATTTTCGTTGCCTACTTAGCAGCGCGATTTCAAACAAATTGCAAGTTATGCACTCGCAGTTGGCCTGCGTAACACACACACACACACACGCAGCGCACACACACAGCACACACACCAACACACACACACACACACACACACCCATACAGTGCGACACAGCGCGCAAGCAGCCGCAGCTCAGCGTCGTCAGTCGAGGCGTATACGCAATCCTTAGCTGCTGCTCGGCACATCAAGTATACGCCACGTTTTCACACACACACACACACACAGAGCAACTCACACACGCACACTTACGCGCACAGCATGGCGAACGACGCGCTCACTAAACAACAACAACAACAAAAATACAAATACAAAAATCTACTACTTTTTCTTCCATTTTTTTCTTTTGGAAACAATATTTGAAGCCAGAGCTAGCCGAGTCGCGTTATATATGTAACTGTACCATCTGTACTATATATGTATATATATGTATATATATATATATATTTATATATATACATATATAGATATATATATATATGTGTGTGGGCAACGCATGCTTGCGTTACGTTTGCAGCGTTTTCTTTGGGTTCTGCTTTTCTTTTGCACTTGAAAAAAATACAACAAAAAAACAATAGAACATTTGGCATCTTATGTAAAGCGTTGCTCGTCTGCTGCTGCTGCCTGCGCACACTGCGCTATATACATAATACTATATACCGAGGTATATACTATGTGTTTGGCGACGGCGAGCATATTTTTGTTTGCTGCCCAATTTCGAATTTCAAACACTTTGCTCGTTTTCTGCATTTGATTTACTCTGTTTTCCTTTTGTTTCGGACTGACTCTGAGTGACTTAGCGGCCCCGCGGGGCACCGAGTGCGGGCGGGGATGAGGGGTAGTGGGGGCGGTTAGCGGGCGGGCGGTCTTACTGGTTCTGCGGGACGTAGCGTGGCGACGACGAACAAGCGTGTTTGCGACTTCGATTGCGGCCAGAGAGCGTTTTTTATTATATTGTTTTTTTTTTTAATTTTAATTTTTACTTATTGCAGTTTTCTTTTTGTTCGTAATTGTTTTTTGCGCAAACTTTAATATATTTTTATTTTTTTTTTTTTTTTTTTTGAAATTTATTTGGTATGTTTTTCTTTTGCTCTCTGTTTCGGTTTTCGGCTGCTGCTGCTGCTGCTGCTGCTATTTTACCCGTAATCCGTTCGTCTCCGTGGTTCACTGAAACTGTCAGCTGCCGCAGCGCGTGTGCGTTCACAGAGTGCGAGTTTCGTTCAGTTGAGGCCGCAGTCGGTTTGTGTCTCGCCGCGACACGCTCGTGCAGGCAGTCGGGCGGCGCGTTCGGCTTGTGCCAGTTTCGGAGAGCCATGCCGAGCCAAGCCACGCCACGCCACGCCACGCCACTCGGTCATTGGGACAGGCCCAGGATAACGAGCACAGCACAGCGGCACGGCGAGCGGCGAAACGAAACGAAGCGAAACGAGCGAAATGCCGTCGTGTGCCGAACGTTGTGCGGCGAACACGAGCGCCAAACGAGTTGAAACGAAACGAAATGAAAAGAAAAGAAAAAATGCGCTGCATACGTCAAGGCGCAAAGGTATTTCAAGCATTTTGCAGAGGCAGAGCGGCTGTCGCCTGACTTTGCCTGCGCGCTGCGCGTGTCTTTGCGTTGCGATGCCAGGTGCGCGTGCACCCAGTGCACTTGCCGGTCCGTCCGAAAGCCCAACCCCCCATCCCCATCCCCCTACCCACACCCTCGCCCATGTGCGCGTTCCCGTCTAGCGCGAGCCTTGGACAAACATTTGATAACGTCTAATTGACCCTAACCGGCACACAACAATTAAGCCAGGTGCTGCGCACTAAAGTCAACTGATAAATGTATTCAACGTAATACAAACTCCCTGTCCCTGTCCTTCCAGCCCCCGCCCAGCCCTCCCCCCCGCCATCAGCATGTGTCAACAACATAAACAATGACCAGTCATATTTTTAGAGTCATTAAACAGCGCAGTGCGGCTTAAATTTCGAGCTCGACCTGGAAAAGCAACCGTAGTATGATCTGGCGTGTCTTGGCGCATAAATTTCGGAATTTTTCTAGTACAATTTAAGCACAAGCAAAGCAGATATGTTGGGGAAGATTTTTTGCACTGTGCGTAGGAGACAGAAGAAGCAATTGGCAAGCCCCTTAAGGCATATCAATCCTGAATAGTAGCAGCGATATTGCCCAGTCTGTCTGTCTGTTCAGCTGTTTGTCTGTCTGTTCCTTTGCCTGCTTGTCAGTCTTTTCGTCTTTATATGCGGCCATGTGTCTCTTTCTCAGTCTGTTTGTCTGTCTGTCTTTCTGTTCGTCTTTCTAGCTGACTCCCTGTCCGCCTTGTCTGTCTCCCTGTCTGTCTCCCTGTCTGTCTCTCTATCTGTCTGCTCGTCTCTCCATCTGCATAAACGCGCAGATCTCGAAAACCACAAGAGCTAAAACTATCAAATTTGTGTACAGCATACGTATTGCTTGCAGACTCTTAGAGTTTGTTTTAGAACTGGGCCACGCCCAGTTATTTGAAGGCTGGAACGTTGATTTTTGCTGTGTGCCATAATAATTGCCACGGAAACGATATGCGCGAATTTGACAGAGACCGTACAATAAAAATACACGTTATTTACACATTCATAGGGTCCAAGGACTTTTGCAGCCTTTTACTCATCAAATATGCATTAATTCTTACCCATTATATATATTGGCATTACTTCAATATTCATAAGTCTGAATTGAATTAAATTACCTTTATATCTCTATCCCCACTCTCCGGCGAACTGTCATTATTAACCATATCAATTGAACTAGCGCCTTGCATACGAACGACCAAGAAAGTAAATTAAATCGATTCATTTCCAGTTGAGTTGCGCCAATCGCTTTGCTATTTACAAATATGCAAATGAGACAGCATTAAATTGCCTTCGCCATGGAGCTGTCTGAAGAAGTGCAGGTGCAATTATAGTAATTTTTGATTTTCATCAAAATTAACAATTTTCCTGCCAATTAAAATAGCGAAAAAAGAGAGAGACAAAGAGAGAGAGAAAGAGAGGGAGAATGGCAGAGTGCAGCTGTTGAGAGAGAAACTTATTTGAATTCGTTTTAATTTGCAGCCGCAAAGCATGCAATAGAATTTGCGCAAAAACAAATAACATTGCAGCTGAAAAGTATGCAACATAATAATGCACGCGGCGAACGCATGAAATTGACAATGCGAATAATGTGAACTGTATGATTAACTATAACAGTGGCTAACTGCAACCACAACCATACCAAACACACCCCCCCCCCCAACCCTTCTCCAAGTTCCGCTACGCCCACCGCGTAGCAGCTTTCAGTGCGTGCTGAACAACATGGCGTATGAGCAATGTGAGCTGTCACTCTGTTTGTGTGTGTGTGTGTGTGTGTGTGTGTGCGAGCTGGCAAAGGCAACTGCGGATGATGTCAGCGAACGAGGCAAACACACTCGTACAAATTGTATGCCGCGCCAGTGTGTGTGTGTGTGTGTGTGTGTGTGTGTGTGTGCGAGTGTGTGTGTAGCATGCAACATTGCCGCAACGGCAGCAACCTAAAAAGAAAAGAAAAATGTACAGAAACATCAGTGTGTGGCAACAAAGTCGCACGTACGTCCTCGTAGTGTCCTCGCACACACACACGCAGCGACACTCACATATGCATGCTTGTATACAGGCTATATACATACATACATATACATATGTATGTGCATATGTATGTATGTATGTATGTATCCACACTTATCCAGCACTCCTTTACCACGCGCGTCTTTCGTTCCGCTGTACTCTCTTTCTGCCCTTCTCCTTTTCCCTTCGCCAACCCCCTTCCCCCGCCCCTTCCCCTGCCACGCTATTCTTTTTTCCACTTTATACCCATTTCATTTTGCGGCCATTGCGGTTCTTCTTGTTGTTGCTGCTGCTGCTGCTGCTTTTATCGTTGTTGTTGCTGCTGTTGCTGTTGTTGATGTTGGGCAAAAGTAAAAAGGCGCTCATTTCATGAATGAACAATGACGACATTCTGACAGCAACAGCAGCAGCGCAGATGCGGGATGCGGGATGCAGAGCGCGGCGTCGAAGGGGCACGAAGGCAGCGGGTGTGGCAGGTGCAATGCAGCGCTATCTGTCGTCCATCACATTGTCAAGTGCGACTAAATTTCCGCACCTTTGTTCACACAACTACAATGCGCACACACTCACACAAACCACTCGAACATACACACACACAATAAGCGTTGCTAACGGAAGGCAGAGGGAAGCGCGATCGACTGAAATGTCGCTCAATGCGCTGAAAACTGTTTTCACGCAAAGTTATCGACAACGCTTATCATCACTATTTAATATGAAAATCGATGATTATTTGAAAATTCTAATTTTAAATTTCGATGTTTTTCCCAAACTACAATCGATCCTTTTATCATCACTATTTAATGTCGAAATCGATGACTATTTAAAAATTCAAATTTTGAATTTCGATATTATGCCTCAACTACAATCGATCCTTTTATCGTCACTATTTAATGTCGGAATCGATGACTATTTAAAAATTCAAATTTTGAATTTCGATATTATGCGTTAACTACAATCGATTGCAATGAAGACTTTTTGAATTTCGATCAATTGCCATTAATCCTAGCCAGTGCTAAAGGAATTTAGAATATTCAACTACTTACAATTGCAATAAAAGCGATTCCTTAGCCCAAGTCGAAGCTCGAGTTGCGTTTGCTTTGGGTGCAGGTGCACTTTCAATTTCAGTTTCACCGAGCTTTAGCTGCGTGCGGCATGGCGCGGCTGGGCGGGGTGCGCGGGTCGCGGTGCGGGCGGGTTGACCTCTAACTGGCAGCCAATGGCGCGGGGAGTGTAATGTACACCTGGAACGACCCTGCACCGCACGGCACCCGTTCTCCTCGGGGCGCCGGCAACCTGTCCTCGTCTTCCTGTGTATCGTATCGTATACTCGTATTAACATAACCTTACATTATTCAACTGTGCGTTTCCTTTGCACTTGCTGCTCTTGTTGTTACTGGCAGGAGCCGGGCAAAGAAAGAGAAAGAGAGGTAGGATGGTACTGTGACAAGGGTATATGTGGCATGTGGGTTGGAGTGGGGATTGGGGAATGAGGATAGGGTATAGGGTATAGGGGCAAGGAGAGGAGGCGGGCTAAATTTACATAAATTTGGTTTATGAGTCGCGCGTGTTTCACTGCCTCCTCTTCTATGGTTGTTGTCGACGACTTTGTTTTTGTTGTTGCCGCTTACGTGCTGACAGTTTGGAGCACCATCGACGATGGCAACAACAACAAGTATAGTAAATATAACAAGGCTAATTATGCCATCGTCGTCGCCATCGCCGTCGTCATTGTAATTACGCATAAAGCCCAAGTACACGTGTATGTATATGAGATCGCTGACTTTTATATACCAACAATCACACACGCATACTCAAACACATACACACGCAGTTATGGACATATGTACACTAAGTAGCCCCAATCGATTGTTCCGAAAAGGAAACATGTGTCCACATAAAACTAAAAAAATGACTGAAGCCTGTTGTGACTTTCAAATTAAGTGCAGCATTACAATCGATAATGTTGCCTGTGCTTCCCGTTGTCTATCGATATATTGATATATCTTTCGTTGTTGCTTCCCGTTCTATCCTTAATTATTCGGAAGCGTGTAATCGATAGCATAGAACTGATTATTATCGTCTAGGAATATCGCTGGAAATGCACTTTTTAACAGATTCGCATACATATCATTTTCCCTTACCTGTAATTATATTAATAAATGAGCATGTATATATTTTTTAATTAATCCCTGCCGGAATGAGCATATTTACAGCATTAAACGATAATCACACACACACACACACACCCATTAACGCATGCACGTACACATGCCGTGGGGCTGACACAGGAAGCATGCACCATGAGCGTTCACTCATTGGCCAAAAAGAATTGCAGCAACCGTCGTAATCAACGCATCCACCCGGCCCATTTGCCGTCGCACCTCTTGCGCGAACACGACACCGAGAAGAGAGGTCTCCCGCAACACCAGCCCCCGCCCCCCACAATTTTCCTACTTCCCTGGCTCCTGACTGAGCCAATTACCACAGAGCGTAGCGTTTTTCTTTTTGTTCTATCGTGCCTTTCTGTTGCTTTGCATTTCGTTTCGTGTTTCGCTGCGTTGCTCTGGCAACCAGCAGCAACAACAACATCAGCAGAAACAACGGCATCGACAACGAGCGTTAAAATGTGCAGCAAACACGCGATTAAAGTCCACAAAGTGGCAGCCAGAGAATGCCGACGAGGCCGGAGAATGCGCGAAAGAGAGAGAAAGAGAGAGAGAGCGAGAGTGAGAAGTAGAAGGAGAGCGGCAGCCGGATGGCAGGTAGGCAGGCAGGATTGCATAGACGGCACCGGTCGGGGGGGGGGGGGAGGGGCTAGGGACATTCACAAATAGGCAGGCAGAAATCATCCAAATGCCACGAAGCCAAACGTTTTCCGCACTTTCCACTCTCTTTTCAGCCGCAGTCAATTTCTGCAGCGTGAGGGGGGTGGGGTGGGGTGCGGGCAGGACTAGGCGGTGCAGCAGGGCAAGCAACATGTGCAAGTGCAGCTGCACTAGTGCCAAGGAAAACCAGTGTGGGTTGGTGAGAAGGCGGAGTGGGGAGAGGGACAATGAAGCGAGCGGGGCGAATTTGAAGAGGCGTACTTGTGGGTAGGGAGGCCACGGGTGCTGAGTGAGGCCACGGCATTTAGCTGGCTGGGGTAAATGCACGGCACGCGATTTGCTCAACTGGCGCATGCAGTTCAGTTGACTGATTTTTTGGCAGGCACTCGGCCAAACAGCCTCAAAATGGGGCAGAACATGCAAAAACTGTCTCTATGTAGGCTATGTGCGCTCCACTGTATGTGTGTGTGTATTTGAGTGAGTGTGTGCGCTGTAACTGCTGATGCCATTTGCTTCATTGTTTTTCGGGGTTAACTGCAATGCGCTGCGCTGCACTACCCCGCTAAGTAGGCTTATTGCCTACTTACAATCCACATGGCATCCACACAACAGCAACATTAAATAGGCTAGTCGACACAATGCAGCTTTTGTCAGCTGCAAGTTTAATTTCTCATTCACAATGGCCTCTAGCGATCAGTTTCTAACTGCAACAAAAGTTTTTATCGAAATTGAAATTCAAATAAAATCACTAGTTAAAAAATACTAGTTACTATGTACATAAGTATTTTTTTTAAGTAAATGTAATTTAGCAGAACTATACACACACCCACACGCAAGGATATAGAAATATCCTGCGGGCTCTGCCTCATTGATTGTCATAAGCAGCGTTCAAATGCAAATTAAAAGCCAATTAATTATGCGGGCTCACACACAAACACAAACACAAACACACACACACATACCCACACAAACACTAACTGACATCGCACAGAGAGATTAAGTTTTACTCCCGATTGATGGTGCCCCCCGCATACCGCACATTTTGCCTCTTCTGGACTCTGCTGCTTTGCCATCAAGCCACGGCATGGCGTCATTACGCGCGCGCTGATAACGGTAAAAGGAAGACACGAAACGACATTCAAAAGACACGAACAAAAACCTAACAAGTGCTGAAAAATTCATCAAAACGCCAAATGACTGACACACACACACACACAAACACATATAGTGACTAACACACATGCACACATTGGCCATTAGTTTTCGTTTGAAATCTTTTTATATAAATATTTATGTATTTTCACACACACACACACACTTATGTATACGCGTGTGTGTGAAACTATGCATGTGGCCACACGCACTTGTCCTTTACGCACATACATACATATGCATGTGTGTGTGTGTGCGAGTGCGATTGTGTCGTAATTGGCAGCCTGCGCCGCGCCGATGACATCATGCAGCGGCGGAGACAGCAAAGCGCCAAACACCTTTCCCAGTTGCCAAGTGTCCCCCTTAATGTGCGAGTGTGCGTGCGTGCGAGTGTTTGTTTGTACGCTTGTGTGTGTGTGTGTGTGCGGGCTTGGCGAACGTTAGCTTCAATTGCCCCTATTATAAGCGGGAACTGACCGACGCGGCGACGCTTAAGCGCGCTTACACACACACACACAGCACGCACTAACACAAGCAACCTTTGCTTGTGATGAGTGCGTGACGCCATCGCTTAGTGAAATGAATCACGAACCTCAGCGTGAGTTTCTCTTTGAATTTCCTTTCGATAGTATTTAAATCGATGAGGAAATTTAAATTCTAAATACTTCAATAGCAATGCAATCCATAAACTGATCACGTATATCGCTTTTGCCACTAATATTGTGGGTATCGACGAAATAAACGCAACATCAAAACTTAGTTCCATCACTAGCAACAATGAAATTGCTATCCTATCCCCCGAACTACCCAAACTCCGAGTCCAACCCAATTAAGTGACACAGATTTTGAATTTGTTTATATATATATATGTATATATATAATATATATATACACGTATGTATATATATCGTACAAAATGTTCAAACAACAAAAAAATATATATATATGTTATGTATATATATTTTGTTAAGAATTTTTAAATTATGTAATGTTTGAATTGTTGCTTCTTCTTGTTGTTGTCAGCTGCTGCTCAGCTTTAGTTTTTCCTTTTTCATTTTCTTTAAGGGACAAGGCATCGCCTTTCCTTTACATTTGTTTTTAGTTTTTGTTTGCTTGCTTTTTCGATTTCTTGTAAATTTTTTGGATTTTCGTTTAGACCTTTGTTTGGATTATGAAACTATATTAATATAAATTTTGTTGTTTGCTATTTGTTTTAGGTTAGGTTTTTTTTTCACTTATAGTTTCGAGTTAGTTTGTTAAATTGTTTTTGCTAATTAAATGATTTATAGAAATTGTTTGCCTCGTTAAGATTATTAATTGCTAAACTTTGTATGGTATGCAAATGGCTCGAGCTGTTCGATCTGCGCTCAATTTGTCATTAGATATATTACTAAATATTTGCATGCACACATACATACATATATATAGACATACATATACATACACATATGCGTACATATATATTTGTCTGTGTGTGTTTTGTAAATTTATTCATATTCATATCGTATGTTAACGGCTACTTTGCTTTGTATAAATTCTTATGGTTTTTTGTTTTTCGATTTTCTTTGTTTTTGCTTTTGCTTCGATTCTCAATTAAATTTTTATACTGGGCTTCATTTAAAATGCATATCAAAGTTCTTAATTACAAATATTACTTTGGATATCTATGTTTTTGTTGTTGTTAAGGATGTTATTGATGTTGTTCTTGCTGTTGTTGCTTTTGTTTTTGTATATTTTGAATAAGTTTAAACGTATTGACGTTTCCCGCATTCTGCAGGGGACTTTAAATGTAAATGTTAATGTTAATGTTACTGTTAACGTTAATGTTAATGTTACAAATGTTATTTGTTGCCCCATTTCCATTTTTTTTTTAGATTTCCTTTTGTTGCCTATATTGCCCGCGCTGCTAATTGTTTGTTTACGCTTTTTTTTTATTTTAGTTAATTCTTTGACTTTTTTCTTTATTCAATATTAGAGCTAAAATTATAAAAAATTTATGTTTTCTTGTTTTTCATTTTTGTATATATCTGTATATTTAATATATATGAATATATATATATACATATATATATATATATATATACATATATATATCTGTATATACTATATAATATAGCTTGCGATTTGCGTGCTCGGTTAAGTTGGCTAAACTGCTTGTTTATATTTGTTTTTGCTTATAATTTTGTTTGTTGCTTTTTCTTTGCTAAATTTTATTCGTTATGGTACAAAATTAAAAAAGAAAATTTACATATTTTTGCTTTCTATATATTTTTGTTGTTTCATTTGTTTACGTCATTTAGTATCATTCTCTTAAGTCTCGGAAAACGCCGTCGACACTTTTGAAAAATTTTATCGCACGCTTTCGGAGTATTTTCGCGTCTTCTTTAAGATTTTAAAAATGTCTATGATCTTATTGGGGTAGAGAGGACAAGAGTCGTTCGTCTAATGAAAGAATGTGTTGGGTGAGGCGAGGGAAAGGGATTATAGTGGGTACACAAACAAACAAACATTCTCCTCTGCTTCGATGCTGGAAGAAATCCTATGTACTATATAAAGCTTGCAAATGTCGGAATATACTCGACGCGACAAATTGCCTCAGTCTGGTATATATATATATAAGTTGAAAGAACCAACGATCAACGACTCTTGGTACTATGATGGGGGTAGCAAAAAAAAAAACAGAATACGGTCGGTCCTATATTCGTATAAATCCTTTACTACTACAAAGTCGCCCATCGTTAGCGTAATCATCAAATACAAATACAAGAGAGATAGACATAGAATATAAAGAGTTGGACAGAAAGAGAAAAGGAAAAACCTAAATAGAGAGAGATAGAGCGATCAACAATAAGTTAATATATTTATATTAAAGTTATCTACATGAAAAAATATCCGAATTCTTATAGGTTTACACAATGTTAATGGGAATCCTTCCCACTGTCGCCTGTCTGTCAGCCTGTCCGTCATTCGTGCCTTGGAGCCGTAGTAATCGCCAATTAAAGCCGAGACAAGAATATTACGAAAATAAATCAACAAAAAGTTTTAATTTGCAAAAAAATATATATAGAAAAACGTATTACAAACAAAAGAGGGAGAAAAAAAAGAGAACCGTGGTCATTTATAAACTGTTCGGCGACTTAGACTTTTGCATGGATTACATCGTTTATATATATATATATAAGAAATATATGCGTGTCGGTTGTGAATTAATGCCTGCTAGTTATCTTTTGTATATATACTATATTTGTATATATATATATATAAATTTGTTGTTTGCTTTTTTGCTGTTATGAATTTCATTAATACGTACGTAGTTGGTGTTATAATTTTCACTGCAATTCGGTAATTGTTGTTGTGTTTTAATATACTTTATTTTTTAAGTTTTCCTTGTATTTTGCTATATAAACTGTATAAACTGCCTGCCTGCCTGCTAAACGCTAAACGCTTGTCAAATTTGAGTTGTTTTTTGTTTTTTTTTTTTTTTTAAATTTTTTTTGTTTGTTTTTTGTCGTTTTCATTTTTCAGTTTTTACTTTGTTTTTTGTTTTGTTTTTTTTTTTTGCTTAGATGGTAAAACTTGTTTGTATTAAGTTTTGTGGTTTTTTGTTTTCTCTTTATGTTTTTTATGCTGGTTTGCAATACTTAACTAACAAATCGCAGCGCGCATATATATATATATATATATATCGGATATATATGCACGGCACTAAAATTTACCGCTGCTTACAGACTAACATTTAAAGACTTTCCATTGTTGTTTGTTTGTTTCTTGTTGTTTGTTTCTTGTTGTTGCGGCTTTATTATTGCTGCTGCTGCTGATGTTGTTGCTGCTGCTATTGTTGCCGTTGTTATTGCTATTGATGTTGTTGTTGCTGCTGCTGTTGTTTTTTGTGGCCAACATACGATTTAGAATTATTGCTGTAGATTTGTTGTTACTGTGCTGATTGGTATTTTGTTAATGGTGTGGTTGTTGTTTTTGTTAAGTTGCTTATGTTGTCGGCTCGGTTGACAGAGGGGGGGAGGTCGCCGGCCAAGCACTGTATTTGTTTGTATATTATGTGTATGCATAGTACATAGCTTTTTATATAATAGGTATATATATATATAGCGTAGTTATTAATTATGTTTTCTTTTGACTTCCATTATCATTCTGTTACTCTGCTTACGCTTCTCATGTGCTCTTCCTACTCCTGCAGTTTCTCGTTTCATCTTTCGTACATACATATGCAACCCGCTCTTTCACACAAATCATTCTCATATATGCCCCTATAATTCTTTGTTGATTTTTCATATTGTTTTTCTTTTTCAACTTTTTTTAGTATGTTATTTTTATCATTTTGTTTGTGTGTTGTGGTGTGTCTGTGTGTGTTTATGTGATTTGTTAAATATCATTATAGGCATATTACAAAAGATCGGGGGGGCCACCACCTAGTTATCGCCATTGTGATTAACATTCTGTTGTAGCTCCTTGAGCTTCTCCTCGCGCGGTTTGGCATTACCGAAAATCGAGGCCGATTGTTTGGTTTCTGCCACCGCATTGATGGGCGCCGCAATAGTCCTAGGCTTTAATTGTAGGCGTGGCCGCTCCGTATCGTCTGGAAAACAAATGGAAAATAAAATCAAGTTCGTCGTTAACTTACATAATTACACTATATATAATTAATAATATATTTATTTTTACCAATGGCGCCCATCGAAACGCCGCTGGGACGTTCAGGCTGTTGTTGGTTGGGGTTATAGTGGGTACGCTCGCGATCACGATGCCTACTGAAGTTGTTGTAGCGATCGCCGTCACGGGATTGATTACCAAAGCTACCTTCGCGCTGACCACGTTCACGATCACGATCCTGATTGCGGTCAAAGCGCTCGTCGTTGTTGAAATTGCCATAACGTCCTCGATTTGCTGGACGATCTGCAACAGGTTCAGTTGAGAAAAAAAAAAGAGAGAGAGAGAGGGAGAAAGAGAGAGTTGTTAAAACAATTTGTCAATTAAATACAATGCAAAATTGGATTCTCTTGTTGCATAATTTGTAGACTATATATATGGACTTTTCTACTGCCCAGGATTATATACTATAATACTACTGATCGAGCCTTTGGGGGCAACATGCTGGCGTAGACTATGTAAAGCGTGCTACAGAGGCATTCGAAATCAACTCAATTCGTAAATAATAGTGTGTGCGATTGTGTGTGAGTGTTTTCGTGTGTGTGTGTATATGTGTGTGTATAAAAAGTATATAACTTTAAAATAACAATTAAATTCAATTAAATCGGTCTAGCGTGGATAGAACAGATACAGAAGAGAGTAGTAACACAACCAAGTCAAAGTAGAAGAAACGCGCGGACAACGCCCGAAAGCATAAGAGATAAACAAGTAAATAATAGAACTAAAGAATTGCGTTGAATTTAATCTGAGCCGTGTCAAGAATAATAATGTGCGCTAACGGGACGCAAGAGGTGAGCGAGAGGTACATGGGTAGGTAAAGATTAAAGCTATAAGGAAGGTGGCAGAACTCTAACTATGCAGGCTGCGCCGCTTAGGATGGTCAAGACGAGACGCTGCAGCAATGTGTGTTTTGTTTGTTGTTGTTGTTGTCCATGCTTTGGCGAAATTTGCAATTAGCTACAATTTTGTATGTATTTTGTTTATATTTTTTTTGTTGGATTTTTTCTAAAATTTTGTTGTTTTTGGCTGCGCTACTAAGAGATGCATCTACGTGTTGTTGCTGTTGTTGTTTGGTTGGTTGTAGGTTTTGTTGTTGTTGTATGTTGCTTGATTTGCTTGACTGGCTGACAAAAAATGCTTTACCATTATATCCTCTATTCATGCCGGAGTTGGCGCCGCCACGACTTCTATCATTGTGACCACCATAATTATCATTGTACGAACCTCTACTATCGCCACGATTACCAGAGCCGCCGCCGGCTTCGCGTGCACCGCCGGTGCCAGGACCGCCGCGGCTATACGATTGACTGCTGCCACCTTGACGTGGTGGTCCACGTTTCTGGAAGCCATCACGACCGCCATCACGCGTCATGCCGCCACCATTGCCGCCACCGCCGCCGACTCCGCCGCCGGGACTAGATAGGAATATCAAAAACGTTTATATAATTGATTTACTGGCATGTTGGGTATCTTTAGATTGGTTTTACCGTTCATTTTTCCTACGATCTGCAATATCTATGCGCAGCGGGGCCGAAAGATCATCCAGTTTAATGCGTCCATCACATTCAAGTGCTCTCTCCAAATTGTCCAACGTCTCGAATTCCACATAGCAGAAACCCTTAAATTGATCCGTTTCTCGATCCTTAACCAGACGCACGTTTTTCACTTCAAAGTCTTGGAATATTTTAATGACATCGCCTTGCACGAGACCCTGTGGCAAGTTGCCCACGTACGCAATGAATGGAGGTTCCGTTGGCAATTGCTTCACATGACGTTCTCCTCCAAATCCACCTCTGTAATAATCACAAGAACGAGAAAAACATTGGTTAAAAGCCAATTCGTAATTCATTTTCATAACACCAACAATATTAGAGTAAAGTAGCGCAGCAGCAGAAGCATATGCCGGCTGCGACGTTGACGCACGTGTAACCGAACCGGAGCCGAACGCATTCGACAAAAATGGAAAAAAAAAAAAGAAACAACACTTGCCGCTCAAATTACAGGCAAACATCAACAATAACAAAGAGAAGCGTTTTGTAAATAAATAACAGACAACATTGCAGACACAGAAAATAATAACAAAAACAAAAAAGCGCGCGCTTTTAATTATTTGCAGCGATGATTTGTTAGAACTTTGCCTTTGCATTTTGCCGTCTATTTTGAGAGCCGCCCATAACCCTTGAAGGCGGCGCCGATGCTGATTTCGCTGCCGCTGCCTCTGCTGCTACCGCTACTTTGGAAGTTAAAAGGCAAAGCCAAAACGCGTACCGCCGACGCTAACGTCGGCAGCGACGTCTGCCAACGGGCGACACCACAGCAAATTGACCGAAAAAAAATAGCAAAGAAAAGGAAATATAGAAGAAAAAAACACGCACACTTGCGAGAACACACACAGAAGCACACGCACGCGTATGTATGCATGTAGATTTTTGGGGTTTGTGTGTGCGTAACTGTGTTTGTGTTCTTGCATGCGTGTGTGTTGGTTGACTTTTGCTTAAACCGCGTGCATTATTATACATTGGAGCACTTTTGCACATGCTTGGACACACGCGGCGAACGCACTTGCATCTATTTCACACAATTACGGCGAGCTGACGTTCAAAGTTTTTAAATTATATTATAATATTTACCTAGCGTGTTCATAACCACCTCTTCCAGCCATGTTTTATTTTTTTCAAATGAGCGAATTCGCTGCAATCCGCAGACTGACTACCAAGATTGTCGCCGTGTGCACGCGCTCCAGTGTGTACACACCAAATATAAGCGGCACAAGGAAATACACCCATAAGTTAAAATTGCAATAATACGACAAAAAGAATTAATATGCTATTGTAAAAAATTCACAATATTTGATCACAAGCCTATGAATAATGGACATGGGTTTTAAATAAACATCACATGAAGGTGCATTTACAAACAACACTTACCAATTCGCCGAATATTAGAATTTCATTTTTTAACACTAAACAACGAAAATATCCAATATATCGATGTCTTAATATTTAATGATTTGTAGTTAAGTGTAGTATAAATGCTATTTTTATTAAAAAAAATCATTTTTACGACCAGTGAAAACACTTTAAACATTTTTTTTTAAATAAAAAAGCAAAGAAACACGGCAGTTCTCATCGATATATCGATGGAATTTCGCCGCTTATAATTCGCCTAAGTTGTCATTGTACAACACTGTCACCGCTCGCTTGCTTCTTCTTACGCCTTGTTTCGGCAGAATTGTACACGTTTTTGCTGCAATTTTGTTGGCATTTTCTCTTCAGTTTGCATTAATAATAAACATAAATTTGATTAGTGCTCCAACGCTGCAAAATGGCGCTCACCTCACGCTTTTACTTCGAAAAATATCCCGAGATCGAAGATGTCGTCATGGTCAACGTTCTCTCCATTGCCGAAATGGGCGCTTACGTTCATTTACTGGAGTACAACAACATTGAGGGCATGATCTTGCTGTCCGAGTTGTCACGTCGTCGAATCCGTTCCATTAACAAATTGATTCGCGTCGGCAAAACAGAGCCGGTGGTTGTCATTCGTGTGGACAAGGAGAAGGGTTATATTGATCTCTCCAAGCGTCGTGTTTCGCCCGAAGATGTGGAAAAGTGTACCGAGCGTTTCGCCAAAGCCAAGGCAATCAATTCATTATTGCGTCATGTTGCCGATATTTTGGGATACGACAGCAGCGAGAAGCTGGAGGAGCTATATCAGAAGACAGCCTGGTATTTTGAAAAGAAATACAACAGCAAAACGGTGGCATACGATATCTTCAAGCAGTCTGTCACCGATCCATCTGTATTCGACGAGTGCAACCTTGATGCCGAGACCAAGGAGGTGCTGCTGAGCAACATCAAACGTAAACTGGTCTCGCCCACGGTTAAGATTCGTGCGGACATTGAATGCTCATGCTACGGCTATGAGGGCATCGATGCTGTCAAAGCATCTCTCAGCAAGGGCCTCGAGCTGAGCACAGAGGAGCTGCCCATTCGCATCAATCTGATAGCGCCGCCACTGTAAGTTAACACCGCTCAGATATACCAATATTGTGTAATAAATAAATAAATTCTTGGTAACATGCAGGTATGTGATGACCACATCGACTACAAAGAAGACAGACGGTCTCAAAGCCCTCGAGATGGCTATTGAGAGTATACGCGCCATGATAATCAAATACGAAGGCGAGTTCAAGGTGATCATGGCACCCAAACTGGTAACGGCCATCGATGAGGCGGATCTGGCGCGTCGTCTTGAGCGTGCCGAGGCTGAGAATGCCCAAGTGGCTGGCGATGATGATGAAGAGGATGCTGCCGATCAAGAGGGCATGCAATTCGATCCCGAGAAGGAGTTCAATCACAAAAACTCTTCGTCGCGTGCCAATAATGAGGAAGACGATGAGGATGACGAGGAAGAATAGGAGAAGCGAATATTTATTTGGTCGATAGCAGAAACTCCCAAATTAATAATATAACAAAAGCAAGCAGTAGCAACGGCAAGGACATCAGCAACAAATTTAATTTATGTGAAATATGTACATCATCGTGAATGTATGTATATTCTAAATAATGTGAATACACACGCTTGCGTATGTGTGTGCGTGTGGTGTGTGTGGGCAGAACCTGCGGAAGATGAAATAAGAATAATAACAACAAAAACAACAATAGCTAACTAATTAACATGGACAAGTGCATTCCGCCAGTGATGATTTTGTTTTTTTTATTATATCTGGTGGCACCGACTGTATCTAGAATGTATATTTACCTATGTACATGTTATGGTTTATACATTTATAAAAAAAAATCATATAAAATAAATTAAATAAAACTTCAATTGTCCAACAACCACAGAAACACACGAGTTACTTTTTCCATTGCAACAGGAAAATGATTTATTTTCAGTTTGAGTGATGAAATTTCGTTAAACAACTTCGGGAACCTTATTCAATGATTTATTTCCTTTTCACCCCGTTGTAAAAAACACATGATATTCCTCCTTTCAATCCAATCCAAAACAATTCTCGTTTTATTTAACCATTTCATTTCATACATAAACATTACATTGTTTCACTTTTACGCTTATTACTAGATCAAATTGCATACATATATATATGTGTAATGTGTATATATATACCTAAGTTAATAAAATTAGTGTGTGTGTGTGTGTTTGTTAAAAGGCATACTTGATTTGCAATACGCTTGCGTTCGGCTATTACCAACGTTAACATTATTTAAACCTGTTTAAAGACGGCTCGTTCCAGGTTCACACCGATCGACATCGACCGTTTCGTTTGGAAAAATTTAGTGCTAGAAAAAGGTATTTAGTTATGGGTACTTCATCGTAGTTAGGCATGGGGCTGGTTAGTTTGAAGTCGAAATCTTTGCCTGTCTCCGTGCGGCACACTTTCGTGCACTCTCTTCTTCCCTCTCTATCTCGCCTTCTACTCGATTAACTATTGTACTTATAGGAAAACGCAAATGTCAATAAAAAATTGTTTAGGTTTATAAAATTTCACTAAATTAAAATTGTGACTCTCATTTAGGTATTTCGAAATTGGAATCGGTATTCTTCTTCTTATATTCTTGACATCAAATTGTTTTTCTTGTTGTTGTGGTTGTATTGCAAAGTTGTTTTGATTGATCCCAGAGCAGTAAAGTGGCAGTAGCTGCCGCAGCTGCCACAGCAGCAACTGCGCCAGTGGCAACTGCAACCACAACAGTGGCAGCAGCAGTTGCCATTCTTTTAGCTGCGTTCAGCTGAACCCACCGCTGCCGGCAGCTTCATTACGGCTAACCAGCATCGAGCTAGCGATCGCCTTGTCACCATTGCACAACCGCAGCACGGTAAGCACATCGCTGCGTGGATAACCGAGGGCCATAAGATCGCTAACATCCTGTTCGGTGAAACGATCCACCGCTTGTATTGTGTTAATATTGCTTAAGTTGTAGCCAGCTGTTTGCTGCGGCTGCTGACTGCTGGTGCTGGTGCTGGCGGCGGTGGTGGTAGTCGTGGTGTTAGCGACACCGCCATGTTCACGTTTACTCTGTTCGATTGCCTTGGCAATGGCCTGCTGCTCGTTCTCCTCCGGATTTCCCGTGAGACGTGCGCATGGTGGCAATTCGCTTTCCGGCAAAAAGGGCGTGGTCGTGCCCGTGGTGCCGATGATCAATAGGTTACGCTGTAAGTCTATAAGGCACTGCAGAAAAGGTAGACATCAAGAGAGAATGAGTTTTTGCAGTTTAACAATTTATATATACTAGTACTTTACCTGATGACGCTTGAGCATGTCCAGACCCAGTAACATGTCCATGGGCTGCTGTCCCAACACTGTGAAGCTGGACGTCAAATGATCATTCTCGATCTGCAGCTGAACCATATGAATGCGACCCAAAATCGGCTGAGTGCCAACACCCTTAGCTACACCATTCCAACGCGTGTCGATAAGACGATTGACATGACAACGTTCTGCACAATCCTTGCTCATGATTGTCGTCTGGGCACCAGAATCGACGAAAGCCTTGACCGGCACACCGTTGACCTTACAGTTGATGTAACTAAACGAATAGAAAAAACATCATCATTGACAATGCGAAAACGCATCAATTTGATGGTAGTCTGCTACTCACAGCATTGTGACAGTGCCAAAGATTTCGGGATTGTATTCGATGGCAGCTGCCATATTATCCTGTATGTTCTTTTGCTTTATTTCCTCCGCTATCAAACGTTGTGTCTCCTCATCGAAGGGATCCGCATTAAGCATACGCATACGCTGATCGTTACGACGCTTGCGCTCCGCTATATGCTCGCCCAATACCCGTGCAAATGTCTCCGTGTCACCCGAATCGAGTGCCTCGGCCAGACGTGAATTATACTGACGCAAAAGGGCCAATGTCTCGGGACTGGAGAGAAACATTTGTCGCACTGTCGCCGGATCATCATCGAAATTCACATTGAAATCATCTGTCATGGGTATGTCCGTGAGCTGTTGCTGCTGCAGATGTTGTTGCATTTGCTGTTGCAGTGTTTGTGCCGCCCCAGCTGTCTGTGATGGTGGACTGCCGCCGGTAGTAGCACTTGAGCCCGGCACAGCAATGTTGCTAAAGTCCAGATTGCTTATCGATGGATTGTTGGCGACTGCAAGCAAGGAATAATATATACATTAACATCTGAAGAATATAAAACTGGGAACATTAACTCATCTATCGTTAGCTAAGCAAGAAGAATCAATCAAATATGCAGGAAATTCAAATTTCAAATTGAGAATAATCTAGAAGATTTTTATCGTAGTACTTATTAAGCTGACTAATCTCCGAAATCATTTCACCATTTTCTGAGCCTATGCACGTACAGTTCTGCTTGGCATTAGCTAATAGGTTTGCCTTATCATCTTAGACGCATCGGGCAATCATAGGGGTTACATGGTAATCGAGCTGTGGGGCTATATTTTTGTTTCTTCCCATTGAACTGAGCTAAAAGTCCTATCGACGGGGCATTGTCAGTATTTTATCGGCGCCCACACACAAAAAATTAAGCAAATGGACAATGTCCCCCGTAAAGTATGTATATGCATATATACGAGTGTGTTTGTGTGTGTGTGTATCGCAAGCAAGGCCAATCATGCATGGGGTCATCCAAAGCGTTTGCGTCGGCGTATCCATCTTTGTACACATACACCCACACACATACTTATAACAATTTGCATGGATTCGATTACACACACGTATGCATGTGTGTATGCCGATAATAGCGCAGCAGGTGAATTATCAAAATCTGATCAACGTCTACATGTGCAAGTGCAAGTGCCCGCTCTGTCTATACCTGTGCGCTCACGTAAATACATACATACGTGTAGCTGCGCGTGAGCGTGTGTGTGTGTGTTTGTATGCGCATTTCATTTACTTTGTACGCTGTGCTTGCTTTTTTGTCTTTGACGAAGCATTTGGAATGTGCAAAAAAAAAAACTCAACAGTAGCCGCCGCAGCAAAACACATATTTATATATGATCAGTGAAATGTGTAAAGCGAAAACGCATTTATTTATTTATATAATTGAAGATTCTTTTCTTTTCCAAAATAAATTCGCACACACACGCACACATACACGCAAAGACAGTACACCCACTCGCCGGCAGTTCATGCCGAGGCTGATGATGCACTGCGGCAAATAGGAGTGCGTTCAATGACCCACTTATTTTATGGTCGTCCGGCCGCCGACGCGCGCATCTCATAAAGCGAACATTTATTGGCAAAGAATGAAACTCACCTCTACGATTTGGATTGCTCCTGCGGCGTTCCAGGACAATACAATCGCCATCTCGTACGCCAAACTGTTGCAGTGAATTCTTATCATTGGTCAGCTCACGACCATTGAATACCACCATTATTTGGCTCACCTCGGAGCCGATTTCCATGGCGCAAAGCGCCTTCAGATTCTCCAGTTCCAGGTCTTCGGCAACATCTAGAAAGAATATTTTATCATCGGTGGTGGTCACGGTGATTTTCATCGCGGTGGCGGCGTTTGGTCTCTATTATTTATAGTAAATCACAATGTTTATTATCTTTTAAGTTGTTTTTCTCTTTTTTTCTTCGTTTTTCGGTTTCTATGAACACAGTAGTTGGGAACCCTGAGCGATTGATGTCTGTTGCGGCTGCCGCATATGCGTATCAACACAGCGCAAATTAATAAATGCGTTTGAATTTCGTTGTTTGCTTCACGTTTGTCGTCTTCTTTCTTATTTCGTTTCTTCTTTTGTGTTGCCTTTGCCTATTCTTTGTTGTTTTGACTCAACGAAAACGCCGCTGCCGCTAGGTGTGGGAAAATATGCAAATAACTTTGGTATATCGATGCACGCGATGTTTTGTTGAAGTGCTGTGATTACGTTGACCAATGCAGAATCACCTCATAGCTGATTTAGAGAAAAATCAAAAAGTAAAAAATAACGACATTAACTTGAAATTTTAAAAATAAACAATTGATTTAACATGTTTCCCAAAGTCAACTTTACAAACAAATTTTTATCGATGAATCGATAAAGAATTCAATTGTTTCCTTATATACTAAGGTATTAAAATATTTCGCATTCTGGCAATATTGCGGTTATTGTGGTGCCAAGAACTCGATAAAATAACACGAAAATACTAAGCAAAAACTTTTGATTTCGGCTTATTTTAGGAGATATTGAGTCTAACAACTTCCCGATTTCCATACATTTTGCAGGTCAAATTGGCCAGTGTAACCAGATCTCAAAAAGTAATCTGATTAACAGTATGACCATAGTCACGCATTTAAGCGATCTCAAAATATGGGCAATTCTACATTTTGCGAGCTGGTCACACTGGTTAGTTTGGCAACAGGTATCAGTAGCAATCACACAGGGTGACAATAGAACCAGCAACAGCTGATACGATAAAAAAATACCACGCTGCGAACCTTTAAAAAGGCAGTCCACAGTGCGCCACGAACAGTAGCAGCAGCAGCAGCAAGTGTCGAATAAATACAAAACACCAGTGTCAAGACAAAAACAAAAACAAATCAGTGTCAAATATGTCTGCCGACGAGAATACACCTGTGCTGCGGGGCTGCCTCAAGCTGCCGCTCTCCAACGACCTGCTGCTCGAGGTTACGTCCAAAGCCAAGGACTATGCACTCATGCATGGTGCCGCAATGCGTTCCAAGACGAACTTTAGTCCGGATTCGCTTAACGTGAGTTCAATGGCAATCTCTTCAATCTATCTCTTAAATTGTGTCCGTGGCTTACAGTTTGCACCATTTGTACTGGTGCCGTCGTCATTTCCACGGAAGGAATTTGAAAAAGCAATTGCCCTGCAGCCGATTATAAATCGATTGATGCATAATGTGGCACACGATGAGGAATTCATAACGACCACGCTGGCGGAGACAATTAAAGTGGATGAGTTTACAGCGAATTTGTTTAACATTTATCGCAAGGTTTTGTCCCATGGCTTCACCCAGGTGAGACAGAAAGCTTGAATTTGTTAACTCGCACATGCACACTCGCTCACATACAGTCACCATCATACATATCCACACACCATGCATCCAATCATATTTATCCGTTTCCCATAACCATTTCGTGCCCAGGCAGGTAGTGCAGGTGTCTGCTATTATTTCGGTCTTACTTTTTGTCTCTCTCTCTCTCTCTCTATTTCTCTCACTCTCACACACTCCCTCTGTCTCACTTTGTTACCAACCGTCTCACATTATTCAATCGAATTTGGTTGTAGTTAATAAAATTGTTCTAGCCAGGTCGCTGGCTGTCTATCTTATCGTTCTTTCCATAAATCTCGGTCTAATCTTAAGTTGTGCCACTTGATTTATATGCGTATCCTGGTCTCGGTGACCACTTCACTATTGCTCGTGCTGCTGCTACTGCTGCCTGCTGCTGCTGATGCCGGCTCTACAGTACCGCCTTATCGGGCCCAAATTTGCATGCTTCCCAACCCAACCAGCCAACTCAACCATCCCGATCCCCTACTAAGCGGCAAAAGTTTTAGTTTTTATACATACTTTTTTCAAGTCTAACTATTGTTGTTATTCTCGTTGTTATTGGTATTGCTGTTGTTGTTGTTGTTCTTGTTGTGGCTGTTGTTTCTCCTTGTATAGCTACGAACATCTTTATAGGATTATAGCCGATACTCACGCATCTGATCTGACATTTTCTGCATTTCCCCTTGCCAAACCCAAACCCAAAACAAAAACTAATCCAATCGATTAATAATCCCATTAAAAATGTAACCCAACAATAAATCGCAATATTCTGTGCTCTGCTCGTGTACTATCATAATCCGTAACCGTAACTGTAATCCGCATCCGAATCACACATTGAATCTCCACTCCACATCTCCACATCTTTGAAACGCCAAAGCGCATCTCATTGGGCATGCTGCGCAGCGATCTGATGCTGGAATCGGACTGTCCGGAGCTGTCCCCGTTGATGAATCGTTCGAGCGAAAAAGCTTCTGAGGGCGCGTGTTGCTCACTGCGAAGTGAGAGAGGCAAGGGCGGCAATGCAAGCAACAGCAACAAAAACAACAACATCAACGATGAGGAAGCGAAGGCGAAGACGGAGTCGGAGGCGGAGGCGAGAGCAGAAGGAGGTGCGAAAGGAGAAAATGGAGCTAATTTCATGCCCAAGGGGAAAAAGAGTAATGAGCGCAACCGCGCGGCCTACTGCTGCTGGAAACAAGTCGAGATCAATACGATAGCATCGGGTTTTGGCCATTTGGGACCAGCAAGTAAAACCATACAAAGGTGCTTTCTCTCTCTCACTCTATCTATCTTTCTATATACTTGTATCTTTTTTTATATACGTATGTCTATCTTGCTGACTCTGTAGGAATGTATGTTATATGTAAATTGAGTCTATATATACATACTATATATCCTGCGCTATTTACATACATACCAACGCATTGCCTGTACATGCCTAATCAAAGTCATTCCCACACACTCACACAAACATACAGACAACATATTGACACAAAGTCAAACATGTGTCACAGTTATTTTTAGAATCGGGCTTGGGAAATTTTCAGTGACTTGAGGGAAATTAAGGATATTCTACAGATGTAAAAAAATACTGTGAGCGGGGAATAATTTAATGCAATTTTTATATTAATCGATATATAATTACGTTAATCAGCAACACTTCGGAATTATGACAAACCACAGAAAACAATGAACCTCAAGAGATATTTTCTCTTTAACGTCATGCCAATAATAATGGATAAATAATGAGCTTATGATCAATTCGATCTTATTTTGTTTTCTTTGTGAGAAATGTAATATAATTGTAACTGCATGAAACCGCTCTCAGATGAGCATTAAATTAGTGCAAACTGTCGCCACCGACTGACCGACTGAATGACTCATAAAACAAAATGACTTGCTTTATTTTTCTGCCTATTCTATACTTTTTCCCAATCTTTGGTATGCATGAGTTGGTTGAGTGTGTGTGTGTATCTTCTGTATGCCAGTTTGTTGTATGTATAGTTGCTTGCGTGTGTGTGAGTCCTTTATTATCCTTTTTGTATATGCTAAATATATATCCCGTTTTGTAATGTATATATAATTTCGTGTTTGTTGAGCTCTTGAATTGTCGAATCGTCTCGTTGTAGTTGTTTAATTAGTTTAAATATCTAGAATGAATACGCAAAAATGTACGATAAACGCTTTCCACCCGTCTGCCGATCGCCTACCGCCCACCTCCGTCCACAGCCTGTTGCTCCTACTGCCTTACAAAAACAAAACACAATACATATTGCAATGCTTGCTCTACTTTTTTGCTCTTTTTTTCTCTCTCTTTCTCTACTCTTCCTGTTTCGTGCTATGCATTGCCAAATATGTTTGCCATAATCTTTACTAATTTTATAGCTAATCAACTGTCGTGTGTATTTATCGATAGCCAATCGAGTATCGGTTTATTCAATCTGCAGCTCTGCTCACGCTATCTTTCTTTTTCATTTGTTGCGCATTGTTTGCCTTGATGCCCCCGCCTCCCCCTACACACACACATACACGCTGTCTTCATAATCTGCTTAGCTCCGGTTACGTTTTGCATTACAGCAAATAGTGTGAAAAAGAAACAAACAACATATTTACAGTTTATGTTGAAATGAGAAACGAGCTTTGTCATTCAATCAGCTGAATCTTATCGCAGTAAAGCGAACGAGATACGTATACGACACAAGCGCACACATACAAACACGCGCACTGACACTTGAGCCAAAAAACTTCGAATAGCAATTGTTTAGTTATTTTGCTTAGGAGTTTCTCCAAAGGTTATTAAAATGTTCAAGAATTATTTTACTTGTATTTATTTGATTTTGGAGCTATGAGCTCTCATTCTCTCACTCGAAGTCGCTCGCTCTGTTAAAAAAATAAAAACTAAATCAAGTATTATTTTTTCAGAGTATTAATTTTAATATTTTTAACCTTAAATACATAATGTTATTTTTTCGTTGTTGCTTTTTTTTTTTGTATATATAGGTTAAGGGTTGTGTATTTAATATATATTTAAAAAAACCTTTAAATTGTATAATGTAAATTGATCATAATTATTGCAGGCTTATAGCGTCGGTCTATTACGTTCTGACTATTTGGCTCACGTGTACGAGGGCTGTGCAATAAAGCAGGTTGAAATCAACACGATTGCCTCCAGTTTCGGTGGTATTGCTACACACTTGGTGCCTCTGCAGAAGTATTAATCGCTCTTCTCTTTCACATAAACACACACACTCTCTCTCTCTCGCACTTTCTCTCTCTATTTGTCGCTCTACCCATCACTTTCGTTTACTGTTTGTAATGCACTTTAGAGTAAAACAAAAATTAGTTTGCACACACACACACGCACAGCCACAAATCTGCACATACACACGCGAGCACTTGTTGTGGATCCCATTCGGCGCGATAAGATCCACGAAGCCAAAAACAAACTTCCAGTCATTCTGGTTGCACGTCGTCTGTTATATCGTGTGTGGGACTCATAGTTTATCTAACTGTTAATACGGCATTTGTACCTATCTCGATCTCACTATCTCTGTCTCGCTCATCAATTTATAATTGGCATGCATTAGATCTCGCTCTCTCTCTCTCTCTCTTAATCAAGACAATCCGCACGTGCACACACGCACACTTTCACATATATCCTGTTTCTTTACATTAATTGGCATTAACTTTGGCTTGAGCTTTGTGGATGCTGCTATCAAATAATACCGTTACCAACAGTTGATCCTTGAAATTTCCGCAGTAACTTCCCAGCTAACTTATTATTGTAATGTACATATTATCTATATCTCTCTCTCTCTCTCTCTCTCTGTTTACCTTAGTTCCACCTCTTGTTGTTGTTGTTTTTGTTACTTATTGTTATAACTGCAATTTGAAACGATTTGCTGATCCATATTTTTTCTCTCTTTTGCCGCTGCTCCATCTCTCTTTGTAAATACTTCCCAAACGCAGCTTTGTCCTACGAGAATTGGGTCATGCCGAGAAGCTGAAACATGTGAGTAAATACGATAGTTTCGCCGATAGTTATATTTATTATATTAATATGTATTAATATGATTTTACAGATGCCAAAGAACGAGGCACTGCAACGCTTGTGCGATGGCATGGTCAAGGCATGGGATATCTATGCCAAGCCCAACTCAGTCATTCTGTTCATCATTGAGGATGTCTCCTACAATATTTGCGATCAACGATTCCACGAGTTCTATATTCGTGAGACCTATCCGCATATCAAGGTGTTGCGACGCACTCTCACCGAAGTTCATCGCGAAGGAAAACTGGGCCCGAACAAGGAGCTGCTGCTGTACGTAGTGCAATGAGTATTTTATCAACGCTTCATCATCGTTTATTTCTCTTTATGTCTCTCTTCCTGTAGCGGCACAACTGAGGTGGCTGTCATCTATTTCCGAGCTGGTTACGAGCCTGGCCATTATCCCACGCAAGGTGAATGGGATGCTAGATATCTGATGGAAACGTCGTTGGCCATCAAATGCCCGTCGATCCAATACCATTTGGCTGGCACCAAAAAGGTGCAGCAGGCCCTCGCACAGCCTGCGGTTCTGGAGCGTTTCATCAACGATCCCGAGGAGATCAAGGCTGTGGGTAAAATATTTACAGGGCTTTATTCTCTCGATGACAACGAGGTGGGAAATGCCAACTATGAAATGGCGTTGCGTACGCCCGAGAAGTTTGTGCTCAAACCACAGCGTGAAGGCGGCGGCAATAATGTCTATGGCGTTGATATACCCGATGCGCTCAAGGTATGTATTACAGCTGCGTCTTTTACGGTTTCAAACATTCACCGATTTTATTGTATTGCAGCGCATGTCGCGAGTGGAGCGCTCCGCTTGGATTCTAATGGATCTGATACATCCGCCATTGTCGCAGGGCTACATGGTGCGTCCGGGCGGTGAGGCGACACCTCAGATTGTCGACATGGTCTCCGAGCTGGGCATTTTTGGTGTAATCATCGGTGATGCCGATAACATTGTGCACAATTACCAAGCGGGTCACATGCTGCGCACAAAACTATCCACGGCCAACGAGGGTGGCGTTGCTGCCGGCCTAGGTGCCCTCGACAGTCCCTACTTAATCGATAGTGAGGGCGAGGAGGGCTACTATTAATATATAATATAATATATGTGTATAGTCCATATGTTCTGTATATGTATATCTATGTTAAAATGTATTGAATGCATTCCCTTGCCTTCGACTATTTAGCAATTTTGTAAAAGAGATGTGTAATGAGTATTTTTGTAATGCATATAGAATTGTAATCGATGCAATAAATTTAAATGTAAATACCAATAGATTTCTTTATTGTCTCAAAAATAAATTAAATCAAATTTGGAATGATAGCCAAGTAAGCTGAGTAATGTAAAGTTAGCACCAGTTTAGACGACAACAGACGTGACTACCAAGTTCTTTTACGGTACGAGGAGTCCATAATGCGATCGACCAGTTTGTCGATAGGGTGCACAATTAGTGGTATACTGGCCAGCCCAATCATTGTAGGCAATGTCTTTGCCATATAGGTAGGTGCCTTGCTCAGCAAGGACCGAGTGGTTGCAGTGATGCTGTGAGGCAAAAACGAGTCAACAAAACAAGCAACTAGACATTGGGGCAGCATCATCTCTTACCGATTGATAACCACTCCAGGTATTATGACTGAGGCCAGCATTTGCCAAGTAAACACATCGCCAGCACGAATGGCTACCGCACGCTGCGATGAGCCGTTCAGATGTTCGCGCATGGATTTGTCGAAAGTATCCATGCAGACGTATCCAACGGCTAAGCCGTAGGATGCAGCTACAATTGTTTTGGGCACTATCGGGCGGAAAGCCTCGCCTACCTCATTGCTGTAACCTGTTCCAGAATGGTAAGTTTCAGTGTATTAAAGGCATTACATGCCGCTCACCCATGTATCGCATGAAACTATTGCGAAATATGTCAATGTCTTGCCGGGGTTGGGCATGGTTCTGTTCTTCAAGCTTTGGCTCTTTTTCGCTCGCCGATATGGTGGGTTCCTTATTTATCTTTGCATTATTCATTTTGTAATGCTCTTATTGCATAATAGGAAACGTAAATAAAAAAAATATGCAAGCAATTTTAAAAATTTTGACTGCCTTAATTTATCGTTGTTATCGTTAATCTGTTTATTAAATTCTCTGGCAACTCGGCTTGCTCAGTTTGACTGTCAATCGAGAAATTGAAGAGTGGCAACTTTGTCATGGCAATTTTGCCTATCGGGCAGCCTCCATAATTTATCGTAAAAACGTCAAGCGTTTCATAGTTAATTTTTTGCTGTGAACGTGCGTGCGAGTAATTTTTAATATAAATATAAAGGAATATCTTAAGAATTGCCTCATTTAATTGAAGTAAGTGTTATATATTCGCGCTACATGAGCTTACCAAATACGCAAGAGCTCCCCAACGACGGGGCTTGCAATTAATGGCTATGCCGCGCGCGCGGCAAAAGATTAGCCACAAGCCACACAAATACAGACACACACGCACACACTAAACAAATACTGAGACAAACACTACAAACACAGACGCATGCAGATGATGCAAAAACACAAACAACTTGTAAAAGTTTTAAAAAGCCGCATATAAATATTATATTTGTTCTTTGAATTGTTTTTTTTTTTTAATGTTTGTTGATCCTATTATTGGCAGATATAAAGTGACGCCCTGCAGCCGAGGCCCAACGCTCTCCCTCTCCCTGGCGATCCGAAGGTGCAGCGTTTGTTGTTGTTGTTGTTTTTGCCGCTGCAGTTGTTGCTGCCATTGCCATGTCAGACTTCAGCGACTTGGATCGTCAGATTGAGCAGCTGAAACGCTGTGAGATCATCAAAGAGAACGAGGTGAAGGCATTATGCGCCAAGGCACGTGAAATTCTCGTCGAAGAGGGCAATGTGCAACGTGTGGATTCCCCGGTTACGGTGTGCGGCGACATTCACGGTCAATTTTACGATCTGAAGGAACTGTTTAAAGTGGGCGGCGATGTGCCAGAGAAAAACTATCTGTTTATGGGCGACTTTGTGGATCGCGGCTATTACAGTGTCGAGACATTCCTGCTACTACTGGCATTAAAGGTTCGCTATCCGGATCGGATAACGCTGATACGTGGCAATCACGAATCTCGCCAGATCACTCAGGTGTACGGCTTCTATGACGAGTGTCTGCGCAAGTATGGCTCAACGGCCGTGTGGCGCTATTGCACCGAAATCTTTGACTACCTCAGCCTGTCGGCCATTATCGATGGCAAGATATTCTGCGTCCATGGCGGCTTATCGCCATCCATACAGTATTTAGATCAGATCCGCAGCATCGATCGCAAACAGGAGGTGCCGCACGACGGCCCCATGTGTGATCTATTGTGGAGTGATCCCGAGGATCAAACCGGCTGGGGCGTGTCGCCGCGTGGAGCTGGCTATCTATTTGGCTCCGATGTTGTGTCACAGTTCAATCGCACCAATGACATCGATATGATTTGTCGTGCCCATCAATTGGTCATGGAGGGTTTCAAGTGGCACTTCAACGAAACAGTCCTAACCGTCTGGTCGGCGCCGAACTACTGTTATCGGTAAGCATAAGATCAAATGTTTCTCTTGGCAACAGAATAAATAATTCGAAATTTTTTAGCTGCGGAAATGTGGCCGCCATTCTGGAACTGAATGAGTACCTGCATCGCGACTTTGTCATTTTTGAGGCGGCTCCGCAGGAGAGTCGCGGAATACCATCGAAAAAGCCGCAGGCTGATTACTTCCTTTAAAAGTTCTACGGCGACGACTGAACCGACAAAGACGACTCTGCTAGGAGCTGCAAAATTGATAACTGCCTGCCTGCCTCATGCAAACAAGAAATTAATCAATTATTCTATAAAATTTAAATAATTAACTTAAGTCCACAGTGACTTCCCACTCGCGCCCCAATCCCTGTAACTCGCTGATCTTCAGAGATGTCAAACTACTCCCTCCCTTTTCCCCCCCTCATCCCGACTGGAACATAAACCAACTTTGTCAGCAAATTAAATCGACCGTTATATGAGTTTTATGTATAAGAGATTATGTTTTTAAGAGTCATGTCTTTAAATGTTTTCCTATTTTGTTTTTTTTTTCTTTCAACCTTTTTTTCTTGTGTAAATTCCATTTTTTTTTGTACTTTGTCTTTGTGGTCGTCTAGCTGATTACCTATTAGTTATATAGATTTTGGCGCTGCCCTCCCTCTGCGCCGCCCTCTCCCTCTGGGGCGTCAGCTGGGCAGCCATTATTTAATAAGACCAACTACTTCTCTCCCCCATCCCGTATCCCAAAAACAAAATACAAAAAAAAAACCATCTAGTTTTAAGCACTTAGTTTTTAGTCTGTTTCAGAGATTGGCAAGAACGACGAAGAGAAGCCAGAACGAAAGAAGTGAGGACAAAGAAAGGGAAGTCCGAAATAACAGAAAACGCATTGTAATAATAATTAATAATTAAGCGAAAATTCTAACATAAAACACAGAAACATACAGATATATATATATCTATATACAGACATATATATATATGTACAGATACAGATATTTAAAAATATAATTTGTAAGCTATATAAAAGATGTAAGTCATTTTTGTTCTGGGGTTACTTTTCGAACTATCAAATATGAATCCAAGTTTGTAGAGATCTCCCCTGCTTTCTTCAAGACATCCACCCCTCTACCTTAGCCGATTCTACTTGCATTTTGCATAGCCTTTATTCAGCATTATCTTACGTACTAGTCAAAAAAAATAAAGTAGTAAAGGGACTTGTGGGTCATATTGTGGTTGGCGCTTGTCGTACGGGAGAGAGTCCAGTCCAAGTTCCAGGCCTCGCTTAGTGTTCCGCCAGCGACAAGCCATGCTCATGCATCTGCTCCACCATGCAGTCCATGTAGGCAACGGCCGCATCGCAACTAGTTGGGGGGAAAGTAAGAGATTAGTTAGAGGCACCGCCCGCTATAGCACTGGTCGCACTTACTGATCTTCGGGCACTTCGGTCTCTTCACATTTCTCCACAATTGCAGTGGCTGCCTCCTCCTTCTCGGCATCATCCTTGGTCATTGCATTGACCAGAGCAAGCGCATGTTCCTTGCTCAGTTTGCCTGCATCATCCATCTGAAGGGGAATATGCACAATGATGTTTACAACTAATGGCAGGATACTCGTTTACGACTCAACTTACGATATTGAATTTTTTCATCATGCAGGAACGCATGCATTTGGCCTCATGCGACGCCGCCGGCTCATGCTTCATCATGTGCTCCACATCCTCTGTAATGGCATATGATTAATTGTTAAAGCTTTGCGTGGACGCGTGCACTGACCTTCTGTGGCGCCCGCCTCTGTCTTGCACTCCTCGGCCACCTCGACGACATGCTCCTGACTGAAATCCTCGTGAGGAGCTGCGGTTATAGCGACCGCAGCTACCAGTGCCAACATTGCCAAACAAATCAAACGCGACATGATGCTATTGTTGAATATCGGACGAACGATTTCCACTTGAATGCGGGCAACACGGAATCCGTTGAGGTTTTATAGTTCGGCTCGCATGCTAGCGGGTATTTTCTCTCTGAATCTGATCGACTTGACAGATTGCAATAAGTCTGTCGACAGGCGGACGGCGCATCTCAGGCAGCAATTAATTCCGGCAATTATTGGCATGGGAGTTGCTTGCACTAAATGAGCGCCACATGACACTCGATCTGGACGACGAGATCCGGCGGAGATGCCCTTCGCTGGGCGACGTGTGAAAAATGTACGCGCCGCCGCCGCGCATCCCCGTTGACTTTCCACGTCGTATGCATTTCCTTTGTTCGTTTTCTAATTACGCATTTTAATTAACAGCTGGCATGGAACATGATGCAAAACTTAAATGGTGAAAAATACAATAAAAACCGATTAAAATTTCAAATTGCCACTTGAATGAATGACAGCGACAGCGACGGGGAGAGATGCGACAGTGAATAATTTGATATATGTAAGTGGTTCAACAATTCAACTTTTCACACCGATCACCATATCTAATCACTAATCATGACAAGCAATTAAATTAATTTTCCAACATTTCAAACTTACTAGAATCTATAAGTTATTCAGCGTCACAACCAAAGGCAATCTACATTTCAATGGCTGCATAATTTTAGGACTGCTTTCAAAACACCCTGTGCACCCTGTGGGCACCCGGTGGGCGTTGCTTATGTTCCGTTGCGTGTGGTGAGACAGCATACAAATTGTTGTCCTTGTCTAATTGATGTTACGATTTTTGAAAAGTCAGGAATACACAGTCTTAATAGGTTTTAATAAATATTGAAGATTTTTATTTTAATATATATATAAATACATGTGTGTTCATTGGCTTACGTTGTGCGTGTTTAGGGTAATTATCGATATTCGATAACTCCCTGCAACCTTGTTGAACGCACGTTAAGCCGCGGCGTCAAAAAAATTAAATTAGAACTTCAATAAATATTAGAAAATAACTTAGCTAAATATAACAAAAAAAAACAATTAAATTATTTTGGAAACTAATTTTAATCGCCTTTAACTCTCGATTGGCGTTTTTGTCACCAATTTTGGCGCATTTTCAGTGAATATGTCCTCCTTTAAACGCGGCTCAATTGGTGCCGGAGTCGCAGCCGCCTTGGGTTTCCCGCAAAGGTTCAATAGCAGCTCCAAGCCACCGCTGGGTGCCTCGACGACAATGTACATGAAGTAGGACAGCAAGACGGTGAAGCCAAAGTCGGCCCAGAAGCGCAACATCTGAAAATTGGTATAAAAGTAATGTGTGATTACGCATATCCAACGTATCTCGTTATGCATGCAATGCTTACCACTTGGTAGTTGCTGAAGTAGGTGTTAGAGTGTGTCATTCCGGCATTAAGCGACTCGAAAATGAAATGGAAGATATAAGCGCAATAGGAGAGCTTTGAGAGTGGCTGCCACATCGGCGACGAAAGGAAACTGTTGGCCATTCCGCCATAGCCATACTTGCAGGCAAATACTATCCAGACCAGAGCCAGCGGCCAGGCAACACGCGTCAGCGTCACAAAGAACGATTCGTTAAGTTTGGGCAACTCGTAGCCATTTGCCGAGTACGGGTAAAGTCCAAAGAGACAGGCGAAGATTATCGCCAAGCTACCGATCCAGCCCAGCCAGACAATGAGCGGGCTCAATTTGAATGTCTTGCCACGCTTAACGTGCAGAAAGTAACCGAAGAGTACGCCAATAAACCAGGGCGAGGCACGGGTATGCGTGGTGACATATATTTTGAACTCCATGCCGCTGTTTCTATAATAGCAATGGTTTGATATAAGGACGATGGCAGAAGGAAGCCAGAAATACATACAGGGAGTATCCCTTGATCATCATCTCGCTGAAAAGGCAAGCAACGAGGAGCAGCATGAAGACAACAATGGCGGCTACCGCCTTCTTGCCCCACCTGTAGAGTCCGATCAGTATGATGGGCGATATGATGTACAGCTGCATGTCTACGCTAAGGTACCAAGTGTGACCCAAACACTGCATTATGAGTAGAGAGAGAGAGAGAGAGAGAAATGAGTTGTATATTGCTTTACGCCAGACAAGTGGCAACCTACAGTTTTGTTCGGAACAACGTAGTTCTGCAGATAGAGAATGGTCCAGAACCAGGTTTCTTCGCACGAGGATGCCACATATTTACTAAAGGTTTTAAACAACGGACCACTACCCATTAGTGGCAGAACCTTCATGTAAACGAGGATAGCCATGGCCAGCACTGGTGTGAGACGCAGGAATCGATGAAGATACATCAACGGCACATTGAGTTTGCCCTTCGATCTGCAGCAATAAATCAGAAAACACATTAGGCACGTGTTACTTATCAATAACTCGATTATTTTACAGACCTTTCCATCGCTCGCAGTGCCACCATCACGATCAGTAAGCCGCTAAGAAAGAAGAACGTATCTACAGAAAAGAGAGCGTAGAGAATGAACATGCTGAAAGGCGCTTTGAACCACTGTAGAGGAGAGGAAGAGAGAGAGAGAGAGAGAGAAGTGCAATGTTTAGTTATTTCCCTCACTGTGTCAACAACATATTCTAATTTATAAATTTCTCTTTAATGCAGCTTCCTCGCCTGCCCATGACTTAACCAAATCGAGCTACCCGCCAACCAGATATGGATAGCTCGAAAATCTCAATAAGTAAATTGCTGCACTTGGCGTAATTTGCTAATAAAAAGATTAAGATTCTGATTTGAACTTTGTCGCCCACTGACTGAATGAGTCGGACGAAGGCGGGCTAATCTCCCACACTTACCGGTATAACGTCTACCATGTTTATATTGGGCGACGCGGCAAGAAACATATAGTCATGACCATAAACAACCCAGATAAGTGACATACAGCGAATGCCGTGCAGACAATCGATGACATTGGGATTGGTTTTGCTGTCCACAACACGAAATAGATTGCGCGTATTCACTCTCGCCGAGAAGACCTTCACAATCGTCGGTAATTGCCCTGTAAATGGTTGGGCAATGGGTTATTAATTGAACCAATTGCAATACCATAATAATAATTACCTGGATTGTCGTAAAGGAAGTAATCACAGATGGTGAATATTAGGACAGCAGCAAGTAGCACAGCGATAACGACACTGGAAGTTGGATATGGCAAACAAATGTGCAAAACGAAAGCTAAACACGTTACCTCAATTGCTACTTACATTGTAAAAATGGTCAATCCATCCCAGGGCTCCGTTTCGGCAGTCTGGCAGAGTTTCTCGTTGATAAGACTTGGGTTTTTGCCGATATCAATGTTCAGCAACTGCAGAAACAGTTGCCGGAGCAGCGTTTGCATGTGGTCGGCAGTGCAGGAGGCGGGCAGACAGATTGCCGTCCTGACCGTTAAAACACTAGCCATACTGTTAGGCAAACCCAACTTGCTACCCGATAGCACATCGGCGAAACAGTATTTGCCACGCAATCGCGTACCTGTTGCAGCCACTGCCTGGTCAATTCGCAGACACTCGTCGAAGTTGCCCAGATCCTTGAAGTTGCCATGCAAAATACCCGACGGCAGAGAACCCCAAGCGTCGATCACTAAAGTAGTAGCAGACGAAACGGGATAAGACTCATTTTGCAGGTCGAAAACATGGCGAAAAACTTCACTTACTCTTCAGGGCCCAGAGACTGCCCGATCTTAAGGCCTGACCGAGCAGGGCCACCTCGGCGGCGCACTGGAGATCTTGCTGGTTTGGCAGCCGCGATTCGACCAGGTCTGATACTGTTATATTTTGATAGTAATCAATGAACTCCACCGACAGACGGCGTAACTGCATTATCCGCTTATATTCCTCGACGTGCAGATCCTGTGACGGCAATTCCTGTCCCAGTGACGTGCTCAGCCCGCTGGCCAGTACGCAAAGTAGCAGCGCTGTTAACCCTAATCTAACCATATTTCTTGCCGCTTCTGTAATGTACTAAATGCCAAGACTTCCGTTGTGCTACCTTTTATACGGTCTGGTAACTTATGATAAGCCCCACATTGCCATCTGGCCTGTCCAAATAATAATGGTAATGCTATATGGCTAATCAGTGCGTTTCTTCTAATCGATAAGGTCGTCTAACTTTTCTTCTACGGATTGGACTCGAATTTGGCCGCTGAGTAACGGTCTATCGAACATTTTTGTTTGGTTTACTGCGATCACGTTCTCTCACGGAATCTACGTTAATCAGTTGACGGTCTAAACGTTATGGATGCACCGAATGCGGTTGGATGGGCCTCAAAATTCTTCATAAAGGACAAGAACATATATCTGTATTTGTATCTGAAGTACATTCTTAAAACATGAATTCACAACATAATATAATATCAAACTCAAACATGGAACAGCTCTAGTTAATCAGAACTAGTAATATACATACGTAAATATATACTAAGTTTCTCACCTTCCATCTACAAATAAGGAACAAAACTATTTTTAACTAGGTAAAAACTTATCAACTGTATTTGCGAATCATATTCTGGGAATCTGACATTTCTAAGTGGGGGGCTCTTGAACTACCTTTTGCTTATAATCAGACATAATTATTAAATTAATTTTAAATATATATGTATATATATATACAAAATTTATTTGGAACTATTTATTCTTACGAAATAAACTCAGCTGATATCACTCTAAACATTTAAGTAGATGGTTAATCTGCATAGCTGGCTAAAATTATTAGCTATCTAATCGAGAAACATATTGTACTTGAATAAAAAACAATAGCTCTCTTCTGCGAATTACAATTATTAGCCATGAATAGATTCCGAGAATATCGAGTCGAATGTAAACAACAACAACTCGATTGAGCTATAATCCGGATTGGTTTTTGCTTGCCCACGATGATACACGTTTACGCCTGATAGAGATAACCATATCGCCAGATCTTGGAAATATATAGGTATTTGATTTTGAGTATACTAAGGTTCGTGCGGACACACTATATACAAAAATGTATGGAAATATAACACTAATAGACGACAGTCTGGATCGCAATCTAATCGTCGACCCGTCTCCCGCCGCCAACAATTTAGGTACTTTCCGAGGACAATAAATTTTCTTTTTTTTCCGAAAATTCTGGGGAAATCGAATATGCTTTGAAAAAGATTATTGTTCTTAAATTTTCAACTGCGAATTTTCGAATCCCAATATTTATGGTATTATTAGCTGCCAGAGTTTTTGGTCTGCACCCTGTTAAAAATATTTGAAGAGTAGTTCCTGCAGAGCATCCTTACAGTTAATTCCACTGGAATTGGATAAACTTGTTTGTTATAAATAAATAAACAATATGTAGAGTAATAACTAATGTGTAAGCAAGAAATGTGGTAAATGAGATTCTTTATGATTTATGGATTACAAACTATTTTATTGATTTGATAAGAATTCGCAACCTCTTATATTTCAAGTGTTATTTTAGTGATATGACCTGCGTTTCGTCAGAATAAAGTCTTCACTGGACGCTGATTAAGAAGTCCAATCAAGTCGGAAAATGCCCGTTTTGTCATGAGTCACGTTTAAAAAATACCTTCGACAACCATTGCATACTTTTGGTAGCAATAACGGTGACTTGCGATTTTATTTTTAGGTTTTCACTTTTGAAATACTATTTTAGGCATTGCATACTTTCGGCCACAATATTTATATATAGACTCATTTATTGGTTTCAAATTAGCTTTGCCGGCAAGCAATCGATAAGTTACTATAAATTGTAGAGCTGGAAAATAATCGATGCTCAAGAACATTTATGTTTTCGATGTTTTTGTCGACTGATACATAAATGTTTTTCAATATATGCATTGAAAACAATCGGTTAAGGTTGCATTAAAAGACTAAGAATTTTAAAAAATACAGCTAGTAAAGAGAAATATAATTTGTCATAATTCAATACACATTTTCTCTTTCTATAGCATGTACGTGAATAACCATAATGAAAATAAATAAACTAAATGCAACCCTGCATCTATCCATTCACATGTCAACACAATGTGCAACCCTGTGTGTATACAAATAAGAAGAAGAATATGAGAGCTGACAGCTGTCAACTCGCTTTTCCTTTCTTTCCGGTCTCTGCTCCATAGAAGACGCAAAGTACGTGAAACTATTAAATAAAATCTGCGAAATTATTGCAAATCCGTAAAAGTGCTAAGTTAAATGAAATTGCTGTGCAAGCGTCGATAAACGCTGCATCTGTCGCAATAAGTGTTGTGTGCATTTTTATTGACATTTGCGAAATATTAGACATTTATGTCATCGGCTTGTCAACAAGCCAAAAACAGAACAACAACAACAATAATACAATACATAAGTTCTAATAAGTTTTTTTTTTTGTATTTTTTTGTTTTCGTTTCGTGCAGCATGTTCATGCCAAAGGCTCATCGTGTCGCCATTTATGAATACCTCTTCAAGGAGGGCGTCATTGTGGCCAAAAAGGATTTCCACGCACAGAAGCATCCCGAGTTGGAGTCGATTCCCAACTTGCATGTCATCAAGGCTCTGCAGTCCCTGCACTCTCGCGGTCTTGTTAAGGAGCAGTTCGCATGGAGACACTACTACTGGTATCTGACCAACGAGGGTATTGAAGAGCTGCGCAGCTACTTGCATCTGCCGCCCGAGATTGTGCCCTCTACCCTGAAGCGTCCAGTGCGCTCAGAGCCCCTGCGTCCCCGCCCAGCGGCTGGTGGACCACGCGGACCCGCCGATGCTTCCAAGACCGGTGAGGATCGTTCTGCCTACAGACGGGCCCCAGGCGGCAGTGGTGTGGACAAGAAGGGTGATGTTGGACCCGGCGCCGGTGAGGTCGAATTCCGTGGTGGCTTTGGACGTGGCTCGCGTTCTTAGACAACGTTTCCAGCGTTTTTTTTTATTAATATGAAAAAATGAAATGAAGCAAAAAACAAAAACAATCCCTAACAACAAAAAATTTACGCATTGTGTGTATGTTTTGTATTTATAATGCAGAAATGCAAGTCGACAAATTATAATACAAGCGCAAAGTGAAACAAACAACTATTCCTACCTTTTTTTTATGTTTATAAATATGGCAATATGTAGCAACATGTGGTTGTAAATGTAATAAGGTGCGTCATCTCAACGAGCTTGGGTTAGGGATGGATAAAAAACAAACCTAGGATTAACCTCTGACGATCTACAGATATGAAGCCTGACCAACAAGGCAAACTTAAGACAGAAGGAGCTGTGGTGCATAATGAAGCCACTTCTGGGCTATTGAAACCTATGTGGAACTTTGGATTCTTCTGCCTTCTCAGCTTGTTGACGAGCTACTACGCTGATGAATTTAATCTAGGATTTCGCTATTGTATCACTAGTATCCAGAGAGATAGTTAACTTCTCTGTAACCTATGACATAAAGGTTGTCAGCGCATGATTCCATATAGTTTTACAGGATCTTGAGTTTGTCATTAGCAAGAGATAGATACTGGTAAAGCTCTCTCGCTAATGTGGACATTGCGTTCCAGCTTAGTTTCTTACTTACAGATGGATCAGCAAACAAAATCATGGCGCTTTTATTTATTTTATTCTTCCATTTCTTCGATTGAAATCATCGATCATAATAAAGTATATACATGAAAATAAACGAGATATTTGCTAAATATTTACAATTGTATTTTCATTTCGTTGATGAATTTAAATAATACATAGAATATATAAATTTCAGCTTAAGCTTAAAGTGAGGTTAGATTATAGTTATGGCCTAACTACATGACTTATCGCCGCTTTATGGATATTTTGCCCTTGACCAGGTGCGACATATTGATCTTGAACTTGCTCTCATTGGAACGCTTCACCCAGATCTAAAAAAAAAGGACAAAAAAAGATATAATGCAATAAATAAATGGCGGGAAAAGAGACGGACTACGCACCACTTCATTGCCAATGGCTGTGATCGTTGCTGCAAATTTGTTCATGTCTTTGCCCTCCACGTAGACCTGTTGCCCACGACAAAACCAACGACGCTCATACAACAGCTTATTATCCTCGATGCGCGTTTCCACATAGCTATTCGGATCGGCCAGAAGGTTATGCGTCGATTGTGGCTGCTGCTGCGAATTGGTATAGGAACTTAGGCCGTTCTGCTGCAGCGGCATCGGTTTGCCACGCTGTATCATTTTGAGATCCGATTCGATTTCCTTGTCATCGAGCTGATAGACAAGCAGCTGACCCGTTGCGGGCTTGCGACGCTTCTCGATCACCGGCAACGGTTCGTTAGGACGGCGTCGCAGCTTGCGCGTCACTGTTGTTTTGATCTCCATGGAATCATTGGTCAGCTCGAGGCTATAGCGTTCGTTCTCGATTTGACGTTTACGATCCTCAAAGTCAGCAATTAGATTATCTTTGAGATCCATCATCTTTTCATCATACTCCTTCTGCGCGGCCTTTTTCTCCAGAATATAGTCGCGTTCTACACATTCGCGCATGTAATCCTTGTATATCTCGTTCAGTCGATGACGCTCTTTTAGCTGATTCTCCAACTTTCGTACACGCTTCTGGTATTCCGGATGACTTAGCTGATCCAGCTCATGGAGCTGCTTCTGCAGATTGATCAGCTTATGAAGATACATTCTGTGGGAAATAATGTCATAATTAATTGTACATGGTCAAACTACCAAATGCTTACTGTTCCTTCAGTTCGCTGTTGCTATTGTTAGTATTACTACTGCTGCTATTGTTGTTGTTGTTGTTGTTGGACGACGTGCCGTTCGTGCCGCCATAGCGAAATGGGCTACGAAACTCCGTTTCGCTTGCGTCGTCGGTATCTGCGATTGTCAAGCATTTCATTATTAAGAGTACACTAAGCTCTACATCTTTTGGCGGAGTCTTCTCAGTGCGTACTGAGAGCGCCTCCCCCATTTGCTGATGCTGATTCTGCTTACCTTCTTCGCTGCGCTCATCGCCTATTGACTCGTCGTCGTAGTTATCGCCCGAGTACAGTGTGTAGTACGCATTCATTATGTCGTTCAATTACACAATCCGAGCACAAATTTCTCAAGTTTATTGCGTTTTTTTGCATTCAATGAATGCAATTGTTTATATTTTCTGACCGAGGAATACACACATACACACGTAGGCTCAACTCTTAAGTGCTGTATAATGCAGACGTCTTGCCTGTAGTCTGGTAACACTTATCATTTTACGCATTTTACAGCACTGAAAGACTGCTGGTGTGGCCACCCGATAGAATTATTTCAAATACTTGCAGGGTTGCCTTGAAGAATATACGTTGAGTTTAAAACAAAAACCGTGTACATTATGCTCTTGCTAATCTCTGAAAATAAAATATTTAATAAATATTATTAATTCAAGCTACTGCATGCCAACAAGAAATACTTAAGTAATTAACAATTTTATTTACAAAAAGTGGAAAATTGTCGCAGTGTGATTCATTAATTGTATCATTATGAATAAAAACATTTATCACGTTATACTGGTTTCTGTAATGATGTTGCCCACGCCAAAGAGCGCCCACAACTTTATAAGCTCCAGAACTTTTTAATTTATTTAATGCTTGCAGTTATGACTACACAAATATTATTACAGCTTATATGCTGTACTTCCCAAATCGTGTGCTGAGCACTTTTAGTTGTGCTTGCCAGCTGCTGGTGCTGCTGATGCTGGCACATATTTAAACGCTGTCGTCAAGCAGCATCGCCCACGCATCAGATCTATTTGCCTTAGTTGAAAAATTGGCGTATTATACATCGACCAAAAATTCCATGGTAAATCATCACGAGCGAATTTTGATTGATTTGCAGTTGTTTTAGGACATTCTGTGCCCTGTGTGGCGCGCGGGAGGGGAATGGAATGTCAAACAAAATATACGGAAAGTGTGGTTATACTTCGTTGTACGTTCGAACGACCATACATATATATGTACATGCATACAAATATATACATACTTGAATATTTTCATAAGCAGATGAACATTCTCGACGACGCTATGGGAAATCTGTTTTTCTTAATTTCATCGTTGGTCGCTTTCGAAAGTTGCAAACGAACATTCATTTGCATGCACGTATATATTATGTTTGTATGTATGAGTTTGTGTATGTAAATACGGGGGTACGTGTATTTTGGCGTGCGTTGCCGTGTCGCGTAGTCCTCAGCGAGATCTTTGTCGCTTCAAGGTCGGCAATTTGGATAAAAATGAGTTTATTGTTTGGACAGCGGTATTAACGGCCGCAACATCCATGTGGGCGCTACCAAGAGCAAAACACCTTAGCGGCAGCAGCAGCAGTAGCAGCTGATGATTGTTAATTTATTTTTGTAATTCATGATTGGATTATTGGTCGTATTTTGTTGCTGACTCTGTTGTTTTTTTATTTTTTAATTTTGTCGTGATGATACTCGCAATTAAAATAAGCAACATCCAATTATTCGTTTTAGGTCTGCTGACTCCTTTGCGCTGTCGTGTCACGCAGTCGCCTTAAAAGGACAAGCTACACACATGTATCTCGATAATTCGATTCGATTACTCATCTTGCGTTTGTTTACAAACAAATCGAGACGAGATGGAAATATGTCGCCAACGTACCCGCCCACGTGGCAACCACACATAGACACGTTGTATGTTTGCTTGTATTTAGAACGTTGTCAACCGCATTTCTGGTATTACAATGTGGCTAAAAAATGTGTCGTTCTTTGCCCTAAAACGGCAGTGATCGTTAAGTTTAAACTGGTTCTCATTGCCGTTCGCTGTTCGACGTTTTCCGTTTGCCGGTTACATTTACACCCACAACATGCATTGGCAGACATGGCCGCGGCTCAGCTAACGTTACTGTTAGTTTATTTTTAGATGCTCGCAATATTCGACTTGCTCAAAAAATATAGTACATGCTGCTGTTTGTTCATACAAATGTACATACAGATAGATAAAGAATTATGTCCATACATCGTATGTACAAGCATATATATTTTTGTTTGCACGCATTTCTTGAGCGAACATGCATAAAACATAAGAAAATGCAATTACAGTTTTCAACGTAAAGTTCTAATAAAAAACTGTCAGTCCGACGCTTCCAGAACTTTGTCAAATCGCAGCGAGCCTGGTTGTGAATGTTTAGCCATGAAATGCTCTTAAATGGATTAATATACAAATTAGCAGATTAGTTAGTCATCTTTGTTATTGTTGTTTACCTCGGTAATCAGGGGCTTACAAAATTTCGATTTTATTTATTTTATTAATTCAACGAGTCGCGTTGCAAACGACATCGATAATGTTAGTGTCCGCCCACTGGAAAGGGCATTGCGAGAGCGAACGAGAGCTCTTCTTCGCACTCACACTAACACTTGTGTGTCCATTCACACATAGTCGCCGCCACGGCAAATCCATTCACTTGTTCCCTGCCGGCGGGAGAGCGCAAGTGAGAGCGCCGACAGTGAGAGCGGGTTCGGTGTGCACATGTGTGGGTGCGACTGGCACATTAGCGTTGTTTTGTTGTTGCTTTGCTCTCTTGCACGACCGCGGTTACGCTCTTTGTGGTAGCGGGCCGCTATAAAAGCTACAACACACCGAAAATGCAAAACAGTCGAATAGAAAACTTTGCGACGCGTTCAATTGTGCGAGACAAGTCAAGCGTATACACTGACAAACAAACAAACAAAATACATACAAAGAATTTGTACAAACACGTATTTGTGATTTTTTTTGGTTCGTCTGATTAGAAAGTGAATATACGTCGTCACACACATACAAACGAAACCTGACCACCAAATCCAATTGGAAGAAATCACCACCCAACCAAATCAGAATATAGCGCGGTGTTTCGTAGCGCGTGAAAACAACCCGAAGAAGCAGAAGAAGAAGCAGCAGTAGCAGCGGCAGCCACAGCAGCAGCAAAGCAAGAAGCTCTTCAGTTCTTTCTAAGACACACATATACAAACACAGAGAAATTAAAAATGGCCGAGGCTAACAAGAGAAATATCCCCATCAAATTGGGAGACTTCAGCGTTATCGACACGGAATTCAGCAGCATACGCGAACGCTTTGATTCTGAGATGCGTAAAATGGAAGAGGAGATGGCCAAGTTCCGTCACGAACTGATGAACCGCGAGGCGAACTTCTTCGAGTCCACCAGGTAAGCTTCGAATTCCTCCCCCGTCCATCACATTCTGTCTGGAATGTACTAATATTATTGTGCTTGTAGATTTCTTGTCTTTCTTTCATATTATTTCTTTGTTGTTCGTAGAATTTTCTACCTTGATGTGCGTTCTTATTGTACATGGATATACGATATTTATTCTCCCTCTGTCTTTTTTTCGTTATTTGTGTTTTCTCTTCACTTTAACATCCAATTTCTGCAACTGATAAAAATTTAACTCGATTACGATGATAAGCATTTTATGGAGCACATTTGTAACGTTAGATTACGGTCAACATACATTCGTATGTTTATACATGCGAATATTTTCAAATCTTCCCCTCCCTGCCAATGGAATTACGTGAAACTTTGCAATTTTGAAAAACAAAGACAATTCGTGTTTATAGACTGATGAAATTGCAATAAAAACGCATGTCTAATTGCAATATTAGGTGAAATGTGTAGAATTTTGAGTACATTTTAATGTCCACTCACGCTCTACACTTGATTTTGGGGTCTATTTGAATTCGCAAGATAAACAAATCACGAATTCCAATTGCATAAACATCGTTGTCGTATTACGTGTATAGCCCGTATGAATATTAGGGTATTCCGCGCGGTCTTTCTTTCGTAGCTCGCTTCGCTTTTCTGGCATTATAAAAATAGACACGGCAACATCTTTTTGCTACCAGCTGGATTACGACGACGACGACGACGACGTACTGGGCTAAGGCCAAAACGGTGCTGAGTGCCCCAGATACTTGGAACACAGTTCTTCTTATAGCAATGGGGGGATGAGTCATGCTGCCCTCCTGCCTCCCTCCCTCTCTCCTTCCGCATGAATGTGCGTATACTATGTAAAATTTATCCATTTGCTTGTCCGCCACACGATGTGCTTGCCAAGCAATCACCCCATGCCGTTGCCCGCGTCCCGCTAAGAACAGCGAGCTATTAGCGCATGTTTCAAAACTGCCAAAAATGTTCGAGTGTGTTTTTGTTTAGTTGATCATTTTGTTTTTGGTAGCTGGCAAACTAATCACAGATTTGGCATAGATTTGTTGTGGTGCGTATATGTATATGTACGAACTGCTAGTTGGTTGTGTTGTGTCTTTGCACTGCAACCCTGTGTGTTGGTAACGGTACCCATGGTTGCACTACACAACACACAAACGAATTATGATGTGGCGTAACGGAATTTTTCATCGTGCAGCAAGATAAATCTAGTGTATTTGTCAGGTACACGCACACACATGGACGCAGGCAAAGGCAGACGTGAACATATAACTCAAATATTTACTAAATAAACAATGTGATGGCAGCCATTAGAAATACAAAAAAAAAACAACAAAATGCAAAAAATACTAAAATCTACTTTATGTATTAAGCGCAAATGACGTCGACGCTGCGCTCGGCTGTCTCAGTCGCAGTCGCAGTCGCCGTCGCGGTTGCGCCGCGCTAGCCTTTCGAACAGCTTGTGGCGACGTCGTCGTCGACGTTCGCGGCTGCGAGGCGTCGCGTGGGCGCCACTTGAATCAAATTCGAAGAGCATTCAGCTCTTTACCTCGACTCCGACCACAGACAATGACATAATCGAAAAATAACGATTTGTTTTTGTTATCGTTGTCGTCGTCTCCATTTGTTGCATTTGCATGCGCAATTGAACAACACAGAAACTTTCTAAACCATAGCTTAGCCTGCACTTTGAGATGAGCAAAAAGCTTGCTAACCGTTAGATTGCGTGCCGCTCAAAACTTTCACGAAAATCAAAACTTTGTCCCCCCAACAGAAATTAACAGAAAAATCGCAGGTGAATTTGCGTGGCCCTTGACACTGCTTGCTGTTTGTGCTGATTGTGAATTGCCTGTCGATAAATTTCTGTGCGTGTGTGTGCAGGAAGTGGGAAGGCAATTCGATGACTCAGCTCGTGAGCGTCCTCCTCTTCATCGGCATCGAATATCATCACAAGGCAGAGCCCTTCTCTAGGGCTGGGCAGCTGTCACTGTTGTTGTAGAGCGAAGCGAAATAAATTGAAATGAAATATAATGAATTTTGTTCAGCGGCAGCTTAAAAATAAACGATCACGTCATCGTCATCTGGTTCGATTTTGTACATGCACAATAGACTACATACTAATTGAGTTTTCTAGTTGTTCTATTGTACTATTTGCATATGTACTATCTATGTATTGGTACGATCAAAGGTTCCTTAAACAGTCAGTGTCAGCGATTCCAGTAAAACACTTTCTTCTAATCAAAATTTATTGTATTTGAATAGATTAGTTTAGCGTTCATGGCGACGATGTTCAGAGTAATTTACGATCCGCAATTTGTTTGCAATTCTATTCGATTATACATGCCAATTATTCATACATAGTACACACTGTACTTGCACAACAACTATGCATACGAAGAAACTGTAGAAGAGCAGGGGAAATTGTCGGGACCGGGGGACGGACGAGGCCCTCTCGGGATCAGCAGACCGTGCGCTGGCATTTAGCGATTTGTTTATGCAAATAACGAGTATATTCAAAACACTGTCTCGACCGCAACAATGTGTATTACATGTACCCAATAAACTATTGAGTGACTAGCTTGTTGGGACTTCAGAGTCTTGGCCAATTGAAGCGTTAAGTGATTCCCAATAAATTGTGGTCAATATCGTATTTCCAATATTCGCTGGGATTCCTATTGATCGTAGCTAATCTGTAAAAATTGGCAAGACTAACAACAATAGTATCAAATATCGATATAACGATATTCAAATCAAGCAGAAACATTCATATAAACTACAAACAAGTACAAGTATTTTTATTCAATTAATTCTTCAATTTGGCAATGCGTAGGTGTGTGTGTGCAAAATAAATATTTACGTACATTGCGTGTAAACATTGGAATATGCCTGTTAATTTGTGTCTTGCAAATTTATTTAGGTGTGATGCGCACCGTATAGATTATGCCACCTAGAGAGATGATATCATGCAAATCTTTAGAATTTCGTAAGCCGTGTTTCGATGACACTTCGAACGATCTGAGGCTGCAATTTCGATTTGCAATTGATTTTCGATTAGTTCGTTCGTTACGTTATCGTTTCGTTAGGTTTTTTCTAGTCCGAACTTAACGATACTTGATACATGAATTGAATTGTTCTTCCTGCTGCCTCTGGCTTTTCTATTCTTTCGTGCGGTTGCTGCGCGCAGAGCTTTTTCAATAACAATAACGAAAAATATGCATGACATCATCATCATAAGCACCAGCACGAGCACGAGAGAGAGACACAAATTTGAGCGTAAACTTTGTGTGTATGTGCGAAAAGAGATTCGATTGTGTGTGTGTGTATGTCTGTGTTTGTGTTTGGCTGCGTGCGTGTGCTGTTTGGCTAGCCATCGGCAAGTTAGCGCCAATGTCTGCTGTTCCGGCAGGTGCTGCGGCGCGATTTCCTCTATACTGTATAGCTAACGGTTTCTACGATTAGTCACACAGAGTGGGAGGGCAGCAAATACATACATACATATCTGTCTTTCGGCCTGCTGTATGTTTGGGTGTGGGAGATCGGTGCTTCTGCTGCTTGAGTCAGCTAATGCATGTCGTGTTGTCAGTAGTTGTCGTTAATGTTGATGGTTGCATTTAACCGTTGCACGTTGGTCGCAAGGTCGCTGGCAGGCACGTTTACAGTTGATTGCCAGGCAACGAACGGCACGCTTATCAGCCAGCGATACGTACTGTGCGTGTGTTTGCGTGTAGGTCTGTTCGCCTACTACATATGCACATAGGTGTGTGTGTGTGTGTGCCTGCCTATGCGTTTCGTGGTCAATTACGGTTCATTGGTCTGCGTAGCACAGTTTGATTTATTAATTCCTCTTTATTGTTTCTTTCTTTGCGTGAGTGTGTATACCTTTTGCACTTTTGTATTTGTAGACTTATAATCGTATAACTTTTATATACAAATAATTAACTGAAACCTTTTTATCTATATCTCTCTCTCTCTCTCTCTCTTCTTCCTGTACAATCTTAACACGCTGCTTGGGAAATCCAAATTAAACATCCGTCATTCAAATACATATCTAATACACCAAATATAAATATCTCTTATAATAATCGTTCCTTCTCTACCGAAAAGCTCTACTAAAAAAACAACAACTACAACCAGGTACTATAAAAAATTGAATTTGTAGAAAGAAAAAAAAAGAAATACTTTCTGTTTAGTTTTCCGTTGATTTGTGTTTATGTACAATACATATTTATTTCTTTATGGCTTTTCGTTTTCAATATTAACACAAACACATGCACATACAGAGTAAATAAGAGTATTCATTTGTATGTACGAACATACATATTTGCAGTTACTTAAAGTGAAATTACAGAAAACACATTTTCAATATTTGTTAATAACAAAAATACGCTGGACACACTTATTTTGTGTACACACTGTTCGCTGGGCAACCGCGTTGAGTGACAGCTTTAAAAGTTTAACAGATTCAATTTTAAAAGAAAAAACACAAAAAAACACACAAGCACAAACACAAAGAAACACAGTTGTATTCAGAAAACATATTCATTGTATGCATATAGTATGTTAAAATATATGTAACATAAAGATTGCATAAATATTTGGAATATTTGGCAGGTGCGCTGCTTATTGTTCTAGCCTGAAAATTCCGTCTGAGTTCACTCAACCAAAGATATTATAAGATCGCGAAACTTTTGAGTGCTCTATATGAAACGTTAAGTCTATATAGTCTATAGTTTTCACAGATGCATCTAGAAATGTCTGACTCAAAAATACAAAATATCAATTATTCACGCAGTGTTTCGATGGGAGCTAAACAATCGAAAAACGTAACCTCCTTTCCTGAAAGAATATTCAACTATCACTAATAGAGTATAGGAAAATTCACTATTGAAATTCAAATTTTGTATTTGGCCAAGAGATTTTGGCACCTCGGCCAAAATGCTTGTTCCCATTGTGTCTGAATGAAGAGAAAAAATAAATTTGAGTATTACACAAAATGTTTTTTATATGTATTTACAGATTATATGAACAATTGAAATTAACTATGATGGCTTTATGCATTATGTATGATTCATATTCTAATTTCTTATATACATAGAAACATTTGAATTCGAGATCTAATGCAGATGTCTCTCGCCTTCTCGTTTAGTCGGCTATTTTTAACATTTGAAATATCTAACAATCAATTAATGTTAAAAATGATCAGAGATTGAGGTCAAATCCAGAAGATAATGTGTTGCGTTGTCTTAAGATAAATATCGAATGATTTCGCTCCCCTATTTTCAGTCGCAGCAACAGCTGTCGTGAAAACTATAAATAAATTCCCGCTTTAGAGCGGAAATCCTTGCTATTTATAGGTTAGTTTTCAGTTTTAAGTTCCGACTGAGTTGGGTTTGAGTTTTAGTTTTACTTGAGACGGCTTTCCATTCAGTTCGACTTCCTTCCCCTCGACAGATTCGAAAATGGACGCATTTACACGCACATTTAACAAAACCTTTCGCACAACAACAACAACGAAGACCAGCACAAGGTGTCACTGTTGTCTGTGATCTGAACTTTTCTGATCTAAAATTAATCTTCATTATTTTTATTTGCAGCTCAACCACAAACTCGGCACTGCCATCCCGTGTGCCCAAGCCACAGAACTACGTGTCGGACATCAGCTCTCCCTTGATTCAGGTATGTGTGCGAGATCATTCTAGTTGATGTACATAATTGCTTACTAACTCTCTGTCGTTCTGTTTACAGGACGAAGGCGATAACAAAGTGCTGAAGCTCCGCTTCGATGTCAGCCAATATGCACCAGAGGAGATTGTTGTGAAAACTGTCGATCAGAAGCTTCTGGTAAGCTTATCAAATAAACTGCAAATATATGACCGATACTTATTGGATCAATCGTTCTAATAGGTACACGCCAAGCACGAGGAGAAGTCCGACACAAAGAGCGTATACAGGGAATACAATCGCGAATTCCTGCTGCCCAAGGGAGTCAATCCCGAATCGATTCGCTCTTCCCTCAGCAAGGATGGTGTCCTCACCGTGGATGCTCCTCTGCCAGCACTCACTGCCGGCGAAACTCTGATTCCCATTGCGCACAAGTGAGCGGAAAAGCGGGATTCAATCAGCCAGCCCGAATACCATCCGAATCGAGATGTGAAACCCATCCCATTTCGAGGCCAGCAGCAGCAAATCCTAGCACTACTACTAAAAACCATCGCAGAGCAGAGAGATCTGATTTCAATCTTATAATGATTACATATGATTTTTTGTTTTTCGGAATTAAACATACAAGCTAAAATATAATATTATACTGACTTACTACTCATACTTAACTGTAATAACTTAAGTGTAATGCAAATTATTATTAAATTTGATTAATTTAATTCATATTTATAATTCTCGCTATTAAATGTTATTATTTTTGTCTCGTCGTACTCACCACGCGTTCCTTCTATTTCTTCTTTAAATTTCAATGATGATCTAAGAAAGTACTAGTCGGGTCTTTAGACTTTTGAATTGTGTACTGTTGGAAAGATAATTCATACCGAGTGCAACAGCTCTCGCTTATGGATTTTCATAGGATTGTTCCTTTAACAATTTTCGATTTTTAACACAGAAAACTAGATCGAAGTAGGCTTCCAAGACATCTCTCTTTAACATGGGTTTCTCGTTTCGTATTTTCTACTAGAAAGTTTTGTGTGATTTAGCTATGGAAAAACATATACAATTTGAGTAACGCCAAAACCAGATGCAGACATACACATATAATATATGTGTCTGGTAATTGATTCAGATACAACGCTCGATCGGTACTGTCAGCATGTATGAAGGTACATACACATCCATATACATATATTGCTAGCCCGCTCTAATTCGTGTGCCGTGTAATATATATGCCCAGGGTATCTACGTCATGTATTTTTTGCTTTTTAATATAAGCTTTATATCATATTAAAAACTTTTTAGGTAATTCTTTTTATATCTCTTAGGAGTTTAAAATGAAATCAGCGCCAGAGCAGAAGCACAACATGGAAGGGGAATCGTTAAGATTGACGACGTCGATTTTGATCGAAGATCCCCGATATAAGATAACGCCGATGCAGCAGGTGTTCTCAGCCCTGATCGGTGGTCTTATCACCACATTTGTTGGTGAGTAGAAACTATCGGGGGAGAAAGACAGCTGATATACGGTATATCCTTCAAAATGCAGTGACACCATTAGAGGTAGTCAAGACTCGTGTTCAAACTCAGTCACAGATATCGTCGCGTAAGCATGCGGTTGTTTCCAGATTATGCTATGTATTCCATAACGGCCTCATGACGCATGTCTGCAAGCTGGACTCGTCCAAATGTGAGGCAAAGCAGCCTCCGACTTTGCGTCCATTGCGTGGCGCCATGGTGAGTAAGTCATGCGTAAGCTAGGTTCATCTTTAAAGGTCATACATCTATTCATTCAGGATGCATTTGCCAAGATACTCTGCTCCAAGGGCGTATTCGGACTGTGGTCGGGACTAAGCCCAACGCTTGTCTCGGCGTTGCCATCGACAATTATCTATTTTTTGACCTACGAGTATCTGAAGCAAAAGTTCACCGAGGTCGCCAATGGACGAAAACTCAGCGAAATCATCGCAAGAAACGAGTCTGTCACAATTCCATCTGTGGTGCCTATGGTGTCAGGCATTTTTGCGCGGACCATGGTAGTGACAGCAATCACGCCACTCGAGTTGGTGCGCATTAACATGCAGTCTGGTTATTTTACCTACTCTGAGCTGTGGGCGGTTTTACGGTCGATGGTCAAGAATAACGGTATGATTGGGCTCTGGCGGGGCTGGCCGCCAACTGTGATGCGTGATGCACCATTTTCTGGCACGTATTGGGCCGCTTACGAGTCTTTTAAGCGTATCTTCAACGTTTCGGAGCCTACGTTCTGGTTTAGTTTCTTCACGGGCGCAGCATCAGGAGCGGTGGGTTTTCCCCCCTAAAGTCAAAATAATATTAATATTCGTTTGTTTAGTTAGCGACATTGGTTACGATGCCATTTGATTTGGTTACCACATATACGCAAATGGAGCTTGGACAAGATGTGCTTTATTCGGGTTCATCGGGACCTGCGACTGGAACTGCAGGTTCAGCAAAATCAGCTACAAGTCAACCGGTTGCTGGGAAACAATCGGTGATATCACGCTTGACCGGCATCTATCGTCAGCATGGCCTGAAAGGTCTCTACATAGGAATTATACCACGAATGCTGCGAGTGGTTCCAGCCTGTGCCATTATGATATCCACATTCGAGTACAGCAAATCCTTTTTCTTCCACTACAATCTTGGTCTTCAGGAAACCGGTAGGTGGCTTAATTCATTTCAGTTTGCACAGCAATAGGCGGACACTTCTTTTGAAAAACAAATACATATCGATAGCTAATCGGATGGCAACAGCTGAGCTCATAGCTCACGACAGCTGTTTAACTATCGATAAACGTTTTTGACCACACACGCACACACATTGCAGTATATGTGGAAACCTATTTTTTTTTTAACTGAGGCTTAGGTCGTAAAATTTGCGGTGCATTTTAATGACAACAACAACGTCAATTCGTGCAATAACCAAATCACATATATTTACTCATTCACACATGTTAGGCTATCGACCTGGCACCCATTGAAGCGCCAATCATGCCGGAATCACCGAGGAACTCGATCAAGACGCCAGCCATGTCGAGTCCCAGTGCGAAAATCCGAGAATTAGAACAGAACTCGACAAAATTCACAATGACCGATGCACGGTTTCGCATACGGCCCATGCAACAAGTTGTCTCCGCCTGCACCGGCGCCATGATAACCGCCTGTTTTAGTAAGTGATGAAATTGTGCTCCCGGAATGAATACATATTTACATATATATATATATATATATGTTATGTGCATAAAGACATACATACGCTCCGTGAACGCTCGATAATTTCATCATATTGTATGCTAATTGCAGTGACGCCCTTGGACGTGATTAAGACTCGTTTACAGACTCAACAGTCCGCAATGTTATCCAATAAGTGTTTCCTTTACTGCAATGGCCTCATGGATCACATTTGCCCATGCGGCCCCAACACGCCCACACCCACAGCATCGAATGGACCGCCTGGCACATCCTCATCACATTTTAAGGGCACGATTGTAAGTGGAAATTGAATGCACTTCAAAATTTATTGCTAATTTTCTCTCGTTTAAGGATGCATTTATTAAAATAAGTCGATCGGAGGGCATTGGCGCACTGTGGTCGGGTCTCAGTCCGACACTCATCTCGGCCCTGCCTTCGACGATAATTTATTTTGTTGCCTACGAGCAGTTTCGGGCGAAATTTATTGAATTACACTACGAGTACCTGTCCCCAGTGAAGGCTTCACCCTACAGCCGGGACATTCCAATGCTGGTGCCGCTGATTGCGGGTATATCGGCGCGCATCTTGGCCGTCACCTTTGTCAGTCCCATCGAGTTGATACGCACGAAGATGCAATCACAGAAAATGACAAACCACGAGATGTTGAACACTATTCGCCAAGTGATGCAAACGCAGGGTGTGTTGGGACTGTGGCGAGGCTTGCCGCCAACCATATTGCGCGATGTTCCTTTTTCGGGCATCTACTGGTCCTCCTACGAGTACTTGAAAAGTAAATTTAATGTCGGCGAGCCAACGTTTGGGTTCAGCTTCATGGCCGGCGCCATATCGGGTTCAGTAAGTTGTTTACCATCACGCAAATCATCTCCACAGTACTAATCCCAATTGAATTCTAGATTGCGGCGACAATTACCACTCCGTTCGATGTAATTAAAACTCATGAGCAGATTGAGTTCGGTGAAAAATTCATATTTTCAGGTAGGCCCTCATCCATTGCCCTGCAAGTTGTAAGTTGTTCATCAAATGACGTTTCGGTTTGCCTAACGCCACCAGATAATCCACCGAAAACTATGGCTCCCACCAAGTCAGTGGCGGAGCGTCTATCAACTATTTACCGCCTGAACGGATTGCAAGGGATATTCTCTGGCCTAGGGCCTCGCCTATTTAAAGTGGCACCCGCATGCGCTATTATGATATCAACGTTTGAGTACAGTAAGGCATTCTTTTATAATTACAACGTGGACCAACATAATCAGCTCCTGGCCAGCGAAAAAACAAAATAGCTCCACGAGCACTAAGACAAACTAGGCGATTCTATTTTAAAGAGAAATTGAACCCATTCTGGAAAGCTGTAAATATGTAAATGAATACCAAAGTTTCAAAAAAATCACGCTGGATTGCAATAGTAATTTGCGAAGTATCCAAATTGTTGTAAAATTTATGAGTAAAGAAATGAAATTCCTGTTTTAATTTATTTTTTGTTTTTTATTACTGATTCATAAACCTATCGATGATTGAACAGTGGCGCCACATCATGAAATCGATAACATTTATGTACGCCACCTCTAGATGGGTCGAGATGCGTTAACGATAGTTATCGATATCGCAAAAACACGTGTGCTAGCCAAATTGTGTTTTGTTTAGATTGTGATTGAATTTCGAGCAGCCAGTTAATATAAATACAATGGAGGAAGTGACGCCCGTTTTTGATGACAAAAGCAATAAAACAGAAGCAACAGCGGCAAATCCAATAACGAAATCCAAACCAAAAGCTAAAAAGCAGCTCAAGCCAGAAGCAAGTATACCGCGCGGGCAACCCAAATCGAATCGGCCATGGAAGACGCCCAAGCAAAAGTAAGTAAAAATGATTTCAACATTTATAAATAATAATTCTTTTCGTGTTTGTTGTAGATTCAGTAAAATCAAGAAGAGCATAAATCGCCTGTCGTTTGAAAAGAAAGTGGCGCTACGTAACGAGATGCGCTACATCAAGGAAAAGTCCAAGGAAATCAAAGATCAGCGTAAGGAAGCCGCTGTGCAGCGTCATCAACGACGCGTGGAGAATGCTGAACGCCGTCTAGCGAATGAACGTCGCGCTGAGATCGTGCAAGTTATTAAAAATCCAGCGAAACTGAAGCGAATGAAAAAGAAGCAGATGCGAATGATCGAGAAACGTGATCTAAGCCAAGTAAAAGTGGTTTAAAGTAATGTCCATTTAGTTAAGGATTCTATATCTATTTTTTTGATTACACCCCAAATAAAACTAGTTATGTAATAGTCCACTTAACAAATCCTCGAGCAGTTTCTTGTATGTATGTATGTACTACAAGTATTATGTACATGTACAAGTATGTATATAGACAATTAGACCTTATATTAGACTAGTTTAACAAATTAACATAGTACTCTAAGTGCACATCCTTTTCAATGTTATGCTGCTTGCGAAATTCCTTCAAAATCTGTTTGCGTTTATCATTTAGACCACGGCTCCTCACTGCCTTTTGCACAGCGGCATTTTGTTCGTTGTCCTGAATCTGTATGAGCTGCTGTATGCGCGCACGCAGAAGCAAGTCCAGCTCGTGTATCACCGACTGTGATTGGAGTTGGTTAGCTGGTGACGGTTGTGCGTTAACTACTTCGATAATTAGCAAAGACTCGAAAAACTCAAAAATTCTTTCAGCATTTGCATCAAAGTTTGGCTGTAATAAGGTGAGGCTTTTGGACTCCCAAGTGGCACCTCCTGGTGCCTCTAGACGCACTTGCATATCGGATATAACTGATGAAGGCACCGTCTCTTCGCGTGTCTCGTTGGCTAAGAGACACACCTCCAGTGGAGTTGCCAGATGGATTTGGGCGTAGAGACAATGATGAAGGCGAGCCAGTTGGAAGAGTTTATAGCGCATACTGCGATAATAATGGTTATCATCACATAATATCAAGTAGTTAGTTCCACTTTGGCGGGAAGTAGGCGGAGGTGTTGCCTGCCGCACTAGTCGCATAATGGTGGGCAGAAGGAGAGGCTCACTAGAAGAGGGGGTCGCAAGAAGCATCTCAATTAGCTGGTTTAACAATGTATGTATATGATTTCGCTGTTGTCTATAGGAGTCGCGGTCTAAGTAGTCGTCGTAGCAGAGGTGTAAAACGTGCCAAGCACCCAGATCCTGCACATGTTGCAGCAGCCACTGGCAAAGAGACGTCTTGCCAGCACCTGGAAGACCCATAAGCGCGAGAAGACATATGCGCTTCATTTTGTGAGAATATGTTGTCGTTGTGTGGTGGCGTGTGTGTGTTTGTTTGTAGGTGTGGTGTTTAACTATCAAGAATTGAAAACAAGAGCTGCGGCATGACCATCCAATCGTCGAGAGGTTGCTGCTGCTGCTGCTACATGGCCAATTTGCCCGGTGAGTTGTTGGGCGGCGTGAGCACAGCTACGTTCCCAATTACTTCCTTCTCATGTAATTGTTCCTTAATGCGTTCTTCCTGCTGTTGTTGCTCCATTTGCTTTGCGGCCAATTCCGCTTCCTCTATGCGTCTGGCATTAATTTTTGTTTGCACATCAACATACGATTTCATCATATTTTGATTGAAGCGCGCAAATTTTGTAACACATCTGTCCACACAGGTGTTCTAAACAATAAATAATGGCTAGTTAATTTGTTTTATTACCTATCGAATCAACTCCCCGCTCACCTCCTGTTCGAAGAGCTCCCGCTGACTTAAATTGTCAACACAGCGGCTGAAACATAATTCTGTGACTTTGTTGTATAATGTAAGGAAATCTTTCAGCTGAAAAATAAGAGGTATTTAACAATAATAAGTATCATCTGATGAATGTATATTCCTACATTACGCAAATTCGAATCCATTGGTCACTATTAATAACAGAGCTCTTAACAAATAGGGTAACTAAATTGTAATTTTATAAAATGTTTTTCGATTGACTTCCGACAGCAGACGAGAACAGCTGACTTACTGTTTATCTAACACGAGTAGGTTTTTTTTTTCTTATCGATATTTCTATTCACAGTGTAAATTTTACTAACTGACCTGAGTACTGCGCGATAGTTTGCGTACTACAATTCGAATAGTATGTTTTTTTTTTCAGACCACAAGCATATGGAATTTATCACAATTGTGTTGCATTTCCAGAATACCAGAAATCTTTTTGTGATTTACAAAATATACTGGCACCAATGTATCGTAATCGATATCGATACGATATCCGTCGATGCTGCCAACAAGCTATTAAATAAAAGATAATTTTAATGATGTGTTTGTGTTTGTAAAAGCGCAATTTATTGCCAAATCACAAAAAAAAATTAATGTATCGCAGTCTACACCAAGTTTAAAGTATACATAACGGCATGAGTTGGTTCGAGAAGGCTAAAACCGTTCTGATTGAGGCGCTCGATATTCAGGACGATGACAACAACAAGCAAACAGACAACGTTGGCAGCGGTTCTGCCAGCGGATCGGGTGGCAGCAACAGCGCAGCGTCAACGCCCGGCGCCAAGGGCGCCTTGACAACAAAAGCAACTTCAGCCAGTAGCGCTGCTCTAACAACATCAGGCATAGAGGAAGCCACTTTCTATGATAATCCTCATGCCAATGAGATGGTAACCATTCCGCCCAGGGCAAGTCAAGGTGATGCCTCAGCGCCTGCATCGGCCAACCTATATGCCAAACGGCAATCGGCCACGTCAGATTCCGTAGATTTACTCTCCTCACCCTCACCCACCACATCGCCCACATCTCCAAGCGTTGCCGACTGCCTGCATAATTCTGAATCATCGTTGGAGCTCATTACGGCGCCAACTACGGCCAGCGAAATGGAAATGGGCATGTCTCCGGATACAGAGCCATCGCTACCCGACAGTATTGTTATTATAGCCAGCAACGAGACGTCCGACAATGCGGACGGTGACGATGATGATGATGATGACGAGCCAGCGATACATCTTGATCAGGATGATCATTCGTTGCATTTGAATGGCAAGTTACATGCATACATATGTAAATTCTGTGCTTTCTGTTCGTTCGAGTTGATCTCAATCAAGGCTGCTTTTGTTGTGCAATTAGTATAATCTTAGATAATTTTTTCTTCTTAGATTCAACGAAAACGATGAAGGCTTTGGTATTCAGCGACACACAGGTTGCAGCCAATGTGTCAGGTGCTGGCACTGGAGCGGACTCGGATTCAACGCAGAGTTTCGAGGACATTCAGATGCAGCTGAGTCATAAAAGCCACAAATCGAGTGGAAGTTCTCCGGGTGGCCGGGGAGATGGTTGCCAACATGGCAGCAAAACGGAAATGGTTGACCAAAGTTACTCGTCAACGTCATCAGACATTGAAATCATATCGAATCCCAATGGAGATTCGAGTACAAACAGCACGACAACACGAACCAGTCCGCAAAAGTTCAAAGAGCTATGCAGTGGAATGGGCGGAAAGGGCAGTGTGCATGGATTGCACGGATTAAAGGGTCAGAAAGGACATCATCGTGAACCATCGGAGATATCTCTACTCTCCGAGGACTCGCAATCAGAGCTGGATAAGCTTGTGCATCGCATTAGCGAGCTAAATCAGGTGATCGAGGCACGCGAGCAGCGCTTGTTGCAATCGGAACGCCAGAACGCTGAGCTCCTCGAGCGGAATCAGCAGTTGTCCGCCCATGTTGAGGCTGCGAAGAACAGCGCTAACAATCCGGAAGCCAACGAGGCAGTGCAACGTCTGTCGGCTCTGGAAAAAAAGTTTCAGGGCAGCATACGGGAACGAGATGCATTGCGTATACAAATCAAGAGTTTGAAGGACGAGCTACTCAACAAGATACCCAAGGATGAGCTGACCGAATGCAATGACATGATCGCTGCGCTGCAATCGGAGGGCGAGAAGCTGTCCAAGGAGATTCTGCAGCAATCGAACATTATCAAGAAGCTGCGTGCCAAGGAGAAGACATCGGATACGCTGCTAAAAAAGAATGGTGAACAGATCTCGTTACTATCGAGCGAATCGGAGCGCCTAAAGAAGTCACTGGCCGCCAAAGAGGAAATGGAGAGAACACAAATTGAGGCCGTGAATCGCATGACTATGGAGAAGCGTCGCGTGGATGAGGAGAATGCTGAATGCCGCAGCCGTATCGAGGATTTGCAATCAAAGCTGGCCGCACTTCAGACGAGCTTTGATGGCGTCAAAGGTGACCTGCAACAGCGCCAACGTCACGAACAAAATCAAATGCAGGCCGAAAATCAGGAATATGTGCAACAGTTGAGTGACATGCGTGAAAAGCTCCGCCTCACCGAGCATAACATGGCCAAGCGGGAGCAGCAGCTGCGCGAAGACAATCGCGAATTATTGCGTCGACTTGAGGCCGCGGAGTCGCGTGCAGAGTGCAGCACACAGGAGTTAAGTGTGTCTACCACGCCATTGATTCGGCAAATCGAATCGTTGCAGAAAACGCTAAACCAGCGCACCACCACCTGGAACAAGAATGAGCAGGAACTGCTGCAAAAGGTTGAGGACTCACAGTCGCAATTGCGATCGCTGCAGCAACTAGAAACGGTACACAACGAGAAGCAGGAGCTGCTGCGTACACGTTGCGATCTGCTTGAGGAGAAATTAGCCAATGCGCTGGTGCAGGCGGAGAGCGCCAAAATATCGATACGGCAACATGAGCTTGATGCTAGTCTGCGAGAAAATGGCTACAAAAGGTGACTCATTTAATATTTATTTCATGTATATGGTTCTTAATCTTGTATTTTTGACACACAGCCAACTGACCGAACTGGAGGAGCAGTTAAAGCAGCTGCATCAGCAGCTGGAAGCCGCAAAAGAACAGTCCCAGCAGTTGGAGGCCGAACTGCGAAAACAGCGCAGCAGCCAGCTTACCGTGGAGGCAGTCAAGGCCAGCACAGAGCTGGCTGAAAGCCGGTGCGCCAAAGCATTGCATGTTTCGCCGCCGCTGAGTCTCGTCGATGACAGTGGTTCGACAGAGGATGCACTAGGCGGCATCATTGACTGGCAGGGCGTAAGTAAAGTGAACAGATCCACAATAAATCCGCTCTCAATCATTATTTTCCTCTCACTCAGGACGATCTGGAATGCGTTTCGAACAGTGGACGCCAGCCGTCGGGCATGATTCAGGGCGTACATCTTAGCTTTCTAGCTGGCAACACAACAACGCTGGAGCATCTGCAAGCGCTGCTCAAGCAACGGGATGGGGAACTAACACACTTGCAATGGGAATTGTCGCGCCTGCAAGCGGAGCGCGGTGTGCTCGATGGAGAAATCTCCAATCTAACAATGGAGCTGGAGACTGTAAGTAGACGCTCGAAGGCTGACATAATTTTGCCACACTGATATCCTCTTACCAGTTAAAGGAACGCGTGCAAGCTTACGAAGTTATGCAGAAGAACTACGAGGATCTGCAGCATCGCTACGATGCGCTGCTGCAGATGTACGGCGAAAAGGTGGAACGCACCGAGGAACTGGAACTGGATCTGGTTGAACTAAAGCAGGCATACAAGTTGCAGATCGACGAGTTGCTTGCGGCGCCGCCGCCTAATTTGCAACGGACACCCAAACACATATGATTAGTCTTCAGTTGCAACTGCACTTCCGTTCCCTTACTTCCCCTTTTCCTATATTCCTAGTAAATCTCGGCACGAATTAAAGAATTCTCGCAATTGTTTGCTTTCTGAATCCGTTGCCTATTTTCATCATTCGTGTAGATCGTGCCGTACGGTCGCCCCAAATCAATTATGAATTAATGAATTAATTATCCATGTATAATCGTCATATTAATAATTATTTTTTGTGTGTTATAAATTCCTAGTTATATTATGAATATTGATCGATTGTGATAATTTTATTTATACTTATGCCTATATATAATTAAAAAAAAATTAAAAAATACATTTAAAACCGTTTTTGATTGATTTGATTGCTTTGGAATGTATATAAAATACAGCCATAAAATAATAATTGTTCGATCATAATAAAAATACCCTTTAAAAGCTATTGAAGCATTGAATTGACAACTTATCAAATCCTAATTAACCTGAGGTCCTTTAACTTTAGCCAATCTGATCAATCAAAAGATTATGCAGACATCTTTGCGAACTTCTTGTTAACAAATTTGTACTAAAATACCGTTAAACAAAAACTGAATCTTAAAAACACATTTAGCTAATACTTAATAGATCAAACAAGATGTGACAACACTGAATCACAATTTCCTTCGGGTTCTACCCACTTAGAATCTGTTTAGCCGTCTGAGCCAGTGGAAAAACTGGCTTTCTTCTTGACACATCCACACGGGGCAAGTATCCGCAGCTGTTGCGCACATCGTCCGAGTTCAGCGAGTAGAGCATTAGACCGCCAACTTTCAGAGATTTTACATAGTTCACTTTGCAAGAAATGCTTGTTTTACTCTCATAGGATATCCATTCACCAAGCACGGAGAGATAAGGTGAGCAACTGGCATTGTCAAAATGATAGACTGTCCCCAGAAATTCGTTCGCGAACTCGCAGGTCTCCGACAGAGTAGTGAAACCCAATTGGCCACATTTTCCATTGCCCGATGCAGCTGCTCCAATGCGTGTGTTGAGCACGTTTACCAAACTGTTAAAGGAAATGAAATGGCGAAATTCGTAAGGAGAAAAAACAGGTGGCATCAAAGCTAGCTCACGTAAAAGAATGTCCATAGGTTGGTAGGCCAATGACCAGACGCTCTGGATCGAGGCCATTCTTTAGCCACCAATGGGCTGTGTAGTTGATGTTAAATGTGCCCATAAGCGAGAGCTCCTGCGGTCGGGCATAGAGCGGCGCATTGAGTCCAGTGAAGGGCATGTCCTCGCGATAGAAGTGAAAGTCATAGGTCATTAGATTGACATAGTCTACATATAAATTGATTTCGCGTATATCGTAAGCAAAGTAGGCAATACCCTCGGGCGCTGCAACGGCTAAGCTGAGCAGACGATCGGTCTTTTGCTCTCGACCCCATTCCAGACGTATTTCATGTAGCAACTGAGAGAAGTGCATGCGTTCCTTGTTGTATGCACTCGGAAACTCCCAATCCAAATCGATGCCATCCAAACTGGGATATTTGTGTAGAACGTCTCTCACCGTACGTAGAAATTGCTTGCGCCTTGCATGATTTGCAACCATGATGGCAAACTGACGTCCGCTGTCAGCACCGCCGACCCACAGCAACAGCTTCACCTGAGGATGGGCGGCGTGAAATATACTCGTTTCGTTTTGCAAAACATACTCCAAGCGCGGCGACAGCGACAACGTCGTGTTTTGCAAGAAAGCGGGACCAATGTTGATGTGGGTGCACAAATCTCCCGGAACATCCAGCAGACTGAGCGGATCCTCTTTCGAAGTCGTATAATAGCATACAAATCGTTGTTGTTGTTGTTGTTGTTGTTGTTGTTGTTGTTGTTGTTGTTGCTGCAGCTGCTGTGAAGGTTGCCCTATTTTAGTTCTAAGTAAACAAAGAGTAACTAGTATGACGCAGATGTACGAAACAATTATAAAACAAAGATTGCAGCAGTTGAGTTTTCTTTTCTTTATCTTAGCCTCATAGCCCAATAGCAAGTTTGATGGTAATTTATCCTGTACTTTGATATAATTCACCATTGTTGTTATTTACAAGAAATATAACAACGACGACGACGACGCAGTGATTTTGTTTCAAACAAGAACAGTGTTATAACAGCGCAAATATCGATAACTATTGCAATTATACATCGATTCCATCGAATTGGCAACGATAGCTGGCGAAAGATTGAATGAGTGAGTGTGGTTGCAACTCTGTTCGCAAGTGCATATGCGTATTTGGGTAAAATACATTTGTGACATTAGTGAGATCAAAAGCTTAACGTAAATGTTTTGTTGCAAATTTAGCAACTGTTAAAATGTAACTGTTGTGCGTAACAATAAATAGCCCTGCTATTCTTCAACAACATCGATTTCATATTGCAGTGTGTAAGTGTCAGCGTCAGTGTTTGTATAATTTGCCCATTGTTTTTGTGTGCCAGTGCTAGTGTGTGTGTGCGGGTGTGCGTGTGCGTGCGAGTCGAGTGCCTGTTGTATGTGTCTCTTTTGCTTTTGTTGTTGTCATTGTTTTTGTGGCTCTTGCGGTACAAAACAAAACACACCCAAATGAAAATCACCAATTCGAATGGGTAAATAAACAAAAAACGGCCACCCTAAAGTGCCACCCTAATTAAGCCTGTCTGGCGTAAACCGGTAAAAAGTAGAAATCGTCTATTTATTCTTATTTTTTTTGGCAAATTTACGCCCATTTTGCATTTTGCACATTGGTAAGTGTGAAAGTGTGTATGGGTGTGTGTTGCATGAGTCACTAGGTAAATGTTATTCTGCCTACACTACGAAAAATTGCCGGTTCGACTTTGGCACCTTGCTGTAGTTGCTTATCTACCTCCGCCCGCGGCGCACTTGCAACCTTCCCCCCATCCCTCGGGGGCAGTTCCCTTTCCCGCTCACATACCGGTTAGCCCAGGCCAATAACGACCAACAACATTCTTGGGCTTGTTAAAATGGTAACTAACCTGCTTTTGCTTTTTGTTTTTGTTATCGCGTTCTCATTGCAGGGAGTGCGCGAGAGGAAAAGAGATCTATATGAGAACCATGACAAAAGACTATGACTATTTGTTAAAGGTGCTTCTGGTGGGAGATAGTGATGTGGGTAAACATGAAATACTCTCCAATCTCGAAGATCCGTCCACAGAGAGCCCCTTCTGCAGTGGCAATGGTAAGTGGGCTTCCGATCTCGAGAGCATTAACTATTATATAGACAATCATCCCCAATTCATACTCATATAGACTGCACCTCTCACATATTGCAAACGGTAGCATATAAGACGACAACCATATTATTGGAAGGCAAACGGGTCAAGCTACAGATATGGGATACTTCCGGTCAGGGGCGCTTCTGTACAATAATCCGCTCGTATTCGCGCGGTGCTCAGGGTATTATACTAGTGTACGATATAACAAATAAATGGAGCTTCGATGGCATCGATCGCTGGCTGAAAGAGGTCGAGGAGGTAAGCACACATGGCAAAGCAAGGACGCACAAACCGGTTCCATACTGAATTGCAAAGGAAATTTTTGAGAATCACTTGAGATTTTCATATCAAACACTCGATTCGATACCAAGGTCTCTTGCGAATTGCGATTTGAACCAGTTTTTGCGCCAGTCTAATTGAAATCAATTTATACTAAACTATTCATTTGCAATTTTGCAGCATGCGCCCGGCATACCCAAGGTGCTGGTGGGCAATCGGCTACACTTGGCGTACAAGCGTCAGGTGGCCGCCAAGCAGGCGGAAACCTATGCGTCGCGCAATAATATGTCCTGTTTTGAAATATCGCCCCTCTGCGATTTCAATATACGCGAGTCCTTCTGTGAATTGGCCCGGATGGCGCTGCATCGCAACGGCATGGAGCACATTTGGCGCAGCAATAAAGGTGGGAAGTGGAACAATATAATTAAGATTATTGCACTATAAGCATACATATATATTTTTTTTTGTTCTTTCTAACTTGCAGTGCTGTCGCTGCAGGAACTATGCTGTCGCACCATTGTGCGCCGAACGAGCGTCTATGCCATTGACTCGCTGCACCTGCCGCCCTCCGTTAAGTCGACCCTCAAGTCGTATGCCCTGACCACGTCACAGTGTGGCTACAACTCGTTAACGCAAAACTCGAAGAGTCGGAACCGCTGCAAGACGCCGACGAGCAATAGTCGCAACAGTTGTGCGATCGCGTGATTGCCGGCCTGTAGGCGGCACTCGGCTGAGCGTTGCCTACACCGACGCAAAAAACCAACAATCGCAACCTACTTTACTTATTATATACTCTTAAGCTTACACAAAAAACACACACACACACCATACACAATACACAATACACACTCACCCAAGAAACCACAAGAATACAAATTTGTCAACAGCATTAATATTTATTAACGTTTGAGAGCGAAGAGCGAAGGTTATATTTTTACATCCTATACATATACATATATACTACTTATACAAGCTATACATATACAACAACATATACATATTGCATACATATAATATATTTTTTTTATTCTTTACCCCACATTACGTTTACTATCGTCTAACTATAAAGTTGTTAATATTATTATTACTATATTATTATATTTGAATACTTCTAATATTTAATACGCTGGTCTACATATTAAACGTATGGATGTTTTTTTTTTCTGTTCTTTATCACCCTTTCCATCGGTTTGTTTGTTAACAATCAAAGGCATATTCATTAGAAATATTTTGTAATTAAGAAGATCGGACAGCGAGATGCAGCGATACGAATTGATAAGTTGATTAAATGATAACAATAATGTGGATGTGGATTATAAACATGAGAAACAACTAAAACTAAAACTAAAACCAAACATGCGCTGTCTTTTTCTTCTACTAATAAAGGGCATATTTTTTACAATAAAAATCGTTCGATTTGCAGTCAAAATGAAAAATGATGTATTTCATATTTATCCTTTATCACAGGCATTTTATACATGTGATTCTAATCAGATGGCCCACAAGTATGTTGTATATATGTAGATCCCATTATCGAATCAAAAAACAAAAACTCGTCCTTTATAAAACGCAAAAGCAGTGTGCTTTATTTTGGTTTTGTTGCTTTGTATTTAATTTAAGGTATCAACGGGTGGGGGGGAATATTATAAAGTGTTAATCGGTTTGTTCATTCATTAACTTTAACAATTAAAACTAGGAATTTTCTCTCTCTCTCTTTCTCTATCGCTCGCACACACACACACACACACATCACATATGCCGAAAACGCAAATGCAGCCTATGTACACAGAACAAGGTAAGTTGATTATATAAATTCATATATAATTCACTTAAGCTATAACAGCAGATTGTATTGCTAGGGAACGGGAAGGGAAGGGGGAGTTGTCTAAAAAGCAGAATGAAACATAAAATTGACTATTTTGGCGAACTTTAAAGAGAAAATAGAAACGAGCGTCAAAGCATTATGAGTTCATAATGTAAATAGCAAAAAAGTAAATGGAAACGAAAATAAACTCTATAAAGTATATCCATATATCTATATAAAATGTGCATGTGGTTGATCAGTTAGGCATCCCGATTCCCTGTTGAAAGCTAAGCGTCTCCTGTTGCTTTTTAACCTCGTCCTGCATTTCGAGCGCCATCTTCTTGTACTTTTCCGCCTCTTTCTCGTTCTTCTCGATGCCATCGCCGCGCGCATACATTTGGCTTAGATTAGCGCAGGCGTACATATTACGCAACTCGCAGGCCTTATAGGCAAACTGAAAAGCCTTCTTCATGTCCTTGAGCACAATGAAATCACTGTCCTTAAGCTTCTCCGACGACTGCGACGACATGCTAACGCCATCCTCGGGCTTCTTCTGAACACCAGAGATGTGCATGCCCGACAGATAGAAACAGGCAGTGGCATTGTTCATGTCACAGCTCTTAGTGAGAAACTGTAGTCCCTGTAAGCGATAGATTATGCTTGTTATTGTTATATTGACTAAGTATACTTTAATTACTTACTTTGGGCACATTCCTGTCGATCTCTTTGGGCATTGAGCGTGAGACGAGCAACAGACCGGAGTGCAGGCAGGCATCCGAATCGTTTAGATTGCAACCTTTTTCGTAATATTGATAGGCGACGCGTGGTTCGCCTTTGCTGCCGCTTTTGCCTTTACCCAGAAAGCTATAGTTGCCATATTTATAGCAGGATTTTGCGTAACCATAATCGTCACATGTCGATTTGTATACCTTTGAGGCCTTCTCAAAGTCTTTCTTGATACCCTCCAGATAGTCGCCAAGCAAATGACATACTGCAAGAATGTATCGGATAATTAAGTTGGTTTTGCAGCGATGCAATTTGTTTGTTATGTTTTGTAATTCAATTTTAATAGAGTACAAAAACCTAGGTTAGAGCAGACAATGTTTTTGTTCAAGTGACCGCCTGTTGTTGTTGTTGTTGCTGCTGTTGCGGCTGTGTACCAAATTACCTTCCGGTTTCTTTTCGGAATAACAACCAAAACGATATTCAACGCCTAATTTCTCAACGTACTCCTTAACTTCAGACTCTTTCTTTAAGTCGTAGGCCATGGTGTTTTCGATTTATACTAATATGTATATATATATATAACAATAAAAAAATAACAGCCTCTCTCTGGATGTTATGTTTCTGTGGTTGTTGTTGTTGTCTTAGCTGTTGGTTACTGACAAGCAGTATTGGAAAACACACGATAACGATATATTGCCCAGTGTCTCTGTTGACCATCACTTGCAGCTATCGATAATTCTGCAGCAGCCGGTCACATTCATGATGAATTTAAAACAACGAAACATGCAAAAGTGTGATATATGTTGTAAATCGAATCCAATTGAAGCAGATAATACGCTTCTCTTTGGCGATTGGATGACGAAACAAAATGTTACAGTTCATTACTTTTGTCTGGTATTAAATTGAATATAAAAATAATGAAAAACAAGTTTAATCAGCGCTTCTATTTTATCCGTGCAAAAAACAGTTACTCTCGACAGATTTGCAACAGCGCGGAGGCGACTCGAGCGGAATACTTGGATTTCTCATACGCGATATACGCCAAGAGATAAAAGCCGCAAAACGGCGAAGATGCGCCTTTTGCAATGAAATGGGCGCTAGTGTGTTCTGTGCCAAGTGCCGCATAATTTTCCATATGGGATGCGGATTCGAAAACCGTTGTGTCACCCATTTCTGTGATCAGTTCCCCAGCTTTTGTGAGGATTGTGCACCTCTGGACAGCTACAAACGTCAGCTGCTAGCAAATCCGCCAAAAAACGTCACCTGTGATATTTGCATGCAGACCATAACCATTTTTAATATCGCTAATATTACGTACGGCGATTGTTGCCGCAAGGGATTTGCTCATCGTACATGTATGCGCCGACATGCCCTCGCTTCGGGCTATTATTTACGTTGTCCTTGGTGTAGAGACAAGAAGTTTCACGACACAATTAAACTGCAGTCGGTCTATGTGCCGGATCGCGATGCCATCTGGGAGCAACAGCCGAACGCCTACCGTGAGCTGCATGAGAAACTATTACGGTGCGATCAGGCCGAGTGCATATGTCCCAAAGGTCGCAACTACAACAAGAACAGCTGGTCGATACAAGTATGCGTATTGTGTGCCGCCACGGGCGCCCACTTCAAATGCCGTGCGGGCATCCTGCGCTTGCCGAGCGCCAATACCGAGCAGCCTGAATTCAAATGCAGCTTTTGTAAAGAGGTAGAGAGTAAGCTGCAGAGTGTCAAATCCAACCAGACCATTCGCAACTGCAACAACAGGAGCAGTTGGGAAACCGCAGTCGAGCGTATCGATGCCTCATTCTACACAGTCAAAAAAAGATGCGAACCCGGTGTTGCCTTGGATGATGAGTCGCCAGAACAAACGGACGATGATGAAGGCTCGGGAAGTTCCACTGATGTCAACTGTATAACGGTTCTGCACACTCAGCAGTTGGCTCCCATTCGACCCTGTGAATCTGTTGCCGCCGAAACGCAGCTGTCGCAGTCGCCGCTCACATCATCCGTCATTGAGCTCCCGGATTCGCAACCATTGCTCAGTGGCGCACTGAAGCCGCCACTGTTGCTCCATCAATCCTTTACTAGTGATGATTACTTTTTTTTGATCGTCTATGAGTATGACGAACGACAGGTCGAGGCTTGCACTGGCACCTGTACTCTGCGCTTCGCACTAGACGATCCGCGACTTACTGATCGCTCTGAAGAGGCACTACAGCAGCTACAGGTGATCGAGTCGGATGTTTGGTTGCGTGACACTAATCGCGGCATTTACGACAAGATTGATCAATATACGAAATAGTGGAAACATTTTAACCATCATCATTCACAAAATAACTATTATTTTTATTAATAATCAATAAAATTAAAACAATAAAACAAAACATCTAATTTCTTCTCTGCGTTTGCGTCGTGCTGCGGAAATCAAAGAGTTTGGGAATCACGTCGCCGCATTTGGCGGATATTTTAATGTCAGCCAAGTGATCCGCACGCGTTTCTCCGATATTAACAATGGCCACGGGCAGTTTTAGATCCTTCATCTGCAGCACAATGCGATAGCCTGAGAAGACGAGCAAACTGGAACCGAGCACCAACAAGCCGTCGCTATCATAGACCATTTTGGCTATCGTGTCTAGACGCTGCCGCGGCACACAATCGCCGAAAAAAACAATTTCCGGCTTCAAGTCGCCTCCGCAGCTGGGACAAGCGGGAATTATGAAATTCTCGATATATTCAGTTGGTATTTCAACATCACCATCGGGGCGTATCATGTCGGGCGCATCCTTAAACGCCGGATTAAATGAGGTCAATATGCTCTGGAACTCATGACGATCTACGCGATAGTCACAGCTTAAACACTTGACCACATAACCGCTTCCATGCAGCTCCATCACATTCTTGCTGCCCGCCTTTGTGTGCAGTCGATCGACGTTCTGTGTGACCACTGCCTGAACGCGTGTTTCTCGTTCAAAGCGAGCCAGTGCATGATGAGTACCATTCGGTTGGATGGCCGAAAAATTGGGCCAACCAACAAAGTTGCGTGCCCAATAGCGTTTGCGCACGCTGGCCGACTTGATGAACTCCATGTGTTGGATGGGTTTGTGATTGGTGCGCGCGTAAAGGCCAACGCCCTCCGATCGATAGTCGGGTATGCCTAAAGTAGATTCGTTAATCACTTGCTGATTCTCTACCATATCTCCGACTGGCTAACCTGATTCTGTTGAGATACCCGCACCAGTAAGTACCAGAATATTTGGTTTCGACAGCAGAAAGTCTTCTAAGCGTTTTATGTCATCCTCCAGTACTGGTTTGTGCTGTGGCACATACTTTTGTTTTAAGATGCTGCGGCATCTCAGCAGTCCACCTATCCGCATTGTATAATTTTTCTTGAAACAACAAGCAAAACAAATTTACACAATAACAATTGGAATAACGTTCTAAAAACTATTGAAATCATTAGCAACACGACTACTTACTTTGATTTTGTTCAATTAAGAAGGTAACTATTTTGTTGGCGTATTTCTCAAACTAACAAAAAATTTTATTTGTTTGAGTGTCTTGTTTGTTTGTATAACAATGATCAGCTGATTATTGACATTCGGTTCATTTTGGAGCACTACACACCGTGCATCGCGTATATCGATAGTGTACACGAGAACATACGAACAAAAAAAAATTTAATAACGACTGCATTGTGAATATATCGCACGCATTTACGATAAGCGCAGCGCTACTCACGCTTTCTCATCTCTATGTAGCAGCGGCCGCAGTGGTGAAAATTTAAGAAATAGCAGCCCGTTTTTACGTGTAGTATTTTAATTGCATATGTATGGAAAAAGTTGCACTTTAAGAACGAAATTTGTGTCAGCACAGTTTATACAAATGTGGTGTGCATGAATGCGCACGCTCCGCGTTTGTTAGCGACGCGATCACATACATAGTAATCACATTCAATTTACTGCAAATATCGTACACGATTCACATTCTCGCTGCGTGTATCGTGTTTGTGTGTAAGCGCGCTGCGAGTGTGTGTATGTGTGTACGATTGTGTGCTTGTTGTGTATGTGCGTATGTGTATGAGTGTCGGCTTTAATTTGCACGCAGGCCAACAACACATATACAAATTATTATTTAGGAAAGAGGACATAGAATCATAATAGGAAAAAGGAAACATCATTAAAATGTCATATCCACCTCGGGCGCCGATGCCGCCATACATGAATCCATTGATAGCTCCGCCGCACGTAAGTCAGCTGCTCTGTCCCATTAATTTATCTTATTTATATTGTTTCTCCTTTCCCCATAGCCAATGGGCAACCCTCCACCACGAACTTACCGCAACTCGGCGACGATCAGCTCACAGCCAACAGTCTATCATAGACCGCCTGAGCCGCAGCCCCAATTTCGCGGTCCCGTCATTACCGTCTTTGTGGGAAACATAAGCGAGCGTGTGCCGGAGACGCTGCTTAAACGCATCCTAAACTCATGCGGCGTTGTCATCAACTGGAAGCGCGTCTCTACATTTGGATTCTGCGAATTCGAGTAAGCATAGTCCTTGCGGCTGCCACTACCCTTTGAGGAGGGTGGAATCTTTCTCGTCTAGTCTCATCTAAATCATGTTTTTTTGTGCTTGCAGTGGCCCAATTGCGGCAATGCGCGCTGTTCGTCTTTTGAGCGAACTGGAGATCGATGGCAAGAAGCTGGTAGCCAAAGTGGATGCCAAGAACAAAGTGCTCATCGAAGACTACAAAGAGAAGGAGTGCAAAAATGGCGAGGGCGGACCCAATGCCATGGACGAAAAGACTGAGGACGAGTGTGCAACCAGCCAGATGCACGATCTGCTCGAGGAGCACAAGCATGAGTTCGAGGGATTTGATGGCAGCAATCGTAACGATCTCTACGGCAGCACAGGTAGCAGTAATCGCAATAAGAAGGCACGCCGTGGCGAGGATGATCTTAAGATCAAATCGCTTAACGATAATGCATTGGAAGAGGAAAAGAGGAATCTGATAAGTAGTGAAATTGGTAAATTTCGCAAGCGGGCTGAGGCTGATGAGCACCGCAAGGAACTTGAAAAGGAGAAGGAAAAAGAGAAGCAGCTGGCCAGCAAGGAGAAGGAGAAGGAAAGAGAGCGTAAAAAGCAACGCGAAAGCGAACGGAAAACGTCCAGCAGCAACAGCACCAGCGGAGGAGGAGGCGTCAGCAGTGGCAGCAGCATCGCTGGAAAATCCACACCCGCAGTCGTAGCCGGCGACTCCGGTGGAGGCGGCGGCAGTGAAGTTGAAGAAATTGTCGAAATTAACGATAAAGATCCTCCTGTTGTTGTCGCCAAGGAGACGGGCAGTAGTCGCAGTCGCAAGGAGTCTGTTGTCACCATTGATGAATCGCCAGTGCGCAAGGAACACAAGGAACGCCTCAGCGATAGCTCCAAAGATAATAGAAGACGTCGCTCCAAATCGCGCACCAAGGAACGCGATCGTGAGCGTGAGAGGGAGCGTGACCGTGACCGAGAGCGCGAAATATTGCGTGAGCGTGAGATGCGCGAACTGCGCGACAAGGAGCGTGAACGGGAACGTGATCGGGAGCGAGAACGTGAGCGGGATCGAGAGCGTGAAAGGGAGCGGGAGTTACGCGAACGTGACAGAGAGCGGGAACGGGAACGTGAGCGCGAGGAGAAGATTATCAAGCCGGTGCGTGATGCTAAACGCGAGAAGGAAATGGAGGAGGAGAGTCGTGAGCGTAAAAAGGCCGAAAAGAAAGCACGCGAAAAGGAGGCCGCCTACCAGGAGCGTCTCAGCAACTGGGAGATTCGTGAGAAGCGCAAGGCTAAGGAAAATGAGAAGGTAGAGACACGAAAGGATATTTACCTCTCTGAATTTTTGTACTAATATATCTTCCCCTTTGCAGTATCGCCTGAAGGAGCTGGTGCGCCAAGAGGAGCGCGAAAAAGATGCAAAGCGACTGAAAGAGTTCGTCGAAGATTACGACGACGAGCGCGATGATGCGCTATATTATCGGGGACGCGAGCTGCAGCAACGTCTGGCGGAGCGCGTGCGCGAGGCAGATGCCGATTCCAAGGATCGCGAAAAGGAGGCCGACGAATTGGCCGAACTGAAGAATAAGATATTTAGCGGAGAGTTCGAGAACCCGTCGCAGGAATACGAGAAAGCACGTCGCGAAATCGAAAAGCTCTATGAACCGCGCATATTGATCAATGTTAATCTGGAGTCAGCGCAGCGTCGCGAACAGGAACAGCTGCCTGGGCAGCAACAAGAACAGGATCGTCGTAAGCATCAGCAACAGCCCATGGCCGATGCCTTTGATATTCTGGAGAGTGATGCAATTGCAGCCGGTGTTGGCGTTTCATCGGTGCCGGGTGCTCCTCCCTCTGAGGATTCCCTATCGACAAATGATGATCGCGCCTCCATGGCGGATACGGTATCCAACGCCAGTTGCTATTCGCATCTCAAGAACAGCAACAATAATAATATAAACAATAACAACAATAATCAATCGGCTGAAAGCGTTAGTAGACAGAACAGTGAGTCCAGAGATTCATTGTCCCACATTCTCACTCCCACAATGATGGAAAGTGATCACGGGGGTGGTTCTAGTGGTGGTGCCGCCGCCTCTGCAGCAGCTGATGCCGCCTCCTCCGCAACACCGCCCATGAGCATGCCGCTCATCTCGCTGACGCTTGGCAATAATCTCAAAAAGAAGAAGATTGAGGCAACCGGTGTCTTTGTGAACGATGACGACAACGATGAGAATATCAATCCCAAGAAGCGTAAACTAGTGCCGTTAGGTGAGTACAAATTGCTCTGAGAGCGTTTGCAAGAGCCAAGCAGAAGGCGTGGTGAAATTCTGAAGTTAACTCACCAAAAAGCACACAGAAGTAAGAAAGACAATACAGAGAGCGCTTGTGTTGCGTGCACTCTGCTTAATTTAACACTATCCAAATATGTCACACCGCAATGTAATGCGCGTAAATAACATTCTACTGGCTTGTTTCATTTTACAGACTACGATGACAATGTTAGCAACAGCACAACAAGCGCCTCTGCGTCGGCTGCGGAGCGTCATAGTACTGCTGTATCAGCGGCAACCGCTGCTGCCGCTGCCGTCAGCCAGAAAATAGCCAATGCCGGTGGCAGCAGTAGTGGTGTTGGTACAGGTGCTGGAGGATCTGGCTCAACTTCCTCTGGCAGTGGCGGAAGTGCCGGTGGCAAGGGGGGCAGCAGTAGCAGCGGCAGCGGCAAACATGGCAACAGCGGCAACAACAGCAGCAGCAACAACAACAACAACAACAACAGCAGCAACAATAGCAAACACCACGGTAAGAATGATGCAGCTGCATCTGCGGGCAGCGCAGATGCTGCCGCGACAAACACCAAAAAGGATGAAAATGGTGCAAAGGTGCACGATGAAAAACGGCGGCATATAAAAAGCATTATTGACAGGATACCCACACAAAAGGAGGAGCTATTTAATTATAAGCTTGATCGCAACGAGATCGACAGCGGTCTAATGGAACGCAAAATACGTCCATGGATAAATAAGAAAATCATTGAATATATCGGTGAGCCGGAGCCAACGTTAGTGGACTTTATCTGCTCAAAAGTGTTGGCCGGCAGTCCGCCCCAGAGCATACTGGATGATGTGCAAATGGTAAGTAATTAGTGGATCCCTCCACGATATTGATTTTGATAAGGTACTCAAATATTATTTTTCACTGTTTGCTTGCAGGTGTTGGATGAGGAGGCTGAGGTGTTTGTGGTGAAAATGTGGCGCCTGCTTATCTACGAATTGGATGCCAAGAAGAGTGGCATCGCCAGCAAATAGAGATGGACCAGTGACCGACCAAACCATGCCAGGCAAAGGAAGCCATATCTTTTGGGCGAATGGGCAGAGAGAAATTGCTGTATTTTAAGTTACATTTGTAATGCCTAGACTCTATTCAGAAAACACTACTAAAAAACATATGAAAAACAACAAGAAGTGCACTAAATAATTATTATTAAAGTGTGTAAATATACAGGGCGAATATGCTAGGAATTGTTTCCTTACGAAGCATCGCTTTAGCCCTTCACCCATTTTCGACGTCAGTTAGCACCCCGTTTTAGCGATAGGGATAATAGCAACAAATAATTCATCGATAATGTAAATACACTCACAAAATACCCTCACAAAGCAAAAACAACAAAAACACTTAATGCCAATCACAACAAAAGAAAGAATAAACAAAAAGGAATACAATAGTCGTACGTACACGTCTTCGTGTACAATAACTATAAAAAAAATTGTTCTTTTTTCTCATTTTTTTTGTAAAAAAATTCATGACTTGAAAACAGAAAATGTCTTCATTAAAATAAAAGAAAACTACAAATCAAACAAAAAAAAACTGAAATTTTTGTTTTAGTGCGATAGATCATCTAGAGTGAAATCAAAGTATCATGCTACTCTTTCTATCTCGCTTTAATTGGTAAAAAACACGGTTGGGTGTATTATTGGGGTAAATTATATTTACAGTTAAGGTACAAGTAAACATTGTGGTTGTTGTTGTGTCGCTTACCAAACCGAATCGCGTTTCATGCTGGAAACTCCTATTACAAGGATATGACGTGAGAAAGCATATTGGAGTAGGCGACTTTATATGCTAATGATATTTGAAACTCTTAAATAAATACACACTAGAAATTTGACAAAATTTTGCTTCGGTATGGCCCAAAAAGCGCGAAGCACGTCAACAATAACACGTCGATCCGGCCGCATCCACATCCTGGATATTGTCTATGGTCATCCCGTTGGAGTCGCTACCGCTGCCAAAATGTTCCGAGGAAACAATCTACGAGATGAAACAAATCAATTAGCGATGATAATGGCAAAAAGAGAAAGAGTGCTTTACCTTCTCTACAATCTCCTTAAAAGCTTCGCTCACGAATTGATCGCACTTGGCCGATGTCTCGATGAAGTGTGCACGATGCTTTCGGGCAAACTTGCGACCTTCGTCGCGATCCACAACGCGTTGTTTGTCGATCTTGTTTCCCACCACAATAATAGCAATGTTGGAATTGTCACTGTAACTATTCAATTCGGCCAACCATGTTTCCAATTTGACCAGCGAGTCTCGGTTTGTAATATCGTAGACGAGTATGGCGCCCAGCGCCTTGCGATAGAAACTCGGAGTTAGGCTTCGAAAGCGCTCGGCTCCGGCTGTGTCCCACAGTGCCACTTTGTAGTCAATGTTATCCACAGTCATGACGGCGCTTTTAAAGTCCATACCAATTGTGACGTCATGATTGTCATCGAATTTGTTCTCAACAAAACGACGTACCAGGCTAAAACCGAAATAGAAGCAATGTAATAAAGGTATAAGAACATTGTGCTTAAAATAATGTGTAAGTCTGATTACACCATGCCAATCTCTATTTACGTATTGTTTACATATATTTGGCGTGTGTGTGTGTGTGTGTGTCGCGTATGTAGAAAAATACGCAATTGAAAATACATACAAAAAATTGAAATGCGTCAGCTTCCACTACTTGCCTTGATTTGCCAACGCCGCTTTCTCCAATCACTAGGAGTTTAATTGCTCTATTTTCCATATTTATTTTACTGTTATTTTTTAAAATATTGCTTTCCTATTGTATCTAGTAAATGCATTTACGATTCAGTTTAAATTGCGGAATTCCTTATGTTGTGCGGGGGCTGTGGTTGGATTCATTGGCGTTGCCATATTTTCAATACATCAGCATTTAACAGAATTCCTGTCATGTTAACATTAGTTGTGGCAGTGCTGAGTAACACGGCAAGTGTTGTAAAATCGCAAAACTGTCATTGGTTTGTTTTCATGCTTCATCCCTCGTTCTGTTGTGCGGCCCTAGTTCTTTCTTTTTTGACGTGACCAGCGAGAAAAATGGTTGGTACAGAAATATGCGTGAATTTAAATTCGTAAAAATAAAACACATCCGTACATGAAATATCAAAGAAATATGTAAAATATTAAACGGATTGTGCATACATTGTGTGTGAAATAATATTTTTTTTGTGTGCATTAAAATGAAATTGAATTCTAAACTAAAGTGTTTGCGAATATCTCTTGTTGTTTTTTCTCCAGGTGAAGGTTAAGTGCTCCGAGTTGAGAACCAAGGACAAGAAGGAGCTCACCAAGCAATTGGATGAGCTCAAGAATGAGCTGCTCAATCTGCGTGTGGCTAAAGTCACCGGCGGAGCACCATCCAAGCTCTCCAAGATGTAAGTCGACAAACTGCCAAACAAAAACATCAACAGTTAGCTGTGTGGAACCAACCAATTGGACTAATTATTGTTATCTTTTTGCAGCCGCGTTGTACGCAAGTCCATCGCTCGCGTCTACATTGTGATGCACCAGAAGCAGAAGGAGAATCTGCGCAAGGTGTTCAAGAACAAGAAGTACAAGCCTTTGGATCTGCGCAAAAAGAAGACCCGTGCTATTCGCAAGGCTCTGTCTTCGCGCGATGCCAACCGCAAGACGCTTAAGGAAATCCGCAAGCGTTCCATCTTCCCACAACGCAAATTCGCCGTCAAGGCATAAATGGAAGAACCCCAATGGCGGCAACAATAATTCACTTCACACCTTTCGTGTGTGTGTTTTATGTTGTTACTAAATCTAATAGTGTGCGTTAAGAATTCTCCTGAAAGAAAAGCGAAAGGAATAAGAAATAAACCATTTTTTTTAAATGTGAACCATGTGTATGTATATTGTGTCTATGGAACTAGAGTGCGCGTGTTCTCGATATAAGCGAAGTCGGAAAATAGGAGAACGAGTATCAAGCTCAGATACTTACAAACGTATGCATATCTTAATACCTCGGTGTGTAAGATTTGACTCGATCAAACATAGGCCTAGCTTGGGCTCGAAGTGGGCAAAGATTTATAATTTATTAACACCATTTGACAGCCATCTCAGTTGGCATATTATTGTCCTGCCATTGTTTTTATGGTTATAAATCTGTTCATTGTTATTAAAGTCTAGTCCGGGTTCACTTATATTCAAAACGTTTTGATAATATCCAAAATATTTTTTCAACTATTTATATATATTTTCTAAAAAAAAAATGGCCAAGAACGTATTTTCGACAAGTGCTTCAACAGAACGTTGGTCACGCCACGAGATGCTCTCGTGGGTAAATAACCAAATGCAGTCGGAGTTCACCAAGATCGAGGAACTCTGTACTGGTGAGTGACCAATCTGACGTTCCTCACACTAATCACCGCAATCTATATACATACATGTATTGTGGTCTCTTCTGTTGGCAGGCGCTGCATATTGCCAGTTTATGGATATGTTATTTCCCAACTCAATTCCCATTAAACGTATCAAATTTCGTGCCAATCAGGAACATGAGTTCATACACAATTTTAAGCTCCTTCAGGCCAGTTTCCAGAAGAAGTCAGTACGCAAGGAGATCCCTATTGAGCGACTGATCAAGGGTCGCTTTCAAGATAATTTAGAATTCCTTCAATGGTTTCGCAAATTCTTCTACGCCAACCAAACATGCAAGTCATACGATGCCCTTGCCGTGCGCGACGGCATGTCCATGGGATATGGTCCGAGTCTGATGAAGGGCTGCGGAGGCGGCAATCCAAGCACCAGCATCTGTAGGATTAATTCAGAGCCGCCGCGAGCTGTTAATACGCGAATGCTTACTTTCGTGAGCAATTCGAGCCCCATTATGATTTCGAATAGTGATGCTGCAAATAAGAATCAATCTCAGATCCGGGCTATGCAACTGAAGCTGGAAAGTACAGAGCAGGAGCGCGACTTTTACTTGTCAAAGATAAATGATGTTAAGGCATTATGCGTGGAGTTCAGGGACGATAACATATTAATTGACAACATTCTCAAGATTATCGATAAAACTGGGCCAATAAAAGCTGCTGGGCAAGATTTTGAAGATAAGTACGTAAGGAATATTTGACAATTAGCAGTGGGTACAAAATATCCACGAACTCGGACGATGACTTATGTTCTATTCGTTGTTCTCGTATCGTTTTTCATTATTTTTTTTTCTAAATTTACATCAACAAAAACCACCAATACGCCAATATCTACCTCATATTCCTCAAATGTAAATTAGGCAAACAATGTGTAGAAAATAATAAAACATCTAGTGCTTTAGTTTATCAAGCGATGAATATCGATATTAGCAATAATCGAATTTCTTGCAAGAGAGCGCACCGATGTGAATGCCACCCTATTAAATTAAAAAAAAACCCAGCTTTGTTGTTTTTATCGTCAATTTAATAAGATTACTACGTTTTGTTTTTTTTTTTTCGCTTAGTTTTGCATTCGCATATAATTAATATATATATTTATTTATATATAAATTAGGAAAAAATTAATATTATTAATAAGTAGTGTATTGTGTATTGCAAAATTGTTTGAATACAAAAAGACTCATACTGAATATGTTTGGCACATTTGGTTGATACTATTCTTCTGAACAGCGTGAAACAATGGCGTGCTGCGAATAACGCCCGATAATTCCTTTGAGTTTTTGCTTTGGTGATAGTTTCTACTTGGCATCGGTGACAACGGTTCGCCCCAGAATTTGAGCAAAGCGAATATCTTATAATAGGCAACTCTATAAGTGAAAAATGTTAAATGTTAGTTTCGATATCACTTGTAGTCTGCAGATCGATAGATAACAGTAAGTGGCGCCACAACCGATATGCTGATCGAGATTAAAGCTTACCTGTAATTTCGATTGCTGGCCGCATAGATAATCGGATTAATGACACTGGACGCCCATGCCATAACCGAGGCAATGATATGCAGCCAGGGATACGATGTATTGCGCTCGTCATCCACCACATTGGCCAGCATTAGCGGAAGAAAGCAGACGAGGAAGCACAGGAATATGGTGACCATCATCACAGTGAGGCGATTATCCTCGCGCACTTTACGCGTACTCGTTGTGGTCACATACGAGCCGGAAGCGGAAGCCGTCTTGCCAGCCGCGGCCGCGGCACCAATTTGAAAATTATCATGACTACGTATCTTCTTCTTCTGATGGAGCACAGTTATATAGATGCATGAATATGAAATGATGATTACCAGGCATGGCAACAGGAAACCGATAAGGAAGAGTGTCTTCTTTATTGATTTTCCCTCCTTTTTAAGTATTGTGCATGAGAAGGTCGCCTCATCGAGGCCCATCTCACCCCAGATACCCAAGATAGGTGGCAGCTGTAAATACATGATATAATCAGGACAAACGTACATGGAAATGGTATAAAAATTTTCATTTACCAGCAGGAGAAAAGATACGGCCCAAACAAAGACCAGTTGCAGCGTAGTGAATTTCGGCCTGTAGATTTGCGAGTATCTGCTATGGCATGCGATGAGTATATACCTATTGGGAGACCATAGATACAGAATTTTATGCGACTGAAAGTTATCCTTGGCCTACCTGTTAAGTGTAATGCCCACCATGCTTAGTAATGAGACGGCTACATTACCATAGAAGATGACGGGGAAAATCTTGCACAAGGTGCTGCCAAAAGTCCAACTCTGTGGCGAGAAATAAGACAAAAGGATTAATAACTAATTGGCATGGCCAGGAGCGACTTTATAGCGAATTTATATCCGCTTGCCGTAAGGGTCGCTTTCATACGCACCTCCTGAAAGAAACGCACGGCAGTCAGGGGCAGGCTGAAGGAGCAGAAGAGCAGATCCGATATACTGAGCGATATGACGAACGCGGTCGTCGCATGTTCTCGTATCGTCGGACTTTTCAGTAGAGCTAGCAGCGTAATCAGATTGCCTGCAATATTAATAATGCACATATTTAAATATCACAGAATTGCGTGCGTACGGTGTGGGTACGGGGTGATTTTTAGTGGAAAACTTACCGAATATGCCGATGGTCGCAAAGACACAGGCACTGATGGCAGCGAAAAGCGTTGCGGAATGCGGGTATATAGACTGTGTGGGGGCATCCATGCTGCAAAGCGGAACACAGACAGAGATATACATACGAATATGGTATGAATAAATAAAAATTAAAATAACAATTTTCAACGTATTAGCTAAACGAAATGCTTCACTGAAAGTGCATTTTATATGTTGTATTCATTGTGTGAAATGTGAAATGCTTAAACGAAAACAATTTCCAATTAAAGTAGTTTCTCGAATGCTCAACATATGATACCCTGGAAACTGGAAAATGTCTTCGCGCAAGGAAAAACAATCTTTTCTGTTACAAAAATTCATACACACACACAATACACAATTATCTCTTTCATTTTTGTTCGTAAAACTTTTCGATAGTTGGAGACAGTTCTTAATCAATTCTTTGCTTCTCTCTTTCTGAGTGTTCCAAATTGTTATCATGTAAATTATTCGATTCATGTCCCAAGGCGCAGCTAGTTATCAGTTTCGGAGCCGAGGATTTCATGTAAAATAGGTTTTCTCGTATATTTTTTTTATGAGCAATGCAATTGGTTCCGTACAGAACTCGCTTGCGATAAGGCGCGACCAAGTAAAGGTCAGCCAGGAAAGCAGCAAAAAAAAAAACACTTGACACACCTTAAAGAGGGCGCTGAACGTTTATTTAAAAAACGTATCGAATTATTTAATTGCTTCTATTTTCTTTAGTATTTCCTTTGGGTTCCCAAAAACCTGCTTCTAACACATGTTGAGGGAAAGCGAACTTGATACCGTACTTGGCCGTACGCGCCGACGCTCGACATCGAAATGTTGCAAGCCCAGAAAATATCATAGCAGAGCGATGAAATATTTCAATTAAGCTTTGTTTTTTTTTTTTTTTTTTAATTTCGTTTCGTTTTCGTTTCAATGCGGTTCCGTTGGGATCTGCTTTACCCTTATTGCCGGAGGGTTACGCTGTGCGTGCATGCGTATGAGATATGAGAAATTCGCGCATTTATTTATCTATTCCATGATAATCGAGCTATTGGCAAAGCCTTAAGTATGAAATTTGTTATATATATCGACTTAGTTAGTAACTATCATAGAGAGCATACTTCAAGAAAATGCCAATGTTCATTCGGCGATTTTAGGGTATATCCAGTTCTATATGATCGAATTTCAAACATCTCGGGTATATGACATTTTCATGCTGTTGGGTGCGTTTTATCCACGCTGATAACATCAACTCTGGCAGGTCGCACAGCGTCGAAATGTTTTGCATACACACAATTTCATTTATTTAATCACTTTTTATTTGCATTTTATGCTCTCGCTCCTTGTTGTTGTTGTTGTCTCGTTTTCATTTTTATTTGGATCGGTTAAATTGAAAAGCGCCTTGTTACGCATTTAACGCGGTTTCCGGCGACTCTCCCCTCGCAGTGACCCCTGCCCGCTTCCTCTCCTACTACGCCTATGCCAAGCGCACGCACACGCACACACACACACACACACACATATGCAGTTGCAGTTAAAGAACAATGAAATGGTCTTGCAACACACAGACACCCACCCCTCTCTCTCTCCCTCTCTCTAATTCCTACTATGCTCCCCAGCTCTGCATTCGCTTAAGGGACTGCCCCGGCCACCTACGCCCATGGCAAATGGTTCTCTGTGCTGCCAGCGGAGTTTTTAGGCTCTGTTTGGATTCGGGGTAAATGCGGCCCGCTTTCATGCATGATCAACATGTGTGTGCGTGTGTTTGTGTGTGTATTTGATTGCGCTCCTCTTTATGTTGTTGTCGTTTGTTGCTGTTGTCTTTGCCTTGTGATTTGGGGAGGGAATGACACAAAAATTGAAATCCGAATATGCACATTTCATGCTTCCCCCTCCCCCTCCCCCACCGACCCTCCTTCACACACACACACACACTCAGTGAGAGAATCTTCCCCCATCTGCTGTGATCGTGTCCCCTCATGCTCTTGGTATCAGAGATAAGTCCGCTTACGCATGGATACACAAACTTTATATGGATGTATGTTTAAGTATCTGCCCCGTCTATAAGACTATATTTTCCCCAACAAAAGAGGGACGGAATTGTAGGCAGTTTTTATGTGCACTTCGCATACTTTTGGGGTGGCTCCATTATGCGAGGGTCACTCCAAAAATCGACACTCAAACTATATGAAATTTAAGTGATATATAATCATGTTTAGACTGTTCTTAGTTATGGGGAATATGGAAATATGTTATATGTATCGTTTTTCAGTATCATCTGGCTATGAGTATATTAAAATAGAGCACGGAAGTAATTATTATAATAGTTTTCAGCATTTACTAATACGGAATAATATAATTTATACTTATTATTTTTTTGAATATTAGCTATTGTAAAATAAATAAAAATATCCGATTTTTTTATTTGTATATTCGAAGTTGGTTATACGTATTCGTAATTCTTCTAACCACCCTCGCTTTATCCCGCCGAAGCGTCGCTGCTGTTATAAGCTTGTTGTTTACACGCTGTCGTCTTATCTACGTTGGCTCAATTGATTTCTGAATTTAAATACTCCTCGAATCGACAAAACCTCAATCGATCATGACGAAATCCATAAAAACCAAAGCCAAAGTCATCAAGTTGTGTCAAGCAAACTGAACCGAGTCTTGGCATCAGCAATATTTATTAAAAAAAAAAATGAAAAAATATGAAAAAAAAAAACGTTACCTTCAAGATATCGAAGATTTAATACCCTGGCAGTTTATGGCAAAAATTAGCATGGTTTGTTCATATAAAATATGACCTTCTTACCAAATTCATATACCCTATGCAAGGGCATTAAATTTAAAATTTTGTGTCAAGTTGAAAGAGAAAGGGGCAGATAAAGCTGCGCGCTGACTAATCGAAATTGTAAACCCAAGCTTAAAAAATGCTAAATATTACTAAAATGTTTGTATTATTATTATTTTATGCACCGGAACAGAAGCACGAATTCGTTTGGCATGACGTGTAGCGGGCTTTTTATTTGTTCGTTAGTATTATCATAATGAATGGAATTGAATGAGTCGAGCTTCAGGCCCCAATGCATTTGGTGGTAGCAGCAGCAAGACAAAAGCTGTTTCCCAGTTCGGGTTGGATGAATCATCGACAAAGCCAGACCTCGGTCAAAAAACAAATAAACAACAGCAACAGCGCAGACATAACTGCCTGCTATGAGACACCTTCGAGCAGGAGTAGCACAAAAACACAGGCTGTCAGCTAAGTCACTGCCTCGCAGACAGGAGTAAATTCGCCAACAATAACAATTGTAGGCGCATCAGGTTGTCTGCTATGGCACTCAATAGTAGCAGGAGCTGCAGCAAATAATCAGGCGAATACAAAAACAAAAAGTAAACACGCGAAATGAAAAAATTGAAACAACAGCAAAGAGTATGAAATGAGCGAAGATGAATGTGAATTCGTTTTGGGTACGATAAAAGTGGTTTTTGTTGTGTGTGTGTGTGACAAATTCCCTCTCGTGTTTGCGTGTGTGTGTGAGTTTGTGTGTGTATTAGCTGCTTCGGCTGCTGTTGATCTCTGCGACGTTTTGGCTGCCAGCGAGGGAGAACGAACGAGAGAGCAGATAGAGGGTGGGAAACGGAATGCAGCCGAATGCAGCAGGCAAACAGCCGTTTGTTCTTTATCATTGGAATAACAACAACAACTGCATGCGCAATGTTTCAAATTATATTTTGAAGCCACATATGCACACACACACACGCATAGCATACGCATCGCGCTCACGCACACACAAAGCCAGTGACTGACTTGACTTTACACATATTATTAACTGGTTTCGATTTGCTTACCCGTTTAGCGTTTTAATAATTAGCCACAGTTGTATGAAGTTAGTTATGAGGATTTATAGAATTCTTATTATTGAAAACAATATTGAGTTGCAGTAATTGCATTTTGTAATGCCACCCCGTCCTCGTTAAAAAAAAAAAAACTGAACACAATCACAGCTTAAACAAAAAATGTAATCACATACAAGAAAATTGTTGTTTATATGTTATTCGAAATCGAAGTCGGCTAAGCAGGCGGACCAGGCATTGTTTATTGAGACTCTCGACTTTGCTCCAGATGATCGGTAACGCGTTAATTATTAAAACAAATAACGGTTGCAGCCACTTTTGTTGTCAACAAACGATCATTTAAAATCTCTTTTAGCGATGAATGAAACACGTCCGAATCTAGCGGCGAAACAAAAACAAATGATGTTGGCGCAATGTTAATGTTAAGCTGCTGTTCTACTCAATTGCCACTGTTAACTCATATGTGCGATCGATAACACAACATCGAATAATTAGCTGAATCCACATTTATCACAGCCGACTTCATGTTAACGGCAAATTCACAGTGCCATTTTGAGTTGAATTTGTATTTCTGGATAACGGCTAAAAACTCTTTTATTTTTAAAAATCAGATGCATGATAATAATTAATTACTTATCTTTTGAGCACGAGCTGACTTGTACACCAAAAAAATTGACACCACAAATACACAAAAAATACAAAATCTCAAAGAAAAACGGAAGTGATTGTTATCCTGGAGCATAAGCTGAAAGTAAGTGGTCATCTGGTTTGCATAGACCATTATATTGTCTAGAGAAAAAAAAAACACTCGCAATCAGTATGGTAAGACAATTGCCACAACCAGTTTTACATATTTATCTCCCACATCCTGTGAATGTAACGTGTTTTTATTATTTTTAGGATGTTTTTATTTATTTTTACATTTACTTCGCAGTCTGGTTTCAATTACTCGAAAAAGCTTTTCACACACATTAAAAAAATATTAATGAGTAAGTATATTAATGGGTAAAATGCATCCATTCGTTTTCGGTCGGTATAAACTCGGAGCAAATTTTCATGTTTATTTGGCAGACTGTCAGGAAATCGTTGTAAATTAACCCTGGCTCGTATGCATAGTCATTTACTTACATGTGTTTTTGCCACTGGTGGGACTAGTGGGCGACGGCTAACCAAAAGAAATTAAAAGGATAATTCATAAAACGTTTGTTTTTTTTTATATTTACTTTCAGAAAATACGCAGCGTATTTGCACATATTTTCATGAAAATGAATACCGTTAAACACTTGTGGACACGTCTCATATGGACGGGTCGCACTGTACTTAAGGCGTTCATCTGTGAAACAAGTTAGACTAATCGCACCAATTAATTTTGGAATGAAGCAGGTTACTCGTAATCCATTCAGCTCAGCTGAAGTTGACGAGACGACAAGCACAGACACATCCCCGAGACGAGAGGAGGTTCGGGCATCCGCATCCAGTCTGTCAGACAAAAATGCGATCAAATATTATTTATGAGGTGGAAACGAGCTGTAACGCGAAAACTCGAATCTCAACCCGCACTCGTAGCCGTACCCGGAACCCCGGACAACTAACCCACCTAACGACCTTCTACACTTTACACCCATACAAATATCTTTACTTATACATATGTAAATAATGTCGGAAAATTAGTTAATCTGGCCCGAAGCTGATTTTGTGAGAAAACAAGATTATAGTGCTGCCTGTCGATATATACGTAATTTTTAAAATTTCTCACTTCATAATTACTATTTTAATTTGTTTGCTAACGGATATTGTGTTAACAATTTGTTATTAAAATTTGCATATAATTTTGCAGTTGGCCCGGCGCAATGACACTTTGATTAAACTTCAACTCAAAATTACCATGTACGCCCACACTATGCCTTGCACAGTGGGCAGAATTGCTGAATTTTCGCACAAACTTATTGTAATGTTATTTAGTGTTTGTTGATTAATGTTCAAATAAATAATTGAAAGCAATAAGAATTAATCAAACTAAGTACTTATTTCCCTTCAATGTTAGTTAACATTGTGCATTGAGATTGATTCCACAGTGATGGGCAATTAAATGCTCATTAGGGCACTGACAGCGCCAAAATGCGATAACAATCGATCGACTTTCATTCAAGGCGATTCGTTGTAATCGTCGCCGGGTAAATTTGAATGACTGGCACAACTTGCGTTGCATTAGAATGCGACAGTCATGTTGTCGATGCGCAGGGAAATACTTCGATTGCGTCAACGGCGACAACGGCTGCAGAAACAACTGAGGCACCACGGCGGAATATGGCTAGAGCAATTGCAATATCATAATTCCGGATGGCAGGGTAAGATACTGTACAGCAAACGATAAAGCCATAAACAAATCGACGCCATTTTTTATTGCAGCAAAACAAAGAAGTGACAAAAGACGCGACAGTTTCCTGCAAAACAACAGCTTTCACAAGGCGATTGCGCCAGGTGAGCACCCGCTTAAAGCACCGCATGAGTGCCCAATAAGCTGTGTGTGTGCCTTGCTTGCCTCTTGTAGTGCTCACCGTGGCGCAGTGTTTCAGCCTGATGCCTGTGCAGGGAATCTGGGGGACGTCGGTGAAGGAGCTGCACTTTACGTGGCGCAACTGCCGTGCCTGGTATAGCGTGTTCTGCATATGCATCACCTCGCTGGACACACTTCTCGCCATCAACATGGCCGCACACAGCCTGCTGGATGTGCGCAGTGTGGGTGAGATCCTAGTGGCGACTTGTGCTGCTCTAAATCTCAAATCTCAAATATCTATTCAATCTCTAATCTCAGAACCCATTGTATTCCATGCGAGCAATCTTCTGGGCGCCTACCGCTTCCTGCAGCTGGCACGGCAGTGGCCCGCACTAATGGCACGCTGGGCCGAGGTGGAGCAGCAGTTGCACCGCTACGAGAACTGGACACAGCGTGAGCAGTTGCCGCGACGCGTACGGCAGGTTGCCTTCATGATGCTGATGCTGTCGCTGAGTTAAGTAGTGTTCGGCTTGAGGCATAGCTTGAGTATGCATTGAATCCCTCTGACCTATTTGTTTCTTGCCTGCAGTGGAACACCTACTGAGCATCATATCCGCTGTGTATCATGACATTTGTCCCAAGCGCACGGATCCCGTCGAGTCGTATCTGTATGGTGTCGGCCTGCAGCTATTCCAGGTGTTTTCATATTCCAATTGGCTGGGCTGGCTGGGAAAGATTCAGAATGTACTGCTCACCTTTATCTGGAGCTACACCGATATATTTCTGATGATCATTGGCATCGGATTGAGTGAACTGTTTACTCGACTCACACGCCAGCTACGTCAGCTCGTGCAACAGGTGCGTGAATGCGGATTCCAGCAGTCACGTTTCACATATCACATTCCACATATCTAATTAATTCGCTTTCATTCATGCAGCCAATGCCCGAGATGTTTTGGACATACGCACGCACACGCTATAACTCCATTGTGGAGCTGATCCTGGTTATGGACGATGCCGTGTCGGGCCTGATGCTCATCTCATTTGGTAGTAATTTGTATTTTGTGTGCCTGCAGCTGCTCAAGAGCATCAAGTGAGTGAGTCGATGAAGGATGAGTTGAATCAATCACATTATCGGAACTTACTTGCTCTTTACCTTCTCTGTGCCCCTGCAGCACGATGCCATCGGCTGTGCATTCAGTTTACTTTTACTTTTCGATGTCATTCCTTATCGGTCGCTCCCTGGCCGTGCTCCTGTTCGTCTCGTCCGTCAATGATCGAGCTCGCGAACCGTTGCATCTGCTGCGGCACGTGCCGCAAGACGTTTACACCGATGAAGTGTCCCGTTTTGCCAGCGAACTTGCAACGAACACAGTGGCACTAAGCGGACTGCGATTTTTCAGCATTACCAGGAAACTATTTCTAGCGGTATGTTGAGAAGTCGACGTTGGCGTTGATTGATTGCTGCCAAGTGCGGTCCCAGTAGCGGTCCAAGCGCGTGTGTTGCATGTGTCATTAATTGGTTGCAGGTCACCGGCAGCATTGTTACCTATGAGCTAGTGCTTATACAGTTCCACGAGGATCAAAAATCATGGGACTGCGAGGCGCAGCACTCAATGAACTGAAGAGTGGAGTGGAAGTATACCCTGCTACAAAGGAGACAACGGCTGGCAGGTATCCACATATGTATATAGAACAAGTATTTGTTTTTTATTTATAAATATTTACAGGGCTCGTCGAATTAAGGGTATACCCTGTCGTTTTCTAAATTCAAATAAATGTAGTACTGATTGTGCTGTGGAGCGGAGCTAAAACAACAGGTATGTCTACATATAAATATATAAATAGACAACAATAATGATTCTTATACTTTCTCTACCTGCAGGCAAACAAAATAATGTGTACGATATCTTCAGTTCAATAACATATATAATTATAGACGTAGTTTATAAGCTAACACATAGCTTTGCATGCCTTATAATGCTTTGCCGAGTTTGTGATTTTTGGTAGCACAGCATGCCCCATGTTTGCGGCTTATTACTGAGTATATGGCATAAGTAAACAACATTTCGTGGTGCGATGGAGAGGCGGCAACCAGTTTGGTCGGCGTTCGGCTGCAATCGCAGCTTATTGTGATGCAATCAGTGCGGCCTTAAATGGCGCAAGCGAATAGGCATTGCCCGTCCGTCTGGCCACATCGCACTGTCCATCTGTCCTCCTGTCCTCATGTCCATCCGTCCTCGTCGTCTGTCTGGCTTCCTAATCATGGCAAAATGCGCGCTGAGCGCACTGATCCAGCGCACTGAACCAGTTGACCAAATGCCAATGCCAGGCAAGGAATAAGCCTGGCCAGCTTGCTGAGCTGCCTGTTAGCCAGCCAGCCAGCCAGCCTGCATGGCACTTCCGGCCTGCAGTGCAATGTGCTGCATGTAACCCAATTCGAATCCCACTCGGCTGGCATATATAAACCAGTGCAGGCGGCACAGTGCATCGCAGACACAGCTTGTGCATCCACAAAGACACACAGACATATCATGCTCGGACACTGGAGTAACAGTCGATCGGGAAACGTTTTGGCGGTTGGCAGCATCCTTGGCATCCTATGCCTGGCCAGCCTGAGTAGTGCCCAGTATTTCCATCCAGATCGGGCGCAGCGTTCGCTCTTTAACTCTGGATGGAACAGCGGCTGGAGTTCGGGTCCTCCAGTGCACAGTCACAGCTTCGATTTCTCACCACGTCCCAATCACATCACCAAGGAGGAGGTACTGGCGTTGCTCGCTGCCTGGAAGGCGGAAAACAAGCCAAAACCTACACCTGCACCGGAGCCAGAGCCAGAGCCTGAGCCAGAACCAGAGGCCGATCCGGAGCCTGAACCAGAACCGGAGGCACCGGCGCCGGAACCTGCACCAGCACCAGCACCAGCTCCAGAACCAGCACCGGCAGGACCACCACCTGGTGTCCCGCTGACCGTTTCGCTGCCCGCCTTTGTGCCCATTCAGCTTTCCGCCATGTATACGGCGCCAGCCCCAGTTCCCGGAGCAGGATTGGGTAACTTTGGCTTTGGATTTGCAGGTGCCGGAGCTTTTGGCGGCGGTGGCGGCGGAGCTGCCGCAGCAGGCGCAGCTGCTGCTGGTGGTGGTGGAGGAGGTGGCGGTGGAGGAGCTGCTGCAGCAGGTGCAGCTGCTGCCGGTGGCGGTGGTGATATCAGTCGTATCTCCCGGCCACTTGGAGCGCGCAACGGCAACATTCGTTTCCCCATTGCCAATCCGCGTAGCTTTGCCTCGGCCAACTATGTGGCTCCACGTCCACGTTTCTATCGCACCATTGTCGCAGAGACCGGCCAGCCCATGCGGTAAGTCTATGATACTGAACTCTCGAAGAGCTTACCCTCATGCTAATTTCAATGTTTTTCTTCATTAGTCTGGACGTGCTGCCGCCACCCACCTTCTTGGCCAACCCAGTCGAGGTTTTGCCCAGCAATTGGCACTAGGCGCTCGCCCACAGTGCCGCATATGCATATATACACGCTACACTCGATATATACTATACATACATCTGTATATATCTGAGGATGTGGCAAGACATACCATATATAACTGTAAATAGCTCTTTATTTAACACATCGCAAATTTTTTTGTTTTTTTTCTGTTGCAATTTATGAATGAATAAAATAATACTAAATATTAAACCTGTGTTCGAAGATTATCCATTTAAGAAAGCTTTGCAAGAATGCCTTTTACTAGGCTTTTACTAAAGCTTCCATGTGCAAGTTGGGATTTTAAAATAAAAACTAAAAATAAAAGTGCCTTAGGTTATAGAAATTGCTTAGGATTAGAGAGCTCAAGAAGCTGAAAACCGTAACGTTCGACGACATGCTCTCTGAATTACTACAGTCTGATGTTCTCCGTTATCCTGCTAAAAAGGACTAACACATGCCTAGTACTGTTTCGCTGTACACCGCCTTGCAGCAAAATAGTACCAGGCGACATGGTGACATCCACTGAACACAATTTCTTTTCCTTCACAGGGTATCACACTTTTTACACATGCAACAGAACTTGATGTTAAAAATTAAGCGAAGGGTATTTTCAAGTCGGGTACTTCAACGCAATCCGATAAAATCACATTTCATCAGTTTCAGATGGATCGATAGGTTTTTTTTTGGTTGCGCCAAATCGATAGACTTATCAACACGCGCGATAATTTATGTACGACAAGTTTGTCATATCCGAATGCGGCTCAATCAATTAATCGAGTTTGCTCCTCGAGGGGCACCCCTTTGGTGATAACGTGCTGCGCCCGGGCAAGGCGTTAGCCACGCCCCATCATATTTCCCGCAAGACTTTCCACACACACAACATATCAGTTATGGTAACGCGCAATAAATGTCCCCGCAGGCACGAACAGATCGAAAGCAAGACAGGCAAAAGGCAAAAATAATCATATCACATTAGTGATTTTAACACCATACCGATTAGGAGATTTTTTCGAGCTACTGATGCAACGCCCGTTCCAGTTTTCCGTACCAGTTTTGACTTAGGCGAGGACGATGCGCCGATTTCGCGCCTGACACCCATAAAGAGAGAGTTGCACATTTACATTCGCAATATGACGACATAAACTGCTACACTGTGCAACCAAATTGGGGCTGCCATAAAGTGCACTTTCATTTTCCTACTATGAACATTTTTAGAAGAAAGGAGACAGTTTTTCCTGGTTTTCTCTTTTATTTTATGTTTTTATAGAATTATACAGATTTTCATCTTCTGAAATGGTTTTCAGAACCGTATGCTGAAAATAACTATGCCTATGCAAAAGATAAATTTAATTACATTTACATTCAATTTAGTAATCGAATTTAATCTCCAAGCTTCCATTTATCGAAGGTATTATAATTTGTTTATTAAGTCTATTTATTTATTTTATTTTTTTTTTCATTTATTTTATGTTTTTATAGAATTATATAGATTTTACTCTTCTGAAAACCAAACCGTATGCTGAAAATAATTATGTCTATGCAAAAGATCAATTTAATTACATTTACATTCAATTTAGTAATCGAATTTAATCTCCAAGCTTCCATTTATCGAAGAAATTATAATTTGTTTATTAAGTCTCAAGTTACATAGAATTTGTATACTATTATTATTGCTAGATAAATCTCAATTATGCAGTCGAGTGTAGTTGACAAATATGTTTCCCTTTCGGGGCACAAACATGCATTATTTATACATAAATTTATGGCGGATTTCACACATTTAGTGTAAATGGGGAGGCTGACGACATGCTGCACTTATAGTTGGTACAGTTATTATTAATGCACGCAACATTTGAGCAATCGAACGATCGATCGTCGCGACTACGCCCATTCGAATAGATTTGTATCCCAATGTCGTTTATGGACTTCCCGCAAAATGTGAAGAAAAACATGTCATGTCATTTGTAGCACCAAAGCAAAAAAACACATCGTGTTTCTTCACATATTTGGTGGACATATGCATATATGTATATACAGTATATGCTTACATGGATATGGTGTGGTCGTCAAACTAGGCTAATGCGTTCCGCAGGGAACTCAAATAAATATATACATTTATAAACAAAAAATAACAAATTAAAACAAATAAAAACGGTTTTTTGGGGTATCATAATATGGCTAGATGGGTAGAGAAGTCAATACTGCTTAGATCTGTTGGGGCCAGAACTTTTCAAGCAGCCAACAGACGCACTGATGGGCTGCCAGCAGGGCGAAGGTGACAGCAATGGAGTAATTGAGCCGATAGATCGCCGCCTGTGAGTAAAGCAGCACGATGCCAGCGCAGAGGTAGAGCACCAGCGAAAGGATCCAATAGCCGCGTCTGTTAAGAAGCAGAGAGGAACATGTGAGTAAATCCTGATAAGTAATGGTAATTTTGTGGAGATTTTGGTAGAACTAGATAGAATATGAAGAGGGTTTAAAAACCTGATAAGTAAATAATTATGCAATATAAACTGAGACTTCTACTAGGCTCCCGTATCTATTGCAATATGCTTGATTAATATAACCGACTACAGATTTATTTCCTATACAGTTCTTCCACCAATCGAAACGAACTTGCTGGCACTTACAACTTTTGTGGCGCGCGAAACTGTAGCAACAAACTGAGAGAGACCAGCACCACGATGCTGCTGAGCTGTGATGGATCGGGCAGACTGATGCCATGTCTGTAAGACAAAGAGAAATTAGTGTTAGTTGAGCATAGGATTCGATAGATTCCTCCAAGACTCACCGTCGACTACGCAGCCAGGCGAGCGTGGCCGGTGCATTAAGTAGCAGCAGCATGAACAGTAGGAGTAGCAACGTTATGTGAAACGAAAAGTTATGTAGGCCCACACACAATTCCTGATCGAGTTCCTGTTCCTTCTCCTGCTCCTGCTCCTGCTTATTCTTGTCCTTTTCCTCCTCATGCTCCTCCTCTTTGAACTGCCCATCAGCGTCATTCTCAACGGCTTTGGTCAGCGAGTGCTCCTCTTCTGCTTCGCCATCGTCCGCTGTTGCTGCTCCGGCTGCAGCTGCAGTTTTCTTTGTCGCGTATTTCAGCAAATTTGCCGCCTTCCGCCAGAGGAAGTCCTCTAAGTAATCCTTGTAGGCGTTCGAGAGCATCAAAAAGTAAAATACAAAAGCCAAAAGCAGTCCGATTCCGCTACAGGTGCCCAGCGCAACGCTCACAGTGAGTATGCCATACGTGATGGGCAGATGCGTCATTATCGAGAGCATTATGTTCGAGCCGGAGGACGTGAGACGTGTCAGACGCAGTGCCAGGCGATAGAACACATTGCCATAGCAAGCCAAGACAAACCAAATAATCAGCGCGGCTAAAATGGACAACCCAATGGCTGTGCAGTGAATGATAATGGATACATTGATGCTGTAGTCCAGCGGCTCCGGCTCCGGCAGGAACTTAAAATTCAGTATTAGCTTCTTTAGCAGGCGGCAGCCTAGAGTATACTAGGTTAAATGGAAGCATGACTAGGCAAGGAATGCAGCTTACCCGTAACTAGATATAACGACGTGTACTGCAGGTAGCCAATGTAGGGCTTTAGGCTCTTAAAGCTGCCCACTTCCTGGAACTTGTCCAACTGATTGCGCAGCACAATCAACAGAACGCAGACAAAATGTGCCGGCAACCAACTATAGAACTGCTGCACCAGACGAGACAGTGCATCTGCATGCGAGTACTCATAGCTTAGAGGGAGATAGATAGAGAGAAAGAGATAGCATTAGTACTCGGCATGAATTAGAGCTGTATGATCCATTAAATGTACGTTTTAAAATTGCAAAATTTAAAATAAGCGCGTAAAGCGCTTTAAAACATGTCTATGGTTTCTCTCGCGGATTGGACAGTGCAATTGATTCACAAACAGGTGTATCCAACAGGTTTGCAGCTTGTAACATTAACAGATTGCTCTACAAAAATCCTGCTCGCCGCTTGGCCAACGCTTCCTGCCGATGCTTACCTCACGCGATAGCGACAAATGGGATCCAAATACAGATCCAGCGTAACCGGATTCAATGTGGTATTATAATGCCTTGGCTTCAGCGTGGGCACATTGACATACAGACCGGGCTTTTGATCGGGCGAGCTGCAAGTGTACAAATAAAATGTCAATAAGAAACTCGAAACAGTTTCGACAACCTGTGCAACTCACGTCAGCGTCTGATAGCGCTCGAAGCCTGCAGCCCAGGGCACACACAGCTTGGCGGTGACTCGATAGTTAGGCTGCAGGCACTGCAGAGGTTCCACATAGATGCGTAAACTCTGATAGGGTTCTATCATTTCACTAATGCGCAGTTTGTAGTGCAGTGTACCCTGCAGTGTCTCGTTGATTGCCGCGCGTCTTCCGAAGACATACCAGCGTGGTATGCGAATGTCTACTACACGCTCGCGAGGATCATAGATATCCAGATTGTAACCACTACGCTTGGTACTCGGCGGCAGACGAACCAGCACGTGTGTCCACTGCTGATAGGTCTTGCGCAGATTGTGTAGGTCGAGCACAGCAACGCTACGTGTTTCACTCTCAGTATTTGGCAGTCGCTGGACGAGATGCGTTAATGGAGTTGCCTTATCGCTGTAGGAATACAAATAATAAACTAAGCAAGTGTGCAGAGGTCTATGTGGGTATGTGGGGAATAGATTACCAGTAGCTGGACTCATTTTCGCCGCGACTTTTTGCTTCGCAGCCAAACAGCCAATTATCATCGTCCTCCACATTGAGCGCCTCAATCGAAAGTTTCTGTAAGGCACAATAATGAGACAGTAGAGTAATTATCTTACAGATAGATGATCAATATACCTTATAACGCTCTTGCCGTTGTATCGCAATCAACTCATGGTAGTACGTCTTCAATCCGCTCGCAAAAAACCTGTTAATCACCAGACGACGCTCTTCGTGCCAATTACTCTGCGCATGCAGATTGACCACGGTTTGCTGGCGTATGCGGCGACGCTGAAAGAAGGAACATGTCAATCAAAGTCTGACAAAGGTGAAAGCTTCTCGTCACTTACGACAAAGTGAGTCAACGCCGACTGCATATTGCGCTGCTTGTTGCTGCTGAAGATGACGCGGGCATCATTGCGGCGTTCGGCAATGCCGAAGAGGAATCGATTGATCACCTGCATGAACTGCAGACACCACACGGCAGATAGATGATCGCAGCTGAGGTTGACGCGAGGAATAGCGGAGGTCTAAAATAAAGTTTGGCAGTTAATTGAGAGAGTTATTGGACTCTTTCGATTATCGTAACGCACCATAGCATGAAGATCAATGAATTCCGAGTTGGTTAACCCGGCGTGCACCAACAGATCGCGATTACCGCCGCCCGTTGAAATGAGCAGCACATTGTCAAGTTTGGGTGTGAGCTCCTGACTGGCCATACGTTCCTCGCTGAGTTGCTTCTGATGCAGGCTCTGGCAAACATTTGTCTGGTTCGTCGGTTTGCTGGAGGTACGTGTGCGTGCGAGCTGCGTGTAAGTATCTAAATAGAACTGCCCAAGATTTGCATCCAAATTGAGTACCGGCAGATCCAGCGGCGTTGATATGCTGATAATCACATTGATGTGCTGACCAATTTCCGGATCCGTCAGCACCGATTGTGCCAGTTTGCCGCCCATCGAATGACCAATGAGCACTATCGGACTGGCCGGTTGAGTGCGATATAGCGAGACTATTGTGCGAATGCAATGCTTCAGAAAGGATTGCTGGTGATACATATAGCCACCATAGAGAGCCGAGAGTTCCTCATCAAAGTCAATCGTATAGTAATCCAGATGTATTCCAGCCTCATGATTTTCACGCGCCTTGCGCAGCGCTACGGAGGCCAAAGAGCGTACCTGCTTATAGGAGCCGGCATTACCGTGGACAAAGATAACTGGTGCGCCGGTCATGCGCATCTTGAGCGGATCCAACGCCTGCTGTCTTCCTTCATAATAGTAATATAAGCCATAGTTGGGATACTGTTTATTGGCATGAAATCTAACGCGCTGATAAAAAACAAAAAACAAAATATTTGTAATTTCAGATGTTAAACGTTAAAGATAACTCTTATCTCTTCTTGAATTTACCGCAAACATTGGCTCGCCGAACATGTAGGTCATTCGGCAGGCGTTGGGTTCGACTTCGATGTGAAGATAGGCAATACCATAAAGGAATCCGCATATTGAAGCAATCACTAGGAGTACTGCACAGTTTCGAAACACTATCATTTGTCTTAACTACGGAATTTAACTATTCGCTCGTGTTATTGTCTGTTATTATTATTTAGCTCGAGCTCAAGCGTTGCCAGATGTTTTTCATTTTCTTTCCCCTACTTCAGCTGGGACTGTGTGTCGTGTCGTGTCACAGTGACACGAGCTTGGACAGCTGTTTTGTTATCAACATTTGGAAAATCGTTTAACAGCATGTTACAGAGCAACATAATTCCTTGAATTTTTTACTCTGTTTCAATTGTTGAACTTATGCTGCTTCAAATGAATATTACTGGTCAAGCTGATATGACTTTTTCTGATTTGTAAATCGGTTATCGGCAGCTACAGGGCGCATTAACAGTAGTCGGCATTTAACAGTAGTTGGCTTTGAGCTTGGTGTTTCGATTGCGATAGCAAGGCTTCAAATAAATCGACATCGATAGTGCGGCTTGCTCTGGAATCACATCATAGTTACAAATATCAATGAACGCTCTTTCACACAAACACACACACGCACTCCAATCGAATACCATTTTGATCTCTATGTACTTATGTATATGTATGTGTATTGATCATATTATTGTTGTTTGCTCGCATCTCGTTGTGGTAGTCCATCATTCAGCTAATGAACGCGCTCTTGTACTGCGCGCCCTCCATCACACCGTAATCGCCCCCGCCTTCGTCCCGCACACCCATACACCGTTTGCCGCAGGTCGTACGACGCATCGCATCGCCATCAACGCGCTTCGTAACGTGTTTACGTTTCTCTAAGCCATGCGTATGTGAGTGTGAGTGTGCGCGCTTAATTCGCGCATTGTATCTAGCTAACTGGCTGAGTAGCTAGCCTCTGGGCCTGGCTCTGAAAAAAAAAACAGGGAAAAACAACAACAACATCAAGAAAAAGACAGTTATGCCCTGCTGCGTCGCGCCAATAACAAAAACAAGCTACATAGCTGACGCCGTCTCGTTGTCGTTGTTGTCGCCGACGACGTCGTTTAACTCTCTCAGTCTCTCGCATCTGTCGATCGTTTGTGTGTGTGTGTTGTGTCTTCTGGTTCGTTGTTAGTGTCGTGGTGTCGTTTATTGTTGTTGTTGTTGTTACGCGCTGTGCGACAGACTTGTTCAATGATTTAGTAAAATATTCATAGAGCTCATTCCAAAACTTGTTCTTGTGCCTTGCGCAAATACATTATAAAACATAACGCGCTACAATAAAATACTTCAATTTCTATGTGTATCTAACAAATATCAAATATTACTGTAATGCCTTAAATGTGTAGTTATAGTTAACAATTGTTTGTGTTGTGTTCGTTTTTTGTTATTCGTTGTAACTATACACACAGCATCATCAATTAATCAAAGTCGCTCGAATCGTCGGCGTGTCTGCAGTTCCGCAAACTCTCGCTCTCAACGTCCTCGCGCCCGCGCTCTCCTTCACACTCGCACTTCCTCTGGTGTGAGCAATTCATCACCAACCGCCCAGTCGCCACCCCCAACTCTAACTCAACATTCACAATGGAGATTTGGCGATCAGTGACAGTGGGCGCATTTTTAGTATTTGGATTTATATGTTTCTATGGCGTAGTGGAATCGTGCAATGAAATTGTCTGCGCCTCCATAGTCTCCAAGTGCATGTTGACGCAAAGCTGTAAGTGCGAGCTGAAGAATTGCTCCTGCTGCAAGGAGTGCCTCAAGTGCCTGGGAAAGAAGTATTACGAGGAATGCTGCAGTTGTGTGGGTACGTATTGATGTGGCAAATTTTAAATGGATGTCTATGGTACAAATATGTAAATGTAAATATGCATGGCTGATGATGTGATCTGTGTGACATTATCATTATTCATTATTGCGCCTTCAGCTTTTGTTGTATTTATAGTAGATTTGTGCATGGAAATATGTGTTGTGTATCTGAGTGTACCTGTTTTCGCTTGTATTTGTGTATTTGTGTGTGCAAATGTGCGATGTGTAAGCAAACGTATCGTGCCTGGTGCCTATCGATAGTTGAGCCGCTGTTAAATTCACGATTCACCATGCAAAAAATAGAAAACCTTAACCCTTATTCTACGATAATGGGTTGATTTTGCCAGTTCAACCTAAACTGTTAATCATTCAAAAATACAGCTCTTATGTAATTAAGAGTATTGCAATATTTTGTTTATTGTTCAATAAAATCAGCTTTCGTTTAACACCTAATTATTTTTCGCACATTGCAGAACTGTGTCCCAAACCCAATGATACACGTAATTCACTATCAAAAAAATCTCATGTTGAGGATTTCGATGGTGTGCCCGAACTATTCAATGTGCTGGCCACAGGTGAGGAAAGTGAAGCTGATTACTGGGATGCGTTTACATTCCAAGTGGATTGGTCTAGGGGAAAGCCCACACTGGAAAAGGACGAAAAGTACTATCTAAGTAAGTGTCGGCAATCACAAGTCTTTTATGAATATATTTTAATTAATTAATGTTTTATGCATGATTTGCACAGAATATAATGACAAAAATTTAGAAGAGGGGCACGTGGATCGTGAAAATATGATGACAATGAATTGCACAGTAATATATCTGTATCACTGTGCGTCGCTGAATAAGTGCCGTCAGAGCTGTCAAACAACAGGTGCTAGCAGCTACAGGTATATAACAGATAACAGATTTACTTGAATTGAATTTAATGTTTACAATTTTATAATTTAGATGGTTCCACGATGGATGCTGTGAGTGTGTGGGGTCTACGTGCATTAACTATGGTGTCAACGAGAGTCGTTGTCGTCACTGTCCAGAATCAAAAGATTCGGATGACGATTTCGACGACAATATCGATGAGGATATGCAGGATTTTGGAGACAGCATGGGTCCGTTCGATGGCTCAGTGAATAGCAATTATTGATAGCAGCAAGCAAATGCCATTTAAAGAACAAGAACATTTAACAAATTAGTTACTCAATTCAGTGACATTATTATTGTGTAGTACGAAGTAATTTTGTATAGCATTATTATTATGTATTATATTATATATTTTTTTGTATATTAAAGAATAGGCCTTCTTGATTGTTTTTCAGACCATATATATAAATATATTTTTTTTACAAGCAATATATAAATAAAGATAATATACAAAGTAAATATTGGTATACGTTTTGTTTTCGAGCCTTTGACAGCACTCAAGGGTTAATACACAAGTCATCTATGTAAACTATGTTATGTACAACAATCAGAACAAATAAATTATTGTACTGTTTTGTAGAATTATTTCTGTACGTTTGTCTAAAGTTTATAAACATGATTTTTCTTAAAATTGTGTTAAAAAATTAACAAGTTCATTTCCAGCCCACCCCAAGCAAAAACGAAAACAACATCAGAAACAGCTGATTTAATACGCTGCTGTCAGGCCATCCGTTTTGCGACGGGGTGGCAGCACTGATGCGTGTAATTTCAAGCGAACAACATCAAGTTACGTATTCGAGAACCGGCGCGGCCACAAATCGTAATATCAATCAAATAAAAGTGGCTTGAAAAAATATGTTCAAGGGCTTGCGACATGTAAGAAATGTGCTGCAACGTGGACACTTCAATTTGCGACGCTGCCAATCCAACGTTACGCAGCGCGTCCATCCAAATGCCGTTGTTTTCTCCCCACGACAGATGATGCCGCCGGTCTTGCAGCCATTGAGCTGGCGACAGGTGAGTACCAAGGCGATTCAACAGCAACTTCTTTTTACTCTTATTCCGCTTGCACAGATGAAAATGCTTCGCTCCGAGTACAAGGCAATTGTCGGTGTAATCGCGAGATCACTGGAGTTGACACCACGTGAGGTGCAGCAATTGCATTTGCGATGTTTAAACGCCAAGACACCGCCAAACGATAAAGAAAAAAGCGACAAGAACAACAATAAGCCGGAGAAAACCTCACCGTCCAAATCGGAAGAGACAGTGAACAGCAGTGATAGCGGCAGCTCCACTCCTGGCAGCGGTAGTTCGGGAGAGGAGCCGCCACCCAATCCAAACAATAAGAACAATGAGAATGATGAGAAGATGCGTTCGGTGCTTACGAAAGCTGTGCTCTGGTTATTTACTATCTATATGTTTGTCGCGTTCATATCCCTGCTAATAACACCGCGCACGGAGCGACCCGAAGGCTCCACTCGGTATGTGTCGTGGAACGAGTTTGTCCATCATATGCTGGCTGTTGGCGAGGTCAAGGAATTGATAATACGCCCTGATATGGAAATGGTTACGATCATATTGCACGAGGGTGCCGTCATCAAGGGACGCAAAGTGACGTCAACGATTTTCCACATGGCTGTGGCGGATGCCAATAAATTCGAGGAGAAGCTACGTTTGGTGGAGAAACGTTTGGGTATCAAGGAAGGCGTCCCGGTCACATACGATCGACAGACAGACACCACTGGTCGCATCCTTATGCTGTTACTATTCTGCGCCTTGCTCATGTCTATTGCGACGCGCATGAAGAGTATGAAGAGTCCGCTGAGCATGGATTCCTTTGTGAGTAGACCAGACCGTAGCCACGATTCCGTTCCTGTAATAAGTTCTTGCATTCATTTTGTTTTTTTTTTTTTTTTTATTGTAGAACCAAATGGGTCGAGCCAAGTTTACTTTGGTAGATCCATTCGATGGCGGACGCGGCGTACTCTTTCGCGATGTGGCCGGTCTCAGTGAGGCCAAACAAGAGGTTAAGGAATTCGTTGACTATCTTAAGACACCGGAAAAGTATCAGCGCCTGGGCGCAAAGGTGCCGCGTGGTGCACTGCTACTGGGTCCGCCTGGTTGCGGCAAAACTCTGTTGGCCAAGGCTGTCGCCACGGAGGCCCAGGTGCCGTTTCTCAGCATGAATGGTTCTGAATTCATTGAAATGATCGGAGGCTTGGGCGCAGCACGTGTGCGTGATTTGTTTAAGGAGGGAAAGAAGCGAGCACCCTGTATTATATACATAGACGAAATCGATGCAATTGGGCGACAACGATCCGGCACCGAGAGCATGGGACAGGGCAGCTCTGGGGAATCGGAACAGACGCTCAATCAGCTGCTCGTCGAAATGGACGGCATGGCCACCAAAGAAGGTGTCCTCATGTTGGCCAGCACGAATCGTGCAGATATATTGGACAAGGTGCGATGTGCTTGTTCTCATTATACTAGAATTGATTCGTTATCTTATTTTGCTTTGTAGGCTTTGCTGCGTCCTGGCCGCTTTGATCGTCACATCTTGATAGACCTTCCCACGCTGCAGGAGCGCAAAGAGATATTCGAGAAGCATCTGTCATCGGTTAAGCTGGAGGAGTCACCCAGCACGTATTCGCAGCGTTTGGCACGCCTTACACCCGGTTTCTCGGGCGCGGACATTGCGAATGTGTGCAATGAGGCGGCGCTACATGCAGCGCGACACACACAGGCCGAGGTCAGTAGCAAGAATCTGGAATATGCTGTGGAGCGTCTAGTGGGTGAGTCAAAAATTGTTTCTATTTGCCAGCAACATGCTAATTATACTCTCTCTCTCTCTCCCGCTTCAGGTGGCACCGAGAAGCGTTCGCATGCGCTGTCGCTCGCCGAGCGCAAGGTGATTGCATATCACGAGTCTGGACACGCGCTTGTCGGCTGGATGCTTCCCAATTCGGATATATTGCTTAAAGTAACCATTGTGCCGCGCACCAGCTTGGCCCTGGGTTTCGCCCAGTACACACCGAGCGAGCAGCATTTGTACAGCAAGGAGGAACTGTTCGACAAGATGTGCATGGCACTGGGTGGCCGAGCGGCCGAGAATTTGATCTTTAATCGCATCACGACTGGTGCACAAAACGATTTGGAAAAGGTTACCAAAATCGCCTATTCGCAGATAAAGAAATTTGGTATGAATTCCACACTGGGACCGATCTATATACGCGATGCGAATGAGTCTGAGGGCGGCGGCGGCGCTAGCAAGCCATATTCGCGAGCCATGGACAGCATCATTGATAACGAAGCGCGAAATATGGTGGCCGAAGCGTATAAGAAAACTGAAGGAATACTTGTCGAGCATCGCGATAAGCTAGAGAAGGTGACACTAATGCGATCCATTTACTGAATTTCTCACACTTATTGTTTCTCTTATCGTTTCTTGCAGCTGGCTGAGGCATTGCTGGACAAGGAAACACTCGACTACGACGAGGTGGTCAGTTTGATTGGACCGCCTCCCTTCGATACCGCAAAACGTCGCGTTGAGTCCGTTGAGTTTGAACAATCGCTGAGGAATCTCAGCACAGATGAGCCCCATGTTTAGTTTAGTCCTATACGAATCCCTACTAAAGACGATGAACACACACGACCCGCACGGCCAACACACATGGACATACACACACATACACACTAATTAGACACATTCAGCCGGTTCATGTTCGATAAATGTAAATAAAGTTGTTTACCTTTTTAATTGAATTTAAATCGCCAGACATAACTTGATTAGGCATTAGCTCTGACTCGAGATTGTCCAAAGGGATGACACACGCACCCCACAGTCACACACACACACACACACACTCATACACGCATTAAGCCTGACATTTTTACCTCTCTCGCATATTGCTAAAACAGTTTATTACGCCGCCAGTTACACCTCATTGATGGAGTCGCTGTATGGCGCTGGTGTTTAGTCAGTCAGCTATCATAGGTGCTAGCTGAATCCTAAGCTGACAACGATGCACCCTACGCGGGGCGTATGCGAACTGATTGCAGGGCAAATGTCTTGAAAAGTATAATATTCAATAAGGACGCTACTGGAAGATCTATAAGGATTCCGATAGTACATATTCAATTGAATGATGATGATACTACCTCTATCTCTCTCTCTCTCTCTCTCTCGCTTAGTGGCGATCTACGCTCGATCTGTTGGTGCACCCTACAGCGATTATATTTTTGTTGTATTTTGTTTGACATTATCGGGGTCTTGCCATTTAACCTAACATGTTTTATAGATGTTTGTTTGACAGAAAGTGAGAAAAAAAAACATGCTAAATGCGACTGGGTTGAGACTGACAGATACCCTGTTAGGGGCACTAATATGAAAGGGTATATTGTTTGAATTAAGTTAAGCAATCGGTTTAAGCTACTGCAGTCTCGTCGCTCTAAACGGGAATACCTTGTGGAAGTTTCCAGCGATGACCCGTACAGGGTATACAGCCCGACCCAAAAGTATGTGCTTATTGAGTATCGATTATATCGTCGATCTGTTTGACAGTTTGGGGGGCTTCCAAACCAATCAAGATCGGGGACCGGACAATCTCTAAAGCGACTATTTGTACTGTTACTCAATGCACCCCGACGCAATACGCACACTTACACTTTGTTTCGAATTCGGACTCGGATTCCCACTCCGCCGTTGTCTCGGACTCTGACCCGGCTGTGACTCGGACGAGGTGTGCCCATAAAAACGCATCGCACGCAGTGCATCGCATTTAGTTGACAAAAAAAATGCTTGGTGATAGAACTAGGCAGCTGCTGCTGCTCGCGCTCCTCGGACTCGAACTGTTCTTCCCGGGCCAGGCCGTTGACAATTCGTGGCGTAAGTGCGCAGTCCCTGTACCAATGCAATTCTAGTTGTTCTTGTCCTCCACTCACAGCTGCTGCAATCAAGCGTTGCCGCATGCAGGATGAGGCCTGCTTCCGGGAACAGACTAAGAACTATTTCCACAATTACGCACAGGGCATACCCGAGCATGGCGTGCCCGCCATTGAGCCACTGCAGCTGGGCACACTGCACATCGTTAGCGGCGAGAACAGCGCCTCGTTGCAGTTCAGCTTGACCATGATGAATACCACAATGCATCATTTCTCGCAGTCGGTGCAATTGAAAAGCATCAAGGGTTTCACCAGCGATCTGTCCCGACCGATGAAAATCTATTGGATTATCACGTTGCCAGAGCTGGAGGTGCGTGCGCAGTACGATGTAAATGGCAAGATACTCATTCTGCCCATCGTCAGCAAGGGCGATGTGCTCATCAATCTCTACAACGTGCAAGCTAAATCGAGGGTTACGGTCGAAGCAGAGCAGCGTGCGAACGGGCGGAACTATTTGAAGATCGTGGACTACAGAACGATTGCCAAAGTGGAATCGTAAGTATTCATGATCATCTCATTCATATTGACTCAGTTCTTCTCTCTCACTCTCTCTCTCTCTCTCTGCCAGAGGCCACTTCAACATGTCGAATCTTTTCAACGACAATGTGGAGTTACGCGAGAGCACACTGAAGGTGCTGAACAACGAGTGGGGCTCCCTGTCGGCGGATATTCAACCTCGTATCATGGAGGCTGCCGATCGTGTTTTCAAGCGGGCGCTGCAAAAGTTGTGGGACATAGTGCCCTATGAGGAGTTCTTCGAGCAGGAATAGTTTCACAGTAGTTTGCGGTAGTGGAAGAGCGCAGGTCGATCTTAACTAAGATATAAGCTAATAATAAAGATATGGCATAATTTTATTTCTTTGCCCCGATTTCTGCGACAACCTGCATGACTTTTCCGAGAGGGTTGCCGTCGCAGTTAGTGAAATCATTAATTGTTGAATCATTTAATTTTTTTCGCATTGCGCTTAATTTTAATCGTACAATTAAATAATTTAATTTCCCCTCAATGAGATAAGTCCGAAGTTTAGACGGCAATGGAAAAACAGGTTTTTCGTACAAAAAGGAAACGGCTTGCCGTAAGTTTATAAAAGGCAAATCGTCAGTTTAACGAGTTCAGTGGAGAAACGTAAAGCTATTGGTGAAAATGTTCCTTAGATCGTTCGTAGGATTACTAATTGCGCTGGCGGTAGCTGAAGCCATCGATTCGTTGCGTAAGTGAAAACCATATATCCCCATATATCCCCAGCTCCCCAATCTCCGGTACAGTATGTAAGCTTCCTCTCCAAACAGCATCAAACGTGCAGACCTGCGAAGTGGACGATGAGGCCTGCTTGATGCACCAGGTGCTAATGACATGCACGGAGGTCTACAAGAATGGTATACCCGAGCTGCAAATACCCCCCGAAGATCCAATGTCGCTGGGTAATATACGCATTGATAGCGGCTCGCCGGGTAGTCAGTTCCAGTTTAATCTTCTGCTAACGAATATAACGTTGCACAAATTCGGCGATTCGCTCAAGGTGACCAAAGTGGGTAGTTATACCAGGGACGTTAGTCGACCCTTTAAGTTGAGCTGGGACTTAAGCTCTTCGGAAATGGAGTTTCGCGGGCAGTACGAGGGTAAAGGAAAAATCCTAATACTACCGGTCAATAGCAAAGGAGATATACGTATCACTCTGAAGGATTCGCAGTTTCAGACGCAAGTCGCTGTCACACCGGAGAAACGATCCGATGGACACACCTATCTGAAGATCGATGATTACAAGACGAACGTGACAATTGGCTCGTGAGTTCCGATCTCAAAGGGCTTGGCTTGCCGATATCATTATGCCTTCTTTCCATTTTTCAGTGGGCACATCGATCTAACGAATCTCTTCAATGGCGACGAGGAGCTTAGCAAAAGCACGCTGAAGGTGCTCAACGATGAGTGGGATGCCGTCTCGGTGGATGTGAGGCCCAAGTTGGGGCAGGCAGCTGATCGCGCTTTTAGGAAATTTGTGCAGAGACTTTATGATGTTGTACCGTACGATCTACTCGTTCATATCGATTAAAGTTCAAAATCCATTGGCGCCCAACGTGAGACCTATTAAACTGGAATCGTTTAACTTTGCATAAACATAACATTAATATATATGGAAAATCAAATCGAAATACTGTCATTAAAATTAGTTTTTATTGTGATTTATATTAAACAAGTCGGAAAGGCTACAGGCGAGCGTACTCGACTGTGATATACCCGCCACAACTCTTCGGAAAAACACGTGCCAAATGTGAACAATGCGTTCTTGATATTTTTTCTTTCCGTCTCTAATTTATTGTGCCTAAGCAAGTTCCACTCGATTCTTACTGGATGTTGCCCTTTGCTTTCATTACTTTGCAGTTATAACTCAGCAGAGTGTTTTAAATTATGCATGTGTGAAAGAGACGCCTTATCCAGCACTCGATCTAGTTGAAAAATCTATAGTGTGCCATATATCATAGTTGCATTTATTAACACACCCCAACTACATGCTACATTGTTGTCGTTTGCGAGTTATCTGGCTTCAACTATAACGAAGTATCAACTTTTTTCGATATTGTTCAATATAATTTGCATTAGCATATTGCATAAGTTTACTGAACTTGCGATGGTCGTATCAATACTTGTTAGTTAGCCTTGATAAAGCGAAATGAAGTTCAAAAATTATACTATGTAGTAGTTTAGAAAAACTCGGAATCATGTAGAAAGAACATATTTTGTTTCAAACGTTGAATATATTAACTTTAATATAATAAATTAGCTCTCGAAACAACTTCACCTGAAATCTACCTTATACAGGGTAATATACATTTCATCATATTGATCCATATTTCTTGAATATTTATTTGCATTGTAATTGATTCATAAATATGTGCAAGCATTGAGGTAGCTAGGTATGAAGGGGACTTATCCGCCAACTGCCACTTTTTATTGGTAATACGTAACGTCGTTTACGGAAGGTAAGCTAAGAAATCGCGCAGAACAGGTCCCTTGTGCTTGGGCCTCTAATCGTAATCGTATAAAATCTCTACGCATATAGCCGGAGACAATTCAGTTGCGGATCAGAAGTCGAGTAGGTGTATTCGATAATGCTTTGTGGAAAATCAATCGAAATGTTCAACTCCTTTGGCATCCTGATGATGACGATGGGCTTGGTAGGCGCCCGTGCAGGGTATCTGCGTAAGTAGTCAGAAAACGCAAGATCGGAGTTAAGATATATTTACAATTGATGTCAAATCGATAGCCTCCGCACTGGAAGCTTGTCCTGCCAATGACGATGTCTGCTTTGCCAAGCAGGCCCAAATCTTTATACGTGCCTACAAACATGGCATACCCGATCGTAAGGTGCCGTCGCTGGAGCCAATCCATGTGGGCAATCTGAAGTTTCCAATCGGTGATAAGGACTCCTCAATGCACTTGCAATTGAACACCTTCAATACGACCGTCCACAACGTTGGCGACTCAATGATCGTGAAGAGCCTCAAGATTCGTGGCCAAGATCTGGATAAGCCGGTCAAAGTGAATATAGTTTTGACTGTAGCGCAAGCTGTGATCAGTGGAGATTATGAACTGAAGGGAAAACTGCTCATTCTGCCACTCAATAGCGCGGGCAAAATTCAAATTAGAGTGGATAATTTATCGATCGAAACGAGAATAGTCTTCAAGCCCGAGCTGGCAGCCGATGGACATTCTTACCTGAAGATTTCTTCCTTTAAGCCGATCGAGACTATAAGTGGGTGAGTTGCCGTGTATGTATTGAGGATTAAACACTAAGCAACTAGGATCGGCGTTTCAGTCGGTTGCACAACATGGAGAATTCAGTCAATCTCTTCACTTCTTCTTCTAATCTAATTTCCAACCATTTCTCAAGCAACTTCACGATCGTTTCCCTTTCTCTTCTCAGTGGTAACGTGAACATGACGAATCTGTTTAAGAACAACGAGGAGCTCGGTCAGAGCACATTGAAGGTACTCAACGATGAGTGGGAGACGTTGGATCAGGCAGTTCGTCCCAAAATAATGAGCGCTATTTCGGACCTTTTTCGCAAAGTAGTGCAAAGTGTACTCGATACCATTCCTTTCGATGACATGTATTCGAAGGATTCGCTGTAGCTTTTATTAAGCCATAATTATTGGCTTACCTAAGTTCAATTCGTATTCTAAGTTTTCTTAATATTTAAATACAAAATCGTGGGGTTTTTTTCTCTTTAAATTCCAACGTTTATTTTGTTTGTTTATTTGTGTTTTCTTAGGATAAGGAAAACATTGAGAATGTAGCTTGTCGCAGTTGCAATCCTCAATCCATCATGGCAAAACTTCAAGTTGTGATACGAAGAGGGATAGTGAAATAGAGAGAGAGAGAGAGAGTATAAGACGAAAAAATAATAAGAGAGAGCAACGTGGAAAGTACAAGAAGAAACACTTTACCTCCTGCCCTTGTTGAGTGACGATATCAGGGGGTTAGCTCCTCGGGGCCTGGGACCAGGGGAAAAAAAACGCTGTGACTGCATCAAAAACAGAAATCCTCCTCATTACTTGTTGGCTATCCATCGCCGTGTTGTGTCTGATCTTCCTCTGGATGTTCCAAAATCTTCTTTTCCTCCTGTGAGACGGTCTGAAAAGCAATACGCAAGTTCAAAGTGAGTTAGGCTGCTGGGAATTCATTCCATTTGTGGTTCTACCTTCAATTTTCGATGTTTAATATCTTTGTCGTTGTCCGGCGGACTCTCAGAACCATCGGTGGTCTTGATGAAGGATGAGTAGAAAGAGGAAAAGCTGGAACCGTCCATGTCATCACTGTTACCATTACTGTCGGTATAGCGCTGCAGAAGCGATTGACAGCGTGTTAGCCTCAGCAGAAACTTTTGAATCTTCAACTCACCTTGAGATTGGGCGGATTACTGGGCTGATTGGAGCTGTAGCCGCCTTCGCCAATGTCTGAAGGAATGGGCGAGTCGGCTACCTCCTTCTTGGACGAGTCCGAGGGTGCCACATTCGAGCCTGGTTCCGCCTTCACTGACGTCGCCTGCGACGGTGGACGCTGCAGCTGCGAGGGTGTTATCGAGTGAAAAGCACCCTGTGTTTTATTGGACGCCGACAAGGGGGCCACCATAACTTGTTGGGCCTGCAAAAAAAGGGGGGGGGGTGGAATGAATACATATGGTATATTTTAGGAAGGATGCCTGCGTCTGGCCGTGCTCTACCAACCGAATAGACAGTCTTGTTGTAGCTCGCTTGGCTGGCATTGGAGCCGCGTTCGGGAAGCTTCATTACGTTGCCGACACTGGAGAACGGCATGGGTTGGTACATCATGGCTGTGGCAGCTGCCGCCGCCGCCGGATGACTGTAGAAAAGCGATGGATGTGGATACATTACGCCAGCCATGTACTGCAGCGGCATGGCTGCCGCTGCGGCCGCCTGCTGGGATGTGCTCGGCTGATCGCAGCTTTTGTGATTGCTCCCAGCACCGGAGGCATTCGCCAGCGAGGCGGGTATGTAGTAAAAGGCGGGAAAGAGATTGTGCTGCTGCGGCGAGAAGTTGCTCTGCGCGACAGCTGTGTGCGAGGTGTGCGCCGAGGGCGTGGTAATGCCCACCGAGAACGGCGGCCACAAATTGATATTCTGTGTGCAGTTCATGTTGCCCGGGACGAACTGTTGATTGTTGCCCATCGTTTGGCTGCTGGTGGTCTGACCGCACTTTGCTGCCAGCGCATGGGCATCGGAACCGGTCACTCCGACGCCCACATTGCCACTGACGCCGACCGCATTCAATGTCAACTGTTGCTTGGGCTTATTCGCTTCACCCTCCCAGGAGTGTGAGCCGCCGCGCTTGATCCCATGCCCATGTCCCGGTCCGCTATACTCCAGCATTTTCTCGTTCGCCGATTTCTTGTTCTTCTCACCCGTACGTCCGCGTGACTCTCGATGTTTCTTTAGCATAAATTTCTCCATTTCATCGTTGTGCTTGTTCAGCAACGATTCGGTTAGCGTGACCGTAACGAGCGGAGCATTTGCAGCGACACCGACAGCACCGACACCGCCACTGGCACCGCCTGCGGAATTGCCACCGCCGGAGGTACCGGTGCCGGCATTACTCGTATTCGTTACGGAACTCATACGCACATTGCTGCCTGTGGTAAAATTTCCCGAGGAACCGCTGCCGCCGCTACCCTCGAAACCGTGCACCGGACTGAGCGTACTGCGTGCATCCTCGCGTGCACTATTCACATACGATGATTCCAATTTGGGCGGATCTAATTCCACGGGAGCTGTGACAGGCTTGCTGTTAAAAAAACGCAGCAGGTTCTCGTTATAGTTTAGCTGATTGTAGCTCGGCGGCGTCTCTGTTGAACTCTTACTGTCATAGTAGTCATGATGCGGCGATATCTCGCCAAGCATCACGCTATCGCGCTCCGATACGGTCAGCTCGTTCTCGTGCGGCATCTCGAGTTTTAGATCCGACCGCGTCACCTCATCCATAAGGGTTTCCATGAAGCTGGCCAGTGCCTGACACCGACGCGATACCTCCTGCTTAACGGTGTCCGATGGACGCGACACTGTCTCCGCCAACAATTTCACAATATCCTCCTTGATGCGTGTATTACGATTCTGCGCCTCCTCCGATATCTTGGGCTTAACACCTTGCGACATCTCGAACACGTTGCACTGTTTGGGGCCTGAAAAGTGAATGATTCTCTCGTTAAAGGTGGATCGATCACGTTTGCATGTGGTCTGTATGAACGTTGTTATCTATGATCTATATATATTAGGTGTGCTTATCGAATACCTTTTTCAATTGTTTGCCTCTTACCCTGAAAGACACGATGGTGTCCAACAACAAACTCCAGCTTACGTGACCAGGGATTCACGAAACTGGTCCATTCTGTCTCGAGGAGTATGTAGCAACCGTTTTGGATGAGAAACCGATAGGGTTTGCTGCAAAACGAGGCGCCAGCGGTTTGTCCCTTTTTCATAACCATCTCGTAGGTTTCCTTCATCACGGTAAGATCCTCGTGATGGTAGAAATCCATGATGGAGCGTCCAATAAGATCTTGTGGTAAATAACCCAGTGCACTCACCGATGCGCTATCCACATGCGAAATGATACCCGTGGCCGTGTGACGTATGGCGAATTTAGGACTCTTTTGCGAGAGAATCTCGTCGGGAACTGAAGCAAACGTTGACGGGATTAGCAAACAGACAGACAGAGGTGACTAGGACTAAAGTTACCTTTGTAGCTGCTTTTGATGGGCGTGGCTGAGATGACGAGCAACATGTTGGTGCCGTTGGAGACCAAATAGTTGTCGGGCCGTGCCTCCTCGGGTGCCTCACGGAATGTCAAACCCAACCGGAAGGGCTCGTAGTTAACGGCGCGCCCGATGACACCGAAACCTCCAGAGGTGAGACCCCGGTAACGTCGTAGCATCACACAAAACGTGCTTCTAGCATCCTTGGGTGTGCTACCCCTCGACTCGGCAATGGGAATACCCGTAGTTATCTGACTGGCGAATGTGGCACGATCCTTGTGATGCACGAAATCGATGAACGATCTTCCCAGCCACATGTCACGCGGGAAACCCAACACATCGGTTATGCTGGGCGTCGTGTAGAGTACGATGCCATCGTGCATGGATATGACACAGCAGAAGGTATCCTCCTTGATGCGTTCGTTATGTTGCTGCTTGCTACTCACACCGCCACCGACGCCAGCTACCGACTCCAGTTTACCCGGTGCCGATTCGCAGGTCTTTTCCGACTTGATAGCAAGGCTACTAGTCATTGTACTCGCAGCACAATTACCCGAAGTGCCTACTCCGCTGTTACCGGCTGCAAGCAGGGTTGCCGCATGCGTCGCGGCTGCGGGCAACTGTTGTGCCTGCTCTGACTGAACTCCGGCTGCTTCGCTCTGTTCCGAGCACTCGATCAAATTCATTTCGCTTAGCTGTTGTGCTCCACTTGTTGTTGGTTCGCCTATCTGCTGTGCATCCTGATGCAGTTCCGGTATTCCACTCTGTTCGCAGCTGGCACTGATCGGCAAGGTTGAATCGGTTTCGGTACCCTCCAATGCAGTTGTGCCTGCGCCACCCTGTAGTCCCAGTGCGCATTTTGCCTTCTTCTTCTTGCGCAGCTTTTCCTTGTTACGCTTGATGATCATGTCGCTGCTGCTCGCCTGTGTCGATGGTTTCCCACCGTACCCGCTGCTGCCCGACGAATGGCTGCCGCTGAGACGCGACTTTGAGCTGCCACTAAAGGGGAGTGAGGCAGAAGGGAGGGGAATAAGGATTGAGTTGACATTATTTCAATTCAATATCTGTCTATATCTATCAATAAACCCAAGACTAGCTAAGTCACTTCATTATTCAATCGATAAGCAATGAGCAACCTCTTTTAAGCATCTACTAATATGTAGAGATTGATTAGCCTAACTAGTTAGCTTCAATGAGGTGCGATCTTTAACCTTACCCAACTTCACTCAAAGTATTTGTCGGCTTTATCTATTTATAGTTGTGTTTACTTCACTCAAGCTGTGATTGGAATACCCGTGTTTGTATTGAGTAAATTTAATGATCTTTTCACATCTATTAACAAATCACATTATCGGTTTTCAATCTCTAAAGTGTTTTAGCTATAACGCTTTCATTCTAGTAACTGATCAACCTTTGTCGCAAAATATACATGCATCAATTGATCAATCTTTGATCATAATCATGTCACTTACCTGCGCTGCGATTGGCTGTTGCTGCAGCTATTCGAATATGCCGAATCGGATACTTTGGTATTATGTGTGGATTCTGTAGATTCGCCCTCCATTTTGTCGTTTTTCCTTAACGAACTTTCAGTAAATTAGTGGTATATAATAATAATATTCTCTTGTTTTTTCGCAAGTAGGTTTTTTTTCATCAAACTCCGCAAAGTATGCTACGATAAAAAGACATAGGGGAAATATATGAGCAAGTTTTTTTGGGTTTGTTTTTTATTTTAAATCAATATTCAAAAAAAAAAAAACGATTTAAACTCTTATTACTTCACACATTTTAGTTTTATGAACGAATTTGAAACAAATAAATATTTATATATATTTCATTATATCCTGCTTGCTCTTCTATTTATACATTTTTTATGCGGTTATACAAGCGCTCTAAAGGGCATCTCAATTATTTCGAAATTGTCGTAGTCCGCAGTCCGTTAGATGATTAATCAGAAGCGGTCTACGTAATGCCGTCACGTTTGTGGTTGCCAAAGCGTGAAACGTGAAGCGTTCTCAACTTGAGTCAACGCCACAAAGCGCAGAGTGAGCAGGAGAGACAGAGAGAGAGAGAGAGAGAGAGAGAGAGAGAGAGAGAGAGAGAGAGAATCGCTGAGAGAGCGTTTGTTATTGTTTTCCCTATCACTGAGCTCACGTGCAGCTGCTGCTGGTGGGAGCTGTGAATTGCACTCGTTATGCGCGTTAAAAGAAATGAGACAACAGAAACTAAAAACGAAAAGAAACCAAAATGCAAACAGAGACATAATTAGATAACTGCCGGCACAGCAAAGCACGAAAAAAAATCAAAATGGCGATCAAAATCGAAAAGGGCCATTGCAAGCGCAGCCAACTTAGCATGGCAGTGTTGCCAGACTGCCAGCAGGTGCTGCCTTCAAATCTGGTTTATTTTAGAAAATACAATACTTTGTTGTTGTTTTTCTGTTATCAAAAGTTGAAGGCACCGATGCACTGCAAGTGATGCTAACGGACTCGTTTTGCTGAGCTCAGACTCGGTTTACGTAATGGCAAGCAAGAATTATTCTCGTCTCCAGTTTCGCAAAGCCGAACATGATTTGCCCAAGGAGCAGCGAACAGTCGAGATAGTCCAGCATTATGTAATGTAACACAAGAACAACAACAAATCGCTGACAATAATCGAGCTTGTAACCTGATGACAGTGTGCAAAGAAATATGAATTTGTTTAAAATTAAATTTCCAGAAGGTGCAAATTATGCGAGAAGTCGCGGTGAAATGAAAACAATTAAATGTGTTGTTTGTTTGTTTTTTTCCCCCCCAGTTCATTCATATGTGTATGCACTGTATACATAAATATGTCAATTTGTACTTTGTAGGCGTTTTTTAAGGAAAGTTTATACACGCACATACATACAATTTAGAGTTCTGAGTTTGGTTGAATCGAAACAGTTTGTTGTAATTTAGGTATATAGAGTAGATATATCAATAGGGATATTCCCAGTTCTGTCAAGTTTTTAAACTGAAATTGCAACAGATGCTGATCATGAATATATATTTATGCACTTTATCGTTCAATACAACGATCAACACGACGTATGATTAATATTTGCATTCGGTGCTTGTTTTCGTAAAGGGACTACCGCAACGCAAACGCCACACACACACCCAAACATGTGTGTTTGAGTGCTTGAATATATTTTGAGTGCCAAATAGATTTTTTTTTGCCACTGTTGCTCTGCCGGCCCTAGCGAGTGTTGCCCTCTCAAACAGCTCACTTTCGTTATCTTTTCCCCTCATTTATACAAAGCATGTAAATTGTATATATGCATGTGTGTGTGTGTGGGAAGGGCAGCAGCCACTCAGCGAAAATGCACGCTCAACGTAAATAAGTTACGTATCGAGGCAACAACAACAACGTTTATGTAAGCTGTTGTTGCGCTTTCTGCAGTATTTATGATAATTAGAACGATTGTACGCTCTCTACATCTCTCTGCCTCGCTCTCTGCTGCACTCGATCGCTCGCTCTTTGGTACTAGTTCAATTTTGCACTGGCTCACACGTTCCGATTTGCACTCGCAATTCTCTCGCGCGCGCACAGCACGCTCTCTCTCTCTCTCTATCTCTCTCTTTATGCCTTCTTACGCTCTCTATGCCGATCTACGCATTGCAAATGCGAACTGTTGTTGCGCGTATACAAAATATTGCTTGCAAGTTTCTTTTGTTTATATATGTTTAACTATTATCTCGCTGCACATACTTATAGTTCACTTTGGTTCACTGTGATTCACTTTGGCTGCATTGTCACATTAACAAAAAATATAAATAAAATGAGTCTTGTCACGGTTTGTTGCTCGTTTGTTGAGTGCAGCTTGTCTGCATGCGAATGTATTTGTGTGTCTCCGTGTTAGTTTTATTTTATATGCTTCTTTCAGCTCGGTTCTTATTTATCCGCTTAGCTCGACCTACTTGTTGAAAACTCGCACGAATACTGAGAGAAGAAAAAGCGCATTTCTGCGGCGCCAGCGTGCCAAGCTTTGCAAAATTCAAACACACACTCACATACACATGAACGCTCAGATGCACAGTCCACATGTACACACACTTACACGTTGCCACGTACACAGAAACGTTACATGGCGGCAGCAGCAGCAACCGCGGCAGCGGCAGCGCCCACAGGCAGCAGCACCGACAACGTGCGTTCTTCTTCGGCATATCGACAGACATCGGGCATCGGACATCGGGCTTCGGCTTCGGGCTTCGGGCTTGGGGTGTTCGGCTGCGTTTGTGCTGCCATTAACCCTTAGTAGATCTCACGCTGTGTTGAAGACTTGCGTATAAGGGTTTAGAAAAAATGAATAGATAATTTCGACAGCATTAAATGTATTAAGCCAAATATTTTACTAAGCAAAATAATTATTTCTCAACTCTAGTGCAACAGCATAGGGGTTAAGCTACGTATGCGTAATCAAAGCAGCAAAAGAAGCTCAAATAACCGTGTGGAGTGAGGCAGCGGCAGCGGCAAAGGCAGCAGCTGCAGCTTGATGGACCGGGAAGTCGTGAGTCGTGGTCAACACGTTTGTCCGGGTGCCCTGCACTGGAGCAGAAGAAGTGGGTGGGGGGCTGTCTTGGGGACGGGGTCACATGGGGGTAGGTTTGGCGGCACGTTGACTCACTGCCTTGCGTTGAGTTGAGTGTATTCTCTGTGAGAAATGCGAATGTGCCTCAAAATGTGCATGACGAGTCACGCATAATAGCCACGTGATTTGCATTTATTGTTGTTGTTGTCGTTGTCGGTCGAGTGCGGCTAGAGAGGCCCTGCTGCCCTGTCGCCCTGTCCCATTGGCTCCCATTGTAACGGGAATTACTTAACGAGTCGATCACAAAGAGTGACAACAGTTTGCACTCGATGTGCTGGCACGACACGGCACAGACATTTCTAGTCGCTGCTGCGGCGCTGTCGGTCTGTCTGCCCCGCGGTGCACGCAGTGTGGCAGCCTTTTAGGCGTTGCCAGCTATTTTCAGAATTGGATCTCACAAAGAATGCGCGATTGTGCGTGTCTTGTTTAAATAGGAAGCTACTTGGGTACTTAGGAAGAATATCTTTAGATATAAGATAAGATAAGATAAGATACATATTTTTTATAATATTATTCATACTTATCATAATTATTAAATTGCTTAAAAAGTCACAATGGGTTTATTGTTGGGCAGAGAGTACCTACGTAACGAGAGCTAGTTCACGTTGTCAATAAATGTTTAATTCTGTTCAGGCCACGTTTTAATTGAACCTCTTGCCAGATAAACTAAGCAAACCGCCCTTAAAAAGGGATGGCGTGAGGCAGACGGTGGTCGTTATTTGTGTCAACAGCTCTGCGAATGTTAGATAACGTGTTGTTGCAAAGGGGAAGTCGAAAGGATTCCCGATAAATGCAGGACGAAGAACAAAGAACATAGTCGCATGTGACATACATGTATAGTACATATTTATGTATGCTGCACACAAATATAGAATAGTAATGTTAATCACGTGTGTTGGACACCATGGGGCACCCTGCGAATTGTAGTTGAGCCAAAAGTGAGGTTATGATGTGATTTTATATAATTTAAATATGATTTGACATGGTTTGACTATAAATTAATATTATTTGAATATGATTTGATATGATTTGATATGATTTGACTATAATTTAATATGATTTGATATGATTTGATAGGATTTGATATGATTTGATATGATTTGATATGATTTGATATGATTTGATATGATTTGATATGATTTGATATGATTTGATATGATTTGATATGATTTGATATGATTTGATATGATTTGATATGATTTGATATGATTTGATATGATTTGTTATGATTTGATATGATTTGATATGATTTGATATGATTTGATATGATTTGATATGATTTGATATGATTTGATATGATTTGATATGATTTGATATGATTTCATATGATTTGATATGATTTGATATGATTTGATATGATTTGATATGATTTGATATGATTTCATATGATTTGAATATAATTTCATGTAATATGTTGCTATATCAGTTCTTTGCCGCCTTCAAATGAATAAATGGTATATTAAGCTCAATCTTGGGACTCTCTCCTTAGCTTCCTATCCACTTCAGACTCTCACACCCTGCCTTACATGGAAAAATTGCTATTGCATTCTCAGCCACAGACTCCTCAGTGCATAAGACACTAATCTGACGTTACGTAATGCCATCTGAGCAAAAGATATGCCCGTGAAGACGTGTCTTTCCCAGCCAGAAGATAGATAGCTCCATGTGAGTGTACTTAACTTTTCCGGCTTTAACAAAGCTAGCCTTGGAGGTAGAGGGTAGCCCCGCTAAAGCAAAGGAAAGGAAGGGAAAGGGAAAGGGAAGGGGGTAGAGCACACTTCACAGTCGCGAAAACGGAATGGGACACTCCAATTCGGTTTCAGTTTCAGTTTCAACTCGCCGATGTTGATGGTGTCGCTGCCTTTTGTCACATTGCCTGGATCGTTATGGCGATACCGCAGGTACCGCCCTCAGAGGCACACACCATACACACACACACCACTAACACGCACACACACACACAATTAAAACTCATTTAGGTGAATTTAATACGACGAACGCGTTAGCAAAGCAAAATTACACAAAACCTGAAAGACAATGGACGAAACGAAGAGAGTAAGAGGCAAGACAAAAAAAAACAGAAGTCGACACTACCAGAATGGGGGGGGGCAGTGGAGGGGGGTGTTTACTGCGCCGAGAAGCTAGATCTTTGGCGCGTTGTAAGTGATTTCCGTATAATGACAATTTTGAACATCTAAATGTTTCTGTGCGGACATTACACGTCTTTATGGCTTCAGATTTACGGCGAATTTCAGGTAGGGCTCTTCGGTACCCTCCACTGCCGCCCAGCCCGGATAGTTAGGCACAAATTGAATTCGGACAAACATTCGTCATGTTCAGGAAATGTTAAAATTACGCGCGGCGTTAATAAAGAGAGTTGTTTCTTGGGTTTTAGAGGAAGAGCTCGTGGAGTTGGTCTAAAACTTAAGAAGCATCGCGAGCGGGTTCGATATAGGTACATTTATTAATTATAATGTTCATTATTTTATTATTTGTATTATTTTATTTGTTATTATATACGCTTTTACTGAGCTAATGTAATACTATACTTTTCCTTAGATATTCTTAGACATACAAATTCTATTTAGCCTCAAAACTCAATGATCTAACCTCACTTTTCAAATATCTTAACCTTAAACTAGACCAATCAAAATATTTATCAACCTTTTTGCCTTAATTTATGATTCAAATCGAAACATTTATAGAGCATTTATGCGAATCTCTCGGTACGACGAGGTGCCTAACCTCGCATAATAATACATTAAAAATGCCAAGTCATGGGCGCACATGGTCATTACCTTAGGCAAGGTGCCCCGATAGAAAGACTGCAAAGCATTTTCCATTTGCTATTTTCCACAGTATTATTCGATTAAAATATTTCGCACATACATAAGCTTAAAATCGGCTTTAGATATGTGCATATATCAGTTAAACTACTCTGTATAGATGTGTGAGAGAGTTATGCGAAGGAAAATTAGTTAAGACTAAAGACGGCAATTTTGATGGAAAAGAGTTACAGTAAAGATCGGCTGTGAAGAACTTGGGGGAAGAAAGTGTTTTTCAAAATTTGATGGGGTATCACTGTGCGGGGAAGGCAAAAAGTATTAGTAAGGAAGAAGGACTTATTTAAAGGAGATCCGTATGAGTGAGGAAAATTGTATGATTATGGTTTTCCTTATAGCCAACAGCCACTGTAGTCCCGCCGATATCATGGCCGGCTATATATACACCTAGCAAAGATATAGCGACGCCTGGGAGCCTGAGAGAGCGACCTTTAATGTGGCCATTGTGTGCTAAGTGCCTCAGCCCCTCCGACTTAGATACCGTCTGATGCGGCGTCTCAGTCTGTAGCAGCATCGACTCAACTCGCATGGTCGTCATCCACATGCACATCCACATCCACATCGTCATCATCAACGTTCGCGATTTCACACGCTCCGCTCCATTCCATTGTTCCCACAATTTTCCATTCATTCGGTTTGTGCTCACTTTGTGTTCCTACTTTGTAATAAGTTTTGCTCCGGAAAAAACTACCGTAGAAGCTGTCGCTTCTTTATCTACCTCCACATGTCCCCTTCCCAACTCCCCCTTCTGGCCGACGCCATCGCTGTCGCTTGTCATTTTGGCCACTGGCTGTCATCGTCATCCACAACCCCGTTGCTCTCAGCGGTCTCAGCCACATGCAATGCCAATAGCCCTTTAATGAGTGTACTTTATATGGGGTTACTTGCCAGTACCGACTCTACCATCTACCCAGACTAACCAGAAGCAGCGGCAGCAGCAGTACCGGCAAGAAGCAGAGAGAGAAGACAACGATGTAGACATAAATGGAGACGGTCCCCTCAGCATGCAATGCTGTTCCACTTGTAACCATCGTGGGAGTGTTGCCTAGTCGCTTCTTTAGCTTAATTGATTGATCTTTCGGCGGTTCGCGGAAGCAGCGGCACCCAGCCCGGTTAAGATTAGACTATCATATTTCTTTTTTATGACAGTTCAGCTGAATAATACCGCACTTAAGAAAATAAGTTAAGATTCAACTAGGGTTTGGTTCGTTTGGCTTTAAGAAGATCTTGATTTGTATGAACTATTTTAACAGAGCTTTTTCTAACCGAATTGCATATGTACTTAACGCTAAAAGCTCTAATAATATAGATCATTTCTCAAGAATAGAACTAAAATTTGCTAAAAAAAAGAACTCACTTTTCGCAAAACATTTGCAATTAACTCGCGCTCAACTTGACATTTTCTGTTTTTTCTTGAACTAGAGTTACTTTTTCCCCACTTTCATAACGCTGCGATCGTATCGGACCGCAGATATGACAACTCTTTGATGGGTTCTTCCTATATACCAAACACATCGAGAACTGATCGCGCGACAAGCACGTTTCGGTGAGGAAGAAGCAGAAGAGAGGGGAAAACTAAGTAAATTGTCATTGGGTGCTTGGGTTCGGCTAGGCTGCGGTTAGCCAAAGGTAGGGCAGGGAGGCAGGCAAGCAGCAAGTGCAGCTGGTAATTGCCACTCACAACACGCAAGCAGCGACGCAGCAGCGCAGCAGCAGCAGCTGCGAAATCACCCATGGTAGCATGCGATCTGCGACGTCAGCAAATTCGACTCATAGACAAGCCCAGTAGTCGGCAGTAGTCATTCTTCCACACTTCCCTCTCGTTCAACCTCTCTCTCTCTCTCTCTATCTTTCTCTCTCACTCTTTCTCCCGCTTTTGGCGTACCCAGCAGCATCGTAGCGAGGCATGAAAGTCATGAAAAACTCCTGAGAATGAACAAGATTGGCCTGGTTACCCGATAGTTGATAGTTACTTTATTAAAAATCTTGGGCTTATCATGGGAAATAATAATTTCCTTATGGTTTGAGATCCAGTCCAATTCAAATTGTTAAAAAACATCCACTCCTGCAAGGTTATAAAATCCCTATAGAGCCTGGCAAGCTCTCTAACTTCGTCATAGATCATCAGAATATCATTGAAGCCTGCGTGATTAGTTCTGCTTAAAAAAAGTGATGAAAAATAATTGATACAATTTATAAAAACGATTACTATCTACGATTTTTTTATATATTCCTAAGTTTTCTCCGACTTCGATATCTCCGCCATCTGTCATGAACTTGCAAAAACCTAACCGATTATTGATTGTAGAAAATATTGCAATACGTACTAGCGTGCATAGAAAGTCCATAAAGAAAGTTGCAGTGTTTTTTTTTTTGTATTCGAAAAAACTAAAGTTTTCCCGCTGTGACAGAGGGCGAGCCCCTGTGCGCGCTCACTCTCTCTCTTTCTCTCTCTGTCTTGCGCTGAGTTTTTTGCGCTTGCGCCACGGTCTCAAGAGCCGAGCAGCTAAGGCAAATGCGCTCTCTCATTCCTCTTTGCTCGCGCTGAGTTTTTCTTGCGCATTGCGCTGCGGTCTCAAGTGGCGAGCCGAGCCGAGCCGAGCCGAAACGAGCCGAGCCGAAACGAGCCGAGACACGAGTGCTGCGAGCCGAAGAGCGACGCGCGACGCGCGACTTGAGACTCGCGAGTCTTGAGTCGCAGCGCGGCGCGTCACTTTGCATTTGCTCAGTCAATTTCCGCCACGAAACGCGTTCGGACGTGTCGAGAGCGTGCGTGCCCTCGTTTCTTACGTTTTGTCGATCTGCAACGCGTTGCTGATCGCGCAGCAAGAACACAACTTCGAGATAAATTCGACAACTACAACACGTACATATATTGTTTATGTTTTTTTTTTTGTTATTGTTTTGTGCTTTCTGTGCGTGTGTGTGTGTGTGTGTGCGTGTTTACTGTGTTAATTTTGGTGGTGTCTTTCGCCCATTCTGCCGTGCATTGGCGCGTAACGTGCAGTTCGTTATTTCCTCATTATTTACTTCCCGCTCCCCTAACCGCCGCCAGCGCTTTCTCTCTCTCTCTCTCTCTTCCGCTTTGTCCTGGGCGCAGGATGCGCTTCGCTGCCGACGCGCACCTGTTTTCCGACAACAACGCACAAGTCGCTCGCGCGTAAAATTCTCAAGCGGTTTTTGTTGTTGCTGCGTCTCGCTGTCAGCGCCAGGTAAATTTAATTTATGCAAAAAGTCGACAACGAAAATAGTTAGCTACTCTATATGAAGTATGTGTGTGTGCGTGTGTGTGTGTGTGTTTGTTTGTATATCCCTATCCCTAGCATAATGTGTGGAAAACTTAACCTGTTGTTGTTGCCCCCGTGTGAGAGTTTCCGATAAGAAAAACTCCCACACTTTTTTGTTTTTGTCACCGCATAGATATGCTAATCGCCTTTGCCCGCGGGAACTCGACTTGGGTAACCCAAGGAAGTTAGAGATGTGGGAGAAGGAGGTGGAGGTGTGTAGTGCTCCTCAAGCGATTTTCAGAAATAGTTACGGGTCACAGGAATTAATACAACATATTCCACTATGGGTTGACTGAGCCAAAAATAAAGCAAGTGTATTGACTTGGTATAAGTAGGCAATGGGTGTCTCGAGAAGGTAGAATGATTTTTTAAATAATTTTTTTGATTTAAAGCTAGTTTTTTACTACCAATACGGACAGCCTTATAGGGTTATATATGTATATGTATGTTTTTTATATATATATGTTTTTTTTGTGCTATGCAATTTTCATACATTCATGTTTGTCTGTATGAACACATAGATCTCAGGGATTAGAGGAGCTATAGCTATCAACTTTTGTGAAAATACTCGTTGTACTTGGCCCCGCCAGTTTTGCCCATATAAATCCTTAAAAATCCATTTCTAAGCGTTAAAGCTAATACTTTTATTTGTGACATTATCTCCAAATGGCTTCGAAAATGTTTTTTAAGAACTTAATACAGCTGCTGAAGAACAGACATATGTATACTGCCTTTCTGAAGTCGCAAAGTTGTACTTTATCATCTTCAAGGCTGTAGAAATGCTTCTATCTAGACTAAACTCGGATTATAATAATCCAAGTTACGCTCTAATGGTAAAACTTATAAAATTCCTAGAATATTTAAAGTATTTGCACAAATTTTGAATTTTCACCCGCTACCCCCCGACTACACTCTTCCTTCATTTCACAAACTACTCAGAAATCCAATTAGAATATGTTTTTCTTAATTTTGCAATGCAATCTGTCAGTTGTGCAAAGTAATTAGGCTGCGATCGCGTGTGCTAGAAAGAGAAGAATGGCAATGAAGAGCGGGAGAGAGAGAGAGGGAGAAAATTAGCAGTTGAATTGGGTTGCTAACGGTGCAAGCTTATCGCGTGCGTGCGTGTGTGTGCGTATAATTAGACTAGTTATTATGGCATAGTTGTCGATAGTATCGCATATCACATATCGCATTATATCGCATGGCATTGTTAATTTAGCAACTTGAACTAATTGAGAATTACAATTGCAGCCCGACTGATTGGATGACGTTGCCGCACGACATTGGCAACTGCAAGTGCAACTGCGACGGGCAGCAGCGGCAGCAATGCTCATTGTGGACATGCTGACGCTGGCCTTAGTGAGTGACAGAGAGCGCGATAGAGCGTGCGACAGAGATAGAGTTCGAGATATCGTAGAGCCGTGCGATGATGCCACAAAACGTGGCAAGATGACGGCAACGCTGGCCAAGCAGCATGCAAATTGCAACGGCAGCAACGGCAGCAACATTAGCGACATGAGCAACATAAGCAGCGTGCCGCATGTGGCAGCAATTGCCACGGCGGGCAACATGTCCAACTGTGGACTAGGCCCGAGCTGCGCAACGGACGGAGACCACTTGGCATGCGAGACACGCAGCAGCAGCAGCAGCAGCAGCGGCAACAGCAGCGGCAGCAACAACAGCAATTGCTCACGTGCAACTCACGCACGGCGTGTTGTCGTGCAATACGAGGCGCATTGTGCGTGGCAGCCGCAGGGGGCGGGGCAGCAGCAGAGTCCGTTGCGGCGGGCGGGGCAGGCAAATGACATGCCGAGGCAGGCAAATGCGCAGGCGCGTGCTGAATACAGCGACAATACTAGCAGCAGCAGCAGCAGCAGCAGCAGCAGCAACTGTTGGCGAGCGGAAGTGGCCACAAAATGTGAGCGCACGCAAGTCGAGCGTGAGAGCGGGAGCGTCAGCGCAAGCGCAGTTGCTGCTGGCCATGGCCAGCAACCACCCAGCAGCAACAGCAACGACAGCAACAACACGACGAGCACGAGCTGCGACAGCGCCTGCTCAGACCGTCAGCCAATTCAAGCCAAACTCAGAGCAGCAGCAGCAGCGGAGCCAGCAGCCAGCTCAGTCGTCGCACGCAGCGCAGCTGAGCAGCAGCAGCAGCAGCAGGCAACAGCAGCAGCAGCTCGAAAAATAACTGTAGAACAATTGTTGAAAAGTTCGAATGAAAATTTACTAAATACTGTGCAAATTAAACAAATAGAACAACAGCAACAACACGAGCAGCAGCAGCAGCAGCAGCAACACGCAGACAAGCAGCAGCAGCAGCAACAACAAGGCAAACAGCAGTACCTACAACAACAACAACAGCAAAATTTGTATACAGGCGTCAACGACGCCAACGGCGACGCGTACTGCGCAGCCGACGCAGCTGCTGACGACGCTGCTGGCGACGTCGCGCGACGTACAGAAAAATTCGTGCGAAACGCAAGTGAAAATGTTGATTTTTTTTCGTTATTCTGTGAAAATGTGCAAAGTGAGAAATTAACAGCAACAACAACAGCAGCAGCAACACAATTAATTGCTGCTGCAGCAACAGCAGCAACATTCGCTGGCAGCCAGGACAAGCTAGGGCAGGCAAAGGAACAGCAGCAGCAGCTGAGGGAGAAGCAGCAGCAGCAGACGCCATTGTCATTGCCATATTCCAAGTTAGCACCGACACCAACACCAACACCAACAGCAGCAGCAGCAGCAACAACAAATTTCGCTGGCATTGCTGTTGATAATGTCGTTGATGGTGTTGCTGGTACTGCCTACGTGCCAGCAGCAGTTGTTGTCGTTGCTGACGGTTACGTGGATAACGTGAAAAGTGAACAAGCAGACGAAGACGAAGAAGAAGAAGATGAAGACGCAGCAGCAGTTGCAGTAAACGGGCAGCAACTGCAACAACAACAAGTAGCTGCAGCAAGTAACAAGTGCAACACAACAGCAACAACAACAACAACAGCTGCAACAAGCTGCAACGATTGCGATCTTATCGATTTTGAGTGCGATTTACTCGATGATTTTGAGGCCAGTCAGCGACTCAAGCGTTTACAGCACAATTTTCAGGGACGCGTTAACAGCAGCAGCAGCAGCAGCAGCGGCAGCAGCAGCAACAACAGCAGCAACAAATACAATAGCAGCAACGACAACAACAGCTGTAGTGGAGTTGATTGTGTAAAGGCATCCTTGAGACAACTAGAAGAAGAGACGCAGCAGGGGGAGGAGAGGGAGCAGCAGCAGGAGCAACTAAATGCCTGCACAACAAAGAAACTACCCCCACAAGCATTGACAGCAACAGCAGACGCAACAGCAACAGCAACAGCAACAGCAACAGCAACAATCAACTCAGCGCCAAAGGACAATAAAATATTTGTTAAAAGTGCAATTCAATTCAATACAAATTCAAATTGTGCACTACTTTTGCAATTGGCAAATGGCAACAACAACTACATTAGCAGACAGCAGCAACAACAGCAGCAATTGCTGAATACGTTGCTGCCAGAGTTGTCGCTGCGCAGTGAGAGCTGGCAGAGCGCAGAGAGCGCAGCGAGAGTTGCCACTGAGCGCACAGGAGAGCACGAGTTGCTGATTGAAATCGAAACTGAAAGCGATTGTCAGCAGGGCAGACGACACGCGTGCGGAGAGCAGCACGCTCACGAGGAAAAGCACGAAAGGCGGCACGAAGAGGAGCACGAAGGGGAGCACGAAAGGCAGTACGAAAGGGAGCACGAAAGGGAGCACGAAAGGAAGCACGATAGGCAGCCAGATGGAGAGCACGAAGAACACATAAGCAAGCAGACAGGCAAATACGAAAGCAAACAGGAAAGTGAGCACGAAAAGCACGAACACAAACAAGCAGAAGCAGAAGAAGAACTAGTGTGGAAGCACGCAGAGAAGCACGTAGCCGATAAGGACGAAGGAAGGCACGAAAAGCGGCACGAAGAGCAACAAAGCAAACACAAGCAGGAGCTTGTGTGGCAGCACGAACAAAAGGTAGCCCGGTCGAACGAGCACGAAGACAGAAGACACGAAGAAGATCACGAAGATAAGCAGCACGAAAAGCGAGAGCACGTGTACGAACGTGAGCATAAAGTAGAGCCCGACGAGCAGTACGCGGAGCAGCACAAGCCGCAGTCTCTACTTTCCATAACGACAACGACAACAACCACAGGCAACCGCACACGCAGCGCCTTCGTGGACGTGCAGACAGACGGACGAGTTGCTGGCGTAGCGCACGGGGACACACGCGCAGCAATACAACAAGGTAGCGCCAGCGATTTTGCGGCACCGCTCAGCGAGTTCGATGTGCGACGCTTCGGCGAGTATCTGAGGGCCGCGCGGCAGCTGCAGTTGCTGAACATCAATCACAGTCACGGTCACGGTCACGGTCACAGTCACGGTCACGCACACGGTCACTGTGCAGGGACCTGTCGCAGTGACAGCGGCAACGAGGGCAGTGTGCGAAAGCGAGGCAGCTATCAGTGTTACGACGAGTTGCTCGCGGAGTTTGTCAGCGAGCAACAGCAATACGATAGCGAGTACGATAACGAGAGCGATCCGGAGAACGATCCGGAGAACGATAACGATAACGACTCGAGCGATTGTCAGTGCGATGAGTGTTTAGCCAGCGAATGGACAGAGTACAGCACCAGCGGGCAATCCGTTGCTGCTACAGCGAGTAGCGAGGCAGCGAGTGTAAGTCTAGCGAGTACACAAGCAACGAGTGCACGTACGGAACGAGCGAGTGCGGTTCCAGCCAGTACGGTTCAAGCGAGTGCGGTTCCAGCGAGTGCGGTTGCAACGAGTGCGGTTCCAGCGAGTGCGGTTGCATCGAGTGCGTTTCAAGCGAGTACGGCTCGAGCGAGTGCGGTTGCAACGAGTGCGTTTGAAACGAGTACGGCTCGAGCGAGTGCGTTTCAAACGAGTACGGTTCCAGCGAGTTCCAGTCTCAACAGTGGCAATCTAACGAGTCGCGGTTCAACTACAGCGAGTATCAGCCCAACGAGTGCAACGATCACAATGCGTGAGGTTAACGGACAGCTGCGTGGCCTGCTCAAGAAGCCCAATCGGCCGCCGCCGGCACGCAAGAATCGCGTCGTCTTCGACGAGACACGCAACGAGTTCTTCGAGGCCGACTACATTATATTGATACGCGAGGATTGCGCGTACGACGAGGAGGACGAGGAGCCGTGCACGTGCGGCGAGCACGAGCTGGTGCGGCTGTGCTGCGAGGAGGGTTGCCAGTGCAACTATGCGGTCAATGCCGCCGACGCGACGGCCGATGGACGAACGCCACAGGTGAGTGGGCACGCACATACACGGAACGGGGTGGATGGGCGTTTCGGGTTGGGGTTCGTGGGCGTGTCAAGAGCTTGCCGGGAGCGAAGGAAAGAGCTTACGTTCCTGTTGCACGTTAAGCGGATTACGGCAAGTTGCACGAGTTGAAGTGCTTAGGCAGCTTATGCCCGCCATCTGTGGCAAGTGTATGGCTCCGTCTATGGTTGTGTGTGTGCGCGTCACCTGCCACGCACGAAGTAGGCCCAGAGCCACATGGACTTTGGCTGTGACAGCTACTGCTAATTATTGGTCTATGCAGCCTACGGTTTTCCACTTAATACTTCCTTTTTTGCCTTCACCATTTCCCGCCATTCCATTCCCTTTTATTCGCCAGCATGTTTTCTGCACTTATTCGACTTTCTGGCTCTGCGTTTTTGGGCTGCGACTTAGCCATATCGACTTTTTGCTCATTTAGCTGGAACCTTGTTGTGCCTGCCGTATTGTGCTCTCTACTTGCTTCGAGCTTATCCAGCTGCCTCTAGATTTACTCATGCTTCTTCTGCACCAGCATCTTCTGCTTGTATTCGCCCAACTGCAAAAGGTTTCGCAGGCCTTCTGCCCACTCCGCGTAGTCTATGATTCTTAACTTGTCTCAGATACCTCAGATTTTGCATGTCTCTCTTTTGCTTTGTATCTTGTAGCTTGTATAACTGTTTGCGTATAACAGTTTGTTGTGTGAGGTAGCACTGAGTTTCTATTTGCTATAAAATTTAATAAATGATTATAATATGCGTAACTTAGTCTTTCAATTTCCCGTATAACAGTTTGCGTATAACAGTGTGCTGTGTAAGGTAGCACTGAGTTTCTATTTGCTATAAAATTTAATAAATGATTATAATATGCGTAACTTAGTCTTTCCATTTCCCGTATAACAGTTTGCGTATAACAGTTTGCTGTGTAGGAAAGAGCTGCGCTTCTTTAAGCTGCACAATTTACTAAATCAACATAACTGGCGCAACTTAAAGTCTTTACATTTCCCGTATAACAGTTTGCGTATAACAGTTTGTTGTGTGAGGTGCGCTGCGCTTCTTTAAGCTACACAATTTACTAAATCAACATAACAAGCGCAACTTAAAGTCTTTACATTTTTCGTATAACAGTTTGCGTATAACAGTTTGCGGTGTAGGGAAGATCTACGCTTCTTTAAGCTGCACAATTTATTAAATCAACATAACAAGCGCAACTTAAAGTCCATTTCCATTGCGCCTCTCGGCTATGTGCGTTATGTATAACAGATTTTCGCATAACCCAGTTAGTTTTACCCAAATTTGTTGCTCTTTCTGCGTATAACAGTTTTGTGTTTTACACTGGCACACACACACACATATGTAACGCTGTGTATGTGCTCCAATTGCCTTCGCCTTTGCCTTCGTGTCGCTGCGCCTTATTTCATATCCTGCCTTTGTTGTGCGCACTGTGCAGCATCCTGTAGGAACAGTACTGGTGGCAAGTGGCAAGTCAAGTTGCAGGCACAAGTTTGTAACTAGCTAACAGCCCGCTCTGCCTCTCCCTGCTCCCCGCTCCTGCTTCTAGCACTCCCTCGACGCCCGCTTCAGCTGCATTTAGTGTGGCGTATAAATCACTTAAAAACTTTTGCACAGTAACGCGAAACTGCAGCAAACATTGTTGTGCCACTGTCTGCGAGTGTGTGGCAGTGTGTGCCTGTGTGTGTGTGTGTGTATGTGTGTCCTTGTGTGTGTGTGTGTGTGTGTGTGTTAGCTAGTGCATTCGATATTGTTTTATGAATTTGTGCGCCTTATCGTGATGTACGCGTTTTCGATGTGTTAAGGGACATGGCTGAAGTTGCTGTCGCAGCGCTGCCTCCCTGCCTCCTCCTGCCCACCGCCGCCCCTATCCGCACTCTGTGCGGCAACATTGCCACTCTCATCGATCGTAAGCGGGCCCTTGAGCTGCGTTTAAATTTCAATTTTCTGCCACACAAGCCGCACTTGAGTGCGCCGCTTTTTTACTTGCCACACAGCCTCAGTGGCCGGGCTTATCTGCCCCTAAAACTGTGGCACGGCCAGCAGCCGGCCCGCCTACAGCCACCCTGCCCTGTGCCTACACTGTCCTGTCCCTACACTGTCCCGCGCTGCGCTGTCTGAGTGCAACGGCCAAGTGGGCGCGCGCTGCACAGTGGAGCGAACATGAGTATTTGCAGCAGCCCCGTATGCCCCGTAGTATTGAATGCACAGCGGGTATACACAGCTGCAAAGCTGTACAGCATGTGCATGCAGCGTATGCATATCGCATAGCTAATAAACTGTTGCAGTTTGCGCGCATTTGGGCCCACTGTGCTCCACGTACTTGACTTGACGCTGCTCAAGCAGTTTTAGGTTTCGTGTGTGTGTGCAGGGTGTGTGTCGGCTGTGTGCAGTGTGTCGTTGTGTCCCGCTGAAGAGTTTAATATGCATTTAGTTGCATAACCTTCCGTACACGCCCCCACACTGCTTCCATCGCAACTCATTCCATACCATTTTGAATTCCAAGCCAGACGCGAAAAAAAACGTGCAGAACTTTCTTGCCATACACTCGAAAAGGGCATATGCGCTTTAATACGGTCAATCTGGCCAGGTAAGGACGGAGGTTGCCTCGGGAATATGGCACTACTTAAAGGTCAGGGCACAGCAGATCCCTCAATAAAACTAAATAATCATAATAATTTAAATATGTTAAAATAGAGCTGGTATACATGGCTTAGCTATACGGAAGCTATCCCACAAGTTATTGCTATAAAACTTACCCAATTTAACTTATGATATGTTTTCGCATAGCCGTCAAAATTTCAACCAAATCAGAGCTTTATAAAATACCTAAATCCCTGTGTTAGCAACATGCATGCAAAATCGGTGCATAGGGTACATCAGCTTCGTTATGCCGCAGAGCGCAGGTTTCTTTTGGTTGCTTTCTTTTTGCCAGTGCCAACTTTTATGCAACACAAGCCGCGGTGCATTTTCTGTTTTTCCATTTTCCCAGTTTCCCATTTCGAGGTTTTCTCATTTGTCGTGTTTGCCATAGCGACAGAACATCATTAACTCACATATGTATGTGTCGGAGAGAACCGAGAGCTTTATGTGCAACTCGCCAAACTTATGTTAACTATGACTTAACTCGACTTCAATGAACTTACCAACTTCGGTAACTTGCTTCCCGGAGAGGGAAGCGCGTGGTAGGGGAGTATGGGACGCATGTAACCACACACAGGCGACCTTTTGGCCCCGAAAATCTCTTTGTAGTAGCAATGCGTGAGTTGAGTGTGAGATGCTTCATATAGTTGCAGCTAGTTTGACTGTTATTGTGCTTGCTTGCGCATGATAATGTCATTTTGTGTATAAAATCAAAGGAGAAACTGTTATACAAACTGTTATACTGGTATACAAACTGTTATACAAAGCTGTTATACACGCGGCACGCACTCACTTAGCCTCTTTACCACTTCTAGCCCATACACACACAAAAGTGTACTACTGCACTGTTATACATTCGCATATTAACTTACGCAAACTGGTATATAAACTGTTATACACGCGGCACGCACTCACTTAGCCTCTTTACCTTTGCTCGCCCATACACACACAAAAGTGTACTACTGCACTGTTATACAATCGCATATTAACTTACGCAAATGGTTTAAACAATTAAATAAGCGTTAAGCGCAGCTTTTGATGGTTCTTTAAATCGTTATGTGACTGTTATGCATATGAGAGCAGCTGCAGTTGCCATTTTATTTGTTATACACACATACTCGCACACACATACATACATACATACATACATATGTATGCTATAACTGTACTATGTAACTGTTAACGGTGGCTCCAGTCATGCAGCTGTTGATTTTCGCATCAATTTGTTGGTATAATTTACTGCTGCATGAGTAAGGTACCCCTGTGACTGTTATATAACTGTCATACACAGTGACAGACAGGCAGAGACAAGTCTGAGCTTGTTTGAGCTTGTCGGAGTTGGGCACAAAAAAGCTAACGAGGATTTATGTGATGAGATGAGCGTGGCACAACATACACACAGTTCATCAACCAGACAGGAGGCAGGACATACACACACACACACACTCACACATGCGGAGGGGGAAAGAGAGCAAGGGAGAGGGAGACAGAGAGCTAGAGAGTGAGAGAGTGCTCCATGCCTCCAATTCGTCTGGTTATAAAACGCAATTAACGTAATTTGCGGTCGTGTCGTCTGAGTCTGCAGCAGCACTGCCTGTCTCTCTCTCTCTCTCCCTCTATATCTATCTCTCTTGTAGCTCCAACATACTCTCTCTCTCTCTCTCTCCTGCTGCCTGCCTGCCTTTTTGACCTGCCTACCAACTAGGCAAATTGTTGGCTGAGATTAGTTTCAATACTTGCAACTTTCTGGCACTTTCTCTGTCTCTCACTTCTCGTTAGTTGACTAAGTCAAGCTCTCTTGCTCTCTGCATTCACTTCTCACATTCTCTCTCTCCCTCTCTCTTGCCCTCATGCTCTCTGTCTTTCTCCCGCAATATCTCTTACTCTTCCTAACACGCTCTCTGCCTCTATATAAACATAAAAATATGCATATATCTTTTACTTATTCATTATTTTACTCTCTCTCTCTCTCCTCCCCCCTCGCTCTCTCTCTTTCTCCCCCGCAGAGCCCCAAGTATCAGCCTCCCATTGACTTTGTGGACGATGCCGCGCTCAGTCCGCCCGACGGCTACAAGGACAACAGCCTGAAGAACACGCTGGGCGGCGCGCTGAGCGGGCACATCTTTGGGGCGCAGCATCTGCAACAGTTGCAGGTGATACAGCGGCTGCAGCAGCAACGCGCTGCCATGCTGGCGGCGCGCAACAGCAGCAACAGCAATGGCAACGGTCAAATACCACCGCCGCCACCACCCGCTGGCAGTGCACAGCAGCAGCAGCAACAGCAGCAGCAGCAACAGCAGCAACAACAGCAGCAACAGCAACAGCAACAGCAGCAGCAACATCAGCAGCAGCAGCAACCGCAATCCGAGGAGGAGCTGCAGGGCGTCTGCACGGAGTGCGCCGAGTGCGCTGAATGCGCCGCCAAGCAGCTGCAGGATGCAGGTGAGTGAAGCCAAGGGCCGGGGCAGGTGGGCGGGAAAGAGGGGAAGAGGGAACTCAGGGCGGTTGCACGCCGTGGGGCGCCCTTAAAGAAAATGTTTTTCCTTTCTTTTTTTTTGGTGTAATCTAATTGTGAATGATTTATACAAGCACAGGCGCAGGCACAGTCCGTCTGTGAGCTTGTGTGTGTTTGCCATAAATCGGACGCCATTTTGTTGTTTATGGTTAATTATATTTCGCAAATTATGGCGGCGCATATGCTTAGTGTCAACAGATGCGCGCAAAGGTCTTTAGACGCACAGCGAATTGCATTGGCAATTAAAACTGTTATACAGCTGCTATACGCTGCTTGGAGTGCGTAAGTACAACTGTTATACAACTGTCGAGAAGTTGAGAAATGAAAATATAAAAAGCGATGTAATTGGTAAAAATAAAGGGGAAATAAGTGTAGAAAGCTTTCCGGTGACTTTAAGCAGAACTGTTATACAGTTATTATAGTACCAGTACTGGGTTAGCTGTGTAGTGACTACAAGCCTGAATTTATGGTAAACATAAGCGTAATATTTACCATAAATTGTGTTACAGCTGGGCTAAAGGCAACAACGTATCAAGATTGCTTATAATCATTAGTCAATAACTGTTATACGTTCCTCTACGTGTAAGCCCAAGCAAAACCTTGTTCTAAATCAAATCGAATTACATAATAATTGCAAATGGCAAGGCGCTTTACAAGGTTAAGCCGGCTTCAGCCACTCCAATTACAGTTCTAATAGGCCTATTACCATCAATAAATCAGCCTGAAGGTCTTCTTTGCCCTATCGATTAGCGGTCGGTCCAATCCGGAAAGTTTTCTATTGTTTCGCTTGCATATGGTAAACAAAAAAACAAAAATTGCTCGACCATGGTTTGTTTGTCGCCCGCATTTGCGCAAAAGTTCAGTTTCGGATTCGGATTCGGTTTCGGTTTCGGTTTGGAAAATGTCGCAATTATTGATTGATTTATGGCAACTCTACGAATTGGGTAAACAAGCGCGCGCGCGTTGCTTATTTTCTTGCTGTTGTTTATTGCGTTGTTGGGCGAGACTGCTCGCCCGCCCCTAGCCATACGGCGGGGGGAGTGGCACTTTAGATTATTTACATTTAATATTGGTCACGGTTTATCGATTATCAGCAGCAGGGTTGCCCTGTGCGCTGCATTTATTGTTGCGCCCAACGAAGCGGAATGTGACCAACCCTCGGAGCGGGCCCGGCCCAACTTAGCGCGGCTCGGCTTGGCTCGGCTCAGCACGATCCTTCAAGCGCGCTTCCGCTCAAGCTGTGCTTTGAGCCGGTCGTGTCACGCTGCCATCGCTGGCGAGCAGCGTGTGCAACAGGCGTTTAGAGGCATAAACAATTGCTCCATCACCCTGTGACCCCTCGCTGGCTGCCGACTTCCTCTGACTCACACGCTCTTTATCTCTCTCTCTCTCGCTCTCGCTATTTTAGAATGCAACTCCTCGCAGTGCGGGGAGGAACTGACGCCCATCGGAGTGCCGGCTGTGGCCCTGTTGCCGCTGCACACCAGCTCACCGGAGCGTCGCATCACGCAGAAGGAGATCATTGCCGGCGAGGAGAGACCCAAATATGTGCTTCAATCGCAGTACAAGCCGCAGACGGCAGCTGCAGCAGGTAAGCTTCATTGGCCATCCACTCCCGCCGGCCCCGACCTCTCCTACTCCTCATTATCGCACACGCATACACACACACACATAGACACGCATCTGTGCACAACTCGCTCGCTCTCGCTCACGTGCTCTTTCGCCCGCTCGCTCGCTCGATCTCGCCCGATTCGGTCAAAGAAAATTCATCATCCGTCGATGCCCAACCCTGACCCCCCACCCAGACTCACAAATTGCGTATTAACTGGGGACGACTACGAGTCGAACTCGCATCTGGCAGCCAAAACATCCCTTCTCTCTCTCTCTCTCATCTATCGTTTGCGTGTTACCGTAGACGCATTTGAAAACCAAATTAAAAATATGCATTGACATGGTATAGTCCAAATAGTCACGTAAAGCGATTTGTGCAGCTGTTATACAAACTGTTATACCAACTGTTATATAAACTGTTTTACGACTGTTATATACACGTTTAATTGCTTGAATTACGACTGTTAAATAAACGGCTATATGGCTGTTATAAAACTGTTATATATGAGCTTTTATAGCTGTTATATTACTGCTTTACAACTATTATATGACTGCCAAACGACTGTTTTACAAACTGTTATACAGACTGTTATTCATACTGTTATACAAACTGTTATACATACTGTTATACAAATTTTTATACAGACTGTTTACAAATTGCTATTCAGAATGTTTTACAAACTGTCATATAACTGTTGGACAAACCTTTTGTACAGCCTCGCACACAAACGCCGCCAATCTTCATATCGCTTTCATACGCTCTTGCGCTCTCATCTTCCCGCTCGTTCGTGCTCGCCCTCTCTCTCACACTCCTTGTCGCTCTGCCAAAATACAAGTACAATGCTCTCTTTTGTCCATGACCATCGCGTATAACACTGAATGCTTATGTATAACAGTGAAAGTTAGAAAGGATTCGAGCAGTAGTAGCAAGCCCAGTTTCGGTTCTAGCACCGGCTCGGGCTGCGCACCCGCTCCCGTACCCGTTCACGGTGTTGTCGTTCCCGGTGCGGGTTACGGCGCAACAGCAGCGAGCAGTAGCACAGCCAAGCAAAAAAAGAGATTTGTTGTTGAAACTATTACCACTATGACCACAGTGACCGAGCGACGCATCATACGTGAGGCGCACGAGGATGTCGCTGCCGCCGCCGCCGCCGCCGCTGCAGCAGCTGCCGCTGGAGTTGTTGTTGTGCCCGGCCAAGAGATGCTGCCCCCGGCATTGCCGGCCAAAGCAAGCGCAACGGCAGCAGCAGCAGCCGCGGCAGCTGTGGCAGCCGCAGCCGCTGCTCAAGCTGCAGCTGCAGCCAATGCGGATGCGGACTATGACGAACAGAAGCCACCGCCCATACCACCCAAGGAGGCGTCGGCAACACAGATCAGTGGCATTCTCAAGGGCGGAAAGCTATGGAAACAGGACTCCATTTCGCAGGTAAGTTACGCCTACTGCCCACCAGAATGAAAACAGCCGAATGATGCCTTCTCCTCCCCAACAGCAATCGGACGATCAGAACAACACAACCTCAGAGGACGAGAGCGGCGCCACAAAGCGATCGGTACGCTTTGTTACCGAGGATCAGGCCAACGTCGGTGGCGATGGCGACAATCAATCGCTGGCCGGAGAGATGGACGATAGCGAGAATCAGATTAACGAACTGATTCCCATCAAGAAGCATTCGACCTTGTTCAACAATGCGTTGCGTCCCAATTCGGCGGTGCGTCAGTTATTCCCGAGCGTATCGGCCCAACAGGCGCCGGTGCTGACATCGGAGGCGTTGCGTGCCTTTGACGAGTCCAAGCGAGCCGGCTGCCTTGTCACCCATCTGCCCGGCAGCTGCGGCGACTCGGACACCCTAAGACGCAGCATGGAGCGCAACATCCTAAGGCGTTCATTGATCAAGTAAGTTCGGATGGATTCCTGCTTTCTATGAGGTGCCACCTCAATGAGAGTAATCTCAATTGTTACTAAGAAACCTTAGGGCATAAGATAGCAAATTATCAACAGAGTCTCGTCGGCTTACCCTAGATGGCTTTACCTTCAAAGGATTGGCCCTACATGGGCTTAAACCCTTCGTGGGGTTACCCTCCATGGGCTAACCCTCCTCTAGGAATTACTTCAATGGGTTTTGAAACCAAGGAGGCAGCCTCCATGGGGTTACCCTCCATGGGTTTACCCTCCATGGGTATACCCTCCAAGGGTTTACCCTCCATTGGCTTACCCTCCATGGGTTTACCCTCCATGGGTCTAACCACCATGGGCTTACCCTCCATGGGCTTACCCTCCATGGGCTTACCCTCCATGGGTTTACCCTCCATGGGCTTATCCTCCTCTAGGAATTACTTCAATGGGTTTTGAAACCAACGAGGCAGCCTCCATGGGTTTACCCTCCATGGGGTTACCCTCCATGGGTTTACACTCCTCAAGGAATTACTTCAAAGGGTTTTGAAACCAACGAGGCAGCCTCCATGGGGTTACCCTCCATGGGCTTACCCTCCATGGGGTTACCCTCCATGGGTTTACACTCCTCAAGGAAATACTTCAAAGGGTTTTGAAACCAACGAGGCAGCCTCCATGGGTTTACCCTCCATGGGGTTACCCTCCATGGGTTTACACTCCTCAAGGAATTACTTCAAAGGGTTTTGAAACCAACGAGGCAGCCTCCATGGGTTTACCCTCCATGGGCTTATCCTCCATGGGCTTACCCTCCATGGGGTTACGATAGCGAGAATCAGATTAACGAACTGATTCCCATCAAGAAGCATTCGACCTTGTTCAACAATGCGTTGCGTCCCAATTCGGCGGTGCGTCAGTTATTCCCGAGCGTATCGGCCCAACAGGCGCCGGTGCTGACATCGGAGGCGTTGCGTGCCTTTGACGAGTCCAAGCGAGCCGGCTGCCTTGTCACCCATCTGCCCGGCAGCTGCGGCGACTCAATGAGAGTAATCTCAATTGTTACTAAGAAACCTTAGGGCATAAGATAGCAAATTATCAACAGAGTCTCGTCGGCTTACCCTAGATGGCTTTACCTTCAAAGGATTGGCCCTACATGGGCTTAAACCCTTCGTGGGGTTACCCTCCATGGGCTAACCCTCCTCTAGGAATTACTTCAATGGGTTTTGAAACCAAGGAGGCAGCCTCCATGGGTTTACCCTCCATGGGGTTACCCTCCATGGGTTTACCCTCCATGGGTTTACCCTCCAAGGGTTTACCCTCCATTGGCTTACCCTCCATGGGTTTACCCTCCATGGGTCTAACCACCATGGGCTTACCCTCCATGGGCTTACCCTCCATGGGCTTACCCTCCATGGGTTTACCCTCCATGGGCTTATCCTCCTCTAGGAATTACTTCAATGGGTTTTGAAACCAACGAGGCAGCCTCCATGGGTTTACCCTCCATGGGGTTACCCTCCATGGGTTTACACTCCTCAAGGAATTACTTCAAAGGGTTTTGAAACCAACGAGGCAGCCTCCATGGGGTTACCCTCCATGGGCTTACCCTCCATGGGGTTACCCTCCATGGGTTTACACTCCTCAAGGAAATACTTCAAAGGGTTTTGAAACCAACGAGGCAGCCTCCATGGGTTTACCCTCCATGGGGTTACCCTCCATGGGTTTACACTCCTCAAGGAATTACTTCAAAGGGTTTTGAAACCAACGAGGCAGCCTCCATGGGTTTACCCTCCATGGGCTTATCCTCCATGGGCTTACCCTCCATGGGGTTACCCTCCATGGGTTTACCCTCCATGGGCTTATCCTCCATGGGCTTACCCTCCATGGGGTTACCCTCCATGGGTTTACCCTCCATGGGCTTATCCTCCTCAAGGAATTACTTCAATGGGTTTTAAAACCCACGAGGCAGCCTCCATGGGTTTTGTTCCAACTAGGGTTATCCACCATACATTATGCTCTTAAGTAATAATCTCCAATGGGAATACCTGGGACTCACCCTTAATCAAGTTACTCTCTAACCGTCCTCCTGCCACTTCTGCCTCCACAGGAAAAAGGCCGTCAAGTCGGATATTTCACTGGAGGAACGCATTAAGCAGTTGACGTGCGACATCGATGAGGATCTGGCCGAGGAGCTATCGCTGGCACGTAGCGTGGCCGATTCCGATCAGGAACAAGGGGATCAGGGCAGCGAACGCGACTGCTCCGAGTTGGCACAGCGCGACAGTCCCGCCGGTGAAGAGAATCCCAATCAGCTGGCCCCGAAGTTCTTGAACGGCGAGAAGAGTTTCTCGCCGAGCAGCTCCGTCTCGAGCTCGTCCAGCGGTTCGTCGGCCTACAAGAAGATCGCCGACATCTTCAGTCGCGACAAGAAGCAGGAAAAGATCATGGAGCTCGAGGAGAATCCCATTGTTATCATACCGCAGGTGAGTGCAGGGAAATGAAATCTGCCAAGCGACAGCTCCTTCATATCTCAGTGTCTCTTCGTCACAGGAATGTCGCTGCCCCGCTGCACCGGATCTGGGCATGGGCATCCAGGTGCCGGTTGTGCATACACAAATCCATCGTACGCCGCCACGTCAAACGGAGCCAAAGCGTCAGTTCCTCTCAACACTGGCGCCGCTGACGGCCTGCGTGGCCGGCAACAAGGATGATCTCTCCTCGTACTACACGCTGGCTGCGGCAGCAGCGGCGCATCAGCATGGTCATGCGGCACATGCTCATGCCGCGCATTACGCGGCAGCAGCGGCCGCCGCCGACTTCAATATGAGTCAACTGCTTGGAGCGGCGGCAGCTGGCGCTGGTGGAGCTGGCGCAGATGCAGCACAGCAGGCGGCGGCGGCACAGGCTGCTGCCGCAATGGCAGCTCAGGGTCTGGCCTTGGGCGGCGCAGGCGGCGTTGCTGGAGCGATGGGCGCGGATGAGGCACGCAAAGTGGCACCGGATGTGATTGCCGGCACGCCCGGGCAGGAGACATCGCAACAGGATGAGCTGGCTGCGTTTGCCCAGGCTGAGGCGAAACGCACGGAACAGCTGAAGAAACGCTACGCAGGCATGGACAGCTCCTCCGCCTCGGCCTCGCAGCAGTCGGCAGCGCAGTCACAGTCGGCGGCGAGCAGCGACGACGACGAGCAGAATGACTACGGCTTCAATAAGCGACCCTCGGTGCGCGGCATCAAACCCAAGTTCAGTTCGACCAACGAGATACTCGCCCAGATGCAGGAGCAGCTCACCCAGCACGTCCCAACGACGGTGATCAGCAGCCAGCCGGTACCGCAGGCGGTCAAAGGTTACGCCATACCCAATCAGCCCAAGCAGCTCTCGCAGAATCCCTCGCCGCAGAATGTGCCGCAGCCGCAGCCGCAGCAGCAGCAGCAGGCGGCACAGCAGGCGGCACAGCAGGCGGCACAGCAGGCAGCGCAGCAGGCAGCGCAGTTGCAGCAGCACCAGCAGCATCAGCAGCAAGCAGCACAGTTGCAGCAGCAGATGGCCGCCGCTGCCGCTGCCGCCGCGCTGCAGGCGAACACCATCGCGCAGCAGAAGACCGAGCAGCGCAGCACGTGGAGCTTCTACAGCGAGAGCGGCGAACAGCAGCGATTCCCTGTCGATGCCGCCGCCGCTGCAGCCATACAGCAAACCTATTACCAGACCCTACCCGCCGGCGCCATGTTCCGTCAGACAATGATCCAGCAGGGCGCGACCGCTGGCGGTGCCGATGATGCCTCGCTGCTTTATGCCGCCGCCGCCGCTGCCCAGAACTGTCAAAGTGTCACCGCGTCCGCAACGGCAACGGCCCTGGAGCAGAGCAAGCACGGCGGCAGCTACAGCAGTCACTTTGCACGCAGCCCCACCCGGCGACCCGAGTCACCGCCTCCGTTGCGCAACTATCACCAGACTATGGTCCTGATACCATACAACGCGGAGACGTATTCGCAGTTTGCCACCAGCAGCAGCGTCGATCCCAAGTTGGCGCACATCCAGCGACAGAACATACTCGAGTATCAACAGGTGAGCACGCGGAGAATGGGTACTGCGGGTTCTAGGTTACAGTCAGGCGCCGTAGGGGTTTTACGGGTAGGTCTAAATGAAAGAGCAAGACCCGAAGTGATGGTGGATGGTTGTGTGGTTGTCGGGATCCTTATCGAGGCTTGAAGGTACAACAAAGAGCGGTAGCAGCACCTTGGAGACTCCGAAAGCACCTAAGGTGACCTAAGAGATCGAAAGAGTGATCTTTGAGAGGCTGCATAACTTACCGAAGTGATTCTAGGGTGTGGCACGGGAGGATCTAGTTTTGTTTGTGGGTTAGCCTTATCGGGCTATAAAGGGTTAAAAAAGTAAGGTCCTAAGAGGTCTTGAAGTGTAATAACAACTAGAAAGATTGTTTCTTGAAAGATCTAAGGGTATCTATAGTCTCGTACGTGTTCTAATGTGGCTCTAGCGTGAAGGATCTGGAGTTTCAAACGGGTCAGATAGAAAGGTCCCAAGAGCCAAGAGCTAACAGGGATTCACTGCGAGTTTCGCTTAGAGATCAAGGGTTTCTATAGTGATTTCCATTGGGTTTCAATTGAGGGGGATCAGAAGTTTCAGGTGGAATCACAAACGGGTCAGATAGAAAGGTCCCAAGAGCTAATAGAGTAACAGGGACTCGCTAAGAGATCAAGGGTTTCTAAAGTGATTTCCATTGGGTTTCAATTGTGAGGGATCAGTAGTTTCAGGTGGAATCCCAATCAGACTTAGAATGGGTCAGATAGAAAGGTGCCAAGAGCTAAGAGTAACAGGGATTCACTGCGGGTTTCACTAAGAGATCAAGGGTTTCTATAGTGATTTCCATTGGGTTTCAATGGAGGGGATGAGAAGTTTCAGGTGGAATCGCAATCAGACTTAGAATAGGTAAGATAGAAAGGTTCCATGAGCTATGAGTACAAAGGCTTTACTAAGGGTTTCCCTAGCCTGGAGAGCCAGCTGTGCCTTGTTAGCCAGTGTAGCCCACATTCTGACTTTGCATAACCTGACAACCCTAATCCCGTTCTCTCTCCTCCTCTACAGGTTACACAGCAAACGATACGCGTGCCCATTGGTTACGCCCTGCCTGGCATGCAGTTGCATGTAGTTAGTGGGCGTGGCCATGCTGGTCACTACGCACAGCATCCGCACACGGCTCAGCAGCAACAGCAGCAGCAGCACCACCAGCAGCAGCAACAACAACACCAACATCAGCAGCAGCAGCAGCAGCAGCGACTCATGTCGCAGCACTATCAGTTCGGGGTCGAGGGCGGCATGCCGGGCTTTAGTGAAAGGGGCGTGCCCGAGGGCGCAGCCACCGTTTCGCATAGCGATTGCAGTGCCATGGTCTCATCCACCGGCGCCGCCGCCGCAGCCCAGCAGCAGCAGCAGCAGCAACAACAGCAGCAACAGCAGCAGCAGCAGCTGCAACAGGAACAACAGCAACAGTTGCAGCAGCAGCAGCAGCAACAGGTTGGCGCCGCCGCGCAGGGATCCGTCTACTACGCGATGAACGTATGACCCGGGCTGGAATAGTCGCTGCCAGCGGCGGTCATTGTCGAGCGCCGCCAGTGTCAACGTGTCGAATTGTCAGCGACTTCGGTTCATTTGGGCGCCGGCGTCGGCGGTGTCGGCGGCTGCGGCAGATGAGCGCAACGGCGACCACGCCCACAGCCCGCACAACTGAATATCCCCGTTGATCCCGTAATGAGTTGAAACTAAATTTTGATTCGCGTTGATTTCCAGCGAGCGTTATTGCTTACCCCCTCACGTTCCCGCTCCAGCTTTCAATTTGTCTCTTTCCTTGATCTCCCGTCCCGACTCCTTCCCTCGCCTCCAGAACTATGCAACAGAAAATGCAACCAAAACGATTATCGATTAACGATTTCAATTTACACAACAAAAAAAACTAAATTTAAATTTAGTCAAGCAGAAACAACAACAACAGATACTCGTAAAAAACACTAATGAAATAAAGTATATAGTAATAAAAACATGCATACATCTATTGTATATATAAATAGTATAGATATAGACAGATCGATCGATAGCTTGCCGCGTATCGATTTCACGGATTCGATAATTGAGTTCAAGTTAGTTTCGAATTTCGGAAACAATCAAAAACAAATGAAGAAACCAAATTAATTAACAGTTTTAACATGAATTTATTTATTACATGCTGGGTGCTAGAAAACAACCAACAAAAACAAAAGCAAAAACCACAAGAAAGAAAGCGAATACTAAAAAGAAAGCAAGAGAAACCAAAATGTTACCAATTACACTTAGCATATTATTTATGTATTTATTTGTCATACCCTGTACGCGCATGGGGTAGTTACAGTGCAGTATGCGTGCGGGGTATCTACTAGTCGACTACCGTATCGGCGACTAGCGTATTTACTGTTATTTTCTATACATATATTCGCTTCGCGTATTTGCTCAATGAGAATTTGATTTTAAGTGAAAATTTACACAAATTAAATATAAATTCTACTCAAATTATACACAAACACACACACATACATGTATACACCCACATATATATATAAATATATATTTATCTGAATGTAGTGCAATTTGTTGCTATAGCGAACTTTCTCACGTTTTGCATTTCGAAAACAAAAACAAAAATCAAAATCCAAAAAGTTACAAAAAAACCAAAATTGAAAAAAAAAAAACAAAATCAAAGACGGATTATATATTGAAATTGCGTTTTTTTTTTAACTCTCTCAAAGGTAGTAAATATTGCATATATATCAAATATTATATATGAAATAACTTAGTTAATAAATCGCTAAACTTAGGCGAATTATTATTATTATGATTTCTATATACGAATATAATTAAATTTAAAATTATTATAACGCTTTTTTTTTTGATAAATATACAATTTTTGTTTTTCATTTGTATAACAAATACTGCGAGAAAAATTGTTTTTTATTTTCGAAATATTCTGGCACAGAATTGAATAAAAATCCGTTTCCGGATACGATTTGTACGCAGGAAGCTTATAAAGTTTTTTTTTTTTTTTTTTCTTTATTGAAAACAAAAACAAGCTTTCTGTCTCTCTGCCAGAGTATCTGCGCCTCGGTGTGCCGAGCGCGAAAAGCTTATATTTTAATGTTCTCGATAATTTCGTCATGTTTTTTGGTTTATAGAACTTTTCATTAGCGACATGCGATATGCCAGAATTTCGGAGTCGCGCCGGGATCGTTGGCTCGATCCCGCTCGCGATCTCTGCTCGCATATCGCACACGTTTTATGAGCTGCAGTTTGTTTGGGTTTCATAAGTACACCTGGCACACGTGTGTGCATGCATGCGTGTGCGTGTAATCGTATCTATGTATTGTATCATTCCTCGAATCATCTATCTCTAAGTAACAGTGCCAAAAGTCGCACCGGCCCCGGAGGAAGCTTGTTAGGAACTTCAACTTAAAACAGGTTAAACAAGAGAAACACAAGTTAAACAAGGAAGACAGAAGAAAATACGATCTAAGTATATATACAATACAATACACACTATATATATATATAACATATAAAGAAACGAATATTAAGTAAAGCATATTTTTTTAAAGATTCCCAACAACAAAAAAAAAAAAAAAACCATTGCGTTCATGTCTATATATACATATTTATACATATATATATATAGTATATAGTCAATACTCGAATCGTATATGATTACCGATTTAATTATTATATATGTTTAAAGTGCAATAACAGCAACAACAACAAGAACAAAGACAACGCATCATAGTGAGCCACGAGCGAGTTAAATAGTTAGTGCTACAGTTAGATCCATAGATATATAGGCCTAGGATATACTATATACTTATACTATATACATATACTTGCGCGAAACGAACTTAGTCGTATGCCACATGAATATGAATAACTATACACACACACGTACATACATAGTATATAGTGAATATATATAGATGTATATTCGCACAAGCCGAGGTTTGTGTGAGGTTTTTTTTAAAAGAAACCGAAGCGCAGTTTTAGGCGCCGAATTAACAATGAACGATTTTCCTTTTGAATTGAATAAGCAGCGCGATTTGCATACACATACACACATATATATATATAGCTATACATATGTATTAGAAGTTTATGTAATACATAAAGCCGAAGAGGATTACGAAGATCCTTACCACAACCAAGCGAAATATGTCCCCAACAAGAAAACGAAAACGAAGACGAAGACGAAGAAGGTGAAGCAGCAGAAGCTGCCTAAGATTGTGTTCCGTTATTTTTTGCGGGGTTGATAATATCAGCTATAACTAATTTTTTTCTATGCTAAAAGTAGTTGAAAAATTACGAGAATAAAGAAAACAAACAGACATAAATGAGAAATGACAAAACAAGAAAACAAAATATTATATACATGACAAAAAACGAAATATATATAAAAATATATAGTTATATATATATACACACACGCGCGCGATATATACACTAATATATGGAATGGTTATACAGCTGGCGCTAAAGTTATTCGACAACAACATGAACAAGACACGAAAAACAATGTGAAAATGTGTATTCATTATGAAAATAGGAAAAAAAAAAACAAAACGAAACCACAAAAACTTATGAAAACTAAATATATAATAATGATATACATAAATATATATATATTAAATATAGTACTTACATGCAGTTAATGTATATGGCAACAACAAGAACAACTATAGAACAGACAGAACAAATGAGAAACAAGGAACAGAAACCAAGCAGAGCCGTAGCTGAAGCCGAAAACGAAACAGAAGCTGTCGAAGTAAGAGAGATAAGGTTGAAGAAGAGAGGGCAGCAAGTAACATAAATAAACAAGTTATATAACAAATTTAAAATATGACTGAGCCGATGACTCAAAAATAAATTTTAAACAAAAATAAATATTTTCGAGGTTTGTTCTACTCTTTTATGATGGGAGTGGGCTGATAAGGCGCGGCTTATGTGACCTGCGTTGCGACACGAACCCGAGATAGGGTTAAATCGTTGAGATCTTATTGATGAACTCGCTTGGGGGCCTCCCTTGTACTCAAATTTCTTTTTATGGAATATTTAAAATTTGTTGTTGATCATTTTTCAACGAAATTCCAACTCAGTCAAGCAAATAAAGGGCTAAAATATTTATTTTAGCCATATTTTCTCTCTCTCAGCATGAGCTTTAATTTACTCAGCATGTTTTGAAAATTTCTACAGCATATTTTCAGGCTGCAATCATATGTTTAGTGGAAGGAAACATTGCTTTGATTTATGCCAAAAAATATGCAATGTTTTTTTAATTAGTCAAACTTTGCTGATAATAGACCAAAACATGCTAAAAGTTGATTATTTAATATATGCAAATAATATATGCTAGTATATTGCACACTTACATTGCAAATATTGTATAAGTTTCGTCTTTAAATCCGAATTAAAATTGAAACAAAAACTAGCCGTAAAGCAGCCATATCTGTGTGCCCTGTCTCCGCACTGAGTCGACTGTCGGACTGGGACAGCATGTCTGCGACTCGATTTACCACTCAGTCTGCCGCCTGTCGCGCGTCGAGTCGCATCGTTATCGAATCGAATCGCATCCAACATGAGCTGCCCCTATGCTGGCAACGGGTAAGCTAAGCGTCGCTCTCCTTCTCGCATTCCCGCACTCTATCAATACCGCAATTCAAGCAATGATCACGACGATGCAGCGGTGCCACTGTCCAATGAGGTGGGCAAGATCTATGGCGAGTACCTGATGCTGGACAAGCTGCTCGATGCGCAGTGCATGCTGTCCAAGGAGGATAAACGACCCGTGCACGATGAGCATCTATTTATCATAACACATCAGGGTTTGTCCAGCTCGCTTGCTCGCTCTCAAAGTCGAACTACTTCGGTCTCTCTCTTTCTGTTTAGCCTATGAGCTGTGGTTCAAGCAAATCATCTTCGAATTCGATTCCATAAGAGACATGCTCGACGCGGAGGTCATCGATGAGACCAAAACTCTGGAAATTGTTAAAAGACTCAATCGAATTGTTCTCATACTGAAGGTAACGTAGCAGCAAGTAGCAGCAGGAGATCTGCTGATCATTTGATTTGTTGGTTTCTGCCATGATCTTTAAGATGCTGGCTATTCCAGTTGGATTAGCTGGTTACTTAACTGAACCTCTTTAAGTAGGTATGCAGGATTATCATGTTGTGTTGATCCTCATGTGGTTTCCCGAAGCAAGATCAACTGATCTGATTGATAAACAGATTTGACACATCCGAAAGATCGCAGACCTTGTAATAGATCTTAATGGTTTTCGAATTTGATCTTCTAACTGATCACCTCTTGATTTCCTACTCCACAGCTTCTGGTGGATCAGGTGCCCATTTTGGAGACTATGACGCCGCTGGATTTCATGGACTTCCGCAAGTATCTGGCGCCAGCATCGGGCTTTCAATCCCTACAGTTTCGACTTATCGAGAACAAGCTGGGCGTGCTAACTGAGCAGCGTGTCAAATACAATCAGAAGTACTCGGATGTCTTTGGTAGCGATAAGCAGGCTCTGCATGCCATACGCAGTTCCGAGGATGAGCCATCGCTGCTTGAGCTGGTGCAACGCTGGCTGGAGCGTACACCGGGACTGGAGGAGAATGGCTTTAACTTTTGGGCCAAGTTTCAGCAGAGTGTCGATCAGTTTCTGAGCGCCGAGGTGCAAAGCGCCCTGCAGGAGCCCCACGAGCAGGCTAAGAACTATCGTCTCATGGATATCGAGAAACGTCGAGAAGTGTATCGATCCATTTTCGATCCAGCCGTGCATGATGCGCTGGTGAAGCGAGGCGATCGTCGCTTCAGTCATGGCGCGTTGCAGGGCGCCATCATGATCACCTTCTACCGCGACGAGCCGCGCTTCAGCCAGCCGCATCAGTTGCTCACACTGCTGATGGACATCGATTCGCTGATCACCAAGTGGCGCTGTGAGTTGAGCTGACTTCCCGATCCCATCCACTCTCCCACTAAACACCCTTCTCCGTTTCACTTTTCACTTTCACCTCGCAGACAATCATGTGATCATGGTGCAACGCATGATCGGATCCCAGCAGCTGGGCACCGGCGGCTCATCCGGCTATCAATATCTACGATCCACACTCAGGTGCGTCCGATCAAGCGTTCAATCGGTCAATCGATCAATCTGATTATCTGATCTTTCTTGTTTGCAGTGATCGCTATAAAGTATTTCTCGATCTATTCAACTTGTCCACGTTTTTGATACCTCGCGAGGCCATACCGCCGCTGGACGAGAGCATACGCAGCAAGCTGATCCACAAAAGCCCCTAAAAGGTTGCGATCATCGATGGAAGCATGCCGAGAGATGTAGCTGAATTGATATTCACATAATTAGCTTAATCAATAAAGTTCAGATATTTGTTTTTTTTTAAATATGAAAGTGTATCCACAAGTTGATGGAAGCTATTCTGGTTTATGAATATGAATTGTGCGTACGAAGTAGAGTGCGCTTCAAGATGCTGTCGGGTATTTAAATTCCGACACACCTTAAGAACTAAAGCAATTAGGTGTGCTGAAAGCGCGCCCGGTTTATTTCTAAATATGGAGAGAGGGAGAGAGTACTAAGGAGGGTATAGTATTGTGATGCAGAGAAAGGTGCAGAATGTGCCAGAGTGAAGTAGAGCAGAGAATTAAGAGAGACTTCTTCAAGTAAAAGTACGAGTACCATAAAATATGATCCCATGGATTATGTAGTCTAGTTTATCCTAGAGGCAAGCATTATACTTAACTGAAATTCAACTTAATTTATGTACAAGCTTAAGTTCCGTTTCAAATTAAAAACACAATGTTTTAATACGAATATCAGCTGTTTCAAAAAATGTTATATGTTTTTAAAAAGTCAATATTATGCAGCATTCAAAACAGTTCTGATAAGCTTATCTTGTTGTCCTTTCTCTTCGTAGAAAAGTTTCAATTTAAGATTAAGCTAAAGCGAAATTTTCAAAGTAAATACAGACACAAAATAAATAGCTAAAGCTACAGTAATCTACACACTCGACAATGGGATACCCTACGCCCTTAAAATATATGTGTATTTAATTCTGTCGAATATTAGTGAAGTCGAATATACATTCCCATGTAGACTTATCGATCTGCTGTCTTATAGACCACTCGGTAAAATTGGAAATTATAGATGATACTGATGTACGCCTTAAATGAATGTAAGTTTAAGACATTTGAGATTTTCAAGATCAGTTTTTGATTATCAATTTTGCAGATCTGAAAGAAAGATGCTGAGATCATTATCTTAACTAAGATATCATTCTTTTAACTTGAATCAACAACAACCGGAAACAATTTGAATCTCATTCTCGTTCTTTGTGCATTACTTTCGTAATATTATGATAGTTTTTTTTCAATTGGTTCACTAACGGATGTGTACATAGTACTATCTCCTCGTATGTCATCGGATGAAGATGCTTGTCGTACGCAAATAGACTGGCGGCTTAACCTCTTCCAATGGCCTTTTTTCGTACATATAGTGAAGTGATAAGCGTTTCGTTTTTAAGATCGGAACGAATTAGACAACGAATCATCTAAGTGAAACAACAACAGCAGCAGTGAGTGCAATTTATAATTGTGAGTACTTGCTCGAGTCGATTCGATTGTGTAAATTCAATGGAATTGAGGTCGATTAAACACGATTCGAAGCGGGAGCGATAGAAGGGCAGGAGTGTGTGTGTGTGTCTGTGTGTGGGGGGGGAGGGGTTGAGGGATTTGCTTAGCGAAAGCGAGCGGCGCTTTGGGAATTTCAAGGGCCCGCAACAAGCTAACGGTTTATGTAAGTCATTGTAGAGCCAATCAAAGCGAAAAAAAAAAAAATAAAAACTAAATTCTATTTTTATTTTTACTTCCGTTTTCATATCCCTTTGCCGCCCCTCTATCCACATCCATTTCGCTTGCAATTAAAGCGCATAATGAATGTGAAAAAAAATCATAATTGCGGTAGATTTTCAGAAAGAAAAAACAAACTGCAACCCTCCGTCGAGTCAGGCCACAACAAGCCACAGATCCCTCCCCCCGATCATATGGTCGGTCCACTTCGCAAGTTCAACTGAATCTAGGTAAACGTTTGAGAAAAGCTTCGGCTGCAGCGGCAGCTGAGTGCGCTACGGCTGGGGCAATCGATAGGGAGTACAAAATAATCGATTACTGCATGAGATAGAGATGGGATGATTAAGAAAATTTAAGAACTGTCTTATACTTTCTTAGTAAAATAAGTTCAGAGCTAAAGTTCGAAGACAAAACCGAAGCTAGACGACAGATCAATGAAGATTGAGAGAGATGCGACGATAGATATGCCAAGATAGAAAGCGGAGGAGTAATGCCAGAAGACTATAAGGCTGTGAGGGATGGAATAAAGTAAGCACAGACAATAGAATATCAAGAGAAATTAGACAAAAAGAGAGTAACATAGAGAGAGTTATATGTAGTTAGGCTCTGCGGGTTTCAAAGATAAGGTTGATCAAGCGGTAGTGAGAGAATGAGAGCCAGCAATAGATACACAAACAGATTTACTGAAAGAGAGGCAGCTAATATACCTCAGATACCACGCTGTAGCGCAACTCCAGACGAGCCTCGGCTTAAACCTACGCGAAACGTCGACGACGTCGACTCATTAATAATATAATAAAAACAAAAATCAAAGCAGCAACAACAAGAAGAACGAAGCGGATGCCTGTTGTCGTTGTAGCTGCGCCGGCACAGGTCGTCGTCGTCATCGTCGCAGCGCGTCGTCAGTCGTGAGCCGAATCTCTGACCAGTTGGTTGTGTTTCGTGTCCCGCCGCACCCGAGTAAACTCAACTCAAGTAAAAACCCAAATTTGTAAACGCGTTAAAAGCAGCGCGAAGTGTTAATAAAATCCAGCAACAACAACGACGACAACATCACAGCAACACGATGCGTTGTTTGGCATTGAGCGCGTTGTTTGTTTGCATTGTCATTGCCGGCCAGTGCCAAAATGCAGGTAAGATGAATCTCCGCGTCATCCACTCACTCCATGCTGTTTCTCATGCAAATCCTCCTCCTGCGCCTCCTCCTCTGTGCTTTACCGCTTCGCAGCTGGCTACAAAAGCGAGATCGAGATAACGCCCGCTCCGGACGTGGAGGCAACAACCAAGAAGAGCGGCTGGTTCGGTGGCTTTAAGAAGTTCTTTGGCAGCAGCAGCGAGACGACCACCCCAAGCCCTAGCAGCAGTGCAACAACAACAACAACCACACCAGCACCACGATCTGTCGCTGTCTCACCGCCGGCACAGAAACCACCGCCATTGGTCATATCACATGCGCCGCTCATGCCGCTGGGCCCACGTCCCGATACGCCCAGCTCGTCGCCGTTTGGCGCCTCCTCGCCCGGCCTGCACGGACCGCAGTGGCCACTGGCTGGCGGTGGTGCCGCTGCCGCAGCCGGCGCCGGAGCAGGAGCCCAGCATCAACCATCTGTGCCGGCAGCCGGCGGTGCTGCTCATCAGCAGCCAGCCTATCCTACGCCCGCAACCAGTCCGCAACATCATGCCCGGCCTGGCCAGGCTGTTGGCGCCTCCACAGCACCCAATTTGCCACCAGGATTTGCACCGTATCGTCCACAGAAAGCGCAGCCATCGCCCTTCGATTTGAGCTACGGCGGCGGCGGTTCAGCCGGTGCTGCTCACAATGCGCATCATCCGGGTTTGGCTCCACTCACCACCAGCAGCACGACGACCACGCCGAAACCACGCACCGTTACCCAGCCAGGTGGCGTTGACTTGCGCTTTGGCAGCTCCAGTCCCGGTTCCAGCACGTCCACGTCGACGTCTACGGTTGTGCCGCAACAGCCTCATTCGCCCACGCCGACCAAGGAGGCTTTCCCCTCGCTACCGGTGCCACGTCGTCCCTCGCAAAAGGAGGATTATCCACCGTTGCCTACGCCCCGTTCGCCTGGTGCCGGCACGCCCAGCACTCCAACATCACCCTCGGCCTGGCAATCGCCGCTGCCAACTCCAGTGCAGCCTGTGAAACCAGCTGTGCCGTCGGCTACGCCAACACCCGCCACCAGCAATAGCGGCGGCACCACCACCACTGGTGCTGGCGGCCACTCGGGCGTCTCGTTTGTGCCACACGTTCCAGGCCACACAACCACAGTGCGTCCGGGCTTCCAGTCGTCGGGCAACTCCGTGGCCACCGACGACGAGATTCGCCAGCTGACCGAGCAGCTGTACACCAAGGAGACCAACAGCCAATTGAATCACATCAATGTTAATCTCCAGGGACGCACACGCTCCATTGACAGCGCCGATGCGGCACCACAGCCGTAAGTACTACACATTATTGCACCATATCCACTTGACCAGCGTTTCTACTGCCTTCCGCCTTCTCGCCAGGCTACTCACTGTAGACGCCAAGGCGCTGGAGCCGGCAACAATTGCAAAGATGCGTCTGCTGTTTAACAACTACGAGGAGGACACGACCGTGAATGAGCATGTGACGGCAAATGAGCGTAAGGAGGAAAATGACTTCCTTGATGCCGTCATGGCAACCGGTGTGATGCGTCAGGCCATGTTGTTCCTGCAGCAGAAGGGACTGGTCACGCCGGATCCAAAGACGCATCGCGATCTGGTCAAGGAACTCTGGTTCACTCAATACTCGCGCGGCATGGGCAAGATCGGCAGCTCCGGCTTCGAGCATGTGTTCGTGCATGAAGTGAAAAACGGCACCATCATTGGCTTCCACAATTGGGTCTATGTCAGCGAGGAGGAGCAAGCCGGTCGTTTCGACTACAAGGGCTACATGAAAGAGCAGGACATTGGCACGGTGAGTCGATCAGTTCAATCAGTCCGAATCCAATCTAATCCTTCTTCATCCATTCATCATTCGTTTTGCAGAAGGGAAAAGTGCTGAAAATCCGCTTTTCACACCAGGGACTCAACAAGCCGGTGGACACCATGTTTGTGGGCACCTCACCGGAACTTGAGCTGGCGCTGTACACGGTCTGCTTCCAACTGCGTCCAGATCGCACCTGCCCCGTCTCTCTGGGCAACAGCAAGTTCGGCATTGTAACATACTCGTGGCGCTATCGCGGCAAGAGCCTCATCGGCAGCGCCTATCCTGAGATTTGAGCGTACACGCTAAAATGCTAAAAAGTTTCACTTATGTTAAACAATCTTTTTTTTCTGCTCTTTATTTACAATAAATGAATAAATACTCTTTAAATGGCGAAATCAATTCAAACTGCACCGAAATCTCGAGTTCTGTTAATAGGTACACACTGGTGCACCGGTAACAGCTTACTGATTTCTAATTTGCATAAAATAAAGCAATAAATTTAGTATGCACATACTATGCTAAAAAGTTTCACTTATGTTAAACAATCTTTTTTTCTGCTCTTTATTTACAATAAATGAATAAATACTCTTTAAATGGCGAAATCAATTCAAACTGCACCGAAATCTCGAGTTCTGTTAATAGGTACACACTGGTGCACTGATTTCTAATTTGCATAAAATAAAGCAATAAATTTAGTATGCACATACTAAATAAGGCATTTAATTCATTAAATTTAAAATTTAAAAGTAAAACACATTTTTAAAATCACGAGAAGCTTAAATTCAATTTATATATAAATAACTTTATAAATTACTTAAAACGATATATCGATAGACAGACACCAATCGCTACAGCCAGTGCTCGCTAACACGAGGTACTTACAAAATACTTGTAACGAATAATCGATGAGATAATGTTGAACTGACACATCGCTAATTAGTAGTCTATCTAGAGTTTTCAGTCAACAAGTATGTACTGCGTCTGGGGACAAAGGGAAAACAAATAAAACGCTTTCTGAAATTTGAGTTAACAGAAAACAACTGAAGCTAGTAAAACTGATATTTGAATTAAACCCGTACGCAATATGGATTTTGGTGCACTATTGCATTATGCCAAAAAGAAGAACGATGCAGCGACCAAAAACGAGGTTTGTATCCGAGCAAGGTTTCACAGAGTGTATAAGTATCTTTCGGATGCACCAACTGTGTGCCATGTTGCTAGTGCAGGTGCCACATTTCCTTATGGGTTTGGTGTGTGTGTGCTACGTTATCGACATCAATTGGGTCATCCATTGACCCCAAAAGTACAAAACTAAAAAACCTCGGATCGGAACGTTGGCAGCAATAAGATAATAAAAATGCATGCGTATCAACAAGTGTCCTGATTTGATTTCGTTTCGTTTTCCATAGGGTAAATTCTACAGCACCAAATATGCGCCGCCCAAGAAGGAGAGCAAGGAGAGCAAACAGCTGTCGAATAACATACAAAAGTTCCTAAAGAGACGCGAGGCCGAGGAATCGCAGAGGAAGCAACAGGAGCGCGAGAAACTCAATAATCTACTGGCCATGCGTGATGAGAAGTCCAAGAATAAAATACGCAAAATGCTCAAGGTAACCAAATCGGCTAACAAATCGGTGCTGGAAGATGCCAAAGACTGTGACAATACGGCCGCCTCGCTAGGCGGACCCGAAGGCGATGATTACGGGTATGTGTCGACTGAGGCGAATGCCTTCTATCAGAAATACATCGAGAAGGTCAAGGATGTGCACGAGGATAAGGGTTTTGCACCCAGCCGACCGCAATCGCTGCGGGATTTATCGGGCACAAAGGAGCGCGTCAAGGCGGCCATAACACGAGAACGCGAGGAGGCCAAAACACATACGCGGCAGCGTATCAGTCATGCCGGTGCCGGGTCTCGCAGCGAGTCGACAGTGGCGCGTGCGTATAATACATCCTCCTCCAAAACTCTCTACGATCCCGAGGCGGAGCGACGCGAGGAGGAGCGCAAAAAGCAGGAGGCGAATAGTCAAAAAGCCCAAGCTAAAGCGAAACGGCCGCAACAGCCGCCGCCCATGGATTTCCAGGCACTGCTGCGGCTGGCCGAGAAGAAGCAACACGAGCCCGTTACCATTGCGACGCCCGAGAGAAAGAAAGAGCCGGAACGTTTGCTGTCGGCGCGCGAGAAACGTGAACAAGAGGAGCGACAGCGCTGGAAAGAGCAGCGGGCACAGCGGGATCGTCAGCGCGAAACAGAGAACAAGACAAAAGATCAGCAACGCAAAGAACCGAATACCAGTGGCGGCACAGCCGCCAATCAAACGCGCATGGAGCCCAATGGGCGGATACCAAAGCTAAACAAGTCACCCGTGCCGGCGACTGCAGCGGGAGCAGCGTCCGCAGGTCACACGTCCACAGCCAAGCCCAGCGCCACAAGTGATAGCCTCAAACGGCCAGCAGCACCAACTGCACCCAGCGGTGGTAGTTCGAGTGCCAAAATTAGCGCAAGTACAAAGCCAACAAATGGTAGTAGCAGCTCGAATGGCGCAAGCAGCAAGCGACCATTTCGCAGCAGCTCCACCGCGAGCACCACAAAACCCACAGCGTCCGGCTCTAAGCCAGCAGCTGCAGCGTCCAGTACTGTGCAGTCGCGTAATCCCTATGCGGCGCTCAATAAGGGCAGCGCCACCCGCGAGTTTCCACCGCGGGAGTTTCCACCGCGAGACTTTCCATTGCGTGAGACGACCAAGACGCGTACATTGCCACAGCTGGAAGTGCAGCGTCGCCGACAGCATCCGGAGGCGCGAGAACGTGGTGCGCCGCCGCGGGATCGACGACAACCGGAACCGAGCAATAAAAGTAAGTGCGACGAAATAATCAAAGATAACATAGATTTCATAAATATTTTCTCTTCGTCCAGGACGCATTTACGACCAGGATGATTCGGAATACGATTCCGAGCTGGATGACTTTATCGATGATGCTGGCTGTGAGGAGGATATTTCGTCGCATATACGGGACATCTTCGGCTATGATAAGCGCAGGTATCGCGACATCGATGATGACGACGACAGAATGGAATCCAGCTTTGCTCAGGTGCAACGCGAGGAGTTTATTAGTAAAAAATTAGGTAAGTCGATGGGGCATCCTTACCCTCAGAAGATTTGAATAACTTTGCCATTTTGTTGCAGGATTACAAGAGGATCTGGAGGATATGCGTATGGAGGCGCTACATAAAAAAAGAAAAATGGTCAAGAAACGCAGCAAACGATTGGACGATGACGATGATGACTAAATCAACAACTGTCGTACTTAGTCGTCTGTCGTGTCAATTCGTGAGATTGTCACACACGGTTTCCATCACAAAACTTTCCAATTTATCTCACGAACGAATGCAGCGACATCGATAGTATCAATACGATTCTCCGATCGTCGCTCGGTCGATCATCAATTCTAGCTTATTTAGGCTCCGAAAATATTGCCTTATTTATATGATGGCGCTGTCATTGATCTGTTGTTAATACCCACAAGCAACTTGCCTTAGAACCGGTTGCCGTCGTAGTCTTCTAGAGAGCTAGGTGAGAACTCATATGTGAACCAATATTTTTGCTACCCATACAAACTTAACGTACACCACAATCTATTATATATCTCAATCTATGTTTACGTATGTATGCAATTCGTACATTTTAGTCTAGTCCACTCCTGCAATGGTTGCTCTGAGAATTGCACTATGTGGCGTGAAAGAGAAAGAGAGAAAGGGCGACAGAGAGCGAGACTCATATTACATGCAAATTAGAGGTGTGATTGTTCAATTTCAAATTGTGCAAATTATCCAACAGTGAAAACAGTCCATTAACAATTTCGAAATGCGTGCACAACAATAGCATATTTGTTATCAAAAAATAAAAATTAAGTCAAAAGAAATACATATATACATACATACATACATAAACATATGTGAAAATAAAAATTTGCATTCAATTTGAATAGAGCGGGCTTTTTAGTCTGTGTGTACCTACTGAGCAAAACTACTGCGTTAAGCGAGGCCTGGCAACGCCACTGAAAATAACGTTAGCTGGCAACGCTATAACATAAACAACTGATTTATTTGAAGTTTGAATTATGACTAAATAATTTGTTCTGGTAAAACTGCGTTAAGCGAGGCCTGGCAACGCCACTGAAAATAACTTTAGCTGGCAACGCTATAACATAAAAAAACTGATTTATTTGAAGTTTGAATTATGACTAAATGATCCGAGTGTTTGAGTGTGCGCCTAATAATAATCCGGACTGATAGCAGGCTCAACGACTACAGCGCTGCCGACGCGCCGATGATCGCAGACCGGATGCGGTTCGTCGTCCCTGTGCCCGATGGCAGTGAGCGCGGAGTAGGCCTTGTTGTTGGCCAAAATGCTGATGCGGTGACCAACCTGAAGCAGATGCTCCAGAGTATGCTTCGGCACCGATGGCTCCATGTCGATGTGCATGGGAGTGAGTTGATGATGCAGTCGTCCTGCATTCACCGCCACGTCAATTGGTTCCTGCAGCACAAAGTAGCGCAGAATTGTCTGCGCCACCGCTGTAGGTATCCTAGCGCCGCCCGCTGCGCCCACAACCAACCGCACATCGCCGCTGTCGTCGAGCACAATACTGGGACATGTGGAAGACAGGGGACGCTTCCCGGGTCTTATATAATTGGCGGGATTAGCCGGCATATCGAAAGTATTAACATTTCCCGGCGTGGCGAAGTCATCCATTTGATCGTTTAGTATAAATCCGGTTTGCTGCGAACGCACCTTGGCACCCAAATGACCATTGATTGTACTGGTCACCGAGACGGCATCACCATTGGGCGCCAGCACCGAAATATGCGCAGTTCCTTGATCGGGCACATTGCTATAATTGGCTCCATAGTGCGCGATGTTCTCGAATGTTACATCATCCTCGATGAGCTTGCGTATCCTTGCCGCAAAATCAGGATCAATCATTTGCTCATACCTCTCGCGCACCGATGGCTCGAATTGAATGTCCCCCAAGTTGGTGCGAAGCCCGTACGCGTGCTTGAACGTCTCCACCAGACGTTGCCAATAGACATCGCGATCGCGCGTGTACAGTGACTCCATCATGTTGAGTATGAAGACCAGCACGGCTCCGCTGCTTGGCAAAGGCGTCGTGTATAGCACGTGACCACTGTCGAACTTTGCGCGCAGTGGCTCCTCCCAGCGTACGCTGCAAGCAGAGAGGGATTAGATAAGGAGAGAAGCGTACATCAAGTACAAGTGAACGAGTTTCATGGCTAAGTTGAGCATGCATTTGAAGCCGCTGCTAACCCATTTTTATTTCAGACACAACTTACTCATAACTCTGTAGATCGTGCTCGGTAATAATGCCGCCCATTTTCTGAATATCCTCGATAAGCATGCGTCCGACTCTTCCACCGCGATAGATGACCTGCGGACCGTCCATGGCTATGATTTCCAGAGTATCGGCGAGTGTGCGACGATACATGCGATCGCCCTCGCGATACACGCTTCCTGTGTCCGGATTCACAAAGATCTCCGACATGGACTCCTCGCTGAGTATGCGCTCCTCATGATTGGCCAGTATACCGGCCAGATAATAATTCACTACGATGCCATTGCGACACAGATCGATGGTGGGTTCAAAGAGTGTGCGCCAGGGCAACAGGCCATACTTCTCGTGCAGTCTCCAATAGCCATAAATCTCACTGGGCGTGGCAGCTGCGATGGCGCCTGTGATGTGTGTCTGATTGATGAACATATCCTGTGTGGCCGCGGCTGGTGCAGTTTCACGTGCAATCAGCGTCTCGACTCGTCCTCGCTCCTTATCGTAAATGGTGGCAACAAATCCACCGCCCACACCCAAACTGTGAGGCAATACGACGCCCTCGCAGAGCATTGTCGCAATGGCGGCATCTGCTGCTGAACCACCGAAATCCAACATTTGCCCTCCAATCTCCGCGCAACCGGCTGCATTCGAGGCAACGGCACCAATGCGCCGCACCTCCGGCTCTGTGTGCAGGCCGAACACTAAGCCCAGGATCAGACAAACGGTGGCCACGGCGAGGAATATCCATAGAAAGGCATATTTCTTAAGACTGACGATTAAAAGAAGATACACCCTGAGCATGTTTTGTAGCTCAAAGATTTGAGCGAATCTTACCACATCTGTGCGTACGTATCCCTCTATATCCTATATATATATCAAATAGCCAAAAAATGTGGTGCGTATTGAACGCTCGGCGATTGCAAAATAATTGAAAACATTCGACGGTTGCTATCGCCTTTTTATACCAGTAGCAATATCCATAGCACCCCATATCCGGTGTGATGGATTACCTGGTCAGTTAGATAACGAAAATGTGTCTCCAGTTTCGCGACAAAAGGCACGACCAGCCCCTCGATACTCGACAATTCACGAGCGAAGAGACAATTGCGTAAATAATAGTTTGCTTTTTATATGTCTGAAGAGATTGTCTTGACTTCTATATACATTTTAAAATATATACATATATTTATCTATTTGGCTATTATCTATCCACTGATAGAGCCCTATATCATTGGCGAGCACAGGTTGGGGCCAACTGTTCACGCTGATAATCGAAAAATCACTTGCCTTGCTACTACATTTTTTTAGTTCGATATAAACAATGCATACCACATATAGTTAAAACAAAAAACAAAGAAACAGCGAAATAATTAAATTAGGTTTGATTCGCGTAGGCAGACGAAAATCAGTAGAAATTCGAGAGCTAGATAAGGAGATTCTTGCACAGCTGTTATATTTTGATAACGTACGTATTGTATACATGTGATGATGAAATAAAATATATATTGATTCTGTTTATCATTTAAAATTAAAGATCAATGCAAATAACTTTCGAATGAACGAATTTTCATGTTTAAATGCAAATTTTATTTACTTTTCAACAATTACCTTGAATACAGATTAATAATATCAGTTGTGGGAACGCTCAGTCCGTGTCCATGCCGGAGCTCTCGTCGTCGTCGCTATCATCGTTGCTACTGCATTCCTCGTCAGAGCTGCTAGACTCGCTGTCATTGATCCAGTCGTGGGCCGTCTGATTGCTGGCGATGAGCACTTTCCACTGATCGAGCTTGTGCAGATCCAGCGCATAGAAATCGTTCAGTGTGTGCTGTTTCTCGTCCTCCTCGTAAAGCCCGCCAAAAAGATACAGGTTACTCTTGCAGACGCAAAGTCCAGGATTCATGCGCGGTGCCGGTGCATCAGTGCGTCGCGAACTCCCAAAGAGACTCGGTATTTTTGATACAAACGGCGTCGATGCTTGACTGCTGGGTCCCGCAACAGTCACCGTAAAGATGCCATCTGAAGTGGTTGTCACCGATTTTTCCGGCTCCGGTTCATCTAGTTCCATATCACCAGATTTCTCCTTCTTGCCGCCGGCACTTTTTGTCTTGGGCGCCACCTCGAGCAGGCGCCATGCTTGCGCAGTCAAATCGAAGGCCAACAGCTCGTCGCCAAACTGACCCTGTACGTTCTCGTCGTCCTCATTGACATCCATGACGCCGCCAAAGCAATACGCCTTGCCATTTGGTGCTACAGTGCAGCCAACGCTGTTGCGCGGCTTTGGCCGGTATCCACCCGCCTTGACGGTGGTCCATTTGTACTTGCCACTCTCTGTACAATATCGGTATTTATGAGCATAGAATTGATTGGAAAAGCGGGATTTACTTACTATCCACATCCAACGAAAACATGTCGGTGTGTGTAATACCACGATCCAGATCCTTCTTCATGGACGTACGCGAGTAGCCGCCCCACACGAAGATCTTGCCGTCGGGTGCGGCTGCGATGCAGCAACCAGAACGCACAGCCGGCGCAATGGTGGGGGCTACCTCGATCTTAAGCCATTGATAGGATTCCAGGGAGAAGATGTGTACATCATTAAAGTATTGATAGGATTGATTGTTGTCATGGAAGCCACCGAAGATAAACAGTCGCTTCTTGGAGGCAACCATGCGGTGCCCACTGCGCGCACTCGGACCGCCAGGTGCTGCCACCTTGGACCATTGGCGTGTCTTAAGGCTTAGCGTCCACAGATCTTTGTAGTGATAGAATTGCAGTTGTGAAGGACTTGCGTGCTCTCCGCCAAATAACTGTAAACATAATTTTCAAATTATAAAATTCGTGGAAATCTTTCCGAGTCTGACTTTACCCACAACTGGCCGCCATCGGTGGCCACAGCGACCATTTGATGACCACTGCGTGGTGTTGGTCCCGAGGGTGATTTCAGTTGCTTCCACTCGTTGCGCGGAATGTTGTAGAAAAACAGATCGTTAAAGACATCGACTTTGGCGCCGTTATAAAGCTCGCCGCCGAACAGAATGAGCTCTTCCTTCTCGGGATGAGCAACGAGGGTGAAGTTGGAGCGTGGCGTTGGTGGAGCACATATTTCCTCGCTGATTGCTCCAATGCTTCCCTGTTGATCTTCCAATTTCTTAACGATCTCAACTATATCGGCCTAAAATATGATTTGTTTACAATCTTGCGGCAAGCCGGAAAAACAATGTGCCTTACTTCTCCTATCTTTTCGAGCATTTTCTTTTGTTTGGCTGCGAGTTTCTTGTCGGTTTTCATTGCTGTCTTCTCGGCACCTTTGCCTTTCTTCTTGTTTTTATCTTTTTTACCCATTTTAACAAACAAATTTACTGCAGTTGTATTCAAAAACGTGAGCACGTTTTAGTCGAAACGAGATGTTCAGTTTTTTGTGATTTTTGTGTTTCCGGCAGGCAGCCAGTGTGATGTGTGTAAACAATATGATTTAACAGTGCTGTTAGTGTTTCAGTGTGACCAGTCGGACTGCTATGATAATTGATGTTTATTAACATTATGGGGTGCTGTTATGCCAGAGACCAGTCTTGCGCTAACAGACTGGCAACGCTTGCAAAAAGTCGAGTTGGCATTTGTACTCGAAAAATTCCACTTAATTAATATAATAACCGAACTGCATAAAAATTAACAACAAAGTAAATGGTTTTTTGACACTTTATAAATTCGTGCAAGTGAACAACGGTTTTGTGTAAGTTGTGGTTCCCTATCATAATACGAAATTGGGCCAAAGCAAGAAAAAAAGAAAGGCACAGGAGTGACACTGTGTTTGTGTTGATGAGCGTAATGGGAGAGGGGAGCACAGTGAGAAGGTGTGTGTGTGTGTGTGTGTGTGTGCATTTAAAAGTGTATGAAAATATACAAGTACGTGTGCTTATGCTGTTATTTTTATAAACTTATGCACGTCAATCAATCGGCTAATCAGCTGCTTGATTTCTAATTATGCTTAAAAACGTTGTCTGCAAGTGTAGCTGAGCAACCCTCCCGGGCATTTGCAGCGAAATAACATTGTGTGCGCCTACTACCCTGTGTATGTGCGTACTATTTGTATTTTGCAGCTCGCCTGTAACATTTTGCTCTATGTGCCCGATGTTCCTCTCCATCCCGCAGTCAATCACACGCACGCACACACTGAGACTCTCTCTCTCTTTTTCTCTTTGCCTCCCCAACCCAGCCTGTCGCCTGCTCCAACTTGACTGGTTTTACTTTTGACTTATTGTCCAATGTCGAATAATGTTTACCAATAATAACAATTTAATTCAAATGCAAGTGTAAAACATATTCGTTGCACATGTGCAAAACAACAGAGTATACAAAACACCAAGCCATAAAACCTGCTGTGTCAGGGTAGTAGAATAACAACAACAATAACAACACATCCAGAGAGAAACGGTGGTAACAAAAACGACAAAAACCAGTGTAAATGTACGTGCATGTGTGTGAGTGTATTGCTGAATAGTAAGCGGGGGATAGAGGCAACCGCCGCAGCACAGCAAACGTCCACGTAAACTTTTAACTCAGCGTGATTATATTGTTGCTGCCGCCGCTACCATTGTGATAGTTGGGATTATACAAAAGTGTACACAACAATAAACGCAAGAAGAGTGAATAAAAAAGAAACGAAACCGAACCGAACCGTGCATAACAAATTGGCAAGTACCTAAAGGTTAATTTGCATTTTGCTGCTACTAAACATTTTCTGTGCGTTGTTGATAGAAAACCATATTGCAATAAAACATATTTATATGCAAAAATAGGTGCAAAAGCTTTTATTGCTTGCAAGTGCGAGTTAACACACGAACACACGCACACACACACACACACTTTTTGTAATCAGGAGTAAGAGAGAGAGAGTGACATTAAAGCAGTTCTTCGTGTTTTTGTTGTTGCTTTCCTGCGCCGCACACAGCTGTCACTCAAATGTGTGGCAACCCTCAGAGAGTAACTGTAAAAACTTAAAATGGATACTTGAGCAGATTGTGTTTAATCTTGTTTTTGATAATATTTGACAATCATCTTCTTTGACTGTTTTTTTTCTTTTTGCAGTTTGCCCAGCCAACACACTGCGACAACATGTTGCACAATAACGCCAATTGGCTGCCGCCTCAACAACAGCATCAACAGCAGCAGCACCAACAACAACAACTGCAGCAGCAACAGCCGCCACAACAGTCGCAGCCGCTTTATGCTAGCCAAATGTTTCAGCAGCCGCAAACGCAGCAGTATTGGCCAGAGGATCCGCAGCAGCAGCAACAACAACAACAGCAGCCGCTCAGCAATTACAACTATTATGCAGCTACAACACAATCGCCGCCACAGGCGCAAATCTTTGCTGCACCAACTTCGCAGCCTCAGCCTCAGCTGTATGGGCAGCCCCAGCATCAGCCGCAGCAGCAACAGCTTTATGCTGCACCAACGCCGCCACAGGCACAACTATATGGTGCAGCAGTGCCAGAACTAACGGCGCAGCAATTCTATCATCCGCCAACTGAGCCGCAGCAACCACAACAACCACAACTGCCTGTAGATGTGTTTGATAACAACAATAGTAGCAAGAACGACGGCTGGGAAGATTGGGGAGATTGGAATGACAACAACAATACTAACGTTAGCAGCAACAACAATAACAATAGCAACAGCATCGCCAACATCAGCAGCAACATTACAGCTAGCGAGGGGCTACCGCCATCGGCTAGCGTTGTAGAGGATGCCTTCAATGTTCAGGCTCAAGGTAGTTGGCACGCTTTTGGCAACAACAGCAACACGAGCAACATCACGGGCAACACCGCGAGCAGCAACAACAACAATAACAACGTTCTTGAAGCTCCTAAGCCGCTGGAACTGCCGCCTCTGTTATCACCCGCCACGGAGCAGCTATCCGTCGAGCCGGACCCCGAGCTGAATGCCATCGTGCCACCACGTGCATTTCAAAATCAGCCACCAACTGTTGCATCTGTTGTTGTGCCCGCACCAGCATTAGCTGTGCCACCAGCATCAGCAGCACCCCCGGCATCATCTGCACCACCTGCAGCACCACCACAAGTAACAACAAGTGCGGCACCTTCTGCTGTTGCTGCACCACCACCTTTGTTGCCGCCAACAACACTGGAAACTGGAGCAAGTACAGCAGGAAATTCTTACAAGCGTGTCGGTGGCCTCAACAAGCGCATCAACATACTGGCCACACCAGGTGCAACTGCGTCTTCGCCCGTCGTAGCGCCTGGGGTAGCTCCATCACTACCCGTCGCTGCTGCTGCTGCCGCTGTGCCCGCGCTTGGCGTACAACTCCTATTGCCAGAGCCCAGCACGGAGCAGCAGTACGAGAATCAGGAGGTGCTGCTAGCCGCACCAAACGATGAGCGTGCGCAATACCTGCAGACGAGTCACCTCTCGGAGCAGCCTGAAGAATTAAACGAAAACAACTGGGAAGCGGATGGTGTACTGCCACCTCCGGGACTGTCGCGTCTGGTGCTTGGCCAGCCGGAGCTGGTGGAGCAGCAACGTCTTGTTACGGGCACCGAGCAGCCACTGAACAGTGTGCCCAATGCAATGCACATGTCCGAGCGTCAAGCCGACGGCGAGGACACATCGGATGGGGAACAGCAGCAGCAGTTGCCTCCGCCAACGCGTAGTGATCACTATCAGCAGCAACAGCAACAGTTGCCACCTCCACGACGTGTTGTCACCGGTGTAGAGACATCTGCAGCAACTGATGTGGTGCTATCTGGTGAGCAGCGTGAGGTGGTGTTGGACGGTGAGAATCTGGAGGATCAGAGACCTATAGTGCCAGCGATTGTGCCACAGACTGTAACAGCAGGAGTTCCAGCAGCGGCAGCAGCTGTTGTGGAGCAGGAAACGGAATCACATCACATAAGCGACGAAGAAATCGAAGATGCTATGCAGGTGCCACTACAGCATCAGCAGCAGCAGCAACATTTGCATCAGCATCAACAACAGCAGCAGCTGCAGCAGCAAACGCCGCTGGACAAAACGCTGCATACACGTGGCAAACCGCGTCCGGTGGCCTCACTCGATCTGGAGTCAGAGGACGAGTCTGATGATGAGTGGTTACTCCTGAGTGGTCAGCCACCGCCACGTCGCCAGCAGCTCGATGAGCGAGTCCCGCGTAGTGGCCGTCATGAGAATCGTCAATATACGAAACCCAACAACAAAAACAACTACATAATCTACAATAACTATGAAGGCGAAACAGAGGATTCAGTGCGTGGCACGACTGGCGGCGGCGGTGGACACAATGAGAGTCTCGGCAGCAGCAAATCGACCCGAGATAGCAAGCGACGCACACGTGAATCGGATGGCCAACGACGCTATGAGAACGAGCGCAGTGGACGAGAGCGCAGCGAAAGGGAGCGCGAAAGGGAACGCGAGCGTGAACGCGAAAGGGAAAGGGAACGGGAGCGCAATTTGTGGCGACGCGATGAGCACAAGCAGGAGCGTCGCCCACGCTACAGTAACAACAGTAATAGCAACTATGACGGCGAATCGGATTTAGCTGAGCCTGGACACGGTGCCGGTGCGGCCAGCGATGGTGGTGGCGGTCGCAGCAGTAAGGCAAGCCGACCAAGACGCAGTGGTGCTGCCACAGCAGCTGACGATGATTACGATGAATATGAGCAGCATGCTCCACCACGCGGTGGCAGTCACTATCAACCGCGTCGTGAGAAGCCGCACGAGAAATTACGCGGCGGCAGACGCAGTCACGAGGGTAGCGAACGTGGACGTGATGGCCGCAGGCATCAGTCTGATGGACAACGTGGCCATTGGGATGCACGTGACTATGAGGAATATCGTGGCAAGAGCTCACGCAACAGTGATCTCGAAAAGGAGCGCACCAACGGTGGCGGTGGTGGGGGTAGCAAGCGACGCAACTACGATCCGTATGCTGCGAATATGACGGCTACCATGGAGCAGTATGCCATGTATGAGCAGATGACGCGTAATCCACATGCCTATGCGGACATGTATGTCAAGTTTTATGGCCAAATGATGTCGGCAGCGGCAGCGGCCGCTATGAAAGCGGCAAACACCAAGGTGGCTCAGCCACAATCTCTGCAAGCCGCCTATGCAGGGCTTAGCGTAGATGCTGCCAACAAGTCGATGAGCGTCATTGGCAATGAGGCAGCACTGCTCAGGGAACGCGAAAGGTAAGTGATGCATATAATGGGTATGAGGGAAAGCATAATCAAGCCTTAATTAGACCGCATTCACGTCCAGCTGTAACTCTGCAGAATGAGACACAGATTTGAAAGTAGTTGTTCCTATGAATCTCACTTCGAATTCAATTACTTCAATGTGAAAATCGTTTTTAGTAACAGTTGCTCTACAAATATTTCCCACTGTTCCCATAATTGTGCTTTCACTTCTGCAGAGTTCCTAGACAATGGGTTCTTGGAGCTAAAACGCGATAAAACGCAATTTGTTACTAGTTTTTTGTTTTTTTCAACTTTTACTTATCCCAAAATCTTAACACGCTTGTGTTGGGAGCATGTTGTAGTCTCACCCTACTCACCATACTACTCATATTACTATAATACCTAGCGACTCGCTGAACTCCTTTCATCTAGCTCAGTCCCAAAGTTGTGTTCTCTTCACCACCCACTCCTCTCCCTCTCTCTCTCTGCCTCTCTCGCGCGCTCTGTCACCTTGCTCTTTAACTTGATTAGTGGTTGTGCTTACTCGTTATGTTAATTAACATATGTTGTTGCTAACATCGGGAATTCGCTGTTAATGTTACAAAGTAGCTAATGAGATGATAAAAAATAATGAAAAGAAAAAAAGTTATCGTTATTAATTATACTGAAATGTTCCAACCAATTCCTATCACCACCATCACCCTCTCCTACTTCGATCTCCAAGCCAGCATCTTTATGTCCCACTCTCTTTCTATTTCGCTCTCACCTACTACGTTCGTTGTCAAACTCGCTCGCTCGCTGCGCTTTTTCGATATCTCTTAAAAAAAAAAAATTAGAAAAAATCTCTCCAAGTACAGTCGTGTTGTTGTGTCTTCTACTAACCGCAACAAAAACAAAAAGCAAATAATATTTCGTTTCTAACCAAAACAACAACAACAACAACCAATCGAAACCACACAAAACAACAACAAAATGCCGCCTGTGCTTCCTCTCTAGGTACACACACGCATACATAACACAAGCCAATGAATTCCATCGTCGTCGCCAACAACAACAACAACAGCTGCAACAACAACAACAACCGAACTACACGGATCTGTTAAATACAACTTTGGGAGAAGACACATCCAGCCTCTATGGCGGCAGCGAATCACACAGCAATCTCCTTCTCCACGGCGGCCCCTACGCTCGCTCTCTCAACAATTTAAACAGTGAGGATGCTACCGGATATACACGTTACTATGCTGGCTCCGAATGCGGCCTCGATATCAGGTGGTCATTCCAAAAATACAAACAAAAACCAAAGCAAACCTCATACTCCTCTCACTCATCCCACACATGGCCTATCCGAAACAAAAGCTTTATTGGAAATTCAAAATTCACTTTAATCGTAGGTTCCTTTCTTCTTCTACTGTCATCTACATATTTGGGACTCTTGTTTGCAACACTTACCATACACATTCATACGTATACACTATACATATTTCCCTAAAATCTCCCATTTTGTGCTTCATTACCATGTCTGGATGTCTTGGGATTTTGAAGCTCATTTTGCTGTGTCTCTCTTCTCTTTGCTTTTAGCTGTACAATATGCCGCTTTCTCAGTTACCAAATTGACAAATCGCTGTATTCTAACATTGTTTCTTAACACGCTGTTAAAACAAGCAGAGTTTAGTAAAAGAGCGCTGTTAACCGATGCAAGAGCCCTGTTGCTAAGGCTGTGGCTGTGTGTGGGGGGGTTTCTTTGAAGTACAGAAATTAGTATTGATCAATACATGATATCATGTAAGAAAGCTGCATAATGGGAATTGCATTATGAATAGCATAGTATAGTCATACAGCTATCAAATCTACGGTCTATCATCAGATTATTGGGGAATTCTTTATGGACTGGAGCTGCCTGGTGCTTGCTAAGCTTTTCTTCCCTTCTTCGAGAACAAGAACCAAGCGAATTTCTTTACAACTTAATCTTTCGTTATGTCCCATTTTCTAAAATTTATGCATGCAATTTTTGATTTCGATTTTTGAATTGAAAATTTTCATTAAATGCCTGTTTCCTTGTTTATTGAGAAATGCCAATGAAAACCCTATGAGCCTTGTAACTAATATTTCTTTTATTTTTTCCCACCTACTCACTTGCTGCTGCTGCAGAGCTGTGGGTTTTGTGACACAAACACCATACGAGGGAGATGGCACACAAGCTGCAACGAAAATTATAACAACGAATGTGGCACAACCGCCACGTCGTCGCACACCGCCGCTCTTCAATCGGCCGCATCTGGTGGCCTCCTATTCGATGAGTCTGCTGCTGCGTGTACGTCCCAAATACGTGGCACGTGGACGTCTGCGCAACGATGTTGAGGTGTCGGCCCCACGCATAAAGGATGCCACCAGCAGCTTGCTGCGCGCCTATCCGGGTCCACTGCAAGGTCGGAATCTGCACAAGGATAAGATAATTAGTTTCTGCAAGGAGCAGATACGTCTGGGACCGGCACGTGCTTGCACCGTTCTGTATGCCACCCAAAAGAAGCCATTGGGCAACGTAGACAAGTATCGTGCCTCACATGCACTCATGTGGCATCTGCTGATCCTGCTGCTGCGACAGAATGGCGTAAGTAGTGCACAAGATTGACTCATTATTGTACTATATAACCACCATCTACATTCTTCTTGTACAGGTCATTGCGGATACTGATGTGGGTGATTTGTTGCTGGACAATCAGCTCGAATACCCCTATGCACCGGACACTGATACAGATTCTAATGAGCCGCCAGTCGAGTCTGGTGACGATGGCGAGGCGGCAACAAAGGGCGAATCAAATGCAGAGGGTGCAACCGCAACTGCAACTGAGACTGATGCCGATGCAGAGCTGAATGATGGAGATGTTGCTGCTGATACGCCGGCCATGTCTGAGCAGGAGGCAACCGATCAGTTCCGCAGCTATGTGCTGCGTGGCAATGTGGAGGAAGCACTGCAATGGGCTACCGATCATAATCTGTGGACACATGCCTTCTTCTTGGCGCTCTACGAAGATCGTTATGCTCTAACCGATGTGGCCCAAAAGTTTTTGAATCGCGCCATCAAGGCAAATGATCCACTGCAGACACTGTACCAGATGAAGAGCTGTCACACGCCCGCCTGTGTCAGTCAGTTGCGTGACGAGCATTGGGGCGATTGGCGTTCCCATTTGTCTATTCTGGTGACAAACAAGTCACGTCAACCGGAATACGATCGCAGCTCTGTGGTCTCGCTTGGCGATACATTATTCCAGCGCGGTGACATTTATGCTGCTCATTTCTGTTATCTGGTGGCCCAGGAGGAGTTCGGACGTTACGATAGCTCGGCCACCGAGCTGACCACGCTCACTGGCAATGTGCCCAGGTAAGCAAAGGGAGTTTATTTATCAATTGCATATATTATAGTTCCTTTTCTTATTCGCCAATAGACTTATTCTGCTCGGAGCCTCGCACTACAAGCCCTTCAACGAGTTCGCCAGCAACGAGGCGATCATCATGACGGAGATCTACGAGTACGCGCGTTCGCTGTTCGACCAGAAGTTCAGCATTGTTAACTTTCAGCATTATAAGTACCTGCTGGCTACACGCATACTGGACTATGGCCAGCATTTCCGTTGCACCAATTACCTGGAGCAGATAGCCAAGCATATTGAGCTCAAGCCGGACAGCTATGACGGCGACTTTATACAACGTGTGAGTAGGGAGCAAGACTTATGCAATCAATGTCAATTAATTAAATATATGTGTTTGTCATTTAGGTATGCGGCCTGGCGGAGCGTTTGCGTTATCATGATCCCATACTGATTAACCGCGTGTCTTTTGCGAGTCCACCGAATGCCAGCAACGGTCCGGGACAAGCCGCGCCACAAGGTGCATCCGAGGAGAAGGAATGGCTGCGTCAGCTGCGCTCGCTAGCCGATCAGGTGAGTCGCCCGCGGCATATGGCAATTGTGACTTAGGCCTTATCTACATATGTTTTCCCTTTGACCTTGTAGCAAACACATCAGGATCAACAGTTGCAGTTGCAGCAGCAGCAACAATCCGAAATTGATCAGCAGTTTGTCGATCTGAATAAGCAAATGCGTGAACTGAATATGCAATACGATGAGCCGCTGCAGCGTGATCAAAGGCAGGAGCAGCATCACCACCAGCAACATCTGGAACAACAGGAGCAACTGCAATTGCAACCGGAACAACTGCAGCAGCAGCAACAGGAATACTACGAGCCGCCGCAGCAAGTGCAACAGCAACCACAGGTGCCGAGTGCAGAGCAAACGCTCAATAGCGATGGTTATGCGCCACAAATGTACTACGATCCCAATGCTGCCACGCAAAAGCAACAACAGCAACATTTGTACGATCCCTTGCAGCAGCCACAACAGTTGCAGCCAGCAGGTTACGGACACATCGAGCCTGCAAGCGAAGCATATGGGGATCAGGGTGCAACAGCAGCAGTACCAGCTGGAGGGGCCACCGCCGGCGCCGCAACAACGACAACTGGCTATGATTATTGGCCCAGCAACATGCAACAGCCGTATGGCGATGAGGTAGGTGCAACACGAACATCTGCAACAGCAACAATATCGGCAAAAACATTCTCAATGGCCACTTTTGGTTGATTTGTTTCTTTATTATTTGTTTTTTTTTTTCTTTATATATACGTATTAATAATATAATTACATTCATGTTTGAATAATTTAACTCTTGTAGTTATAAATTAAATTTAAGTTTTTCATTTTGATTCGGTAGAGCTGCAAAAATATCGCCGGCAACTATCGTTGCGATTTTAAATAATTGGAATAAATATGCGCCGATAGTACTCACGATAGTTTTGCAGTTAGTTTAGCTTTTAGTTACGTTACGTTTTACTGTTGTTAATTGTTTCTGTTATGGCTAAAGAGAAGCTACATCAAAATTTACATTCCCGATTTACGCGCTTTACGATGTTGCTAACGTTTCTAATCGCACACACACACAAACACAATAACACATTCACACACACACGCTCATACGGAATGCAGCTGGCGCAATTGGAGAGCAGCGAGATGATTGCCGATAGTCACGACAACAACAGCAACATTAATTCCAACATCACCAGCAGCAGCAACGCAACTAATTTAACAACATCAACAATTACAAATGCTGAGATGGAATTGCAGCAACAGCAGCAGCAACAAGAACAACAGCAACAACAGCTGCAGCCGCAACTGCTCGAGCAGCATAACAGCAGCAGCAACATTGATAACGATATTGGCAACAACAGCAACATGAATCGCTTTAAACACAACGCCTTTAAGCTGCCCGCTGCTGGACATGGCAAGCAACTGGAAAAGAGTAAATTGGTGGCACGCAAATTGCAATTCGACGTTAGCAACAACAATGAAAGCAACAACAGCAACATGCACATGACAACGGAATGCACGGCAACAGCAACATCAACAGCAACAACGGCGGCGGCAATAGTAACAGCAGATGCAACAGCCACAACGCAGGCATTCAATCTGAATGATGTAAGTAGCATTATAAACATAAATAAACGACATAATGCTACCAGCAGCAGCAGCAGCAGCCACTGCAACAACAACAACAACAACAGCAACAGCAGTAAAAACAACAACACATTAACAGCAATCGCTAGCAATCGTGTAAATAGTTTTAGAAAGTGCAACAATAACAACAGCAGCAATAACCTGGCAAATGCAATGCCCAAAACATTAACCACGCCCACGCGCTTCATACCAGCCAAGCCGGTGTTAGCCAAGCCTCCAGCCAGTCCACTGTCAATTACAACAGCAACAACAACAACGACAGCAGCAGCAGCGGCCGCAGCAGCAACAGGCTGTGTTAAGCGTGTTAACTTTGATTTGCCGACCACAATCGAAGAGGCCGCCGAGCAGGAGCAAATCGAATCCGAGAATGATAATGATAACCATAACGATAACAACTATAGCTTAGCATTGGCCAGACCATGCCCAGGCCGAGGTAAAGGCAATTTCGCCGGCGGCCTATGCAAACCCAGCGGCGGCAACAGCAGCGGCTGCAGCATAAAACCGCATATTGTCTTTAACGGCACCTATCCCATCGATATGCCCCTAGCAGCAGCAGCAGCTGCAGCTGCGTCGCATCAGCGCACCAACTATGATCCAGAGGCAAATGCCGATCGCAGTGGCTTGAATCGCTATCGATATATGATGCATGAGTATGTGATCGATGAGGATGCCGAGGGCGAGGAATTGGCCGAGGAGGATGACGATGAAGATGATGATGACGAAGATGGTTACTATGACGATGATGATATGGCATATGATGATGATTACTATGCTATGCTGCCACATGATAATAACAATGATTTTCTCACCAAGTTGGGCATCATAAAGCAACGTCCGCAGCAGCAGCAGCGAACAGTGGCAGCGGTAGAAGCAGCAGTAGCAATGCGTCCTGCATCGTCATCTTCGGCTGCAACGGCGTCGGCTGCAACGCCGCAGCATGTTTGGTCCATGCAGGAGCTAATTGCCAATCCGACCATACCGCTTAACTATAAGAAAATGTGCAGTGAGGTGGAGCAGAGCCTCAGCAAATTTGAGGCCTATTTGGATGCCAAAAAGTCGGTGGTGCGCACATTTGACATCGATGCGCCGACGACGACCACCACCACCACAAGCACAAACAGCTGCATCGGCACCGGCAGTGGGCAGCAACGCAGTGGAAATGGCAAGGGGGCTGCCGGCTTGGCTCTTAGCACTAAGAAAAGGCTTTAAATATTTTTTATTTTTAAGAATTAATTGCTATCTCCAAATTTACAATTCGATTTTTGTTTAACATTTGCCAAAGCAAAATTGCGCAGCGTTGCCAGAGTGTGCGTGGGCGGACGGGGGCGTAACAAGGATAATGTTAAGTGCGCTGCGCAGCTTTTTCTTCTAATAGCTTTATGTACCTGCGCGCCTAACATAATGTACAACAGCTGTTAAACTCTTATGTAAATGTAAAGTTGCACCCTGTGATTCTTGAGCATAGGCAGACAAAATGTTAACTAGCGAAGAAGCGAAAACAACAACAAAATTCATGTAAATCTAATATAATCAAATATGATTTTTGACTGCGCCAGTTTGACATAATTGTTTACAATTTAAAAAGAAAGAGAAAAAAACTATTATTCTTAGTATTTGTTCTTAACATCAATTTACTAACACAACTATTCCATTCTATGTACATCGATGTATTTACATTTATGTATTTATGTATGTGTTTCTACTATGCACTCTTAATTACATTCAACTGATTTCTTTATGTTTTTTCGTTTGCAAATAACCAACAACTAATCAACTGCCATTTCTACAACCCCTTCCCCTTCCCACCAACAACAACAACAACAACATCAACACACAATTTCAAATACAAAATATGAAAATAAAAACCGAGCAGCAACAAATGCGACCAACGATTTCGATGCCAAAATCGAAGAGTTACGATGATGACGATGGCGTTGCAGCAGGCGATAAATCTGCTGCAGCTGCAGCAACGTCAACTGCAGCGGGCAAGCAACAGCAGCCTCAACAACAACACGGTCCAGCTGCAGGTCTGCCCAGGTGAGTTGACAGTACGACCCTCGAGTGAATCCTCTTGCTAATTGTTTTCATCTCCAATGCAGCACACAGGGCGGCGCCAATCAGAATGCTGGCTGGTTTGGCGGTCTCTGGAACAAGCTTTCACTGAAGCCGAAAAACCAAATGATTCTGCCCGATGACAAGAATCCCACCATTGTGTGGGATAAGGAGCGAAAATGCTGGACCAATACCGAGGGTAATGCCGAAGAGACGGAATCGTTTAAGCCGCCGCCAAAGATGAGCGATATGGGTGGAGTTGCCGCTGCAGTTGTAGCGGCTGCTGCGGCACCACCGGCACTCAATACGCTGGGCACTATACCAACGCCACTTGCCACGCCCAATCTGTTGCCTCAGCAACAGCAACACGAGTTGCCCCCTGTAAATCTCTATGAGGGTAATCAGTCGACGATCGAGTATGATTATAACAATTATACCGAGCAAGTGCAACAGTACGCACCAGTACCAGCACCAGCAACGCCAGCAGCAGCCCCTGTTCGCACACTAACAGCAACACCTGGACCTGCCTTAGCAGCATCGACACCTGCACCCTCAGCTGCAGCGGCAGCAGCAGCAGCAGCCGGGCCACAGCCGAAGCTCCAATCGAACATGTTCAAGATACAACGCAATCGCAGTAAGTGTTTAGACAGCCACGCCTACTTGTTGACAGCATATTAATATACATCCTTCATCTGTCATTGCAGCGTTGAAAAACTCCTATGTGGATGTGTTCAATCCATCGGGTGCGCCCATGTCGGCAGCACCACAGACTGTGCTGGCGCCTCTGATGGCACCAGTTGCCGTGCCGCAGGGCGGCTTCTTTGTGCCGGGCGCTGTGCCCGACCAGCAGTCGCAGCAGCCTCAGTAGAGAGAGTAGTGGCAAGTAAGTTAAAGTTAAGCAATGCATTCAGTTTGGGAATGTAATCAGTATATATCTCTTATTTATCCGCAGCATAGCGATCTATACGTAAACTTCACAATTGACGACGCGCTCACAGAAACAACAACAGCAAACATCAGATAACAACAATAACAACAGCAAGAACAAGAAAAAGAATGGGTTTTCAGCATGAAAACAAATAAAATAAACAACTAAATCGGATTCTCATTGTTGTGTGTGTGTGTGTTTCGTTATTTTTTCGTGTTTAGCGCGTTTAGCGAATCGATAACAAATTTATGTACCATTAGCAAAATATATGTACATTTTTTTCTTCTCTATGTAACCTATATATCCTCCCGATTTGCCCCACCCCTCCCTGCAACCCATTATAATTAAAGCAAAATGTAATTTGTTCAATCTACTTTATAAAATTTTTTTCGCGTCTGTTGCATCGTTTTTAGTTGTATAATATGCAATTACAATTGTTTCGATATTTTCATTATAAACAATTTAACACAAATCTTCTATATATTTATGATTTTTTTTTTTCAAAGCGCAAGCGAAACGCATGTACGTAAAGAGACAGAGAAAGTAAACGGAAGAGCGAGCAGAAATGGCTTAAAGACCATTAAAAATATCCATATATCTAAATATATATTTATACACATAGTTAATTTAAACTGAAAGATACATACTATGTATATGATATGTCGTTCTACTTATTTTGTTGGTGTGCATATAAAAATATTCCAATTTAATTTATAGAGCAAATGTTTCAATGTTTTTTCTTTTTGTAATGCATTTGAAAAATGTTTACTTTGTTACGAGAGTTGTGTGTGTGTATGTTTTATTATTATATTTTTTATGCGTTATTTTAATGTTTACTTAGTTTAAAAACAAAAGCAAATCAACACAAAACGAAAACAAAAACTGGTGCAGGCAAAAAATAATAACAAATAAAAATTAACAGAAAATAAGAACAAAATATATGTATATGATCTATGTGGATTTACATATGTAGCGCACATATGTATGTATTCTGTACAAAATGCGAAACATCAAATTGGTAAAATCTCTAAAATCGAATTATCCACAAATATACAATTATAACACATGAGGAGGAATGAGAACGAATACGAATCGATAGAGCTAAAACTGCATTATAATAAATTGTTCACAACACACAGAGAAAAAGATATATTATATATATACATTACATACTTTGCCTATCAAAATTTCGTATATATACACATATTGCGGGCTGTAACTGAAGTTTTTTCCAAACTATACCTTGATATACATATACATACATATACACCTCTATATGTAATGTGCAAAAGAACGATATCGAGAACGCGGTAGAATTCTTATTATTTAATTAGCCTAAAATTGAAAAATAAATAAATGGTCAAAATAAAATGGAACGTTTTTCGCTTGCGACGGGCTGACATGCAAATGAAAGGGAGAGAAACAGCGTGAGAGAGAGAGGGTTATAGATTATCTATTAAACTAGTTTTATTCTCTACTATTTACATCTTTTCAACCTAAATCTAATCATTGGAAATGCTCATCGCCGCTTTCCTCAGATGAATCATCGTCCTCATCGACGCCTACTCCAAAACTGGCCGCCAACTCGTAAATGTCGTGCACCTCAGGCAGTTTTCCAGACTCTGCAATCAATTTACTTTTCTTGGCTTTTGGCTGTTGCTGTGGCTCTTCCTCTGAGGGCTGCGGCTTACGCTCGAAAGCCAGCTTATCCTCAGCTTCTTCATCTACATGAATGTTGGAAGATCATTTGAGTCTGTTGCAGTTAATTTAAGGGCACAACTTACCGCTGTCGATGACGTCGTGTCCAGCGGGAGGTTTCTGCTCGTAGCTTACGTAGATGGCGGGAAACTCGACAATTGTCTTGCCGACGAGATTGTCGCGTAGCGTTTTGGGTGCTTCAAGTCGATAGCAGCGTGAGCCACTGCGGCGCACACCCTCGGCCCGTAGCCAAAGACTCAGCTGACCAATGCCGGCGCTCTGGTGATGCTGCAACAGTTTGCGCTGCTTGCGTGCCGTCTCGTGTTGCAGGTCCAGATACTTTTCCAATAGATCGGCCAGAGTTTTTTGCTCATCGCATTGCGTGTCAACGAAACGTATCGTTTGTGCGGATTCGCTGCAGGTGAAGAACCATTCTACTTGCCAGAAGAAGCGAAGGAGCTTCCAGTTCAGATATGTCTTGTTCTCCTTGTGCCTGCTGAAGTGAGGCAACAAGAACTGCAGGCGAGTACCACGTTTCGTAGCTTCGTTGCGCATGCGAAGCAACGGCACCGGCAGCTGATGCTGTTGATGTGTGTAGCGCTTGCTGCGATCCTGTTTGCGATCTTCCGCAAAGCGTGTGCACTCCTCCAGGAAACAGTAATCGCTCATGAATTCTCGCTCCGTCATTTCGCTGATCGGCATAAACTTGGTGCGATCGCGAATGCCATCGCAGTTGAGTTCGCGCTTGTGGATCTGAACGCAGGCCAGGGAGCAGGTCTTCACCTCGCACTTGGGACAGGCGTAACGTGCGGCAATCTTTGCGCAAACCTCGCAATTGCCCAATCGGGAGACGGCACTAGAAAATAAATAAATAAATAGATTATCAATTTTGCTGCAATAGAAACCATTTGGAATTGCATTACCTATTGGTTGCGTTGATCGTATAAGCCATGATATTTAATTCGAACTTGTCACATTTAATTCTCTTCTTTTTGCTTGTTATTGTGCCATTCACTCTTCAGATACATTTCGCTGCCATTCACACGGGCAGCGCAACATTGGGAGCAGCATTAATTTGCAGACGCAAATGTGGACAATTTCTAATTCGGAATCAAACTGTTCTCGGTGATACACACACGTGTCCGGTTGTCAGGTCCTTTTTTTTTATGTGATCAACCTTGTGCATATTATCAGTTGGTTTCATCAAAAGATTTCTAAATAGTCTGGATAGCGCGCGTGCGTGAGTTTAGTTCATATGCGTCGACTAATGTGTGTGTGTGTGTGTGTGCGGGGCAAAACACGTGTGACTGCATTTAAGAGTTGCCACCTGGATATCTATCGTGCACATGAATGTATCGTAATCACAAAACACGATACTTAGAAACAAGCGATAACAAAATTTCAAATAACCAATCGAACGAAATAGGCCGTTATCTTATTATCATTATTTTTTCGTAATTTTTGTCATCTCATTGTTGCCTTCCCAATTCTATTGAGTCTATGGTAATCTTATCAATTGAAATATGCATTGACACAATTTGTATTACCTACACACACACGTTTGCAACACAAATATGCGAGAAATGTGCTAATTAACATTATTAATGGATTGTTTCAAATTTTTTTTCAGTGATCGCCCATGCTGAGAGAGTTGGAGAGCGACAGGGAGAGCGAGAGAGAAGAGACAGAGAGAAATCTAAATGGTACACAAATTAAATATGTTTTGTCGCAAGGGAACGTATTCAGTAGTTAAGATTAACACGTTGTATTCAGATGTGCGCACAGCTACCACACGCATGAACAACATAGGGGGGCGACAATCGGAATCCACTCCAGATACCAATAATCCTAGTTATAATTTGCAGAATGCTTCTCCAACATTTGAGGAGCTTGTTTTCTGCCCGACTGGACTCGCAAATACGTCCAAATACGTGCATACAAAATACGATGTGAGTTTGGAGCTTTGGCTTAATTCAGCTTCTTCCTTTTCTTGTTGTGAATATGTTAACAAAAAAACAAAAACGCACTTCTTCAATAAACATTCACTAGGCCGCCAGAAAAGAGCTTTTGAAGCTGCTGCCCACCGATATTAATTCACGCAAAACGCAATGGGAGAGGACACCCAGCGCGACCACACTTGAACACCTCGAGCGGAGCGGTATGAGCTTGAGCACCTTGGAAGAGAAGCTGTCAATTATTCATGTTGCCGGTACCAAGGGCAAGGTGAGTTAAATGAAATGGAAATGAGTAAATCAAAGCAGTGTGTGGAGTGAGCTAAGCCGAGCAGAGTTGCGTGTGTGTGTGTGTGTGTGTCGTGAGCTAAGCAGTGTGTGGTGAAATAGACAGTTCGAGAGGTGAACTCACAGTTGTAAGAGGTTGTGGTGCAAAGCAGTGTGGCAAGGGTGTGGGTGAGTTCATGCCAGAGATTGTGGTGAAGTAACAGGTTGGGCAGATGACACACGAGCAGATATTTTCGATATCAATTAATCCATCGGTATGAAATCGAAAATTAACGCGAACAAGCGAATCGAGCAAACAAACAAATAAACAAAGTCGCAGCACACGCTCGGATCGCAATGCACAGTGAGAAAAATAGCTGTGAATTTATTATGCTAATAGGCGGACGCGATCATTAAATATAAAAATATCGCAACTCAACTGACATAAATTGACGCGAAACAATTTAATCTCTGCACTTGACTTCGTTCCGATTCCGATTGATGCTAATCTTGGTCCGGCGAATTTTTGAACTCAGCGAAAACTAGTTACTACAGGATTTACTAGATATGATATAAAACAAGGCAAACTGCACTGAGAAAAAATACATGGAAAGTTGTATGCGCCAGTTTGTGGGTTGAAGTTAACCGATTTTTTTCTAACTGTATTTGAATTACACATTATGCTAGTTTAAATCTTTAAGGGGAGAGCTTTGAGGTACAGCAGCTGATTTCTCTTAGTGTAGATTGATTACATAAATTCATTGAGCACTCTCTCTTGCTCGCTCGCACTGATAAGCTGCCAGCTGAGCATGAACCCATTGGAACGCTAATCTCGGGCTAATTTCTTTACAGGGATCGACATGTGCCTTGATCGATGCGATACTGCGTCAATATGGTGTACGCACGGGATTCTTTAGTTCGCCTCATCTGCTGTCCACCAACGAGCGCATACGCATCAACGGCGATCCCCTGGACAAGGAGAAGTTCTCGCGACACTTTTGGCCCGTCTACAATCGGCTGATGGCGCAGCGGACGAGCGAGACGGATATGCCGGGATTCTTTACGTTCATGACCATACTGGGTTTCCATGTATTCGTCGAGGAACAAGTCGATGTGCTGGTGCTGGAGGTGGGCATTGGTGGCGAATTGGATAGCACGAATGTTGTGCGTAATGTACGCACCGCGGGCATTACCTCGCTGGCGCTGGAGCACACAGCGCTGCTGGGCGACACATTGGCCAAGATCGCGTGGCAGAAGGCGGGCATCATCAAGGAGCATTCGCATGTCTATACGCATGTCAGGCAGCCGGAGTGCCTCGAGGTGATACATGCACGTGCCGCGGAGCGTCACGCCCATGTCGTGGAGGTTGTCAGCACCGAGGAGTATTTCCGGCAGAATCAATGCGCGGATCTGCTGGACACTTGCAATGACTATGTGCGTCTCAATGGATCATTGGCCATACAATTGGCCTACGATTGGCTGCGTCAAACCAAGGGACCGCATCATCGCGACATTGCCATCAATGAGCCCAAGCTCAGTGAGGAGGCCAAGCGCGGCCTAATCAATGTCCATTGGCCGGGACGTTGCCAGTTGGTGGAGTATCAGAATTTGCGCGTTCATCTCGACGGTGCACACACGCTGGAGAGCATACGCGTGTGCTGCGAATGGTTCATCAAGAGCACGCGCAGCAGGTAAGCAGATACCTTGAGCAGCTCACTCTCTCTCTCTTCTCTTACTCTTCCTCTCTCCCTCTCCCTCTCTCTCTCTCTATCTCTTGCTTGCAGCCAAAAGAATCCGAAGATCCTGCTGTTTAATCGCACCGGTGACACGGATACGCGGGATCTGCTCGAGGTGCTGTTCGAGAGCAGCGATTTCGACATGGTCTGCTTTGTGCCCAACGTGGCCAGTGCCGATCATGTGGATCTCAATCAGCCGTCCTTGTTTAGCATAACCGACTCGCAGCTGAAACGCGCCCAGTTGATTGCCGATGCCTGGCAGCAGTTGACCGCGGAGAGGGGCAAACCGAATCGAAGTTGTGTCTTTCCCACTGTGCTGGATGCTCTCTGCGCCGTGCGGCAGCGTCATGCGGAGCACATACAGCTGGATGTGCTGATCACGGGCTCGTTGCATCTGCTCGGCGCTGCCATCACTGCGCTCAATCATTTCCCACCCAAGCAGGCCAACGGATATGCCAAGTCCGACAAGTCGGCCAAGTCCGGCTGAGCGGAAGAAGGAGGAGCAACATATTCGCATCTATATCACTCCATATCGCCCCATCTCATACTTTGTACACCGTGAGCTTTAAGGGCGTGTTAGTGCCCTAAGTATTTAAATGTAAATTTCTTGAGAACGTGGAGACGGTTTCTATTTCTTAAATAAACATGATTAATAAGCTGTAATATTATTTATTTATTTGATTAATCAAACATTTGTGTGCTTTTTGCTTGTTTATAGTTTATATTAGTTCTTTCGCTACGCTTATTTTGCCATTGTTTATATACGAGCTCTGCATTTCCTAAACAGTACATTAAGTTCATATTTCGGATCTGTAAACTTTTTACATTACCTGGAATCTCGCCGGGAACAGAACACTTCGTGTAAGTCTTATGTTTCCATAGTGGAATTCCATATCGATTTACAAGATGAATAGCTTGGGTAAGCAACTGGAAATGCTGCCTATAGCTAACTTCAAGTCTTATGTAAGGGAATATGCAGATTCGACACACTCTTTAAAAACAATAGATCAATTTGTGCATGCAATTTTAATTTCAATTTATTAAGTTTGAGCTATTATTCTTTTTTGTTTTTACTATTAGTTTTCAGTTGTTTTTCTTGTTTATTATTTATTTTTTAACATTCGCATTGCAGTTGCATAACACTTAAAAAATAAACTATGTTTGCCTGCCAACGAACACCCTGTTCCAGCAGAACGCGTCGGCAAAGACACAAAACTTTGTATTTGCCGACGGCAGCGACTGCACCAGCAGCAGCAGCAGCAGCAGCAGCAACAACAGCAACAACGAGCCTGACGCAACACAAGCAGCACTGGCAACGACGTCAGCACAACATGCACTGCCGGCGACTGCGACAGCGACGGCGACACAGGGTGGCTGGCAGGCAGCAGGCAGCAGGGTTGCCAGCCTGGCTGCCAATCAGCGTGCGGCAGGCTGGCGAGAGTGTGCGAGCGAGTGGGCGCGAGTGTGCGCGCAGCGAGAGAGAGAGCGTGGAAAACAAAATGGCTAACGCTGAACGGAAGTTGCACTTGTCGCTGTGTGCAAGCGAGACGGCAGCTGTGTGTGTGTGATTTAATCACAGCTAAATGAGATGTTAGCACTGGCAGGGGCACGGGCGAAGTGGGAGAGCGAGGGAGTGGGGGAGAGACGGACAGGCTGTGCAGGCTGTGCTAAACTGTCTCGTTTACAGCAACAAAATCGCGTAATTCACAGGCATCGGTGTGTGTGCGTGTGTGAGAGTGTGTTCCTGTGTGTGTGTGCTGCGAGCCTTGCGCTGCGCTAAAAGGATTAATAAACGTTCCGCATCTCAGTTGTTCATTTGACTTTGCGCTTAACGGTTCAACTGTCCGGCGTCAGCCTGGCAAATTCAATTACAAGCTTCAAACACAAAATCAAATAGTCAAACAGAATCTAAAACGGCAAAAAAAATAAAATAAAGCGAAAAATTAATAAATTTGCAATAAAACGTGCTCTCGCTCTCTCTCTCTCTCTCTCTCTCTGACTATAAGTCGACGTGTTGTTGTTGTTCCTTGCAGCTGCCGTCGGCATTGCGAGTTTTGTTTTGTTTTTTTTTTCGACGTGCCTGTGCCATGTGTGCTCTATAAGCCGCAAATACTTCCGTTTCGGTATTATGAAAACCTCATTCCGCTAAGAACTGTGGAAATTCTCGCATTCACTTCCCGGATTGACCCACAAAGAGTCTAATACAATGCAAAGTTCGAAATCGTTTCTCATACGCGATCTATTGGGCGATCTGATCACGCGGCGACAAACCGATTCGGGTGAGTCTTTTTTTTACAAATATATTCGACAAGTAACTCTAAAATACTTAGCTCAGTATCTGCGAATTAGCTGCGAAACTGTAGAATTAGCACATCTAGAATTTATAGCATACTATCAGGCTGCAGCTGCATGATCGGCTATAGCGGCACTTGTTTTGAAGAGCTTCTACAGAGAGCTCAAGCCGATTCTGAGACTATATGAGAGTAGTCTCTCTCTGTCGCACTGCCCTTCTCTGTCTCACTTACTCACACACACACACACACACGCACAAAAATTAGCTGCTAAATAGTTGTAATTGTTGAGCTAAACTTTATTTAATGTCATGCATTATTAGCAGACAACCCAAATAGGCACACACACACACACACACCTACACATAGCGACATAAACAAAAAACAAAGCAAGCACCTGAGGCTGATGAATAAAAATGAACGCAATAGCAGAGGCAAGTGCAATTAACATAGCATACCTATTGGGGCCAATGCAAGACACTTGTGGGGCAGCGAGGGGGCAGGGTTGGGATGATAACAGTGGCCAAAATATATAATATAATACTATATGAAACAATGAAGTATGTGCAAGAGCAAACAAATAAGAGATAGAGCATTTGGAAACTTTTTATTTTTAATTTTTTTAACTTTTTTTTATTTTCTTTTTTCTTATATTTCTATATATTTCTGCCACTTCTTTTGCGACTGCCAACTGCTTTTTTTACACCTTCTTGGACTTTAAAAACTTTTTATATATTTTTACATATTTTCTTATGCATTAAGCTGCGATATTTCTTTTCTCTAGTCAGTTTGGGAGCTCTTCCTTGCCGCTTGATTACTGCAAAGGGCAAGAGATCTTTCAAAATATGCTTAAGTATTTTCCACTCTCTGTCTCTCGCTAGGGTATATTTTGGTCTAGCAAGTCGCCCGTGCTCTGCCACCTCGCTTGATGCTTATAATTTGCATATCATTGTCAAGGATTGTTGTTGTTGTTGTTGCTGTGGTTGATTCGAGGCTAAACAATCAAAATTGTTGTACGTGACAAATTGCTTGAGCGCATGTTACGGCAACAACAACAAATTAACTTATTGCCCTAAGCGTTGCACGCAGCGTACCCCGCCCCCACTCTGCCTCTCCCAGCCACTCCCCTCTCTTCATCGTCACAATTTGTTGCTAAAAGTTTTGCAGTCGCTTCTAATTGCGACGAGGTGTGAGATTTAAATGCCTGCGGCCAGTTGACAGCGGCTTGTCACACACACAGCATCAAAAGGGGTGTGTGTGTAGGAGGGGGGAGGGGGGTGTGTGGTTAAGTGGTGCATGTAAAGTGCTGCCTAATTGGCCACTGTGCCGCAAAGTAATGCGAGACAATTAAGAAAAGCAGAAGACAGAAGGACATTGACAGAGTGGGAGGGCGCTGTATCTGTAGCAGAAACCCCCCCCCGGGTCTGAGCGCAGCCTGAAGAAATGCCATGTAAGGTTATGTCAGCGGGGGGCAGGGGAGGAATATGACTTGAGTTAAAAAGATATAGAATATATTTGGGAGCACTGCCAGCAAAAAGTCAAGCAGAAGAAGCATACTATACCTGCTAGTTTCTACTCAGTCGACATATATGATCGATTTGTCTGCTTATCGATCAAACGATAGCTGTCTATCGATTGTCAGCGATTTGAAACTTTATTTATGCGTATTTCTAGCTCTCCGCCTAACGGTCTATCAATGTGTTTTTCTGTCTAGCTGCATGTCGGCCTGTCTGTCTATCGATCTGTCTGCCTATCGATCTTGCTGTTTGTGTGTTAATCGATGTCTGCCATGCTCCCTCTCTATCTGCCCCTCTTTGTCTCATCTTCAGTCTGTCCGATGTGCTTGTTAAATAATTGAAAAAAAATATGTATATAAAAAAGATATAATAATCTTTATATATACATAAGATATTAGCTTAGACTGTATTATGCTTCTTGAGGCTTAAGCTTCGCTCAATCTATACATTTCTCTCTTCATTCCGCTTTGTGCTGCATTCGTAAACGTTTAGCGTGAAGCAGTCGCAGTTTAATTGCGCTGTAAACGTGATAAATGCAAAAAAAAACTAAATTGACAATTTCGCTGTCATCCTTCTTTCAATTTCACTGGCACATATTTGCTCTCTCTCTCCCTCTCTCTCTCTGTCTCTGTCCCGCTCTCACAAATTGCTGGCACATGTGAGTGCCTATTAAATGGCAATTGTGCCGCAAATTGATACGACGTGACTTTTCATCGAAAAAATAACGTAAACTCACTTGAGACGCCCCCACACACACACGGGGACACTCACACATATGCCAGGACATATGCATGCTGATTCAATTATGCACGTGTGTGCGGCCTCCCCCCGTGCCTGTGCATATGTGTGTGTGTGTGTGAGCGATTCTTATAAATAGAAGTCAAAGTCATTTGGGGTTAAAATATAAAAATAATTTCCGCAACAAATAAAAAAAGCTGGCAAAAAAAGAAAGGTTTTGAGCACGACTTGCGCATACCCTGCAAGCGGGTGAGCAGCTAAGGAATTCAGGCTGCCAGCGATGTCTGAAAGGTATCGTTTTTTAGTGCCTATCGATATGTTTTTTTAAAAAACATTTTAGGGAGACTCTTAGGCCAAGTCTTGGCTGCATTAAGATGCTAAGATCATGAGGGAGTTCCGGAGAATATATACGCTAGAGGTGTTCGTACAGACCTAGGTCGATATTCTGCATACTATTTGCAATATTTATAAAGTTCAACGACGGAAACTTTGGGCATAGACAAATTGGTATGCTTATATATAGAAATTGCATACCCCTTCAGCTGCTCTTGAGCTTGAACCACAACCAGAGGGTATACCTGGGCTGCCCCCCGGGGGTGGTTCCTTCCTTGGGAAATGCCTGAAATTCCAACAGGAAAGAAGTGTAGGTAGAAGAAGAAGTGACGACACGTGAATTTAATCAGGCAGCTGCCCCGTGGCGCAACTGCAGAACGCAGAAACCAAGACACCGGATATAAATAGCGCGTTGATTGGCGGCCAAGTCAAACGTGGATCCATTCAGACTAGACGACGCCCACTTATTGAGCCTGCCTTTCATTCCAACAACTGCGTTGTTGTCTTTCGCCACAGGATGATAATGAGTCCCTTAGCCTCCTCCGCCACCCTGCGGGTTCGAAAGTGCCTGCACGCGTACGCATCGCTCACGCTCTTGCTCTCTCTCTCGCTCGCTCGCTCTCTCTCTCTCTCTCTCTCCCACTTACTGCCCATAAGCAGACTACACTTTTCGTTATTTTTAGCACACGTTTTCACTCTCGTTAGCGTTGCACTTAGCCACGCCCCCGCGACCTCGGCCCGATCGGCGTATCTCGCGAATCGATAAATGCGCTTCAAGTTCAAGAACTTGAAAGCAGAAGGCAAACTTCGAGTGTACTTCACAGTGGGAGATAGAGAGATACGGAGAGAGAGAGAGAGCCAGAGACTCGACTCGACTCACTTGAGAAGCTTTTAAATGATATATGGTCTGTGTAGCGTATGATATAATAGAGACGCAACTGAAGAGCGAAGTGAATGGAATGAGGTTTCAAACCGTGCGAGGACTTGAGCAATTTTTAGCAGCATAATTGCTATAAATCGGTTATTTTTCTATAGTAACTGAATATTGAGACAAGGCAAGCGGATTTGGGTATATTATATAGACAGACGATGCAGTCGAGCTAAAGTTATTGTATATATGCGCAAGAATATAAATCAACTCGAATTTAAAATTTCTTTTTACTGCAAATACTTTGATAAATACTCTGATTCTGAACTGTTCAGGAAACTATACTATATTGTCTCTTCAGAGACTGCCGCGCCCTCTTTAGGTATGGTAGCCTGTCTAGCTTCAGTGTAGACTCTCTCTAAGCCTAGCAGCGCAATGATATATCGCATAAGATGCAATCAATTACAAACTAAATCGATTAATCGATTGTTGCCTTCGCCCGCACAGAAATCGAGCTATCGAACGACGAATCCGACATCGATATCGAGGATCGTTCGACGCCCGACTCCACGGCCAATGGCTGCCAACAGGAGCTGCTCCACTCGCACTCGCACTCGCACCACCATCACCAGTACAACCTCAACGAGGATTCCAGCGTGGAGTCGTGCGGCACGGCCACACCTGGTCCCGGCTCCGGGCCGGCTGCGGGCCTGAGCGCAGCCGCAGCTGCAGCTGGCATGGCCGCCGGCCTGCTGGCTGCGGCCGGCGGCGTCGGCGGAGCAGGCAGCACTGGCAGCACAGCTGGTGCGGCGGCCGGCAGCAGCAGCAGCTATGCGGAGCACAAGCTGCAGCTGAGCAAGAGCGGACGCAAGCCACGACGACGACGCACCGCGTTCACGCACGCCCAGCTCGCGTATCTGGAGCGCAAGTTTCGATGCCAGAAATATTTGAGCGTCGCGGATCGCAGCGATGTGGCCGAGACACTAAATCTGTCCGAGACGCAAGTGAAGACATGGTACCAGAATCGACGGTGGGTTACGATGCCACGCAACGCAGCTCCCCTCCTGCCATGCGCTCTCTAATTCGCTTTCTCTCTGTCCCGTTGCAGCACCAAGTGGAAGCGACAGAATCAACTGCGACTGGAGCAACTGCGTCATCAGGCCACGCTGGAGAAGGACTTTGGTGTACAGGAGAACGGTGCTGCCGCCGCCGCCGCTGCTGCTGCCGGCCTGGGCTGCTGTCCCAGCGGCCTGAGCAGCGCCTCGTTCAGCGCCGCAGCCGCCGCCGCAGCCGCGGCCAGCAATCCGTGCAATTTCTTGACCTCGGCGGCGGCGGCAGCCATTTTCCGCAACGTCGGTTACGTGCACGGTTGCCCCATGTAAGCGTTGCCACGCCCCCCCCTCCCCCCTGCTCGCGTTCGCCCTTGTAAATAATATGAATATTATGTGTATACGATATACGATATACGATATACGATATACGATATACGATATACGATATACGATATACGTATATACGATATATACGATATACGATATACGATATACGATATACGATATACGATATACGATATACGATATACGATATACGATATACGATATACGATATACGATATACGATATACGATATACGATATACGATATACGATATACGATATACGATATACGATATACGATATACGATATACGATATACGATATACGATATACGATATACGATATACGATATACGATATACGATATACGATATACGATATACGATATACGATATACGATATACGATATACGATATACGATATACGATATACGATATACGATATACGATATACGATATACGATATACGATATACGATATACGATATACGATATACGATATACGATATACGATATACGATATACGATATACGATATACGATATACGATATACGATATACGATATACGATATACGATATACGATATACGATATACGATATACGATATACGATATACGATATACGATATACGATATACGATATACGATATACGATATACGATATACGATATACGATATACGATATACGATATACGATATACGATATACGATATACGATATACGATATACGATATACGATATACGATATACGATATACGATATACGATATACGATATACGATATACGATATACGATATACGATATACGATATACGATATACGATATACGATATACGATATACGATATACGATATACGATATACGATATACGATATACGATATACGATATACGATATACGATATACGATATACGATATACGATATACGATATGCGCTGAAGAGTTGTTTATGTGCAATGTGCGATTGCCAGTAATCGATTGCTGCAACGATTATTGCCACTTGTTAGGCAAGCGATAATTATCGATTTTATCGCACAATCGTTTCCTGCATAACAGAACTTCCCCACCTCGGCACAACACACAGATCCAATCATAACCCTAGGCTTAGTCGAATTAACTGTAATATATATATGTACACACACACACACCCGCAATGTAAGCAGCTCGCAGTATATAACAGTTTTTTTTTGTGAAAAATAAAACAATTGGATAGCATATTTGATAAAGTTCGTTATGAAACTGAAAATTGTTGACTTTTTTTTGGGGCGGAGATGGGAATTTGCACTGTATAACAGTGAGAAAAATGCAATATCAGCTGTATAAAAGTTCGGTATTGAAAAAAATGAAATGTGAGTAGTATAACAGTTTTTTATTGGGAAACAAAAGTTTTAAAAGGATATAAAAATGGAAATACGGTAATTTGGAGCAAAAATTGTAGTGTTATGGAATTTAAACGATGTATAACAGTTGACTAAAGAAGGCAAGCACAAATAAACGGAAATATAGCAATGTATACACTGTATAACAGCTGATTACATTGAGAGGATTGATATATCATGTGTATAACAGTTTCTTTAAGAAAATATACTAAAATTGTACGATTAAGATAGAAAACTAGCGATATTAAATATTAAACAATGTGTATAACAGTTGTTTCCCGCTAGATTGCACTGTATAACAGTAGCACACATGCAAATATAAATTTATTTTTATCGAATATCCCATGAGATACAATCAAAACCAAAGCAAATATAAAAACAAAAACGACTGCGACTACTTCCCCTTTGTTTTTTTTTTTTTGTTTTTTCTGCATTTGCCTTGTGGCATATGCACAGCAGCTGCTTCCGTTTCCGCTTCCGTTCGCGCCTCCATTTGCAATTGTGCTTAAAAATCAACTTGAGCGAATCACACAAAACGATATCAATTTGTCGCTATATAGTGGTAAATGCATGTACAATATTCGATACGAATGTGTATGTGTGTGTGCGTGTGCGCTGTGCGAGTGTGTGTGCGTGTGGGAGTGTGTGGGAGTTGGGGGAGCAGACGAGCCTGGCAGCCAACCGGAAAACAAGCAACAACTCAACAAAACCGCAAAGAACGCGCGCCTAACGGCGGGCAGCGTGCGCAGAAGCGAGACAGCAGCAGTAGCAGCGCGCGACGAAGCAGCGCAGCAGCAGCGCAGCAGCAGCAACAGCAGCAGCGACGTTGAGGTTAGGTACGGATTTTCATGCACATTTAGCTCGCCAGCATGGCCGAAACACACACAAAAAGGACGAGAAATGCTTAGATACAAATTTAATATGCAGTTAGCGAGCGCGAGAGGGACGGCAGGAGGCCGGGGGAAAGAGAGAGAGAGAGAGAGAGAGTGAGAGAGGGCGAAAAGCAGTAACAGAGGGGGGGGGGGGCTGCTGTCGTAGTTCTTCGAGTGGAGGCCAACGGAAGCAGCGCACAGAACGCTAATTAAAAAGACACTTGAGTTCTTGGCAGAAAGTTGAATAGCGGCAGCAGCAAGAGGGAGAGGCAAGAGAGAGAGAGAGAGAGAGAGTGAGCGAGAGGCGAACAGGCAGTGCAAAAAAAAAGGAAACTGTTAAGTTTTTACAGTTATCCATGAAATTGTCTATGAAATATGAATGTAATTTAATGAATAAAACGCAGTCAAAGCAAATCAACTCTCTCTCTCTCTCTCTCTCTCTCTCTCTCTTTCCCTCTCTATGCCCCCGTCTCTCTATTCAGGCCCTGCACATAGAGTTTTATTGCGTTGCGGTTCATTTGCGCATCCATTGAAATCTCAATTGCATTTTTAATTGGTACATTTTACGTCTGCCATCCTTTTGAGTGCGCCCCTCCTGCCCGCCCACCCGCCGTCGCGGCCAAAAGGATCTCTATCTCTCTCGCCTTTGGCCAACTGCTGTCCCCCAGCTCTCCTGCTTCCTTTTGTGCTGTGGCTCATCCACTTTGATTTGTATTTATTTAATGAGTTATTAATTGCATTAAGCTCTCCCGCTCCCGCTCCCTCGCTCCCTCTCGCTCCCGCTGCTAACTTTGTCCAAACGCAACATAACCTCAAAGCGAGCAAAGCGACAAAGAGCAAGTTGGCAGCACAGTTTGATTAACATATTAATAAACCTATTTTATATATGTATGTTTATTTCGTACATATAGAAACTTGTTATTTTAAAACTGTTTGTAGCAAGTGCTGCCAACTTTTGGAATATAAAAAAAGCTGTTTTATGACAGGTAACTATATAAAAAAAAGCCAAACGAAAATCTCCAGAAAATTAGCGTAAAAGAGCTAAAGAATGCATATTGACAAGCGTAAAACTAGCTAAAATTACAGTAAGTGCAAATTAAAATTAAGCAACTAATTTGGCAATTAAAGTTAAAAAAGGTAGTTCGTGTTAAATTGTAAGGAAAATAATGTCAGTTTCAAAAAAAAAAAATTAGCAAAAAACATAACTTTACAAAAAAAACTCTAGAATTTCCCCCTTCCAGCCAGACTTAACGGAATTAAAGCGGAGTTGGCAGCACTGTGTAATAACATATTCTTGATTGATTGATGTCGATTTAATACGATTTAAATAGCCATATACGATATAATACCATAAACGATATACATATATATTTAGCTTAACTTCTCTCACTTTTCTAAACTTAAATTCAATTCTCTAAAGATTGTATACATAATTAAATTCTTCTTTCATTTTTGTGAACTAAAAAAAAAAAAAACATAGCATTCTGAGCTACGAAAACAATTTAACAGCAAATATACACAGAGAAAACAATTAAGGAACCAGAGTTCGTGGGCTGCTGCTAACGAGCTGATGGTGACATCAACAAGGCCAACAACAACAACAACAGCAGCAGCAACCGCAACGGAAATGGTAATGGAAACTGAAACAACGTGGGGCAACGAGACAAGTGTCAACACGCCCCGCCGCACAAACACAATTCGCAACATTTTTCCAAACGGATAATGACGAGAACATTTTTGAATCCGTAAAGAAAATAAAACGAAACTGAAGCCGAAACCGAAACCACCCTGTGCTCGACTGTGCAAGCGGGATAGCAATAGGAGCACACTTGCACACCCACAGGCAGTTACCGCAAGCACGCCCAACTTGCTGCCGGTCGGAAGTCAAGTGCGTTGGCTTTCCCTGCTCCGGTTCCCGTTGTTGCTCTGCTGTCGCTCTAGTCCGTCCCCGATATGATATAATCTGTCGCATTATCCTCGTCGAACAAAGGCAACAAATGAGCCACGCCATGAGCGTGTGTCAGCCATTTTTGAGCTATAAATAGAGCTGCATAGCTATACTTGATTTGCTATAAAAATAGCATATAGTGTGCGGTTTTTATAGGTTGCTCGTTAGCAGCGATTTAGTATACTTATTATTGCTATAAAGTTGATGAATATAACTGTCTTTTGCTTGCCTTATGCAACTCGAATAGGCTCTTAAATATCTGCTGATTTTACTTAATATAAAAGGCATGTACATAGTATTAAACAAGTCGGGAAGGTTACAGTCGAGCTGTCTCGACTGTGATATACCCGCTACAACTCTTCGGAAAAACACGTGCCAAATGTGAACAATGCGTTCTTGCTTTTTATTTCTTTCCGTCTCTAATTTGCTCTGCCCATGCAAGTTCCACTCGATTCTTATTGGATGTTGCCCTTCGCTTTCATTACTTTGCAGTTATAACTCAACAGAGGGCATGTGTGAAAGAGACGCATATACATACCTCATATATCTAATTAGATTTGTCGTGTGTTTTTTGCATTGCTGCTCAATGTCTCTTTCGATTCTAAGTGGCATTAAATATACTAAAAATTTCTTTTATATTTTGCAACACACTATAAATTAAAAAAAATAAGATAGGAAAAAAAAAATTATAAGTCGATCGCTGCACCTAGGAATTGAACCCCGGACCTCTCGCGTAACAGTCAACTACCATCACCACTCGGCCACTGCATTTCTTACGCAATGACCGATAAAATTGCATTGTGAATATTTACACAGTTGCCTGCTGCTGGAGTTGATTTTTTATATTTGTAGCTACGATCGATTTTTTTTCGATTTATGGGGGCGGATGGAGGCGTGGCAAAAATCCAAAGTAAACTCGATCTGCGTGCAGAATTAACACATATTGTCCCCAAAGTTGGTAGCTCTAGCTCTTATAATAGCTGAGATCTAGGATTTCATACGGACGGACAGACAGACAGACGGACAGACGGACATGGCTATATGACACGGCTGTTCATGCTGATTCAGAATATATATACTTTATGGGTCGGAGATGTCTGCCTGTTACAAACATTTTCGGCTGGCACAAAGCTATAATACCCTTCTACTCTACGAATAGCGGGTATAAACAGCTTAAATTACGGTTTACAACATTTTAAACATATCTACACCTTCAAGCAATCAAAAGCAGCGTTTTCTTTTTATACCCTTGCAGAGGGTATATTAATTTTAGCCAGAAGTTTGCAACGCACCTTAGGAGACATCTCCGACCCTATAAAGTATATATATTCTGAATCAGCATCACCAGAGGAGTCGAAAAATGGATGTCCGTCTGTCCGTCCGTCCGTCCGTCCGTCCGTCCGTCCGTCCGTCTGTTGCAACGCAAACTAGTCTCTCAATTTTTGAGCTATCTTCATGAAACTTGGCATACAAGCTTCTTATTGCTGTAGGCTGTAAATAAGTCGGAACGAGCCAGATCGGACCGATATATCGTATAGCTGTCAAAGAAGCTATCGGCCGATTTTTGTTGTTTTTCAAGATATTGCAACAAGATTTGGCAAATCCTATTCTTATTACGTTCTTAATATGCTGTCAAAATTATATCAAAATCGGACCACTATAACATATAGCTGCCATAGGAACAATCGGCTGAAATCACGGTTTTTGTATGCAAACCTGTTTTGTTTTTGGAAATACCGCACATTATCAATACTTTTTAATGTTATACAGTAACCCGCCCTTAGTTTTTCCATTTAAATATCTTAGACGTTTATATTCTATAGCTGTTATAGGAACAATCAGTCAGTCCGTCTGTCTGTTGCAACTCAAATTAGTCCCCTAGTTATTGAGCTATCTTCATGAAACTTTGCTCATAAGCTTCTTATTTCTGCCCTCTTTAAATAAGTCGGAATGGGCCAGATCGGACTGATATATCGTATAGCTGTCATGGAGCCTACGGCCGATTTTCGTTATATTTCAAGATATAGCTATCAGGCTTATCACATCCAAATCTAAGTGTGTCCCTAATAATAAAGTTCGAAATCGAACTTTTATAACTTATAACGATCAACGATCGGCCTAATGAAGGTTCATGTTGAAATTTTATGGAAACCTGAGTACTATTACATATAGCTGTTAAACAAAAAATCATATAGCTGTTATTCAAACGCATTTTTGAATGAGAACTTTCCAAATTTATTTATATTTTATGACCAACAGATCCTTTACAACACAAAGACATTTCCTCATAACATTTTGTGTTAAGTGTATAAGAAATCCAGGTATGTACAAAAGCATTAAAAGGTAGAATTATTTTTTTTCGAAGCAGGTGTTTGATTCATAGCCTTAATCATGTAAAAATCTTGACTTCCTGTACTGTTATAATTGTTCAATAAATACCACAGAAACCAGCAGCAATCCAAATATATTTTATATTTTGTATAACTGCAAGGGTATGAAACCTTCGGCAAGCCGAAGGTAGCCTTGCTTTCTTGTTAAATTATAAACTTCATGTTTTGATTTTAATCGCTTCAGCTAGTTGCAATATGCATGCTATATAATAAATGCTTTCGAGCATGAAAGAAATACGATATCCATTTAATGCTCCATTTAATGATTATAATAATGATAAGAGACTACAGCAGGCACGTGTTTCAATTGAGTATAAACTGTAATTAAATGAACAAAAAAATAACGCTTTGTAATCTTGCATTTGACATGCAAAAAATGAATTATCAAAAACTTCTGGTGTGACAAATCCTTAGTCATCCAAATCCAAATAGGTATCCATGGGTGCAAGCCAGTGCTGAGGCCAGTTCACTTTTTGCTGCTGCCCTCCCTCAATAGGGTTGGCTGTTTTGTTCTTCACGCCCTGCAATGTGATTAGCAGATTTCCTGCCGTATCCTGAATCTGAATGAAAAGATAAACCTGGAGTTAATACCCCAATCCAATTGCAATCGATTACGCTTACGTATTCAAGATGCTTCGATTTCTGATCGATTTGAAGTGCAAGACTTAAACACCAATTCTCCATTGATTCAATATCCTGATATTGCATCTGAAAGAAATGATCGGGATAACCGAACTTCTGGAGATCAGAGTTCTTGCGCAGCAAGCACAGTTCCATCAATTGAATGATAGACTCGAGCAGCAAACGCAAATTGTCAATATCCTTTCGGCACATCTGTTTGACATCGAAACAAGGTTTCGGGCCCAGCGCTTTGGCCAGTTCATCGAATTCGCGATAGCGATGCATCGTTATGTTTAGATTGATAACATTATCGAGAATCGCCCACAGCAGGCAGACACCGATGGTCAGGCCAGGCGTAGCATAGCGCCACGGCGTAATCAGTTCCATGGCCAGATGGAACAATACATTATTCAGATCGGTAAATTTCGTATGTTTTTTATACAGCTCGTCCAGCAGATATTCCACATGGCCATGGACCTGCGCCAGATATGCAAATATATATCAGTTAAATGTACAGCAAATATATAGATGCTCTTTTGCACTTACGTTCATCGGATCGATGGTATTCATACATTTCAGCACGTGAAACATGATCGAGCGTAGGTTCGAGTTTCGACCTTTTGGTTTACAGATTTCCAGAGTTAGACAGACACCCGAAAACAGTTCACGAAGCTGGGTTTCTTCCCAATATTCGAACTCGTTGATTATCTGAGCAGAGAACGCGACGGGGAGAGAAGATAATGATATAATACTAATCGCTTATAGTGCTCTAACCTTTTCATAATTGTTTGTTTTGAGTAGCATGAGATACTTGTTGGCCAGAGTACGGCGTTTTAGCCAGTTGGTCAGCTCTTTCAAGCTACCATCATTCATTCGCATCTTCCAGTCCAGGTCCATGTCCAACAAACAGTTCAATCCAATCTTGACTAAAAAAATATATATAGACTAAAAAGTATTTAGCAGATATTTGCACAAAAACCGGTTTTTTGAATATACGAAAACAGTCTGACTATTATTGAATATTTTATTTTACTGATTTTAAACATATATAACTAGATCTCTAAGTTTCTGTGAGCTATCAAATTTGACATATACCTCCCTGGTACATGATCTTTTCCCCCTAAAAAATAAAACAAGTTCCAAAAAACCTAACAGCCTTTTGTCAACTAATTGGCAATTTAGCGACTTTTAATAAACTGCAAATTTCGACTCACTCATACTACAAGCGCATCCACATCCGAATCTGACGCCATCTGGATTATTTACATGTTGAACAACAACTTCGTTAACCGACAAATAAAAGAGCGCCTACGGCAGGAGGCAAACGGGGCAGAGCCCAACAAATCAGACCATAATGATATGAAAATCTGTTGGCTTTTGTGTCACATCCTCACCCTGCCAGTCGGTAGGTAGCATCGCAGCAAAACCACAAAAGTGCCGACTGTGTGTCAACAATTTGTCTTAAATTAGGCGTAAAATTTACAGATTGCCCGCCTGCGAAACAAGAGCAAACCCACCCCAAAAAAATATATATATATATATTGCATGTGTATTGTTCGACAAGCGTATACCCTGTACAACAGCAACATAGCTTTATTTTGAAAAAAAAAAAAATGCAATACTCTTAATGGAAGCTCGCTTTATGCCTTATAATATATTGTTTCGATTAACAATTGTTTTGTTTATAGCTAGAAACAGAGTTTATATATCCAATTTGATCAACTTAACTTCCTATGCCAATGTTTGCCTAGTATAACAACCCACATACTCTTTTCTAGGGTATTGACGCTCTCACAGCCGCATGCTAATAAAAGGGTAGTTGCTACTTAGCATCATTATTGTCGTCATTATTATAACAATTGTTATTCTATTCCTCTTTTCATTCATTTTTTTCGGGCCACACTTGACACTCTCTTCAGCAGGAGGATGGGGTGGGAAGGGATCAAACCCTCTGCTAATTTGACGCTTTTATGGCATATAATTGAAATGAAAATACAGTTGGCATTGATTGCAACAACTTGGCGAACAAAGTGGGAACGTTGTGCTCAAAAGGGGGCGTGGCACTGTCCACGCGAACCGAGTGAGATACAGAGTGAATACTGCACTTGTGCAAAGGCTGATAGATTGTGATCGAAAGAAGAACCTTGTGTGAATCTCTAAGCTGATTTGCATAATTGGCCTAGCTTTGTGGTTTGCATATGATAGGAGATATTTCTGAGAGATAACTCTCTGCACTTGCAACCCTGTGCACCTTGCACCCGATCGCCTTGAATAGAACGTTTAATTGCAACAATTGCTGGGAAACTCCTTTAGAATAATACCCTACATCGTTTGTTGGCCGCAGCCTTATCTGGTTAAGTCTGCTAACTGGTTTATTGTATGTGGAAATTGTGGTTTGCGGACTTTCTATGGCTACACCGCTGTTCAAATTTTTAGATCCCACAATACTCAACATTTTCTTCTTGGTTTGACCTCTCGATTGCAGATTTGCAGGTTATTTCTACTTGCGCTAAAGTGAGGTTAGGTTAAAGGCAGCACTTACACGTCTGCACGCCTGCGTGTCTGTGTGTGTGTGTGTGTGTGGGATTTTGTATTTACAGTGCGTACAAATGTGTCGTTTCTTTGCCTTTGTAAAATATGCATAATTAAAATTCTAAAATGCACAATGCGACGCTGCATTTCGCCTTTTTTTCGTTGTTGTTGTTTTTACTGTCTTCTTGGCAAAAGTTGTTAATCTTTTCATGCGGCTGCATAATTAAAATCTGAATATGCAAATTCTATGAAATCGTATTGTGCCTGCAGATCCCCACTCCCCTCCCAACCTGTCCCTCTAGCACATCAAATGGGCCAAATGCCAAATAGCAGAAAAGCAAAAGGAGCAAAAGGAGCAAAAGGAACCACACACACACATACACACTGACAGCAACTTAACCGTCGCCGTTGCTCGTTAACAGGCAAGCTCGTTTGGCAGCGCACTGTGGGGCAATTGACTGCTTTTGGCAGCCTTAATTAATCACTGATTTATGCATATTTCATAGATTTATGCATGCAGGATCAAAATTTATACATACTATTTAAAAGTGTATTCAAACTTTACCAAAATGCGTTTTAGTCAACAAGAATGATCAATTGCTTCACAGTGCTTGGTCGCCTGTCATGGCTGCTGTTGCTGCAGCTGTTGTCTCTTTCACTCTGCTGCACTCTTGCGCTTTTAGCTGCTGTCGCCGCGTCACGTCACGTCACGTTACGTTACCTTACGTTACGTTTGGCTGTTCGTATAAGTGTATGTATATGCGAGTGTGTGTGTGTGTGTGTGTCAAGTAATTGCAAAATATGAATGCATAATGAGCAGATATTTCCAAGTGCGCAAAGAAACTTCAAGCAGCATAACGAGTAGTGAGCAGGAGGGGAGATTGGGGGCGGCTACGCTATGTGGGCGGTAACTTTTATGCTAAAATGTGCTAGGCGAGCGTGCACTTGCATTTCGCCAGTTCCTTGCAAGGACACACACACAAACACACACACACACAGGGCTCTCTGTGTGTTTCGGCTGCTCTCGTCATGTGCTCGCAAGACACGGCAAATCTTTACCAAGTATCACTAGCACACATATTCGACAGCTCCCCGCCCCTTTCCCTACCAAAAGAAAAAAGAGCGCGATGCCTGCATGTACTGGTGCGAGGAGGATGGAAGCAGCTCATTAAAATCGTTGCTCACTCACATCTTTGCAACTGTAAATAGTGTTAAGTTGTCTGCCAAGTTGTCCATTAACAACAGCGACAAATATGCACACATTTTAATTTAATGAATTTCCTAATCAGATCTACATATGTACGCCATTTTGCTTTGAATTATGATTATGCGAAAGTGTCTACAACTCAATTATCTAGTGTAGAAAACTGTATAAGTCGCGTGCGCACGTTGCGTACGGTAAACAACACTGGCAATTATTATTGCACATTCTAGAGGCATTTGATTAAAATAATATACCAACTAATTGTAAGATAAGGATTTTTTTGGGGCACTCTTTTATGTATGCTGACAGAAAACTCTTCGCAGCAGGACGATCCTCCTTTCCAGGCTCCAATTCGAAAATTCAATTTGCAATCGAGTAACTTACAACTAAGCGTACCTTTATAACCAATATACTACAAGCACTAACTTCTAGAGCAGAGCCAATGGAAAGGAGATGTTGCCATACTCCGATAATCTTACTCACCACAACTAATGGAGGTGAAAACGAAAATGTATTCAATTTGTTTATAATTTATTGAATTCCAATATTTATTAGAATTTAATTTTATTAAGATTTCTTAACAGTAGATAGCAGAGAGATACAATAGATAAACGAGTGTGCACATTTTTGTTCACGGTGTGGTGAAATTCAAAAGTTCACCACACGCCCCATACAAAATTATGACACGGTGCACGGTAAGTGTAAGCGAAACAAGCATTTCGAATTGTTTAACAGGTTATCTAGCAGTTTATAAAGTATCACGGCAGGAAGTACGCATAGTTCCTGGCACCAAGAATCAGCCTGCTCCTTCTATTCGTCCAGTACGCTGTCCAACCACTGCTCCACATCGTTTTTGGGCGCGCTCGACGGTGTCGCGGTTACGGGTCGTGCCACGGCGATGCCCCCCACGAAGGGCAGTGTGGACGGCGTATTGGCAATCGAAGTTTGCTCCAGCTGCGTATTGGTCATGGCCAGCAGCTCGTCCAGTTCATCCGGCTCGGCAGACTGGACAACAGCTGGCTCCGCTTTCGTGGACTTGGCCGAGGCAACACGCGACTTGGGACTCGCCACGTTCTCGTTAGGCACACACCCATTAGGATTCAGCTCACGCAGCACACGCTCCTGATATATGCGCTCGGCCCGTTCCGCTGCCTCCGTCTGAGCGACGATTTGCGGCCGTGTAAACATGCTGGTGGGATAATCCATTCGCTTGTAGAACGGTATCGTCTGCAGGCCACAGCTCAGTAGGCTCAGATTAAGTGTGAAGTAACTACGCGACGGCTTAGCCTGTGTCTGGCCCTGGGCAATGTTGTTCCATTCCTTTTCCACGCCGAACGTAAAGTGGCCGCCTCCCATGCTGGGGAACTGCGACATTTGCTTATAGTCGCCGGCACGCAGCTGGGCGCGTGCATTCTCATCGATGGGCGCACCATTCACGTCCAGTTCCAACTCCAGGTGGTCCCCACTTGATGGCGGCAGCGTGTCCAGCATGTCACGATTGTTTTGTGGCGCCAATGTGCCACGGCCTCCACTGGACCAGCCCTTGCGTGCGAAACGTGGCTCGTCGCTCGAATCGGCCACATCGACCAGGCTGCGCACCGTCGTAGCTTGTGGCGAGCTGGACGAGGTATTGCCGCCGCCGGCTCCGGTAGCAGATGCACCACCAGCACGATGCTGTTGCTGCTGCTGCTTCATATGGTATTTATGTTGCTTCATATTTTTTCGATTGCTATGCAGTAGAACCTTTATTAGAACGGCACTTGTGATTACGTCTTACTTACTCCTTGGATCGATCGTCCTTGCCGCCGTACATGGTGTGAGGCTTGGGTGTGTGTTTTTAATGGGGCGAATAAAATTAAAATTCAAAAAACGATTTGTTTACGTTTCGCAATGTGTTGTTACTGTGGCAGCGCGCTCAGCTGTGTGCCGCTTGACTGTGAGTGCGAGCGAAAGCACAAGTGCTCAGCTGTAAACTGACAGATGTTGCCAGATTTTGCAAGCAAGTCGATTACTTTCGATAACTTGCAAATTAAACGCAAATTTTAAATACATAAAAAACAGAATTATATTTACAATTAAAATTAACTAACTTTTTACAATTTAGAAGCCGTTAAAACTGAAATACAATTAAATATAAATATCGATAATTGATCAGACAAGCTGCCCATTGAATGTTATTTATCGATATGCTATCAAAAATTTCACCGGACAAATAGTTTTATTATTGTTCGTTCCTAGCGAATTTGAACGGCGACGGGCTCAGCGAGCAGTCTGCGAAGACGATGTTACGGTTCGTACCTAGTTTGCGACTAAGCCCAAATCTGACAGCGGGCGAGCTGTCGGCAATTGGTGCCACAATTTATCGGCAATTTTTTGCCGAGCTGACCAAGGGCGGAGCCGGAGCCACAGTACAGCAGAATGGGGGCAAACAACAGGATGCCGTCAGCCTACTGCAGAGCTTCGATACCCAGCCGAGCAATCAAAAGGATCACATAGAGCCCACAAGGGACGACGTTTGGATTTTTGGCTATGGATCACTGGTATGGAAAGCGGATTTCCCATATATTGATCGCCGTCGTGGATATGTGTGTGGCTATAAGCGACGATTCTATCAGCACAGCATTGATCATCGCGGTGTTCCGGAGAAACCGGGTCGTGTGGTCACCCTGCTGCCTGGCGATGTCGCGGTGGATCGTGTCTACGGTGTCGCATATCGCATTGCCGCCTCACAGAAAGCCAAAGTGCTGGATCATCTGGATTATCGCGAAAAGAATGGCTACGAACGTTTCAGCGTGGAATTCCATGAATATCCTGCTGCCACAATGCCCATTGAGGTGATCATCTATATGGCCACGCAAGCGAATGATTCCTATGCCGGCAATGTGTGGCAAGTGCCGTGCATAGCCAGCCAGATCTTCACCTCAGCCGGTCCCAGTGGACCAAATCGCGAGTATCTGTTTAATTTATCAATTGCCATGCATCAGCTCTTTCCCGACGTTCATGACGAGCATCTCGAAGAGCTGGTGGAGTGCGTCCAGGACCTGATTGAGCACGACGAGCCGGAGCTGTTGGAGCGCGGCATAAACGAGCAAATCGTCAGAGTATTAAAGGAATTCTCGAGCAGAGATGAGGAGTCACAGCAGCTATTGCTTGTCAAACGCTTGGAAGAATTGCGACATCACCTACAGCTTCCGGGCTGGCGGGAAAAGCTGCTGCAACAGCAGCAGCAAATAAAACTTGACGTGAAAAGTTCTTGACCGCCCGCTCCCAAACGGAAGCGGGAACAATCCCCTTATTTATGAGGCCTCTTCATTCCCTGGTTTTTTGTTTTATCAAAATATAGTCAAATTTACATTAACGTGTTAAACGATCATTCTTAATCGGTGGGCCGGCAGGAAACATCTTATAAATCTACGCGCTGATAGCAGAACGATTTACAACTGCAGCGCGATTTTTTCAAGCAATCGCAGCCGACTTCGCTCGATATACTATCGATAATTGCAAACACAGTAATCGTTTGAATTGACATTCACTCTGATTTCGAACAACAACATGAACAGCGTGAGTGCAGCACAAAAATAAATATATTTATATATATATATTTTTTTAAATATTTGATTAATATTAAATTAACACATAATTTGCAGGAACTGAAGAATAAAGTGGAGGCTTGTTGTCGCACCGCAGAGGACTTTACGCGCCTGTACTATGCGTCACTGGACAATCGGCGGCATGTAAGCGCAACATCATGAAATAAACAAATTAACAATCGCCGGACGATATGATAAATTAAAAATATATATTTCAGCAAATGGGCCGACTTTATATAGATACTGCGAACTTCAGTTGGAACGGCAACGGAGCCCAGGGTCGTGAGATAATTGAACGTTACTTCCTGGAGTTGCCCTCGTCCCGGCATCAACTGACCACGCTCGACTCGCAGCCCGTACTGGACGCCGCTGTGGGTAACCAGACGACATACATCATACTGGCCAGCGGTACAGTGAAATATGCCGAACAGTCGATGCGTAATTTTCAGCAATCTTTTGTGATAACCGCCGAGAACGATAAATGGAAAATTGCCTCCGATTGCTATCGCCTGCAGGAGCCACTGTGACGTTAGTTATTGTTTGCGCGATATATGATAGATCATACCATAGTCATAATAGTTAAAGTACGTGGATAAACAGTTAACAGCAATTACCGTTGGTTAAATCTCGCACTATTGTTTCGGCAGCATAACTAAAGATTCCCTATTGGTTTTGTAAACAAATCCCTAGAATTATGAAAAAAAAGTCTACCTCCTAAAAAACTATATGCTATATATGTATATGAATGCTGTTTTCTCTATTGTTTTTTAGTAGATTAACATTTTCATTTATTAAACTATTATTGTAACAGGCACGTAGTACTTAATTATCGTAATAAGAGAGCGCCAAATCGCAATGCTGCCACCTTGCGCAATAAAAGAGACACGACAGACAGAGAGAGAGAGAGAGAGTGTGAGCGGGGGCGCAGTGCAACACGATATGCAGCCCCCTCGGCTGCAGGAAGCCGAATAGCATGGGCGAAATTGCAATCGTGCCGGCTCGGCTGCGGTTGAGAACTGGGTCGGTTGGCCGCATTGTTGCCCAGCGCTGGGCACGCACTCGCGTGACAACAATCGTCCAGACAGGAACAGCTGCTTGTGTGCGCAGCTCGGGAGCTCGAACTGGATAAGCCGAAGGGAGTAAAGAGCTGAGGCAAAGGCTAAAGTTTGAGTTGGCAACAAGTCGGAAGGGACTACGCCGTGCTGCTTGGCTTACCGCACCACATACCACGCCTACGCTTCGCTTTGCCCACTCGCTTGTCCGAACCTCGGCTGACCTTGGCCTAGTTGGCTCGCCCAGCAACAGAAGAAGACGCACGTCGCAGCACAGACAGCGCGGCAGGCACTCGAGTGTTAAACGCAAACTCGCTGCCTGCTGCACATGGTCGAGGAAGTTGGCTGCCTGAGACAGACTGGCGGCATCGGCATTCCCTTAGGGATGCCCACTCCGAGTGTAGCATCAGCAGCAGCATCATCATCATCAACAACAACAACGAGCACCATCGCAGCCGTAGGTGTTGCTGCGACCTCGCATCCGCACCAGCAGCAGCAGAGCCAGCATCCGTATCCACAGCAGGGACAGCAGCAGCAGAGGCAGCATCCCCAACAGCAGGGACAGCATCCGCACCAGCAGCAGGGAAAGCATTCACATCAGCAGCAGGGACAGCATCCCCATCAGCAGCAGGGACAGCACCCCCATCAGCAGCAGGGACAGCATCCCCATCAGCAGCAGGGACAGCATCCACATCAGCAGCAAGGTCAGCAATTGCATCCGCACCAGACGCCCACCCATCCCCATCCGCATCACCCTCATCAGCTATCGAGCAACATGAGCCTGTTAAATGTCAAGGGCAACACGGGTCGATATGTGTGGACGGATCGGGAGCTGCTGATGCATTTGCAGAACTACACGCCGCTGATTTTGCTTATAGATTTCGTGGAGAAGACGCGCAACAAACGTTTCTACGAGAGCTCCGAACGCTACGAGATATCCATGCTGGTGTTCATCATGCGCAAGGGAGCGCCATTCTGTGAGAACAAACGCTTTCCGGCTGAGTATTGGGTGAATCTGTCTGTGGGTCCCATTGCGGAGGCATTCGATCGCCTGCAGGCGGCCATCGATATACCCGATCCACAGTTACCCATCCATATGAGTGTCACCGACTTGACCAGCTGGAAACAGATGTTCGATGTGGCCATTGCCGATATACGCAGATACGCATACTACACGGATCCCATGCAATTGGCCGATGTGGGTGTCTATAATCGAATAACGTTCGAGCAGCATTTTTCCATGCAGTGGCAGGAGTAGATCTTGTGATTCATGCGGCTCCTGCCGCAGCGCTCTAAACCAATTAGTCAGTAGTTTCCTGGTCCAGCAGCAGCTCCTTCCCTTGCACCAGTTAGGTGCCTTCAACTGCAGCACGTGTCGCCGGCAGGTCCATCCAACAGCAGCTCCCACAGCCAGCAACAGCAGCAGCATCCTTCACTTTCTCCTTCAGCAGCTTTCTTCGCCGGCAGCTGCCTCCTCCAGCAGTTCCCTCTCAGCTTTCTTCGCCTGCTGCCTCCTCAGGCACCTCCTTCTTCCAGCAGCTTGCTCTGCCGGAACAACGTAGACTGTGCCTTCTACTCCTTCACATTACACTTCTCACCTTTTACACACACTCGCACATGCCTCTCTCTCTCCCACACATTCCTCTATCTCGCTCGCACACAAAACTCTGTGTATTGGAATTGTATGTAGGCAATGCTTTAATCGAAATAAATGTTATTTATTGTTGACTAGCGTAAAGTCATTTCGAACTCGTATTCCATGGCGGAATCTTTTACGTTAATGAAGAGTTGCTTTTTTTGGATGTGCGTATGCGATGTGGCTTGAACTAACTAAGAGTTATTGTTATTTGTTTTGCTATTGTTATTGTTATTGTCTATCTAGCTATGCCGCATGGGCGGCACATGTCTGGTCTGGTGCTTGCGTCCGCCGAATATGCCCAGCAGCTTGCCGCGTGTCATTTCCTTGGACTCGTGTATGCCAAGTTTGTAGATCTGATCGTGCATCGATTTGATCTTCTCGATGAGCTGCTTTGGCGGCAGACGAGCAAACTCTAGAGAGACGAGAGAAATTTTAGCATATCGCATTCTATTATTATTAACTGTACGCACGGTTAATGGCCTTCATGCTGTCGTTGGCCAAGATCTGGGCAGGATTAACTGTGGGCGTGTGTATGGGTGTTTCGCTCGCGGTCAGAAACTCCTCCATGCCAGGGACTGCAAATCGTAGATACTTATAAACATGTGCATATATACATATATATGTATCGAACCTTGTTACTACTTACAGCGCTCAGGCCACTGCAACGGCGATTCGCGCAGTGTTTCCATCGAGAGCAGTTCGTCTATTTTGGAATTCGCATCTTTGGTACTGTCGGCATCGTCCTCCTCGGTGTCTGTCATCGAGTTGGTCTCTGCGCATTGGCGAAAAGAGAGGAAAAACTATAACAATTGTATGGCACTGCTTTTGGCTGGTCTACCCGTTAAAGACATATTCACTTCGGCATCACTGTTTCTCATTTTGTATAGCCTCTGGTTCGAAAAAGTGTTTTCTATAAATATATAAACTTTCAAGCGCAAATCAATTGCCCGAACTGTAAACAAAATTTGTCCGCAATAAACTGCTGGCGTTGCCACCTTAGGGAAAATCGACTGCCTATCGATAGCAGTTCTGCTGTAGTGCTGCAAAATATATAAAATACCAAGTTATGCACTTTAGTTAGGTATTATGCACATTAATTGTATCTGGCCATTTGTTACAAAAATAATTACATTTGCTTATCTTTGTAAACATTTGTCGACCAACCTGTTTGTTTATTTCATACAGTTACGCAAATCTATATGCATATGTTCTCGTGCGCTCTCTTGCAGGTGTATTATATTGTGTGCTCACTCTGACTCATTGTTGAGCGACCTGACCTCTCTCGAAATTCAAACCACAGTTACAGCCAACAAGTTGTGTACGTCATATGGTTTACTAATTCAATCAATTAAAATAAATTAATTATATGATTTTCAACATATGAAATAAAATAAATAAATAAATAATAAAATAAAAAATATCTGTAATATGATAAAATTAAAAAAGAGTCAATTAAATTGAACATATTTTGCGCAATGTGTAACAAATGATTTCATACGGCACAATAACTTCGGCGACGAACTGTAATATCGTGCGTGCGAGCACTTTCTTTCAGTCATTGCTTCGCTCTTACTTTGGTTACATTCGGCTGTTCCCTTATTTAAGTTTAGTACAACGCTTTTTCGGGATTTAGTTGTTGTTCAACTACCGAAACGCGTGCAGCTACCTCGAAGACGAAATCATTGACGATTTTCCTATTTACAAAGAAACGTATTGAAATCTACAATTAAGTGCTGTGGCGCCAAATTCAAAAAAAAATAAATATATCGTTATAAATAAAAATATTAAAAATAATTGAACGCTCTTATGAGATTGGCGCTGCCAACCCTGCCCCACATAGATCCCCCCTGAGTTATTCTAGTGCTCCGCGCCGTTCCTTTTCCGCCCTCTACCTCTCTATCTCTCTCTCTCTAACAACAACAGTGCGTGGCAATAACTCATGGCCGCAAGCAAATTTGCAGCAGCAGCGACGGTAACAGCATCGAGCACTAAGCACACAACTCCGTTCGATGGCATCCGTGCGTTCTACTTTGATTTGGATAACACTCTGATTCCCACCAGAGCCGGTGACTCGAAAGCAGTACGCAAGGTGAGTAAGCTACGTTATTTGGGAGATTGAGTGGAGCCTCCTCGTACGGGTGAAAGTGCGCGCCGCGTCATGCTTAGCCGTTCGCACTCCAACGCTGACGCACACCAGCACAGACACAGACACACACCCCTGCTCACACACACACGTTTACAGTTTAGTAAAAATTTTCCACTGCAAGCGATTATTACGTAGATTTTTTTTTTGGTGCCTCATACTATCAGCAGTCGGCACGCGCGCGCTTCTTCCAGCGCGCACGTGTGTGTGTGTGTGTGAGTGTGTGTGCCTGCGTGATAGTGCATATGCAAGCATGTTTGATCAATGCATAACGTGTCGTCGTCGTCGTCGACGTCGTCGCTGACTGCCGCCGCGTCCGCTGTCGTCCATCGCTAGAGGTCAAAGTCATAACAAACCAAAATAAACGCATTGCTCTATTCAAGTCAGCCTCTCTCGCTCGCTCTGCTGTGCGCGTATGACACTTGTTCGCGACGCGATTACCGTTGCTGCGTTGCAGTAAAATGTGCTGCGAAAAAGCAGAAGTCTATTTGTTTTGCCGATTAATATGCGACGGTCTATTTAAAAGTGAATAAAAAAATGTAAATTTATTTATAATTTTTTTTTTTTAGATAGGCCCCACATTTCGGGGTATTTGTTTATTCGCGACTAAAGGCGAATAGCCTCGTAGTAAATTTGCGAATTTATTGAACTCGCCGCGACGCGATTAAATTGTTGTCTTAAATTGTTATTAATGACGGAAGTTCGTCGCAATTACAGCGATCTCTTTTCGGATTTAAAAATAAACACATTTTTCACTTAAGAAACAAGTTTTACGGCAGCTCGGCTACATAATTGATAAATATACAAAGACAGAACGATGTGTGTGCGCGTGTGTGTGTGTGCTAATAAATCATTTACATATGCAAATTTCTTGATTAATTGCGAAAGCTTTATTAAGATCCGAAAAATCTGTTTTACGAATTTCGTAATTTCAAAGAAAAAGCAGATGTAAATTACTGTGAAAAATGCGAAAATTTGAAAATTTAAAAAGAAATTAATAAGATAAACAATTGTTGCAAAATTAGGAATTCATTGGGAATGTTTCAAAACGCTAAATAATATAATAATATTTTGATAAACACTCAGAAGTTTAGGAATTTTTGTTTATTTTTCAAGAACACACTCGATAATATTCTGAACTTTAAGATTAATGTAAGCACTGAGAACTGAAAGATTTGTAGATTCCGTAGACGGCAATCAAAATTCCGATTTTATTTATTATTATTTTCCGACTCAACATTTTCATATTGCTTCTTTGACCTTGCGAAAATCCATTCGCAGTGCGTGCGTGGCTGCGTGGGCGGGTCGGTGGGTTGGTTTCGTTGACTGTACGTGATATTCTGATTGAATAACGGTGTGCGTTACGTCACGCTCCAGCAGCAACATTACAAGCCCCCCCTCCTCATGTCAAATTTCATAATATATGCATAATCATTATCATAATATTTATATTAGCCAGTCAGCTTTGCTTTCTATAGAAAAATAATAAAATGAATTGCATAGTTTAAATACTTTGCACCAGGAGTCACTATGTTTATTAAAGTTCCTTCAGTTAATCCACATGGTCATAGTACTGATTCGTTGGCTCCTTTCATTTGCAGCTTGCTGACGTGCTGGAAACACAGCACAATCTTACCAAAGACGAGGCCAATTTGGCGACACAAAACTTTCTGAAATCGTTTCGAAGGTGTCCGGATAATTCGCAAACATCGCTGGATTCGTGGCGCACGCATTTGTGGCGCGAATCGTTGCAGGCGAAGCACAAGCATCTCGCCGAGGAGATCTATCTGCTGTGGCTGAAGCTACGCTATCGCTATCTGGCCATACCGCCCGATTATGTGCAGCTACTGCAGCGTTTGCGTCAGGCCCGCTATGCGCTGGCCCTCATCACGAACGGGCCGTCGAATGCGCAGCGCGAGAAGGTCACCAAGTTGCGGGTGCGAGATTACTTCGATTGTGTGCTCGTCTCATCCGATCTGCCTTGGGAGAAGCCACATCCGAATATATTCTATGAAGCATGCGATTTCCTCAACGTTAAACCGCACGAATGTGCCATGATTGGCGACAAATTGGAGACGGACATCAAGGTAAGTCGGCTAGAGGGGAGTAGAAGCTGCCGTGTCAGCTTAAAGCTTTCGTCGAAAATGTGCTTTAAAGCCGAGTCAAGCAAAGCTTTACGCGGAAATTCAAAGAACAATAAAGCTCTGTCTAACAACCTCAGCTGCTTGCTTGAAAGCTGCTTAAAGCACAGTAAGTGCAAGTTTTTATATAAAATGTGCTTTAAGTCGGACTTGGTATAAATAATCGCAGCTTTGAAAGCACGCTAAAGCTCTGCAGGCAGCTTTGCATGGTAGCTTAATAGAGCTTTCAAAGCACCTGAAATCTTTACTTAGGCTCTTAATTTCTCGTACTCTCTTACAGGGCGGTCACCTCGCCAAGCTGGGCCTGACGTTCTGGACGCCACTGCCCACCGCGTCGCAGTGTCTGGACGATGTGAAATATAAACCGCATATAATATTGAACAATCTGCTTGATATGTACAAATTCTTCCCACGCCTCAATGCCAGTCCCAGTCCCGTGTCCAGCTCGACAAGTCGTCGGGCCAGCTATATCAGTTCCAGCATCAGTGCCGCCGGCGCCGTTGGCAGCTGTAGGCACTCGGAGGCGTATCAGCGTTCCGATTGCTCCAACAGTGAAGCGGAAAACAGCTGCGATAGCATTCTCTAGAGCGGCACAAGTGAAGTGCGCCGGAGTGAACTGGGGGAGGGAGAAGCAGGCAGCGAGCTGAGCAGCAGTTGATATTGATGCTGATGATGAGATGAAATGATGTACCTTCAGTTTACAATACACACACACACACAACCGAACACACACCTGAATGCGTGGACCGTATGCAGGTGGAATCTCGATGATACACACACACACACACGCACACACAATATATATGCCATATAAGGATGAAAATGGAAACGAAAAGTACCTATAAGTAGGCTTAGAAAAAATGCAACAGAACAAATGAATAAACACACAACACTAGACGACACCGACACACACACACACACACTTAACAACACTGGAGTGCACTACGCAACACTAGAGTAGACTATGCCAGAGTGCACCCAGATAAATACCTTAATATATATATATGTATACATATACACCACATATGTATTTTTGTAAATGGCAATGTTATTTCATTCTAGGCGAATATATATATATATCTATATTTATATAGTATATTAAAGGCTATCGTATCATCGATACGAGCTACAATCAAGAGCAAAACAAACCAGGTCGAGCAAAACTTATGTGAATTGTTAACTATTGTCGTAGGATCATGTAGATATATGTATATTGTATACTACTACTAGAACATACATCAATACGTAGACTTAATGTATATTACGTTTCTTGTTGTTGCTGTTGTTGTAATTTGTTGTTAGTCACTTGTTTTATATTTTCCTTACACCTAAATCCTAACCCAAACCAGCCCACTCCCCCACCCCTCACCCTCCTCCACCACGTGCGCGTGAATGGATATACCCTGTAGCAGAATGAAAGGCCGCGGGGAGGGCTGCTCAAAACTGTTAATGCCTCTGGAAAACCCTCGCTCCTCACCAGCGAGTGTGTGTGTGAGTGTGTATGTATGTATGAAGTTTGTATGTATGCATGTGTGTGTGTCTGCTACAGATCGAACTGCACTGTTATACATATAGACGGTATATACATACGAAATCGTGAATAAACCAAAACTATTTGAATTGGAAATCGTAAAAGTTGAAGTAACATATCATTGGTCGGGGCGAACAGTTGGGAATCAGTTGGGTATATATATATATTTTCAGATTTGCATGTGTATATAGCTTCCACTTCCTTATGGCATCCATTTTGCGGTTGCAAAACTAAATATATCACGATGACATCCCAGGAACACTAGGAACTATGCTAAATGGCAAGTTAGGTGTGCTGCAAACAAATCTTTGAAATGAGATCATTAAAGAACAATTGTTTAAACGCATCGAGTCGATATAGCATATCCGAAATGTAAGTGAACTATTTTTAAAACAAACTTGGCAACAGATCGACTTTTTCTAGCCAGTAAATTGCTCGGAAATTTGCAAATGAGATCACTGAATACAATATTAGTTGGACTAGTCGAGTCAGTGACTATATATATAATTTGTACTGCTTTGGACTGGCTGGCACATTGCTGGAGTTACGAAAGAATTGTGTGCTTAAGCTAGTGTGAATCAGCGCCAAAACTATATATAGCCATACGCTACTATACATTTTTATACAATACTTCTACCTGAACAAGTTGCTAAAAGCGATGGGCTTATAATGTACATATACATTCCGAAAAAATTAATCAAATTCCGTTTTATCGATTTTATAATCTACAAATACTTTATTTATATGATAAGTTTTATAGCTTGCGTAGAGTCTGCGGCAAACAGCAAAAAAATAACACTGCAGCAAGGCTAAAGTTAAAGTTAATGTTAACTGGCATTCTCCTCAACGACTTGCATCTCTTATTTTCTCTTCTCGCCTCGTCTTCTATTTATAATAATCTTCACAAATTTTGGACAGTACATAGGTTTAGTTAAATTATAAAAACATACATGATTTGCTTGCTCACAAGTGACAAAAATAATTAAAATTACATAAAATACACAATCAATAAAATCCTGACGAAATTAACTTCCTTTTTTTGTTTGTTTTTTGATCGGCTGACTATAGCCGCATGGGTCTTGTAGTATAGTTAACATACATATTGTTTACAATTATTGGATATATGTATATATATTTATATACTACATATGTGGTAGATAGTGTATATAGTGTCGCTGTTTTCTGGTTTTCTCCATTTTCATTATGAAAGAGCACTTTTTTTCTGACTAAAAATACCCTTAAAACCGTTACTATTACTGGAAATGGACATACAATATACAAATAAAGAAACCGAAACGTAATATAACATAGATTACAAATAATATATATAGTCTGAGAGTGGATGGGGAATTTCTGGTTATTTCAAATAGACCGCTTGATTGATAATTAACTTTGTTTTATACGGGATAGTCAATTGGGGCTAGGTAGGGATTGCGGTTTGGCGTTTTGTCCTTTAGTTAAGCTTGTCACACAACAATACATCGGCTGCATCTCATCATTTGTTCTGTGCGTAAATCTCTTCAATCTTTTTCCTGCGCTTCGTCAGCAGCGGATTATTCGATTTATCCAGCGCCTTGATTTGCATCTAAAAATAAAGCACATACGGAAGCGGAATTAATAAGTGAAAGTCATGATTGATGGATTAATGCGACCTTCACCTCATAGTCCACTCGCATGGTGGCCAACGAGCGTGTCATCTCCTCCTGCACCTCGGGCCAGGTTTCTTCACCCTCCTTGAGCATGCGTCCCGTGCAGAGCGGCGTCTGCGGCACAGCATTAAATTGAGCAATCCACTTGTTGCGCAGCACATCCTCGATACGCAACCGCTTGCTGGGATCCACATTCAGCATACCCTTGATCAGATCCTTGGCCGCCTGACTCACATTCGTCCACTCCGGATCGGGAAAATCATATTGTCCTGTCCGTATGCGCTTCTTCATGCCCGGCGATATGGCCAGCCCATTGTTGCTGTAGAATGGCGGAAAGCCGCACATTATGATGTACATGACCACGCCAAGCGACCAAATGTCACAGCTTTTATCATACTTTTGCGGGCCTAGCACTTCAGGTGCTACAAGGAGAGAACGAAACTTAAATATGCAATGGATAATCGGGTTATCGGGAATCCCAGCCAACTAACCGACATAGTAGGGCGTATAGCAGGGCGTCTGTAGCGTATCGTTGGTGAACGTCTCCTTGGCGAAACCGAAATCCGTGAGCTTCAGTGTCGCATTCGGATCCTTTGACGTATACAGCAGGTTCTCGGGCTTAAGATCTCGATGCGCTATATCGCGACTGTGCAAATAGAATATCGCAGCGCATATCTCGCTGATTATCTGTGCCGCTTCCCGTTCCGTAAACGCGCCCTCAGCCTTGTCCTGTATGCGCTGAAACAGCTCTCCGCCCTCCATGCTGCGTGTGTGCAGGGGAAAAGAGAAAGAGATTAGTGGAAAGCTTTTTTTTGTCTGATAAGAAATAGTAAGTTCAAAAAAAAAAAAAAAACCAAGCGATAAAGCAGGCTAATATAAACACAAATAACATAAAATTAGCTTGCTTTAATTGAAAATGAACGCCTAATGGGCAATTTTGTTTATTCGAATGAAATCGAATCGAAATGAAACGGAAATCGACTTGTGCTCTTTTCGCTTGCTCATGCTTTACGTACCATTCCATTACAACCAAGAGGCACTTGCGCCCACTGTACGTGTTCTCATAGACATCGATAATGTTGACAATGTGCTTGCAACCGCTGACCCGCCAATGTAGATCGACCTCGCGACGAGCTTTCTCGTTGTCCAGCAGCACTTTGAGGGCGAAATTCTGTTTGGTGCGACGATTGGTGCACTGCACCACCTTTCCGTTGATACCCAGGCCGAGTACCGTGTCCGATATTTCGTAGTCGTCCACCAGGGGCGTCGTCTTTGGTTGCCGTTGATTCTGCAGCGAAAGCATTGTCGTCTCTCGTTTTCTCAGGAGGGGAATGGGTCCGAATCGAGCTTGATCTGTGCACGCGAATAATTATACGTGTAAAACAATAGATGTAGTTAAATTATTTTTATTTTTTCTTTTTCTATAATTTTCACATTCTATTTCGATTTCTCAGATATTCGAGCTGCGGTTTCAAGTTCGTTCCTGCAGGAATTTTGCGCGCCAGTGTTGCCAGATTGCACAGCTTCTCGATTTGGGAAGCGCAAGTGACATCTTGTCATACAAGGTAACCACACACATAACGCGGCGAATTTACATAGCCAATTTGAAGGCAATGACGTCACGTGCGCAATATGCTAAATAATTCATGTAATCTTTCACACGCACACACGCATTACACAAATAAACAATTGATTATTATTCCAAGTGTTGTTTGCGCATTGTGCGGGCGCAACAACTTGTTAACAATGCCCAAAAAAAAGAAAAAAAAAACTGCGAATGTAGGAATAAAAAAAGTGTACACTGCGATAGAAACAAAGATACGCAGCAGCGGCGACGACGACGACGACGACACGGGCTAACGTAACCGAACTTTAAATAATTGCATACACATATTGCGAGAGCCGAGCTGAGAGATTTACAATGGCATAAATTAGCTATCAATTGCCCTGAATTGAGTGATTGGAGAGGGCTGATTTTATTTAAACCTTTTTGAATATGTTAATTTTGGCTTACAGTGGTTTCCGTTTTGTTTATGGCACGAAAGCTGCTGCTGCGTCTACCTGTGTATGTGAATGTGTGCGGGCCCCAATGTGCTTGTGTGTGTGTGTGCTGGGAGTGAGCCGTATGGTCAGCTGGTTCAGCCATGCGACATCGCGCTTGTGTACAGTTAGTAACAATGATAAATCTTGCACTAATTGTTGCGGCAGCGGAAAGCAACAAAAACAAACATTACACAATGTTTAAATGAGTCGGTTGTTACCCAGGGGAGGGAGGGAGAATGGGAAAATGGAATGCTGCTAACAACACGAAAATGCACTTGCAGCCTGGCAACTCTGATTGGACATTGAGCTGCGTTGGCATGCCCAATTTGACCGTTGGCTGTGTATGTGTGTGTGTGTGTGTGGTTACTCTCGCTTATGGAGCTGATGAAATGAAAGCTTGTTATTGTTTATTTATAGCATATTGTGTTTAATTAAAGAAAAGCCGCACAGCAAAATAATCATGCGGTTAGTTCTTGTACTGTCATCCATTGGCATATTGCACGCACTCCCTCTTCCACACCCACACATTCGAGCTCATACACACACGCACTCAGGTTAAATACACACACACACCTGGCGTGCCAATGCGGCAGCGCCAACATGCGTCATGTTTCCCCCTCCCCGTACTAATGCTGTTTGCTATTTATTTAGTACAATTTTCACTTTGCGCTTATTTTTATCAGTCCGACACGGAACGACGGCGATATTTTCTGATTAAAAGCTCGTTGGGGTTAATGTCGTCCCACACCATATTGGTTTATATTCTTACTTTCAATTAGCACTCGACGCAATATTGTGTTCTCTCGTTTTCATTAACGTACCTTTTAAGTATTTGTTTTTCGGCGTGCTATGTAACAACAAAAAAAAAAAACGAAAGCAACAACACGATCTAAAACGTTATCCACGGACGCAACGCGTTGCGTGTTCAAGCAAAGCAAAAACAATAACTGAACGTGAGTTAGCGATGTTAACAGGCAATTACGATGTTATCGTTTTATATCGATACAGGTAAAGGTACTTCGATATATGTATGTGCAGCTATTCGTGCATTCGATATGCATTGCATTGATAAGCACATGCAATTTAGAGAAAAAAAACATCGCAACTCCAATTGTTGCACATATAAATCGATAGCAGGTTGTTCGCTTGCCGGAAAGCAGTCTGGCAGCACTATTCGTCGCGGCAAATTTGAATTTCGTGTTCGTGTCGAATGTCAATAATATAACGAATAGACTTTTCTTTTCGCTTTGTACATTTCACATTAAGCCTAGTGGGGCTGCTTTACTCTATCATCAATATCAAAGCTAATCTCTATGTAAATCAACTTAAACATAAAATAAAATATAATCTGGTTAGAACAACAGAAACGCACGATCATTTTTATATCATTGTCTTTTGCAGCACGTAGTGTGTAAGGGGGTAGGATTGGGGGGGAAGAGAATACAAGAGTCTACCTAACATATCATGACGTAGGGGGCGAGATTATAGGAGGACTGAGTTTAGTGTATACTACAATACGATTACGATCAGTTACACATTACTTTGATTCGATCTCTTTTGCTGTCTCTCTCTCTCTCTCTCTCTCTCTCTCTGTCTTTCTTTCGTTTAGTCTTAGTCTAATTTGCTCACTCAAACTGTTGTGCATATAAGGACGAAAACGCGGCTTAGCTTGGAACTTCTTGAGTATTGCACGGATGGCTCGCTTAGCGTGTGTGGATCCACTAAATGTTTATTAGGCTAGAGAAAAAACAATACGGAAAATTGAAGCTAACTCTCCTTCTCTTTTTTTAAGGCATGTGTGTGTGTGTGTTTGAGTGTGAGTGTGACTGGTCGTGGTGGTGGTGGAGGTGGAAGAGGGGAGCAGAACCAAAGAACCAAATTCCATTAAGATTACCAATCGTATGGAAATGCTTTCAAGGATCACTTTTCGAATTTAATCAACGCTCACGCATACGGGCAAAATCGCACACGCACACACACGCACATCATGTGAGGAGTGGGCGGGGCAGGTGGTGGTGGTGGTGGTATTTGGAGTCGGGTCTGCTGTCTGTCTCTCTGTTCACTGCTTCTATATATTTGCTGATCTCAAGGCGATGTTTTGGCTTTCTTTCGGTATAAACTGTGCAACTCTCTCTCTCTCTCTCTCTCTTCTCTTCTCTCTCGTTGTGGGCCTTGCTTGGTATGGAGGAATTTTTGTGGGTTGTTGTTATTGTTGTGGGTAGTACGAGGTAGTTTCACTTCAGTCAGTTGTTAATCCGAGCGTTTTACGCACCAAACGCTGTGCGATGCTATTGAACTCCTCTCGCCGCTCCCGCCACATAATCGCCGCATCCACATTGGCTCCGCTCTCGTCGTTGGGTTCTGCAATAGACGCATAACTATATATTCCCGATCATATGCCATCTATAATCAAGGTACTCACCTGCCAACATGCTGACCACGCTCAACAGAATCTTCTCGACACTCTGCACAGGACTCCAACGCTCGGCGGATAGCTCGTAGCCCATGGGATCGTCGCCGGGGGCATGTAATATCGATATGCAAACGCGTCCATCGGCAAAAATGTTTGGATGAAACATATCACAAGTGAATTTCATTTTAGGTGGACTTAGTGGATAGTCTGGTGGAAAGACCAGTCTGGCTGGAAATACGCCGCCCTCAAAGCAAGTGCCCTCGGGTCCACTGTGGGAGGCAGAAAGCAAGACAGAGAGAGAGAGAGAGACAGATAGAGATATAGCCAGTTACAAATTGGTCGACTAATGATGATTTGACAAAACACTCAAGATGCTCTCACTCACGCTATTAGAGCCTCCCACTCGAAGAAGTTATCCTCGCTGATGGGTCCAGCCGCAATGCCCTCGGGAGGATCCATTGTCAACTCTGGAAGGTACGTGAATGCGTTACGTTCCGTTCACAACAATAACGGTAGCAGTTGGGGCGATGGGAACCAAGCACCTGGGCCGCCAAGACACGGCAGGGGGCGAGGCTGCTCGCGGAGCCGCATACGTTCACAACTTACGTTTGTATTCTGCCATCAGGCGGCGCAACGCAGAGCCAGCCATGTCGTCGTCTGTTGTCCACTTGCAGCAGCGCTCTCGAGGTCAATTTAAACAAGCGAAAACACCACGTTGATATTATTTGCAAGCGTTAGGCATAAACTTGCAATATGTGTGTTTATACTTATGTATATGTGTAAATTGTTGAAGATGTGCACACACATATATACAAATATGTAAATTAATAAATATATATATTTGTGTATGCATATATATTTACATATATGTTTATATATACATATATATGCCAAGTATATAGAAAAGAAGAGTTTAACTGCAATTATATGTGTGTTTATAATGTCCGTCTGCGTTCGTCAATGTCGGCCAGCTTGGAAAAAAAATGAAACTATGGACGTTTTACGTTAGGGTTGCCAGGCTGTCACTCTCTTGCCGTCTCTCTGTCTATCTGTCTTTCGGTCATTCTGCATGCAATTTCCATATTTACAGCACTTACGCAAAACCTAACACATACGAATTGTCGCATACATACTTATTTTATTTTGTGCACTAGTCGAGCACATTAACTATTCCAGCTGCTGCAGCATATTGTTATTGTAGTTGGCGATTGTTAATATTTATTACGACTTTGTGTTAAAAGCAGCTGTGTTTACTTTCGTTTCTGGCAGCACTGCATGCGGCGCTAGTGTGGCAGTATGCGGCGATTGAGTGCTCAATTGGCAGATCTGGCAACGCCGGCCAATTTTTCTGTGTGTTTTCAAAACCGAGCGAGTAAAACATAAACAAACACAAATCGTACAATGTAAAAACAAATGAATTAAAGCTCAGTGTGCTGCCGTCGCCGCTGCGCAGGTAAATGTGCCCTCAATTCACGCCAGAAGTCAACACGATGCTGTAGCAGCGCTGTCTCCATGCGCAGCAGGGGCGGCAACTGCTCCTCATCCGCATCCAATTTGGTGCCAAGCCGTGCGTATTCCACAGGGTACGAGGATGTAGGCAGCCAGGATGGTAAGTTGCTGGTGCCAATAACTGGATTCGGATCGCTAAAGAGAATATTTGCTCATAATTATTAATTTTATTTAGGCCGATAACAAAGGAAACGCTTACCCAGTGCGTGCAAAATTCACCCAGAGTCGCAGCATCAGTTCGCGTAGCTGCAGATCCTGACGCGTCGGCACTGCGCTAACAAACAGTTCCTGCCCGATGGGAAACAGATATTGAAGCTCTTCGGCATGACAGGCGCCGTAGAACTCGTTGCGTGCCCCCTTAAAGATCTCAGAGAAGCTGGCGGAACCTTTGTGATCGAACAGATAGACATAGGTGGGGGCAACGGACACCTGCTGCTCGTCCAGTCGCATACGCAGATACTCGTCGACGCCGGCTATAAACCAACCATCGGAGATGAGCTGAAAAGCAAACGAGATGCGCTTTCATCCTGGCCAGTAAGTGCTGCATACTACACTTACATCTGTTAGATTCTGATGATTTGACTTGTTGTAGTTGTGACCCGCCTTGAAATAGAAATTCTCGATGTGCTGTGTGATCTGCTGCTGCTCCTCGTTCTCGTGGTGGTCGTAGTTGAGCACTATGGGCAACAAGTTGGCGAAATGTCTCTTAAAATCGGCCATCAGGTCGGGCAAGTTGAGAAGCGCAGCCGTCTTAAGCAGTCCCTCCTCTGCGGTGACGCCCAACATCAACGGCAGCTGCAGACCATGTGGTGCGGGCGCATCACGTGGTCTCTCGGTGAGAAAAGCGCCCTCGTGGACAGGCTCAATAACAGGAGGAAAAGGTATCATGGGATCGAAGTCCCAGATCTGAAGAAGAGTAAGTATTAATGATGCAGGGATCTCTCTCTCTCTCTCTCTCTGACTCTTTCAGCTTTCTTTGACACTTACAAACATATCGTAGAGCGTGGCCACAATTTCTTCGGCGGGCCTGGTGCGCAAACAGCTTAACCTGCTTGCCCAATCCTCTCCAGCTGCATCACAGCCCACCAGCTCTGTTAACTTGGTAGCACGTTGTGCTGCCACGCCCTTGTGTGCTGGCTGCGCCCACGGATTGTAGTACGTGCCCGACTGTGCGATGCCACGATGCAGCAGACCGCGTGATTTCTCTGAGAGCATGTGATACGTAACGCTCGCACCGCCAGCGCTTTCACCGAATACCGTCACACTTTTTGGATCACCACCGAAGGCGGCGACATTGTCACGTACCCAGCGCAACACCTGCAGTTGATCCTTTAGGCCATTGTTGCCGGGACAATCGAGTGTCTCGGTGCTGAGGAAACCGAGTGGACCCAAACGGAAATTCGCCGAGACAAGGATTATGTCGTGATCGAGCAGAAAGTCTGGACCGTAGAAGCTGCTAATGCCCGAACCGCATTGCCAGCCACCGCCGTGGAACCATACCATGACAGGCAACGGTGACGTCTCTGGCACAGGATCAGGCGTATAGACATTCAGATACAGGCAATCCTCAGAGCCTTCGATGAGTGTGTCACGTCGAAACGGATCCCTCTGCATGCACATGGGTGCATCGCGCACGGCTAAGCGTTCGCCGTGCCAACCGGGCTGCTCAACGGGAGCGCGAAAGCGTAGCTCACCCAGCGGCGGCAGTGCATATGGTACGCCCTGAAATGCACGCATATGTCGTCCGCTGTGCGTGGTCCGATGGCGTCCGATTAGCCAGCCGCCATGTGGCAGCTGCACGTGTAATCCCTGCGAGGGTCGACCCTGCGCCAGCACCGGCAGCAGCAGCACCAGCAACGGAGCCAGCCAATCGATTGTCATTGTGTCTGATCGTGGAAACGAACTGATTTGGTCAACGCTTCGTCTTGCCGGTTTTAAGATTACAACGGTGCTCAAACAACATAATCGACGCGACTTGAGTCTCCGGACCGCGTCGGGACCGGGGTCGGCGGCACACTGGTTCCGACTGGTACAACAACTGCCAAAAAACTGTCGCAAGCTGTCAGCGATTAATCAGCACGCTGATAACGACGCTCGCTCGCAGCGCACTTTAAGCCAACATTTAGAACATTATTTAGACAAGACGTTCTCTTTCTGGTCAAGTAGTATATTATTCATGTTCATTCAATATTATTTATGTTGTTGACAGGTTTGGTTTCTTTTTTTTTCGGTTTCTCGTGTCAGTTTTGAGAAAAATTTGCGAGTGGTTTGAGATAAAATATGCGTATTCGGTTGCGAAAACTCTTTAGATTAATTATTTTTCTATGCATTTGTCAATTAATCTAATGGATTGTTGTTACTACTTAATACCAATACTTTGGGCTGCATATCAAGAATATTATATTTGAGTAATGGATTCTTAAGTTTTTACAAGGCTAACTTATTATTGTAAAATTGTATCTAATTGAAAATTTGTGAACAAATTTTATATAAGCTTGAAGTTGATTATAAATAAAAAATAAATATATATGTAAATTTGAAATGTACTCCAAATATTACAAATACTTCAAAAGCTCTAATTGATAAACAATCTAATTGAAAACTATGTTCGTTTTTTAAAACTATGTTAGCTTTTTGCCAATTATGTAATAGTTGAAGTAAGAATATCATTAACTTGATTTCTTAACATATGTATAGAATCTTTGTTTAATGTTTATTAATTTCTTTTTTTTTTTTAAATTTCTATACAAAAGAGAACTTTAAAATTTAAGATCTATGCGGTAACATAGCATTTCACTAGAATATTCATTAGCTACAACGTATAAGTGGTTCCTTTTGTATTATTCTACCAGGGTGCGTTGCTCGAGTTCCATTTCATGCTAAACATTACTTGTTTTTGATATTTGCATACTTGCACCACTGTGCCCGCTCGTTTACATACGAACAAGTCAATTTAGTATGTATGGATATTTATAACACACTTGTGCATTAGGCTTTGCTCGATGATGTTTTCATTTTATTGAGAATTTTGATTCGGATTTGTGTAAATTATTTATTGTTGATTTTTGCGTTTTTTTTATGATGCTTACGATTTTGTGATTTTATTTGGTTCCTAATTATGCATAATTTTGCACAATGGGCAAAAGTGAAGTGAAATCTGCAAAGTTTTTTGGTTTACAAAAGAAAGAAAGAAAGTGTAGATTGATTAGAGAATCCCAAACGATAGCGTCGAGGTAGTATAAGTGTAGATGTATATACATAAATATTATCTTATAATGAGGTGGTCAAGTAAATGTTTGTTATAAATTTGTGCAGAATTATTTAAGCTCGACTCAAAAGAATAATATCGTGCCAATTTTAAAATAAATCTGAAATACACATAAGGAAAGTTGCAAACAATAATCGTAATATATTGTAAATTAATTGCAGGCATTATTTTTTCCGAATTTTTGAGCAGCCGCTACCACTGTGCAATGTCTTTTTGAGCTGTTCGCAAAACCGTGTCGCATGACTGGCAAATTATTTTGTACATTACGCGAAGTGATCTCCGTCTCGTTTCCATTAATTGGCAGTACATGCCGAATTTTGACTCTTGACGTGTGAGTGCCAAGAATCTGGTAGAACACGGCATGGATAGACGCACTCAAGATGGTAATTCCACGTCGACGAACGACGCTTTTAGTTTTGGCCTTCGCTTTTAGCCCCCTTATTCGGAAATTGAGTTGTGAATTGCAATTTCAATTTAATTGCGCATTTTAGTTAATATCTTTTATGAGTTATGCGCTCGCCACAAATACTTCGGCAAGGCCTACAAATATCCAAAAAAAAGGAATAAACAAAAAAAAAAAAAAATAAATGAAAAGTTAAAATAAAAATTCGCTTTGTTTGGCTGCGAAACTTGAAAGTTGCCTCAACTGAGACCCCGTCGCAGAAAAAATGGGAACTCGAAAAATTAAGCACTGCTACTAAGCTTAAAATATATACAAAAGCTGCGCGACTAGAAGCGGAGTGTGCTAGACATGAAAATACCCTGTATATGCATAATGAGTTCTAGATTATTTTAAAGAATATATAATGAATAAATATTTCAGTTCCTGACTCTATTATTATACCAGATGCAAATGATAATGTTGAGTCTAACATTTTTAGTGATAATATTTAGTTATGGCTTTTAGTTACTAGTTCTGTTGTTGCATATTTCCAGGGTAGCATGAACTCTTGTATGGTTTCTTAACTTAGTTTAGTTGTTGCTCTGGTTTCGTTACTTGTTTCACTTGAAAATGAAAACGAATTAATACAAAAATGTACTATCAATTTAACAATCAGCCTGTATACCCTATGTGCTCGAAAACCTTCGCAGCTACAGGGTATAAAATACTGAAGCGCACTTAAAAAATGCCTTTGCATACCGAAAAATGCCGACGAGCTAATAAGCGCAGCGTCTGTGGCCTTTGAAGTTGACTTCTCTGCTGACAGGCGGGGGCCAAGGAGGGAGGAAAAGAGACTGAGAGAGAGAGGCAGAGAGGGGCAGAAAGAGAGCGCACTAGAGTGATTACTTTCATTTGAGCAGCGGTGGTTTTTTTTTTTTTAATAACTCACCTGCTTGGCATATTTGTGCCTTCTGCAAGTTCTAAACTAATATGCGACATCGACTCTGTCCGAAACTGTCTGTCTTCCATCTCCTATCTCCCATCTACACCCGCTACCATCGCACCAGACTCGCCCTGTGTGGCGACTTATGACAAATGTGGCATGTCTACTGGCCACAGATTTATTCAGTTACAACCGGTTTAATCCACTTGAGTGGCCATTTATCTGCTCGGACTGCTCGGGGAGTGGAGAAGAAGCTGCGCTGGCAGAAAGGGACTCAACAAATCTGACTAATGCATGGTACTACTATCATATAAAGGGAACTACATATAGGTTAACACGCTTTTTTAAATTACTTCTAGGGAAATTTTTAAAGGAAAAAAAGGCATTGCATAATAGTAAATATAAAGTCGAAGAAACTACACAACAAAAAGTACTACAATGGGAGAGATTGCATTGAGTGTGTTCTATCAGGCTTCCAAGTTTTCTGAGCTTTCTTTGAAATTTTGTAGAAAAACTAAAGACCTGCTCATACCTTCATATCCCATTTTACTCTACCGTAAACTTAAGTTTTTAGTTTTAATAAGTGAAAAAAAAAAACATTTCATTAACACAAACACTTATTTTTAAATTGAAAAACTTCAAAAGATATAGTAGCTTAAATTTTTAAAATTCATTCTATTACCCACTTCTATTTATTTTTCTTCAATTTCACTGAGCTCATTCAAATTTCACAGAAACAATAATAAAATTAGCTGCGCAAATATTGAATTAAAATTCGCAGAGAAAAAAATCGTAGGGTTTCGGTTGCGGCTTCCGTTTTTCGGGGTTCAGGTCAACGATATCTTTAAAGTGTTATTGCCGTTGTTGTGCCCCGATTTATTTACATATCTTTTGCTTAGATTATGCAGGCAGCATTTGCACTTTAAAAAGGGATACCGTACCGAACCGTAAGCGAACCCAAACCAACAAAAGCAAAAGCGCTGCAAAAGGGTTTTTGGCGGGGAAAACCCCGCAAAATGAAAATGATTTATTGAAGGTGAAATATTTATTGTTTTTTACACAAATTCTCGACTCGAAAAAAATTTCCAAAAAATCTACAAAAGGCCGCGTGGCCGCTGCCGCATCTTTTGAATTCTTCGGGGCCCCAGCGCGTCTTCTTACTCCGTTACAAGTGAAATAATTATTAACGAAAACAACAGGCCTGGCAGGCAGCTGCTTAGGAAAACTCATGCAGCGCCACCGCCCGGACTTCCCCGTACGCCCCTTTCAAGGTCTCCCGTATTTATTTATTCAGCATTTTGGGTCAATTCCTCCGGTTTCATTTAATTAAAAAGAAAAACGCGCCGCGCAGCGCACAATAAAAAAAATATTCACATGCATGTCTGTCCCCATCCCTTCCGATGACTCCCCGCTCTACGCCTCTGCTCCGCCAACTGCCTGACTTGGTCTGGGCGTATTTACTTAGGATCAGGTGGTGAGGCGGCCGTTTTACAGCTAAAAAAAAAAAAAAAAACAAAACAAAAATCCAGCGGAATCGGCGCAAACAATGCAAAGAAGCCAACAGTCTCCACCCCCCTGCCGACCCCGCCCGTCGTCTGTCTGTCCGCCGGCTTGGTGAAGCCGCAGCCGAAGCCAAATTTCAATTTCGCGGTTACTGCATATTTTCCCAGCCTTTTGCGCCCACGGAGTTATACCCTGTACACGGCTGGCTGCATGTGATGGGGTTGTTTTCTTTGAAGGCAAAGGATCTTATAGTATATCCTGGTCTAGTCAAAGTGTATATATGCTATATACATATTTTCTGCACAGTGATCAATAGTTGAGTCGATGTAGTTTTGTCTATCTGTTCGTCTACCTGCCTGCCGTCTGTATGAACGTCTATATCTCAGAGATCATAAGAGCTAGAGTCACCGAATTTGGCGACAGCACTCTGCATATATGTATGTATATTACAGTGTCTTAAAGTTGACTTAAAACAAAATTGCCACGCCCTCTTTTGCCTTTGTAAATCAAACAAATTCGAATTGCTGGCGTAGTTTCGTAGCTAGATTTTTGATTTTTGGTGTGTACATTAGTTAGTATCGGCTAACTTGAATTTTAATATTTTCTTGCAATTGATTAGTAAGCAGAACAGTTACTTTTCCATTTAAAATCCATTGCTTTATAGCGTCAAATGTAATCGCGTTTGGTAATCTTTACTTTCTTTTTTTAATATTTCTTCGGAATCTTTAGGCTTTGCTAATTCTTTTTAATAATAATAAACATTTTTAGCTATATTTTACGAATTCTTTTCTTTTCTCTTTTTTTTTTTTTTGTTTTCATAATTAGCTGTTTTTACGAAAACTTTTTATATTCTTTTTTTTTTAATTTTTCGTTACCTTAGCGAAATCATTCACTTTCTTTAGCATAATATTACGGGGTATCTCGTGTGTAGCCCATTCCCCTGCGTCTTGTGCAACGCTTATGACTTGTTTGGCTTTAGCGTTTTAAGGGCTGATGGGGTCAGGCAGGGGCGTAGAGGGGAGGGGTGAGAGACTGAGAAGGGGCAGAGACGAGCGCAGTGAAATTTAAAGGAAATGCGGCTAAGCAGAACTTTAAAACGCCCAAAAACGCAGCGGCTTAAGCGATAATTGGCCACTTGAAAATATGTCACAGCGTAGGCGGTCGACTGAGGCGAGGGGGCGTGGCAGCCAGGCAGGCCGGCAGGAGGCGGGAGGCAGTTGTTGTTGCGGATGTCGAATTTCGCATGTAAATTGCCAATGTCCGGAGCAGGCTTAGAGAGACGCAACGGCCTAAGCCGCAGCCAAAAGTTTTGCCCAATCGACGCGACGGACTGAGGCGGAGGTGACGCAACATGGACGTGGTCGGATAAGCGATACGCAACGGAAACGGCTGCTTGCCACAAATTGATATGCAGCAGCTGTTGCGTATGCCCGTGGAGGGGGCGGGGCTAGTAATAATAATAAAAATATCAGAGCCATCTATAATAGCAGTATCTATATATATCTCTCGCACGCTCTATCGCCATCTCACTCGCTGCAGTTGTCACACAAGAAGACAGGGGCGCAGGGGGCGTGGGCGGCTAGAGGAGTGCAGTGCGAGGGGTTGCTTGACGGAAAGGGGATTAGCTTGGCTGATTGGACACGATGTGATTAAGCCTGATGCCGCTGGCTGATGCGAGCACGTCGCGACACATCGTTGACAGCATGAGCTGAGCGACAGGCAGCGCAGCATAATGAGGGGGGGGGGGATTATAAGCGGTTGTGGGGGGAGTGGCAGTGTCGCATCAAAGCCAAAAATTAACCCATTACGCACACCATTAAGCGCAGCCTGCTCTGGCAAATGCAGCTAATTAGCTCTGGCAGCTGCCACACGCGCACACGAATACACACACACACATACACACTCATACACATACCCCCGCACACACACACACACTCTGATAGCTACTGTGTGTGTGTGTGTGTGCCTGGCTAAAAGCTGCTGTCAAACTTGGTTATGCAGCATCGAGTGCAGAGTGCACAAAGGCAAACAGACAGAACGACAAACACACACACACACACACACTCACTGACTCACACACCTATACACACACTACCCATACATATGTATTTTTCTGCAAACACCCTACACGCTCATATAGCTATATATCTTTAAGCATGAAACGATTTTTAAACCAATTCACACTAAAAACACTTCAATAAGAGCAACTGGTAAAAAAAGTGCAAGTACTTTTTTGTTGCATCCCTTTTGTACTTATTGTGCACGTGAGTTAGTACTAAAACACCGCAAAAAAATCTAGTGCAAAACTGCAGCCTGATGGGGATCTTACAAGCTTATAAAGCAAGTACAACCTTTTTGAAAAATGTTGTTTTGAAATCTTAATTAGTAAAAACGGTGCAAGTTATTTTTTAAGGCAACACTTTTGTACCAATTGTACCTGTGCGTTAGTACTAAAACACCGCAGTAGCGTTTTATACCACACTGTTGCCTGTTAGGAATCCGACAAGCCTAACAAAAACTTTTTGGAAAATTTTAAATAGATTTTAAATCAGTTTGTTGGTCAAATCACAAGGAGGAAAATTCAACTGCCATGGCAATCTGCAAGCGTAAGCTATGGGTCTGTATAGCCCATATATATTCTATATTCTTGCAGATAACTATGTAGATTGTATAGATATGCCACATGCACACATTAAAGTTGCCTGCAATTTGTGTTTATTTTTTCCACGCATCTTACGCCAAACAATCAGCGCAAACTTGGCTTTTGTCGGTGCAGGGGAGGAGGGGGTGGGGGGGGGTGCAGCTGGGCGCAGGAGGGGGTAGAACAGCCTGCTATGCCTGTGCATATAAATTTTGAATGGCCTTTTTTTTTTTAGCTGCGTGCCTCTTGGCCGAAGTCAAGTGCAGCGCACGTGGAGTGGGTGAAGGCTTGGCTCACGCATCGGCGCATCCCAATGCGCTCTCTTCGTATTTGCATCGACAACAATAACAACAAAATGAAGGCGGAAGCGAGGCAGTGGAAGGGCTGCGCCATATGGCTGACTGGCGGCCACGCCCTGTTGACTGCCCAACAAGGCGCTAAGCATCAAGTGCCACCAAATTGCCGCACAAGAAGGCACAGCCGCAAGAGTAGAGGGCAGCACGCCAAGGGGGATGCTTGCCAGCGGAGTGGGCGAGAATGGAGGCAAGTGGGCGTGGCAACAAATGTCAGTGCGTATTTGAAAAAATCGTTGTGAAAGTGATTGAAAAATAACTGAATTCTAACTGAATTTAGACTGAATTCTCGTGTAGAAAGCACTGAAGATTGCGCAGAAGATTTCGAAAAAAAACGTATAACTAAGGGAGGATTATCAGAGAAATTCCGAAGACAGCTAAGCTAAGGTACGACCCAATGTACAAGGTACTGTAAAGTTTTTCCCTAGAAACAGCATAGTAAAGTTAGAAAATAGTATAATTTAAGTACACATTCTTCTATTTGTTAATCTTCGAGCAGAAACTCTCTATGATCTGTAAAAATATCTTGCTCAAATCCCCATTTCAACCAACTTACTTGCAGTCCCGGGAATAACTCCCCATGAATAAACCCAAAACATAACTAGACAAGCCGCGCTGTAGTAGTTAATCGGATTGTTAAGGAAGTCGCAGTGTTCTCTGGATTTATGAAGCAATCCAGTATGTCTCTCTCTCTCGCTCTCGCTTACTCTTGTGCTCTCCCTTTCTTCGCATGTTGTCCAAATGGCGCGCTAAGCATGCCAACTGTCTTAAGTGCACAATGCTGCCAAAAGCGCGTCGCCTGCCTGCCCCCCGCGTCTTGGCCACGCACGGAAACAATGTGGTAACGGGGCGTGCGAATATTTTAACGCGACTGTGTGTGATTTTGATACCCAGCATGTATGGGTAGGGTATACGCGATTAGCTGGGTAGCTCAGTTTCGAAATCCTTCCAATGCGGCGGAAACATATTGACAGCTTTAACTGTCGGTTAACTTTCCTAACCAATTACCTATTATCAAGTTGTGGTTAACTAGGCTTGTTTGATTAAATTTAAGCTGTATTTTAACCTCTGGTTAGGGCTCATTTTGCTTAAGTTTCAATTATATGTGCGACAAATAATTTACCTTCTGCTAAACTTTCTTTAACTTATGGTTAACTTGTATTTTAACCTCTGGTTAGGTCTTCTTTAACTTAAGCTTCAAATATAATTAAATTACGGCAAAAAATTAAGCATCTGCTATGCTTTTTTTAACTTATGGTTAACCTGTATTTTAACCTCTGGTTAGGGCTCATTTAGCTTAAGTTGCAATTATATGTGCGACAAATAATTTACCTTCTGCTTAGCTTACTTTAACTTATGGTTAACTTGTATTTGAACCTCTGGTTAGGACTCCTTTAACTTTAGCTTCAATTATAGTTGCGACAAATAATTTAGCTTCAGCTTAGCTTACTTTAACTTGCGGTTAAGCTGGTTTTTAACCTCTGATTAGCGCTCATTTAACTTTAGCTATAATTATATTTGCGACAAATAATGTACTTGTATTTTAACTGCTGGTTAAGGCTCATCTGTCTTTAATTTAAATTAAAGTGACGATTCAAAAATGTTGCTGAGCTTAACATTAACGTTAACCTGTGGTTAACATAGACTTTTGACTCCTTATAGGTTATTACATATATGGAACATAATCTGCATGTTATCTTTAAGCTGTAGTTACTAGAATTGCTTATTTTTGCTGCATGTTATGCAGCAATCTACACTTTAACTTGTGGTTAAGCTAGACCATCACCCTGACAGCTGAAATTATTGCGGCTGTGGTTTATTTTTGTCATTTCCCAATCATAGGTCAAGCTTAACCAGCACTTTAGCCTGTGGTTAGCTACAGTTGCGACTGGTAAGGGTTTATAGCGCACTTTAACTGCCCGTTAAAGTATCAGATAAGACATTAGATTGGCCAATCAAGTGTGCTAAAGGGTATCTGGTCGGCGTACCGATCCCTACTGTTTATTTTTTTGCGTTGCTTTCGTTGTTTTTATTTTCGTTGCGAATCGCAGGGTGCGAATTTTGTCACTCCGTTAGCGTCAAGGCCATGAATACATCAGCGCGAAGATTATACTGCGAAGGGGGCGTGGCCAGAGCAGCGGGAGGAGGCGGAGGCGACAGGGAAGCAGTAGCAGTCGGTGTGAGCGCAGTGAAGGCGTTAAAGGCAGCCGGTATTCGGCTGTTTTGCGGACTGTTTTTGCCCTGTGCGTTGCCCCCGAAAATGTTTCACACCTAGACAAGTGTGTGTGTGCGGCAGTGTGTGTGTGTGTGTTTGTGGCAAGTGGCAAGTGGCAGTTGCCGCTGCTCGTTTGGCTGTCACTTTGGGCCCGTCGCGCTGCCTGTACTCGTTGAAATTCATTACGTAAAGCGGACACGGGCAGCGATGCCTCGACGTGTGGCACATGCAACATGGCAGCAGCAGCACAGACAAAGGCAGCGCCGCGTGACAAACGTAACGGAAGAAGCTGATGACGACGGCAGACAGCGCTGCCACGTTACGTTTGCCTGCCACAATGCGCGTAGCATTAGGGGGGCGGCAGGAGGGGGGGGCGTGGCAGTTATAGCCAGTTGACAGTGGCATGTCTAAATGTCGACGACAGGCCATTTTCTATAACTTATCTGATTTTAATTGCTTTAGACATGTGCGTGCACACGGCATTGTCTCGCTGTCTCACGCTCGCTCTCCCTCTCTCTCACTCTCTCACCTCTCTCTCCCTCTGCCCTTTTGCCGCAGCCTTTTTGTGGCGCTGTCAACTTGCTTTCACGTTCAGCGTTGCCACTTGGCAGACTTGGTTGATGACCCAGCCTGCCCCCAGCCTGCGCCCTGCCTGCCCCCTGCCTGCCCCCAGCCTGCCGCTGCCACTGCCACTGCCCAACCAGCGCACGTTCCACGCTTGTCCCATGTGTGTCTCTCGCTCTCTCCCTCACTCTCCCTCTCTCTCCCTCCCTCTCTCCCTCTCTCTCTCCTTCTCTGTGTGTGTGTGTTTATCTCGCCTGCTGCTGCGTCTTTTTATGAGCTTTGTCGGGCTTTGATGTTAATTACCCTGTAACAACGACGCTGCTGCCCTCCTCCGCGTCCTCCTCCTGCTCCGCCTCATCCTCCTCCTCCTCCTCCTCCTTCTCCTCCTCCTCCTCCTCCGGCTGCAGCCCACTGGCATCGCTTGCCGCTTGGTAAACAAAACAGCAGCCGCTGGCAGTTGCTCTCCCTCTCTCTCACACTCTCTGGCTCCTGCTCTGCTCTGCGCTGCTGCTGGCCGAGATTATCTCCAAGGACCTATAAATCCAGTCATTAAAGTCAAAGTCACAAGACGTTGCCGGCTTATCAGCGTCGGCAGCGCCGGCGTTGCCAGACTGTGCGACATAATAAAATTAAGCTGAAATATGTGGAAAGAGGAGGAGGAGGAGAGCAGGAGAGGAGCAGGGAGCAGGCGAAAGAGCAGATAGTGCAGGGCTTGTTGTGCTCTCTATATGGCGTCGAAGTAGGGGTTTAATTGGTAGTACCCTGTGGAGTTAGCTAGACTCCCCTTGGAGTGCAAGCTCTTTGTGGTAGACGCTATCTATATAGTCTATATATTCCTCAACTATACCAAGTCTAACTGTCTTAAAGCTTCCCTACAGTCTTTCCTATATCTCTTCTCAGTTCTTTATCTTTCCAATTCGTTTGCTCTCCATACAACTATCTACATATCTTCCTTTCTATTTAAGGCCAACTTACAGGGTATCTCAGCAGCGTGCTAAGCCCACTTAAACTCTCATCTTCTCTTTTTTTGCCTTCTCGTTGCGCTTTGTTCGCATTGCACACACGTAGTTGGCACTTTGCGGTGTTGTTGTCTGCGCGAGTGTTGCCAGATGGTTTGCAGCGTGCGTCTGTGTGTGTGTGCCTGTGTGTGTGTGTGCGTGTGTGTGTGGTACTTATTCCCAGCACCATCCTAAACTCCTCTGCGTTGCGATGCGTGCAAACATATGCAAAGAATTTGCTTAGTTGCTGCGTCTGATTAAAGTCGTAATTTAGTAAGGGTATTCCCTTGGATTTTTTTTAAGGTTAGCATAGTTTTATAACTAACTGTAGAGTATGTATACCATATATACTATATATATGCCATATCTATGCTTGTTCAGTAGCATAACTGAGCATATGCCGAGTCCTCAATTTGTTTTGCTTTTTCTTTCTTTAAGAAAACGCAATACATTGGGTTTCTGGAGATTTTATATAGGAAATATAATAATATAATTTACCTGCATGTTATTTGATACTATAGGTATAACTACTGCATAAAAACATAATAAAATATACAGGTTATGCCAGTTAAACTGATTGTTTTCAGATTACTCAAATTCTATTTATTTTCTATTTATACAGAAATGTGCATATATATAGTATATATTCTTGTACCATCGGTTTTTCATAGTGTTTGCTGACCATCTCTCCATTTTCTCTATCTTTATCTCTCACTCGTTCTGCCCCTTTCTTCCGCTGCCCCTCGTACCATTTCGTTTGCGCAATCAGTGCCATCATCTCGTTTCGGCCTCGATAAATAAATCAACTGCAAATAAGGTTGTCAGCATAAGACACCAAGGAAAACGATGAAGTTAATACAAGTCCGATATTCGACCTTACTGCTCTTGTGGCTCGTCTTCATCTGCTTCTTCTCCTCTTCGTTTTCTTCTACTTTTGCTTGGCACTTTGATTGCTGATCTCGGGCACTTCGATTATGTCAGTTACAATCGCCGCCTTAAGCCAAATTTGTTGAAGGGCAAACGAGGCCAATTGGCAGCTGCAGGGTGTGGCAGAGAGAGAGAGAGTGGGAGAGGGAGAGGGTAGGCGTGTGGAAGTGGACACAAAGCACTCATACACACACTGCTACACCCGCTTCGGGAATCCACTTAGCCCACAGGGCGACCCGCCAATATCCGAACGGACTCTATTAAAAATGCTTCGAAATGCGCTTAACATGCGAATGTGTTGCAAATAAATCTCCATATGTGAGTTGACAGCGCTACACTGCGCCCCTCTCCTCCTCTCCCCTCTTCTCTCTATCGCTTTCTCTTAGACCCTGCGGTATTTGGCCGCCTGCAGTGTTGCGCTATTTACATTTTTAGCTTGAAAGGAGCAAAGTGAGTGCGCAGAGTTTTGATTTTATTTTAGTTTATTTTTGCTAACATATGTGAATTTTTGTTAGAAATTCTTGCATTTTAAAAGGGGTACTCACTGTAGTTATTTTTTTTTGCATTTTACGCTAGCCTAAAACAGCTAATTATATAGAAAAAACAACTAAAATTATAGCTTGGCAGATAGTTAATAATATTAATATTTAATATTTAGCTTAAGAAATCATAAAAAGTTTATTTAAGTTTCTTTTTTATACAATTTTATTTGTTCCATTTGGTTTATTTTGGGCAAGTTTCCACTCTAAAAGCTAGCCATTAAATAGCCAAACAATTGCCTAATAATTCGTAAAATTACCATACAAATATCTTATATTTCTGCACATCTTTTGCTGCAGCATTTTCTACCCGTAAAAGTGTTGGTAAATCTGTGCGAAAATGTAGCTTTATAGTATGGAAAATGAGCGCTAAAAAATGCCATAAAATGGCTAAAAGGGCCGGCACTTTTCTACATACTTTTTTTTGCCGACAGATTTGCGCTGTAGAGTTGCTGCTGCTGCTGCTGTTCGCTTCAAAGCCATAAATAACTCATGTGCCGTTTGCTTATTTCGACTGCTGTCGATAGTTATCGGCAGAGTAGAGTGAGCCAAGGGGGTGGGAGGGGGTGGGTTAGAGCTGGGAGCACCCTTGCTTGGTCAGCAGCTGCCACAAGTCACAAGACGCGGCTGAAGTTGCTTGGCTTTAGTTTTTCTTCATATTGAACTTAAAAAGAGAACAAAAAAAAAAAATGCCGCATGACTTTAATAAGGCGGAGGGGGGAGCAGGAGCCGGAGGAAGGAAGTAGACAGCGAGTTGTGATTTGCACTAATTTGGCCCATGTTGCCTGTCAAATTGGGATGCCATGTGTGGGTGTCATTAATGTCAGCACTGCCCTTCCCGGCCCCTCCCGGAACGACGCCCATCAATTGTGCCAGAGACAAAGGCGACACAAAAAGACACTAAAGTGCGTGTGTGTGTGCGCGCGTGTGTGTGAGTCACTCAGACAGTTGCAGACAGAGAGACGACTCATTAATGCCACTCATCAAAACTATAACTAATGCCAGGGGCGGAGAATGCTGTAGGGGTAGGGGTAGGGTAAGTGGCAGGGGCGATGAATATTCTGACACTATAAATAAGCATGCTGTAAGTGCAAGCGGGATAGCTAGAGACAGGCAGGCAGACAGACAGACAGACAGACAGACTGGCGTGTGCGACACTTGGCTGACAGGCTGTCGCGGCTGCCTGTCGATGCCTGTCGTCCTGCCCTGCCTCCCGCCCCACTTCTGTTCCCGTCCTGTCCTGTTCTGCCCTCGGCTCGTTTGTCCTTTTGCGCCTTTCTGCGCGTAAATTGCTGCTAATTTTGTTTATCGCAGGACAATTATCCAAGTGAACGAGCTGACAAATGAGCCGGGCTCACACACACAAACACACACACTCACTCGCACACTTACACCCACTCACACATGTGTGTGCTGCGTATATGTTTCTCCCTCTCTTGCTGCCTGCGAAATGTCCCTTGCGTATTTTTATTGCCTACTTTTAAGCGCAGCCAAGAGCGCGCGTTGCCAATTGTTCTAAAGAAGCCGTTGCTCACTCTAGAGCGTAACTTTTCACTCTCCAAAATGATTGCCAACTGTCCTGCTCGCGTTCTCTGCTTTTCGCCTGCTGCCTGAAAGTATGCAGCAGTTTTAAAGCGATTTGAATACCAATGCGCCTCGACCAAAACACGTTCGCATCTTTATCCAATTATGAATTTTTGTCATTACATGTTCGTGGGCGCCAGCCATGGCAATCCCAGTGATACCTACACCCCGCCCCCTCCCACACCTCGCCCGGCCGCCATCCCTGCCCGGCTGTGCGACGAAAAAGCGAACGCAAAAATCTCATTATGATTTCATTTCGTTCAAATGAAGCGCTCGTGCTGGGGCACTCAGCCCGCTACCGTCCGGCTGTCCGGCTGTCCGGCGCGGAGTGTGCGAGGGTTGAGGGCAGGGGGGTGTGGTAGTTTAGAGGGTGTTGTGTGTCGCATGTGTTGCCAGGCGTTTGCTGTTGTTGTTGTTGCTGCAATTGGCGCTGCTGCAGCAAAAAAGCCAACAACTTGACTTTGTCTCCTGCTACTTCGCCGCCTTCTCCTCCTCCTCCTCCTCCTGCTTCTCCATCGACTGCTGCTGCTGCTCTCCCGCTGCTGTCGCATCGTTATCCCAGCTTGTGCTCGGGCTGTCCCGTTATCCTCAGCTCCTCCGACTCGACTCGACTGGACTGGACTCGACTCCCCGTGCGCTGCCGTGGACAACGGATAAGGCGATAAATTTATTTTAAAATAAAATTTACTTTCCCACTGCTGCGGCAATGGCGATGCAATACCCCGTACTCAGCTGCGGGTATTTGCAGTCTAATAAATAAAAAAATACTCATCATTATTTAAGATACTTGTAAGTACTAAAAACAACTTGCAGGTGTGTAAAATACTCAAAGCAGTGTAAAACACTTACAATATTTACTTGGTTTTTATTATTTTTGATTTTTAAGCATTTTTAGTATTTTTTTGTGGTATTTTTATTTATTTCACAATTTTTTTAGATCAAAATTCTGGAGAAAAATTCGAACAGGTCTTATATATACACCATTATTTTCAAATAACTTTTTATTTTTCAATTTGGGCAAATTCGTTTGGCATTTTTGTCTTTTTTGTAGGTTTTTTACCTTGCAGGGTATCTCGCGGGCGACTCTTATGGCAGCAGCTGAGCAGAGCCTCGCCTTCTTCTTTTTTTCTATATTTTCTTTCTTATTATTGTTGTTGCTGTTTAATTTTGTTTGCTTTGCGCTGCGTGGTCGCCCTGTCCGGCCCCAGCCCCGGCTCCGGCCCGGACCGCCTTGCTGGAGTTTCTCTTTAAATATGTATTTTTTTTTTCCTACTTATTGCTGTTGTTGTTGTACCTTCTGCTTACCTTAACGGCAAAAAAATGTGCTGTTGCTTTTGTTATTATTATTGCCGTTGTTGTTGTTGTTGCTGTTGTTGCTGCCTTGTTGCCGTTGTCCTGTCGTATTTAAATTAAAATGTTATTTATGTCAGCTGTTTGATTTCTTAACTTGCCGCCGTATGCCACACACCAACTGCCCCGCCCCAAAGGCCACCTGGCAGTGTCTACACGCCCCCTTATCTACCCTGCGGCACATTATTTTTCTCTCATTTTTCTTCCTCTTTTTTTTCATTTTTTTCTGTTGCCTTTTGTATTTGAAAATCGCCAGCAAGCAGCATAAGCAGCTTAGTTAGTGTTAAACGGCTGGTACTGATGCGTAAGGTCACAGGCGCCCGGGGGCAACTGCAGCGGCAGGGGAGTGGCAGCAGCAGGAGGCGTGTGAGTGGGAGTGAGAGAATGGTTGGACAAGTTTATGTGGGTCGTTGCCGAAGCACTGCAACGCATTCGCGTAGATGCTGCAAAAGTTGCAACTCATTTCCTTGAAATATGCAAGCAGCGTTTCCTCAGAGAGCGAGAGAGAGAGAGAGAGAGCGGGGGAGTGGAAGAGCGAGTGCGGCCTAAGACACAGGTGTGTCTGTGTGCGTGTGTGTGCGTCACTGCCTAAGTAGAGCAACTTGTGACAAAGTGCCAAGTGAGTTGGCATAACGTTTAAGCACAGCTGCAGTCGCACGGAAGCCTTTGTTTTAGGTTTTTCCTTAATTTTCGTAAAGCTTAATGTTTTTTCTTTTAGTGTATAACAGTTAAACAACTTTAGTGCCTAGCTAAAATAAGTACTTAATCAACTCTCAAGCATTTCTTTCCGTAATTCGCAACAATTTCTATTGTTAAAAAAGCATTGCCTGCTTTTGAGCGCAGCGCGAAATACACGCGCGTGCATTCGTGCTGCGCGTTGCCAATCGAAATGCAGAAACATTTATTTATTTATTGCCTACATTTAAGCTGCGCCTTAAAACTCGCTTTCCAGGCTGAACTAGCTAGTCTAATACTACAAAAAATTACTCTATACTCAGCACAAATTGTATTTATTTTCGATTTGCTACATTTCATAAAGAAATTAGCTAAAGTATTTAAAATAAAAGCTGAGAGAAACCAGCAGCAATTTGCACAAAGCTAAAGACAATAAAAAATAAAAAAAAAACCTTGCATAATGCCAGAGATCTGCGGCGAGTATGTGTGTGCGTGTGCGTGCGTGTGTGTGAGTTGCTCAACTTTTCAGGCATGTGAGTGTGTGTCACATCTCTGAACATGCTCTCGATGCTTTTATTGCTCGCTGCTTCAACAATTTTGCCAGCATTTTGTTTTATTTTCTTGTTGTCTCTCATTTGCTGCTGTTGTTGTTGTTGCTTCATTTGTTGTCTTCCTCTTGAGAGGCTTTTGTTGATTTCTGGCTGACTGGGCCTCAGCTCAGTCTCAGTCTCAGCCTCAGCCTCAGTTCAGCTCAGCCATTTCCCATTGCTTTTCTCATTTCTTCTTTATTTTTTGTCGTGTTTTCTTTTTTTGCTTTTTTATTTTTATTTTTCGCAGCCATTGTCACTGTGTGCCTGTGTGTGTGGGAGTGAGCGTGCCGACTCTGACTTGCTTCTGATTGGACACATCACACACACGTACACACACACACTCACACACACACATGCGACACACAACACAAACACAAACACACATGCACTCAGCAAGCACATGGCCATTCCGTAGGCTCCACCCACCGCATTGAGAGATTCGGTCGCTTTATGTACACACACACACACACTCACACACTTAAGCAACGTGACACATAAGCATCCCCTCTCCCTACGCCCCTCCTGCGCTGCCTGCCACTGCCCTCTGCCTGCTGCCTGCCTCGCTGCCTGCTCCTCAGCCTGTAGCCTACACAATGGTCATATGTGTGTGTGTGAGGGAGAGAGGTAGGTAGGTGGGTAGTTTGGTGGGTGGGCAGGGGGGTGCGACTGAATGTGGGCGTGTGTTTGGTTAGGGGGCGCACCAATAGAACAGATAAATCGATTCCATTTTGGCTTTCAGCTTTTTCAGCTGCTGCTGTCTCTCTTTTTCCCCCCGTTGTTGCCGCTCTCTCGCTCTCGCACTCTCTCTCTCTCTCCCTCTCTGTCTCTCTCTGTTGTTGTTGCCACAATTTAAGCTGCAAAAATTGTTGTCTGTTGCATAAGTTTCGGCGCTGTGTGTGTGTGTGTGTGTTGGCCAAAACGTTTTTGCCATTCGAATGATTTGGCAACTGCAGCCGGCGTTGCCTGCGCGCTCCGCCTCCCCTCCCCCCCGTTTCGTCATTTAATCCTTAGCCCCTGCTGCCTTCCTTACACCCCCCCCCATCCATCCCACCCACCCCACACACTCTCAAAACTTCTCGCAGCACTAATTTAGCATTCCGTAGCCAGAGTCAAGTGAAGCACAAACACGAAGGAAGCGAAGGCTTAATGCGATCAGCAGCGGCCTCATATGAGTGCACTGAGAGAAATAACGGCGTGGGAGGCGCATAGACTTTTACGGAACTAAGGAAAGCCAAATATGCAATACACTTCAAAAAAAGCCCGTGGCAGCGGGCTGCCAATTGCAGGCAAGCTCGCTCGCTCGCTCACAATTCGTGCAGGTTTTTTCTCTCAGTGCAGCTTAGGCCATATCGCAAGGCAGCTGGAGCCGATAATACCGGGCGAGAAAAGTTCTAAAGAGCACGGAAATGATTTCATTACCAGACACGTTCGACGACGCCGCATCACGTGAGCGGGCAGGCACAAAGGAGGGGGAGGGGTGTGGCACGCAGGGGCAGCTGTAAAGTGTGTGCACCCAGAAGCTGCTGCTGCTGCTGCTGCTCAGCGTGTCACGTACAACGCTGCCCGCTCGCACGAAGCGTTTTTATTAAGCTGCCCGCACAGAGTGTGCGGGTGGGGGGGAGGGTAGGGCAGACAGAGGGGTCAGGGGTGCAAGGTAGCAGCATTGATTACCAATTCAGCGGTCATCTAATCACAACGAACGTGCCGCACGGCAGAGAGTGGGGGGGGGGGAGGCAAAGGTGTGTGGGCCTTAGCTGGAGAAATCCGTCAGCTAATTAAAACGCACTAAATCAGGCATGTGCTAAGTCTGTGCTGCTCGCTCCCGCTGCAGCTCTCTCTCTCTCTCTCTGTCTCTCTCTACTGGCAAAATCCCTTTGACACACTCTGTCTGCCTGCCTGCCTCTCTCTCTCTCTCCTCCCATTTCAGGCAGCGCAATTTATGAACCATAATTTCTATAAGCTAAGCCCCCTCACTCACGCTTACCCCTACGCCCCTGCTTGCTTTCGCGTCGCAACGCGCCGCGCCGCGCCAAGGCTAAGCGACAAATGCGGCGGCAATTTAGTTAATTGCCTGCAATTATCCTAATGAGCGCCTTGCCTGCGCCCCCCCTAGTCGCTCTGCCTGCTACGCCCCTGCACTAATTGTTGTTGCCATACCATGTCGCCAGCCACGCTTGTCGCAAGACATATAAATATGTATCTTGACGGGGGGCGGGGCCCACACTAACTGTATTTATGATCCAACACAGTCGCCTTCTGCCAACGATTCTGATTTATCTGGCGCATTATCTATCTGCCCAATTTGTGTTTATCTATAGCGATATTTGTTTCATTAATGTTGCTTGTTCTGGAAATTTGACATTATCCCTAGGTATAATTCAGTATATCTACAGCTTTCTGAGCTGTATCATTTCTGGGTTCACTTCAGCTACAGTTTTAGCTTTTTTATTGGCCCTAAATCAAGCCACATCTGTCTACCTACGCGATTTTAGCTTGCGCGTGCCATAAGTTTCCCACACTGCGCTTAGACCTCTGCTTCTTCTTTCACACTAGTCTCCATTTTGTAGCACATACGCTGCAGCTTTCAAGGCGCTTCTAGAGTTGCCAAAGCGCTTCAAACTGATGTTGTTTATAAGTTTTTCGATCTAAGCTCGTCGCGCGCAGGCCAAGTGAATCGATGCGGCGACGACGTTAGGCAATCATAATATTCGAGTGTAATTATGGCTAACCACGCCCCCGCCCCTAAAGCCGTTGTAGCTGTAGACAACCCCCAAAGCACCCCCCCTCCCAGGCAGCTGGCAATAGTTTCCAATCGAAGTTGAAAGTTGCGCGGTGAATGCAATTTAGGCAAATTTGATGATGTCTGTGGGACACACGCACACATGCTGTGTGTGTGTGTGTGTGCGGCTTGTGGCATGTGGCAAGTGACATGTGGCTTGCCGTTAGTCAAGTCGCTGTCACTGTCTCGTGTCTTGAGCTCTTCCGGCCCAAATGACATGCCATTTAATGTTAAACTTTAATGTTTTCTTGTAAGTGAAGTCATAATTTTGTCATGGGCGCCCAACGGAGCCCCGCCGAAAGTGGAGCAGCAGCACAGGTGGCATTATTTACGCACTCCCACGGAAATAGTCTGCCCCATCCCACTTCACCCCTGTCTATGCTGGCACTGCCGCCTCGACGCCTCTGCTGTTGTTATTTATAAGGCAGCGCTGGGCTGGAACGGTAACGACCTCATGAAATAATGCGCCAAGTGTTTTATGCCATAATATTTATATGCCTCCCCCTCACCCTCCCCCTACCCCTCCCGCTCGCCGCCACACGCCCGCCTGTGCTGCCTGCTGCGGCGTCTGCGTTCATTATGGAAATCGCATCGCGGATTTGCCAAATGTTTGCGCGATCATTTGTCATCCTTTTTTAGCGGCTGCTTTTCTACGACTTTTCACACAGTTTTACCCGCTACGCCCCGCTCCGAGCGCCCGCACACTCAACCAAATTATTGAAAAATTTTTTGGAGCCACATAAATGATATATGAGCAGGCACGAGCGAGAGTGAGAGAGAGGGGCAGAGACAGGCCGACGGCAATCTCAGACGGCTGAGCTTGTAGCAGCACTTAGGGGAAACTTAGGGGGGGCGCAGGCGGCGGCGGAAGCTGTCACACACACACTCCCTGCCCACACACGCACACATTTGTTTTATGGCCAAGCCGCGACACTTGGGCCAACACTTGACGAGCATCTGGAGATGGATACGAGCAGAGCAAGCGACGAGCTGCAATCGCTTGATTGATCGATCTATCGCACTGGGATTTCAGCGGCAGACAAAGCCAGCAAGGGAGAGAGTGCGAGAGAGAGAGAGGAAGGCAGCTAGAGCTTAAGACAGGTGGACTTTACTGCAAATAAAGTGCAAATTCCTTTGTTTTAGCTGTTTGCGCTGAGGGACATCGTTGCGCAACTTGTTGGTAAATTCAATTTCAGCAAATTGCTGAGAAATTTTGCAGACTCAACGCATATATCAGCGGCATAACTTATGCAGCTTCTACGCACCTCTTTTGTACCCTTTTACGCTTTCTGCTTATAGAACAAACTTTCTGCATTTACATTAAAGTGCAGATCTCTGCAGGTACCGTTGCTGGACTCTTTAAATTTGGTCCAGCCACTCTCCAAGCCTACCCGCAGCTTAGGCAGTTTTCAAATTTTTGCCACGCCCCTTGTCGCCTGCGAAACGAGCACGATTAAAGCTTAAAGTGCTGTGCGCGCACAAGCCTAAAATACAATTTGCCTTTGCCTTTAAAGCACATTTTTTATGTAGAAATAAACAACTTTAACTTACAACTTTAAAGCGAGTGTTATTGGCCGGCAAATACCCCCTCGCCCCTCGCCCCACTGCACTCTCTCTCACTCTCTCTGCAACTTGCTGGCGATCTTTAAGATACTTCTGCGTAGTGCGTTGTGCCAACTAAACTGAAGGTTACGCAACTTTTCGCTCATTAAAACACAAAAAAAAATGAAAAAAAAAAATCACAGGCAGTAAAGGGTTAAAGTCGCCGCTGCTGCTGCTGCTGTTGTTGTTGTTGTTCGCATAGCTCTTTGGGGCCGGCTGCAAAGTTTGTTTCGAGACAAAGTTTCGTTCGTCTCGCCAAACAGTCTCTCTGTATATCCCTTCCCCTCCGCTCGGCCGCCCCTGGCCACGCCTCTGCTGGCTTGAAAACAGCTGTTGATCAGCTGATGCGGCCGACTGCGCCAGAAGTTGCCTCGTTTGCCCAGTTTTTGTGGAGCGTGCGAGAGGGAGAGAGAGCGAGAGAGAGAGTGAGAAAACTGGCTTCCATATTATTTTATAGGCCGTTCCGTCGCCAAAGTTGCCAACAACAACAACAACAAGAGGAACAACAAGAACAAGAACAAGAAGAAGAGCAAGAAGAAGTAACAACAACAAACAAACAACAACAAACTTTTGACAATACCTAATTGCAAACTTTTTGATATCGCGAGTGGGCGTGGCACTGATGCTGCACGCTTTAAAGAGTTGCGTGCTTGGCCTATTTTTTTCCCAGCTCTCCCTCTCTCTCTCTCTCTCGCTTTGGCTTAGACGCAGCAACAGTAACAACAGCAACAGCTAGGAATGATAACATTTAGTGCGTCGCAAAAGTTTGCAACACTTTTTTGTTTTTTTTTTTTTATTTTCGCTTTTTGCTTTTTGTTTTTTGAAACTTCACGACGGCGGCTTTTATAGACCTCAGAAGTTTTCTGTTTGTGTTTTTGAAAAGTTCCTCAATTCACTGGTTCCGGGTCGGAGCAAGTCTAGAGGGGGTGAAGTAAACTTTTCGGGAAGTGCGTGTGCAAAGTTTTTCAAATAGGAAAAATCAATAAAGTCGTCGACATTTCGAGCGCGAAAAGTGCGTGCAGTATTGTATTGTGTGAGGCCAGCGCAGTGCAACGATTTAGTATACCATTTCATGCAGTTTTTTCCTTTCCGGGGGGGCGTGGCAATAGTTTGGGTAGACACTAGGCTGCGTGGGCTGTGCATGCGTGTTCTGGCCAAATTTGAGTACTGTAGCTGCCCGCGTTCCAGAGATCTGCAGATTAATGTACTTGGAAAATAGTATATTTCTTCAATGTTCACTCTATAGCGCTATCAGGCTTGCTGCTAACTATGCTAGAGTTTTTTAAGCACATGTAGCTACCTTTGCTAATTTTCAAGCAATTTTCTAGCCTTTTTTTTGCGTTTTTATTTATTTTTATTTATTATAATTCGAAAAAGAATTGTTATAATTATTAAAAAAGACTTGCAACATCGTAGCAAAACTGAACTTTTCTCAATATCTATGCTAGAGTTTTTTTTAACACTTTTAGCAACCTTTTTTTTTAAATTTTTCTAGCAATTTTCTAGCTTGTTTAGCTTGTTTAGTTCGAAAATTGCTCAGAGCTGAACTCACTTCGATACTTTTCTTAAGTGTTGCAAAGCTGTTGAAACTGCTACTTGAAGTTGGCTGCGCCTGGCACAAATTTAACGGGAAAAGGGCAGCAAAGGAAAAAGATTATATTTTAAATTACTTTGCTTAACCCATTTCCCCCTCAACTTCTGCTCAGCTGCTGCTCTAACTAGGTTTTTCGCTAATTACTAAAAAATGTTTGAAACCTTAACCCTTTACTAGCCACTTAATGGCTTACTTGGAGCTCGCACTTACCTGAACTTTCCTCGCGTTGAGTTCAAAGTTCACTGTTCGACCCACACACACACACACACACACACGCACGCACGCACAGTGGGCCAATATTTTGTATAAATTTGTTGTTTAAAACTGGCATAAGTTTAATTTTTTGCAGCGGCAGGAGCGGGAGCGGGGGCCGCCGTTACCAACTTTGGCTCAAAGTTCTCTTGCCATCTCTGTCGGCATTCGGCTGCGCCCTACAGCCGTCTCGCTCGCACTCTGCCTGAGTAAGTTACTTAGTAAGTTGTTGTGTGGTCGGTCATAGCGTGGGCGGGTTAGGGGGGATGAGGGCAGGCTCGAGGGGGTCTGCGTGGCACGTTTAGTTTGGCCGTACGCAAAGTTCGCTTTCGCAGTTACTTTTCGTCTTCTTCTCGAGCTTTTCAGCCATTTTCATTCATTTTCAGTGTCAAGGTCGTCGGGAAGTTTTCTTTCTGGTTCGTCTTCCTCTTGTTCTTCAGCTTGGGGTACTGCTTCGCGTCTTGGAGTTCGCTTAATGAGCGCTACAGTAAAAAACAAGTGGAAGAACAACAAGAACAACAACAATAAAAGTTGTTGCCAGATTCACGAAAGTTGGCAACGCGTTTCGATCGCAGCAAATGCCGCTAGAGAGTGAGAGAGGGTGCTAGCCCGCTTGGGTTAGGGTGCCAGTGCGGCTAGCTGTTGCACTGCCTTTTTTTTATTGTTTGCAGTAGGCTGCCATCATCTAGCTTGGCTTAGGTCTAGCAGAGCTGGCTAACTTCCTGCTCCTGCAGCCCCAGCCCTACCCTACTCTTTATGCCACTTGGCCGCCGTCCAGTGGACACATTTTGTTTTCTTTTCGTTGCCTCAACAAGTTGAAGCTGGCGCAACAAGGAGAACAAAGTGCGGGGACATAATCAAGAGGAGATTATGTAATTAGTCTGCAGCTGATTGATGAGTCCTGGCAGCGCTCCATCTCCGTTCGCTTTCAGCCGGCGACTGGGGCAATCAGGCAGGCAGGCAGGCAGGCGGGCGGGCCTGTGATAAAATTTAAATATCTCCACAAAGGCGTCGCACCCACCCCCCAGCCCCACCTCCCACCATCCGGCTTGGCCGCCTGCCAGCGTTCATTTTGCGGACGGTAAACAAACAAATAAAAACAAGATTTTCCCCCCTAGCAGCGCCAGCCGAGTAGCTCATCAGCAGCATCCCACCCGGACCCGGGGGGGAGGAGGGAGGCACAGGGATTGGCCGGCTCATCCACTTGTCTGTAGAATGTCACAAAAGGCAGACGGTCGGGCTGGCGTAGCTGGAGCCGTGCTTTGTCCGGTAAACTTTATTAAGGATATGCAAATATCCTTAATTCGAAAATGATTTTTAATAGGATCGAATGGAATTAGTTTATTACTTTTAATGAATTTTTTATGTCGCCGCCAGAGCCGCAGTACGAGCTTTTGTTGTGCTGAATATAATGCAGAATGGGTGGGCGAGAGGCGGACGAAGAGAGAGAGAGAGAATGGAGAGTGAAGCAGAGGCAGCTGAAAAGCCAATCACGTGGTTAAGCCAAGGCGGCCGTGTCCAAGCAAGACTAATGGTCGTCTCAGCTTACACACTCACACACACACACACACTCACTCACACCCACATGCATAGTACTCTCGTACACTCACACACACACATATAACACTCTCACACCCATTGCAGCTCCTTCTTCTCCTCCTCCTTCCCTTGGCCTGCGACTAATTTGCTTGCAGATGATTTATTGATTTAAAGCCACCGCCTCTGCCTTCGACCACGCCCCCGTGTGTGGGTCCGGCCCTTGCATTGTTTATTTTGATTTTATTTTCTTTATTTTTTTTTTTTTTTTTTTGTTTTTCTGTGTGCTTCTTGCGCGGCTAATTGACTTTTTTTTCATTCCACCCAAAAGAGTTTTTTTTACCACATCTCTTCTACTTCCTCTACTTCGTACTTCCTTTCGCTTCTGCCGCCACTTCGTTTTTCTCTTTTATGTATTTTTGGGTGCTCTTCAAGTGCGGTAATTAAAAATTGTCGTAAATCAGCATCGACGAGCGTATCGAGCCAACTGGGGCGCCCACGTTGGGCGCCCGCGCGCGCACTTTAAAGTGAAAATCAGTTTATCATTAGCTTGGGTTTGTCTTTAAGAGGCAGATTAGAAGATTGGATGGATTTTTGGGGTGGTAGGTAGGTACTAGTGGGATTTGGTAGTGTTGAGACGGATGGGAATAGGGAGTAGGTGCTCGCAGTGGATAGAGGGTTCTGTAATAGATAATGTATCCGAATTTTACGAGCTCTTCGAATATGCTTAGGTTGTCTCTACATTAGTGGACGAAAGGCATGGCGAAGGTAATGGGTAAAGGTATTGGGAAGAAGGTAGTGCGTAGAGTTTAGCAGCTAGGAGAGGCCATGGGTTTTGGGGCATGATTATACTTTTATTCCATCGAAACCTACAGAAATGCTTTAATAAGCTCGGCTCTAGAGATTTTCATTGTGGAAAAGCTGGGAAAAACACAGCAGTTGCTCCACTACGAGCTCTTCGAATATGCTTAGGTTGTCTCTACATTAGTGGACGAAAGGTATGGCGAAGGTAGTGGGTAAAGGTATTGGGAAGAAGGTAGTGCGTAGAGTTTAGCAGCTAGGAGAGGCCATGGGTTTTGGGGCATGATTATACTTTTATTCCATCGAAACCTACAGAAATGCTTTAATAAGCTCGGCTCTAGAGATTTTCATTGTGGAAAAGCTGGGAAAAACACAGCAGTTGCTCCACTACGAGCTCTTCGAATATGCTTAGGTTGTCTCTACATTAGTGGACGAAAGGTATGGCGAAGGTAGTGGGTAAAGGTATTGGGAAGAAGGTAGTGCGTAGAGTTTAGCAGCTAGGACAGGCCATGGGTTTTGGGGCATGATTCGACTTTTATTCCATCGAAACCTACAAAAATGCTTTAATAAGCTCGGCTCGAGAGATTTTCATTGTGGAAAAGCTGGGAAAAACACAGCAGTTGCTCCACAGAATCGCGACATGCGACAAATTGCGAAATGCTAGTGAAAATGCTTGCCGGATAAATACATATTTCGGGAAAGGGAGACGGGCGGGAGGTCTACTGCAGCATTTTGTTGATTTACCAAAATTCATTTGAAGAGAAATTAGAAATTTTATTATGCTCGACCAAAGCCAACGAAATTTGTCAGCAGCGGGCAGGAAACGGGATGGAGTCGAACGATGAGGACGACAATGTAACCAGCTTGGTTTTTGGCCACTAAGCGTACTCCTTGTTGTTGTTGTTGCTGCTGTCCGCAAAACCCAAACACGTATTTTCAATTATTTCCGTGCCAAAGTCGGCGTTGAGCTGGAGACGTCGCCACGAACCGTAGACGAGCGGGAGCGGGAGTGGGAGTGGGAGTGGGAGTGGGAGTGAGGGTGGTGAGCCGACCCGCATCGGAATACCGGGAATACACGGTGACAATGTGCAGTTGTTGCCGTAGTGCTTGTTCTTGTTGCTATCGATGAAATATGGCTGCAAAATTGAAGCGACATTTCGTATGCAAAAGGCATAAGAAACAAAAGCCAACACGCCAATGTCCTGACCAGGACACCAGCAGGTTGGCTCTACCTTCCTCCTGGCTCCAGCTCGTCAGCGTCTTGTGCTGCCTTCTTCGTCGTCGTCCTCATCGTCGTCGCTCTCCTTGTCGTCTTGCGCAAAATTTAGTCATTGCAATCTACTTAATCATTTTGGTCAGACCACCCAGACTCGGGGTGAGATCGGGCGAGCGGGTAGCGGGATAGCTGTGTGTATGCCATTTGTAATTGGTAACTGCAGCAATCGCACAGCTATCCACATCCACATCCACATCCACTGGGCACACTCAGTGAAATTCCTTAATTGTTCCGGTTACCCGCACAATCCATTCTCTGCATTTTACATTTTAACCTCAGAATCTACGACAGGCAAAACCGAGTCCAGGTGCCACTGACACGGCTGACACAACAGCCCGGGTAGAGCAGTGCCCCTCGCTCTCTATACAACCGACTCGCTCCCATCCCGCTGCTTGTCGCTCGTTTGGCGTTGCCGTTGCCGGGGCCAAAGGTAAACCACAGAAATACAAATCAAATTTTGTTGTGCGGCTAAAAAGCGTTGCGGCCTTCCACGTCTCTCCCTCTAAGGGGCCCGCCGCTGCCTGGTACCGGCTCTCAAGTCCTTGTCCTTGTTGTCCTCGAGCTGCTTGCCAGAGTAGTAGAGCCGTGGCTGGGCATGTACGAGAGGAGAAAGAGATGTAGCGAAAGGGTGTTGATAGTGCTGGGAACTATGGTAGAGCATGGAGAGAGAAGGAGAGGGTGTTCCCAGAGCTATACTATGAGAGATCCTAGAGCTGGAGACAGGGAGCTAGCTTGTTGATAGAGCTGGGAACTAAGTAAGATCATAGAGAGACAGAGAGAGAGGGAGAGAAAGAGGGAGAGAGAGAGAGAGAGAGAGAGAGAGAGAGGGAGAGAGAGAGAGAGAGAGAAAGAGAGAGAGAGAGGGAGAGAGAGAGAGAGAGAGGGAGTGGGAGGGGTTGTTCCTGGAGCTATACTATGATAGATCATAGAGCTGAAGCTATTGTGTATAGAGTTGGGAACTATGGTAGAGCAGAGAGAGGGGGAGAGAGAGAGAGAGCTAGAGTGTGCCTAGAGCTTTACTATGATAGATCAGGGAACTGGAGATAGGAAGCTAGCTTGTTGATAGAGCTGGCAACTAAGTAATATCATAGAGAGACAGAGAGAGAGAGAGAGAGAGGGAGTGGGAGAGGTTGTTCCTAGAGCTACACAATGACAGATCATAGAGAACATACCCAGCTGTCTAGGGTATTGATAGAGCTGGGACCCTAGCAGATCAGCTGCCCCTTAGTTTGTATTTATCTATTTCTTATGAACATTTTGAGTTGAGCTTTGCATTCATGGAAATGCTTTAGGGAACCCATGCAGGGTATTTGCAATGCGAACTTTCCCATAGTTTCTCGTCCCGTGCAGTATGCAGCTTGCATGTGGTTCTGTGCCGCTGCATGTCTGTGTGTGTGTGTGTGTGTGTGTGTGTGTGTGTGTGTGTGGGGAAGCACTAACTGTGCACGTCCGCAGCTCTGTGTAGCTGTGTGTAATATTTCGCAAATATGTTTTATGTGTCCGCATTTCGAATCCCTCTGCGAATCTTCTTCAGCAATTTGTTGTTGCTGCCGTTACGCTTCGCCACCCTGGACCCCTTTGTCGGTTGAAGTGTGTGTGCGTGTGTGTGTGTGTGTGTGTGTGTGGATGATGCCGCCAGGTAGACCAGGTAGACATGTCCCAGAGCCCGCCGCAACCCGCAGTCGAAGTCGAAGTCCCCGAGCCAGTCAGCCAGCCTGACAGTAACTGACTAACGCACTGACAGCTGCCACCCGCATCTGCCGCCCCTCCCCGCGTTCCTGCGGTGGGACATGAGAGCTGGTGCCTGGGTTAGTACGGAGTACGGGGAGGCGACGGTACGCGGGCGGTCGCAGCGACGCTATAGAAACCTCAACCTTAATTGTGCGGCGGCGCATTCGGCGGTTAGTTTTACGCAATTCAATTTGGCTGCAAGTGCTTTACAGGCACAACCCCCCCCCCCGCCCTCTCCACCGCCCACGCGAGCCCTCTTAATAGCTCCGCCCCTGCAATTTATGCAGAACGACAGCTGTAGTTGGGGTTAGCCCAGGGAGGGATCCCTGTTACAGTTCGAGGGGTTGGCCGGGCAGCTCGAGGAGGGATCCCTGCAGCCGACTTGACGTTTTTAGTTTTTAAAGCGCGTCGCGGCGCATAATTAAAATCGGTTTTCGAGAATTTTCGCAACGGGCAAGCGGAACTCGACGAAATCGTGGCGCAATTTTTGCGTATTGCCGCAGGGCATGCGAGAAATGAATGAAAGAGAAAAAGGTCAGATAACTGGAAAATATTATTAAAAACGAGCGAAAGACGTTAGCCCCGGGAGGGAGGTGCGCGGTTTGCAGCTCGATGCCGGACCAAGGCGCCAATTTTGGGGCAGGGCTTATCCCTCAGGAGTTTTGTGCGCACAATGGAGGCGCTGGGCACAACGACAGGGCAAGCAGTTCAGGGAAGCCTTGGCCTATCCGCAAATGAATTAAATTTCAGTTTTATTATTAAATTAACTTGGCATGAACACCTAAAGACACAACAGCAACAGCAAGGCCAGCCAAAAATGTAACCCCTTCGAGCGGGCAGAGAGAGGCAGAGGGAGAGCGAGAGAGAGAGAGAGAGTGAGACGGAGCGGGACGAAGAGAGCTAGCTGGAAGGCTGTAGCCAAACAGGAAGCTGGGCCAGCTGGGAAGTGCGCCCGGCCGCTTGAGCCAGAAATGAATTTTGCAGCCAGCAGCGTCGTCATTTCTACTGCTTCAGCTACTTCTTATACACGCCCCGCTCCCATCTGCCGCACTACTCCTTTCGTACTTCCTGTCGTCGCTGTGTTATCGTCCGTACCACCTCCCAACCCGACCCTCTGCCCCTGCCCCCCTGCCGCACTGTCGCTCTCTGTTGGCTCGCTCAGCTGTAAAGTGGAATGAAATGTAAATTTTTAATAAGCGTTTTCGCTAATGGCTATTTAAAACTCCGACCTGCTCTGCAGGCGCAGCCCCCTCTCCTACTCCAGCCCCCCCCCCCCTACCCACTCTGCTACACTTGCTTATACATGCCTGTGCTGCCACCCCTTACGAAATCCAAGTGTATATCGAGTGATTCGACAGTTGGGACTGATGAGTTACTGTGGGTCGGGCTAGAAGGGGTGTCTGGGGGGGAGCGACGGGTTTGTCTTGCTCCCGCAAGCGAACTATAAGAAAGCAATTTTCCTATTCTTGTTTAAAAAACTGTTGAATCGCTCGAGGCGAACTACGCGGGAACTGAGACGGCGGACCAGCTGTCGGTACCCGCTATAGGGTTGTACCCCAGGGAACTGGACAGTGGCATGGGCAGTGGGGGCGGCCAGTTTGTAGGGGTTAGCCGGCATTCTGTAATGGCTTAAAGTCTTTGGTGATTAGTGGGGTGTAAAGTCCTTGAGTTGACAAGTTCCTCGCTGAGGGTTTCAGCGAGGTAAGGTCCTTGAATTGAGGATATACTAGCAATACATGATACAAATACAAGGTTTTGCAGTGTAGGAAGGCCCTGGCAAGGGTTTAGTATTATAGGTATGCTTGGTATTGCAATTGAGACAGTTTATGTTCTCAGAGCGTAATCAACCTTATTCGAAACTCTTTCAACTATTTTTCTGTTTCTTTTTTTTGCTCTCACCCTGCACTACCTTCCTTCGTGTCCATTACCCCAACGACGCTCTGTCCTGGTCTCCTTTTGCATTCGCATTCGCAGGCTTAACTTATAATTTTGAGTAGCTTAACTAATTAATTTTATTCAAAGTGTTGACAAGTGTCGCCTCGAATGAGTTTCACATTTTGGGGGCATTTTTCAAGGCACGGAGACGGAGAGAAGGGGGGGGAGAGTGAAACAGGGTTAGAAAGTCATTTAGTTAGCTTTAGTTTTTCAATTTGGTTGGGTAATTTTAGCTCAGCTGGAAGGGAGTGGAAGGAGCTGAACGTGGAGTAGGCAGAGCAGTAGCAGGAGTAGGAGTAACTGGAGTAGGAGAAGGCAAGTGGAATGGGAGGCGTGGCAATGTATTTGCAAGCTCATTTCGTCTCCTTCTGCTGATTGCGATGTTGACTTTGCTCTTGGATCATTTTAAATCTTTTGCAACATTTTTCATCATTTATCATTTCATCGAGAGGGAGAGCGAGCAGCTTGAGTGAGAGAGAGTGGAAAGGGGGGGAAACCAAAGCTAAAATGACTGACAACGAGCGGCTGGTGCCGAGTGGCAGCGGCTGGGGCAGGGGACTGCGGTTAGCTGCAGCAAGGGAGCCTGGGGGCCGGGGGCGCGAATGAGACCGATGACTGACGATTGACGAGAGAAAGCGGCGACGATTATATGCAAAAAGTGTCGCGCAGGTGGGAAGGAGAGCAGCGTAGAGGTTTGAGGGAGACGGGGAAGTAGACGGAGACGGCGACAGACAGTGGGCGGGGTAGCTGCGCTCTCTCTCTCTCTCTCTCTCTCTCTGTGTCTCAGCTCGCTGCGAGATAAATTACCAAACACTTAAGTTGGATTTTCAGAGATTTTTATCGCGGCATGGATTAAGTGACTCAACGCAGTGGGGCAGGCGGCAGCTCGGCTCAGCCACCTTTTGGTGGTGCGCCGCTGGCATGCGGCCCATTGTGGCGCTCATTTGGCGTGCGAGGTGTGCAGGGGGCGGGCGGGCAAAAAGTGAAAAATGTGCCAATTCATTTGGTTTAAATTAGCGACCTCCGCTGCGGCGCAACAGTTCAGTTCCGGCAGCGGATGTGCCCCTGCTCCTTCCGCCTGCCTTGTTGCTTATTTATTGTTGCGGCGCGGGCGGTCGCCGGGTCCGGGTGCGGGTGCGGGTGCGGGTGCGGGTCCGGGTCGCTCGGCCCCGATAACTGTGCGAATTCGGTTTGATTAATGCGCGCAGATAAGCGCGATAAATTTCATTAAAAATTGCACGGCAATTCATAAAAACCATCTGCAAAATGAGTTGCAAATTATTTATGGCTTGTGGGCAGAGGGAGCGGCAAAGAGAGAGCGAGGGAGAGTGCGGGCTTAGCTTAAGCTTTAGTTACCGTTTCATAGTGCAAATCAAATTTAAAGCGAGCGTGAGCAAAAAAACAGAGTAAAACAACAACAACAGCAGAGGCAGCAACAACACACACACACACACTCACACACACACAGACGCGTGAGCGAGCAAGCTTGGTTTAGAGTGCGAGAGGCAAAGAGAGAGAGAGAGAGAGCGAGCGGCAGTGGGGCCTGCATGCTGCGCTCGTTCGTGCCTGAGAGAATGCGAGAGAGTGGGAGCGAGGGCAGCCGAGTGCAGTCAGAACAATTCGGCTGTGTGCGCGAGTGTCGGCTGCACTCGGCTGAGAGAGGGAGTCGAGGCAAGGGCAGCCGAATGCAGTCAGTACTTCGGCTGAGAGTGAGAGTGCGCGAGGGTAGCTGGGTGCAGTCAGCACACCTCGGCTGAGAGTGGGAGTGCGTGAGGGCAGCCGAGTGCAGTCAGAACACTTCGGCTGCGAGTGGGAGTGCGCGAGGACAGCCGAGTGCAGTCAGAACACTTCGGCTGAGAGTGGGAGTGCGCGAGGGCAGTCGAGTGCTGGCTGCCTGCCTGCCTGCATGCTGCGCTCGTTCGTGGCAGAGGGAGCCGAGTGCCGTCAATTCTGCTGAGAGCGCTGCGAGAGCGAGGTCGGCGCCTGCACTCACTCGCGTGCACTCACTCTCGCCTGCAGTAACTGCCCAGGCCAGTCATGCCCAGCTCAGCGGGCTGTGGGCAGCGTGCTCTGCTGCCTGCGACGCAGTCGTCGTGCAACGGACGCTGCGATAGGTGTAGCCGGCAAAAGAAGGCGGGTCCATTGCCAGGGCAACACACAGCGCGCACACTGGAATGCAAACAAAAAAAAGAAAACACGCAGCAGCAGCAGCAGTAGCAACGCCAGCAGCGTCGTTTGCTGCGACGTCAGCGGCAGCACACAGTGGCAAAAAAAATAAAATGATGACGCGCAGCAAATTTACGATGCTGTGCGCTCGTTTTTTATGCTCTTTTTGCATTTTTTTTTTTACTCTTTTTTTTGTATTGTTTGCGCTGCTGTTTGCCGCCATTTTGTGCGATTAGCAGCGTTAGTTGCGCTCTGCCACGTAACTTCGCTCCGCACGTCTCGTCTCTTTGTCTTGCTCCTTTTTGATTTTCAATTTGCTGCAGTCGGCGACGCGCCCCGAAATCGACGCTTGCTCCGTGGCCAGTCGAGGATGCTGCACAGTGGACAGCGGACAACGCTGGCGGCGGCAGTGGGCGGGCAGCGGACAGCTTGACTCGCTTCGCTCACTTGCAGAGCCACAATCGATAGCATTGCCCAGGCCTGTGTGTGTGTGTGTGTGTGTGTGTGCGTGAGTGTGTGCGTGTGTGAGTGTGTGCTGTACATGCAAATCGCGTCTAATTAGTGCAAAAGGCATTTGAAATCCGCAATTGAAGCGTGGCAAATGAAAAAACGCTCATGCTGACTCGCTTACATAACCTCAAGCACTGCTAAGCATTAATAATTGCCAAAAATCTGTATTTTCTATTGAGTACATAGAGTTCTGAGTGGCAACGCGGAGAGAGAGAGAGAGCGGCGAATATGTAAAGAGTAGACATGGAAATTGCTGCATATGCAGCTTGCATTAAGGCAAATCGAAGGCATGCAGATATAAAACGTATATATACAGATATATTACACAGCTACAGATATATAAATATTTAAATATATGTATATATATATAGCACAGCTCCCGAAAAGTCTCATCAAGTGATATATTTCACTTCCCAATGCAAATACACAAAAAGCATTGCATACTTGTGTGGGCAAGCATTAAATTTATTTGCTGCGAAAACACTGCATACTTTTGAGGGCAGGCATTAAATCTAAGTGCTTGAGACATGTGTTTAGGGGCTATCTAGCCTTATTAATAACAATAGCTCGTCTGAAAATATAGTGGAAAAACATTTCAGCATATGCAGAGCACATATGGCATAGACTTATGTCAAATTTCAAGCTAGATTTGTTTTTTTATTATTAAAAGAATTTATTTTAAAAAAAGCGCTTGCCTTTTCAGCTTCTGGCTCTGCTTTCCTGGCTCATGCTGCTGCGCACTCATTTCAAAAGTATTTTTTTTTTTTTTGTATTAGGCTTAGTAAACCCAGTACGCGCGCCCCTTATTAGCTGTGAAATAATCGAATTCGATTAATGAAAATCTCTGGCGTTTTTTGATCGATTTAGCTAATTGCCATAAGCAGCGACTGCCTGGCGCAAATCCATTCAACTGCCGCTGCCTACACTCAATCCCCCCTGCCGCCGCCGCCACTGTGTGCGCGGCGCACAAGGAACGCGACGAAGGCGCGTAAATCGCGCCAACAATTGCGCTGAGAAGTATGTCATAAATTTGGACGCTTACCGACGGGGGCAAGCGGCAGAAGGGCCGAGCAAGGCGAAAAGTTATGCTGAAGCAGCTGCGTTGCCGGCGACAATTGTTGGCAATTAAAATTGTGGCGCATTGGGGAATGCGCCCGTTGCCGTTGCTACAACGGCAGCAACAACAATTGCTACAACAACAACAACGCGCACGATAAGCCTGACATTGTCCAAGGCGCCAGCGTCTTCATTGTCCTCCCGCCTGGTTGCCGCTGTACTCTGTACTCGGCGGTTTCTAAGCCACGCCATTTGCCCAGCTACTTCTGCCCTGCTCTCTCGCTCTGCCGCACTCCGCCCACTCCCTGTCTCACTCTCCCCCTCGCACTGCTACTGCTGCTGTCGCTGTCATTGCCATTGTTAATGAGAATTTCTTGTTTTAATGAAAACAAATCATTGAGTGTAAAAGACGAGGATTTTATTTTTCATTTCCGTGATTTTGTTTGTGCATTTAATTAAGAAAATGGAATTAACGCATTGCCAACCCTGCTGCCAGTCTCGCAGCCCCCCCCCTCTCTCCCTCTCTTTCTGTTTTCTTCGCCTTCGCTTTTGGCACTTTTGGCTTTTGTACATTTGCGCGATTGTTTTTTTCCTTCTGCTTTCTTCTGCGTTTCTCGCTTTTGTTTTTGTTATTGGCGTTAACGCGGGGCGTGTGCCATTCAATACAACAACAGCAGCAACAAATATAGCAACAACAACAACAACAAGTGTGACAACAATGCGCTTTCCCGCGTCCCTTCGCGAGCCGAAAACATTTTGCTCTTAAGTAGCTTATGTTATTGATATTTTGCGATAAGAAAACTGTAAGTGGGGAAGGGAAAAGAAAAAGAAAAACGGGAAAGAGAATGTCAAAGAAAAGCAAGCGCGAAAAGTGTGCAAGAGAGAGCGGAAACTGAAAGATTGGGTGACACTTTAAATACCTTTTTTTGTGTGGCAGCGCCCAAGTTATTGTCCAATTTGCCTGGCAAATACCTTGTATTGTGTGCTGTAAATCGGTTTTAAATAAAGTTCTATATTTTAAGCTTTAGATTACTATAGTTTTTGGCTGCCAAAATGTCGCTATGTATTTTTAAATATTTATTCTTCGAGTTGACTTGCGTAATTATCGCACTTTCAATTGCTTAAAATTTGCATTGCCTACTTTTAAGCGGCGCGTGGAATTTTAGCCTATGCTTGAACCAATTTGCTATAAAAAGCTGGAGAAAAAAAAAAGAAATGTAATTGAAAGAAACTGTTAACAAAAAAACAAAAGTTGATACTTATGTACAGATTCTCTAAGCTACAAATATCAATTAATATATTTTATATATTTTAAAGTATTTATTTATTACTTTTACTATTAAAATAAACCATAAATAAATATAAAACAACTTTCTAAGAAAATTCCGAGCTACACTGCAGACTCACCTGCGTTTAATATTAGATAAAGATTATTTTTAAATTTGGCCAAATTAGGAGCTCAGCTTAGCTTTAGTCCCAAGCCTCCCCCCGGCCACGCCCACAGTCAGCTTGGCAAACGGTTTTGTTGTAAAATGAAATTCGCGCATAAAATTTGAGCCGAAGCAGCTGCGACGCGAGTGAATTAATTTGAATTAATTTAAACAACGAGTGCTTCAGCTGCAGATGGTGAGAGGGGAAGAGAGAGAGAGAGAGAGTGGGGGAGGGGCGACGTGGCAGGAGGTAAAGTGCTTGGGCCAGTATGGCTCGGGTCGGGGTAGGGGGAACTGAAGGCATTTAAGTAACTGCGCCAGCACTTGTGCACAACAAACACACACTCGCCTACACACACACATACACACACACTCGCACACACACACGGACACAAAGTCCCCGTCTGAGATTGAGATTGAGACATTGCGGCAGATCCCGAAAGTCGAATTTAAATTTGTGTTTTTTCTCGTTTCTATATTTTATTTGCATTGCAGCTGGCGACGCACACGCGGGCAAAAGAGAGAGCGAGAGAGATGTGTGTAGAAAGCCATAAGGAAGATAACGCGAAGTGCAGGCAGGGGGAATGCAGAGACAAGATCAATAAATAAAATAATAAAAAAAAAAAAATAAATGAGGAAGAATAGAGAGAGAAAATAAGAAAGACATAAAGCTCGAAGAATTCTAGATGCAGAAAAGTTGGAGAGCTAGCTAAGAATAGAGAATACTAAGCAGAAAGAAGGAGGGAGCGAGAGAGAGTAGGAACTGGCAATTTATGGTAAATATGTTATATCGTCGTATAATCTTATTTATTTATCGTAGTGCTGTAGAAGACCATAACATTGCATTATATCATTCTAATTTCATTCTTATCATTTTTTTTTATATATCATATCAAATGCCAACACATTATATAATTTTCCTACATTTTATAGCATAACTTAATTGATATATATCTTAAGAAAATTTATTTTTTATATATATGCAAACTTTTCCTTGTGCTGTATAACAGCATAAAGTTATCGTTTACCACTGTATTATATCACGCTGCCTACTTTCTAACAAACTTCCTTTATATATTATATCATTTATAGCAACATTTAGTTGACGTATGTGTTTGCCAATGTAAATGTGTATCTATTTAAACATTATCTGGAAAAATTAGGGGTTTTTTGAACTATCAATTTGAAGCATAAAATACTTTAAAAATACAAACACTTTTCGCTCGCCCTCGCCCCACTGTGCCAGGCCCAATGCGAATGTGGTAATTTGGTTTTCTTAGCGAGTTCTTTTCAGCGTGGCAAGTGAGGCAGTTGGGGTAGGGGTAGGTAGCACCTGCCCGACGCAATAATTTCAAATTGGCAACTGGCTGAGCGCGCCGCGTGTGTGTGTGTGTGTGTGTGTGTGCATAAATTGCATATGTATGAGATTTATGCTATTTAAAATGTTTAAAAAACGCGTGAAAATTGTTTTGTTTTCGCTTTGGCTTTGGCTTTAGTCAGCTGAGTTAAATCTGAGCGGGGCGTGTCGGGAGGGGGGCGTGTCGCAAATGGAAAAATGTTAATGAATGCGAGAGATGTTGAAGTGGCGAACGAAGGGGAGGGGCACGAGAAGGGGCTGGGGCAGAAAAAACACGCACACAAAGTAGACATGAGGAGGATTTTCACTTTGGCTTTTTAAATGAGTGCCGCATTAGAAGGCAAGTGTTGCAGGGGGCGGGCGAGGTGGGTGGAGGGTGGAGAAGGGGGTGGCCGGATTGTGCTGTGAGTGAGGCAAGCAAACGAAGCGGCCCTAACCTCAAACGAGGTTTTCACGCCTGAACATTTTACAACTGCAGGCGGTTTTTCAATTTTTGGTCACAACGGGCAAAAAAGGCTTCGCACACACACAGGGCAGGAAAGAGAGAGAGATAGAGAGAGAGGGGGGGGGGGCGGTCAGTCAGGGACAGGCGCGGGTACAGTGGACTCTGCTGACCGTTGGCCACACGCAGCGTGTGCCCCAAAATGGAATTCAAATGTTGAATGTGAATTGCGAAGTGAGTTTGAATGAGTGCGGAGTGTGTGAGTGTGTGTGAGTGCGGAGTGCGAGTAAGTGTGTTGACTGTATGTGTAAATGTGCCATATGTGAGTGTGAGTGTGAGTACTGAATGTGAATGTTGAATGCGAATGCGAATGCGAAGGAGGAGCAGAGTCGAGGCGAACCGTGCCCATTGTAAGTGTTACTTAATTTGTGTATGCGCACTTTGGCCACGCCCACTCGCACGCCCCCCCCCCCCTGCGCTCTGCCTGCCGCTTGACCGCAAAACAGTGGCGCGCCAACACTGTCCCAAAACGGGGGCGTGGCAAGGCCGTGGAGAGGGCAGCGCGGGCGCTTTTCTTTCCTGGTCTGTGCGAAAAACCAAAGTTAAATGCAGCATAAATAATGTGCGGGCGAAAGAGGGGTAGGGACAGGGGCAGGAGCGAACAAGAAAATAGTGAAAAGTAAAGAAAAGCTTTAAGAGCATGATGAACAGATGAAAGTAACGAGCAGTCACGAGTAGTTACGCATAGTTTGATATAGTTTAAGGCGGGTGAAGACTTGTCACGGCTTATTTAGTACTTGTTACGCGTAGTCACGGGTAGTCACGACTTGCCATGTCTGATCACGACTTACTAGGACAGGCCACGACTTGTTAGAACTGTTACCCGACTGGTCACGATCTTTAACAGAGTGATCATCACAGAAAACCATTTGTCACGACATTTGTCATAAATTGTCACGCCCGATAACGATTTATCACACCTGTTTAGGGATCTGTAAGAACTTCTTGCGACTTGCTACAGGTTGTCACATTTGCTAACGACTTGTTGTGACTGGTAACTGTTACTTGTCACGATCTTTTACAGAATTATCGCAGTCGAAAACAATTTGTCACTACATATTTAAGACTTGTCACGGTAGATAGCGACTTATCACGGCGGGTAACGAGTTAACACGCCTGATCGTGACGGAGAACGACTGGGAATGACTGGTAACGACTTGGTAACGACTAGTAACGATTTGTCACGACTTTGTAATGTGTAGTAATTGAAGGTAATGACTTTACACGCCTGATCGCGACTGGGAACGACTGGTAACGGCCTGTCACGGCAGGTAACGACTTAATAATGACTGAGAACGACTTATTACGACTGGTAACGACTTGTCACGACTGGTAACGACTTGTCACGACTTGGTAACGAGTAGTTGCAACTAGACTATGAGTTACTGCGACTGATCACGACCAGTACACACCCTGTCACGTGCTGTCACGTACCAAACCCATCACGAACTGTCACGTCTTACCTGTTCTGTGGTCCAACTAGACGCGTCTGGAGCCTGTCAACGCTGGCGACTTTAAAAGGCCGCGCTCGGCTCATGCAAATGTTGCTTAAAGTGAAAGAGACCGAGTGAGAGAGTGAGAGAGAGAGAGGGGGACGGGAAGATGGTCGGTAGCGTCGACAGCAGCCTTGTCCCTGACCTTGCCCGATTTTGGCAACTGTGGCAAAAGAAAAACGCCAAGGAATCATATGGTGGCGCGGCGGTTGGGGACGACGACGGCGGCGGCGGCGGCGACGGCGGCGGCGAGCAAAACCCCAAAAACCTAAAACAAAGTTATACTTTACAGACGTTTAACACAGCCCAAATTGTGTGTGTGTGTGTGAGAGAGTGAGACAGCGCATCAGCGCCAAAAACTTTACTTAAAAACTTTGCCAGCCGCCGCCGCCGTCGCACCCCTTTCAATAGCCCCCGCTTCGCGTGCCTGCCCGCCCGCCCGGACTAGATCCCTGCGAGCAAAGCGTCTATGCGCTGTCTGACGCTCGCCTGCCGCTCTCCCTCTTCCTCTCTCTTTGTCGCTGTCTCGCTGTCCCTCACTCTCTCTCGCTCTCGTTCTCTGTCTCTCTCTCTCGCTCTCTCACTGTCTCTCTTTCACTGTCTGCCGTCGCCTTTTAAGTTTCCTTTGCCTGGCGCAAAGTTTCGTAGTTAATAATAAAAATTAAAACTTTCGCGCCGGCAAATAATAACAATGAAAAGAGACAGCATGCGCTGCACACGCACTCGCTTCCGCGCGCTCTCCCTCTCTCTCTCTCTCTGTCTCTGTCCCCGCTCTGTCTCTTTCTCTTTTAGGTTTTTTGTTTTTTGTTCTGCTCTCTTATTTCCGGCTTTGTTTTTGCCCCAATTTCGCCGCGAACTTTTCGCACACTTTTCCTTAAAGAGTTTTCTTGGCGTTTGGCCCGCTCCTTCTTCTTACGAGAGGCCCACAAATCGTTTGCATATGCAGAGTGCATTAACCCGCTCTCTCTCTCTCTCTCTCTGCGTCTCTTTCGCACTCTCTCCCTCGCACTGTCAGTTAAAATGTCTCGCATGCTGCTGCACATAAATTAAGCGCGCAAAGCCAGCGGCGTAGTCAGCCAAGCGCAAATTGAGGGGTGAGGAGAAGGTAGCAAGGGGTTTAGCTAGGGGCTTGCCTAGCTAGGGGGGTAAGCTGCAGGGGGGGGTGGTTCTACCTGAACTACTGCGGAACTTGCAGCCAAAATGCGCGCTTCCTGCACCAAAAACGACAACTTCCGCTGCAGTCGCACTCCCCCTACAGCTGCCCCCTCCTACCCCCCTACCACGCCACTGTCTCTTTGTCGGGATTCATCTTGCTGATCCGTCTACGCCCATTGCATTTGCATGCAAAGCAGCTGGGAGAGAGAGCGAGAGAGAAGGAGAGCGGGCGAGGGGAAAGCGCGAAAAATGCGGCGACAACTGCTGGCAATGTTTGAGGTTAGACACGGTCTTTCTCTCGCGCTCTCGATGTATGCGCATAATTACCCAATTAAACTAAAATTACGTTGCGTGCTCAGACATGTTAAAAGCACTTGCCAGACAGACAGACAGACAGAGAGAGAGAGAGAGAGAGAGCGAGAGGCAGCCCGTGTTTTTGCACCTGAACATGAGTTTGCTTTTTTCCCAGCGATTTCTTAAGATTAGAGCGGGGTAGCACAGTAGCGTGTGGGACCGGGCAGAGAAGCAGACAGCGGGAGGGGAAGGGGGGGAGGTGCGGTAGTTCAGTTCAGAGTTCAGCCGCCCTACTAGACTATTACTATAAATAATTGGCGCAGTGTAGCAACGTCTGCCTGCCTTAGTCTTCCACTCTCTCCCTCTCTTTCTATCTGCCTGCTGCCTTTCTCTAATTGTTTATTTATGAGTGCTTGAGTGCGTAATAAAATTACAAATATTTGCACACGCTAACTGACGACATACGTGTGTGTGTGTGCGGGTGCAGGAACTTGCCGCACTGGACACGCTTTCGTAGCAGAATTGATGCCATTGGGCCACAAAACTTAAGTGCGTAACGCTACATAAAACACGATTACAGACAGGGAGAGGGAGTAGGCTAGAGAGGAAGGGAGAGGGGGAGGGGGAGGGGGGTACTGCAGCACATGTAACAAGCACATCAAAGCGCATTTGCTTCAATTTAGTGAAACATTCGCAAAAAACTCAAGGCACGCGCAAAAAAAATCAAGCATATTTTTCGCACAAATGCACGACTAGTGTATACCCTGTAGAACAGGTGCCGGGCAAACTAAAGTCTTGGTCAGTAACGTGCACAAGCAGCTGCAATTTGAGTTTGCAAAAATCATAGCATACATCTGAGCGCAGCACTAAATCAGCTGCAGCGCGAGTTTTGCCTAAAATCGTAGCATACTTTTGAGCGCGCGTATGAAATAAGCGCATTATATATTCAAAAACTGTTCAAAAATGCAAAATATATATTATTACAAATTAAATGCCAGTAGAAACATTTAAGAAATTCAATTTGGCATACAAAATAAACGAAATGAAGCAAAAATGTTGAAAGGGAAACTGCGTGGAGCGCCATGAACCGTGAACTTTCGAGCACTCTACAACTATGTAACTCAGCTAAGTACTAAGCCTTGTGACTTCCCCATATGCCCAACACGCTACAGGGTATAGGCGAACTAAACGCTGCCGCACTTGACTGAGGGCGCATCGCGCTGGACAATGCGTGCCGTGACTGGCGGCGCGCTGTGAGTGATTCCGGAATACACAGGGTAATAGAGTGAGTGAATCACTGCCGCGGCAGTGGGCAGGGGGGCAGGAGCGGGAAGAGATTGAGAGGCAGAGAGCGACAACAACAACAACAGCAGAAAAAAAAACGGCTTATAAATAAATTTGCCTCACTTAAAGTGACCAAATTGTTATCATGATGATATGTGTTAAGATTAAAAGGACTTTCTTGTCGCTCGGGCCCCGCGGGCCAGGCAGTGCGAGCTGACAGCTTAGCCTCCCTGCCCCTGCACTCCCCCTCCGGTACGCCACTGCCCGTTGGGTCAGTCTGTCGCGTGTTGAAACAGGCAACCGCAGATTCACTTGCTTTTTATACACAACATTCTTCTTTGCTCTCCTTCTGCGCGCTCCTCCCGTTTCACATGCTGATTTCATCTTCATCGATGCGGGTCAGAAAGAGAAAGGGGGCAGGGGGCTGGGCGACTACAAAGACCGGCAGTGCATATATAGGCATAAACAAGGATGTAGTCCCCGGGCAGACTCGGGACGGACATTTACGCTGATTTTTATTTCGCAGCAATAAATTTTTATGCGGCAACCACTTCATAATTCGCTTAAGCGTAAGACATGAAGCAACCACCGCGACCGGGCACAAGATGCGTACCCGGCACCCCGCGCCCTGTGCCAGCTCCTGCTCCTCACACGCACACACAATACACACAGTCCTGCTTCCTTCCCCGCAGTCACAGTCTACTTACTGTCATTGATATGAACCGAAGTTCTTACTTAAAGTGCCGCCTGCAGGCGATGGAATGGGAGCGGCAACAGAAACGGTAAGGGACTGGGGGAATCGAAAGCAGAACTGAGATTTACACTAAAGTGGAATATGGAACTGTTTAAGTTGTGCTCTGCTACTAGAATCATGGAAAATGCTTCTTCTAGCTTACAGTTTGCTTAGCTATTTCTATTTATGCCTAATCGTTTGATGATTAGCAATTACTTATTATTGTTTAGGTGCCTTAGGTTTCTTTAAAAACTTGGCAATTTTATGGAAAATATTGTGATTGAGATTGGAGAGCTCGTATCGGATGTTGAAAACATGTAGTTTACAATTACGTGAAATATTTTAACAGAATTTCAATCGATTTCAATCTGTAATGGAGAAGTAACCTATTTCATGATTTAATCTATTCTGTGAACTGTGTGAATCTATTCGGTGACTTCACCAGGGAATCTGCTGTGTGGAATCTTGCCTCTTCACTGATTTAATTTACTCAGTGATGTAACATATTCTGCGATATGTTCTATACCGTGTTCTAACCTATTTCCTTACTCAACCTATTCAATAATCCAATCAATTATTAGCCTAATTTATTGTTTACCTTTTCATTGTGTGACCTATTCAGTGCTCTAACCTATTCGCTTATTTAATAGTTGTTCTTTTCAGTGAACTAACCTATTTAGTGATTTAACCTATTCTGTGAAGTAACCTATTCGGCGACTTAACACATTCCCTGATCTAGCCAATTCACTGTTTTAACTTACTCATTCATGTAACCTATTCTGTGCTTTGATCTATTCAGTGTTTTGACCTATTCAGTGATGTTACCTATTTTATTATGTAGCCTCTATTCCATGATTCAACCTATATTTTATAATTGTACTTATTCAGTAATGAAACCTATTTTATTATTAAGCCTATTCAGTGATCTGATCAATTCGATTGTTTAAATTATTTAATTAATTATTTAACCCCTATTTAACCTATTTTAATATTGAGCCCATTCAGTGACCTAACTTATTTAATAATTTAACCTATTCAGTGAACTAACCTATTCAGTGATTTAAGCTCTTTGAAACCTATTTCCCAAGCAACATCAGGCATTATTACAAATATTAGATGTAGGTTAGTTATCATTTCCCTGTATTTACATTTATTCAATCAAGTTAAGATACTCTTAGCAGATTTAAAGCAAATCTAGTTAAGCTAAGTTAGATTGTGGCTACCTTTGAAATGTTTCTGGCAAGCAATCAACAAATTACTCAAGAATATATAACACACATATATATAAACACTACAACTACAACTAGGCGACGCGGCGTTGCCAGACTGTCTTCCCGGTTGGCTAACTCAACTTTTCGCTTTGATTGCTGTAAAAGCTTTTTAATTGCCCGACGGACTGGACGGACGACGGCGACGGCGACGGCGACAACTAAAAAAGGCAGCTGCAAATGTGTGCAAATTTAATTAATTTGGAAAAAGCATATACACACATGTGTGTGTGCGAGTGTGTGTGAGTTGTAAATCCTTTTTTACTCAGCATAATTAAAAAATATGAGTAGAGCACAAAATTAAAAATCCTAAATCAAATTTCGCAGCGCGCGTGAGTGAAAGGGGAAACACACACACACATGAGTGTGCGTGGCTGTGTGTGTGTGTGTGTTGTTCTCAAGGGCACAATGTCGTCGGGGTTAAAAATAATTCAAATGCTTTTGCAGCTCATTACGTGAAAAACCCGTAGGTTCGTTTATGCAAACACAAACACACACGCACGCACAGACACACACACACACACACACACACATGTTTGACAAACACACTCACACACACATGCACGCACGCACACACTGACAACAGGATGGTCCCAAAAAAGTAGCAGGCCGCATTTGAACATTTTCCAATTTTCCAAACCCTTATCATAAATTAAGAAGTGCTCGTCAAAAACTGTCTGCCCCGGCAAGGGGCGGGCCCGGAGGGGGGCCGGGGCCGGGGACGGGGCCGTTGGGCTCAAAGGGGTTAAGGCTGTGGTGTGTGTTTGCTTTGGCAATGAAATGAAGATGCGGGTGCAGGCGACTGATGATGAATGCCGCCTGAGTGGGAAAACAAAAAATGCCGAATTCAAAATCCAAAATCAGGAAACGGGAATCAACGCAAAGCGTCTTGAGATGCAAAATGGCTGCTTGAAAAGGGGTGGGTATGGGGGTGAAGGAGTAGCGGGAGCAGGGGTTGGAGCCAGGAGGCAGGACACTGCCGCTCGCTGGCAGCGAGTTGGTAAAACCTTCTGCTGCTTGTCGCTTATCAAGCAGCTTCGCGACGTCACGAGCTGCGGGTAAGCGGGCACGCGCAGCAGGGAAGGGGGGCGGGGGAGCGGGTTAGCGGTCTAATCAGCAGGCAAGCAAACAGCCACAGTGCCAGAGATAAAGCAGCGCACGCACCGAGCACATCGACGTTGCCGCCAGGCCGACACAGGCACCACAAAGTAAATCCTTTTGTCTTTAAAAGGCGCTGCCTGCCAAAGGGTTGAGGGGGGAGGGGCAGTGGGTTGAGGTTTGCTGTGGGCCACACACGCAGGCAGGCAGGCAGGCAGGCAGGCAGGCAGGCAGGCAGGCAGGCAGGCTGAGAGGCGGGGGTAAGGTGGGGGCGGGCAGACCTCACCCTTATCGCAGCGCGCGTGGTACACTCTGTGCCTGGCACTCAAGTTCCAACAGCTTCGCCTGCTGATGGAGTAGTCATTGCCTGACTAAGAGTGGCACGGGGAAGCGGGTTGAGCTAGAGCAGGGCTGACTTGCGGGGGAGGGGGCTCTGTACACTCGGTGTGTATATTATTTATGAAAATCGTCGACGTTATCGGGCGGGCACTCTCAAATATTTACAACCAAAAGCTTACGGTTGCCATAATTAAAATTGTATCCGAAATGTGCTCAGCCTGTGCGACCCGCCTACTCCTCCTTCTCCCTCTCCATCCCCCGCGTGCCGTGCGCTACCCTTTCCCGCAAGGCAGCCCCCCGGCTACGGCTACGGAAGTAAAAATAAGATTTTATGGCTTACTTTTCATAATTTAAATGCTGCCGCTCTTGTGTTCTTGTTAAATGCAAAACGTTTTAAGAACTTCGACCCCGCTACCCTGCCGGGTCCTGCCCGCTCAGCCCGTACTCAACCCTGTCAATTACGCCTCCACCTGGCTGCACGACAATGCGCATATTGTGGCACGTCTTAAGCCGAAATCCATCAATTCAATTAACCGAAAAGGCTACGGCTTGACGCCGGATTTGGCCAGCGTACTCGGTACTCGGTACTCGGAACTCGGAACTCGGAACTCGGAACTCGGAACTCTCACCGGGCAGAGCGGCTACTCTGGCGGCAGTTTCTTATCTACTTTGAGATTTGCCACTTAAAAGCGAAAATGCAAATTTCCCTCAGCTCGGGCAGCTAATTTAAATGCCAGAGCAAACTCGTTCCCTCGCTCCGCTCCAGCTAGGAAATTCATTATGCAGGTGTAGTGCTGCTGCCGGCCAGCAAAGGATGTGACTCTCGATGTGTGTGTGGGTGTGTGTGTGTGTGTGTGTGTGTGTGGCTCTGTGGCCATGTCCTGGCGCAGACTTGACAAGGGTTTTTAATGACAGAATGAAAACGACAACTAAAACAACAACGGCAACAACTACAACTAGTTGCAGCTACCCGTCGCTCGCTCTGTTCCTTGTGACTTTGAAGTTCTCCAGGCTGCAGCCATGTGTGTGTGTGTGTGTGTGTGCTGACCAGGATATGCCATTGGTGTCAACTGTCCAGCTGTCTGCCTGGCCTAAAACATCTTGTTCACACTTGTCGGCCCGGTCTTCAAGTCGCCTGCCTTGTGCCCATATCCGATCTCTCTCTCTCCCACTCGCCCACTCTCGCGCGACCAGGTAAGTCGCTCTTGATGAACTGCACACACACACACACACACACACACCCATACACACACAGTGCGTCCTGTGCGGTCCTGCGGCTGCTAAATTATTTCAGCAGGATGTGACATTACAGGCAAAACAAGCTGCTTGCCGAAAAGTGTCAAACATTCAAAATAGTAAAATCAAGTAACCTTTTGTTTTTGCCACTTTGCGGCAGCCGTACCGGCTGGCTGCCTCTCTCTCTCTCTCTCTCTCTCTCTCTGGGGCCTCTCGCCTGTCTGAGTGTTTAGACACTTAAGGTAAACTTTTGAGCTAATTGGTTGTTTTGTGGAAATTAATTGCTTTAACTTTATTTTTGGGGCAAGCGACCAGCCGCAACCCTCTCGCACCGTCCGGTATTGCACTTTATGATGCATGTCCCGGCTAAATATTGCTGTTTGCCCAGCGCTCCAAGCCGCAGACGTTGCCTGTCAGCTCTCAGACGGACAGCTCCAAGCTGGCAACTCGAAATCTGCCACGCCTCCTCACGCACCCGGCAGCCTGCAGAAAAAAGCCCATCAAAAAATCGACGGCAGCGGCTTTCATTTCTTGCCAATTTGCTCGCTGTGTTTTTTTTTTTTTTTTGTTTTTTATAGCTGTTTGAATATATTCGGTCAGACGCTACTTGCAAGTTATTATATTTGCTTTGTACTTCTACGTAGCTTATTAAAAAAAAAATTTTGGAAGCTCAGTGCACAGTGGAGCAACTGCTAACAGTGCGCGAAATAGGCGCGAAAAAAATTAGATTGAACTTGAATTTGGCTGGAATAACTTAGGAATTAAACTGCGAAATTTTGCCAGCTGGCAAGCTAAAGAAATACTCTAAAATCCTAGGGCGGCACATTGAAAGAGACCTATTTATGTCATAGCCCGCTGACCTCTTTGCTTTGCTCCACTGTGCAGCCTTATGTGTGTGGCTTGTCCAAAAATAAAACAAAAAAATCCAAGAAGAACTCGCAGCAGCTGCCCATAAAACAACGGCCACAAAATTGAACAGCAACTGGGGGGGGAGAGACAGGGGGCGTAGGGAGGCGTGGCAAAAACTTCCGGGCAGGGGCCACAGCGAGGCCTGGGCGGGCATCCGTCGCCGGCTGTCAATATGGAAATTCATATCAGTTGCATGGAAATTATGAGAGGTTTGGGAAGCGGGAGCAGGACGACAGGCAACTTTTTGACGTCGCGGCGGGCAGGGAGGGGTGTGAGCGAGGGGCAGAGACCGTAGAGAGAGAGAGAGCGGATGCTTACCTGAACAATTTAAAGCTACAAAATATCAATTGGTGAAATAATTCGGTTTGTTGTTTTAAGACGTTGGGTTAATTGAATTTGCTCGAATTGCCAGAGAGAGAGAGAGAGGGAGAGAGAGGTAGATGAAGCTGGAGGGGGAGGGTGAGAAGGGGAGAGAGAGGGAGGGAGACAAATAGATAGTTAGACAGAGCCGGAGCAAGAGTGAGAGGCAGACAGACTGCAACAACGAAACTAGATTAGAGAACTAGCCGCAGTCCCGAAAGGCAAAAGCCCAACTCAAGACAAAGCGAAGCACGTGCGCAGAGTGTGTGTGTGTGCATGTGTGTGTGTGCAATTTACATTGCACATTAGTGTTGACAGCTGCGAACCGGTTCGCGGCAAATGAACCGCAGCTGCAGGGCAACATTCGATGAACTCAAACGAATTGAGTATTTTTTTTTAGTATTTTTTAAGTATTTCTTAGTATATTCCAGCTATATTTGAGTAGAGAGTGAAGTTACACAGCTGCTACGGTCAGTTTAAGCTTAAGTTCGGCAACGAACTAGTTCGCCAATGAGCAGCAAAGTCAGCTGAACTGATTCAAAACATATTAAGGCATATTTTGTAGTCTTTCCTTTGTTTATTTGTGCTGTAATTAAGCAAATTCCATGATGAACTATGAACTAGTTCATTTCTTTGTTTTTAGCCACTGGTTCCGAGAGCAAACAAAAGCAATTTAGCTGCAGCGATGCTGTACAAATGAACTTCAGTTTGAAGCCAAAGCGAGCATTACCTTAATGGGCGGACTCGCACACACACGCACACACACTCACACACAGACACACACACACACGCAGAACACACACACACACTCCACGAGTGGCGAGTCGTAAAATTAAAGTGCATTAATTGAGTAATCTCAAGCAAAGGTTGACTCCAAAGACATTTTACCTTTTAGTGTGTCGAGCGCGGGGGCGAGTGGGTGAGAGGGGTAATGTCTTTGGAGAGGACATCTTAAGCTACAGCTAGCTGGCTGGGAAGGGGCGTGGGTGTGCCGCTTTAAGCCCAAAGCCGCTGTCATCTTGGCCACCACAATCATAACCATTAGCCCTGGCGTGTCTCTAATCAGACAGCGAAAGTTGTGTGTCCCGGCAGCCCCCGGTTCACCCCCTCCTCTTTCCTACAATCACTACGCCTCTGCCCTGCCCTGGCCTGGCCTGGCCTGGCCTGGCCTGGCTTGGCGTTATCCTTTGGGTCTGTATTGATTTTTGCTTTGGTTTTTAAACTGCCAGCCACATGAACACATTGCACAACAAATGACTTTTGGGGCTGGTCTCTGCTTGAGCTGGGGCAGGGGGTAGCGCTGGGAAGGGGCTGCCTGAACGGGGTGCGGTTAATTTGCTTTAATGTTGGCGCAAATGCGCAGCAGGCGGAGCTGGGCGGCAGCCATTAGCCAGGCATAATCCCTTCGAAGCTGCCAATGTCGAAGCGAGAGACAACGGCACAGGCTGTGGCAGGGGCAGGGGCAGGGGCAGGAGCAAAGGCTGGGAAGCAGGAGACCGAGAGGAGCAACAACAATGCCAGCAATAACAACAACATTTGTCGCTGTCGTCGCAGAGCGCCAAAATTCAAGATGTTTACGCAAAGGAAATCCCACGTAATGACCGTAATAATCGCAGTTAATTAGTCGACGATGGCGACGGCCGTTACCCCCCGCCCGGCCCCGCTTCACCGTCACTGTCTATGCAAAATAGCAAGAACAACAGCAACGGTATGTGGCATGAGGCATGAACTGAATGTGGCAGACAGCGGCGCCGTCGCCGGCCCAAAGGCCGCTGCCAGCACCCGGAAATGGCAACAAACGCACTACAAAACGTTTACCAGGCTGACTCTCGCTCTCCCTCTCTCCTTCTCTCTCTCTCTCTGTCTGTGTGTGTGTGTGTGTGCTGTCTGCTTATGACTAACTGCAGCCCATGCCACTTGCCACATGCCGCTTGCCGCTTGCCCCCATTGCCTGCCCCTTTTTTGACGCTTGAGCGCACAAAACGCGAAACAGGCCGCGTGTGGCCAGGTCCGAGCGGCAGCTAGAGCGGAGACTGCTTGTCTGCCCAGTAATTTCTAGTTATCGATTAATTTGCAGTGCATTGCCAGCACTAGCTGTGCGTTTTAGAACTTATCCGAGTCGTATACTTAATGTCTGATGAGTTTCATTGGAAATGGCGCGAATTCGCTGCAATTGCAATTTATCGATTATTTGCTGCAAGCGCTGCCATCTCTAGCAGGCTTTCTAGACTGCTATGCAAGCAGCTGCAAATTATCGATAGTTTCTCACATCGTTAAATGCAAATTTCTTATTTGTCTTATAAAAACTCAACTTTTCTAAACTCAAGTCCCACTGTGCCAGCTGGCATGCATTACCCTCCTTTTTAATCGATTATTTTCAAGCACACTGTCATCTCTAGCTAAAATTTCAATGCACTTCCTAAGCTTTTTTTCATCTTATGCTCAACCATGTCGAAGTGTAAGATCCGAAGTGCAAGCAAGGTTTTCTAGACTCCTATACAAGCAGCTTCAAATTATCGATAATTTTCCACTTGAATATATACAAATTTCTCAGCTTTCCTACAAAAACTCAACATTTTCCCACTGTGGCAGCCTGCAAGCATTCTCTCCCTTTGTTATCGATTACTTTGAAGCACACTGTTATCGCTAACGATGCATTTCTATGCACTGCTTCCACACTTGTTCATCTCTTGCTCAACCAAGTCGAAGTAAGTAAGTTCCGAATTGCAAGCTATCGATAAGTTTGGCTTGCGAAAACTCATCGATTATTTGTGGAGCCCTGCTGCCATCTCTAGCTGGTATAGTTTAGCATGCGCCAGCTGCCCCAACTATCCACGGCACATTTCTTCGGTGCAAACATTCTCTGGCCTGCGATTCGGTTCGGGCCGTGTGAGAGTTTCGAAATTTTTCGGTTGCGTTTATTGCGTTCATTATGCCGCTCGCGGGGTTGGGTTGAAAGTCGAACCGATTGACTGCAGGCTAAGCTGAACGAGCAACCCCCTCCCCCCCTGCCTACCACTACTCCGGCGCTTCTTCAGCTTGCCCCCAAAAAATAATCGTTGGCGTTATCTGGGCGAGAATGAAAAGTCATTACCGCCATTCGTTCCAAAGTTCTGCCAATCTGTGTAGCATGTGCCAGCAGGGGGGGAGGGGGAGGGTGAGGGCAGGGATGTTGGTTGAGAGCACACTGGAGCGGGGGTTAGTCAAACGCTTGGCTGGTTGAGCCGCATTTCCATTGAAGCGGAAACGGAAATGCCTCGTGCGATGCGAGGCGAGGCAAGGCAAAAGGCGAGTCGAGTCGAGTCCTTCAGCTTCCTCTTTGGGCCTGTGCATTAATAGATTAATGGACACAGCAGCCTAGTCGCTGTAGTAGGGGGAGGGGGGATGGGCCTGGGGTTAGACAGCATGGGCGTCCACATGTAGGGGGGGCAGTCTTCATCTGCCTCGCTCTCTCTCTCTCTCTCTCTCTCTCTCTCTCTCTGGGGGCGTGAACAGGCGACGCGCGCGCTTTGTAATTAATTTGAGCCGCTGGCCATGCACAGAGGCGTAGTTCAAGCGGGGGCCCGCAAAGGGTTAAAGGGCAGCTGCTGTGTGTGCAGCGTGTGTGTATATTTGTGTGTGTGTGCACAGCCAGTTAATAATAAGATGCAGCACATTTAATAATAGCGCAGCGAGCGAGCCCATTAAAACAAAGTGCTCGCCACAAAGACCCCGCCTCCCCGGCCCCCACAACCCCTACTGGCCACAGGGCTACAGGGCCTAAATGCAAATGTAAACAGCTGTGTGTGTGTGCGTGTGTGTGTGTGCTCGCTGAGTACATTAATTTCGTTGTTGTTGCCCGAAATACACGTTTCGGTTTCAGTTTCAGTTTCGGCCTCGGCTTAGGCCCGCTCGCACAGTGCCGCAGGGGCAGGGTTCCGGGGGGTAGTGTCCAGCGACCACGTACTACATGGTAATTACGACTTCCGGCAACACCCCCTGCCCGCCCCACTCTCACACACACACAACCTGTACATCGACAAGCAGTTGAAGTTGAACTTGGAAATGGACAACGGCGCGTGGAGTGCGTTGTCCACTTGGCGAAACATTTCCGTTCATGGCGCGGCACAGTGGGTGTCGGTGTGTTAACTGGTAGTGAAAGAGGTTGCCAGACTGCATGAGGCTTAACCCAGGCACTTGTAAAGTTGCTGTAAGCTAGATATCTTAGAGAGCGTACAAAGCTTAGTTATGCTAAAGAGCTAAGCCAAAAGCTGCTGAAAGCTCTATACACACTGTACATACAGATTTCAGCTAAGTCTTAGTTTGTAGAACCTAAAGCTAGTTCGATTTCTAGCTAAACTGATAGGCACATCTTAGCTTTGCCAAGAGCTACAGCCAGTTGGACTAAAAGCTGCTGAAATCTTTAAATACATCGCGAATTAAAGCTTTCAGTTAAGCTGTAATTTGAAGAATACAAAGCTAGTTCGATTTGTAGCTTAATTGACTTAAATCAATGTCTATAGTACGTTTTTTGCAGCAAGCTGTTTATTCCAAAGCTTACTTAGTACCTATAATTAAGCATTAAAAATCTATGTATATTCGTAGCTTTTAAATTTGTTTTTAAGCAAATCTGTCTTTTTTTTGTGTTAGTTTTGCGCTATCTACAATTTGCATATGCAGTTTTTTCATAAAAAAGCTCTTCTAGCTGCAAATTTGGCTGTACTTAAGCAGCCAAGTAGCTGGCATTGATTATTGTTTATTTATAGTATTTTATTGCATTATTTTTCTATAATTGCCGAGTAATTTTTTTATTACTTTATTTTCTTTATTTTTTGTCAAGACATGTTGCAAATTTGCCACACTTTTCCGCTGCAGTTGACCCACTGTGCAGCACTGTCCGAAGATGCGAGCATCGACTTTTTGCCCCGCAGGCCGTTGCGCTGTACGCGTGCATGGGGCAGCTGTCCACGCACACACACACACACACACGCACACACACACACTTGGACTACGCACACACACTTGCACACACTCGCTCGCAGTGGCGGGGAGCGCGGGGGAAGCTACTTACAACGTTGCCCTGTGGCTGCGTGCGGAACGTATTGTTGCATTTATGCATATCCTGTGGCAAGCAAGCTGTGTGTGTGCCTGCCCCTGTGTGTGTGTGTGTGTGGGTGTGCACATTGTATTGTACTACACATTGAAATGTTAATTGTTTTAAGCAATAATTAGGATTGCAATCAAATGGTCGGTCACGCTGCCTGCCCCAAAACTTGTGCCCCTTGTTGCACGTCTACGCCGCCGCCGCCGTTGTTGTTGTTGTTGTGTTTGCTTAGTTACCGTTAAGTAGCGCCGCACACACACACATGGGAGCACATTAATTGTATTTGTATCAATTAACAAAAGGGTTAATTTATGGCGCTCTAGGGCTACGGGCTGCCCCCAGTAGACGCCCTGCTCCCTGCCCACCGCCCCCTCGCTGCTCCCTACGCTGCTGCATTGTTTGCCCTCAGTGTGTGTCTCGTGTGTCGTGGCTGCCATTAACCCTGCGGGGTGGGTAAGGGGGGCAAAGGTGAGTGCCACTGGGCATGTGTGTAGCAAGGGGGCGTGGGGAGGGGGGAGGGGGTAAGGGTTATGCCTGTTTGCTGCACGTTTTGACCTGCAGTTACACTTAATTTTGGCCCTGTTCGATGCCGTTGCCGTTGCCGTCGCTGCTGCTGCTGATGTTGCTTGTAATATGCCTTTATTATCGATAGCAGCACTTGTGGCACACACACACACACACACACACACACACACACGCGGCGGGGCTATTAATGTTATTTGCTTGTTTACACGAACGTGAACTAAGCACATCAATAAAGGCAACAACCTTGCTCGCTCTGCCTCTGCCTCTGTCTCCGCCTGTCTCTCTGCTCGTCTGCCCCCCAAAAAAATAAGAAGGCAAACAACACACAACTGTCACACCACAAGCACACACACACACACAGCCCTCCACATACAGCTCTCCCTATGCCACAATTGTAACCCTTTAGGCGCTTTGGCAGCAAGCTCAAGAAAAAGGAATATAAATGCAAACAGATCATAAAAAATCTATTACGCAACCACATGTAACACTGACGAAAGCCCGAGCATACACACACACGCACACCCACACACACCCACACACACCCACACACACACCCATTGGTGCACCCCTTTAGCCAGCAGGACGATAAAATATCAATCGTTGATAAACAAGAAATCAAACAGCCATCAAAGCGCCGTTATGCGACTGACTGCCATAGAAAAATGCTTTGAAAAATGTTCAAGCACGACCTGTAAATACCCTGCATATTGTAGAATATCTGGCATGTCTATGATGAGTTCAATAGAGTCATATATAGAGCGCGCATGCAGCTACAACACGGCGTTTTGCGCGTAGTTAAGCCAGACTCGCTTTTTCTTCTTTACCGATCTCTGCTATATGTGTATATAATTTTCTGAAATTTTCACAGCATGTGTAGAAAGTCTTAAGCATGTTTAATACTAAATTTAAACTTGCTAACTAATGAAATAAAGTTTATACGCGTATTGAAAGCCTGGAAATTCAATTATGAAATCATAAACACATTTTTTTGTAGATAATATAAGATAAAAGTATAATCAAGTGGTCCATGCATAACCAAGCCGAGCCCATAGAGAACTGAATAAGCTGAAATTGTAACTTTAAGCTGTGTTATATTTTGGATCTCTTAAGGGCCTCTTATAGTTCTTGGGTTCAGCGAGTCAGTTTTATATAATTGTTTGAGATGTTCATGCTAGACTACTTAAATTTTCTCTGCATGCTACTCTGACTTTCATTGCCTGCCCAATACACCGTGTATCGCGTGCTGTTTACAGGGTAACAGAACCTGAAATGGAACCCCCAAAAAAAATAAGAAAAACCAAAAACCTCAACCGAAGCTGAAACTGAAACTGTGACTGAAACTGTGACTGAGCCACAGGCGAAGCATAGCTGAGCTCAACCCGCTCCGCAGTGTCCCTTCCCATTCCAAAGCCAATAACACACCCCAACTGCCATGTGTGTGAGAGTGTGTGTGAGTGTGGGTGGTTGTGCATGATTGAGTGCCCGTTGTTGTTGTTGTTGTTGTTGTTGCTTACCCCTTCGGTTCGATTTTTGTTCAACTCATCTATCAATGTCAAATTATGAAGTGATCATATTTGGATTTATGCGAGCCGAGTGGAATGGAAGTCAGACACAGATACATGTGAGCGGGTAGGGGGTAGCGGGGGTAGAACAACCATGAACGACCTTAAAGTCGGAGAAAAGTTCTTGCAAAGCCGGAAACTGTCCCAGTTAGCTATTAAAGGTGCTCGTCCAAAAAGGTCGCACAGTGGGAGGTATTATGTGATTAGGTTGATTATGCTTGGAGTTATACGATGAGAATGTATGGTGAATAGGTTGAAGGAAACGTAAGGTATTGCAAGGTATGAAATGGGTATTACGTGTGGGAATTTTGGAAATTAATAGACTTGATAATGATTTTTTTTCAAAACTGTTCAAAAACTTTCTCAAAGCATTTTTTTATGATACTGTAATAATTTTCTTGCTGATCTGTGTGCGTTTAAGTCAAGATCCTCTTCGAGGCACTATAAACTAAGTATAATGTCAAAACCTACTCCAAGGATTACCTTACTGATCTGGCAACACTCAAAACTGTTGACATTAATTTTTGCCCTTAGCTTGCCCATTGTTGCCCATGGTGCAGGCCGCACAAGAATGTTGCATGTCAAAGGGGCAAACGAATTGCAAAAACAAAACGCTCGGGGGATGACGTTAACCGAAGATGGGTAACGGGTCAAGGGGGGGGGGTGTAGAGAGTCCTGAGAAAAAAATGAAGCCCCGGCTAAGCCCATAAGCGAACGTGTTCATAATATTTACAGTTATTGATATTTGAAAAGGCGGAAAATTTATAACGAGCGACATGTGTGCATTGTGTGTGTGTGTGTGTGGGTGTGGGTGGGTGTGTGTGTGTGACAACATGCCGTAGCCGGCGACATGGCGAACCCACAACGGGGCAGAGCAACGGTTACGGTTACAGCGGCGACATGCGACAGCGGTAAGGTCTGTGGAGGAAGGTTGCAGGAGCAGCAGCTGGAGCCGGGGTAGCCCAGCCTAAGCGCAATATTCAATCAAAAATCGATTACAAGGACCATGAGCGGCGTATGAGCAGCATGGTCGGCGTGAAACGTGCCGTGCTTGGCACGGGGTTGAGGTAGTGCGGGGGCAGGTTGAAGGGGGGTCTGCTGCTCTGCTCACTTGGGTTCCATGTGGAGTTGAAGATGGTAAGCGCAGTCTTGGGACAGTGTGTGGAGGCTGCGGCAGGTTAATCTACGCACACACACACGCACGCTCTTCCTCTCTCTCTCTCGCTCTTCCTCTTTCCCTTGCCCTTTCTCTCTCGCTCTCTCGCAGTGTACTTGGCGGCACTTGGCGGCCACATGGGCATGACAATGAATTATTTGCCCTGCCCGGCCCGGCCCGGACTCTGTCGCCAGCATCATCAGCTCTTTGAGTATACCCTGTAAGGGGTATGAGCTAAGAAGGGGTATCTCACAGTAGCGCAGCAGCTTGTAGCGGCAGAAGCGTTGAGGGTTATATATGGATTGGTGTATGTAAGCTCAAGAGAAGCCTTTCTTTGTAAGTATATTAATGTCTAGACCATTGTAAGCAGACAGTACCTTCCCAGCTGTTTTCCTAAATTTCCCAGGAATATTTTTTGTTAATTTAACAAAATATTTTTACTTTATAGTTATTGAACAATACCGCAAAGTTTCACAAGCCCAGCTCGTGTAGTTCCTGAGTTACGTTAGATCAGAAAGCGTAAACTGGCAGAACTCAGCTATTAGCGCAGCTGGAGAGCTGAAATTTGGTAGCTGACATTCTAAGATTGTAAAAAATTATAAAATACAGAAATTTCAATACTTTAATATTCCCTACACCTTGTACAGCACATCTAACAGTCGTGCAGACTTTGCTCTACTGCTTTTTTTCTGTTTGCGTGCGCGTTTTTGTCAAACAATTTTAAAACCTTAATTCACATGTGTAAATTGAAAGCGGCACCTGTGCCATAGCAGCAGAGAGGGAGAGAGAGAGAGGGGGGCGCTGGAAAATAAGCTCAGGCGGGTTAGGTAGTGCGCAAGGGGGAGGGGCGGCTGACACAGTCACTTGACAAGGGGTACGGGCACGGGCGAGGCTTGAATTATGGAGCAGCCTGCGTCTGTCTATGCTTGATTTATGGCCTAAGCCCCGCCGCGCCCCGTCCCGTCCCGCCTCGACTGCGACGTCACCGGAACGTCCCTTTGTCCCACGTGTCGCATAATTCTTCATATTTCTGTTGGACGCTTTTCGAGTGGCTGCCACGTCGAGAGGCTGCAGCTCCAACTGCGCCTGGCCGGGCTTCGCAATATGCCTGGCCAGATTTTACAGCTGCTGCCGTTGCTGTTGCTGCCTCGTGTGGCAGCTGCCTTGGATAATTTGTAATTTAACCACTTTTCAGGTTCAGTAGCCGCAGTTCAGCGCCCAATTCCCGTCTGTACCCGCTGCCGTTCCCGCCCGGCCACGCCCCTGTTCTTGCTGTGTCCGTGTTGTTGCTGTTGCTGCGGAGGATGTTGTTCCGCTTCCGTTGGGCGCTGGGCAACTTCCGCTGCGCACCTTTTGTCTGCCACAGCGCACATTGCTGCCTTCTTTTTTGCATGTCAAGCAAATACGCTTCGTGCAGGGTCCCTCGACTTGGAGAGCGCGTGTGGCAACAGGGTGAAGCGGCTGGAAGGTATCTTAGGGTAGAGCGCGCTGTATAGGGATGCGAGTAAGGGAAAGATGACGAAAATGAGAGTATGGCAAAGGGAGAGAGTTACAAGGGGGGAAAGAAGGAGTGAGAGAATAAAAGAAAGAGCAAGAAAGTGCATAATGAAAATCGGCCTGATTTCTCATATTGAACAAGAATATAGACGAGAATATAGACGACAAGGGTATAGACGAGATAAATAACATTAGAGTATGAGAAAGGGAGAGAGTTACAAGAGGGGAAAGAAGCAGAGAGAGAATAAAAGAAAGAGCAAGAAAGTGCATAATGAAAATCGGCCTGATTTCTCATATTGAACAAGAATATATATGATTAAAGTGAAGCATTTTGTTTATTGAGAGTATAGAAGAGATAAATAAAATTTGAGTATGAGAAAGGGAGAGAGTTACCAGAGGAAAAAGCAAGAGAGCACGAGAGAAAGAGCAAGAAAGACAGATGTATATGTGCATAGAGAAAATCAGCTTGATTTCTCATATTGAACAAAAATATATATGATTATAGTGCACCATTTTGTGATCAAATTGCCTTCTTATGGCAAGTCTTCATTATGAGCGATTTGTAATCATTTTACCCCACATGACTGCCTCCCCGAAGAGTATCTGTAGTTCACCTCATGCAATTCCTCGCGATCATCTCTCGTTATTTTTTTAATTCGTCCCTCCGCGTGCTGTCGTCGTCGTCGAGCAAATTAAATGAAATTTCTGCAGTGACACAAACTTGTTTATTTTGACAGGCACAAGTACGCACACACACACATACTCCCCCTCCCCGTCCTCTGCTACTCGGGCCCTGTGGCCCGCGAAAAGCCACGCGAAATTGTTAACCACAAATTTTTTCCACGCTTCGTTTGGATTATTTAATTCGCTTAAAAAATAATAAAAAAAAAAGTAAGGGAGAGGCAAAAAAATTCAGGAAATCGGTACTTGGCGGAAAAAAATTGGCAAAATTTAATAAGGGCAAACAAAGGGTCCTGAAGGGGCCGGGGAGGGTGGTGAGACCGCTGCAGGACCTGCCCTGTTGATGAGCAGCGACGTGCGAGGCAAATGATGCGATTTGCGCGTGCAAATCGAATCGGGTCACATATGCGTGAAATCATTCAACACACACAGACGCATAGACTGACAACCCCTCAATGTTGCCCCCCCGCTTCAACCACACTACGCCCATGGCAAAGCAGAAAAAAAGGAAACCGCGCGCGCGTTGAAAATTTTTTAATTTGCAAATTTTGCGATAATCAGTTTTATTGAGTTGTTGTTGTTGTTGTTATTGTTGGCCTTGTTTTTGTCAGCAGTGCAAGCAGAGGCGGAGTGTGGGAGGGGTAACGCGTTAGCAAGCCAGAGATATATAGTGCGCGGGGGGTGGGGCAGTTTGGCCTGGCTTTGAAGCATGCAAATGAGTGAAGCAATTTACCTGCGTCTCGCGGGGAGCTGCGCTGCGACTGACAGCTGTGCAGGAGGAGGGCAAGGGGGCAAGTGTAAGGGAAAGAAAGTGGAAGTGGAAGTGGAGGAAGAGGAAGAGGAAGCGGCGGGCACCGCAAGCAAATCAAATTAAGCACAATGGCAATCGCAGGAAAAAATTAAATTTCATCTACGTAATACGATTTATCATATTTGTTTTGATTTGGCTGTGTAAATTAGGGAGAAAGCGGGGAAGGAGAAGGAGGGTGAGAGTAAAAGATAATTGAACAATTCGCAATCAAGTGCAAAAGAGAACTCGGAACTGTGCAGTTTAAATATAAGGCAAACTCTCTCGAAATTCAATTTACAGTGTCTAGAGGTAGCTAGCACAAGCTACAGTTGCTATATTAGCTATATTATAGCTAAAAAAGCTGTTATAGCTATACTAATCGCTGTGCATACTCAGAGATATATAGCAGACTTACCTATCAAATTTCAACCATATTCCTTAATCCATGTCCAGGATATTCAAGTAATCGCACAGCTCGCAGACCTTCTCAATCAGCTTAAAGCGCAGCCTTAGAAACTCATTCGGTTCCTTGGCCCGTGCTGGGCAGCTCGGCACTTGCACTCTTGCAGAGGTCAACTGAGGAAGAGTAGAGTGTGTGGGTAGTGTGTGTGTGTGTGGCAGTCCCCTGCCCCACCCTAAACAGGGTGCTCTGGCAACAATTTGGGAAATTGAAATGAAATTTAAGCCTTGCAATTTGCACGGGAAAATCTCAGGGCCGCAAAAGCAACCGCACGAATGGCCTTAAAAATGTCTTTAGACTCAAGGCTGGAAACCCCAAAAGCCCCATATACATATATGTAAGCTTGTGTGTGTGTGTGTGTGTGGTGTCGTAATAGACGATGAAAGCAAAGAGCCGCAGAAGAAAAAACAAAGAAGGCTCCAAGGGAAATGCTGTTTGAAAATGCCTGATTCGAAGTAAATGAAAGCACTGCAAATGGGACTAAGCGATGGGAGAGGCAGAGGGAGAGGGAGAGGGAGCGAGTTGGGGTAGGCAGGAGTTGAGGAGGTGCTGGCAAATACATATTCCTTTTTCTGGTTTTTGGGGTTTGCGTCTTTGCATCTTTTTGGCGTCTTTCGTGTGGTTTTGGATTTCTTGGCTCAAAACTTGCCAGCCCAAGGTGCAGACACACAGCCTCAGTGCGGCTCTGTGCTTGTGTGGGTGTGGGTGTGTGTGTGTGTGTGTGCGAGCAAGTTGCAGTTTCAAGTGCTTTGTAGTTGTCTTCGGACTTTGCTATGGCTGCACGTCTTACAAAATTCTTTAAGATCTTCGACTGCGGTCGCTTTGACAACACTCAGAGGGCCAGGGGCTGCGCAGCGAGGGCTCTCGGGTCTGGGCGCTGACCAGTCAAATGCAAATAGAAGCAAATTAAATGCTTTCGACTACTCATGCAATATTTAAAAGTCGTCAAAGACAAACACACATGGGCGTAGCGCACAGAGAAGGGGTAGGTAGATGCGTAGCTCGACAAGTCTTGATATCATTTTTGTTATTCACATCACGTGACTTGATTCAATTAACCGATGCGCTGCAAGCCACAGTCGAAGCGAAGACTTAATTGGAACTGCTCGACGGATTGTGCCGCGAAACCCCTTTCAGTTACAGAGCCGCTGCCCCTGTCGCCCCGGCGTTGCCCTGCATTGACCCTTCCGTGCGGCGCGTTCTCCTTTTCCCAAGCCAAAAGGGCGTTCGAGCCACTTAAGCAGCCAGCGAGCCACTGGCCATGGCCGTGGCCCCGACCCCGGTCACCTGTCGACTGGGGGGATGCCCATTCCCGCATTACCCCCTCTACCCACGACTGGTCAGTCGCGTGTCCAAACACACACACACACATACACACTCGCACACGCAGAGCACGGCATTCACACGCCGCTAAAAAGGGTTATTAACTCGTCAGCTCGGCTAAATGTCAGCTCAGGTGGGCACTGATTAAGGTTTGGGTATGGAGAGGGTGGGGAGGGGAGCGCTACCTTCTGGGGTTGAGGCCTCTGTGCGCGGAATCCCTGACAAAATCGTTGCTGATGCGTGGTCACGCACCATTATCGCCACGACTAACCCCACTGGACGCTGGTCACGGCGCGTGGTGCTGCCAACTCCCAACTCCCAACTCCCAACCCCTGATCCCTGTGCTCCCTCACCTCGCACCTCATTTGTTAGCCCTTTAGCAAGCCGCCTATCAATGAAGTTGTTAATTTTATACTTCCAGCTTTTGCCCTCTCATACACTACCTCGCTCTCTCTTTCTCTCTCTCCCCCTCTCTGCTGCTCAGTTTGTTTGTTCAGTTCCCTTGACCGAGCTGTAATTTGAGTCGACTGAAAGGGCTTAATTATATTTGTGATATGCTTTAACTCAATTGCGATTGCTTTAACCTCACCTTCGTCACGGTCGAGCTAATGAGAGACGCCACCTATAGTGACCGGGGGAGGTGAGGTCGGTGTGATTAAATGTGTCGCTGGGGTTGAGTTTTGTTCGATTTGATTTGACTCTGTAGCTTAAGGGATAAAGGTCTTGGGTCTCAATGAATTGAAAAGGAATCGAAGATATGAGATGACAATGAAGGAGTTAGCTAGACCAGATATTGATTAGACTAAGAGGTCTGTAAGGTCTGCAAAGATCTCTGTAAAGGTCTTAGGCTTATAGAAGTCTAAGGTATGGGCTTAGGTCTTTGAAGCAATGGATAGGTCTCTCGGGAGGCAGGAGGACCTGAGACCGGCAAAGATCTTCGAGGCATCTTTAGGCCCTTCTGATATAGTTAGCCAACTGGAGAATAGTTGGCTCCTGCGTTTTATACAGTTGGATCCGTCGAAGATATGAGATGAAAACGGAGGAGTTAGCTAGGCCAGATGACTTTTGGAAGTGTGAAGAGGTCTCTAAGGTCTTTTAAGGTCTCAGACCTGTAAAGATATCAGGTCTGCAAAGGTTTTAGGTATTTGAAGCATAGATGAATCTCTCAAGAAAGCATGGCTGATCTGAGTGCTACAAAAGATCCTAGAGATCCCTTTAGGTCCTACTGATAAACAGCTGTAAAGTAGTTGGGTCTTGCGTCTTAAAGAGTTGGAAAGGGGTCGAAGCAAATATATAAGAATGGAGGAGTTAGCTGGGCCAGGTGACTGTTGAAAGTATAATGCGGTCTCTTAGGTCTTAGGTCTGTAAAGATATTAGGTCTGTGAAGGTCTTAGGTCGTTGAAGCATAGATGCTCTCTATGGAAATTTAAGAACTTCAAGGATCTTAGAGACCCCTTTAAGTCGTCCTGATATAGTTAGACAGCTGGAGAATACTTAGCTCAAGTCTTCAGAAAAATCATAAGGGCATTCGGAACGACTTGATCACTCGTAGACTGAGAGGGCAATTCAAAGTAGACTAGGAAACTGCTCTGTATAAAGTTCTGCTAATTAAAGCCACAGTTAAGCTAGTAAAATGCGCTTTGTCTTTTCAGTCGGCTGTGGAGTCAATCGCTGGGCTGAAGGTCAACTTTAAGTGAGCAGCCCACAGCAGGTGCTAGCCGAGAGACAGAGAGAGAGAGATGGGGATGGAGAGAAAATGAGACAGGTAGTGGTAGCTAGGCTGGGTCTAGCTGGGTCTACGCTTATAATCAGAAACTATAATAACTTTGCGCATAATCACGAATCATTTGACTGCAGCCGCAGCAGGAGGAGGAGGAGGAGGAGGAGAAGTGGGCGCAGGAGCAGGGCGTAACCCAAAGCGAAACGGAGCGAAACCTGAACCTCAAACTGAACCTGAGCCTGTAACGAAACCGAGACCGAAACGTGAAATGCAAATTACCCAAAAAGGCATAAAGCAGCGCGGCTCATCCTAACCTCACACACACGCACACACACGCACATGCGGAAAGGACACTCAACACACACTCCGAGGAGTTGGCTCGTCGTATGGGAGCAATAATAAATTGAAGTAACAAAATCTTAACAATTACAACAGCGCCACCAAAGACGGGACCAGGACGGGACCGGGATACGGACACGGCCATGGGACCAGGACACACATGGCTGCCCGGATGTAAAGGACACAAGTAGCAGGGTACTGGGCAGGTGGGCGGAGCGGGTGTAGTATATCGTGCTGGGGCATTTAGAGCGCTTCAGAAAACCCAATAAGTCTACGGTAATAATCGAGCATAAAGCACAATTTATTTTCATAAAACCTCAGCCGTAAGCTGAGGGCGCTGATCACAGGCGGCGGCGTAGGCGGAGACGATGGCGGCGACTTAGGCCAAGGAAGAGACTGAGACTGAGGCTGCAACAACAACTGGTACTGGTTAGACACGACTCGGTCTGGCCTGGTCTGCCTTTGGCTGTGCGAACCCGTTCCGACTTTTGATTTTAAAACAGTGACGGCCATAAGTAGTTGTAATGGCAGTTGCCAGGGGCGTCCAGGCGGCGCAGGGAAGGCGGTGGGGGCTAGGCCAGGCTAGTGGGTAAATCTGGCGCAGAGATGCTGGGCAAGTTGCTGGCCGGCGACGCGTCGCTGCTGCTGCTGCTGCCTTTGTCTGCAACTGTACGAAAAACCGCATAAACGCGACCCCAGTCTACGCCCGTGCACATGCCTCGCACCCCTTTGGCGACGTCCTTGTCGCTGTCGTCGCAATTTTATGGCAGCAGACGCCAGCACGTTGCTGTTGTTATTGCTGCTGCTGTTGTTGCTGCTGCTGCTGCTGCTGTTGTCGTTGTAGTAGTTGCCCCGCCTTGCCCAGAAGCTTAACGAACATTTTACAATGCCCATGATGCATTAATATCCGAGACGGAGACGGAGACCGAGACTGAGACCGGCACCGGCACCGGCAATGGCAACGGCAACGGCAGTGTGTTGCCCTCGAACCCCACGCGCAGACAGGGACTGTGGCGCAGATAACGGCAGCAGTGCAAAATGTGTAGCATACATTTTGGGGCAACTAAAAACTGCCACAGTGCGCAGCAGAGGGCCGGGGTTAGTGTCGTGCCACGCCAGCTTATCGTACGAAATTAGCTACCCTTGTCGCACACACACACACTCGCACTCACACACACACACACACACACTGGCTCGTATTTTTTCGGCTTGCAGACTCGCAGTTTCGTTGTCTGATCCCACTATTTATAAAATTTCAATAAATAATTTTGTTGCCCGGGCCAAAAAGGGTTGCCCCCACGCGCTGTCTGTGTGTGCGAGAGTGCGGGTGTGCGGGTGTGTGGGTGCGGGTAAATGTTTTTGCTGATTTCGATTATTTGGCAGGCGCAAATGACTGCATCAATGTGTGCATTGATTGCCATTTTGGGCCCCTTTTACCCTGCACAACGGGCCACTAACTAACCGTCTAAACATTTGACGCTTGCCACGCCCTCATTCCAGCGAGCGAGCGGGCAGGCGCGACGCAGCAACCGCAAACAAATCAACAAAGCAATCAACGTCTATTTGTATTTTAACACACACACGCACACACACACAGTGTAACTCTCCCTTACACACACACACTGCCAAAAAGTACAAATCAAATTTGGCGCTGTTTGCCACAATTTTCGACCAAAATAACGCGCGGCTACACGCAGCCTTAGATAGAGATAGCTGGCTGGAGGATTCATGAATACATGCGAGCACTCACCCACACTCACTCACACTCGCTGCGAATCGATGAGCGAGACAGAGAGACAGACACATGGCGTAGGTGCTAGGCACCGCCTTGCCATGGGGCTAAAAATTCGTTTAATTAGCCACGTGGGGGGCGAACACCTACGGGTTTCGAATACACCCATTCAATATTCATGAGTTGATTAGGCACTCACACCAGACTAGTCGCTGCCTTCTGCTAAATGAACCCTTTGCGGCATAGAGTTGTAGTAGCAGTTTTCGGGCTTTACTTTAAGAAATACCAAGAAAATACCTTGAATGTTCGTGACAAACATATTTAAATACCATAAAAAAAATACCAAATAAATTGAAAATCAAGCAAAATACCACAGAACGTTGTTGCAGCCCTCCATTATTGCGTTTATTCAATTGCAACTAATCCAAATTGATCAGATCAACTGACAAAAAATGAAGAATAACCATTTGCCGCCCCGACAGGAAGTATCCATTTCCAGGCGAGGACGGGCAGCATGTCCGGTAGAGCGAAGAAAGAGAGAGAGGGAAGAGTGCGTACTTATTTCGATTGCCTCGTTTAATGGCACAAAATTAGTCAACAATTTGCGCTGCATTCCGCATAATCTGGTCAAGGGATTGCGATGATGTGTTGTTTACACTTCAGCAGCAGGCACAACCACACATACACACATACACACACACATCATACACAAAAGAAATGCGAAAGAAGGAGAGCAAAAAAAAAAAGACAACAACACAAATTATTTCCGTCTTATTACCCAGCAATGCCATATAAGCCGTCCATAAGAATAAGTACTCACCCGGGGGTAGCCAACGAAAGGGAGTTACAGGAGCTTGGGGACGCGGGTTCGGGTTCGGGTTCGGGTTCGAGTTTGGGTTCACGGTTAACGTTTCGGGTTTCGGTTCACTTCAATGTGTCAGCGAGCAACAAAAGAATGGAAAACGTGAAGGAAAAATAGCAAAAATACCATAATAATTCTTTTGCTCGGTTTGGCAATTTCGCCAAGGCGTAGCAAAAATATGAAGAGAGGAAAGCAATAGAATACAGATAGAGAGAGAAAGAAAAAACAACCTTCAACTGGTACTAAACACTGTGTAGAAGGGTGGATTATGACATACTTAGCATATTTTCAGATTTACAGACTTATTGTAAGTCTGGTTTGCGCATCGTATGTTTGTTGACTTTGCGACTGTATTTCAGAAATTCTGGCACACTTTTTGACTTGTTTTTTTTTTACTTATAGTTAGTCGATTGAGCTGAAATTTGCACAGTTGATAAACAGGGTATTTCTCTAAATAAATCCAGCAAAACGTTAATGGAAACCCGTATAAGTCTTCAGATAAATCAGTTTTTCTTATCTCTTATCACTCGATTGGCTTCTCTACTAAGTCAGCTCAATACACACTCTCCGCTTCACTTTACAGGGTATGTTGCTGACATAGCCGCGAGTGTTTTGGCTATTGAATGTAAATGTACCGTTATTTTCTATAGCCAACATTGAGCTGAGTTCAGTTCACGCAGTCAAATGGTCAGTGAATTGTCTGAGATATTAGCGGGCAGGAGATTACGTAACGCGACGCCTCATAGGCAGTACTCGATAGACCCTCTCTGAAGCCTCCCCCCCTCCGCTCCCCGCTTGGTCACTACACCCCTGGCTGCTGGCCTGGACACACTCGATGCTTGACAAAAGCGTCGAGGCCAAACAAAAGCAGCGTCTCCCGCTGCCGCAGTCTACGTCGTCGCTGGAAGCCGGAAACACAATGAAGTGAAAAATATGATATGGGGATGTATAGTGGGGAGGGGAGTGAGGAGTGTTATGGCCCTCCCCGAACGTTGTTGCTTTCTTTTGGTTGTTTTTTTTTTTATTATTTATTGTGATTTACAGTTGAACGCTTGATTTGATTTTCAAGTGGTTCCCACGCCAAAAACTCTCGACCCAAGGATCCCTTGGCTCGGTTTCGGTTTTGCAGACAAACACGCGCTGTCCTCCCTCAGACCCGCCCCCTTTCCACTTGTCGCCCCTCCTCTCTTGGCACAGTTAATTAGTGGCCATCAGTCAATTGGCATCGTGGCCTTTTCATTATTATTTTTTCTCTGCCTTCTCTTCATTTAGCGTAATTTTTTAGCTAGGGGCGCATTTCGATAACGATTGCGTAGAGAGAGAGAGAGAGAGTAATCGATATGTGACATAACAAAGGCGAACTTGAACTTGCAGCTGAATTTGCATGAGCAGAAAAAGGGGGAGGAGGATGAGAGAGAGGGCAGGGCAGGCATGTCCGCTTCGTAATGGAATTAGCTCGACGCCCGACATGCTCGACATGCTTATCGATGGGACCCCGGGGACGCATACGTTAATGCCAGAAACTGCCGCCGTCGCCCGCTACCTCTCCCCCTCTCTCTCTCTCTCTCTCTCTGTTTCTCTCTCGCTGTCTCGCTTGTTTATGCCAGTTTGATTGTCTCACGTGTGGACAATTTGTTTGGCGCGCAGTTCCACTTCGCTTTCGCTCTCCATAAATCCAGCTGCATTAACCCATAATTTTTTAATAGATTCTTCCCTGTCGATGTATGGTCTCTTTCTTTTTTTCCCCAGTCGTTTGTGCACTGGAAACAACTGGGGATATGATCAAGGATTTCTGATTTCTGCGTTGTAAGAAATCTGTTAAAATTTTCTTCTTGAGCATGCAATCGGTTCATGCTGAACAAGAATATATTTAGTTAATGTAAGAATAGCTGAAATCTTGTAAAATCTTTGGTATTATATACAATATTATAACAGACTGCCTGAAATCATGTGCGTAACTTATAAAAACAAACAAACCCAACCATACCAAAGGACCCTAACTCTTATACAACACCATACCAGATCATACCATAGGACTATATACTGTATACACAGCAATGCCATTCTTATTACTTTAACCATGACTTTACCACTCTAAGAACCTCTATCTCTGACTTCTACTTCTTCAGTAGGCGAAGAAGGTCCTTCGAAACGAACTCATATTCCAGTTCTCTACCATTTGTTTCGCTGAGTGCACGGCTGCATGCTTATGCCACGAGTTCCGAGTGAATTCAAGTGTGGCCAAAGCAGTGAAAAAGTGTCGACTGGCATGAGGTGCTGGGTGCGGGTACGGGCGGGCAGAGAGACGGGTAGTCCCCGTTAAGAGCGTAACAAAAATGCGCATCACGTAGCGTCGTTCAAAGTGAATATGTCCAAGCGAATGTTGCGTGATAAGCGGCCAGAGTTATTGCGTCTGCCAAGTGGCCATATACACTCACTCACACACATGCACACACACATGCACACACAGATAGCACGCGACGCCATGCAATAAATGTTGCCTACTTTCTGGCGCTGGCTGTGCAAATATTTATTGAACATTTTAATTCGTTTGTTGTTGCAAATAAATTCTGATTTATTGGCAATAAAGCGCACAAATAGACAATATGTTGGCAACGCAACTAGCCCAGGCCACTGATAAGACAACCTCCCTTCCTTCCTCCCTCCTGCGTTGTTGCCCTGCCCCTCCCCAACTTCAAGTGGACAAATGGACACAAAACGTTGGGCACATGTGCTGAATTTTGAAAGGTTTCGCCCCGCCACAAACTTCTTTTATTTTCTATCCCTCTTTGTTTTTTTGGTATTTTTTACTTGCGCCTCGAAAACATTAACAGAATTTTTATTTTAAGTCTGCTTAAGTTTCTCCCTTTCTCTCTCTTTCTTTCCGATTGATTTTGTGATGTGACTGTGCTTTAGAGGGTAGTGCCGGGTAGAGTGGGAATGCAATTAAGTGTGTGTCTTTAAAGCGGGGAAATAGATTTCTGCTACCTCATGCTTTGGCCACAAGTTGGCTAGCCAACTATATAACACTTTGTGGTACCATCTCTGGCTACCTTTTCTTACTTAAAATAAGATTTCACCTATATTTTTCAAAGATAACTTCTTCAGTACCTTTATTAGTACCAGCACCACTTTTCTTATTTAAACTATTTCTTTTATCTTGCCTCATGCCTAAAGTAACTTTTACTTTCACATACTTTCACTTTGCACTACTATTTACGACTACTACTACTACTGCTTCTACTACTAGGACTTCTATTCCTGCTATTTCCACTCACACTCCTGCTACTACTACTAATCCTACTTCTACTCCTGCAACTACTACTTTTGCTGCGACTACTACTTCTACTCCTGCTATAACTACTACTTCTACTCCTACTAATTGTACTCCTACTATTACTTATACTCCTACCACAACTACTCCGACTATTACTTATACTCCTGCTACAACTACTCCTTATACTACTACTACTACTTTTACTACTACTACTACTTCTACTACTACTACTACTTTTACTACTACTACTACTTCTACTACTACTACTACTTTTACTACTACTACTACTTTTACTACTACTACTACTTCTACTACTACTACTACTTTTACTACTACTACTACTTCTACTACTACTACTACTTTTACTACTACTACTACTTTTACTACTACTACTACTACTTTTACTACTACTACTACTACTTTTACTACTACTACTACTATTACTACTACTTCTACTACTACTACTACTACTACTACTACTACTACTACTACTACTACTCCTACTACTACTACCACTACTACAGCTACTACTACTACTACTTATACTAATCCTACTTCTACTGCTGCTACTACTACTTTTGCCGCGACTACTACTTCTACTCCTGCTAAAACTACTACTTCTACTACTATTGCTACTACTACTACTTCTACTAATACTACTACTTCTACTACTACTGCTACTACTACTACTTCTTTTACTACTTCTTTTACTACTTCCTGCCACCTTCTATCAGTCATACCACCGGCACCTTCAATTTCTGCTGCCTTTTACCATTTACTCTTTAAATTCTGCAACTATAAACAAACTTATTCACTCATCTAATTAACCTGTCACATTATAAAGCTACCCGCAAACCTACAGCCTCATGCCAGTCCCACACGCGGTATGCGGCTAGTCGCGCAGACTCTCAATGCTCCAGGGTATTCGTTCCACACTTGCTTAATTTCATTTTGTTGCAAGTTTCTTTTCACCTGTCAGTCGGCTACGGCCATGGTCAATCAAAGTCCAGAAATTGCTGCTGCAGCACGTTGCTGTTGCTGCTGTCGCTGCTGCTGTCGCTGCTGCTGCTGTCGCTGCTGCTGCTGTCGTTGTTGTTGCTGCTGCTGTGTGTCATTGTCATTGTCATTGTCTGGAGTAGCATATTGTTGTTGCTGTTGCTGCTGCTTGATAACAACACCCTCATGGCCAATAGAGCAGCGAGTGGCAAACGTGGCAAGTCGCTGTCGAAGGTGGCAAGTGCGTTGAGGCATGTGGCAGGGCAGTGTGTGTGTGTGGAGAAGGTGAGGCTGAGCTGCTACGGTTGCGCCACATGTCGCTCATCAGTCATCGCACACACACACACACGCAGAGAGAGAGAGAGAGAGAGGGAGAGAGAGAGAGAGAGATAGACACACACGCTCAGTCGTCGCGTCTGGCATTGTCAATGTGGCACGTTGATTGTTGTTGCTACCTTTTTTGCATAAGTGCCACACACACATCCGCACACACACACACACCCACACACACAGGTCCGCCAGGTGTGTCTTGTGTGTCTTTTTTTCGGTCTTCTGGTTGCCGCTGTCTGTGACAGCAGCAGCAGCAGCAACTGTTGTTGCTTTTGTTTCGGCTGCTTGATTTTTGCTGAGCAACAACAGCAACATCGACGGCAGCAACAGCAACAACAGCAACGAATTTTAAGGTTGTTGACGCCGTAACTGATGATGATGATGACGACGCCGATGACAACTGCTGCTGCTGCCGTTGCTGTTGTTGCTGCTGTTGTTGTTGCTGCTGCTGTTGCTGCTGCTGTTGCTGCTGTTTACCTTAATGATAAGGCGCTTGTCAGTCAGTGCGTCAGTCGGGGAGGGGCGGGGCAGCGGGCCGCATGCGGTAGACAGTCGTCAAATGTTGCGGCGCTTGTGGTTGTTTTATGCCATTTGAGGACGACGACAGCAGCAGCAGCAACAGCAGCGACAGCAGCGACGACGGCAACATGTGCTGCTGTGTTTTGTCAAAAAACATATTTGCCTTGTCTCTGCTAGTGTGTGTGCGTGTGTGTGTGTGTGCGGCTGTGTGTGCCAGCAGAGAAAGCACATTCACCGAAAAATATAATTATTAAACATGTTGCCAATTTTTCGAGCGCTTTTTAATCCTGTTGTCTGCGCAATCCCCACGGCAGCCACGCCCCTGCACGAGGCACACACACACACACACACACACACACACACATACATACATACTCTCTTCCCCTCTGAAGTGTGTGGCATATAAATAAAACTGTATTATGCGGTTGTGGCTTATGTTGTGATCGCTTCAGAAATTTTTGAATTGTCTGCGAGCTCACAAAATGGAGGAGAGAGAGAGAGGCGAGAGAGAGGTGAGAGAGAGGCGAGAGAGAGGTGAGCGAGAGGCGAGAGGCAGGTGAGGGAGAGAGAGAGAGTGCGCTGCATGCGTGGCAAGTGTAGCATATTTTTTGGAGCAGCATTGCGGCTCTTTTGGCTTCTGTTGCTGCCACTCGCGGTGCCGCTAGTTGTTGCAGTTCGCATCGCAAATTGAGGATTATGAATCCAGCGAGAGAGAGAGAGAAAGAGAGAGCCGCAGCTTACGGCAACTTTTTGCTAAACACACGCACACCCGCGCGGCACGAAATGGAATGGAACGGAAATGGAAATGGCAACGGATTGCGGCGGCCGCGCTCTCTCGCAACTCGAGTGGAATTAAATTAATTCCGAAATTGAGTGCAGTTGCAGGATTCGAGTGCGAGTTTGAGTGTGTGTGTGTGGCAACATTGCAAAATATGCTCGCCAAAAGCAGCTTAGCAACTAAAAAGGTTAGGTATATCATGTAGCACATACAAATATTAGTAATAGCTGCCATGAAAAATAAATCGAAACGAATGGAATAAAATACACATATTGTGGAATCTACTTTTTACTTTTCAAGATTTATTTTCCTTGCTCGTCGAGCTATTTCAACCAAACTAACCAAATCCGTTTGAGGCCAGGTATGTAATCTAATGCTGAAATTTCTTTAAGATCGTATTACTAGTATAGCATATATGTTTAAATTTAAACTGGTATCCAAGCCGCCTACAATAGAATAATATATGGCTTGAAAATTCCAAAAAGTAACTGGAAACATTTTATTATATTATAAAAGCCAAATCTAGGGAGTATCTAGGAGATGTAATAGTGTATCTTATTTATAGTATTGTAGCCAAATCTGAAGGCACCTTATTTGCAGTACTAAGGCCAAATCTGAAGAGTATCTAAAAGAAATATAATTATTATTTATAGTTTTAAAGCCAAACCTAGAGAATATCTAGCAGGTCAACTAAAGTATCTTATTCACAGTACGATACCAAACCTAGCCGGTTTAAAACAGTGTCTTATTTATGTTGTTAAAGCCAAATTTAGAGAGTATCTCATTTATATTATTAAAGCCAAATCTACGGAGTATCTAGCAGGTCCAAAAAAGCATCTTATTTACAGTACTCTAGCCAAATCTAGAGAGCATCTAGCACGTGCTCTAAAGCGTCTTATTTACAGTATTCTATCGAGAATCGAGCACAAATCAAAGTAACATTCCACACCGTTCGATAAGCATCTCGAACAGGCTATTATTCTTGTCCAGCTCTGTCAAGTTTCTATAGAAACTATTTGAGTTCTCTCCCTCCATTTGCGACAGGCGGTGGCGCATAAAGCCAAAGCAAAACAGCTTGAAAAAGGCCAAAAAGCAGATAGAGAGAGAGAGAGAGAGCGAAAAAAAACAACAAGCGGGCAACAAAAAAAGCATTAATTTTAATTTCTACCCAATTCTCTTTGTAACGATGTGAAAATCTCTTAAGTACTCTTGTCATTGACACTCAAACCCGCGCACAAAAACCGACACACAATACACCCCTGTGTGGCTCTGTGTGGCCGGGTGTGTGTGTGTGTGTGTGGCTGTGGGTGTGGGTGTGTGAGGGCTTAACCTTAGTTAAGCTGTTGCCCGTCTACCGCCCACTCCCCGCGCGCTTGTTGGCGGCGTCTGTTGACGGGCGGCTGTGACACAATCTCATCAACAGATCAGAGATTTGCAGCTCGTCCTCGTCGCGCACTGATGACATCTGTGGTATTTTCAACGTGCGACGTGACCGGCATAACCGGCACAGGAGAGCTGAGGCTGGGACTGGGGCTGCGGCTTGGTTGGGGGGTTTAGCTAACGGACTAACGGACTAACGGTCTAACGTACTAACGGACTCACCGGCTGACTCGCCTGACATTTGACACGCGCCGCGTTTTGGCAGCCGTCAGAGCCTTCAGTCTTGCTTCAGTCTTCTGCAGTCTTCGGGGCCAGTCGCAGTGACAGGCGTGCTTGTTATTTCTATATATAGTTCAAGGTATTTTCGGGCTCTGCCACTGTAATACCCTGTAAAAATGCGCGAACGGTTCAAGCAGAACTTTGATTAATGCAAAACTAACTGAGTTGCTTGGGTTCGGTTGGGCTTAACTCGGGATCTCCATGGGCTGCACTTGGTAAATTTCGTATGCGGTTGCTTGGGTATCTCTACAAGGTATAAGGCCTGTCAAACTGATTAGTTCTAGGGACAGTGGTCTGATAACTGCAAAATTTTGCCAATGGACTGTTGCTTCTTTGGACTTTTAAGCGAGCTGACCGCATTACCTTATTAAAATGTCGCTTAAATCTATTTGAAATGTCGCAGACAGTTCTTATACGCATTTCTTGAATAACTCAGTAACTATAGTAGCTTTTGTTCTGAAATTTCGTATATAACTTGCTATTTGTCAAACCTTATAGCATGCATAATTTCATTTCAGCTGAGCAGCGACCAGCTGAGATACAAGCTGATAGACATCATGTTTTGCTCTCATTGCTCTCTCAAGTCACTTGCCTGCACTAAGCTACCTTCCGCCTGCTCACAGGGTATGTGGCAGTCAGCTCCAAGTCCCCTCACCCCCATCTCCCGACTGGCTTGTTTGTTTTTTCGTTATTTTTGCGTCAACTTAATATGGAGGTCAGCGCTTTCGCTGGCCAAGCCGTCGCCATCGTCGTCGTCGTCATTGTTGTTGCCACTGTTGCAATATTAATTTTGGGAATGGCACGTCGCACATGTGAAGGGCAGGCTCGTGCCGGACAAGTGCAGGGGCAGAGCAGGCGTAGAGGCGGTGCAGCGACAGGGCACCTCATAATGTTGCTTGGCTTCATTTGATTCGTGGAAATTGGCCCAATTAACGCAAAAGGCAGGCAAAAAAACGAGGAAAAAACAAGCGAAAATAAAAAAGCAGAGCCAACAACTCAATTTATCACGCACAACTAAAGTGATTTGTTGCCAATGCCAACGGTGTGCCTGCCCCCCCCCCTCTGCCATCACCCCTCGGCAGCTACGCCCCTGCCCAAGCCAGTGAGCGCAACTTGGCCAGGGCCAAAGGAGTCAGCGCTGAGTCGCATGCAAAAAACGCAGGGTAGGAAATTGTTTAATCAATTCATCAGACGTGCATGTTGCACATGTATGTGTGTCTCTCTCTCTCACTCTTTCCCTCTCTATGTGTGTGTGTGTGTGTGTGTTTGGCAATAACAGACAGGATATTAACTTACAATTCTCAACTCAAACCGCTCGCATCGCGTCGCGCTGTAAACGTTAAACGACCAAAAATTTGTTTGAATAATTACCGAGACAACACTCTGCCATGTGTGTGCAAGAGAGAGAGAGAGAAAGAGTGGGAGAGGGAAGCAGGCAGTGAGAGAGAGAGAGGCATAAGGTGCCTGGCAGCTGAGCATGTTATTGGCCTGGCCCTTCATTGACTTTACAAGCAAACAATTTGTCAAATGCAAATACAAATAACCCTGCTCGAATCCCCCCCCACACACAACCTGCCCCCATCTCAGTTCACTCCCCTGCCCCTTTACTGTTCGACTGCCCATGGACACAGCTCCGGCCCGGCCCTGTATGTTGCCAATTGAAAAACGATTCGAAATCAATCACAGCCGGGCAAAGGCAGCAGAGAGGGAGGGCGCGACCGCAGCTGGAGCTGGGGGTTGGGGGCCGGATTTGGCAGCTGGAGGTCCATTAATAATTCTTGTGGCATGTTTTATGGCCGCAGCGACAGCAAACCCTTCCGCACACCCAAACACACACAACAACACCCACCCCCCTACCATCCTTCCCCCCCCGCTCGGTCTATGCAAACGTGACTTTCAAATGTTGACCGCGTGCCAAGCGCAGTTGAGCATTTATTGGCATGTTCATGCCCATGTCTGACCACACATGACCAACCCCCCATCCCTGCCGCCACTACCCTCACTCTGTCCAATCCCCCACCTACTACCTCGACAAGGTCGTGCACTGTCCATGCGGCCAGGGTTATCGCGCGCCATCGCCATCGCCAGCCAAATTGATGGGCAGTCATCAATTTCACTTGTTGTTTGCTCAGACTGTGCCCCCCAGTGATCTCCTGCTGCCCGCTCCGAGTGCTCCTGCTCCTGCTGCTGCTGCTCCTGCTCCTGCTGCTGCTGGTGCTGGCGCGCGCCCCATTTGTCAACGATTTGCCTGCTCGACGGCTGCGCTGCTCTGTGCACTCAATTAAACAGTTGCCCCCACTTGACAGAGGTACTCGGTATGGTTGCTGTGCCTGGGAACATGTGTAGCTAGGTGAGTGTGCCTGCACTGCACTTGCACTGGCCACATGTTCGGGCTGACGGGATGAGCGCCTAATTGAGGCAATCACTCGATTAGCCACAACGATTAGGCCAATCGCAGGTCGTTGGGTTAGGCCAGAAAGCTGGCAAATGAGTTGAATCGGTTAAAATATAGACATATATCATTAAGAGATACATTTGGAAATCTATCTGCTAAACTTATAGTTTCAGATACCTTACTCGGGTAACTAAAGGCAGCACTGCTTGCAACAGCGGAAAATGCGGACTTGAGTAGCTTGTGTGTTATATACATAATTGTATTGAAATATTGTGTATAGTTACATATAATAAACCCTTATAAATTAAGCAGAAAAGTCTCTATAGCTTACATAGGGTTAATCAAGTAACTAGCAACAATAAAAAGTATCTTTACACAGCAAATTTCGCGTTTAAAACCAACTTAGCTACAAATACGCAAAAACTGCACTATGCAGCAATGTATCTTATGCTATTTTGCTGCACTAGATACAGGTATAAAAGTATCTATGATATGCAAGCAGCCTGCCAAGATACCTAGGTATTTACTGGAAATTAAAGTTAGCTCCAGCTGTCAAGTTACCATATAAAAGATACACTGGCTCCATAGTTAAGTTGCTGCTTTCAGCTTCACTTTAGCCTAAGCCTTTGAAGTCATTTTCAAGCTGTTTCTTTATATCTGTATGCTTGAAATACAAACCTAACAATAAGTTAAATAGTACTAATACATCAAAACCCTATGCAGCTACAAATATATCTTTCAGGACTCAAGTATCTATGAGTTGCATGCGTTGCTCGCCATTTATACACTTGCATCTCCTGCAGACTAAATCAACTATAGCTACCACGCGGCTTACTGTGCTGCTAAGTAGATACAAAAGTATCTATAGAATTATTTACAGATACATCACATACCTTCTGCTAGCCACAACTTCTAGCTCCTTCCATACCGTGAAGCCGTATGTTGTCTCACCCAACTCATTCTTAGGTGAAACTTTAAAGTTGGAGTTGTCAAAACCTTTGACTAGCTAGTTATACCGAGCGAGACATTCGACTGGAGTCAGACTAATGCACAACTCCGGAGACGCTACTTGCCTCTGCCCCGCATGCCATGTTTGCACCCCCACCCCTCGCCCACCCAACTTCGTGCGGGACTTAGTTTTACTGGCCGATTGCGAGCGCAGCGCATTAACTTGTCAAGCCGCGGAATGCAAACATATTTTGGGCATTTGCTGTTGCCGCACACACACACACACACAGCTGGCAGGGGGAGGGGGTGCGGGTGTGGGTGTGGTAGTGTGGCAAGGGGCTGCATGTACATAATTTTTGTAATACTTTGCGCGATTTGCGCACGATTATAAAAGCTTTTCGCGGTACGACCCCCATAATTCATATGATGTCGACTGGAAAATGTTTACAACACCAGGAGAAGATTGCAGGCAGCAGCAGCAGCAGCAATCGCAATAGACACGCAGACATGCAAAGCAGCTCCAAGCGGAGAAAGGGAGCAGCAGCATCGCGACGTGGTCGGAGTCAGAGTCGAAGCGCCATTATCGTTTCGCGGCGTCCTTGCCACAACTCCGCTCCTAATGCAGCCAGGCCATTTATATGTCTATCGGCAAGGAGTAAAGGCATCCGCAGGCGAGCAGGGGCGTGGCGGGCGAGTACGGGTGAGAGGGGTGGGGGGAGGTAGGCCGCGACGACGGCAGCGATTTTCGCAAGACAGCAAAATATTCAAATGAAAATTTATGTTTGCATTATGAATTTTTATATAGTGTTGCTTTTGCGTAGGCATTTTTATGTGTCTGTCTGTGTGTCTGTGTGTGTGTGTGTGTGTGTGTGGGTGCCACCCCTCCTCGCCATATACCCGACACATCGCATCGCATCAAGTTACGAGTCGGCGTGTGGAAAATTATTAAAATGTCGTATATAATGGGCCTGGTTCGCATCGCGCAAGTGAAGAAAATTTATGCGTTTATAGCTTTCATAATTTTCGAATTATTATTGTTATTCTTTCCGCCGGCATCATCAGGCCTAAGTGCGTCGTCGTCGTCGCCCCTGATGGGTTCACTTTGCGCCAAACGCTTTGATTACCCCGCCACGAGCTGCTTTCACCCATCCCCTCTTCGTGGCCTTCTCGCTCGCTCGCTGCGTAGGCAACGCCATTGACCAATTTCCTCGTACTGCTTCCATTATCCAACTGCCACGACAAGTAAAACGCTCGTAAAACGTCTTCAGCAGGGCACTAACTCTGCCTGCCCTACCCCTCCCCTGACCGCCCTCATCAGACTGAGCAACTCCTTGAAGCCGGCCGCGAAACTTCATTAAGCGCCACCGCAGCCGCAGTCGCATCTGCATTCGCTACACTCAGAAAAACTAAAGTGAGAAAGTGCAGAAAAAATAGTGTAGGTATAAGCAAAGAAAACTAGCAAGAACCGAATGAAAGAGTAAGAAAGAAAGGCTTAAATTGATAAAGTAAAATATAAATTAGAGTTGATAGAGTAATATAAAAGTGCAAAGAGCTCAAGATCTTTTAGAGCATTATGTCTGAAGAATAAAACAGTAGCAGGATCTCGAGATCTTCACTTTAAAAATATATAAAAGCAGCAAGATGCTTTGTAGAGTAAAATACTGTCTCTATATTTCTTGTATACCAATGTCTTAAAAAAGCAAGACTGTATGAACTTTAATAACTTGGAAGTATCTAAATATCTGCTTTATAATAATGTCCTAAATGAAGTACTACTAATTGCACAATAATAATAAAGAAAGTAGATTTGAATTTCATAGTCTATAAGCAAGATAAAGTGATTAGACGAACTTGAAGTAGCAAAAACAGCAGCAAACTTCAAATTTCTTAAAAATTATACTAAAAAACAAAAAAATGTATATGCTGCTAGTATTTTCTATCCTCTTAAATTTCTTGTAGTGTATTTTCCGTTTTATGTTTGTCCCCAGCATCATAAAGCAGGCCAGGAGTGGCAGGTGAAGCCTGCCTCATTAGCGGCTCTCCGGGCATCCATCGCACATTCGCAGTTTGCGCGCCCAGTTATGGTTCGCCGTCGCAGCACTTAGACCTCCTCCAGTGCACCCCAACCACTTGGGTGACCCATGCGCATTTTGAAAACTTAATGTGCTCGTAATGAAGATACAATGTTTGTGCATGGTTTGTGCTCATCCCAGGGGCAGTTTTGGAGCGGATCTGAAGCGGGTCTGGTGCTGGCATTGATTCGCTTTGCTGTCGGCAGTCGATAGATAAATCTTTTAGCAAACGGCCCAAGCAATTTATTTGTAAATGGAATCGATTAAAAAGCAATCTCTGCCATCGAATCCAACTGCGATTCCTGCTCCAACATGGCGATTCCCGTCTATCAGCGCGCCAGGACGACACCTTTGTGGCGCCGTTAGTCACGTTGAAACTCTCCAAGCAATTCGGCGAGTGACAACAGCTACAGCAGCTTCCAGATCTCAGCTTCCAGCTCCCAGCTCCCTGCTCCCTGCTCCCAGCTCCCAACTCCCAACTCTCAGCTCCCAGTTCCCTGCTTCCTGCTGCCCGTTACCAGGAACAGCAGGTGGTCCCCTTCTCCATGCTCAACCCACACACACACAGCCGTCTGCAGTCCCCTCTTTTGTCTTGGCCTTCGTCTTGGGCTCGGCAATCAGAGCCGGGATACCCCGTCGCCGGCCTCAACCCCCGAATCGATGATTACATCATCTTGTATTACAAATTTCTTATCGAATATATTTCGTCGATTACCCCCTTGGGTAAAATTTATTTGCTGTCATTGCAGCGCGCGACAGTTAAAGGATTTATACACACACACACACACAGAGAAGACACACACAGGCAAGCAATCACAGCCAGAGTTGCCATGCCACGCTGAGTTAGATGAACTAAAACTAAAGCAAGCTATTTTATAGCTGAGGCTGGCGAGGAACATCTTAGGTTTGCAGAGTTGGTAGTGGAGTGAAGTAAGAGATAAAATTCATGGAACTGATAACAAAAGGTTGTGCAGATAAAGTGAGAAAGAGCTGCCAAAATATTCAAGTTCATTTTAAGAGCTGCTTGGTGTTTAATCGATATGTTATCGATATGCTAGGGTAGTATCTGCACAGATTTTCAATGATTTTTAAGGCTTAGTTTAACTTTGACTGAAATTAAATCACTGTCTTTGAACTATCTTTGATCTGTCTTTGATTTGTTTTTGAACTGTCTTTGATCTGTCTTTGATCTGTTTTGGATTTGTCTTTGATCAGTCTTCGATCTGTCTTTGATTTGTTTTTGATCTATCTTTGATCTGTCTTTGATTTGTTTTTGATTTGTTTTGGATCCGTCTTTAAACTGTTTTTGATCTGTATTTGAACTATCTTTGATCTGTCTTTGATCTGTCTTTGATCTGTTTTGGATTTTTCTTTGATCTGTCTTCGATCTGTCTTTGATTTGTTTTTGATCTATCATTGATCTGTCTTTGATTTGTTTTTGAACTGTCTTTGATCTGTCTTGGATTTGTTTTTGATCTATATTTGATCTGTCTTTGATTTGTTTTTGATCTATCATTGATCTGTATTTGAACTATCTTTGAACTATCTTTGATCTGTCTTTGATTTAACTTTGATCTATCTTTTATCTATCTTTGATTTGTTTTTGATTTGTTTTGGATCCGTCTTTAAACTGTCTTTGATCTGTATTTGAACTATCTTTGATCTGTCTTTGATCTGTCTTTGATCTGTTTTGGATTTGACTTTGATCTGTCTTTGATCTGCCCATGATCTGATCCAACACGGATCATGAATATATATGCATACAGTAAGCACAAACTCATTCGAACAGTTCAAGCGGTGCCTCAAATCATACTACATGAAACTTCAGCTTGATCAAAGGACTACTCCAGGAAAGTGAACCCCCCGACCTTTTCGATAGCTCGACCCACTCAAAACTCCAGTCTTATCCGCCAGATACTCCCCTATCCGGCTGTGCCGAAACCCTTTGCCCTACGCATCGCGCGTTGTTTGCGTAAATTTATTAAAAACAAACGACCTAACTAAGCTGCCCGTCGAGCAGGGGCCGCACGAGGCGTGGTCTTTTGGCCTTTATCCGGCTAAAAGCTGGCGGGGTGCGGGAAGAGCGGGTACGCTGCGCCATGCCACGGCGTTGCGCTCAGCCGGAACATCTTGTAAACATACTTAGTTGCAGCTCAGGTGTAATAAGTACGCCTTGAAGTGCGCGCCGCGTGCGTCTTGCGGCGGGCTGGGCGCTGAGCGGCAAGTCGAGTAGGTCAGGTTGCTTCCTGTGATCCCTTCATAGCAAACCTAACCCCTCTTTCCGCTCCCCCTCCCTCTTTGGCAAACGACGCTGCTGTTTTTCGGCCACGCTGCTAATTTCTTTCATGTTGCTCTACTTGAGGCGGGGCCGGCTTTGGGTTTGCCTTTGCGGGTTGCCCTTTTGCGTCTTCTCCAGCCGTCAATTTTTGTCGTGTATCTCTCACGTTAATTGTAAAGTGCTCGGCTGAGCAGGGTGAGGGGTGGGGGGGGGCACGGATAGAGAGGAGTGGGGGCACACCGGAAGCAGGCGCAGCGCCTCTCAAGCAGCCGCACTCCAGCAGCAACGGCAGCGTTGGCTTTTGCTGCGTCAATTTGGCCCAAGCGCACTTTGGTTTTTATTTGCCAAATACCCAGTAGTTGCAAGGGAGCGAAGGGTATGAAGCTAGAAAGTGACTTAGTTGGCTTAGCTGACTAAAAAACACAGGGTATACGCAGGTCTAGCACTATCTCTGACTACAACCTTCCCCCAACAAACTTGCTTTCTTTCTTTCCCTGTACAGGGTATGCGCGCAGTCGCTCAGCTTGATTCGCCGCTTGCTCACTTGTTTTTTAAGCGATTTTCACGAGTTTTCTTTTTTTTTTTTGCTTTGCTTTTTCTATTTTTTTTAATTAACTGTGTACATGCAAAAGTTGTGTTTGCCAGCCAAATGGGCTGCGTCTTTGACTCCGGCTGGGACTGCGCCACGACGACTGCGGGCCTGGCCGCATTTCGTTGGCTGCGGCGGCGGCTCAGTTCAGGTGGGCAGCCGCCAGTTGGGGGCTAGCAGCGGGGAGCGCGGGCTGCTGGTTTGCATTGCTCAACAGCGCGTGAGTCGCAAGTGGCGCTAAATGAACAGAGAAGGTAATTAAACCCTTTGCCAAGCTAATGAACTCCTTTTGCCCAAGAGCAGAGCGCAGCATGCTCTGCACCTGTGTGTGTGTGTGCACCTCTGTGTGTGTGTGTGTGTGTGTCAGGGGCGTGGCCTGGCGCACTTTTATCTCGGAACTGCAGTAGACAGCGCGCGATGACTGCGGCACGGTGCGGCGCGGCTGCTCAAGTGTTGTCTATGCACAAATTGTTGCCTACTTTTTGGGGCAGGCGGAGAAAAGCTTCAAGTGCGTGCGCCTTAAAGCGCAGGCAGAGCAGCGTGCAGGCCAGGGGGCTATGGCTAAGTTAGTCAGGGCGAATGAGAGAGGCTGGAGGCAGCAGTATGCTTGCTAGGGACGGGGGCAGTAGGGCTGTAGCAAGTCATTTGTTTCCCCAAAAATTTGTTGTGCGCTCTCGGCTCGTATCGGGCAATTGTTGTTGTTGTTGTTGCTGCTGCTTCTGCCTCGCATGCAAAACGTGTCTGGCGCTGTCTTTGTCCCGCCCCCATCCCTGCTAGCCCCTTCTCTGCGCCTCAGCCTTGTCTTTTGGCGCTTCCTGTGTGACCCAACTTGGCCACTTGCCGTATTCCATTTTGGGACGCCCAGGCGACGTAATGAATGTGCTCATGTGTGTGCGGTTAGCTACCAGCTACATGGCTGCACCCACCCCCTCTCCACCCCCCGCGCTGGCCACGCCCTGCATATGAATATGAATTTTATCGAGATTCATGGCAGATGATAATTTTCCCTTGATAACTGTAAACTCGTCTATAGCTCGAAGCGAGGTTGTTGCTGGTCTGGCACACACGCACACACACACACACGCATAGCTGGTTACATGGTGTTGAATTTTTGTGCACAACGCTGGGCTGGGTCAGCCCCACAACTGAGGAGGGAGAGAGGGCCGGGGGAGGAGCGAGAGAGAAAGGCAACTCATTTCATTCATTTGACTCGTTCGCTCTCTGCTTCTTCGGTTCGTTCATTTCCTTGTGCATTCATTTGCCTTCATAAAATATAAACAGCGTATTAAAATGTATGAATATCCCAAACACAAACCCCCCTGCGCCTCTTCACCCCTCCCAACCCGTGCATACCCCTTGCTGGCACAGCTAATGTTGATAAGTGAAGTTATGACTTTGCCTTTGGCCAGAGCCAGACAGAGCCTCGTGCAGGGGTAGGAGAAGGGGCGGTTGCGGGGTTGCACTACTCGCTACTTGTCTATTGCCATTTTTGGCTTCTTTTTGGCTGCCTACCCGCCTCCCAACCCACTCCCCGGCTATCTCCCTCTCTCTCTCTCTATCTGTGCGCATTTCATTAAAATTATGCATCGTCGTTCTGGTTGCCACGCCCCCCGCTCTGTCTGACTTTCTATTAGCATAACAAGCTCAATTTTGATAAATTAAGTGTTTATCCATAGCTCGCACTAATTTGAATCACTTGCTGTGTGCGCTGTTTTCCGAGTTTTCCCGAATTTTCCGACTGTGCCGACTCCACTCTACGCTCGATCCCGCCCTTTCTTAGGTCGTAAGTGTTGACAGCTCAAATGTGGCACACTCTGGCTCCGCCTGCCCAGGGCAGCGCTGTTGACCTTTCACCATACCCATCCCCATCCCCATCTTCCTCCTCCTAACCTGCCCGCACAGGCACACGTACTACCCTGCTCGGCACAGAAAAAAGGCCACATATGCAAATCAGGCGGACCTGGCTCCGGCTCCGGCTCCGGCTCCGGCTTTGAACTTAAAACTCAATTACGCAAAATTCTCACACGTTGCCGGGAACCGTGCCCGAAGTGAGGTTAGCTCGCCAGCGCGACCGCATTGATGTGGGTTGCAATTGGCGCCGGCGTGTGGCATCAAATTGCAGCGGCTTTTTCGCTTTTTCGCTTGTTCGAGGGGTGTGAGAAGGGGGGGTCTATCAAGAATCGCGGAATCGTGGAGCAGCTGCTCACTTGGCCATAAAAAAGCATTTAGCTAATTGCCTCGACTCGCTCGACTGTGGTCAGCTAACGGTGAAACACGCGCGCGCCAAACTGGCAACACCTGGCATCAGTAACCCCCTACCCCAACCCCTACCCCCTGCTATAACGTTCCATTTCACGGCTGGCAGCTGCCTGCGTATTTAGCTTCTTTTTTTTTCGCCAAGCATATTTGCGTGATTAGCACGCCGGAACGTTGCTTTTCACGCCCGCTCGCTGCAAGGATTTATAGCCTGCTTGGAGAGTGGGGTGTGGGGCAGTGGGTGCTTTTTATTTATTTAGAAATACTTTACTATATCAAATTTTGGCGGCTAAGCGATCAGTAGATCGCACCCTAAGCCCAGCAACAGCTCGAAGTCAAAGATGATTTCTGGTTTAGCTGTAAAGCGGCTAAGCAAAAGGGTTTAGTTCCAAGGGGTTGCAGCATTTAGCTAGACTTTTCTGAAGCTGAATATCTAAAGCAGTTAAAGCAAGCGATGACTATAACATTAGCACAGAGTGAAGCAGCAAATTTTTAGCTAGAAAGAAGCTTCGCCAGAGTTGATTTACAGCTGAAATAATGAAGGTTGAAGATCCCATTTCAATATATACTAGATAAATGTTCCTTAGCCTTAATTGTTGTCGCAGAAGTCCAACTGGTTAGAAACAAGTTTATAGATCCAACCCTAAAGGTTTTGAAGTAGATAAAACCCAAAGGCTTGAGAGCAAAGACCTCTACAGACTGCAAGCCCTAGATGAGCTTCCAGCCCAGGCCAAGTGAATGGAAATGCAAACTATCTTCAGCTGAAGCTAGCCAAAGAGCTGGCTAGTCTACAGCTTCTCGTTTACCCCTGGTTTCCTCTACGTAATACCTGATTACCCTATCAATACCCTACGCCAGGTCTATGCAGGTCAATCAACTAGAATAATTGGATACTGTGATTTGTCATTATGCATGCCATTTTCAAGCTAAACTCTGGGATTAGCACTTGAATGAGTTGGCTGCTTGTTCATGCCTCCCGCCCGCCACTTCTCGTTCCACACCCTTAGCCGGGCCAGAAGAAAAGAAATCGCATATCTAAAAAGGCGTGAAAATAATTTGCATAAATTTGTGCCCTTTGATCGCTTCAATTGCTGCACAGGCGCCAGGCCAGGCCGGGACCAGGCCTGGAATTGGAGCCGGAGCCAGTGCCGCAGCCTGGGTTGGAGGACGAAGGAGTACCTAATCGACGGCCGTCATGGGAACGTGGCTTGGGGGCGTAGCATGGGCTGGTAGGCGGGGCAGGCTGCTGCTGCTGCGTTGGTTGAAAAGGCGTTGGCAACGTTTTAGGGATGCGCTCTGCGTGTGAAGTGTTTACGGTGTTGCTGCGGCCACGCCCACACAGCACGCCCTGCTGGCTGCAGTCAGTGCAGGGCAGCAGCAGGAGGGGATGGGAACAGGGCCACGAGCAGGGGACAGGCGAAGGCGCTGGCATTCTAATTTGTCGCCATCGTCGATGCCGTTGGCTGCTTTGTTTGCTCGGGGACAATGTGAGCGAGAGAGAGAGAGAGGAGGGCAGGGAAGCAGGGACTGCTGCTGCAACTTTGAAGTGTGAGGCATGCTCTGCTCGCTGCCCCTTCCCCGTGCCACTGCTGGGCTGTTGGTGTTGCCGGTCTCCACTTGAGCCGCCTAAAATGGCACTTTAGTGCCTTGTGGGGCGTGCGAAAACAAAGGCGCCAAGTGTCGTGTAGCGCATTGAGTGGCCACACCAGGCAGCTCCATCTCCCCGTATACTGCTCGCCTGCCCGGCTCACTCCTCTGCCCAGTGCTGGGCAATTTTCCACGTTAAGCATCTTGAAAATTGTGTCAATTTGCTGGAAAATGTCGCTAGAGAATTTCTGTGGCATGATTTTCCTTTAGATTTTCGCATTTTTTTAGCAGTTGTTGTTGTCGTTGCTTCAGTTGTTGTTGTCGTTGCCGTTGTTATTACCAACAAGTGGCAAACTTGAACAGCGCCGGGGTGTGGGAAGGGGGCGAGCTCGGGGGCGTAGGCGTGCGACATTGCAATGCAATCGAGTCTGCCCGAAAAAGTATGCTACATAAAAGTAAATATCAATCTAGCCTAGACACACACACACACAGCAGCAGCAGGACTCAAGAGGCGAGCTGAAGGGATGGCGTCGGGCATGTGGTAGGGGGGGTGGGGGCAGGGGGCAGGAAGCAGGAGGGCGTGTACGTTGGCTTAAAATGAGTTGCCTCGCTTCTCGCCACAGTGAACCGCAACTTATGCTTTAAAGTGGATGTTACGAGCATGTTGAGTGGCAGCGCGACGCGCCCGGGGGCGACTCGTCCGTAGCCGTAGCCGGACCCGACCCGAACCGGAAGCACACACACATACACACAGGCAGGCAGGCAGGCAGACGGACGACAAAAAGGGGCAAATGAGACAACGAGCAAATGAATGAATGAAACAGCTGTGGCCATTTCCTTGCGACGGCTTTCGCTTGTTTTCCATTGACCACCCCAGTCAGCAGCCCCTCCCCCCACTACACCACCTGCTGCCGCCTGCCGGTTTGAGCCGTAGCTGGGACGCACATTAACACACATTGTGCGTTGTCCTTGTACAAAAAATTAAAACAAGCTCGGCGAGAAAGAGTGCAAAATCAAAAAAAAAAAAAAAAAACGAATGTGTAGAAGCTGCTGCTGAAATTCTTATTTCCACATGCATGTGTGTGTAAGGGTCAGTGTGTGTGCCCGTGTGTGCCTGTGTGTGCCTGTGTGTGTGCGAACGGGTTTGTGTTTGTCCTTTTTACGAAAATCTGATTAAAATATTTGAGTTTGCCTTTTAATGTGATTTTTGAGCATAATAAAAAGCCAAGTTTGAAGCCAAGCTAAAAGTTCACTCCCAGCCCTGCCACGCCCCCGCGCTGACCAGCCAAAAGGGGTTGCTGCATGTGACTGCCGCCAGTTGCTCAGCGTGTCTTCCATTGATGCCCTGTAAAGCGGGCCAGGCAGGCAGGCAGGGTATGCTGAGTAGCAGGGGCGCAACAATAGTTACCCAACAAAAAAAGTAAGGGGTATCTGCAGTGTAGGGTAAAGTGCTGCACGGAACTTGCCCAGCAATAGTTATCACACCAAGCTGCAGGGTATCTGCAGTTCCAAACACGCACACACACTACGCCGCGCAACTGTTGCCATTTTACTGTTGCCTGCTTTTTGGGGCCTGCAGAAACGGGACAGTCTGTGCGCGGAGCGGGGGGTTGGATGAGGGGCTGGGATGGTAAGCGAGTGCTGCCTTGCTCTTTGCAATTTGAAAATAAAACAAAAATAATTTTCATTTAATGAGCAAGAGACAAAGGCAAAGGCAAATAAATCGATAGATCGCAGGCGGCTCTTAAAGCCACTGCCCGATCGGGTATGCCCGACCCTCTAGCCCGTGTACGACGGCAGGCCATCCCCCGGGCCCCGCTGCTCGCTGCTCATGTGAACTTAATTAATTAAAGCCCACGGCCGACAGCTGCTGGACCCAGGCTAAAAAGCAGCCGAAAAGCAGCCAAAAAACGAGAAATCACTCAAGTGTTCATTAATGCAAATCAGTGGCCATGTCTCTAGTGGGCTCGCTCTCGCAGTATGTGTGTGTGAGTGGGTGGGTGGGTGTGTGTGTGAGCAGGGTGTGGGTACGTGGAGTGGGCTGCGGTGACTGGGGGATGCCACTGGTTACCAGCGTGTCTGTCGCAACGCACACACAATGTGCCTGCATCCAGTTTGTCTGGCAATACCCTGCAAAGTGGGTAGATCAGGGTAAAGCTGACTATATACGATGTTTAGCTCTAAAGCTATAGTTTCCTACACTACAGGGTATCTCTGAGTCGCACTCACTTCGCTCTGCCTACGCTCTGTCCATCATATTTTCTTGGACTGCGACGTCTTCTTTGCTTCCTTTTTACTTGACGTTTGTTTGTTAATTTGTGAACCACCCCCCCACCGACATCTATCAAGTCTCTAGGGCAGGGGCGTAGAGTGCAGGGGCGCGGCTGGGCTTGGGTCAGCTGGGGGTACTGGTTTGTTGGGGCTGTGTGTCCATGTGGGTATAATTTGTTGACGTTTGACTTTGTGCGTCTAATTGTGGGCTACGTGGCAACCAGAGAAGCAGAAGTAGAAGCAGAAGAAGCCGATGAAGAAGCAGGCGAAGTAGACACAGAGTGCAATGTGAGGGACGGGGGCGACAGCTTCGCCTAGCCAGACCGCTGGTCACTTTGATGTGGCGCCGCTGTGGGAAACGCGTAATTTACTTGTTATTTATTTTGATTCTTTCTAGGATTTTTTTGTTTTTGCAGTTTTCTGCTTTTTTGATTTTTCAGAAATACAAAATCTTTTCAAGCGAGACGCTAATGAACTGATTATGCAGGGGGAGGAGGGAGAAGGGAAGGAAAATGTCGAAGAAAAATTGAGGAATGGAAAGCAGGGAAATATGTTTGAGGGATTGTGGGATGGAGGGCCAGCGAGACTGGTATGGGAGATATATTGAGATGGATAGAGGAATAGATGGATAGAGGGATAACGGGATAGAGGGATAAGGGAGTATAGGAAAAGAGGGATAGATGATCTTCCCATGAAGGAATAAATGGATAAATCTATATAGAAATAGAGAGTAGAGAGAAGGATGGCTAGTGGGATAGAGGAAAGTATTATAAAGATAAAGACAAAAATAAAGATAATGAAAAAGGGAAAGAAGGAGCGAATGCAAGAGATAAGGAAGGATGTAGACTGAGCATGAGTGACCGAAGTGACGAGCGGGATAATGGCCGACAAGCTTGGGGCCGCTTTCAAATGCAAATCTGTTGTAAACACACAGCTAGACAGGCACACACGCACCCGCACACACACGCACCCACTGCTAGGCACACCCGGGCACGCTTAAGACACAGCTAGCCAAGAGATTACACTTGCCCTTAGGCATTTACGGAGCGTAAGTAAGTGCCAGAAGTAGAATATTAATATCCTTGGACCGCATCTTGGACGCATCTTGCGTGGAGGCGCACTCATGCGTGTGCTCGGTATGTGGGTGTGTCCAGGACAGGCACACACACACACACACACACGCAGAGAACTTGGGAATGTTGATAGTTGAAAATTCGTTAATGGTCACTGCGTTCCACAGCAGCAACAACAACAACGACGACGACGACGACAACGAGGGGAACTTCGAATTCAAAATCCGAGCAAAGGCGACTCCAGTGCAAATGACTCGCTCGCCAGAGGCGTGGACAGGGGTACTTGGACGGTGGGGGGAGACGGGCAGGGCTCACACATATGTGCACATATTTTGGGCAAGTTAAAGTTCTTAGAAATCCTTGAGTGCACACAAAAACAAATAAACAACGAAATAAACAAACAAAATGCTCGCCCACGGCTCACCCCCTTCTCGCTTACTCTGCCGGTCCCTGTCCCTCACTCTCCATCTCTCTCTCTCTCTCTCTCTCCCTCCCTGGCGCTGGGCTGCACTGTGACCGCTTGGGCGCTCGGCCATGTACTGTGGTTAATTTGTGTGCTTAAAAGCGCTTTACGACTTTGTTGTTGCAAGTCGCAGGCAGAAGGCAGGGGCGTAGCAGGCAGGGGGGGTGGCTATAGTTGTATTTGTAGCATAGTCGGTCAGCAGCAGCAGCGTCTCGAAATTTATGTGCATTGCAAGTGTCAAACTATTGCTACACACACACACACACACACACGCGCAGAGATAGCGGTAAACTGTGTGTATGTGCGTCCGCCTGCAACCTATGCTCAGGAATTTTCAATTTTCTTAAGCAATTCAGTGCTGCACAGTGGCCTAAGCTTTGAGAAAAACTGATTGGAAAAATCTAAAGTGAATTTCAGCTACATCTATAATTTAAGAGTCTCGATCTCTGCTTTTAGCAGAGTTTCAACTATGAAATTTGGTATATAAGTTATACTATATCATTGCAACACAGTTATATTTATAAATTGCTTAAATTGCTTAATATATGTGCAGTATTTCAAAATTAAACAGACTAACGCCTATATCTCAAGATCTATAAAGTCTAGCGTTAGGAAAGTAGTATTTATGTAGCACTTTCTTATCAAAAAGGAATGCTTTATGGCTGCTAAACATTTTACATGAGATATGGATAATATTATAAGAAATGCGTACACTAACGCACTACAGGTTAAGCTAGGCACATGCAATTCGATCCGCATGTACTTTAAAATACATTTATCTATGGAGTTTGTTGAAATTCAATCGAGTGTCGAAAATATTCACGACCTTAACCAATTGCCTTGCCCACTGTGCCCTCGGCGTCGCATATGTGCACCCTGAAGACGACACATAAGCATGAACCATGGCCGAGCAACAAAGATAAGTTGGGACGATTGTGGAGTGGGTTGAGGGAAGAGGAGAAGCATAAGGAATGGGACCTGAGTGCATTTGGTCTTTGTCGCACTTGAGAAGTGAGAGAGGGAATGACTTTAAATTGAAATGCGATTACATGACCAGGACACGCATTTAGAGGCGGCTTAGGCCACGGCAACAGCAACAGCAACAACAACGTCGACTCGTTCAGGTCAAACGCTGGCCAAGCACAGAACGATGACGACGACGAAGGACATCGCAGACAAAGTGGAAACTGAAGTTGTAGTCGAAGTCCAAGTTGAAGTTGAAGTTAAAGTTAAAGGAGTTGGCCAAGGCGAAGGCGAAGGCGAAGCCGATTGTTTGACTTGTTTCACTCCTCTCCTCCTGCCGAACTGGGCTAGGACCAAAGTTTTCCGACCAGATGCATGTGTGTCTTCCATCCGGAGTGTGCCCGAGTCCTGTGTGCGTGTCCTGTCCGAGTCTTGTGTCTCTGGCTTGGGTTATACCCTTGCATAAAGTATAACAATGTTGATTAGCTACGCAAGCGCAGAATCCTTCGATTCCATAGAGCTTTCAGGCATTTAAAGGGTATCACGACTTCGGCAACTCGTTGCAAACCTTAGTTTCTTGTTTTAAATTTCATTAGTTTTAGTTTTATTGCCAGCCCGGAAAATGCTGTGCCCTTTGCATATGTGAGCATTCCTCGGGCACTTTAAGAGTTTCTCAGCTTTAAGACAATCAGCCAAATTATGAGAGAAAGAGATAGAGAGAGAGAGAGAGAGAGAGAGAGAGAGAGAAAGAGAGGGAGAAGTAGCTAGGCGGGGAAATGTCTTTGCATAAATCGTGGGCGTTGGGGCGTCATGATTAAGGGGTTCGCATCTTGTCGCTTCTAATTTTTATTTTCATTTTCATTATTTTCTTTTCGATCTGCTTTCAGTTTTATTTTATTTTTTTTAGCATCGTCGTCGTCGTCGTCATTCTTCCTGCTTCTTAAGGCTGTGTTTGGCCGGTATCCCGCGGATACTTCCGCTTAACGGTTACATTTATAATTACATTTTAATTAGATTCATTCGGCTGTAAAGTGTCCCTTTGTGTGATTTCGCCGCCTGGTCGCCTGGCTGCCTGGTAGCTGGCTGCGTGGCTGCTTAATGAACGAATCCTTGAGATGAATCCCTGAATCGGTGGCCTCCACTCGCTACGCCATCCCTGCCCTGCCAGCTCGCGCTTGGCCACAGCTTAGGGCAACCCGCGCCTTTTCATTCGATTTCCAATTTGTTTTTTTTTTTTTGCCCACAGTGTCTTGCTGCCCAGCAGGCACACTCTACCTTATGAGATATGCACGACTTGTGATGCAGTTTGAGGCGGTATGTTATCAAAAGTTTACAGAGTAGACGCTTAAAGTATTAAATTTGTCCTAAAGTTAAGGAAAATTCTGTGTTTCGCAGCTGTTTTCCATTAATTACTTTAACTGTCACGTTAACCACTTAACCTTTGGTTTAACCGGCAGCTAAACTACTTTAAAACTTTTGCCTAGCTGATGCTAAGTAGTAGACAAGTTGTTAACCTTATAAACTTTGGCAGAAAGGTGGCAACAAGGAACACATAAGTTAGACATATTTAAGCCTACTTTAAAGCACTTAACATTCAGTTTAAAGTATGGTTGAGTAGGGCAACACTTTAACTTTCGCTAAAACAATTAAGTTTCAGATTCAAAGTATGGCTAAAAGTAGACTTACCCTCTCATTGGGTATACAAACGTCGTCTATGCCCTTCGCGCTTTCAACTCGGCTGCCTTTTTGCTGGTCTTCTCATTTGGCTCGTTGCCTTTTTTCTTCTTCGTCGGCAGCTGCATTTTTAATGACTCTGATTTATTAATGGCCGGTCGGCTGATTAAAGCCTATCCGCCGCGCAATGTCCTAACCACGGCATCCCCATTTCCACTCACACCCTACACCAACCACGCTAGTCCTCCCACTCCTTCTCCTCCTCGTACTCCTTCTCCTTCTACTGCTCCATCGAAATATAAATCGGAGCATGTTGACTGTGTCTTCGACCTGGCAACAACACAGCACAACAGCCACAGCCTCAGCAGCATCAGCAGGCGGAACTCTTTCGCCAGGGGTACGCATCGTGGGGTGATCTAAATACGGTTTATAACCCTATAAATATATTTGGATTGAGTTCCTTGCAAATCTCAGCCAGCATTCTGCAGAATTGGGAGTGCATCGGGGGAGGCAGGCGACCGAACGCGACGACGTGCGACGCCGCTTAACTGTTTAATAACTTTGGCTGGTTGTCTGACAGCCTTTTGGCCCGTGGATGAGGCACCCCGAGCACGAGCTGGTGATGGCAGCGTGCACACTTGGTTTCAGTGGGGCACAAGTGGTGTAGGCTAAGGTAGAGCAGTATTGAGTAGTGTAGAGTAGTGTAGAGTTGCTTGGAGTAGAATAGACTAGTGTTGGGTAGTGCAGGAAAGTGCTGGCAAGTGTTGCGTAGCTTATGGCAGTCTATGACAGCGTAGAGCAGTGCTCAAGCGTGTTGTGAAGGGGCGAAGAGTTTTGAGAGCAGCAGACTGGCTTAGCAACGCGTAGAGTAGTGTAGGGAAGCGTAGAGTAGTATCGGAAAGACTGGAGTAGTGTTGGGAAACGTGGAGTAGTGTAGGGAAGCGTAGAGTAGTATCGGAAAGACTGGAGTAGTGTTGGGAAACGTGGAGTAGTGTAGGGAAGCGTAGAGTAGTATCGGAAAGACTGGAGTAGTGTTGGGAAACGTGGAGTAGTGTAGGGAAGCGTAGAGTAGTATCGGAAATACTGGAGTAGTGTTGGGAAACGTGGAGTAGTGTAGGGAAGCGTAGAGTAGTATCGGAAAGACTGGAGTAGTGTTGGGAAACGTGGAGTAGTATAGGGAAGCTTAGAGTAGTATCGGAAAGACTGGAGTAGTGTTGGGAAACGTGGAGTAGTATAGGGAAGCGTAGAGTAGTATCGGAAAGACTGGAGTAGTGTTGGGAAACGTGGAGTAGTATAGGGAAGCTTAGAGTAGTATCGGAAAGACTGGAGTAGTGTTGGGAAACGTGGAGTAGTATAGGGAAGCTTAGAGTAGTGCTCAAGAGTGTTCTGAAAAGGCAAAGAGTGTTGCGAAGTCCAGAATAGTGTAGTGAAGCCTAGTGTAACCAAGCGTGGAGTAGTGTAGGAAAGCGAGAAGTAGTGTTGGGAATCGTGGAGTAGTGCACGAAAACGTATAGTAGTGAAGAGAAATGCTGAGGAGTTCTGTAATTTGAAGCAAACAAGCTGCACTGGCAACGCAACCCTTCTGCCTCGTGCCCGCTCGTGTCACGGGCACAGCACCCGCCCAGCTCTAGCGACTGCGACTGCATGTGCCCTGAGCCGGGCTAAGCCGAGCCGAGCGACGACTCATTGTCTCTGGTTTTGGTGCCTTTGGTTTTTGGGGCCACGGACTACGGTCGCAAGTCTACGACGGTCTACGACGGTCTACGGGCCACGGTCTATGGGAACGGCTTGCAAGTTCCGCGTCGTTGATTTTATTAGTCTCCAGCGAACAATTCGAAAAATTTGTACGCTTTGCCCGAGAAAAATTCTTTTTTTTTTTTCTGCCGCCTCTCTCCCGTTAGCAGCGTCTCTGCTTGCCATTGTTATTGCTGTTGTTGTTCGCTGCTGCTGCTGCTGTTGCCTTTGAGCTTTTGGTGGCAACGGCAGCAACTGGAGACTTCAGTTGGGCCAACTGGAATCCAATAGCAGTCGATTTTCTTCGGAATTCCTTGCCAGTTGCCAGTTGTTGTTGCTGTCTCGCCTGGCAAAAGGATTGCGAGTTGCGAGCTGCGCGCTGCGTATTGCAAACTGTATTTAGTGAAGGCGGCTGGGGATATTGCGGACCGAGAACTAACGACGAGTCAGCACAGGGTGCGCCTATCGTCTGTCTACCCGGCCCTAACTCACTCTCCAGCCTGCTCGTCTAATGGCAACTTGTTAAATTGTAAAATTGGAAAACAAGTTGTTTTCGTTCCTTTTATTAGGTTGCCGCCTCAATGCGCGCGCCCAAACATTGCCACGCCCCCGCATCCGCAACACAGACATCAATTGCATTAGAGCACACCCAGGCAGAGTCAGACTCAGATCCACATCCATATCCACATTCGCATTCTTATCCTTTTTCTTATCCCTCTGCCTGGACCAACCCAAGCACACTCTGCACATCCCACGCAGTATATCTTCGACTCTCTCTCTCTCTCTGTCTCTCTCTCTGCTGCTTTCTCCCTGTCTGCTGCATGGGCCATTTAGCCTCGTTCCCACTTCGAGGCAACTGCAAATGCACCATCTTGTAGGCTCAACTCGCTGTGCTACCTTTACAGGTACTGCAGCTGAGTGTTATCAAGTTATCGATAACTTATCTATATATTGATAGGTTACATATAAGAAATTTCGATCTACTCCTAGCTAGCAGGTGCTATAAGCTTAGCAGTACGCTCTTAGCCCTCAGTTGATTTGATTCATTTATTGCTCTTAAAGATTGAAATGCAATGTAAGTCTGAGTCTACAACCTTAGCTGGTGTCTATATGAGCTAAGCTAATACCCTACTTTACTTTGTAGAAGGAACTTTAGTAGGAACTTTATTTACCAACTTAATATGGTAAACTGTAAAGTCCACGCCGGCTGCTCGGAAGCACGTCAAGTGTGGGCAATGATGATGCGGATAGGGATGAGGATGAGGATGAAGATGATGTTGATACCTGAGCACTTTGGCACACTTTGAGGCACATAACCTGCAACCCAAGCGACTTGTAGCTGCCTCACGTTGCACGGTCGGCAGTGTAAAGCCTTAAAGCAGCCAGCCGAGCGAGGTCGAGCTGGGTCTGGGTTGTCCCGGCAACTGCAACAGTCGTCGCTGCGACAATTACGCGAGCAACTTCAAAAGGCGGCGGCAGCAGCGGCGAGTTGCTTTTTAATTTCAACAGAGACTAGGTGACAGCGCCGGGGGGGGGGGGGGGTGGTTGGAAGGGGGTAGGCAGCGTAGCTGAGACTGTGCGCTGTGTCAAATAGGTCGCTCATTTACTCGACGTCCTCGGCGAGTCCTTAACATCCTTAACGCCGTGTTTGATTTCAAAGTATCATTGGAAGCCCTTTCAAAGTGCACGGGACAGTGGCCAACCCGCCTACTCCTGTCCCTCTGCCCGCCCCACACGCCTGCTTCCTGCCTGTTGCCTAACCCTGCCGCAACTGGCGACTTTGGCTTTAACTGGATTTGGGAGCAAGCGAACGAGGGGCAGCCTGGCTGTGCCCGCTTGGCTGGCGTCATAAGGCGTCAACGTTGCTGCAGCACACTGGCTGCGCCTCCTGCCGCCGCACGTAATTAGCGCTGCCACTTGCGAGCGGTGCTGGCGTAGCCGAGCAAACAGACAAATAAACAAACAACTGCGAAAAGTGCAAGCTACTAAAAACGGCCGAAACGAAGAAAGGCCAAATGGAATTTCCAAATTCAAGACGGATGACGGGGAGGGGCCGGTCGAAAACTTTTCGCCTGTAGCTCAAAGGGGATGCGTGGAGGCGGGGGAGCGGGGTTGAGGGGCAGACAGAGAGTAGAAGCGCTCAGTGCGTGCAACGAACTTTTTCCGGCTGCGTTTTCATTAATTTGGGATAAATGAAAACCACAGTCAACATGCGTGTCTCAACTCAACGTGTGTGTGTAGGTGTGTGTGAAAAGGTTTTTAACAGGCCTAGCCCTAGCCACAGCCTCATCCCTGCACGCCTCCCTCCTCCTCTGCCAATCTCACCGCATTGATTAAGTCTCGATAATAAAACAAACGAAACGAAAACGAAATAAAATAAAAGCCGAAGGCAAAAATAGGAAAAAGAATTCCAATTTGGCGCACTTTAAGCACGAGTCGAGTGTGTGTGCTTGCTCATACCTGTGTGCCAGGTCTAAGTGTGCGTGTGTGTGTGTGTGTGGCCAGCTTTAAGCGAGTGTTTATGAGGCGTGTGTAATGGAAAACTCAAGAGATTTTGCCAAAAACAGCAGAACATTACAGTCGTCACTCGTGGACGAGGGGGAAAAAGAAGACAGCAAGCTGCAGAGCTTAAAGAATTTATATAGTATCTGTATGGAGTACAGATTGCATATGGAGTGTATTAAACTAGGGACAAAATATATCCAGGTGTGTGAGGAAGAGCAAACTAGATAAATAGGCAGATACGTAGGTATAGATTGATGGATGCGTAGATAGATATATAGATTGATATATAGATAGATAGATAGATAGATAGATAGATAGATAGATAGATAGATAGATAGATAGATAGATAGATAGATAGATAGATAGATAGATAGATAGATAGATAGATAGATAGATAGATAGATAGATAGATAGATAGATAGATAGATAGATAGATAGATAGATAGATAGATAGATAGATAGATAGATAGATAGATAGATAGATAGATAGATAGATAGATAGATAGATAGATAGATAGATAGATAGATAGATAGATAGATAGATAGATAGATAGATAGATAGATAGATAGATATATAGATAGATGGATAGATAGAAAGATAGAAAGATAGATAGAAAGATGGATATATAGATAGAGAGATAGAGAGATAGAAAGATGGATATATAGATAGATATATATATGGATAGATGAATAGATAGATAGATAGATAGACAGATAGACAGATGGATGGATAAATAGATAGATATTTATATAGATAAATATATAGATAGATAGATGGATAGATGGATAGATGGATAGATGGATAGATGGATAGATGGATAGATGGATAGATGGATAGATGGATAGATGGATAGATGGATAGATGGATAGATGGACAGATAGATAGATAGATAGATAGATAGATAGATGGATGGATAAATAGATAGATATTTATATAGATAAATATATAGATAGATAGATAGATAGATAGATAGATGGATGGATAAATAGATAGATATTTATATAGATAAATATATAGATAGATAGATAGATGAACAGATGAACAGATGAACAGATGAACAGATGAACAGATGAACAAATGAACAAATGAACAGATAGATAGGTAGATAGACGGATAGGTAGAGAAACAGTTTAAAACAAGAAAGCAAGGCTACCTTCGGCTTGCCGAAGGTTTCATACCCTTGCAGTTATACAAAATATAAAATATATTTGGATTGCTGCTGGTTTCTGTGGTATTTATTGAACAATTATAACAGTACAGGAAGTCAAGATTTTTACCTGATTAAGGCTATGAATCAAACACCTGCTTCGAAAAAAAATAATTCTACCTTTTTAATGCTTTTGTACATACCTAGATTTCTTATATACTTAACACAAAATGTTATGAGGAAATGTCTTTGTGTTGTAAAGGATCTGTTGGTCATAAAATATAAATAAATTTGGAAAGTTCTCATTCAAAAATGCGTTTGAATAACAGCTACAGGATTTTTTGTTTAACAGCTATACATATGTAATAGTACTCAGGTTTCCATAAAATTGCAACATGAACCTTCATTAGGCCGATCGTTGATCGTTATAAGTTATAAAAGTTCGATTTCGAACTTTATTATTAGGGACTCACTTAGATTTGGATGTGATAAGCCTGATAGCTATATCTTGAAATATAACGAAAATCGGCCGATAGGCTCCATGACAGCTATACGATATATCAGTCCGATCTGGCCCGTTCCGACTTATTAAAAGAGCGCAGAAATAAGAAGCTTGGGAGAAAAGTTTCATGAAGATAGCTCAATAACTGGGGGACTAATTTGAGTTGCAACAGACAGACGGACTGACTGATTGTTCCTATAACAGCTATAGAATATAAACGTCTCAGATATTTAAATGGAAAAACTAAAGGTGGGTTACTGTATAACATTAAAAAGTATTGATAATGTGCGGTATTTCCAAAAACAAAACAGGTTTGCATACAAAAACCCTGATTTCAGCCGATTGTTCCTATGGCAGCTATATGTTATAGTGCTCCGATTTTGATACAATTTTGACAGCACATTAAGAACGTAATATGAATAGGATTTGCCAAATCTTGTTGCAATATCTTGAAAAACAACAAAAATCGGCCGATAGCTTCTATGACAGCTATACGATATATCGGTCCGATCTGGCTCATTCCGACTTATTTACAGCCTACAGCAATAATAAGCTTGTGTGCCATGTTTCATGAAGATAGCTCAAAAACTGAGAGACTAGTTTGCGTTGCAACAGACGGACGGACGGACGGACGGACGGACGGACGGACGGACGGACGGACGGACAGACGGACATCCATTTTTCGACTCCTCTGGTGATGCTGATTCAGAATATATATACTTTATAGGGTCGGAGATGTCTCCTAAGGTGCGTTGCAAACTTCTGGCTAAAATTAATATACCCTCTGCAAGGGTATAAAAATAGATAGATGGATGAATAAAGTTAAAAAGTAGATAGTTAGGTTGATAAGTAAATGAATAGATCGATAGATAGATATTTAGAATGAGAGGCAAATAGATAAAAAAGAGATAGGTAAATCGATGAACGGTAATGGGTGGATGGATAAATAGACTGATCTAACGTGCAAATAATGTGATTCTTCATAAGTCATCCTTTCAAGAAGTTTATTAAATAATTCCCCAAGATCTACAACCTCATACTGCCAGGGAAACGTATCATTTAAATAGGCCCAATGCAAACTGGGCTCACCTACATACTTATATTGAAACAAGGCGAACGTCATAATTAAATCAATTGAAATTGCTTTATTTCAGTCGCAGCCTGGACGAGACTTTCCTTTCGACTTTTTCCGAGCGCCTGTCAGACTGGTCAGCTGCCAGCGGGCGATAAGAATTGTGGGTAATCCCGGAGAAGAAAAATAACTGGCAAATGTCTTGAAAACTCACTCGAAATTCGAAATTGTTTTCATTCGAGAGGAGTGTGTCTGCGCGTGTGTGTGTGGGCTGACTTTAAGCTACAGTTTATGAGCTGCTCGAGTTGACTTTGCTTTGGCTTAAGACAAGAAACTGATGCCCTGCGCTGATACCCTGTAGAAAAGGGGAGCCCACATGTGAGCAGGGCGCGGTGAATGAGTCACTTGAAAATTCGATTAAATGCTGCAATTTAATGCCTGTGCCGCACGGCAGACACACATACACACAACTTGCGAGATAAGAGCAGAGGCGTTGGCAGAGGGGGGCGCACAAAGGTAGGGAGTGGGCGTGGCTGTGGGCTGGCAAAGTGAACGCATAATTAAATTACGCAGCGAGAGCGACGGCAACGAAAGAGTTAGACAAATAAGCTCAGGTATTAACCTCTGGCATGCTAACACACACACACACACACACACACACTCGCTCGCAGCAGACAGTAGCTGGAGCTGATGCTGACGCTGGGCCCAAGGAGCAGCCCGGCGCAGCTCCAGCGGAGCCTCCATTGTGCGCCACAGCGTTCATTAATTCGATTTCCATAACAATTTATTCATAAGACAATGTCTGGCACCGTTATTTTATCTCTCTGGCGATGTGCGGTAACGGTAACGCCACTTAGCTACAGCAGCACCCCCCACTCCCCCACTCCCACAACATCCCCAACCCCCCAGGATATACTTCTTGTCTGCAATCCTTTCTCGCCTCGCCATAAAATATTTTTATGTGCGAACACTCTATAAATGGAGCTGCTGCTGGCTTTGCATCCTCTGCTGCTGCTGCCGTTGCCTTTGCCTCCTCTGCTGCTGCTGCTGCTGCTGCTGCACGATGGCTGTGGCAAGTGGTGCAAAAATTATCTTCAACACCTTCGAACTTTAAAATTAAATGAGGATTAGCGCCGACAACGCACAGCGCACTCCTTGCCAGGTGTGTGTGGGTGTCTAGGTGTGTGCGTGTGTGTGTGTGTGTGTCGCTGCTTTTCATTAAGGCACTTGGGATCTTTGCTGTCTGCCTGCACCCACCCTTCCCCCTAACCCTAACCTACCCAATGCCCCTGCAACGCAGTGCGTTTTCTGCCGCGCTCATTTGCATTTTTTGCCTGCAAGACGCCAGTGGCGTAGTGGCAAGGGGTGGGGGTGGGGGGTGCTGTAGTGCTAGCACGCTGATTTATGGACACAGCGACACCCTGTGCAACTGTCGCTGCCTGGCAACCGGCGTGGCGCATCGAAAAAGGCTAGAAAAACGAAGACAAGACAAGACACAGCGAAAAGGCGCAGGGCAATTACGTGGCGCGGCTGGAGCGGGAGCTGGAGCAGGGGCCGCTGCGCTACGCCCACAACAAATTAAGAATATGCAGCGCGCGCCTGGCACCGCAAGCAGACAAGAGACACGCCCCCAGACCCCTCTTCCGCGCCTTCCCTAGCGAGGCACTTTATTGCGCCTGTCGATTGCATATTAAATTTTTTTTTCTTTTTTTTTTTGTGCTGCAGCAGGCAAAACACTTTGGCAAATTGGCCAGCAAATGCCGGCAAGTCAATAATAATAACAACAAACGGCGACAGCGGCAACAGCAACAACAACAACAACCACAACTGCTGCAACGGCAACAACAACAGCAACAACGCTGCCTGCCCCCTTTTCCGGCATTTTTGAGCTGTTACTGTGGAAATTCTTTCTGCTTTTTTTGCTTGCTTCTTGTAGTTGTAGTTGGCCTTTTCCTTTTGCACCTTGCGCACCCCCTTTTTTTTGGGATGGCATTTGATTTGTTTGCCTTTTGTCTTTGCCCCTTGGTTTTGGCTTTTTCATTTGGCCTGAAATTAAATTAAATTAAAATAAGCCAAACCAAACCAAACCGAACCGAAACGAGAGCTATGAAAACAAATCAAACGAAACTAAAAACTTGTTGTCACTGTCCTTGTCAGCGACCTTTATGCCTGTCCACCTACCACTCCCCCCTCCCAAACTTGGCCCAACTCACTTCTTCCCCTGCCTGGCAAATACCACACAGTACTGTGCATTATTCTGACATGTGTGCGCCCACTGTGCTTGCGTTTTTTGAATAGTTCAGCGAGCACATTGTGAAATACTTTTACTTGGCTTTCTCCCTCCAGCCCCTCTCTCTCTATCTCTCTCCCTCTCTCTCTCTCTCTCTCGCTCTCTTCACTCCACTCCACTGCCACTCCTCTGATCCATCGGCCCCACACACCATTCCATTTGTATTATTTACTTTCAATATGCAGTGCCAGAGCTGTAAATTGCTCTCGTTACTATTAACTAGAGTTACTCGCTACTTTTTACTCGCTAGCTCAAGGAACTGACCATTTTCCTACAATATTTGGCGATTTTGCATCACAATTGTGCAAAATATCAATAGTTTATCGAATTTCCTAAGTTCTAGCTTCCCTTTTACTTTTTGTTCTCGTTATTTTATCCTCGTTTTATCAAACTCGTTATGCTTCTGTTTCTCCCGATTTCTAAACTCTTCCGCTTCAATTCTGTCTTTCCTACAAAGACCTCTTGTTATGTTTTCTAGCGTGTAAGACTATTCTCAACCGTATCTCGCTGTTAGTTACTCGTTGCTTCTACTCGTTGCTCTTTAAATCAATTAAAGCTACTGCTATTTACCTTTATTGCCTTTAATTTCCTATGAGACAAAGCATTCAAACATAGTCTACTCTCAGCTTGCACTTGTCATTCGTTACTCGTTATTCGTTACTCGCTACTCAACCCACACGAGTGAAAGCGTAAAGCGTGAGCAAACACAATTACACACATCGTAAATGGCAAGCATAACATACTGAAACATGCCCGAGTTCGCATGGAAGTCAGAGACCGGGTCTCTTCTCAGGATATCTGACGGGATATCTGAATCAGGGTCTGGGTCTTGGTCTGGGTCTGGGTCTGGCGGCGCCATCGCACGTTACTGCAAAACCCGAAACAGAGAAACAGAAACAGAAACAGTGGCCAACGCGACATCCGCTTCCTGTTCCTGGTATGGTTGGCTAGCTGGCTCCCTGTATGGCTCCCTGTGTGGCTCTCGGCCCGGCAGGACACATTCTTCTTGGGGGCGCTTTGAAGCCTTTTCACAGCATTGGACAAAAGAAATGCTGACAATGTCTGCCTGCCTGTCCAGGTTTGTGTTCCGCTATTTTTCTTTCTTCCCTTTTTTCGCCCCTCTTTCTTTCCCCTTTCATTCGTATTGTTTTTTTTTTATTATTTTTTTTTTTTTTTGGTTTTCCACTCGCTTTTGTTTGTCGAGTCGAGCGACGCTTTTATGTGGCCCATTGGCCAGGCAGACGTTGAATGATGTTGTTCCCATTGCCACCCACACTCACTCACTCTGAGTATTACAAATTTCAATTAGCGACATGTGTGTGCGTGTGTGTGTGAGGGACTGTGTCTCTGCGTGTGTGTGCTGATGAGTTCTTAAAGTCAGCACTAGTTGCGATTGTTGCGCGTAATGGAATTTATTTCCATTGTTATTGCCATGTCGAGCATGAACTTGTTATGGAGATTAGTTGAATTACTTCTTGTTTTTGGCTTACAGTACATTAGGCCCTATTCTAACGTGTAGTTTTGTCGCGAGCGACAGCAGGGTCGCAGCCTATTTCTGGCTGTAGATTTGACGGTATTGCGTTCATTGTCTCGTTATTCTTTTTTTTTCTCTTACGTTACTCGCTACTCGTTACTAGTTAATATAGGTTGCTATCTATCTCTTTCTCTCCCACTTCCCTCTTCCTGTGTATCTCTCTAGCTTAGCTGCCTCACTACGCACGTTTCAATAGCCTTTCGCTACTCTCTACTCGTCGCTCGTCAGTTCTATTATTTTCCAATCTTTTTCTTCCCCTCTTCTTTGCTTGATCTATCCCAGATTCGCCCTCTGTCTTCCTCTCACTCTCTCCTGCCTGTATACTTCCTCACTTAGCCAATGAGTATCTCCAGTTACTCGCTACTTTCCACCCATAATTCATGCGCTACTCGTTAGTTTTCTCTCACTTCTTTTTTTTACCTCTTTTATTCTCTTTTCACTTATGTCCTCCCTATATCACTCTCACACCCCAGCCCCCTCTCTCACACTCACACTCTCTTTCTCTTGCTCTCTCCGTTTTTCTTCCCTTCGCACTCGCTCCTCACCCGCATATCACGCGTATTAACATTAATATCAGCCCATATTTTCGTTCTTATCATTCCGTCACAAGTCACACAGTGCCTGCCGAAAGTTTTTCGCACTGCTCAACGTTTTTTTCTGTTTTTCTCTTCTCTTTTTGTTTTTTTTTTTTTGTTTCTTGTGTAAATGTTTAATTTATTATTTCGTTGACTTTCGACACAAATTTTAATGCACTTCCCGCACGCACAGCGGGCGGTCGGGCAGGCCGCATCCGCATCCGCCTACGCATCCTGCCACAGCTTCGGCTCCTGCTGCGCCATCAGAGGCAGCAGCAGCACCAGAAGCAGCAGGAGCAGAGAGGGGAAGGCTAAATGGGAAAAACAAAAACGTATTTACCTCAAATTAAACATTATTATGCCGAGGACGAGCCTGCGCTGGCAATGAGAGCAGGATGGGAGTGCGGCAAGTGGAACTGCCAGTGGCACTGAAGCTGAGGCTGAGGCTGGTCATTTGAGGGCAGCCGCAGGTGGCGACCACACACTGCACACACACACACACACACACACACACACTCACCCAACGCGCACACGTTGACCGCAGTAAATCACGCCGTTAAATGGCGGCGACCGCTGGGCAGGTTCTCTCACCCGGCAGCAGCAGCTTCTGCCTTCTCCTCCTCCTCCTCCTGCTTCTGCTGCTGCTGCTCCGCTGGACATATGTGTGTACGAGGCTTGAAGCACGTGCCCTCCATGCCATGCTTGGGTCCTTCTGGAGTCCGTTTTGGGTTCCTGCATTTGTCGAGGCACTTCCCGTTTCGCCAGCTCCGGCTCCGGCTCCGGCTCAGGCTCAGGCTGTGGTCAGCGACGCGGACGCGAGTGTCGACGCAAATGTGTGCTTTGGGCGGGTCATTCGCAGCCTTAATGACATTGCCACACACTCTCGAATGGGGGCGTGCCCCCGCCCACTGCAACTGTCACTCGACAGGCTCGACTCACACATGAGAGTTTATTTTGTAATTAACGCCTGCCGCCTGCCGCCTGTTGCGCCTCAGCACCTAAGCCGGACTCGGAGTGGGGTGGGAAGGGGTCAGGGTTGGCGGGTTGGTGGGTTGAAGTTGGGGTTGGGGTCAGCGGCACGGTCAGCTCATTCTTTTTGTGGTTAATGACGTTGACAGCGTTGGCATTGCAATTGGGGGCAGTTCACATGGCACGAGTAGAGATGGCAGCGTGAAACATCGCAGAAAGCAGAGGAAAAACAAAGGCAAAGGCAAAGGCAAAGGCAAAGGCAAAGGCAAAGGCAAAGGCAAAGGCAAAGGCAAAGGCAAAGGCAAAGGCAAAGAAAAGGCAAAGGCAAAGGCAAAGGCAAAGGCAAAGGACAAAAGCAAAGGCAAAGAAAAGGCAAAGGCAAAGGCAAAAAGGCAAAAGCAAAAACAAAGGCAAATTCAAAGGCAAAGGCAAAGGCAAAAACAAAGGCAAAAGCAAAAGGCAAAGGCAAAAAGGCAAAGGCAAAGGCAAAGGCAAAGGCAAAAGCAAAGGCAAAAACAAAGGCAAAGGCAAAGGCAAAGGCACAAAAGGCAAAGGCAAAGGCAAAGGCAAAGGCAAGGCAAAAGGCAAAGGCAAAGGCAAAGGCAAAGGCAAAGGCAAAGGCAAAGGCAAAGGCAAAGGCAAAGGCAAAGGCAAAGGCAAAAGCAAAAGCAAAAGGCAAAGGCAAAGGCAAAGGCAAAAGAAAGGCAAAGGCAAAAAGGCAAAGGCAAAGGCAAAGGCAAAGGCAAAGGCAAAGGCAAAGGCAAAAGCAAAAACAAAGGCAAAGGCAAAGGCAAAAACAAAAGGCAAAGGCAAAGGCAAAGGCAAAGGCAAAGGCAAATGCAAAAAGGCAAAGGCAAAGGCAAAGGCAAAGGCAAAGGCAAAGGCAAAGGCAAAGGCAAAAAAAAGCAAAAGGCAAAGGCAAAAAGGCAAAGGCAAAGGCAAAAGCAAAAAGCAAAGACAAAAGGCAAAGGCAAAGGCAAAGGCAAAGGCAAAGGCAAAGGCAAAGGCAAAGGCAAAGGCAAAGGCAAAGGCAAAGGCAAAGGCAAAGGCAAATGCAAATGCTACGAGACAAACGTAAAAAGAGAATCTGAAAAGAAAAACAAATGAAAAACTTGTGGATAAAATATAATCATAATATTCTAAGGCTTGTGTGGAGGGTATTCCCCAAATATAATAAAAAAAAATATTAATAATTTTGTTCACATTAGAAATAAAACGAAAATCAACACGAGGTGCCATCGCTAGCATACTCTCAGCCACGCCCATGCGCTGCCTATGCAAAAAGGCGTTGCACACACACACACAGTTGCCCTACAGCCATGTATGTGTGTGTGTGTATGTCCTTGCGGCAGCTCGTTATTGTCGCCGCTTTGAGTTAATTTGCGGCATATGAGCGGTGCGCATGAAATGAATTGAATGAATGCCGCCGCCAGCGAGTGAGTGAATAAGTGAGTGTGTGTGTGTGTGAGTGTGTGTGAGTGTGTGCGAGTGTAGTGTGAGAGGTGTGAAGTATGTGCGAAGGCAAAGCGACTGGGCGGCAACTGTTGTTGCTGCCGTGTTGCTGCTGTGTTGCTGCTGCTGCTGTTGCTGCCGTCTGCACTGCCACCGCCAACAGGTGTAAATGTGAATTAATTAACCGCAAACACTATAAACAACGCCTTCGCATGTATGTGCTGCCGCTGTGCGCGCATGTTGCTGCTGTGCGTGTGTGTGTGTTGCTGTTGCTGTGTTTACAAATTGGCCTGACGTTTTGCCAAATTGAAATGAAATTCATTACGCGCTACGCTTTTGTAGGCAACTCGCGTCCGCTAGACAAATTCTCAAATTGCCTGCAACAACAGCAACAGTCGAGGAGGCAGCAGCAACTGCCACAGCAGCAACATGTCTCAAAAACGTGAAGAGCAACAAGAGAAGTAAAAAGAAATCAAGTGGATATTATGATGGCACAGCAAGGCTAGGTAGCTCGTCGACTAGGAGCGGAAGGGGGCTAGAGTGTGGGGCGTGGCAGCTGGGCGGGGCGGGCAGGACAAACTGCTCTTTGTTGCTGGGTCGTGGCCCGCCTCGATTTCAAGTCAATTCAAATCAAATCATTTGGAAGCAAATCATTTGATATGTTGCGGCAATTGACAAACTGCGGGGTGAGGAGAGGCACAGGGGCAGGGTTGCACACATTTACAATTGCTCAATTCAATTTCCGTTTGAGTGCGTCGTCGTCGTCGTCGTCGTTGTCGTTGTCGGTTCAATGGCAACTTGATCTGTTGTTGATGATGGCGGCGCCAAACTGTCGGCAAACGGCGAAACGGCGAAATGGCGAATTGTCTGAAATTGCCAGAGTTGCCACACGATGGCAGGGGCAGGGCAGCTGCCGGCAGGTGAGAGGAGTTTGCCGGCAAATCGTTGTCGGCAAACGATGTCGCGCTTTACTTAGCCTTTAGCCTCGGCACAGGTGAGTGGCTTTAATGGGCTCGTTACGTCGCGGCGACGGCGACGGCGGCGGCGGCGGCTGATGTGGATTACTGCCGCATTGAGGCCTAGCTAAATCCGTCTAGCATACGGTTACGCTTTCGCTCGCTGCCTTCCTGCCATCTCAATTGCCCTGCACTTGATTTGCTGCTTATTGAAATCAAATAGGCATTGAAATTGCCTCTCGTACACGCTGCCGGTGCGCGAGCGAGTCGCTTGCCTGGCTCACAGTGCTTGCCACATGTTGCACAAAGTGTTTTCCATTGAGATTTAAAATTGAATTTAAGTCTGTATATGATAGAAATAGATTTTGCGTATTCACGCATTTTGGTAGCATACTTTCGCGCGCATATGCAGCTGTGCATAAAGTGTAGCATACTTATACTTATACGGGCACATTGTTCAATAAGCTATTGTGCAACGACTTATTGCGGTTTTGCAGCATTTATACACAGCGGACGCCCCACAAAAGCTGCCAAAAAGAACGTTAATTAATTGTATTAATTATATATATAATAAATTATTTGATTAGTTACTTATTATTACAGTATTTTTCTTGCCACTTCTCTCGCCCTGCCCCCAGCAAGGGCATTTGCTATTCGTTTTGCACGCCCGCCGTGTGCTCGTATTTAACCGTTATACGCTCTTTTTATTGTCGTCCCCGCAACGCAACCCAGTGTTATTTTTATTTGTGGATAATATTGCCCGATTACGCGCACTTGAATCGATTTATTGTTATTGAGGCAGAGTCAAGCGTAAGGCAAACATTCTCTAGCCATAATTACAAGTACTTGGCATTTGTCTTAATGATGGACGGGGAGTGGGCAGAAGAGAGTGGCTGGAAGACAGGTAAAATCGCATTTCACTTAGTCACAAGTCGCGCAATCCCTTGGCCGGTTGCCATTGCCAGGCGCCGTCATGATTCGGTGCTGCCTCCACTTCTGCTGCCTTCGTTCATTTATTTTTTGAGGCTTTCGCTTATTATTTAATTATTTGCTCATGGCAATTCCTAGTGGATTTGCTTCGCTCTCGCTATTTGGCTTAATTTCATTTCGTTGCTGCTGCCAACCGCAGGACACGCCGCTCCCACTCCCAAGGCTGCGGCAATCACATTTCGGTTCATCATTAGCGTCGACATTGACAGCGACGTGGCAGCGGTTTAGACAGCGACGCCAGGGCAGGGCTGGCTTCTCATCATAGTTTCGCAATTATGAAACGAGTGAACGTTTCCCGTTCTCCCACTCCCTCGCCCACACTCATTTATTCAACTCAATCAATCATAATTAGTGCGAATTGCAATTATTGTTGCATAGTTTCGAGCGCGCCAGCAAATTGCAACTGACACGCGTCCTAATAGTGTTGAGAAATGAGAATCTGTCAACTGTTAATACGCATAGTCATGACGTTTGTTGGTCGGCAGGGGGACGGGGCAGAGGGCTTAACCTGTCACATTCATGAACAAAAAAAAGAATCACAGTAGGCCGTGGCGTTATTAAGCAAATTTGTGTGAGTCAACACGAACTATAACAATTTCAACTAGAAACTCAATCAAACAACAGTAAAAAGTAGAACAAAATTTACTTAAAATAGCAGAATACTAGTCGAACAACAAAAGAAAGAAGTTCAAGCTAATTAAATATTGAATTTATAGCAGAGAAAGCACGGGAGAGCACAGTGGTGAATAATTAACAAAATTAATTGATTCTGCTTGAGGCACGCTCCTATCGCCATGGGACAAATCCTCAGCTGCATACCCAACATGAAGGATGTGACCATATCGATTGGCAAAAAGGAAAAGCGACGACGTCCGAGCACCGATTTCGCTTGCTCGGAGGAGGATAACGAGTCGCACGACATGAGAGTGACAAAGAAAAAGAAATTGATGACAACCACACAGTATATCTACAAGACGCTATTCCAGGAGGAACGCGACTCGGATGTAAGCATCGTGGCACTGGACAAGGTCTGGCATCTGCATAAGGTCTATCTCAGTCAGAGTCCCTATTTCGATGCGATGTTTAGCGGCGCATGGAAGGAAGCGCACGAGAATGTCATACACATCGAAATACTCGACGAACGCATCACGGTGCAAACACTCGACGCGGTCTACGGATCCATGTATTCGGACGAGATTGAGCTCGATGCCAGCAACGTGTTGGCCGTACTGGCAGCCGCAACCCTTTTCCATCTCGAAGGCATAATTGCACGATGTGCCGAGGCTATGCTGGATAACCTCAGCGTCGAAACGGCCTTCGAATACTATGAGGCTGCGGGTCAATACGCCGTGTTGGACGTCAAGCAATCCGTGTTCGAGTGGTTCGAGCTGAATTTGCTGTGCGCGTTCAGAAAGCACGCGCATCTCCTCGGCCAGATCTCGATGGAGCTGATAACCGCGCTCACAGCCAGTCCCAATCTGTGTGTGGTTCAATCGGAATACACATTGTATACGCTGTTGCGTACCTGGTTATTTCTGCAGTTGCATCCGAGCTTCGATACCGAGGATCTGGGGCCATATGCCGTGCTGAGGGCTCAGAGACCGTTCGAGTTGGCGCCGATGCTGACGGCACGTGGCGATGTAATCGACCTGACATATTTCACCAATCGCCAGGACGAGTGCTCCTTTCTGACCACGCCCGAGGGCATACCGTATGTAGACTTGTTTCAGCAACTGCGTGCGCAATATCTGACCAACGACTATATGGATCTGAAGGGTATATTCAATGATAAAATCATACCGCGTGAATGGCTGTACAAGCATATGAATAGTCACTGGGATGCGCTGCTCCATATCGATCGGTGCTCACAGCTCGTCGCTGAGCGAGCAAGGGGGCAAGCGGAAGAGTTCAACGATCACGAGTTTCTCGATAAGTGCATGCGTTTCGGGCGGCTGCTGCTCAATCGTGGCAATCACACGTGGCGCTGGACAGGCTTCAATTATGGCATGGATCTGATTCTCGTCATCAATTCGCATGAATTGTACATACGTCGCCATCATTGGTTCGAACTGGAACGTGTGCTGGGCGAGCATTCGAAGCGGACGTTTCTGATACGCGCCACAGTCACATCGATCGACGCGGCTCATCGTCCGATCTTCACGCAATGCACGGAAATCATGACGCTGAGTCTCGAGAAAAATGAGGAGGCGCTGCTGCTGAAGCTCGATCCACGGCTGGTCTATCCGCTGCTCATCTCCATTAATATGATTATCGATATGCCCTTCAATCACAACTTCAAGCACATCATGTCGCAGCTGGAAGAGACGCCAATAGATCAGAGGCCTATAGATCACGCGCCGGTACGCAACGCCATAATTAATCCGATACTCTCGGCGCTGGCAATAATGCGAGACTTTTTGGGAGTAGCAACGGCTAGGCAGGAGCTTTAGTGTGGGGAGGGGGGGAAACAAAAAACGTAAAATAAAGGAACAAGGAGGAAAGACGTAGAGGGAAGCTCAAGGATTCATCAAAAGCAATGGGATTGGGCATATCAACTGTAACACACACAACTGTACCGATAGCATACATATACATATATATTTATCACGGTCAAGACTGACACATTTAGTGATATAATGCTAACACGTCTATATATATTTTCTGTATTTCTTAATGTTTTCATAACTTATAATCGAGAGTAGGCACTGCAATTAATAAAAAAAGAGGGGTTTTTTAGGTTTAGACTGGGTAATTTATGTTTTTTAAAGAATGCTTGCGGGGCAGGCAAATCTTTGTAGTTTTTTTGTAGGCAGGCTACAATTTAGCCAACTTTTTTAGCCAACTCCCCTGGCAGTGTCTTTAAAGCGAGTTCGGCTCGTAAAAGACCAGAAATCATTGCCCCAAAGCGCAGCTAAAGTGCTACCCTTTTTCGGGCAGTGTAGCGGCCGCTGCTATCATGACGGACACTCCTCCCGTTCGCCATTCCCTTGCCACCCACAATCCGCCTGCTGATACCGATAATACTTGCTATGCAAATTTGATTTGTTGTACGGGCCGCGTACGTGCGACTCTGAGACGCTCTGTCCACCGGGTCGCCCGGAGGAGCATAAGGCAAGGACCCTGCCTTAGCCCAGGCTAAGGCGCGGGTGGCTTGTGCACTTTGTAACTGGTTGTGTAAACACTGCAAGGAAAGCACCAGGCACCAGGGCACATGGGGCTACCACGTTTCAGGTCCGTTACAAAAGAAACAAGAGAAAATAAAAAAAAAAAAACCGAAAAAAGGCTGGGAAAAAGGGCCCGGCGAAAGGGTCAGGCTTCAGACGGCTGTCAGTCAGTCCGGCCGTGGCTACGTCCATGGGGTCTGGGCAGCAGTAGCATCACATGACGCGACGCTGCGTCGCCGGCTGCTTTGGCATTCAACTTGTCGTGGTAATTGCGTAGCATTTCCATAGATTAAGGGATTTACTCGACTGCTCGCTCTCGGCCCAAAGACAAGGCGAAACCTGAAACCTGAAACCAAAGTGAAGAAATTTTCGGCACGCACCGAGCAGAATACAAAAATAAAAATGAAAAAAAAAAAAAAAACGCAGCAGGCCAAAAAAAAGACGCTCAAGTGTAGTAAAACGCTTGTGTTAAATACTTTTATTGAGATGGTAAGCCTTTTTATTAGCTCAGACCTAAATAAACACGCCGAGCGGGTCGGACTGCCTGCAGAATGGGGGAAGGACAGAGAAAAGTCGCAGGGTGTGCGGCTTTTATCTGCCTAAAGGGACCAAGACATGGCGTGGCGTGGCGGGCGTGGCGGGGCGTAGGTCGCCGTTTAACATACTTTAAACATGTTTTTGCAGCCCGAAATAAACATTGAGCGCAAGCAACAAAAAACAACATTTTGTCACTCGAAATTAAGCTACAAAGAATAAAAAAAAAAAAAAAAAAAAAAACTCCAATGGAATTGCAGCGCGAAATGAGCCGAGCGCAGGGAACTAATAAAGCCAGTTGATTGTCACGCGACGCGGCTTAAACGATTAGCGTGATTGTAAAAATGCGCGAGTCGGAATTACGAATCCTTTTTAAGTGCCGTTGCAAATGTCTTCGAAAACAAATGGAAATATGGCGAAACTTGGCATAAATCTGCCTAAGCCTGTCAGTCGGGGCGCGAGCTTAGATCGCGTCTAATTGAATAATTCTGGCAGCTATTTTTGGACTTAATTGGGAGCAGAAATGCGAGTGTATTTGCGCACGCAGCTGTTGGGCATAAAAGTGTTGCCTGCTTTTGTGCGTGCGCTGTTAATCAAGGCCAGCATTGCCAACTGCTTTTATCAAACAAGCGTTGCCTGCTTTTGTGCGCGGGCCAAAAATCAAACGATTTCCAGCTGAGGCAGAGAATTGCGAATATTTCTGATACACTTGCAGGGTATCTGCAAGTCAAGTGGCCGCATTTAGCTTGCCTAGCATACAATGCTCTGGCTTTGCGCGGCGGTTTTGCTCGCTGTCTTTTAATTTTGCGGCCTGCCAGCCTCCCCCCTACTCTGCCCCCCCGCCCTACATTACAGCCTCGCATTATTCATTTGTGCCGCGTGTGTCGATCGGTTTATGTTTATGGAGTGTGGTGCGAGAGCTTTTAAGTCTTAGATTCGAAGCCAGTGCGAAGGCGGCAACAACAAGATGACACACGCACGCATTTAAATCAAATTTGTGTGTGTGTGTGTGTGTGGGTGCGGGCGAGAGAGAGAGAGAAAGTCATAAAGTGTTGTTTAATGGCATTTTTCATCCATTACTTACCGTTATTATGCTAATGAGGTCGTTACGCGTATTTGTGTGTATATTTTATTTATATTGGATTGTGCGTGAGTCTGCCACAGTCGAGCACACATGACGGCACACACACACACTCGCACACGCAAATGCGTGTACATATATAGACATCATGAACAACAAGAAATCTGCATATATTTCGCTTCCTCACAGCGACAGCAGCAACGGCAACACGAGCACGACGACAAGGCGCTCTGCAAAATGTTCTGCCCTCTGGGCATGGCGTGCTTTATGCCTGCGTGTGCTGTGCTCTATTCTGTTCTGTGCGTGTGTGTGTGTGTGTGTGTGGCTAATTGAGAGGCTTGCTGTCATTTGTTAAATTTCTATAGCATAATTTTGTGCGCTGCGTTTTAAATGACAACAACGCGGCTGCTTTAACGAGCCCACACGCACATGCAGTATGCGGGCTATGTTGCGATTGTTGTTGTTGTTTAAGTGCTCGAATTTGTTATAAACAGTTGGCCAAAATGCAAACAAGCAGCAGAAACAACAACAACAATAGCTAATTGGCGCAGGCAGCGGCCTATTTTGTGTAGCATGATTTCAAGCGCAGCGCTTTAATTGGCAAGCGCACAAGCAACGAAAAAAAAAACTGTTGTAGCATACTTCTAAGCGCAGCCTCTTAAATAGCTTGCCAACTGCATAGGGCTGCTCGTAATTGGCAACGCGTAGCTGGGCATGTTGCAATTTCCTGCTATTTTGCAATCGATTGGGAAATATTTCAATTGGGAAATTTCAACATAACAATTTGACATTGACGCATTTCGCAGCATACTTTTAAGCGCGCAGCTTTAATTGGCCCCCGCGAACATAGCACAAAGCAGCAACAACAACCGAAGCAACAGCAGCAGCCTAATTGAGATAGCGTCTATCAGTTGTGAAAATTTCCATAGCATACTTTCGCGCGCAGCGCTTAAAGTCAGCTTTAACGAGCGCCTGCCTGCCTGCCAGAGATGCCCCTGCTTGCCGCTGCTGCTGCTTTTGTTGTTGTTGTTGTAGTTGCTGTTGTATGAAGTTGATATGAACTGTTGGCCGAGGCCCAGCGGCAAAAGCAGTCGCGTTATGAAGACAACAACAACAGCAGCGGCAGCGGCAGCGGCAGCAACAAAAGCAACGACGACAAATGCGAAATGCAAACAGCGCGACGCAGGGGAATGGCCGGGGTTTAGTTAGCATTGGGCAGGCATGAGGCCGGCAGGGGGGGGTTGTGGTTACTAGTCGGCGACAAGAACCGCATTGGCAGGCAGCGGGCAGGGGTCGGGCAGGAGTGGCAGGGGGAGGCAGCGCCGCAAACTTTTGCTTCTGAATACGTAAAATGTTTTGGTAAATGTGTCCCAAATGTCGTTGACGAACGCGCAAGTGGCAAGCGGTAAGTGGGAAAGGGAGAGAGGGAGTTGGAGGGGGGAGTGTGCACCGCAAACGATTTGCACGCAGTAGATGTGCTGGAGTAGGATGAGAGGGGGGCGGGGCAGCGGCAAGATGGTACAACGATTCTCGCGACATTTCATTCGATTCGTGGCTAAATAACTTGGTTTTCCAAAACGCCAACGGGCGCACAGGCCAAAACGCAGGCAGCAACGGGGGCAGGGGACGATAGGTTGGTGGAGGGGGTGTGGGCAGGGGCATAGCAGGAGACGGCAAAGCGGGGCCACAGCTAGACGGAGCGCCAAGAGCGTGGTCTGCGGTCGCTGGTCGATGCGGTGCGGTGCTTGTACCTTCTGCTGTTCCTGTTCCTGTGCCTGTGCCTGTTCCCTGCTCCCAGCTCCCTCTACTGCTGCTGCTCCTCTTGCCGCAGCTGCTGTGCCGCTGCCTCTGCTCTGCCGCTGCTATCGTTGTTGTTGTTGTCTATTGCAGCTGTTTGGATTGTTGCGCCTCTTCTGGGCGGCTGGAGGAGCTGAGGGGCAGCAGGAGTGGCAGTGCGGTAGTGGGCTTGGGCTAGAGCCATCTACCCGTCGCTGGGGCACTTCTTAAGCGCTTTCTTGTCCTGCGGTGCTCGTTTGTTTGTCGTGCACATAAATCCTTGCGCTGCTTGTCCCAAAGGCACTGCCACTGGCAGCCCACGGTGACAGTTGTGCCCCAGACCCACCCACCCCATACTCCTCTCTCTCTCTCTCTCTCTTTCTGTCTCTCGGCCAGCTCAACCACCTGCCCAGTCAGTGTCACAGCTCAGTGGTTGCTTCCACTCCCACTCCCAATCCCACTGCCTCTTCCGCTCGTGCCGTGCGCGCGTAAACCGCATACTTAATTATGAAGTCGCCGCCGCTTCAGCTGCGCCGCACTGCCTTCTGCCCATCGTCCTGCCCGCCATCGTCTTCCTCGTCGTCGTCGTCCTCGTCGTGTCCACCTGGTGTTGTGCAGGCAGCCGAAACAGCTGCGCCTCGCAGCGTTGCGTCTTTAAACCGTTTTCAATATCTTAAGCACTTTGAACGGAATTCGAATGTTGCGCCTTTGCGAATACCCTGTAAGTGGCAGAAAGGCAGAGGTGTAGGGAAGCCATGGACTACTTGTATAAAAGTTGTAAAGTTTATATAACCTAGTAGGCCCAGAACAGTAACACGTTACACTCTACCACTCTTTATCGAGTATCGAAGGCGATCTCGGAGATCTAAGAGCTTTGAGAGACAGGCGGACAGACAGGCAGACAGACAGGCAGACAGACAGAAGGACAGACAGGCAGACAGACAGAAGGACAGACGGTCAGACAGATAGACAGTCAGGCAAACTCAGAGAGATAGAAGGAAGAGAGGCAGAAACAGAAAGAGAGACAAACCGACAAACCTCACAGACAGACCGACAGACAGACCGATAGATAGACAGACCGACAGACAGACCGACAGACAGACCGACAGACAGACCGACAAACAGACCGACTGACAGACCGACAGACAGACCGACAGACAGACCGACAGACAGACCGACTGACAGACCGACAGACAGACCGACAGACAGACCGACAGGCAGACAGACAGACCGACAGACAGACCGACGGACAGACCGACAGACAGACCGACAGACAGACCGACAGACAGACCGACAGACAGACCGACTGACAGACCGACAGACAGACCGACAGACAGACCGACAGACAGACCGAAAGGCAGAAAGAGAGAGAGAGAGGCAGACCGAAAGACAGATCTACAGACAGACTCACAGCCCGATAGACAGACAAACATAGATATATGCAGACGGGTAGACCTAGAGACAAACAGAGAGACACGCAGACGGACAAACAAAGAGACATGGCTATACAGACTCGCCTATTGAGGTGGATTCAGCATATTAATAGCTTAGAGGGTCGCAGATATCTCATTCCGATTAGCATGCCGATAGATCGTGCATTTTCCTTAAACCTATAACCTAAAAATCCAACAACCTAAGCTAAAACTGAAACTGTAATTGCAGAAGAAACTCAATAATCAAATCTTGAGATAGAGTAGATTGCTCTAGCTGAAAGGTAACCAGTTGAGCTACAGCTGCAGCTGAAGATGTTAGAAGTATCTATGAGTACCTTTCCCATTGAGTAGCTTCTTCTGAGTATGCTTAACGTTTATATATGTCGGGTATTCCTCAGTTATAATGCCTGTATAAGCTTACCCCGGCACTACACCTACACTCATCGGTACCGACTTTCAGCTGGTAGAGCACTAGCCTTGCTCGACATAAGTTCCTCGCTTTGCTCTACAGGGTATGCGAACAGTCGGTCAGCTCTGCCGACTGCACTGCTGAATGGCGTCAGCTGCTTATGTTGAAAATTTCCTAATCTGACGTTCTAATGAATGTCATAAATTTATTGCCGGAGTGCACCCTCTCAAGGTCCTCACCCTCGACGAGCGTCGATTGGCTTCGTTTTTGGCGGGGGCTAACAACGCTCGTGATTTTCCAATTGTTGTGTTGTGTCTAGCAGACATGCCACCCCCCCCCCTGCAAAGAACTGCCCTCGAGTGAAGTGGTCAAGTGAAAAGTTGAGTTTCGTTGAGTTTTCGCACTTGTCCCAAAGAGGAAAAATCAAAAAAAAAGAAAAAGAAAAACTAGAGAAATCGAAATGGAAAAGCGGCAGCAAAGTGGACAAGTCGATTGTTTTCGCAGCGCACTCTCTGACATCATCATTTTAATCATCGCCAGACAGGACCCTCCAGCCCAGCCCAGCGTCCCTGCCAGAGCATGTCCGAGTCTCGTGTGTCGATGCGTGTGTGCGCTGCGTCAATTCGTGCAGTTCGATAAGCCAAGGGAGTCTGCGAGACAAGCGACATGCACGCTACAAGATAATCACATTAAAAACAGTCCCCAAACAGCAGCAGCCCAAATTGTTGCCGGCCCCCCCTTGTTCCCGGCGCCCGCACGCCACTGGCCACTGACCAGTGTCACCCACATCAATATCAATTCGAGAATGACCCGATAAGGTTGGCCAGGCCCGTGTCTTATCTGAGTTTTTGGCAAATTGCAGAGAGCACACCCTACCCACCTCCGCACACCCACCCCTTCTTAATGCACGCCCCTGCCTACTCTCCCTGCTGCTGCTTTGCCTACTTTGTTGCCCTGCTCATTATTTCATTTGGCGCTTTTATTGTTTTTCGCATGCCATTAGACTGTTTTGATTTACAGTTAGCGAGGTGGCCAGGGCAGTGGCGCTGTCTACCGGTCGGGGGCAGGGGGGTGTAACAATAAAAATAATAAAAACAACTGTCGCTCAACGTAATAAGCAACAACAAGTAGCAAAAACAAGGAGCAAAAAAAAAACGTAAATAAATGAAAAAGAAACCGAAATTTCTGTTCCCAAAAAAAAAACAAATGTAAATGAAAACAAGAAAAAAAAAGCGAAATGAACAAGTGTACGTACCCCTGCCTACGCCACTGCGCGGCAGCAGACGCATCAAGTTCGTCGACGTCTCAAAAGTGAAAAGAAAAATCATTAGAAATGAGTGGGAAAAACAATGAAATTAGGCCGAGCGGACTGAGAAATCTAATTATTCATCCCCTTGTTGGCAGTTGGCAGAGCGGCAGGGGAAGCAGGGAAAGCAGGGGGAGCAGGGGCGGGATAGAATGAAGAGCAGGGTGCACATTCGAGCCCGAGCGTGGCTTGTCCTAGCCCGGTTTTTTCTGCCTGCTGCTGCTGCTGCTGCTGCTGCTGCTGCCGCGTCGTGCGCAGCGCGTGCACTGAACGCGACATTCCGAAAGCAACGTATTAAGTAGACAAGTGCTGCCCATGCGGCAAGTGCTGCCCATGCCCGAGTCCGAAAACACAACGAACTGTGCTACGTCGCCGTGCAGTCGCTCGTCCTCGTCCGCAGTCTCCTTCGGGTCCGGCGCATGCGCGCTGCACATCTGGCCGCAACGCCGGTCGCAAGGACTTCCCCTTTTTTTGTGTGGCGCCGCCGCTGCTGGCGCCGCCTTCAATCCGATTGGGAGGCAGCGCCACAGAGCGGCACCAACGCTTGCGCCCCTCGCTGCGGCGCATTGATTTGCTGTGCCACACACACACACACACACACACACACACACACAGCGTTGCCACCTCTCGCACTCGCACTCGCAGTGAGCTGAGCTGAGCCACTGTGCAGCGCTCCCTCCCGCTTGCACGCGCGCTCAGTCGCTCGCACTCACTCACTCACACTCTGTAGCGCGCTCTCTCTCTCTCTCTCTCTCTCTCCCTCTCTCTCTCGCACGCGCCTCGCTGGGGGCTGCGCCTGCACTGTGCTCCCTCGCTCGCATGGGCAGCACTGGCAGTGGCAGCACTACTCTATATACACGCACTACATAAGCGACTGATATATATTTATGTACCCCCCGCTCAGCTGCCGCCTGCCTACGACCCTGCAGGCACCTCTTTCTTGCCTTGGCCTGCCTGCCATTACATAAAATACCTTTTCGCAATCCATCAAAGCAACCACTGCACCCACTCGCAATCTCTCCCTCTCCCTCGTCCGCCTGCAGCTTCATTGAACTGCACAAATTTAATCTGCAGCCAACCTCTGACACCCGCCCCCTCCCCCTCCCTGCCCCGCACTGCCCAGCCCTGCTCTGCCATTGATATCGGCGTCCATTTTAATCGCAATTAATTAATCAGCTTTTTTTCCGCTGAGGATCAGCTGTGCCCGCTGCCTTAAAGCGCTTGACCAGACCAGAGCAGACCCGACTAGACCAGACCAGCGTTGCAGCAACAACAACCTGAAGCAGCAGCAGCAGTAGAGGAAAACTCGCTTCGATGAAAAACAATTTTCAATTATGGCCTCAAGTTTTCCAACCGGCGAAAGTTCTTCAAAAACTTTTCGCGCGCGACTTTTACTTTAATTTCTCTCGCCAAAAGCTTTCACTCTGTCTCGGTGTGTGTGTGTGTGTCTCGGTGTGTGTGTGTGTGTGTGTGTGTGTGGGTGTGTGTCTCCTCGTCTTGTTGTTGTTTTCATTTTATTTTCGACCGCTTTAAGTTTTCCGTCGAGCCGAGTTCATTGTCGTAGGGCAGGTGCAACGGCCTAAACACTAAGGCAATTCCCGCACCGCCCTCACCACCCCTCAAGCCAGTGGGCGAGTAGAAAGAGAGAGAGAGAGGGAGGGACAGACCAAAGCCAAAGTCAGGCTAATTAGCATTGCATAACTTGCTGTAGGCTTGGCAAATATTTTCACACACACACACAGTCGCCGCCAAAACTTCAAGCTAAATTTAGCGGAAATTTTGCGCCTAAAAAGCTGCCGCGAAAAATCGACAAAGCGTAGTGCTATCGCCTTAAGATTAAAGACACAATTCGATTAGCCAAACTCAACTCAGTTTAAACTTAAAGTCAGTTTCGTTGCCTCTTAACTTGCTTAGCTTGTGCTTTCAGCAATTATCGATTAATGTCGATTACTGCAGTCACCCGAATTTGTTGTGACTCGTTTGTGCCAAGTTTGAATTGAGAAAGTCTGCTGAATTTAAGCACTATGGCAAAAAGTTACGAAAACTGGTTAATCGAATCGAAAAAATGAGAAAACAAAGAGTTTGTCGTACTTTTAAACGAGTCAGGCATTTAAAAAGTTGATTTTTTGTACAGTTTTTGTTTTCAGTAATCAATTGCGATAATTTATCGATAGTAAACTGAATCGAATTCAAAATATTTTGATGCAGCATCAAAGCGGAGCTGAAACCTTAAAGGAAACGTATTTTAAAAAGTTGTGCGAGTTGGAAGAAAGAGTAGAAAGTTGCTTGCGAGAGAGTTATCGATAGTAGTCGATAGTTTTGAAAGCAAATATATTTTCTTGCAACAACAACGCATAGCTCAAACCTTAAAGAAACCGTCAACTCGCACAACAATATGATCGTATTCTAAATAGTTTTGCGAGTTGGAAGAAAGAGTAGAAAGTTGCTTGCGAGAGAGTTATCGATAGTAGTCGATAGTTTTGAAAGCAAATATATTTTCTTGCAGCAACAACGCATAGCTCAAACCTTAAAGAAACCGTCAACTCGCACAACAATATGATCGTATTCTAAATAGTTTTGCGAGTTGAAAGAAAGAGTAGAAAGCAAGTTGCTTGCGAGAGAGTTATCGATAGTAGTCGATAGTTTTGAAAGCAAATATATTTTCTTGCAGCAACAACGCATAGCTCAAACCTTAAAGAAACCGTCAACTCGCACAACAATATGATCGTATTCTAAATAGTTTTGCGAGTTGGAAGAAAGAGTAGAAAGCAAGTTGCTTGCGAGAGAGTTATCGATAATAATCGATAATTTTGCAAGCAGTTAAACAAGAATTATAGCTCTCACTGCAACTTCGAGGTGCCTTCCTGCTGCAGCTCGTAGCACACGTAAATGTCTTGCAACCATAGCCATGGCTTTTGCCGGCAAGCAACTCTGCGGCGGCAACCCTGGCGCAGCAACTCTGCGGCAACTGCCAACTGTGTGCAGGCAGCGTATCTAAATGTTAATTTTGCCAACGGGGGAGCGTCATAAATTCAATCTATATCGAATTAATCGATTATATAGACGCGCGTGTAACTCTGTCGGCGTTGCGTTTCCGTTTCCGCAACAGGAAACCATTTTAACACACACACACATACACACGCGCACACCGAAAGAGAGAGACATAGACCGGGGCAACAAAGGGTTAAAGATTTATTAATAACATGCACACAAGGCGAGCGCGGGGTTAAGCGGGTCAAGTGAATGGGGCAGAGGGGCGCAGGGTTGGGACTAGGCGAGGATCAACAAACCCTACGACGTTCCGCGACTTGGCGCTGCTGGTAACGAGCGAAACAAACGGTCTGCATAGTCGTTAGCCCAGTGACGGCGGTAAAAGGGATACAGGTAGTACTCCAGCACACCACCCCCCGCTCGGTTCGTGGATCACTGATTTTTATAACGTGACAACACGCAAAGTCACAAACAGCCCAAAAGTCGCCTCGATGCCGTCGAATTGATTAGGTCGACAGGCGAACGTCAGCGAATGGCTAAACCCTTCTTCTTGCGTTCCGGGCAACAGCAGCACAGTACAGGTTGCACCCTTTACCTAACCCTTGCCCTACCATAGCTACCCGCTCCCGCTCTACCCCCATACCGTCGACTAACACAGAAATCAATGTATTTCATTAATGGCGAATGTGTGCCGGCTCTAATAGGCTTTATTGCCCATTGTTATTATTAATATTGGCATGCAACAAGGTCGTCGTCGCATTGCTCAGTCAGCCAGCTAGCTAACCCTACCTACCGCCCCACCCCACCCCACCACTCGCTCGAACCAACCTACACCCCTGCCACGAAACCGTTTAGTCAGTTAGTCACGCTAAAATCGGTTCGATTTAAGCAACCAGCGTCACTTTCAGCGCAATTCGAAGCGTTGCCCCCACAAGGTAGCTCTATCTGTGCATAACCTTAAAGGAAACCGACTTTATCGCATCTACTACTATATAATCACTAGATTTCCAGTCTTCCTTTTAATCTTTTTCTGCATATCCCTTGGAATTGAATCAAGTTTTGAGTATGGTTGGCAGGTGCTTTCTTATAGCTTAACAGGAATATCACTTATCTCTCTTTGTTTTTTCTGGCTTCATAATTAAAGCACAAGTTTGAAATCTACTCAAGTTATACAGGTTTGAGAGCTTTTTAAGAATTTAAACCTTTATCCATGCTTTTAACACACTGAACTTTGCCAAAGAGACTTCCAGCTCATCCTGACGTACCATAAATAAGCCTAACATGCTGCCAACATATCATATAATAATTATACATATATTATTACATTATGCATATCCCAGATCTCTGTCCAGCTGCACATTCCTTGCTGCTGAAACCCCATAAAAATCATGCTAAACAGTTTCGATTCCATTCGATTCGATTCGATTCGATTTGAGCTGAAGTTCGGCTTAGAATGAATCCATTCACTTTAATGGCGACAATGGCAATACGAGCTAGAAGAAGAAGAAGAAGTAGAAGAAAAGGCAGAAGCAGAAGAAGCAGCGCAAATGAGCAGAGAGGGACAGAGAGAGAGAGAGAGAGAGAGATAGTACAAATTGTTTGGCATGTGCGGGTCGTGTCCTTCGGTCCTGCTGGCTGGCTCAATGGAGCGTGGAGAATTGAGAGCGGGAGAATTGGACTTAGAGCAGAGCTGGAGGCGGGGAAGGAGGTGTAAGAAGGGGCTGGCGTCCAGTGCGAAGAGCCTGTGGGCCCGCTCACAGTGCGCACTTAACAAACTCGTAAATAACCAGAACAATGCGAGTGGCCGGCCCAGGGAGCGGGAGTCGGAGAGTCCCAGGGTGCGGGGGAGAGGCGTCAGCGGATGTTCGAAAAATTGAATAAAATGCAAATTTTATTTTTATTTTTTCGCAATTTTTTTTTTTCTGGCGTTGACGTTTTTTATTTTATTTTATTTCGACTTTTTTTTTCTTTCCTCGGAAAGCAAACAAAATAATTCAATGCGTGACAATTTGGCAAGTTAGCGAGTGTGTGTGTGTGTGTGCGGGAGTGTGTGTGTAAAATTTTTTTCGTATTCTATTTTTATGGCTGGCTGACATTACGCCCGGAAATATTAACGCATGTGCGACGTCGTGTGCTAGAGAAACATTTGAATGTTTGAATACAAATTCAGTTTGCCATTTTGACACACATGAATGACCAGCGCATGGACGTAGCTTCAAAGGGGGGTGGGGCGGGGTAGAGGGAGTGGCGGAACGGAGGCCGACCAAACTTGGCCAACATGACGCCCACAGTGCCCCAGCTAAGAGAGAGAGGGGGGAGAATGGGGGAGAGAGTGCGGGCAAGACGGACAAATAACATAACTGAACCGTACCGAAGCGAGACCAGAAAACGAACCGTGCTGAAAAGGAACAATTCAACAATTCTATTTCACAATATTTGCAAAGAATACCCTGTAAAATAAGTGTGGTTGTGAGACTGCCTAATATAAAGCTTTCAAGCGATCTAAAAAAGAAAAGCATCAAGCTGTAGTTGCATTGTTTCTGCCTAATACGATCGTAGCGTGCTAATAAGTTCTAGGATCTTGAAGCTATAGTGCTGAAATTTGGTATGGCAATAATTTAATATATTTTAGAACTTATTTGCAAGTTTCATTGAAATTGGCTAATTAATGCTAAAGTTATAGCCGTAAAGGTTGAGCGTGCATGATCGAAAAATTAAAAAAAATAATTGAATTCTTTCTTGATTAGGTAAAGGTTCTCGACTCCAAAAGTGTCTACAATAAGTTGATAAATAAAATTAAGCTGAAGATTTCTTTCAGGGCTGAGAGTAGGAAGTAGAAAAGTGAGAGTAGGAAAGCAGAGAGGATATCAGAAAAAAGAAGGTAGCATCATTTATGGTATGAGGCGAGAAATATCTCTGAAGCCCCACTGAGTGTGATACACGCCGTACCCTGCGTTGCATGCCCCATGTTGCCTACAGGGTACACCCAAGTCAGGCAGCTGCAAATGATGATACATTTTTTTTCTACATTTTTTTGACATTTCCATTTCTATTTGTACTTTATTTTTTTTCTTGGCAATTGCTTTATGCGCGTATGAATAAAAATTGAGCGAGCAACGAGTGCGTCCGTCTGCACGGTCCGGCGAGACAAAAGGCCCAACCGGAGTCCAGTGCGACTCCAGTCCGAGTCCCGTCCGAATCCCATCCGAGTCCCGTCTGAGGTTGAAGTTGAAGTCGCATGAAAATCAATCGCATCGTTTTAGCGAGCACATTTATTTTCATTTCGCCGAGATTCGCAGCCTGGGAAGAGGAAACACAACGGGTGGGGGGGGATGTGGGTAAGCGGGAAAGGGCTGCTACTTGATTTCAATATATTTATATATGTATTGCTATTTGGATTGTGGCAGTACGGGCGGGGAGGGGAGGTAGTGCAGCCTGCGGGCGAGCGGACCTTGTACCTTTTCATATTTGGCAAATTTGAGCATATTTTATCACCATTACGGGAAGCGAGTCGTGACCCGCAGGCACACGCACACACACGCACACACATAGCTATTGGCACCCAAGTATGTGTGTGTGTGTGCGTGTGAGCAAGGCAGGGGTATGGCAGAAGGGTACGGCCAGCGCGTTTTGTTTTGTTTTGCATGGCAACCCTTTTCGTACGTCAGCCAAGACGCGGCAGCGGGGGCAGCGAGTGGCGGGGAAGAGAAGCTGCAGACGTAGCTGGCGAAGAAGTAGAAGGTGCCGTGGCTGAAGCCGGAGACGTTGCCGAGCCGTACCCGGCGACCCGCAGTCGCAGAGCGAGCAAAGCGAGCCAGATCCAATCAAGCAACGAACTTTCAATTGAGCCCCCCCAGCTCAGTCTCACCTACGTCCCCACTCCGTGCCACCCCGTGCCCTACCCCGTTGGCACAATCTCTTTCCCTTTCCCTCCCCCACCCTCCCAGCGACGAGTGTGCCACTTAGGCAAATAAATAATAACGGAACAGTCAAGAAATTTGTTTAAACAAACTGGAAAATTTATGAATATGTTGAAGTTTCTGGCCATAGCCAAAAAAAAAAAAGACGGCAAAAAATGTAAGAAAAGGCAAAGGTAGCAAAGGCAGCACGACAGTCGAATACCCTGTAAACTAGTTGAGTGTGATTGGGAGCATGTAAGTAATCCGGGTCTGGCAGGGAAAAGGTAGAATTGATAGTTAGAAGAAAGACAGGCATACAAAGAAAGTAGTCAGAGTAGAGTAGAGTTAATGCTAATTATACCCTGTAAAATATGTTTAGAATGTAAAAAAGTACCCTGTCTGTACCCTTACGAAGAATGATAGACTTACAGTCAAGTTGTGATACCCTGTAAAAGAAATGAATACCAAGGCAAATACACTAATGTGTAGCTTGAAGTAGGCATAAGACAGCAGCGGCTCATTGATATTTCTGACGGACTGCGGTCAGCAAAGGCAGAGAGAGCAGGGTAGCGTAGGGCAGATTATGGTGGAGAGAGAGAGAGAGAGAAAGGGAGGGAGACAGCTCGAACTGTTGCTGATTGCGGACAGTTGCCCCTTTCGCTATGCAAAACTTGATTGATTGAGTGCCGTATGCCACCTGACAAAGGACACAAGACAAGCACGCGCCCCTCCCCCCCCCCCCAACGGCGCCACTGAGCCAACACTACTTACCCAGCAAGCCGGGCCCTCCCCAAACAGGCCGGGCAGCTGCTGCCGCATCTAACGAGTGCTTTGTGGCCAAGGCAAAATATAATAATAATAAAAATGAAAATGAAACAGAACAGAGAGAGAGAGAGAGAGAGAGCAAAGAAAATGCGAGAAATAAAATAAAAGAAATGTTATTTCATAATGCAAATTGTGCAGCTTCAATCACTCCCCCAACTGTACCCCATCCCCTCCCCCCCCCCCGTCCCTTCCCACACTCTCCAACCACGTCTCCCGTATTAATGTCGAATGTCAAGCGAATGAGGCGACGTCGTCCAATTGTCGCCGGAGACGAGCCCCAAAGCGCAATATGGAAATACGGCGGGAAATAAGAAAAATGCGGTATTTAATGTGAATTACACCACTGTGACCACACGACAGGGTAGCCGGGGCCTCGATCATCGTACAAATGTAAATTTTCAATTTAAATGCAAATATCAATTTGTCAATGCGATGTGCAGAGTGAAAAGAAAAAACCGGAGTGGAAAAACCAAAGCCAAAATCGAGCTTGGCCCTTGAAAATCCTTGCATTTTAACTAGTCAACCGTAGCCGTGGGCCAGTCAACCCCGCAGCACCCGCCCTCTCTCTCTCTCTCTCCCTCCGCAATCTGCTTGGCATGTTCTGGGGGCAATCGCAGTCATAGCCAGGCAGCTGCTTATTCCGATTCCCATGTGAACGTGGCGCTGTCGCCTCAGTCCGTCAGTCAAGGCATTTAGCCATCATCCTGTCTTGATTCGAGAACTTCTTGCTACATGGCACTACCCTAACCCAGCCGGCTGGGGGTATGTTGCGTGTGTCTCTCAACTGGACAGCGATTGCGAGCCTTCTCCTTTGCATACGGCACTCGAATATGATTATGGAATTTTGTCACTGCAAGACAGAAAAGATGATGGAAAAGATTAGACTGGATAAGGGAAAATGGAGGAGACGAAAGATGAGACTAGCGAGCGGCAGAGATAAAGAAAATTAGGCAAGAAGAATATAAGCAATATGAATCTAGGGAAAAAAGACAAATCAATTTTATAAACATGCTCAAGCAAGAGATCTAAAGAGAGAAACTGAGAGTAAGAAAAGAAATAAAGAATAATTTTTTAGGTATCGAAAAAATTTGATCGAAAATCAGGGAAAAAAATACATACAAAATTTAGCTTTTTACTATAAAATATACATAAAATAATTATAATAATGTTTTTTTTTTTGGATCAAAAACTGTTGAATTTTTACAAAAATCAACGTTTTTAATTGCTTAAAAATGTAACGGATTTTTTGACATTTTTTTAATGGGGTTTTTGTATCAAAATATGTAAAAAATCGACGAATTATGATATTATATTTTTATTTCTATTCAACAAAGTTCACATGCAAAAAAATAAATGATATATATGCATTTAAAAGCACTCTTCCTTTTTTTCCCCCCCCACCTGTTGCCTGCCCCACTGTAAGAGTATTTCAAGTTCTTCGTGCTTCATTTTTTCGAGCTTCATAAACTGAACAAGCGACGCTGATTTGGTACGTTTTCGTGCTGCACTTCTTCAACTTCGTCGTCGTCGTCGTCGTCTGCTTCTGCCCAGAGATTACCTAGTGGTACTGGCGCTGCTGTTGTGCCTAATTAGGAATTCACATCATTTTTTATTTGGGTTAAAATTATTCAAAAGTGACGAAGCATTTCAAGGGCCGCCGCGACGTCTATTCCCAGCTGCGTCTTCAAGACTTTTTTATGCGCTGCTCGCTCGTTCTGGTTTTCTGTTCATTTTCATTTTTTTTTTTTTTTTTTTATTTTTTTATTACGTATATTTTTATGATTTCGTTTAGGTTTTTTTTTTTTTTTTTTTGGTTTCTAGGGCGGGGTTGGGTAGGCGGGTAAGCCAGCAAATCTGCGTGCGGTTGCAGTGGGTTGCGTTGCTGACCGTGGCTCGTTAAATGAACTGAAGACGCACAGGGGAAGACAGTGTGGCGGGAAGGCGGGCGAGAGGCAAGGAAAATAGGTGGAAAATTAAACATATTAAAAGTTTTTACACCTTTGATGATGAATTTTCGCCGCAGTTGCAACCCTTTGGCACACGCTAGCGACTCGAGTCGGGGCAGGGAGGCAACTCTGCTTCTCTCTCTCTCTCTGTGTCCTTAACAAACTGTCGCGGCGGTTGCTTGAAAGTAATAAAAATGCAATTACACGGCTCGTCCCGGTTAAAGGCGGCCGCACCCACTCACTGTCTCTTGGCCAAGTTGGGTAATGCGGATGCGGATGTGGCTGCTGTCGAGTGGCCTCCAATTTGATTCACTTCATCAGCGAGTAAACCGACGCATTAAAAAATATTCACGTTCAACTTTGGCTGCATGCAAAATGAGGCAAGTAATAAAAAAATTAAAACAGCAGCAACAGCAAGTGGGCCAAAAAGGTCCTTAAAAAGGTGCAAGGTGGAGTGAAAAAGAGGTAAAAATACTAAAAGAGCAAAGGCGTGAGAGAGAGAGGCACAAAGAGAGAGACGGGAGTGGAAGCGAGCTGAAAAGCTGCGTTAATGAAATGCGCTAAAAGGGTTTAGCTGACCTCAAAGTCGGCCAGCAGCAGCAGGGGCTTGCTGTTAGGAGGGGTGGGGGGGGGTTGCTGAGTAGCAGGGGGCAGCAGAGCAGCCTGCTGTGCGCACAGTGGGACAGCGTGGACAGTGGGGACAGTGTGATACGCTCGCTTGGCCAGCTACGCTGTCAACAGGTTAAGTGACCCGACTTACCCATCTATCCACGGGGTAACCCTGCTGCCCGACTCCGCTGCCTCATTCACACACTCCTGCCGTACCCCTCCGCCACCCCCTCTTCCCCCGGCACTCCTCATTTACATTGCAAACGTCGCGTAATCAGAAAAATCCACCAAAATTCCAGGCAAATAGCAGAGTTTGCAAAACTGCTCGCCGCGTAGATACCCTGCAGTAGCAATGCTGCTTATCTTGCAGCTACATGTGCATATTTGAAGAAAACTTAGAAATCTACAACAAACAAGAGTCTTGTGAACACTGCTTGGCTAGTGAATACCCTGTAAAAAGTGATCAGTTAACTTGAAACTCAGACATACTTGCAAACACTGAGTGAAACATGTACCTAATCATGTTTAGACAATTTCTTCTAAGTGTTTGCCAACGACTTGGACATACCCTGTAATTATATTAATTACTGTACACTATTATACATGTAGTTTGGGCAACTGAGACCCTTTTCTAAAATAAATTTACGGCATTTAAAAACATACATAAACTAAGACACACAAGCGCCATTAGTAGACTGTAAGATACCCTACGTTTTGGTAAAAAAAAGGAATATTTAGTCTAGTTTGCAGTTGGAAAGGACAGATGGGTACAATACCTTTTCATGCCAGTGAGAGAGCACAAGGTACCTCAAAATATGCAGGGTATTCGAATTTCCTGACACATATGCAGCATGCATAAGCCAATAATTTTAATGTCACCTGCGAGTTTGATTCGAGTATGGGCAGTGGTAACGACTGGGCGGAGGTATATGTAGCTAGCAGTCAGGGTAGGGTACTGAGGGTCGTGGGAGGGTGCTGTATCGCGTGTCAATTGTTGTCGAAAAGCAACGTCGACAACGCGCTGCGCCGATAACAGTAAAAGAAGTCAAAGTGAAAATAAAAACGACAGGCAACAGCAACAACAACAACAACAAAATGAAAATAACAAACAGAGCAACGGACAAGCGACAGTCGACAGGAGACAAGAGACAGCTGACAAACTGAATAAAAGAGAACGAGAACGTGAACGAGAAAGCGAAACACGAACGAGCAGCGCAGCGCAGGCAATTTGGAAGGGGCGAACGACGCGCGAATGCCCTAGGAGAATGCAGAATTAGATACGGCATACCATATTCAGGATATATACAATATATAGACGTATGCTTTAAGTATATATATGGGCAATTCAATTAAAGTCAGCTTATAGCTGTACAGAGACTGATTATGGGGCATGTCTCCATTTCGATTAATTTGAAATTAATAAAAATAAATAAAATAATACATATTGGATCATTTCTTTGGGGTCTACTGTAAAAAAAACTTCAAATCATATTATGTGAAAATACTATACTAAAATTGAGTATATAGCAAGTGCAATCTACTAATAACTATGCCTTAATCCAAACCTCACATTAATTTTAAAAGATTTTCTAAAAATATTATTTTTAACTTTCCCAAATAAAATCCATGCTCTTGACGCAGAGCGTGCTTAAACAAGATTTAAGACACATTTATCATATAATTCAACTTTAATATTAACTAGCCAATAACTAACCCACACAAATGACTTCAAAAATTCGATATACCCCATCAATAGGTATAGCCAAATCGAAATCATAAGAAAAAATGTATACAAATAATTATTCAAATGTTGCGCAACAGCTTTCACTTTTCACATTTAACAAAAAAAATTTCACAACATTTCCCCCCTACCGCACTCTAGGTTGGGGTGTTGAGGTGCCGTCCAGGCATAACCTCCCCCCCCATCATCTATCTACCGCTTGTCCACGCCCCTGCACATTGCGCTCAGCTGAACCGAGCTAAGCCAATTGCGTGGGCAGTTTTTCACTTTCAGTTGCAAGTTGTGATTCAGTTCCAGGCATGGCACGGAGGGGTTCCACCACCCTCCACTCCCTACCGGCTCCTCGTCCATATCGCGGTCCGCGTGTCGCTCACTTCCGACATCCGCTTGACATTGTTTGATTGTCCTTTAATTGAATTTAATTAGCATGAGGCGAGGCAAGGACGAATGTTTTCCATACATTTTTTTTCGGCTTTCCTTTTCCCTACCGACTTTTGTAAACTACCGAAGGGGAGGAGGTGGGGGGCGTGAGGTAGGGTGTAAGCGGTAAGGGGTAGCTGGTCAGCACTTAGTTATTAATGGCATTTTAACTTTTATGAGCGTGTTGTGTGCCCTGACAACTGCCATGTCCGTTAAGCATGCGAGCCAGCAGTCTAGTAACTCGCATACCCTGTAGCTGCTGAAGACAGTGGGTGATTTTGTGTAAAAAAATATCACACAAAAATTTATAGATTGTATATTTCAAAATTGACTGCAAAACTCTACAAAACAAAAGCGAATTCCATTGATTTTACAAATTGTATTTCAGAGATAACTTTTATCTCCCACAAAACGACCTATTTCTTTGTTTTGTTGCACGTACAGAGTTTTAGGCTATTATTCTTCAAGTACAACAGTAAATATTCTGAATAATATATTTTAATATTTCAATTTTATTTTCTAAACAGAGTATTAGCTTAAGTTGTCAACTTCATGATGTACAAAACAACCTATTTTTGGATTTTGTTTTGCACTTTGAGCGTATTAGATTAGATTTTCTTTATGAAAATCGTTAAATTCTCTTTGTTGTACAGGGTATAAGCTAGTCTTATACTTTTTTTGAATAATTCAAGCAGTCTGCACTATTATCTAGTTTATTTTTTTGAGAACTTATAAGGGAGCTTCTATGTGTCCCCCCTTTTATTTTTTTCCACTTTGTTCCTCCATATTTTTTTCTGCGCTGAGAATCCTTTGCGGTTGGCCGGCTACCTGCTAAAATTCCCCCGCACTACACTACCTTTTTCTAGTTTATTACACCCCCCACCCCTATTCAAAAACACATTGCCTACGCCCCTGTTAATGCACGATTAAGTCAAATCGAGTGCACTTTATTGCATTGCAAGGCTCGAGTGCACTTGTTTCTCTAGTTAGCTGTATCTACTCTCTCTATCGCACTCTCCATTTCTCTCACTCTCTCTTTAGCTGACTGTCTACCCCATTCTCTCCCTCTCTCCTTCACTTACCTATGCCCCACAGTTTACAGTTAGTTGCGACTACTTGATTCGCCTCGTTTTGTATTTACGCTTGCCACGCAATTTTCTTGTTAGTCGCCACGCCCCCGCCCTCCTCAATCCGGCAGCCCACTTGGCACTTGGCACCTTGGTGACTTAACCGCACCGCACACACGGCGAACGCACTAAATGAAGCTAGGCACGCACCAATGCCGCCCAGATAAGTGTGTGTGTGGGTGTGCGAACAGTGTTTAAGTTTTAATTGCTGGCAATTAAAAGTACATAGATACACTCAGATATGCATATGCCAGGCACACGCACACGCACACGCACACTCTCACACCCACCCATACACACACTCCTAGACACACACACTTGCCGTGGGGGCAGCTGCAACTAAATCAACTCGCGGCTTTTGTATCGACGCCAATTGGCAAAGCACTTCAGCCTCAAGCACAGCGGCTTAGTTGGCTAGGGTTGTGAAGGGGGGGCGCAGAACTGGCAAGCTCCCCTTGCCCGTGCTTGAGTTGAGTGTGTTGAAAAGTTGTGACAAATTCGCAGCTTGAAGTGTGCGAAAGCGTAAGCAAATGATGACAGATGAAGTAGTTATATTTAGCAGGAACAAGCAGATATTACTGGGGCGCATGTGGGCGTGGCCAAATTTCAGAACAAACTTAAGCTGCGTCTATTAATTAGACATATTGTCAGTAAATTTCAGAGCCCTAGCTTGTATAGTCTCCAAGTTATGCGATTTCATACAGACACACAGGCAAAACGACTCGATTCGCTTGTGCATTCGACTCTATGCGTAGTGGGTATAAAAATAATAATAATTTCCTCACTATACTACACTTTTTTTAATCATTTTTTCCTGCTCAGGAGTTCGGAAGCGCCCTGGCTTGCTTTTGGTTACAGAAAAGGATTCTTGCCTCAACCAACTGCAACATCTTCAAAACATTCCTTTTCTCGAAGAACATGTGCATTTAAAGAACATTTCGCATATGACTTTTCTTACAATTTTCACACTCAATTCATGGCACACACTACAAGAGACAAGAGGTGCCCATTTTGGGGCACAAAAGGTTGCAACTACCCTGCTTTTCTACTCTCCTGCTAATTGCTTATATGGAATTATGATAATTGCGCGCCGAAAAGGTGTCGGAGTCAGCCTTGAACTGAATTCGGGCGATGCGTATTAAAAATTGTGTTGCACACACACACTCGCACACACACACTCACACAGAGAGAGACAGAGTGTGGCAACTTTTGTCCTACAACACTTTCACACTTTGAGGTTGATTAAAACGCCGGCGAGACTACAAGACTGCGAAAGGGGTAAGGGCAGGGGCAGACGCTGGGGCAGTGGCGGCGTGAAGACGGGGTAGACGATTTTTGGGTTGCGGAGAGCGGCCAAAGTTTTCGGGCAAAAGGCTTTAACAACGCGCCGCATTGCAAAAGCCAAACAAAGTTTTTGTCCTTGAAAAACTGAGAAGTGGACTGAGAACGCGGGGCGGGGACGGAACTTACTAAAGACGGAAAGTAGCAGTACCCAGTGGGACTTGCATCGATTATACCCTAAGAAAAGTTATAAGTTAGGGCATAGAGAGCGAAGAAGAGAGAGAGTGGGGTGAGAGCAAGAGCAGGCAGATTAGCATGAATTCTTCGAAGAGAAAGAAAGATAACTAACCTTGCAGTTCTGAATTGCATTCTCATTGCCACTGTCCGCTGCTTTCAGTCTCTTTCTATTGCTCTAGCTTCATTTCTGCATGGCTTTTGCTTTTCCTAATGCCCTACCGTTTTCTATATAACCTAAAATTGCTCCTAATGCCCCTCCTATCAATCCTCCGAGTTCCACACTTTCCACTTCGCAGTTTTTCCCAGTTTCTACAAATAAACCTATTCTTCTTAAACGTTTCTACGCGTTTCTTTTTCCTTACTTCTTCGCTTTCTTTTCCCCTCTAAGCCGCCCCTAATACTACTTCCAAAACTACTCCTAAAACTTCTCATAATACTCCTTAGTCTAGACATCTATCTGCCCCAGTTTCTACTCATCTTCCTCCTGCTCTTTCTATTCCAATTTCCACTCCCTGAACTCCATTTAACCTGTATCGTTTCTCCGATTAACCTATTCCTATTTCTATTTCGCTGCATGCCACGCCTCTTTTTTCCGCTACAACCCAACAAGTCCCACTGGGTGCTCGGCGCCTATGGAAATGTCTCTCTCGGGCGTCTGGTTAAAAGTATTTACGAGACTTGGCTTTTGCATTTCCATAAAAATGCGTTTGCTAATTTCATAAATGTGCAGGGGTGTCGAGGGCGGGGGAGGGGCGACAGAGGCGTGCAGGCGGGAGGGGTGGTGGGGGAAGTGGCAAACTAATTGCAAAGCATTGCGAAATCTGCGAAACGGAATTCACATGCACAGGAGACTCATTAGCTTTGCTTCAGTTAATATCAAAAGTGAGTGCCAGCTGTACTGGTAGACGCACCCCCTGCCACACTCACTACACGTCGCGCCACTGCGTCTGTCTGTCTATCGCAGCGTCTGGCTACTGTTGCCGTAGCCGTAGCCGTAGCCGTAGCTGCTGCTTCAACTGCTGCGTGCGCGTTAATCATCATCCTATACGCGTAATTACAGAGTCAGCTAACCCCCCCCCACCCCTTTACCACGGCCGCCCCTGCGCCCACAGCAAGCCCAGTAGCAGACTTTTTCGTAAGCCCCCGTTGGAATGGCATAAGGAATATTAAAAAGACTTTTTAGCCGCGTCTTCTTTCTCTACGTCTACTTCTACTTCTACTTCTACTCGTTCCACTGCAGAACGAGTTGAGTCGCAACGAGCTGCACGTAGTCAAAGGCAGGGGCGTAGAAAGGAACTGCAGGGGTGGCGGGGGTAGGGGGCACAACCACAAAACGCTGCGTTGCGGCTACCATTGAATGAACTCCAGTCGACTCCAGTCGCCTCGACTTGCAGCAGCAATGTTGTCCTGACCACGCATCCTTATTATTAACACCAAACAATCACAACAGTTTTATTTCTTCTGCGTTTCCTTTCCTTCTTTCGTCTGCTCTTTCTCTTCGGCCTGCCCTTTTTTGTGGTCCCAAAAACTTGAGGACTCTACTTTCTTTTCAGAGCAGCGAGAGGGGAGGGGTAGGGGTTAGACAGCGGTCTAAACAGACATGCATATTCAAATTTTATGAAATTCAAGCTACTTCAATCGGCTTAAGTAGAGACCCAGGAAAATATCATAGCAATTTATTTTATATATAAAGTTGGATTTAAGTGTCGGTATATTAGTATTTTTTTAGTTTCTATATCATTTGATTTTATTTTTCTATTATATTTGAAGCCCTTTTAAGCCTAACGTAGCACAAATTTTAAACTTTTTGACAGGTTTTAAGTTCAACTTTTAATTTCCAATTTCTCAGCTTTGCCTATACTTATCTTATGCAAATTTTAGCATTACACGCTTCAATATTTTTTGTATATTTTACGCTATGAAAACCCTAAATTTCAGTATTTCTTAATGTAGATATTCTTATAAATAACTTGGTTCCAAAACTATCAGGTGACTCAAAGAGTTGCAGGCGCAAATCAAATTCATATATCAAATCTGTTAAGTTTGCCCAGCTAACACGGTAGACAAGTAACAAGCAGTTGAAGAACTTCAATTTACACAAGCTTGGACAGTCTGACGCGCGTGCAGATACCCTGTAAACACAACCTTTTGGGGCAAACAGTGCTAATGCGCGAGTAAACTAAAGTGGAATCAGCGACAAATCCGGAAGAAAGTAAAAAAGAAAAACGCTGTCAACGCGATAGCGAAAGTGGGGATAGGGAAAGGAATGGGGGAAAGCAGCTTGAGAAGGGGTAGGCCAGGCGGAGAGCGGGAGTTGGCGGGTGGCTGTGCGGCTAAAAGAGAAAAGCACTTAACTCTTAAAGGCGAAATGCTTGTAAAATTTAAGCCCTACTTAATTTGCGATACACTCGTAAACAATTGCCCCGGGGCGAAGTGCGAGGGGGGGAGGAGTAGGAGGAGGTTTCCACTTGTCACCGCTAGAGGGAGGCTTGGTTAGGTAGCAGCACAACCCTCCCCCCCTTAACGCCAAGCAGTCCTTTCACAATTTTTACTAATTTTAATAAAGCGCAGACAAAGAGCGCGCGGCTGTAGCGGCTGCCATCTTGAGCAACTCGATATCCTGGCTAAGACAAAGACGCACATCAACAGGAAACCGCAAGGCGGTGACTCCGCAACCAGCCCATACCCCCCCTGCGGGCTGCCACTGTTCCCCCTCTCTGCCCTTGTGCCCGCAGAAAAATGCCAAACGCGGCGACATTTGCAGCGCGCGCGTTCGCACAGGCAACGACGCAACGCCGCCCCCCCTCCCCCGCTCAGCGACGACGCCACTGTCAAAGAGTTAAAGGGGAAGGGAAGAGTTTTGGTTTTCTTATTTCTCATTATGCAGGCTATGGCGGACGAAGACGACGACGACGAAGACGGAGTATTCTGCGACTCCTTGTGCGTCCGTTTTTAAAATGGGAATGAAGCAACCGCCGCTTGTGGCACGCATCAGCGGCACATTTGTGTGTGCTGTGCGTGTGTGTGTGCGCTGCTGGGAATTTAAGCCCTTCACTTGCCACCGACCCCGCATCCCCGACGCCGCCTCTGCCGCTACGCCCGCTGCGTTGCCCGTGGATTACTCAATTAATTTAATTATGCGCTGTCAATCATTTCGTTGCCCGTGTGCTGCGTCTATGCTGTCCTGTGCCTGCCCGCGCCCACTCACTCCTTACACCCCTGCTTCCCGCTCAACCCCCCTGTCGCGGCGCCCCTGTATTTCACTCTTGTTGCCACTTAATTTCTGCCGTTCGTTCCTTGAGCCTGGCCAGACAGCGCGACGCCAACGCCTTCGCGCTAACCCTTTAAGGACACCACAACAAGACAGGCAGCCTACCCCCAACCCCAACCCACCCCACTCCGCCCTGCACCCCTGCTGGCTACGCCACTGCCCTTGGCTCATCCATCATAGAGCAAAACGTAACCGCGCCTCGAAATAAGAGAAATCATTTGCGTTTTTCGCCGAAAAACTTCAACTTGCTAATCCACCCCCCCCCCTTCCAACTCCTTTGCCCACGCCTCTGCCCACGCCTCAGCCTGCTGATGCGTTTCGCATGCTGATCCTAACTGCGAGACGTCGTCGTCGTCGTCGTCGTCATGTTGACTTTTCCATTTGCCTTGGCAATTTTCTTGCACTCCGCGTTTTTCTTTGAACCCGTCCGACATTTTCGTCTTCTGCGTATCCTGCGGGCTTTGTTTGTCCCTCTATTTGTGTAAGCTGCATGTGTGTGTGTGTGTGTGTGTCGGTGTGTATGTGTGTGTGTGTATAGGTATGTGTGTGTATGGCTGGGTGTGTGCGTGTCTATGCGTGTGCGTTTTCGTGGTGTTTGCTTACATGTGTAAATTACTTTTCAATCTTGTGATTACTTTTTTTCACATTTAATTATTTTAATTACGCCTCAGCACACACACTTTCTCTCTCTCTCACATACTCATACTCCCCCACACAGTCCCAAAAATCCCAAAGAAATGAAAATGCGAGACCAACTCGAATTACATTTCAGCACACGTAAATTTTACTGGAAATTTCAAAAGAAACCGTCGAGTCGATCAAATACTACAAAACCAACGCCTTTAAGCCGACAGATCTCAGTAGTTACTTAAGCTAACTAATTGAAATTTCATACCGTGTTTTGCCTCAACATAAACTTCAGGGATTTTATAATATTCAAGGCTAACCCCTTTACTACGCTTCAAAAACGCATGGATCTTGAGTATTAGAGCATTACTCTTGGTATTTTTCATATTACACTATCTTTTACCTTTGCTTCCCTTCGAAAACTTACAGATCTCGGGCAGCCTGAGTGCAATTTCGTTGATTATTTAGTATATATATAAGGCATAGATATTTTAATAATTTATATTGATTTCACCATTGAAATAAATCCAACAGGACCTTCAGACTCACTCTCCTCATATCATAAATTTGTTGAAAATTAACCAATTTTCATGGGAAATGACATTTAGCTTATGTCTTTATCTTTTTAGATATTCTACATGTCAATATTAACAGTAAAGCCATTTTGAAATTTTTTTTTTATTTTTAGATAAGGGTCCCCCCTTATCATTTTTTACAACAATATTTTTTCAAAATTTTAATTCGCGGATTTTTACTTTTAATCGATTGCGAAGGTCAACATTAGTACTAAATATAGTGTTAAAAAGTTTTTTAGACAAACTTTTATTTTGAGCCAAAAATCATGTCGGAATCGACTAAAAATTCCATATGTAAGACCCTCAACAGGACCTTCAGACTCATTTTTCTCATATCATAACTTTGTTAAAAACAAACAGATTTTCATGGGAAATGACATTTTGCTTATGTCTTGACCATCTTAAAAATTCTACATATCAATTTAAAAATAATAGAACAAAAAAAATTTTGTATTTTTAAATAGAGGTCTTCTTCTCTTCTCTCTCTCTTCTCTCTCTCTCTCTCTCTCTCTCTCTCTCTCTCTCTCTCTCTCTCTCTCTCTCTCTCTCTCTCTCTCTCTCTCTCTCTCTCTCTTGCTCTCTAATTCTTTCTTGCACCCTTCAACACTTAAACAGATAATAATAATATAAATGAATAATAAAAACAACTCTTTTAGCAGCTTACGCTTTCTTTTCCTGCCTTCCATATCTCCCTGTGTCTTTATCTATCTTTCATTATCATTCTGCCACTCTCCCTCACTCTCTAAGCCTGACCGAACTGATTCACTAAGCTTCTGAGGCAATAAGCAGCCAATCAGTTGCCCAAATCAGCTGAGTCGATCGTTGCCAAGTTGAGCTTGCTTTTGCCTTGTCCACTGATTCACGATGCACGAATTGCGTTGGCTGCGTCACAAATGGGTTTACAGCTGGTGCAGGCAGCACGCGGCAGGCAGCAGGCAGGTAGCTGAGCAGGCAGAGCAGGCGGCGTCGTTGGGACGCGCTGATAAGCGTCGTTTGCATGCGGAATGAGTGTTTGATCGACAAATCTCAGCGAATCTGCCAATCCAGCTGGCAAAGCTGGCCAGGTGAGCGAACGAAACGAACGGACAGACGGGCAGACGAAGAGACGGACGGACGAACGGACGGACAGACAGGCAGGCAGGCGGACGCACGAACGCGCAGACATTGCGCCGCAGACGTCAACGAACGACAACAAACGGGATAAACACAGCGTCGCGTCGACTTTTCGGACAGACGTCAGCGACGACGTCGACTGCGCCGGCGCCGGCGCCAGCCGAAGTTTGCCAGCCGAGGGTGCAGCCGAGGGCACAGCTTGCCACGGTATAACAGCTTGGTGGGGGTTTGTCGTCGTGCGCACAAAACTGTGCTACGAATTTGTGTGCGCGTTTCGGGTCTTAACTCCGAAAAGCGTTGAAACGTTGTCGCTGCTTGCAGTCGCTGCCGGCGTCGCAGCTGCGCTGCTGCAAGTTTCGGGGGAAAACTGTCAGTTGGCAGCGAACTTGGCACAGGTAGAGACGCACGTCGGGCTTTCTCCACTGCCAGCAGCGACGAACGACAACGACGTTCGGAAAAGTTTTCTTCGTGTCGTGCTTCGTGTTTCGTGCTGCGTCGACGTCGACAGCGACTGCGACGCTTGCGTTGGCTGGCCGACGCTGGCGATGTAAAATTTTATTACCCCAAAACGCATCGAGCAGTCGCTTTTTGGACGTCCGGACCACACGCCGTCGCAGCAGCAGCAGCAGCAGCGGCGCTAAACAGTTTTATTGCGAAACGCACGCGAAAAGTTACAACAACAACAAAGCAAATAAAAATAAAATAAAAATAAAAAAAAAACACAACAACAAAAACAACAAAAACAACAACACTGAGCGAAACTTTGCGCGGCATCAAAAAGTTAAAAACAAACTTTGGCCAAACTCGAGCAGCGCGACGCGTGGCAAAACTAAAATAAAGTTCAACTTTCCAGCCGCTCTCCCTCGCCCACGCCACGCCCCCTCCTGCCCGAGCAACAACAAACAACAACAAGCTGGCTCAGCTGCCGACAATGACAACAAATTGTTGTGTTGTTGTTGCTGCTGGCGAAACAAAGTCAAAGTCGGCGGGCGCGTTAATTGATATTGCGTATACGCAGCGTGGCAGTGCAACCGTAGCCAAGTGAACGCAGAAGTGCAACACTTTTTCTCGCCTTTTTTTGCTGGTGTGTGCCAGAGTGTGTGTGTGACAGTGTGTGTGTGTGTGTGTCAGTGAGTGTGTGTAACCCGCGCGTGTGTGTGCAGCATGTTGCCAGCGTGCGTGCAACGGCAACAGCAGCAGCAGCAACCACAGCAACTGCCAGCCACGATCAGCAATAGCAGCAGCAGCAACAGCAACAGCAACTACAGCGTTAGCTGCCACAGCAACTGCAACACGCCACAACAACAGCAGCAACCACAATAAATGCAGTAAACAATAACAAAAAAAAATATAAAGAAAAACAATTGTCGCTAAACTCGTTAAAAATATAATTAAAAGAAACCTAAAAAACCACTCGCAATCGAAAGCGCAATCGCAATCGAAAATCGTAATCGAAACTCACATTTCCTCGCAAATAGGTAAAGTTCAATTTTCTAATCTCAATATCAAAAAAAATAAAAACTGAAATAAACTGAAAGAAAAACGAAATACACCCTACAATTTACTATATATATATACTATACAAAAATATATATATATATATTTTATGCGTACCATATGTCTATAATACTATATGCTATATATATGTTCCATCACACGATTAAAAGTTACACGAATAGTTTCGAAAAGAAAAACAAAACAATAACTGAAAAAGGAAAAGCAAAGTTAAAAACGAAAATGAAAACTCAAAAACGAAATAGAAATAGAAATTCAATGCAACAAGAAATCACAATCACATTGAAAATTTTTAGATCTATTTTTTTGGTTTTAATAAATTTTTTTCTTATTTTTTTTTTTTTTGGTTCCCCCATCTCGAAGTACACGATTATCTCTCAGACATGTCGTTTCTCTTGTCGAAGGCAAGAGATCGTTTTGAGTGTGTGTGTTTTCATCTCGAAAGTCTATGGAGTTGATTTTTTTTTTCAAAACAATCGCGAAATTTCACAGGATTGTTAAAACTCTTAATCCATTGCATACTTTTCAGTGCTTTTTGACCATGAACTTAAAACATATTTTTGCCGTGCTTATCTAATGTTTTCGTTCCAAAAAATACACTCCACCAGAACATGAAAACTATTTTCAAGACCTTTATGAAAAAACATATTTTGAGAAGAAATTAAATATAATCTTAAATACGCTGGGAACCTGAAATAAAAAAGAGATTAGTTAAAAATCTAGGAAATCCAATTTTATATACAATATAATATATAATAATAAATTAGCGAAGATATCTGAATCAGAGTAACAAGATCAAACATTAACTGAAATCTATTTATGAACTGTACTATTAAATAATCTATTAAACAAAACCATAGCCAATAGCTTTATCTGTAATATTTTCGGACGATCAGTTTAGACTTTTCAACAATGTGTACATATTGTATCATTCTATTATAAGGAAGATTTCCAAATTAATTTATCAATTATAATTTTTAAATATTTTTTTGCAATAGTTTTTGGGGTCTTTTTCATAGGTTTTTACCCACTGTGTTGTTCTTCGGCAATTCGCTTAGTCAGTTGAGAATCGAAATAAAAAGTATAGCATACTTATATGCGCTGACTGATAAAACTCAGCTGGCAGGCTATAAACTCGCACTGCCAGTGTTGCCAGAGCGTCGCAGCGTGTGCATCGCTTCATAACTGTAATTGCATGCGTACTCCCCCTACCCCGCTATCCACTCCACCTCTCCCCTAACCCAATTCAACTTGTAACATTTAGCTGTAAGTCAAAACTTCTACTAACAACAACAGAATTGCAGCAACAACAGTTGCAACTGCTGCAAATATACTAAAAAAAAAAATAAAATACCAGTAAAAAATACTAGAAAACTTCCTTTGTCGTTAAGGCAATATACGCGGCTTGAAAATGGCGCTGTCCAAGCGGCCGCTTAGCAAGGAGACGCCCCTGGTCGAGATCAGCAGCAGCGGCAACAGCAACAGCAACACCAACAGCAACAGTGGCCACGGCAGCAATCACAACGGCGACAGCAACAGTCCCAGTCACAACAACAACAACAACAACAATGAGCACGAGACGGCAATCAAGCGCCGCAAACGCTACAGTCGCGACGACGACACGTTGCTTGCTGTCAGCAACAACAACAACAATACGAGCAGCATTAACAACAACAACACGAGCAGCAACAACAACAATAACAACACGCTGCCACAGAAAAAACGACAGCTTGGCCTAAGCCTGCTGCCGAAGCAGCCAACAGCAGCAGCAGCAGCAGCAGCGGCAGCGGCAGCAACAGTTGCTGCCGTCACTGCAAGCAGTTGCGACAGTCCGCCGCCAACAATCGGCAAAGCGACAATGATTGCTGCCGTGCAGCCAACAGAAGTGGCCGAGCAGGAGGACGACGAGACGCTGATCAGGGAGACGCAGGCGGCGCTGAAGAGTCTCTCGGGCAGCTGGACGGACGCCCGCACCAATCTGTATCGCATGCAGGATCAGGAGGATGAGAATCCGCCGCCGTTTCAGAATCTCTTCGAGGAGAAGCAAAAGTACGAGACACAACAGCAACACGAGACACAACAGCAACACGAGAGACGACAGCAACACAAGACACAACAGCAACATCAGCAACGACACCAGCAACGACAAAAAAACAAGCAACTGCCTCAACCACATGCAAGACCTGAGCAATCCGAGACACGACAGCAACAGAAACTCAAAACGCAACAGCAACATGACACACAACAGCAACATGAAACACAGCAGCAACATGAGACTAAGCTAAATCAAGAGGCACAACACCAACACAAAACACAACAGCAACACAAGTTACAACTGCAACAGAATCACGAAACACAACAGCAACATGAGACTCAACTGCAACATGCGACTGAACTGCAACACCAGACACAACAGCAACATCAGCGACAACTGCAACAGCAAGCACACGAAACACAACGACAATACACGTTAGAGCAACAGCAACATCACGATCTACTCCCGCAGCAACAGCAACAACAACAACACTCACACACACAACTTCTGCTACGTTTCCACAGACAAAAGGAGAACGATCAGGCGCGCCTCAACGCACACAGTCACATTCACAGCCACAGCCACAGCCACGCCCTCGCCTCGCACGCCCATGCGTCCAAGAAAGACGCACTGGATGCAGCTGCTGCTGCATACGCACAGGCGGCAGCCACATCCGCCTTCAAGCCGCCGGGCATCGACATCATCAAGCGGAACGGTCAACTGGCTGCGGCTGCTGCCGCCCACGCCCACGCCCACGCGCAGGCGGCACACGCCCATGCGGCATATGCGGTGCATGCACAATACACGACGAGCGCCTACAATGCAGCTGAGGCGTACTACGGCTATGCGGCAGCAGCAGCTGCCAGTCAGCAGCAGCAGCAGCAACAGCAACAGCAACAGTCGCCAGCCACGCCCTGTGTTGGTGGCAAGGAGGCGTTGGATGCGAAACAGTATACGATATTGCAGCCGGCGGGCGTGGGCAGTCGGGCGGCATCGGTTATGCAGGATATAGCGAGAGAGGGCGTAGTGGGCGTGCCGCTGGTAGCGACGCCACCGAGTGCAGCAGCAGCAGCAGCAACGCCAAACACAGCAGCAACAACAACAACAGAAACGGCGACAGCAGCAGCAGCAGCGGCAGCGGCAACGGCAACGGCGCCCAGCTACTCGCCGGGCAGTCAGCATCGCGGTAAGTTGTCGTTGTTGTTGTTAACTAGAAAAAGAAACCAAAAGTAAAAGAGAAACGCGACAAAAAACGCAAGAAATCGCAAAGGTAACACAAAACTAACGCCAAACTATCGCAAAACTATCGTAAGACTATCGCCAAACCAAACCAACTCGTTACACAACTTAAACCGGCCTAATGTTGATCTGGCAGCACCGTTTCCGGTTGTCGCTTTTTTCCCCCCACCACCCCAATTCGTATATCGTTTTTGACCTGATCGGCTTGAAACTTCTTGTTGCATTGAGTTCTACAACTTCCAATTGGCATAAAACCGTTAGCGAGAGAGAGTGAGAGAAAGAGAGAGACGGAGAGAGAGACAGCAAGAGAGTGATCACTCACATACAGACACTCACATACATACACGTAGCCCGTAAGTGCTTCACAAATATTTCGACAGCCTCTCCAGCTCAATTATTAACACAGTTTATACTATTACTATTATTATTATTATTATTATCATTGCTGTTATTGTTGTTATTACTATTATTATTTGCACGTTGCCTTCAAGTGTATGTGTGTGTGTGTGGGTGTGTGTTTGCCCCGCCCATCTACCATTCCCTCTGCCGCCCACGCACAGCTCTCAAGACATTAAGCGCTTTAGTCGTTATAAAATGTTGTCTGTGTCACGTGGGTAGGTCGAAGGTCTTTGAGGGCGGCACAACAGCTGCAGGGACGGAAGTGGGGGGTTTGACAACTAATGGCTTGTAAAACCCCTTTATGAAACCACAAACAAACACACATACGCACACACGTCCAAACATACGTGCACACACTGCACACTTAGGGATGACAATGTCACTTGAGAAACACTTTTTATCTTTTCTTACCTTTTTCAACACTTAAAACAATGAGCTAAAAATATGTGATAAATTTATAAAAATATTCAACCTTATTCTAAATTATTTTGAAATTTTTTTTAATTTTATATAGTTTTCTAAAGTGCCGAAAATCGAAATCTGAACTTACCTTACAGAAAAAACTTGAAACAGTAAACTGCTTCAATTTGTTAGCTTAAAACATTTTTAAAAATACTAAAACCTTAAAACTTAACAATATTTTAACACTTCCATATTTTTGTATCAATTATATATTGAAAATACATTTTGAATATTTTTGTTAGTTGACAACTCTGGTATTATGGCAATTATGAAAATTTACTGAGAAAATGTTTGAATAACTACTGGAAACGTTTCTCAGCTTGCTAAGTGAGCAATCAATGCAAAATAATTGTAAAACAATTATGTATTATTTAATTTGTAATGCCAAACTATCTGATTATATAGATAGGTATTTTTTCAATGATTTTTCAACCCTATTTTGAGTACTCTTTTGCAATTATTCACACGAATTCACAGGCAATTTCGAAAAAGGGTTTTTCACTGACTTTTACTTTGTTTTGTCTGGGAAAACCCTTTAGAAAACAATTTAATCTTATTGTCACGACACGTGCACATCTCTAAGAAGAGCTCACACTTCCACACACACCCAGACACACACACACAAACACAAACTAGTTGAGTGCCTCTTTAGGTTGTGCGGCTTTTTCACTAATTTCCAGCGCATTGTTGAATTTTATAAAATTGAACTTGTTGTCAAAAAGTGAGCGCACACACACAGGCACTACTCTCACACACACACACACACACACACACACACACACACACACTTAGGCAGGCAGACATACGTTGATTAGATAGAAAGGAATATGAAGCACGTTTTGTGAACCACTTTTGCATATTTATTTAGTCATTATGTGCGCATTAATATGCTGCGAGCTCCACTTTTTGGGACGTATCCGCCCGCCCCTTTCCCCTCGCGCCTGTTGAAGTTCCTTTCAGCAGACCCCCCCCCCCACACACACACACACTATGTATTCCACGATGGTATTTCACATAATTTGAATGACTTTTTAAATAGTTTCGCAAGATGCGAAAGATACACGAGGAGCACGTAATAAGTCATTAGCCAACCCTCGCTGCCTTGGCTAATGTGGCTTATTAGGCTTAGCCGTAGAAGCGCTAGAAGCAGGGGGCGTGGCACTGCAGTAGTAGCAACTGCAGTAGCAGCAGCAGCGTTGCTTTTATTTTAATTAAATTCTAATTAGACTCGAGCTGGAGTCGAGTCGAGTTTTTCCTGCTTGCAGTTTGACATTTTGAACGACCACGTAATAGACACACACACACACACCTCACGCACACACGCAGACAACAAATATTTCGAAAAATATTTCATTAAACCCCTTGCTGCCGCCCATGTTGCTGCCAGGCAGAGACAGACAGACAGGCCGAACGACAGCAACATGCTTAGGAAAAGGGGTGTGTGCGAGTGTGTGTGCGAGTGTGTGTACGAGTGTGTGTACTGTGTGTGTACTGTGTGTGTGTGTGTAATGTTATCTTGGAGAATTTGTGCTTAGAAGGCCAAGTTAGACGTGCTCTGTCTGATTTTTGACTGGTTTTTTTGTCCTATGTTGCTGCTGTCGCACCAACAGCAGCAGCAACGGCGGCAGCGGCGTGTGTGTGTGCTTTTTAAAGTAAATAATGCAAAGCAGTTTTCCATCAAATTTTAATTAATTATTTAGGCAAAAGAATTCGCTGTGCGTTGCTGTCGTGTGTTGCTGCTGTCGCATACTGCTGCTGCTGCTGCTGCTCTTGTAGTTGTTGTTGCTGCTGCTGCTTTTTTCCTGCTATTTATTGCTGCCGTGTGCGTTGTCAGCTGTAAAATTTTCGACAACAAAATTTTTCGTTTCGCTGTCAAGTTGTCGTTCCCATTTCCCATTTTCCCTTTCGATTTTCCTCCCGATTTTCCTTGACGCGTTCACATAATTAATTAGAAATCCACTCCAGTCGCCGCTCCGCTGTTTGCTGTCACTTTGCTGCCAGTGTAGGTGTAGTTGCGCGTGTGTGTGTGCGTGTGTGGGTGTGTGTGGGTGTGTGTGTGCGTGTGTAGTGCGCCCAGCCTTGATTTGATTTCATTGTGTTGCTTGGATTCTTCTTGTAGATGGCGCCAAATGCCCAACTCCTCATTGCACTGGCCAAGGACATGTCACAGGATTATATTCGCATCATCGCAGGTACAACACAACACAGCACACACACCTCGCACACACACACACACCCACTGACACCTCACTGCGAACTCAACTGTGTTTTCTTCTCTCTAATTTGGCTTTAGTTTGTCGGGTTGTCCCAAGCGCGATAAGGTCACCACGGAATGTAAGTGCCAAAGCCTTCATATACAGTAGCACAAATGTAGAGCTGTCTCTCTATCTCTCTCTCTCTCTCTCTCTCTCTCTCTCTCTCTCTTTCTCTCTCTCTCTCTCTCTCTCTCTTTCTTTATGTCTCTGTCTCTGCATCTCTCTCTCTGTCTTGTCTGTTTTCCTCTCTTAGTCAAGTTAGTCCTCTCTATCTTAGTCTGCGTCACTCTCTCTCTCTGCCTCTGTCTCTACTCCAATCTCTTAGACTCTTTTCTCTCTCTCTCTCTCTCTCTCTCTCTCTCTCTCTCTTTGTAGACTCTGCTACTCTCTGTTTTTCTCTCTCACTCCTAGTTCTGTTTGCATGTCTTGAAAAAGTATTTTCGAGTTAGTAAACGGATCATCTACTTTATTTAATAAAGTCCAGTAGACTCGGTACTTCTCTCTCTCTTTCTCTAGAACTCTCTCTTCCTCTCTCTTTCTTTCTCTGGTATTTCTCTTTGCATGTCTTGGGCAGTGCTATTGCTTTGCTAGTAGCTCATGCCTCTTTTCTTTACGTAGCGCATGCGAGACTTGCTTGCGGTGTTTTTTTTGCACCGCAAACACCGCATTTATGATTCAATAACTGCGGTGGTCTCGATGGCAAGAGCGAGTTCTTAATGGTGAATGTGTGAAGTGATAGAGTTAGTAAGTGAACACTATCAAAGTAAATCAATAAGGCATCTTGAATCGTGAATGCGGTGTTTGCGGTTTGTGTAAGCACCGCATGCAGATCTCTTAAGTGCATCATACTCACTTTAGCTATCTTTGTCTGCCACTTCTCTGTCTCTTTTTACTCTTTTTCTTTCTCTCTTTCTCTCTCTCTCTCTCATTCTCTCTCGCTGTTGTATTACTCCATCTTTCTTGCTTTTTATCGAATTCTTCTCAACTTTTCTCTCTAAGTGCCTCTCTGTCGCACCATCTCTTCTTCAAACTCTACCTTTGTCTCTCCTATTTGTTTTGTGTCTCTGTCTACCCTTCTCTCTCACTCTCTCTCTCTCTCTCTCTCTGTACGTCTCTCACTCTCGCTGCTTGCTTTGTAGTCGTGTCTGTGTGTGTGTGTGTATCGTACTAGCTGCGTCTTGTGCCGTGTAGCTTCTTCTCTTGTAGCAATAATCGTAATAGTTAGCTTAACCGTTAGCGCAACCGTTGTCGCCGCCATTTTGACTAATCACGCACTCCACCCCGCTCACTTTCCCCCCTCCGTCCACCGCGGCCCAAACTGTTGACAACGATCAACAACGCAATCAACAAACCGACAACGATAACACACATCGATAACAGTGTTGGCATTGCACGAACAGATACTGAAATGCCCGACGCCCGGCTGCAATGGGCGTGGCCACGTGCAGCCGCATCGGAGCGTGCACCGCAGCCTCTCCGGGTGTCCGCGTGCGATGCGACGCTCGTCTAATCGACGCTCGATCGCGCTGCCGATAGCGATAGCGATAGGCCACATCGATAGCGATATCGATAACGATAGCGATAACGATAACGAGATAACAGGTCGGTGAAGCGAACGAGCGAATGAAAGCAGCAACAACAACAACAATCAAGAAACAAAAAGAAAAAAACTGATCAAGACAAAAAACATTTCTAACGCTTCTCTTGCGCTCTCTCTCTCTCTCTCTCCCTTTCTTTTTCTCTCTCTCTATCTTTCTCACACACCACTCACTGCTCTCTCGCTTACACACAAATACGCTATCTCTCTCTCTCTCTCTCTATCGCTCCGCCCACTATCTGTGCCTGTCTCGCTCTCACACGCGCAGCTGGCGGAGAACTGGAGAAGCATGAGAAGCACGAGCTGCATCCGCTGGAGAAACTGAAAATCACATCGAGCCACTTTCTTAACAACAACAACAACAACAACAACAACAGCAACACTTGCATTAACAACAACAATAGCAGCAGCAACAGCAACGGCAGCAACAGCAGCAACGGCAGCAGCAGCAACAAAACCATGCCCATTATCAAATCGGAGTACAGTCCCGTCGCCAGCATCAAGTCGGAGTACAACAAGAGTCCAATGCACTCGTATCTGGCCAACGATGCCGCCGCCGCAGCAGCAAGTGCGATTCCGGCGAGCAGCGCGCGCGGCAGCAACACATCCGCGGGGGGCGTGACGCAACCAAGCAATGGCTATGTGGGTCTACAATCGCCACAGCCACAGCCGCATCCACATGCTGCACATCATCAGCAGCAGCAACAGCAGCAGCAACAACAGCAGCAGCAGCAACAACAGCAGCAGCAGCAACAGCAGCAGCAGCAGCAACAGCAGCAGCAACACACGCTGCATCAGCAACGCGGACCCTTCATCGACGGCACGCCCGATGATCCTGCCAGCTCCTACCAGCAACAGCAGCAGCAGGCGGATCAGGAGCGCCAGCAATATGAGCAGATGCGCTACGCCAGCGCCGAGCAGCAGCAGCAGCAACAGTTGCTCGCCGGCAGCAATCCCAGCAGCAGCGAGCTGTCGCCCGTGACGGCACGCAGCGCATACGAGCATCCACATCCGCATCCACATCCACATCCGCATCCACATCCGCCCGCATCGGTGGCACCGGTGTTTGCCGTCGGCGTCGGTCTGGGCGTCGACAGCGCCGGCTTCGAGCGCTACGACAGCAGCAACTGCTGTCCCAGCGGCGGCGTGGGCGGCGTGGGCGTGGGCGTGGGCAGTGGCAATGTGCAACGTCAGAGCGCATCGGCGGCGGCAAACATGTATCATTACTTGCCCCAAACCGCCGACGATCTGCAGGCGCAGCAACAAAAGTATCTGCAGGAGCAGCAACAGTTGCTGATGGCCAAGGCGGAACACGAGGAAATTGGCGGCATTGTGGGCGGCGCAGGTGGCGGCACCGGTGGCGCGGGTGGCGCGGCCGGTGGCGGTCCCATTTATCCGCGTCCCATGTATCACTATGATCCCACAATGGGACCGCTGCCGCCGGGTTTCTCGGCCATCAATTTGTCTGTGAAAATGGCAGCAGCGCAGGCAGCAGCAGCAGCGGCGGCGTATCAGAACCAACAGCAGCAGCAGCAACAGCAGCAGCAGCAGCAACAACAGCAGCAACAGCAGCAGCAGCACCACCAGCATCACCAGCAGCAACAGCAGCAACAGCAACAGCAGCAACACAGCAAACAGAGCAGTTCGCCCACGCCCAATGTGGGCGTGGCAGCGCCAGCTGTTGACCTATCGGGCGCCACATCGGTGACGTCATCGAGCCCGCACGGTTTCAACTCGCCAGCCTCGCACAACCAATACAATCAGCGCATGGGCAACGGCAGCCCGCAACCGGGTGCCAGTCCGAACATAGCCAGCCCGCAGGTGCCCAGTCCGCAGGGACAGACGCTGGATCTGAGCGTAACCCGTTTGCCGCACAGGTGAGTTGGCAACCCTGCACGCTACCCCACAGTTCCCCCCGTCCCACTCCCCCAACCAAGCACACTCCGCGCTCGCCAGCAAAGCGATTCGACTCGAGGGTGTTAGCTTTATTTTTCGGTTTTCGTTTTGGTATTTTATGTGTATTTTTAGTTGAAATCTGAAATACTGCAGACTTAGTGTAGCAGCAGTAGGATAAACTTTGCCCGGTGTAGTATTTGGTATTTTTAAAGATTACTTCCTCAGAAATGTATGGTATTTTTGCAAGTTATTTAAGTATTTAAAGGTGCTAAGCTAAGGCAGTAGGAGAGTATTTTTTAACTTAAATCTACAGTTATTTTTGTACTGTTTTAAGTTTTTTTAGTATTTTCAAAAGGTACTATCAGTAGAAGAAGGTCTTCAACTGGCAGTGCCTTATTTCGGCAAAGGTTTACAATATACTTTGGTATATTTTTCAAATTTAACTTATTTATTTATTTTTTTTTTAAATTTTCATAACCCTGTTTAGTATATTTGTATCTTTTACAAAGAATTCAAGAATTTTAAGGTACCACGCAGTAGGAAGTTGTTTGTGACTGAAATCTACAGTTATTTCAAGTACTGTTTTTAGTATTTTTTTTAGTATTTCCGTAGGATAGCAGTAGAAGAAGTTCGCAGACGCTGACACTGCTTCATTTCGGTAAAGGTTTCAATATATTCTGGCATAATCTTTTGAAATGTTACTTGTTTTTTAGGGTTTTACAGATGAGTTTTAGGTAGTGCTCTATTATCTAAGCTATTTGAAGTATTTGCCTAGCCCTGTTCAGTATATTTTTATATATTTTTCAAGAGTTTCATTTAGTTTTGATTTTTATATATTTTCTACAACCTGCAACTTTCTATTGTACAATATAAAACACTCAAAACAGCTGATCCTAACTCTGGATAACTCAGTTTGTCATGAAATTTTAGAGTAGAGTTCTGAAATTAGGCACAGCGTAGGCTTTAAACTCGGTACAGCTGAGGTGTTTGCTATATTCTGTGTAGTCCCTTTCCCGCTCGAGATACTCTACAGAGTTTTAAACATTTCCACACGATTTTTTGCTTGCAGCATCATCACGAGTCCACAGTACGGCGCCGACGGCCTTGTCGTCGGACACGGCCAGGGTTTCGGTAGTGCAGCGCCCGGCTCCATCGGTCCCAACGGACCGCCACGTTCGCCGCAAATGGAACCTGTCGATTTTAGCGGACCGCCACGTCCGCTTGGCTTCGGTCTGGTGGGACACATAAGCGGGCCGCGACCTTATAGCCGCGAATCGACGCCGGATAGCGGTGGCTCGCACTACATTGAAACCTATCGGGATCCGAGTGGTAAGTGAAGGCTTCTCTCTCTCTCTCTCTCTGCCTGCAGGACCCGCTCAATAACAACAACACCTTGCTTCCTTGCTTGCTTGCAGGCTACTCACCGCATCCCGGCTACGGTATGGTCGTTCAGTCCGATTATCCGCCGGCGGGCTATCATGGCTATGGACCGGCCGCATATCAATGCAGCAATCCGTATGCAACAGCCGTCGGTCCTGGCGGCTATCCGACACCCGTTTCCGGCGGCTACTCGCCCAGTCCGGCCACCTGCTACTCGATGCCACCGCCACAGCATATACCGCAGCACGACAAGACCAAGGATGGGTAAGTTCTTGGTCCCTTATCCTAATGAAATATGCAATTATCAAGGCTGACACCTTGTCCGGCAGCTGGTCGCAGTACCAACTCGAGAACGACAACGTGTGTACGGCACGTGGCACAGTGGTTAAAGCATCGTAATTTGTATATATTTCTTTTGTTCTAAGCCAGCGCGGTTCACACTGCAAAAGAAGGTACTGCAAGGTACTTTAAATGTTTGTAGGGCTATGAAATTTGGCATAGGGTAGCCTTAAATCCTGTTCTTGCTTGAGCTTATTTCATATTTTGCTCAGACCCAACCGTACTCGAAATAAAGGCAAAGGTCTTCAAGCTCAGCTCGGGTTTCAACTTGATTTCCCATTGCCTTTGCAACCACTGTGCGTCTCCGATGTGTCAGTAAGTACAGGTGTCTTTAATATTTATGATACTACGGCCGAGCGGACGCAGTGCGCTCATAAAACTCGCCCCGAACGGACCCGGCTAGCACTACCCAGCCCAACCACGCGCTTGTGCCCGCCACGCTTTCACTTTGAGTGGGAAATTTAATAGAACTTTAAAAGAAAGTGCAAAGTTTTTCACACTGGGCTCACTGCGGCCTGCGTCTTAGCCCAGTTATGCCCACTAACACCTTCTCAGACCCGCTAACAACTTCTAACAACCTTCCGACCATATTCTTCTCTGCAGTTTGACGGGCTGCTCTCGCTCGGATCGCAATCATCTGCAGTCGCATTCGCAGGAACTGAAGTGTCCGACGCCCGGCTGCGATGGCTCCGGCCATGTCACCGGTAACTACTCGTCGCATCGCAGCCTATCGGGCTGTCCGCGCGCCAACAAGCCGAAGAGCAAGCCGCGCGATGGTCAGGATTCGGAACCGTTGCGCTGCCCCATACCCGGTTGCGATGGTTCGGGTCATTCGACAGGGAAGTTCCTGTCGCACAGAAGGTGGGTATCGTTACGGGCACAAGAGACGCTCGTTGAGCTAACCGATTGTAACGAACTCCTTTCATTTTCCGATGCAGTGCATCCGGTTGTCCCATTGCCAATCGCAACAAGATGCGCGTCCTGGAGGCGGGCGGTACCGTGGAGCAGCACAAGGCTGCTGTAGCAGCAGCTACGGCCATGAAATTCGATGGTAAGTGAGAAATATTAACAAATATCGATACTTAGCGATAGTAGGTGCACTACTATCATCGATATCGATAAAACAAAACAAAAAAAATGAATGCAAATTTATAGGCAACCTATCTAATCTGTATTTTAACTTAAAAACCTATCGATAGTAACAATACATTCAACTATCGATAGTATGCTGAAGGTGTTTTTCGATAAATACCGCTCTCATTGTCGATTCAACCTAATATAAACACTGTCTAACAAAGTTTTGATTTTTTTTTCCTTTCTTCTTTCTGTTTTCCTCTTTCCCCCTTTATCTCTCCCCTCTCTTAGCCTGCACCACAGTGGGCAGCCAGGGTATCAAGAAACCCAAGTTCGATGAGGTGACCATGGTCTACCCGAAAGGATATACAGGTGAGTCGCCGTACCGAAGATCACAATGAAAACTCAAATCCCGCCCCTGCCCCTCCTCGCTCCACTCTATCCCTTTTGGAGTTACTGCCTCCATCTCTCTCTCTCTCACACACTCTTTCTCTTTTGCGTGTTTTCTGTTATGAACGGGGCTAAGAAAGTTTGCAGCAAACAAACAAGGAGGGAAGAGATCAGCGACTGTCTCGCTCTCTCTCCTCTGGCCTTGGTATTGCGCTCTATCACTCGCTCTCTCTATCGCTCTATCGCTCTCTCTCTCTCTCTCTCTCTCGTATTGTACATTTTCGGTTGGAATTTTGTGTGCGTGTGCTAACGTCAAGAAAAAAAAGAAAAATTTAAAAAAATACTAAAAAAAACCAAAGGAATTTTTTATGTTTTTCCTTTTGCTTTGGTTTTCTTTCGGTTTTCCACTCATATTTTCGAAAGCTACAAGGCAAAAATATAAAAAAAAAAAATGAGAAAAAAATCTCAAAAAAATATACTAAAAAATACTAGCCTTGCGTATACAAAATACTAAAACTACCGCATTTGGTTACCTTACGACAGACGGGGGTAAGGGGGACGATGGGCCTCGAGAAACCCGGTACATAACCAGAACCCGTCGCCCTACACATCACTCACACACACACACACGCACATTACACTCATGTGTGTCTGTGTGCGTGTGTGTGTGTGTGAGCAAATTGAGTGCTAGTTTTAATTCTGTTTTTCTTCTTTTCGTTTCGTTTCATGGTTTTTCATTTTTTTTTTTAGATTACGCGACGTTTTGTATCGGTGCTGAGTATCTGCTGTAAATAGTCTATGAAAGATACCAACAAAACAAAAAATACCAAAAAAAATTTACTGAAAAACCGAAATATACCAGAAAAGTACCAGGGGAAAAAACGAGAAATATTCCCAAAAAAAAAAACAAAATTAGACCACAGACAGCAACAGTGTATATAGAAAAATACCGAAAAAATACCGAAAAATACTGCAAAAATACCAAAATACCAAAAAATACCAACAACAAGTCACACAAGCAAAGCAAAACGATCCAAGGTAAGCCGTGTTATTTGCTATCTCACTCACACACACAAACACACACACACGCTATCACACACACACTTCACACTCTCTCCACACACACACACACAAAGCTCCAATTGAGTTGCTAGCACACGCGCACATTGACAACCGTGGAGAGCTTTTTTTGAACATAAACTGAGCAAGCTTTCTCGCCAAGCAAAGAGAACAAGCAAGAAAAAAATACCAAAAACTGCGTAGCGCAGCAACTGCAGCAGCACTAACCCGTTCTCTCTCTCTCTCTCTCTCTCTCTCTCATTCTCTCGCTCTCGTTAGGTGGCAGCAGCCTGGATATAGTCATGAGCGGCGTCGGCATTGGCGCCGGCGTGCCGCTGCCTTCGAACAGCAGCGGCGCTGCCGTCGACAAATCGGCAAGCGGCAATGGCAACGGCAACGGCAACGGCGGCGGCAACGGCGGTGGCAACGGCGGCGGCGGCAGCGATGATCTGAACACACTCGAGGCGGAAATATCGGAACTGCAGCGGGAGAACGCACGCGTCGAGTCGCAAATGATGCGACTGAAGTCGGACATCAATGCGATGGAGTCGCAGCTGAGCACCAGCGATCGGGTACGTAGGCTCAGGTTCGTTGAAGGCAACAAATTTTGAGTAAAACTATTAAACTAGTCCTAAACCTAACCTCAAAAATCGAAAAAAAAAACAACATAACATCAACGTTGGGTATCGATAAGACAGTGCGATATTTGTGTGAATAGTAATGAGTATCGATAATGTTTGCATTTTAAAAAATGTGTTCAATAACTAGCGATCATGGCGATAACGATAACGATAACGATAACTATGCGATATAGTGCTTTAAATTGTTATTTTTGTGGCTGCGTAAAACTCGCTATTTTTCTTAAATATCAATAAGATTGTGATATATTTGAGTCAATGATATTGCATATCGATAGTTTTTATCATATGAAAAGATAGTGCCTTATCACATAAAGGCTATTAAATTCATAATGCGATAATTTTTGTCTACGAATATCGATGCTTATGCAAGCTATCGATAAGACAATATGATGCTTAATTAAATATCGATAGCTTGTGCAAAATATGAGCATATATTGTATGATTACAATCAATACTGCGATAGCTAGCGATACCTTTATCATCGTTCAAGTCATATTCATAACGATAACGATGCCTATGCCGATAACTGCAGCAATAACGATAACTTTTATATATGTGTTTTAAGTGTAAACATATTGTGCGCATAAATATCGATAGTTACTTGCCGATACCCAATGCGAGTGTGTGTAGAAATTTGCGTGCGTGTTTGTAGGCTGTGCGTGTATGTGTGTGTGTGTATGTGTGTTTGCATGTAGGCTAAACATGGTTGCCACCTGGTTGCGATGGCGCAGCGAAAGTTGCCAGTTTTATGGAAAGTTTTCTCGCTTGGCACCTGCCGCCGCCTGAGCCAACGTCGGCTACTTTGGCAACACTTTTCAAGGACGTCTCTAAACTCTGGCGAAAAGCGAGTGTAAAGCGGCAAAGTCGACGAGGAAGAAGACGACGAAGCAGCAGAAGAAGAAGAAAGAGCGCAGGCAGAGCAAATCGAGCAAAAGTCGGCGCTAAAGTCGCCAAACAAAAGTTTCGCCGCCGTCGTGTTAACTTTTCCTACTTGGCAAATTTACTTTTAACCCAAAAGAAACTTAGGCGACGTCTGAACGAGCTACGCCAGCACTGACCCCCCACAATCCAGCCCGCCCTGGGCAAAACTTTTATTATATTTAAATTATCGCGCAGCCAGAAACTAGAAAAAAAACCGAAAATAAATTATGAGTTATTTTTGCGCGCTTTGCTGTTGCTTAGCACGCTCGTTTATCGCGCTCTACGTTTTCGCTTGCATTTCGCCACACTGTGTCGCGATCGAGTGCAGCGCCCTCTGGCAGTCAATACTGCAGCAGGCCGTTCATTTTTCAAAATGGCGTCCTACATGGCAGCCAATCGCTGCGCACGTCATGCACAGCAGCAACAGCAGCGGCAGCGGCAGCGCAGTCGGTCAGCTGCAGTCGCTGTCGACTGCATCGAGCGACGAATCACAGCGCGCATCCCTAAGCAGTTCGAGCGAGCGAACGAGCGCGGGAGAGGGAGAGGGTGAGTGAGAGGGAGGTGAGGCGCGGCAGCAGAGTTACCTAAACGTGTTGCTCTACGCATGCCGTGTCCCTATATGTGTCCCTGTGTGCGTGTACGTGTGTATGTGTGTGTGTGTGTGGTCATGCGCAGGCAGCGCTGCAGCTGTTGGCGCCCAACTCCACACGTAGCCCCAATCCGCAGCGCAACCCCCTTCCCTCCACACACACACACACACACACACACGTACGTCTGGCCGCTGTCAGTCGCAGCCATCACAGCAGCAAATCGCAGCGCAGCAAGCGCCTCCTAAAAACGGAAACTGTGCTACAACGCCGGCGTTGGCGTCGACCTCGCTGGCCTCTCGGCACGCGTCACCCGAGGGAGCGCAGAGCAGCAGCAAAATGAAACACAAAGCAGAAAGAAGAAAAAAAAAAGCGTCACGTAGGCAGCGCAGCAGCACAGCAACACCGACAGCAGCTGCTTTGACACTCGCGCTCCCGCTCTCGGCTGCGCTCTCTCGGGTGCCGATGCCGCTGTCACTGTGAATTCGCTCTCGTGTCTGTGCTCCCTCGCTCGCACTCTGTCGCACGCACGCTCGCTCGCAATATTTTTTTCGCCTTCGCCGCTTTTGTTGCTGTTGTTGTTGTTTGCGCAAGGTTTCTTTGCTGCTTTTTGTGTTTTTTTTTTCGCTGCTGCGTTCTTATTGGAATTTCAATTTGCACACGAGGCATGTGTGTGTGTGTGAGAGAAGGTGGCTGGCACTGGCAGAGTGTGAGCGTATATACAGTTGCGAGTGAGAGAGCGTGTGTGAGAGCGTGTACGTGTTTGTGCGTGTTATATACTGCAAATAAATTGGCAAATTGAATTCGAGAATTGATTCGAATTGAATTGAAACGAATCAATGAATCAATGCTAATGGCGGCTCTCTCTCTCTCTCTTCTTTTCTCTCTCTTGCAGGAGGCTTCTCCACTGAGCGCACATCAGCAGCAACAACAGCAGCAGCAGCAGCAACGCGGCGCCGCTGCGACGTCATTGGCCTCGCCCAGCGGCCAGTCACCCTTCGCCGGCGTCTCCTCCACCACCACCAGCACAGCGGGTCAGCTCGTTCCGGATCTGGGCAGCGGCGTAGGCGTTGGCATGCAGCATGTTGTCACCGAGGTGGGCGGCGTGGGCGTGGGCGGCGGCGGCGGCGGCGGCGGTGCGCCCAATCCGAATCTAAACAATTACTACGAGAGCTTGCGCAACAATGTCATCACGCTGCTGGAGCATGTGCGTCTGCCACCGCCGCCGCCACCGCCGGCCACGGCAACAGCATCGATTGCGGCGGCGGCACCAGCAACCACAACAGCAGCAGCTGCATCGGCGGCGGCGGCGGCAGCAGCATCAGCAGCAGCTGCAGCGGCCATGGACAATGGCTGCGGCGTCGGCGTCAGCGTCGGAGCCGAGCAGCAGCAGCATCATCATCATCATCATCATCATCCTACTGCTGCTGCGTACTCAACGCTGCTGCCACCGCCGCCGCCATTGCCACCGGTCAGCGGAGGCGCCGCTAGCGTCAGTTCCATGTATGGTCATCAGGGTGGAGGCAGCGGCGTAGGCATCAATGGAGGCGGTGCCGCGGCACAGCAAGTGACAGCGGTGGCAGCGCCACCGGTGCCAGTGCCACCACCACCGCCGCATCATCATGCCTACACGGTGCATCATCCCGGTGGCTATCCGCACGCCCATCCGCATGCACATCCGCACGAGCACTTCGACTCGTACATTTCCAAGCTGCAATCGCTCTGCGTGCCACCGGATGTCTATGCCCTGCCCGAGGATGCCGGACGACCCATCTACAACTCGGTCAAGCCGAGCATGCACCAGGACTACGGCAAGCTGATGCCCACGCCCATCTAAAGCGGATCCGCGGGCCGTCCGCCAGACCGTCCATGGTTCGTGTGTAAATAGATCCGCGTCTGAATTCGATACGAGTTATGCGAGTTATTCGAGTCATTCGAATAATTTCGAGTCACTCCTCGAGTGATTCGAGTTATTCGAGTCACTTGATTTATTCGAGTCACTTAATTCGAGTTACTTGTTCATTTCAATCTTTCGGATTACTTGAAACATTAAAGACACTTAAATAATTCCAGACATTTGCATCGTTTGAGTCACTCAATCACTCAAAACACTCGGTTTGAAGCACTTGTATATTAATTGAGTAATTCGAACATTCGAGCCAATTGAATCATTTAAATCACTGAAAATCGTTGAGTATTTGCAAGTGATCGTCGAGTTACTGCATAAGGCTGCATGCAGGTGATATATGAATCATTTGAAATCATTATGAATCGTTGAGTATTTGCAAGTTACCGAGTAACTTACAGGTTATTGAATGCATTGAGAAAACACTCACGAATTCCAAGCTGCGACACATTCTCCATGCCCCATACACACACAAGTGAATGAAAAACAAATCAGTTATGAATAATTTTGGTCATAACTGAGTACTAAGTTGAATTACAAATCCATTCATGAATCATGAGTCCCTACACTCGAATATGAGTTATAAATTAAGTTCGTTAATTGTTTAATCTTCGAATATGTTGCCGTTAGAATGAATTATGAGTTATGAATCGAGCAAATATTAGTTATGATTGAGTTGAATCAATTGTGAATCGTTTGTTATGAATCATGAGTTAGTCATGAGTTAGGGATTAAGTTTTCGATTCGTTTTAAGTTCCTATACCGATTCAAATGCATCCACTCAGTTGTTCAACAATGATTCATGCTTCATTCATTCACATTTCTTGATTAACTATACAAAAAAAATAGATGCCCCTTGCGGTTAGATCGAGGGCTGTTGTTCCACATCATGTAGTACTAGATCCTAGGCGAGAGAAACTGTATAAATTATGATAAACTTAGACTAAAACGAAGCGAAAAAAAAAGAATTAAAAGTTAACCTAACCTTAAAATGGCTAACTGAAAACGGAATACTGAAAAGTAAATCACAGCTAAATGTGCGCTTTGAGTTATTGTGTTTTTTTTTTTGTTTTTTTTTCTCATAGTGACTATAACTGTATTTGTATCTGTATCTAATACTACCTAGAGATTAGCCATATGTGTAGGACATATTTGTTTGGTGTTGATGTCTGGTCAATTTTGTATTACATGTAGAGAAAAGCGAAAATAAAGAGAGAAAAAAAAAGAAAACAAAAATTAAATTAAACAAATCGAAAAATGATAAAATTAGTTAGCGGTACGTGAAGTTCTAACACCAACTGTGCGAGGAATATATGCAAATATATAATCAACAATGTGTTTTTTTTTTGTAATCTTAACTTTAGAACGTAAATTCGAACTATAATCAAGCTCAACTATGCTAAGTGACGTACACTACTCACACAAGGAGAATAGAGAGAGAGAAGGAGAGAACGAGAAAGAGAAAGGTAGCGCAACGCGACGATACACAACAGGACGCACATACACGCATAACACACGAACACTTCCACACAACCGATATATAACTAGGATCGTAAGTTTTAATGTTAAAATTAAATAGAGAAAAATACCGAAACAGAAAAGACACAATTCCAGTTAGAGAGAGAGAGCGGGAAACGGAGAGAGCGAGAGAGAGGGCCCGATTTAGGCAAAGTATTCGATAAATCGGAAAATATTTCAGTGCAATAAATTTCGAAAAAAAAAAAATGAAAAACCATGATGAATGAAAGCTTAAATTTAAGAGAATAGTAGTTGATTTTTTTTGTATTGTATTACGTATCTATAAATAACACTAAATATTAACTATAACTATAAACGGCCGATACCGTAAAGTAAATCGAAAAAGGAAGAAAAAAGACCTTAGAGTTAAATCCAGAAAAAATCCGAAAAAGGAAATTTAGACGAATTTTAAAACCAAATGAGAAAAAACCAAAAAAAAAAAAATAGCAGGCTTAAAAATCATTGTATTAAAAACAAAACAAAAAAAACAGGAAAAACCCGAAAAAATACCATAATTATAACAATTCAAGCAGAAAACTATAAATATAAATATACATATATGATAAATATAAATATAATTATATAATAATAATTATACATATATGTAATATGTATTGTATAACAAGAAGAATTCTGTAATTTACAAAATATTTTATGTGATCATTGTCTTTTTTTTTAATAATATTACAAGAAATAAATAATTCAAATACAAATAAAGGATATATACAATATCTGTGTTTCTACTGAGTGGGGCAAATGTATGAAATGATCGGGGTGAACTGACGAAATAAAGATTTTGATATTTTTTAAATTATAATTATAATTCTTATTATCAGTTTCAGTTTTTAGTCTAGAAAAGAGTTTTCAAACTGTTATATCGTTGCAGATTTTCAATTAGTTTCCTTTTGTATGATAAAGGTATCTAGGATGAATATATTTATACCAGGCTAAGATAGTAAACCTATTAGAATAGTTAATAAGTTCACAATAAAAAAAGAATTGTAGAAAGCTGTGAAGAATTCAAATGAACAGTGAAAGTCAAGAATGTTGGACAACAGTGGACTAACGCCAGATTAACGGTTACAGAGTTGGCGCCCAACGTGGGCCCAGGCATAAATCAAAGTTACCAAATAAACAGTGTGCAGCATGTGTACAGTGGGCCTACAGCACAGTGGAATGCAAGCGTAAAAATTTGCGAAATTTTTTCACAATTTTTTTTGTTTCTTTTCCTTGAAAGGCTTTTTAATTCCAATTAGCGTGGCGACAGCAAAGCGCAAGGGAAGGGAGTTGGGCCATGTCGAGGGGATTGGGCGCGGGTCAAGAGCTAAGAAGGTAAGAGGAGGCGGGCAGGCTAAAACAGACAGAGTCGTGCGTCGAAAAGGGGCAAATGGCCACTTGATTTATGTGGCTTCATTAGACATTCCGCACATAGCCAAGAAGTGTGTGCGTGTGTGTGAGCGTGTGTGTGTGTAAGTGAGCTAAGTGATTGCCAAAAAACTAAAAGCGAACACAATTAGAAGTGGGTTACACAGGGGCCGGGGGGAGTGAGGGTGAGGGTTGCGGAATGCGCGCTGCAGTTTCAGTTTTCAATTCCGAATACGTTGATTCAGATTCAGGCAACCGAGAGTAGTTTTTGCGATTGACCAGCATGGAATATTTCTGGTTAAACGCTCAAAGGCGACTGTCCAACTGAGGCGGCATGTGTGTGTGAGAGTGTGTGTGGAGGGGGGTGGTAAAGAGTGCGTGGCATGGGTTAAAAAAGGTTCAGTGTGTTTGCTCGTGTGAGCCGCAAAAATATTTGCATAGTTACCTTTAATGTGGTTCGACAGCGTTTTACTCAAAAGCCAAAGGGGGTTGGGCTGCCTGCGAGGGGTGCGGAGAAGGGGGGAAGGGGGACATAGGGCTGCTACTGAGGTCAGGGTGTAAATAGGTTGAGGGAGAGCGAGGACGAACGTTGCCCGTAGACGCCAAGCAAAGTTCTTCAACAACATAAACGAACAAAAGTTTTCTTTATGCACACACACACACACACCCACACACTCCCACACACACGCACTGGAGGCCATTTGTCGTTGTGTGTGAGCATGTAATTTAAAATGAAAAATTCTATTCTTTTGACACACACACACACACACGTACATCAACAGGCATTGATTTCATTTGCATAAATAAGTATAAAAAATACATGAAAGACTGAAGAGCATGAGCAGCGCGTGACACGACTAGTTGAATACCCTGTACAGCTGACATTTCTTCGGCACACATGCAGCACACCGCAATACAGGGTATGCGCGTTCCTACTCCCTCTTTTCCTCTCGCTCTCGTTGTGTCGCGCAGCCTGTCGCAGCAAAACTGTTGCCTACTTTCGCGCGCTGCTGCTGCAAAAAAGTGTAGCTTACTTTTGCGCGCAACAATTTACGTAGGTGCAAAAACTATTGCCTACTTGGCAGCGGCAAGACAATTAATGCCAGCTACAGTCGCGGCCCTCCGGCTACAGTCGCTTCCCCCTCCCACCACGCACAGGCACAGTCAAGAAACGCATAAATTAAAAAACTGCACACACACACACACACACACGCGCGCTGTATGTGCCTAATGAAAGGCAAGTCTGGCAACCCTTTTGGCGTTTTTTCGCCTGCTGCTGCCACTGTTTTTTAATGCGTATGCCCCCAACCACGCCTACTTCCACCCCCTCCACATACATGTATCTGTCTGTCGTGCGCCAGCAAGGAAGTAATAAAGTATCTCGAAAGTAACTTATTAACCATGCTGACAACGCTGCCAGTTCCTGTATCTCTCCGGGATGTGTGTGTGTTTGCGCTTATTGCTTGAGGGGTTGTGCGTGTGTGTGTGCCCGGCCCTGCCCCCCCCCACTCAAATAAACGCGACGTGTTTCATGTTTGCTAATTGCGAGTCGATTTTTCATTTCTCATTTCTCTTGACGTCTCCCAAAAGCGTCGCTGTCTCTGCCTACGCCTCAGCCCCGGCCTCAGTCGCTGCCCCAGCCCCTGCCTCAGCCAACCACTCCCCCCGTCCTGACTGCAACCGGACCCTCGACCGTAGCAGGTCTCTGAGCCACTTAGGAACTGATTGAGCCCTTTTAACCGACGTCCCAGTCAGGTCGTGCACGGAATTTGAGGTTATCCGCACGCGTTGTATGTGTGTGTGTGCGAGACAGAGACAGCTAGTGTGCACTTCATATTACCGTTAGATGGCGAAAAATGATGCAAATGCTTAATTTAATTACAAATTCTTTGCTTTCTTTTAGCATTCATATTAAATTTTCATGTGCCTAAAACGAGGGTGTGTGCGGTAGAGAGTGGGTGGGTGTGCGTAGAGGGGCGCAGAGTGAGAGAGGGAGAGAAAGAGGAAGGGAGAGGGAAAGAGTGTGTGTGTGTGCCGCACCTGCTGTCATTGCCGCTACACTTGGCTCGTTCTGGACGCTTAAATACCCCAGAGACTTGAGCATACTCAGCCTGCCATTGAGCAGACTTCCTCACACACACCCCGACACACACACACACACACACACTCACACACACTGATTGTCCTTTCAGTGAAAAATAGCGCTCATTAATGTTGCTCATTAGCAGCCGCAGCCGCAGTCGCATTTGGGTCCATTCAATGTCCTTTTTGCTCTCGGGGTCCTTAGGTCCTTAGCTCTTTGCTGACAATTTCGGGGGTAAGCCAACACCCTCCCCACTGCCCGCCCCCGCGCTGCTGTTGAGCATTCAACGAGTGTCAACTGCCAAATGATTCGCCATTATTTACTAATAAAACTCATCGAGTTTTGCCACACGCTCGAGTCGCGCTAATCGAATGTGCAAGCACCCTCGACTCTACCCACGACCCTCCCAGCACTACCGTGCTTGCCACTCTCTCTCTCTCTCTTCCTCCCACACTGACAGTTGTCCTGAAGCTGGCAGCACTGCTAATACGTAGCGACTGCACGTTTACCCACAGCAAATGACCTCAATCAACATGACTTTAGTCCCCCGTTCCCGTTCCCGTTCCCTTTCCCGCTTCCATGCCTGCCTGCCTCATTGCCCCGCCCACTGCTTTCGAGTAATATGTTTTGGATGTCTTATGCATTGTTATATCTACAAATTTCTCGTCTCCGAAGCCTTCAAACGCCTCGCATTAACCTAACCCGCTTGAAGAATCTCGCCAGGTCATACTGGGGTTTTCAATACAGAGTTACATTTCTAGCGTAGAGTTTTTCTTTCTGTGTAGTTCTTCTATTGGGATTCCCGAGCTAAGATTCTTGAGTTAAGCTTGTGATCATTAGATTTCGAAGAGGGGAACCTTAAGATGGGATTTTTGTGTTTTGTTTCTAGAGTTGAAAGTCTTGGGTTGCCATTCGGAAGACGAAATCCTAGAGAAACGACTTCTGCGTTAAGATTCTGTATATGTACGTCTTGTGCTACGATACCAGCGATAGGATGGCAGCCTTCAGATGCCTCTAGCGCCTGCGAAAACTCATAACCCCGTCAAACTCATCCGATTTTCGTAGGGGATAGCTGCTTCTAAGTGTTATAAACCCTAGATTGATTTTGCTTTAGAATATCCATTATTTTGGCATATATAACTCTAGATCTGCCTGATTCCATCGATAAAGATGTAGGCCTTAATGTCCAGGGTTGTCACCTATCGGGTTTGATAAATGACCCAGCTGCGAATCAATTTGCAACTCGGAAACTCGGCAAGAGGAAAGCGAAGAGAGAGGAAAACCCTGAAAGTCAAGAGAGAGAAAACCCGAGGTCGATGCCTATTGACGGTCAGTTTGACATGTGGTCCCAAGTGTATGGACGAAGGTTACCAATTGGATGGGACGAATACACGACGACGTGGGCAGGACGTGGCCTAGTTGAGCTGCCATTCAGAAACTCTTTTACGGTTTCGTCTTCGGTTTTGTCGGCTCATACTTTTGCGTTTAATTTCGTTTATTCATTCGAATGGCCACAAAAATGACATTTGCATTTGGTTTTCGACCGCAGCTCACGTTGATCCCGCACCCCGGCACGCCTCTGCCCCAACCCCGTTCAGCGTCATATACACGTCGCAGGTCTCCAGCTGCGGCTCATGCGTTGCACACCCCGGGGAGCTAAGCTGGACAAGCTCGAACCGGACAGCAGCGTGTGGCAGAGAAGGAGGAGGAGGAGGAGGAGGAGTAGCATGTGGATGTGGATGATTTCCATGTGGAGCTTGCCCTAATCTCGTAACGTATGAATGCCACATTTGGCAAATTTGTTTTGACAATTGAGAAGTGAGTGCGAAATTTATGAAATAAGACCCTAACTATTCAATTCAACCTACGCTCTCGCTCTCTCTCTCCCGCTCTGTCTCTTTCACTCTGCGCTTGCTGACTCGCTTGCACGCTGCGTAATTAATTCTCTGCTGACTGGGCGATTTGTAGGCCGAGTCACCCAAAAAAGGCACAATTAAATGCACAACTAAAGCGGAGATAAATGAGTCTACGAAGCGAAGCGTTGAGTTTGGCACGACCAGGCAGATACCACGCAATTGAGAGAAGTGGAGGCAACTCAACGCGGCAGCTATTTAGCTCTGGAAAGGCGTGAAACTGTGCTTGCACATGGCACTGTTCCATAGAAATCGATTAATCGGCTGGATTAGGTTAGGTTAGGTTGCATTTTAGTTGGCTTGGGTTGCACTTTTATTTTTTCTAGGTTAGGTGGCATTTCACTTTGCTAGAGTTAAGCAACTCTCACTCTCTATCTCGCTCTCTAATTATTTTTAACGCTCAACTATCTCTCTCTTTTTCTCTTTTCTCTCACTTTCTTCCTCTTCAATCGCCTCTTTTCTCTCAGAGACCTTTCTATCGATTTATCTGCCCTGCTTTCCTGCTTACCTGCTCCCTTCTCCTCCCTCTCTCTCTCGCTCTCGCTCAGTCTAACCTCTCACCCGGCACACCCATCGCCGCATCACCGTATTACAGGGTATCGTAATGCACTTGGCCGGGGCAACGCGGCAAATGACATTTTTGGAAGCCGTTGCCAATGCCGATGCTGCTGCTACCATAACTGTTGCCCGTGGCCAGTGGCAAGCGGCATGTAGCATGCACCACGCTGCCCGCTGCCCGCTGCCCCGCGCCCCGTCCCACTGCCTGTGTTGTCGTCGCCAGCTCCAGCGTCGCCATCGCCTTGGCCAATGTGGCCAAAAAGCAATTAGCAAAGTTTTCAACGGACAGACAGACAGGAGGCGAGGGGAGAGGCAGGAGCGGGTACGGTAGCAAGGCTGCTGCCAGCAAGGGCCGGGCAGTAAGCAAAGTGGACACTCTCGAGCCCCGGTATGGGGTAGGTATAGTGCTCCGCGAATGGCAACCGTGGCGGAGGCCATCATCAATCTGCGCTGCACCAGTTACCCGGCCCGCTCATCCCACCCTCTCTGCAACTGCACCTAGCCCCACGGTCTGACACCTCTTCCCCGTACCTCTACCCCTGCCGCACTCCCTCCATCCACCCCCCCCGCCGTCGTCATTTCCAATTATTCATGGATAATCTAACCCGAAATGGGACGTTAATTACGAGCGCATGTCAGTCGCACTATGCGCCAGCGTAGCGCCACACCCACCGCCCACATTTACTACCGGTCACCCCGCAGCAGCCCCACCTCCCTCCCTTACCCCCTGCCCTGTCCTGTGCTGCCTTGCGCGTTGTGATTGCAACACATAAACTACTTATTTGCTTTTTGCCGAACCCAAAACAAAACGTTGCCAACAAGCAGCGTGGGTTGCTTGAGAAGTTACAGTAAGAGAGGGAGGAGGTAGAGGTTGGAAAGAGTCGAGATATATGTAAAGTATAAGAGATGATAGTTTCATCACCTACATAAAGCACAACTATTTCTGGGACTTCTTAAGCAATTCGATTTTATGCAAATTCCGAACTTATCGAATTACGGGGTTGTAGGAAGGCATAGTCAAAGTCTTAAGCACACTTTAAGAACACTATATAAAGTACGAATTGTATTACAAAATTTGGTGGCTCTAGCTCTCGTAGACTCTGAGATATGTGCGTTCATACAGACCTTCCTTGATAGACTCTGTTAATATTGGTCCTTCTTCTGCTTGCTACGTACTTCCCAAAGGATCAGTGTATACCGAGGGCTTTTCATTAGATTGGAGACCATCAAAACTTGCATGTTTACTAACTTGAACTACTGTGGCAACCCTCGCCCCTTCCACTGGGTGATTAATTGAGCTGCAAGTGCCGCAAAAATGCAATTCTCTGTTTCTGACAACGGGGCGACGTGTTCGTTCGACCCTCCCCCCCTAACTAATTATGGCACTGCCCGTCGGCTAAATGAACGAAGAGACAGAGAGAGGGGGGTACACCGCATAAGAAAAATCCTTGAGTTTTTACAGTGCCGTAAGAAGATGAAAAGCGATTGGCCAACCGAAATATCTATACAGTTTTCAAATTAACTGGTTTAATTTGGACTATGTAAATCATAGTTGGTTTTGAATAGACTACAAAATGTTCTCTTAATAAATCATTAATTTATTTTACAATATTAAGATTTTCATGCAGAATTCGTTTTTATTTATTTAAGCAGCTCTATATGTATTATACATATATTGGGAACATATTTAAAAGGTTTTAAATGTATTTTTAATATTTTAAAACTTCCTATCTTATTTTATTAAACGTTAATTTAAGAAAGATAGCATTATTTGTTTTAAAACTCATTTTTTCTTATATTCATATTTTTACTTAATTCAAATAAATTAAAATTATTAAATATTATTTTTCGTAACTTAACTTAATTCAAATAAATTAAAATTATTATTAAATGATTTATAATTTTACTTAATTCTACTATCTTTATATATTAACTATATTTTAAAATCTTTTAAAATTCAAGCAGCTTAAAATCGCGCGCGCACTGGCAACCCTCGCAGAGTGACCAGCTAAGAGAAAGCTGCCTAAAGTCTGGCCACCCTAGCCGAGCAGCTGATTGCGCTGTGTACGCAGCAAGGTGCCGCCTGTCGCAGCAGTTCACACAAAGTGCACGTGCAACAAAAAAAGCAGCGTATTGGCCTTGAAAGAGAAACTTAGAGAGAGAGAGAGAGAGCGCGCGATACTAATCCCGCAGAGAATGTCAACAATTGTGCAGTACATTGTGGTGCGGGGCGATCTGCGCTCCGCCCTCAATTGGCCGCTGGGCGCAGTGATCGCGCAATGCTGCCACGCAACGGCGGCGGTAATGAGTCTGCATGCCGGCGACGAGGAGACGCAGGCATATCTCAACGATCTGGATAACATGCACAAGGTGGTGCTCGAGGCAAAGGACGAGGCGGCGCTGCTGAAGCTCTGCGAGAAGCTCAAGGAAAACGAGATCCAACACAAACTGTGGATCGAACAGCCCGAGAATATACCCACCTGTCTGGCCCTGAAACCCTACACCAAGGACACCGTGCACAAGTATCTCAAGCATCTGAAGCTACTGAAGTAAACGCATTCAACGCGTACTGCATTTGCTAGTCCAATAAAACGAAAACCACAATAGAGATTACAAAGTGTTTCCATTGTCCATATAGACGCTGCCATAAAATATATATCTTATCATTTCTAGCATATATAAATCAACTAAGTGCAATCGATTGTTCGGACTGCAATGCCGATAAGATCACGACAAAGGGATGAATCATGTCTGAAGAGGAAGTCTCGCTCGGTACACGGGAAATCCCCAATAACCCATTTAAATGCAATTTCCCTTCAGCAATCGACTATCGTTTAAAATTCATCGTATATTTTATTATATTTATTGAAACTAATCAAAATAAGCAACTTTTAATCTTATTAGTAAATTTAACATATTTGTATGTTATTTCATTCATATTCTTTTCTCGTTCAACTAGAAATTTCTAGAATACAGCGCAAACACTACGATAGTATCGCAAATTATACATATAAAAACAAATTGATACAACCCGTTTACACAAATTTTGACAGTATTACTTAACTTATACTAATAATAAGGATTAAAATTAAAATATAGAAATATAAAAACAAGCATAAAACATATTGTTTCACTTTCGATCGACTTAGAGAATAATAGACAAGCTTAATAATCATATAATCGTTATTGAAGAACAGAACATGCTCGTACATAGGGATAATACATATTTGTGTGTGTGTGTGTGTGTGTGTGCGGGTGTGTGTGACTGTTGAAAAGAGTTACAGATTTGCAGTTAGCTGGAGCTCCGAAACGACGCAGTAGAACATAGATAACAACAAGAATGTATGACGAAACAAATTTTTTTGAACTTAATATAACGCGCGCGTGGGGAAATTTTGCAAAACGTCATATAGAATAGAATATATATTGCTTATATATAATATGGGGTGTACCGAGGGCGAGTGAACGAGGGAGAAAGATAGACATAGGGATAATACATATGTGCGTGTGCGTGTGTGTGTCTGTTGATAAGAGTTACAGATTTACAGTTAGCTGGAACTCCGAAACGACGCAGTAGAACATAGATAACAACGAGAATGAATGACAGAAAAACTGAACAACTTACGAAACAAATTTTTTTGAACTTAATGTGGGGGGAAATTTTGCAAAACGTCATATAGAATAGAATATATATTGCTTATATATAATATGGGGTGTACCGAGGGCGAGTGAACGAGAGAGAGTGTATAGTGTATGTATAATGCTAGGTCTAGTCAAGACTACGAAATACAAATTATATATGATATAAAGTATTATAATGTATGCTATATACGGTTTATATAGCCGAATCTCATGAATGCATCGTAGCGAACTCTCCTTGTTCTGCCTAGCCCGTTAGGGTGTGTGTGTGTTAGGGTGTATGTGTTTTTGTGTTGGGTAAAATGTGTTTTAACTTAGTTAATATTACTCAGTTTGCGCCGTATCAACTGCTCGAATTGGCTACGATATAGTATCTTTGGATTCTCATCGACCGCATGCTCATCCACCTGCAGCGTGCTCGTCCACTTCCAGAGCAGACGACGTGAATAACAGTGTCGAAACGATGAGAATACCTCATTGAATTTCCTTGGATCGATTTGATCCTTAAACAATGATTCCTTTGTATTTGGATTATAATAGTAGATCTGCTGACGGGAACGCGAAAACGCTGTAAAGAAATTCACAGTGAGCTCGCAGAATATGATAATGCCACCGGGCACAAAGAATTTCTGATCGTCGAGAACATAACCGTATCGTTGTGAATTATCCTTGAGCACATACGGACGCATCTCGTTGAAGAAGCGACTCATGTCCTGAAGCCGAAAGATCGGACGGCTGCGTATGGCGCATGTGTTGTCCTTCTTAAACGGTCGATTCAAGCTTGCCGCATATTTGGCGCACATGCCAACGCGCTCGAGAAACGGACGACGACGTATATCCAATCCACCAAGACAGATGGCATCCATAATGTGCAACGCGGACACGCACTGCGAGGTGCGTCCTTCGCCGCTGAACTCGAACATAATTTCGCCAAAGAATATCGAACGTGGCTGTACATTGAAATTCGTCTCGACCATCTCCCATTTGCGATGCTCCGTATAGCGAAGCAGATTTCCACGCGAACGGCACAGGAAGAGCGTGCATCCGTTGATGTTTGTCTCGCCGCGTCCGATGGGCATGAAGTGCCAATCGTTTACATTCAATATGTTATTATTCAATTGAATAATCCCATTTAGTTCCGTAGCCGGCGCATTTAGCCACTTGCGATCCTTGCCCCAGTCGCGCAGCAATTCCTCGAGCAAACGTTCCGTCGGCTTCACTTCCGGCGCCTGTCGCAATTTATCGGGCAAATCCCAGATTTTCAAACACTCCTGACGCACCTCCGACTGACGCACCTCCTTGAGCTCAAGATTCTGCGCGAAAGCGGCAATCTTGCGCAAGCCGACAATCTGCTTTTTGCCAATTATATTGTTCGATGCGATAATGTACTGCATAAAGTGCTCATCCTGATGCATCTCATCGCGATTGAATAGCTCCAGCACGTCCAGTGATTGCTGAACGTCGCCGCCGCTGCTGCTGCTGCTCACATCCTGCTGCTGTTGCGGCTCCTCGTTGAGGATGCGATTCACCGCGCACATGTACTGGATAATTACATCCGTATCGGGCAATTTGTACTTGCACACAATGTAACGCTCCGAATTCGCTGGCCGACTGCTGTTCGGCTTTATGATCGCGATCTGTTGAAAGCACTTGTACATCAGATAGATCAGACCGATACTGAATGGCGTAAACAGATCGAAGAGCTTGCACACGAAGCTACCGTCGACGCGCAGAATCTTCAGCGCCGTCACAAATTGACATAGGTACAGCTGCTTGGAGAGTATCTCCTGTATGTTCTCCTGACCCTCGACGGAGAAGCCGCCATCGGCCATGGCAAAGTGTACACCTTCGGGTGTATGTTTGCGTATGTAATCATTCAGTGAATCCTGATTGGCCTCGTCGAAAATGTTGCCATCGTCGTTGTCGCCATAGAACGGATCAAATGATTCGGGCGAGGCGGCAAAGAATTTGTCCAGCTTAAAATCGTTGGCACCGCGCAGTGTAAAACCAAATCCCTTGGCCTGCCATGATTTGCGATACAGCACGTACTCGGAGAAGCCACCGGGACCTGCAGTCGTCCAATTGGACACAGTTATGAATCAGTCAAACTTTTCTACATATGCAGCTAGCAAATATAAATATGCATGAACTTAACTTACCTGCACACATGTCCGCAAAATAGAGTAACTCGTCGTTACCAACCAGCGCGTTGCCCTGCGCATCGCGTGGTTCGCTGAACATTTTATCGCACATGGCATCGATGTTGGCCATCTTGACGGCCGCCCGATTCAAGAAGATCGAGCTGCGTATGGTCTCGAACGGATTGCAGCGTGATCGGGCACGCCGCTTCTCCGTATCGTTCAGATCATCGAATACGGTCTTGGCGTTCAGTATATGATGTAAAATCTGTGGATCACAGTACTGTGTCTCATCGTTCAGCGTGAGTTTGGGTTCGCCGGTGACCATGTGCGTAAGCAGCTGATCCAGAGTGTAGGCACCGCAATTGTCACCGATTTGATTTAGCCACACCACGGGCTCGTGTAGCTCGAGATCCTCACAATTCGGATCCCATTTTCCGGCCGACCAATGTACGGTATCCAATTTTAAACCGAAACCACGACGACCGTCCTGTTGCACAGCAATCACTGGCTCCAAACGACCTTGATTACTCTTACCCAGACCCTTGTCGTCCACGTAACCCATTTTCTTCATCATGCCCATGGCCTTGTTGGAATAGCAATAGCTATTTAGCCAATCCCGTTTAATTTTCTTTGGCGTCGGCTCGAAATTCTCATCATCCGACTGTTCCTCCATGTTGTTGGCCAGATTTGTGGTTTCGTTTGATTTAATTAAATTGTTTATATTTTCCACCTGTATGAACTGCTGCGGCTGCTGCTGCTTCTTCTGTTTCTTTTGCTTCTTCCCCTTATCACATTCCTTTTTTCCCCTGCCGCTCTTCTCCTTCTTGAGTTTCTTGCGCTTCTCCTTTTTCTCCTTTTTTTCCTTCTCCTTCTTGCGCTTCTTGCGCTTCTTTTCCTTCAGCTGCTGTTGCTGTTGCTGTTGCTGCTGCTGCTGCTGGTGATGAGCCTTCAGCTTAGCGCTCGCTGTGCCGATAGTACTGCACGATAACGTTTGAATAGCGCGTTTCATTGGAATGTCATATCACGCCAGCTGAAAAACAAAATAAATTTGTTTAATTTTATTTCTATAAATTTTCCAGCATATATTACTTGTTTATCAAATAAAGAAATTTTTGATATGGTCACTTCAGCGCTTGCTGGAAATATAGGAAAATAATAGCTTACAATATTTGAAAACTAACTCACGGCCAATTATCGATAAATCTTGCGTAGTTAAAAATTTCAAATTAAATTTTGCGGCAAGAATTGTGCGTTCCATGCGAATGGCCAAAATGAAACGATGAGTGCGTTTAATATTTGAAATAAACAAAATGAAACGATACGTGCGTTTAATATTTGAAATAAACAATTTGCAACATTTTAATTTTTAATAATTCTCAGAATTAACTTAAAGATAGGAAAAAAAAAAATATGGAAAGAAATGTCTTTGAAGTTCACATCTTCTCATAGGTTTCGGTATAGGGGCAACTGATGCACGAATGCGTGTAGTTGTCTTCCTCCTCATTGTATGTATCCGGCCCGAACTCATGCTCATGCACAGCCGTGGTTTTCTTTGTATAGATGCTGCTTCTAACCTCCATGCGTAGCTGCTTCATCTGTTTATTGTATTTGCGTGCCTTGCCCACCTCACGCTTCTCCTCGCGCAAATCATGCTGTCGCGACAGCTCCTCCTCGCTGCCCCAAACCTCCATGGCGCGCTTGAGTACCTGCTGATGCAAATAGAGTTTCATCTCGCCCCAGCGCACATTGTGCGGATTTTTGCGGCTAATGTAGCGCAGCTTCGGCTCACGCTTATCGAAGTCACAGTCCTTGAGCAAGTACTCAGCCTTCGCTTCGGTGCGTGTGATCAGCGCATGCCGTTCCTCGGTATCCCGGCACTTGTCGCACACGGAATGCCCGAAATTGTTCAACAAATACGAATCGGCGTACTGATCGCCGCACTCGAGACACTCCTCGTACACCACCGGTATGGCGATGACATCGTCGATAATTGGTGCCTCGGCAGCCTGCTTCTGGGCCGCCGCCGCCTGCTCGGCTGTAGGCAACACCGGCTGCTCTATTAGGAAGCCGCCGCCGCTGTCAATGTATTTGGTGCCCTGCACCTTAATCACGGCATTGCCCTGACCATTGTCGGGACGCTCCTCGGTGGCGCCGTCAAAGCTGTAAAAGAAAAACAGCTTGTAAAAATTATTTGCACGAAATATTCATAAATTTTCATACAAACTTTGTACTTTTCTTGCAGGGATGTGCGACAAGTTTGGCCTCTCTTAATTTTTGCGCCTTCGCCTGATTGCGTTCAATGCGCGCCTTTTGTGCATTTGATAATTTCGAGCTGCTTGAAGTTGTTGTTTCCGCTGCCGCAGTTGTTTCTGTTTCCGTTGCTATTGCTTCAGACATTTTTTTAGCGCAATTTCATTTCGTTTTGTTTGGCAAATTCAATAATTCTTCTTCTGACACTTTGCCAGTCACAATGCTATCACATTCATTGTGCCATTCGAAATACAAATAATCGACAGTCAAACTATTTTTATGTAAAATAATTATTTTGTTGACGCATTCGAAATTAATCGTTTTACATCCTTATCGTACATCGTCTCTGCTTGATCTGGACCATGGCCTTCCGAGAGAGAGAGCAAGAGCGAAAGTTTCTGCCCTATCGATATATATGCATAGTTGCCAGCTGCACCGCCAATGTATCGCTCACGCCGTCATCACTAGAATAATGGTAACCAAACTTTGCAAATTACTTATAAAATGCGCTCTTGCTATACCAATAATAGTGCTAGTGGACCTATTTGGCCTATGGACCCACATCTACGAGTTGGACTTTGCGACGCACTATCACTATCCGCTGAAAAATGACAGTCGGCCCCAGCTGAACTACAGGTTTCTGCAAGTCCCCGGTTTTAGTGCCGAACAAGATGATTCCAATCCAACGCGTCTTACGATTCTCATTAAGAGCGCGATCAAGAATACTCAGCGCCGTCAGGCCATACGCAAAACATGGGGGTACGAGTCACGATTTTCGGACGTGCATATACGACGTGCCTTTATGCTGGGCGTGTCTGGCATCGATGACGACATCTTTGCAATCGATGCAGAAGCCAAACACCATGGCGACATCATACAGGCAGACTTCCTGGATACCTACTACAATAATACAATCAAAACTATGATGGGGCTGCGCTGGGCCTACGAACATTACAACAAAAGCGACTATTATATATTCCTCGATGACGATTATTATGTGTCAATTAAGAATGTGCTGCGCTTTATCGGCCGCGGACATCAGACACACCAGCAGCGTGATCTCTTCGCAGGCTTTGTCTATAACACATCGCCGCTGCGTCAAAAATTTAGCAAATGGTATGTCTCACTGGCCGAGTATCCGTTCGATATGTGGCCACCGTATGTGACGGCGGGAGGATATATTCTAGCCCGCCAAACACTGCACAAGCTGTACACCTTGGGCCGCAGCCTGCCGCTATTCCGGTTCGATGACATCTTTCTGGGCATTGTGGCACTCAAGGCGAATATACATCTTCAGCATTGCCAGGGATTTTATGTCAAGCGTCCCACGTACAAGGGACCCGATAGCTACAGCGAAGTAATCGCAGCTCATGGTTTCGATGATCCCGTCGAAATGGAACGCATTTGGAACGAATGCCGCTCGGCCAATTATGCGTAGCACACAACTAATCTCAACATGCAAATTGCAAATTTCTATGTAATGTTTTTTTTTAGTAACAATTGTAGTATGTAAACATGATTGAAACAATTGTAAATACATACAAAATTATAATCAAAATCGTAATTCGAATTTGAATGGGTCGTTGGCGCCAACATTTACAGCGAATGTCAGGAACGTATCGATAGTCGTCGATAACATAGTAGCTTGCTCGATAAAAATAATTTCCAATTGGACTATCGATAACGTCGTTTGATTGGTTCAAACGACTTGAACATGAATTTGTACGCCTTCTTCTTTTGGATTTGAACAATTGTCGCGCAGTATTAAGTTGTGTGTCGTTCTGTTTGCTTGTAAGCTTTCGCGATTAAAAACACTAATTTCAGTAGTCAAGTGTCAAATTTGCCAAGTGCTTATATACACCGATATACATAGTAGATATACATATATATACAACGTATATTGTATATTCACCCATCAGTAGCCAACTCACCCACCCGCATTAATTTTTTTGTAAAGTGCGCAATCCATTTGCGGTTAAACCCATCCCTCAAATTAATAAACGTAAAAAATAAAAAACTCCGCACAGATTTAAGGTGAGTTTTCAGTTCATTTTTCGCCCCATATCTTTCCCCATTTTTCTGATTTCAATTTTGCAGCTTTTGCACCGGCAATTTATTCGTTTTTGCTTCGTTTCTTTCAATGTTGCAGAAAGTAGCAAGAGAAGAAAAATACAAAAAAAAAAACCTAAAAGAAAACAGAAAAAAATTTAAAAGCGCTGCTGCGGCTGCAAAAGTCATCGCCAACTGGTTTTTGTTTGCGCCGCTGTTCTTTGCTGCTGCTGCTGCTGCTGCTGCTGCCGCCGCCGCGGCTCTGCCCCACAGCCGTTGTCGTTGTTGATGTATTCTTCTTGTAGCTGCTCTTCCCCCCGGGCTTCGTGGCACTCCACTCCCCGCCCGCCACTTGAAAAGCTCTTCTCGAATTTGTTATAAATTATTTATCGTTGGCCTCGCTGGTAACTCCGTTAGGTTTTCGCTTCTTTCTTTCTTTCTCTCCCTTTTATTTGGGCAGCTGCTGCTGCGCTGAGTCGACGGCCTTAAGCTTCTTTGTTATTTTGTTGTTGTTGTTGGCTGCTGTTGCTGTATGCGACGAGAGCTTTGCCGGCCGGCGTTTTTTCGCTTTATTTTTCGGCGTCTGCCTGTATCTGTGTGCGCGCGTTTACGTGCCTGTCGGTGTGTGTGTGTGTGTGTGTGAGAGAGTGTATACTGCTGCTTGGGCGGGGCGTTTGACGCTGCTTAATATCCTCCCCACAGTCTGTGGTGCTTGTGGCTTGCGCGTGCTCACACACACACACACATACAAGTATGCCCCCTTGTGTATTTGCAGCTGTGCATTTTGAGCTGCAATCGTTGTTTAATTTGCACTTGTATAAGTGCGTATTGGTGTGTCGCAGAATTTTCTTAAGCGAGGGCGTGGCACATGCAGCATACTCGGCGCGCGGTTATCGATAATACGCAATTGGCATTTAATTTATCGCCTTTTAAAATGAAGTAACCAGACGCGACATGTGTGCATACAGGCACACAGCCACAAAGACACACGCCAGCATATACACACACATGTATACACTTATTTATTTGTGCATGAGTGTGTGCGCGTCTGCGGATGACTAAACTGCGCTCTGCTCTGTGTTTAAAATTCAGTTTGTGTCGCCGCACACACACACACATGCAAGCATGCATGCATGCACACGCATGATATTTATGTACCAACTGGCAGACGTGCATGCCATGTGTGTGTGTGGGCACTACAGGAGCCCGCTGCTGCCAGCCGGCGAGGGTGTAAACGGACGTGTCTGTCATTCGCCTTCCTTCTTTTGTTCTCTGCCTCGTTTTCGACTTTCGCCTCGTCCGTCCATTCGTCTGCCTGCCGCCGGCACAGCCTAAATTAACGCCCCCGCCTTATGCACTGCCGACGGCGACGCCGCGATGCCAGCCAGGCCACGCTTCAGTGCTGACGATGCCCGGCGTCGCCGTTGACGTCGCCGTCGCCGTCTCCCCATCGCCGTTGGCGGCCTTTTGACGTCGCTTTCAAATGTCAAAATTGGCTAACGGCGAATTTGCGGCGCCGCCGAAATGACCCGCTCGCGCCCCGTTCCCCAACAACAACAGCTTAAATCAGCACACGCCTCCCCTCCCATTGTCTCAAAAAAAAAACAATATATGAAATTAACAAAACAAAAGACAGAGCCACAAAGCAAAAAGACATAAAATGAAAAGAGCAAAGCGGAGTTGGAGTGCCACTCTATGTATGTGTGTGCGTGTGAAGGAAAGCTCAAAGTGAAAGAAGAGAGCAGCAGCTGGCGACGGCGGCAGCGATGGCATGTAAAGTGTGGGCTGAGACAAAAGGCGAAAGAAAAGAAGAAAAAAATAACGAATTAAATGAATCATCGCGCTTGCCTCCGACCATATTTTCGTTATTTCGTTCGAAGTTGGAAGTTGATTCATGGCAAACAAGGCGAGAGAACATGCAAACTACTCCAAAGTCGCACCCCCCCCCACATCCCTCTCGCCCACTTCCATGACTTACTAAATAAAAAGCAGCACAATTCGCCGTATAAGTACATACATACACACACACACCACTGGCTTGCATGACTGTGCATGTGCGTGTGTGTGTGTGTGTGTGTGTTTGTGTTGGTATTCGCCTTTGTTTGATTCGAAAAGGAGTTTCTCGCTCGCGCTCAAATGACTAAAAAGCGATTGCAACGTGAGCGCGATTCAATAAAATCATCGCACTATCGAGCACGAGCTGCGCAGCGACTGCAGCGGCGCAACTGCAATGCGACGACGACGATCAACGACGACGACAGCGCGCAGCGCAGCGTTTAGGCGCGCCTTAATAGCCTTATATGGCCATTAAAATACATGCGAGCAGCGTATTTAACCGTAGATTTATTTCTTATTTGATTTGTGTTTCGTTTTGTTTCGTTTCTTATTTTGGCGCGGTTGCCGCCCTTGTAACGCTTTCGCAAAGCACACTGGCAACTCTGCTGTATGCACATGCAAGTGTGTGTGTGTCTGTTATCGATATTAATGAAGGCGCTTTCATTGTGCCAGAGGGTTGAATTCGCCAGCCTTGGCACTGGAAGTAGATAGGTTTAGGGAAGGGGAGGGGGGTGGAATAAAAGAGTCATCAGAGTTCTGTTATCGAACTACTTTGAATTTCTTGTGAAGCTAACCTGAACCAGGTACATGCATTGTACATATGTTTGTATTTGCACATATGTTCATGTGTGACGGCGATTAGGTGGAAGAGTAATGAAATACCAAAAAATAAGCACGAACGCAAACAATGGACAAGTACATAGTACGACGTACATAATATATGTACATACATATGTAGGTTGGTTTGCTTTGGTTAATTTGCAACTAAAAATAAACGTGATAAAATGCAGTTTATGGCCGGGTGTACGAATACATCGCGTCAGCTATGGCTGATAACGGTACTCTCTAGCAACATACAACCAAACACACGCACGCACACACACACTCATACTCAGCTCGCCTCCAGTCAGTTGTCCAATTGGAATTTAATCTGCTTCGGCGCAGCTGCTGCGCGGTAGGTTCGCTGAACTTATCCCACTCTCTCCCTCTCCCAGTAGCGCTCCCCTATGACTCCGCTCTCTCGGTGACTGTTGATATTTTCTGCTGGTAGCGAGTCCCACACACACACACGCACACACACACACACTGCTACTGGTGTATGGCGTGCGTGTTTCTGCGTCCTTGCGCTGACTCGAATGACTCACCCAATACACACACACACACTAACACGCGCGCACACTCATCCCATCTTAGATCGTATGACAAACTTTACGAGCGTTTTGCGTTTCTTAATCATTATCAATAAGCAGAGGTTCGACGTAATCGCCATGAGAAATCGCAACAAATAAAGCAACGGTAAACAAAGCAAATACATAAACATAGTTGCTCACAAACCAATACACTTACATAGACCACATCGATGATGCGGGTGCGTGAGTGTGTGTTCGTGCGTGAGTAAGCGCGTGCATACAAAGCTGAGCAAGCCGCGTTATCGATTCGCATTTCCGCTTTATCGAGAGCTCAACGGCCGTTATCGCGCCCGCTGACTCTTATTGCGACGCTATCGATATCCGGGTTTTGTTATTGCGATTGCGTTGTGATTGGCAAATTTAACGGAAAATATGTTGTTTCGAAATCGATGTGAAATTGATTTTTTTATTTCTCTCTCTCTCCTGTCCGCTTGCAGATGGCAGCCCCAGCAGCACCAGCACCAGCACTCAAGGATTTGCCCAAGGTGGCCGAGAACCTGAAGAGCCAATTGGAGGGTTTCAATACGGAGAAACTGAAGAATGCCACCACTGAGGAGAAAATCATTTTGCCCACCGCCAAGGGTACGTAAACTTAGAGCAAAACAAAAGTTGTTTTTACCAATAGTCCATTCGTAATACAGATGTGGCCACTGAGAAGAGTCAGCAGCAGATTTTGGCGGGCATCACCGCATTCGATCAGACCAATTTGAAGCACACTGAGACCAATGAGAAGAACCCGTTGCCCGATAAGGAAGGTGCGTAGTAGAAAACCAGTAGCCAGTGGCAGCTATCCATTTATGGCAACAACAATTTAATCGACCACAACCCCTACCTCTTCTCACCTTTCTGCAGCTATCGAGCAGGAGAAGGAGAAGAATCAATTCATAGCCGGCATTGAGAACTTCGATGCTAAAAAATTGAAGCACACCGAGACCAACGAGAAGAACGTGCTGCCAACTAAGGAGGTCATCGAGGCTGAGAAGAAGGCCTAAGTGAACAAACTAGAAGCAGATGCAAAAGTAGATGTAGATAAGGAGAGGAGAAGGGGGAGGAGCAGCTGGAGAAGATGATGTAGAAGAAAATGCGCATTTGAAGCAATTTGCCAACTAACTGGAGACAACATGTCGCTTCCCACTCTTTCTCTCCCTCTTCCTCTCCCTCTCTCTCTCTCTCTCTGTGTCTGCCTCTTGCACTTTCTCAGTCTCGCCATCTCTATTTTACACACACACACACACACACTCCGAACACACACACATTCACGCAGTCTTCTATTTTATGATATATGATACGATATATATATATTTTTTTTATAAATCTTTTTTTATTTTGTTTATTTTTGTTTGTTTTCTTTTATGCTGCAACACATGCAACAGGCAACAACAACAATAATTGTGCAATGCAATAGGAGAAGCTGACAAAAAGAACAACAACAATTATTCTCTGTGCCAATTGTTGTTGTTGCCTGTTAAATTGTTGTTGCTTTCAAGTCTTTGCAATATAAAGCTCATTCCTACTATAATAAAAAGATAAATAATAAAACACAACATTAAAGAATTCACTTTAATCTGAAACCAGACAAAGCAATACACACACACACACACACACCAAAACACACACACACACACACACACCAAAACACACACACACACACACTTAAGCCTATTTACTTTTTAAACATTTCTCTGTACTTTTTAAAAGACAAACGAAATTTAAATTAACTATGTATGCATGCAAAATTCGAGATAAACGAGAAGTAAAAAAGTAATGTAACATCTACAACATGAACAACACCACAAAGCAAACTTAAGAAAAGTAAAAGCAACAACAACAAAATAAGAAAACGAAAACGCAAAAAAAGAGTATGTGTAATTTTTTAATGAACTTTTTTTTATATACTTTATATATGATATATTTATACTGGGAAAAACTAAATAATAAAACATAAATGTAACATTTTATAACAAAATCGAATGGGGGTACTCGTTTTTGGGATCCAAAAAAGGGGGGGAGAGACCAGATGGGGATGTGCAGGAGAGGAATGTAGATATTGATAAATAGGTAGAATAAGATACATGCAGTTAGGTTGAGATTAAGATCAAGATAGAGCTAGATGTTTACACAGATATGGGTTAAGATATAAATAAAGGCGTGAAATATAAATAAATAGATTAAGCTATATGTACAGGGGTATAAAGTAAGGATACAGATCTAGATATATGCATATATGGATAGCTGGAGATTTGGATGGATGATAGATAGGATATGTATAGATACAAAGAGATATATGCAGCTAGGTTGAGATAAATATGTAGAGCTAGAGGTAGATGCTTAGGTTAAGATTTAGATAGAGGCATGAGATATGAATAAATATTATATTAAATATTTGTATTATTAATTATATTAAGATACAGATAGAATAATATATAGTTGCATATTCAGATTAAAATACACATAGATATGTTTATAGAGATGCATTCTGGACTTGCTCCGGTCACTCTAACATTTTCAAAAGTTGCCATCGAAGTAGGCTCTGCCAACTGCTTCAGCTCGCGCCATGACAGGCAACTGTCAGCGGGATTGAGTCCGTCAGTTGACAACGTCGCTTGGCATTGTAAGAAAAAAAAAGAGGACTAGCACGAGAAAAAGTTGATAGATTTCGCAGAACCTTTCGCCGCATCTTGTTAGGATTAAATCAGAATAATGAGGCCACTGGAGTTCGAGAAGTGCCCTTCGCGTAGCGACTATTTGCGGAAGAAGTACAAGGATTACTTGAACGGCGGCGCCATAGCGGTGGCTGCCGAAGCCGCGGCCTACGGCATGACGAGCGGCGGATTCAAGGCGGCCATAATCACGGGTCGCGGTGCATTCTGCGAGGCATTCGGCGACTTGGCCGGGCGCGCCGACGATGTCGATTCTGATGGTGATTTGATGCCGCCGCCGCCGCCGCCACCGGTGCGGGCGTCGACGAGAAGGCGCTCGTGTTTATATCATTCCATTAAGCTGCAGCGCGGTCCCGAGCTGCTGCGCAAACTGGACGCAGCGCTGGGCAAGCAAAGCCGGGCCCCGGGCTACTACGAGCAGTACACCAAGCGGGCGGCAAGGGAACGATGTCGCTGCGAGGGCATTGTGCAGGGCGTGGATCCGTTTCGCAAGTCACCGCCGCGGCCACAGTTACAGGATACGGATGCCGAATCGGAATTCAAGCTGGAGCTGGAACGACAATCGGCGCCATTCAAACCAATATCGCCGCCGCCGCTGTCACCGCCAGCCATCCGCATGCTTATGGCGGCAGCAGATGCTGTGCCGCCCGACGCCGGAAACTCGGCGATGGCGCCGATTCTGCCCAAACTGGTCAAGGCGCCGCGTGCGCCCAGAAAACCGCGCGAGCCAAAACCACCCAAGCAGCCCAATCCACCCAAGGCGCCCAAGGTGCCGAAGGCGCCCCGGGCGCCACGTGCGCCACGTGCGCCCAGAAAACCGCGCGAGCCCAAACCACCCAAGCCACCCAAGCCGCCCAAGGTGCCGAAGGCGCCACCGGTGCCGAAGGTGCCCAAGGTGCCCAAGGTGCCGAAGGTGCCCAAGGTGCCGAAGGCGCCACCGGTGCCTAAGGTGCCCAAGGTGCCAAAGGCGCCACCAGTGCCGAAGGTGCCCAAGGTGCCGAAGGCCCCCAGGGTGCCCAAGGTGCCGAAGGCCCCCAGAGTGCCAAGGGTGCCGAAGGCGCCCAGGGTTCCGAGGGCGCCCAGGGCTCCCAGGGTGCCGAGGGTGCCGAAGGTGCCCAAGGCGCCCAGGCAGCCGCGCGGCAAGAAGGCACAGCTGGCGGCGGCTGCGGCGGCAGCGGCGCTGGCTGCGGCGGCGTCTGCTGCTGAGGTGGCGACGGCGACGGCGACTGCGACGGCGACTGCGACGGCGGCGGTGGAAGAAGTTCCGAATTCGAATCCAACTCCGAATGGCCCGCAAGTGATGCCGCTGGCAGAGCCAAAGCAGTCGGAGCACAGTTCTGCCACCACGATTGCTTATCAGATGCCACCGCCAACTCCGAATCCGATAACTGTCACTCCGAATTCAGCGCAGGCAGCAACGCCCAAGCAACTGGAGCCGCAAGTTGCAAAAACGCAGCCGCCGCCAACAACTCCGAATCCTACTGTGCCAGTCACTCCGAAAACCAATACGAAAGCTGCCGCGCTGAAGCGTAGCCAAATGGCAGAGCAATTGCTTTTGACTCCGAATTCAACTCCGAATCCAATTCCGAACACTTTAACGCCATATTACGCTCAAAGGGTGCCGCCCGCACCGCAGACACCGCAACGCGGAACAGCAGCAGCCGGGGGCGATGGGCTGCTGCAGCGCACTCCGAATGCTGCCAGCGCGCAACGTAATCCGCAGCAACCGCAGACGCCACAGTCGGCCACAGTGCGTGCAGGCGGCGAGCAGAGCTGGACAAATATGACTCCGAATGCTGCACAATTAGCGGCTGTGGCCTTAACTCCGAATCTCACAGCAGCGCAGGGACGCAAAGCTTCGAGTCGCCAACAGCAGCAGCAGCAGGAACCGCAGCAGCAGCCACAGACTCCGAAAATGACGCAGCGCGCGGCAGGCGATTGGTTGCGAACTCCGAATCCAACGCCGGCTTCGGCCGCGCGTGCTGCGATACGTCAGCAGCAGCAGCTGCCACAGACTCCGAATAAGGTGCCGAATACTGCGCAGAATTGGCTGCAGACTCCGACTAAGCAGACTCCTACAGAAATGCCGCGAACTCCGAATGTTTGTCAAACGCGCCAGGCTCCGAAACATCAACAGTTACCGCAGGCTGCAACTCCGAATAGGATAGAGCAAATCGCAGGCAATTGGCAGCAGAATCTGATGCAGACACCGACTCCGAAAACTACCCAGAGTCGCCAGGAGATGCTGAACACTCCGAACGTTTCGCAAGCACGACACATTCCGAAACGACTGCAACTACCACAAACTCCGAATGCGGCAGATCAAGTGGAAATGACTGCATCGACTCCGAATACGCCGCGGCCAACCAATTACGATTGCCTGCCGAATCCGAATCCAATTGATGCCACGACAACGCGTTCCGCAATTCCTAAACCGCAGCAGCTGCCATCGACTCCGAAAATGCAGCTGCGTGCTGCCGGCGGCTGGCTGCAGAATTTGCCACTGATTCAGGCACCTACACACACAAAGATTCCGAACACGACTCCGAACACGACTCCGAACGCCCGCACTTCCATTCGCCAGCAGCAGCAGCAGCGAACTCCGAATGCGGCGCAACCAGGTGCCGGCGATTGGATGCAGAAGTTGCTGCAAAAGACTTCGAATGCGCGGCAAGTACAGCCACAGCAGCAGACTCCGACAACGGCTCCGACAACGACTCCGAATCGCCAACCAACGCGACAAGCTGTGCCCGCACAGGGGCGTGGCGATTGGTTGCAGAAATTGTTGCAGCGGCAGACTCCGAATCCAGCGCAGGCACAGCCATATACGAGTACCATGACTCCGAATTCCGGCCAGACGCAGTCGGAACCGAAACGCCAGACACGCAGTGCTTTGCAAGTGTTGCCCACTCCGAATATTATGCAAATCGAGCGTACTCCGAATCGCCAGACATCCGCAAAACCTGCAGCAGTCACTCCGAATTTCGACATGCCACCGCAGCGCGCGCAGGTCACGCATGCCGGCAAAGAAGCTGCTCCGAATGCGACTCCGAGCACGACTCCGAATACGAAGGGAGTGCTAAAAGAATCCAACAAACCGCTCACTACGAATACGTCTGATTCGGCCATGGTGCCGCACAAGGCGCAGGCATTGCGCGCCGAAGCCGCTCTGCAAACGCCCCGCGATGCCGCCGTGGCCGTGCTCCGCAAACCGGCCAACTGGCTGCTGGCCATGAAGCCGCCGGCCGTGCCGCAGCTGCCGGGTACTCCGAATACGCCACGCATGCGCCCAGCCTCGTTGCGCACGCAACAACAGCCACAATCGCGGCCAGCTACGCCGACATCGCGGCCAGCTACGCCGACATCGCGTGCTGCGACTCCGAATCTGCCGCTGCTAATGCCACGCACTCCGAATGTCGCACAGGTGCTGCACATGCCGCGCACGCCCGTTTCGCGTATGCCGCCACAGCAACAACTCGTGCCGCGCACGCCCACGTCGCAGGTGGTGCTCGTGCCGCGCACGCCCACCGCCTATGCGGCCGCGTCGCAGGTGATTCTGGTGCCGCGCACGCCCACGTCAACGCAGCAGATACAGCAGCTGCTGATTCGCACGCCCACCTCCTCCAGCTCGAGCACCCTCCGCTCCACCGCCTGCTACACGCCCACGCTGCGCATATCACAGCAGCTACGCAATCTCCCCCAGACGCCCACGACACCGCAAACCGTGCGTCCACAATTGTCCGCACCCAGCACGCCGCAGACGCCGCGTTATCCGTCCCAGGCCAACGCAGCGGCCGCCGCCGGCACGGCCAGGCCTAAGAACGGACAGCGACCGCCACGACCCGCCCTGGGAGCCGTGGATGTGGCCCAGCAGGTGTGCCAGCGCAAGTATACGCGTGCGAAGCCCGTCGGCGTGAAGAAGAAGGTCGCCGAGGACGGGCAACCGCCACCGAATCTCATCTCGCTGCCCAGTCCCACGCCCAAGCCGCGACCAACGACACGCGTGGCATCCAAGCAGGAGACGCGCAAGCCCGGCGACAAGTCCATGGACTCGCTGGAGTGGATCTTTGGCGACGACAAGCCCGAGTAGAATCCAGGTGGAATATTGGTGGGGTCGGATTGTCGTGGGAGGAATCGATCGCGAAACTATAGCATATAGAGGCAGGCATTTTTCTATATAATATTGGATTTATATAATATGTTCAATATGCTATAATATTTCTATATCTACTACACTTATCGAGTGCATCGTCAAGATGCTGATCGTCTCAAGTAAACCTCAAGATTGAAGCAGAAACTGCAGCATATGGACGCTATCTCTACGATTTACATCTGTTATAGGTTCTCTATATACCGAGTGCTACCCGATCTAACAAATATGCCTTGTAAAGACAGCACATATGCCTCATGTATTATAATAACACTTTGATATCATTTGTGACGAATCCCTTCAATTATACCTATATGAAACTATAACTTGAGTTTATAATACAATTTCATACTGGCTTTCATATGTCAATTGCGTACTACAGTATCATATCACAGTTATATAGTATAAAGACCAAGATATAAATAATGTGCAGACAAATTAGGAGCGAACTAGCAGCAGAACTGCTGCAGTTCTATGGAATATGCATGACATATACATGTAGATAATATAATATCGTACGAAACCTACGTGATATTCTAAACAAGGAATAGGTTTAATTTGTAGAAATATATATATATTTATATATATATATATATCCATATATGTAGCGTGTAAATAGTTAGATGAATAAATCTACTATGTGGTCAAAGTAAATGCCTTATGCTAGAATCCATTTTGGGGGCGTCACTAGCTCTCCATGGCCGTGTCGCCGTCCTCTGTCTCGGCTTCGGCCTTGGCAGCTTCCTCGGCTGCCAGTGCGGCAGCTGCCTCCTTGGCCTTCTCGTATTTGTTAACCTCAAACTTGCTAAGATCGGCGCCAAGCAGACGCAGTATGTGCACAGTCTCATCGCGATCCACATAGGCGCGCAGACTGGATGTGCCGCGCCAGCCGACCACGAAGAGTGTAAAGGCTTCGTTCACATACTTGAGAATGCAGCTGCCCACGCCTGTCAAAGATTAGAGATTAGCTGGAATTGCGACAAGCGAGAGAGGGAGAGAGGGAGAGAGAGAGAGAGAAAGCTCACCCAGCTCATTGCAGCGCTGCTGCGCTTCCGGACTCAGTTCCTTCGTTGACGGCGGCTTTGTCGGATCGGTGCAATTGAGCAGCAGCACCAGATCATCGCGTTCCAATTGAATGCGTCGATTGTCACCGATGAAGGCATTCGATGTCTGCAGTCCCTCCTGGGCAAGACGATACGGATGCGATGTATGACGATTTTCGCAGCGCACAAATGTCTTGATGCCCGTATTGATGATCTTGATGTTTTGCTCGTTGTGCAGCACCAGATCCCGAATGGAATCCGAGCAGAAATATATGTTCTTCTTGCGCTCCGTCCGGCAGCGTGTGAGCAGGCAGCGTTTGTTGAGCGACTTGTCCAGCTGATAGAACTGTTTGATGGACTCGTAGTCGGCATCGTTGTCACCGAAGAACACGTATGGATCCTCCTTGTAGCCATGCAGGCGACGACGGCTGCGCTGCGGCCCCCACGGTGCCGATTTCTCTTTTTCCTTCTCATTGTCTTGTCCCTCCTCGGCCTCCGCCTTATCGCCTTCCTCCTGCGCTTTCTCAGCCGATTTATCTAGCAAATCCCGCAGATCATTCTTCTCGAAGCCCAACGGACGTCGCTTTTCGATGACCGCCACAAAGAAGCCGCCACTATCCTGCAGATGCGGCAACACGCGCATGCACTTGTCCAAACCGATCTTGGCCATCTCCTCGGCGGGCAGCGGGAACATGCCTGGACGTATTATGGTATGCAAATCCTCGGGCACCTCCTCGAATTTGCTGAACACGGCGTTCACATTTTTGGTGGCCAATTTCCAATCGGTCATGCCGGGATTATACTTCAGTCCCGGCACCAGATGTGATGCATCGACCAGCTCCAACGCGCCATCGGCATCCTTGATGATGCGTTGCAGCACCGCCTCATTTTCGATGGGATTCATCGAGCAGGTGGAGTAAACCAGGCGTCCGCCGACGGCCAACATTTCGGCACCGCGACGCACGATACGATACTGTACACCATGTAGATTATAGACCTGTCCGAGGTTCCATTTCATCCAGATGTCGGGATTCTTGCGCAATGTACCATCACCGGAGCACGGCACATCACACAGAATCTTATCGAACTTCACTATGGATTTGCTGCCATCCGCATCGGTCTGCAGCAGACTGGGAAAGAAACTGCTGTCGTGATTGGTCACCAGCAGGCAGGGTGAATTCAAGCGTTTGGCCTGATGAACCAGCATGTAGCAACGATTGTTGTCCACATCGTTGGCCAGCACAAAGCCGGGCGGAATCTTGTGCTGTTCCGGTGCCGCATGCAATGCCTCGATCAGTTGTGCCGTCTTCGAGCCCGGTGCAGCGCACATGTCGAGCACCTTGTCGGTTGGCTGCACATCCAGCACCAGTGGTGGTATCATTGAGACCGCCTCCTGGCGACTAATACTGCCGGCCGTCGTTTCGACAATGAGAAAATTGTGCAGACGAAAAAGCGGCTCCGAGCGACGTATATCGTTCCGTGTCAGATGCAACTGATAGGCCATGCCATCCGGATACCACGGTAGACACAATGGTCGCTTGACCTCGTCGGCAGGCAGTTCGTTAAGTTCGGCAACACCGCGTACATATTCCTCGAACAGCTGCGTCTTGATTATTTTCAGCAGCGCCTTGGCCTCATCCTTGAAGCCGGTCACACGGAACGTTGTGGGTAAATTGTCACGTATTGTGGCCAGAAATTGTCTCCATTCCTCCTCTGTCGCGCATAACTTTTGCAAGCGATAGTATTTGACAAATAATTGGTTATCACGCTCGATTTCCTTGTACGGTTCCGAGCGGCGATCTGGCGGAGCACCCTGTAAAACATTGAGCAAGCGCATGCTGGATTTCGATTTGCTTTTATTAAATGTCAACTTACATTTTCACGTTTTTGTCGCTTTCGGGCCGCAAATGGATTCTGTTTCTTGCCACGCCCCATTTTTTAATACACAAATACCGAATATATTGACCAAATAACAGAACGCTCGCAATGCCGTGCCCTGCCGTACCGTGCGCCTGCTGTTTATTCAATCAGTCGGCAACACGTGTTTGCCCGAAAGTCTGGTAGCGCTGTGTGAAAATCGCTGCCATTAACGATAACTGAATTATCGTTTCGCCTTGCCATTCACAAGCAAACGCATAGCATCGATAGTTGCGGCAGAACGACGCGCACCATTATTCAGCATTATTCAAACCGAGCGTACGGCTCCATTTTATTTTCTTGATACCGTTTGTTTTTTTATTTTATTAAATTTCAATATGGAAGCCAAAACCAATGAAGAACGCCCGGACATACAATATCTATTGCATTTGGAAGCACTCAAACGTTACTACGAGGAAACCAAAGATTTGCAGCGCCAAGTCGAAGAACAGACGCGCATCTATCTCGAGGCCAAGCAAGAATATAATGATGAACTGCGTCGCATGGTCGAGTTGCGCAAGCAAATGTTACTGAACGATGCAGTCGATGCACCAACACCCACCGAATTGATTGTGGACAGCAGCAAAGTGAAGGCAGCCATGGAAAGTTTGAAGAAACTAACCGAGAAAATGCAGAGCGACAAGCAACCGGCCGACATGGATCCACGCATGCTTGCCGAATTCAAAAAGGAGTTGGCTCTGCGTCACAAGGCACGCACTCAGCTGGCCCGGCAACAAGGCAATTTTGCCGAAAATCTCGATACCTTCAACACGGTCACTACCTCGCTGGACACCATGGAGGGCATTTTCGAGGCGACCACCCAGTTGACCATAGAGCTCTTCAGCGATGGCGTACGACCGCCCATACTGGATAATCCATGATTGCCCCCCAGCCATTCCATTTTTTGACAGCCAACTAGCCAGTATTTAGTATTAAGTTTCAAACTGATCAATCTCTTAACCAAGTGATAAACTGCACTAAGAATGTATTCCTGTAGCGTTCCACGCATCTGTAACTGTTAGAAATATGATGAATTATATGTGTTTAATGTTTGCTCAGTTATATGAGTCCGAGATTGCCTCGAATAAAACCAACCCAAAGGGATTAGCAGTAACTATTTAAATCGTTTTATTATGCATATTTACATAAATGAATCTTAGCAACTCGGGAGAAGGTGTAATCCATACACGTCGCGACGCCGATGGGAATGCACCTGCTTCCCGCAATGAAGACGATGCTCGGCGCAACGTTTATTGTACTTGCGGTGGGGGTTAGTTGGCTGATGCTTGATGATGAGGATGATGATCTACTACTAATACTTTGGCGAGGGGCGGACATGAAGCTGGGTCAGTAGCGCATTCTACGAAAGAGAAAGAGATGAGACGAATTAGACAAGGCAAGCGCAGTGCGAGCGAGATGGTAGCAGTTGCAGCTTCGTTTATTACCACTTGGAACGCTTGGACCAATCTTTGGGCGTCCAGTGCAGGCACTTGGAATCGATGCGTATCTTGCGCTTCTGCATTGCCCGATGATGTTGCTCAATGGTGTCGCGATTAATGCAAACAATATACTGTCCCTTATAGTAGTTAATCAGATTCAGATTCTGCAGTGTTGAGATGACGTCCTCCTTCTTAATCGACGTCCATTCGCAGATGTCGCTGTGGAGGAAATAGATTAGAGAGAAAGCTAAGCTAATCCATGCCTGCCTTACTTAATGGTTATGGTCGGCTTCTCGCCATCTGTGCTGGGATTCTGACTGATGAGTATCTCCAGTATGGTTTGTGCCCAGTACGAACGATACGAGAGTAAACCCAAATCGGAAAGCGGCTTCTCTGGCGACCCAGTCTTGCCTTCGAACTTGGACAACTCGTAGCTGAACTCGATGAGCAGCTTGCCGTAGCCCTTGCGCTGATAGGGCGGCATGGTCAATATGCAGGCAACATTGTAGTCCTCCGTGCTCTCCTTCTCCTTGGAGAAATAGCCGACTATATGAAAGCCACGCGAATCGAACTCGGTCATGATGTAGAACAGAAATGGATCTGTGTCGTAGTAGAGCGTTTTGTGATCCAGAAACAGCTTGGCCAACAGGCATAGATTCTGTGCGTACACCTTGTTCTTGCGTCCATCGATCTCAAAGAATGATATGGTATTTTTGCGATAAATCTCATTGCCAGGCGGATGACGTAGATTACACTTGGACAAATGCCGCTCCAGGCACTTGCGACTCTTGCAATACTTCAGACAGAATTCACAGATATAGATGCAGCTCTCCTGGCACAGCTCTTGCGGATATGGCGAGAAATACCATGGCTTAATGCGATGCCTGCCCAGCTCAATCATTTCCACATTCTTCATGCGTGTAACCACATCGTCCTGATGCGTGACCATGCTGCCCGATTGTCTGGGCGTCGCTATTTTGCCATCCTGTGAACCATCCTCGTTGGCAGTCACGGTTGTTGGCGTTGCCGGCAGCAGACTCATATCTCCGGTCACATGATGCACAGGTGGTTGCGGAGCAGATGGCAGCTGCTGCTGTTGCTGCTGCTGGCCAGACTGCAGCAGATGCTGCTGCTGTTGTGACGGCAACTGTGATGATTGTTGCTGGGAATTTGTTTGTTGTTGTTGCTGCTGCAGCGGCTGGGACTGCGATTGGGATTGTTGCAGCTGCTGCTGCTGCTGCTGATGCGATTGCAAATGAACTGCCGAACTGCCTCCGGGCACCTTGCGATTGCGACGATTGATGCGACGCTGCAGTGCCTGCAGCACATTGTTGCCATTTACCAGTTCGGTATTGTTGCTGTTGTTGCTGCCGCTGAGAGAGCCTGCAGCGCTGCCAACCGATCCGCTCGTGCTGTTGTTGCCACCTGCCACGCCATGATGTGGCTGCAATTGCGATTGCGGCGATGTGGGACGCGACACGCTGCCGGCTAGCGAATGATGACGCTTGGGCGTTGTCACGCCGGTGCTGGTGCCTGTTTGTGGACCATCGCGACGTGGAAACTGCACCTTGCGTGTATCCAGATCATCCTCGTTGACCCATTCGTCCAGACGCTTGTTAACTGCGAGCAGATAAATACGGAAATTAGTTGGCAATCGCAACGGGCGAGGGCCCACTTACAATCCACATAGTGCACGTAGAACTGACGCCGTCCGTCCAGCTCCTTGATGCTCACGATCTCTGCCAGCGGCCAGTCTTCGGTTTTGTGCATGCGCACGGACAGGCGACAGCCCTCGGTCAAGGCGGCCTGGCGAAAGTGAAGCGTAAAGATTATAGCGAAAACCATAGGGAAAACAAACAATCGCCCTACTCACCGTGGATTCACATATCGATGCAACGTCGTCATCAAATTCATATTTTGTTTTCATTTTGCGCAATTTCTGGTTTTTGTTTTCGGTGCCGCCGCAAAGATTTAAGCGTTGAAACACTTTATAACTGCGCTGCCATATCGATACTCGGTAAACTTATCGTACTCGCTGTTAGCTAAAGTGAGTTTCTGTTAAAGTGCCTATCGATAGTTTGTTGTGGAACATTATTATAAAGCTTTGAATGAATTGTATATGCAATTCCCTATTAAATTCTTACAAATATATTTACAGCATAAAATCTACATTGAACAAACTATAGAATAGATCAATGCAGTTCATAAGCTCTGTTAACGCAAAAAGGAGCCAACTACAGTGCGTTAACATGACAAGTTGCACGACGACTATTCGATTGGCAAGCAAGTGCTGCGAAAGGTGTGCGAAAGTGTTGTAAAGCAAAACAACTACGCTCTAAAGTATTTGTTCTTTTCAGATTTTTTACGTTTTATGTGCAATTAAAACCCAATTACAATATTTGTGCATTTAGATTATTGACAAATAATGCATTAGTTAAGCCCAAAATTTGTTTGTGTGCTTACATTGGGCAAGCCAATGCAAAATGTGTGTTTTTCTCGCTATGTGTAAGAGAAGGTCAGAAAAAAGTACATACATATGTGTAGTGGAAGGTGCATAAGCAAGTGTGTGTGTGCGTGTGAGTGTGCGCGCGAGTGTGTGTATGTGCATTGCGAATGTATAAAAAACAAATCGCGAGACGGTTAACAACAAATTAAAAAGTGCAAAGTAAGCACTGTCAGTACATATACATATTAATATGTATATATATATGTGTGAATCTATATACATTGGCCAGTAAATGTGTACGTGTGTTCTCCTGCGTCTCGATACTTGTGTGTGTGTCGCGCATTGTATATCTGTTCATGCGAATAGAACGTATTTGTAAATTGCTACAACAACAAAAATTGTGTGGCAAAATGACGTGTTTGCGCTAGTGTTGCCACTGACAACAGGCAGCCAGCCAGCCAGGGCTGCCAACGCGTGTGATGCCAAACCGACCAACTGTCCAATAAGCCAGTTAGCCAGCCCCAAATCAGGCAGGCAGCCCGAGCGGCGCCATTCGCCAATTGTTACACTTTCAGCAAATACGATTTTGCCATTTATGATGAATGAATTTATGCATTCGAAATAATTCAATAATTCTGCAAAGCAATTAATAAACCATTGACATAGCATTACAGCGTCGGTGGGCCAAAAATAACATTCGCGCACCACACAAACTAGAGGTGGAAAGAATGTAATTTTTATACTTTTGCTTCGCAATTAGGGATGAGCGTGTGTAAATATCGCACATCCCTATTGGCAACACTGCGCGGCTTGGCAAGGCAAATGATTTTTTTGACAAGTCGCATTTCTTTTCGTTTTTTGCAATTTATTTGATTTACTTATTCGTTTCGTTCTGTTGCTATCTCAATTGTAAATTATAGACTCAGACTTGACGATGCGAATGCGAATACGAGTGTGATCAACCAAATGGTAGTGACAAGGCCGCTCCGCTGTAAAGCAATTTAACTGCCTCTGCCTTCAATTTACGAATTGCGAACTGCATTAAGGCGAAAAATCAACAGCTCAGCAGCAACAACAACCACAACAGCACACACTAAACGGGAAAAATAACTGACAACCACAAAAGCAAAAACAACACAACAGTAGCAGTAGCAGCAGCAAGCTATAAAAGTGCGTGAGAGCAACAAATATATATATGTAGGCACAGCATTAAGTTGTGCTCAAATAAAATAAGCAGCAGCAAGAACAACAACAACAACAGCAGCAACAAGAACAACTGCAATTGATTGTTCATTTACATTCACAAATAAACAGTAGCCAGCCGAGAGAGCGAGAGCAGAGCGTGTGTTGTGTGCCTGCATTCGTGCGTATGTGCTACTAGTGCAGAAAAGGAGAGAGGGAGAGTGAGTGGGCGATAGAGAGAGAGAGAGCACAAATTTACGCCAGACACAACACAAACTGCAATTGGGCAACGTTGCCCAGGACAAGAGCAACAACACAATTAAAACTACTACTACAACAACAACAAGAACAACAACAGGAGCAGCAGGCATAGCTCGCAGCTTTACAGGGGACACGACGACGAGGCTTTGAGTGTTTGAGAGCAGCAATCATAACCCAAGAGAGAGCCAAGAGCGGGCTTTAAAATTAACGGTGCCCTGTTGGGTGCCTACGACGTCGGCGTCGACGGCGACGTCAACCCGCGCTTCGGCCTTGACAGCTGTTTTTCTAGGACATCCGGATCTGCAGAGCATCCACACGAACACACACACACACACATACAGACAGAGAGGCAAACACTCTCGGCACCCAATACCCCCACGCACACACAAACACACGTACATAGGAGGCGCACGGGCAACCTTCACATTCGCATTGGAGCCTTAGTTGGTCAGTAACTGTTAACGAGTGTGCATGTGCGTGCAGGCGTCGCAGCGCAGCAGCAGCAGTAAAGAAAACGCATAACAGAAACTGAAACTGCGTCTCAATTTTTTTTTTTTTTTGTCATTCACACATCCATCTATCTCCTTCGTCGGCAGGTTGCGTTTCCCGGACTCTGGGCGTGTGTGTGTGAGCGTGCGTTCGTGCGTCCGTCGGTTTTGAATGGCATTTCGTTGTCTGTTCGTCTTCTATGCCACAAAAGATGAACAATGAACAAATTGGTATTTCATCTATATCATCATCAACATCCACATCCACATCCGCATCCGGATCCGCGACGACGGCATCCTCCAGCAGCACGTCTTCAGTTGGCAACAAGGACAAGGATATTATTAGCCCGAACAGTATCTGCTGCCGCAACAACAGTGCAGCAACTGCGCATCAACAGCAGCAGCAGCAGCAGCTCATCAAGGCCATATCAACAGGCGCCACCGGCCACTGCGGCGAAGCTGCCACTGATAACGAAATCGTTGACATTGCCACATTAGTGACAAAGATTCAAGCGATTATACCCGATACGCCCATTGTATCAATTGCCGCTGGTACATTGAGCGAGAGCACAACAACAACCACATCGACGAAGACAACACCGACGCCCTACTTCAAGGCGCAGCCAGCCACCTTAATGTCGCACAATGTAAAGCTCGAGCAGCAGCCGCCAGCGTCCAATAATGACAGTGTAGCCAGCGCCAGCAGCGAAACGACCAACAACAGCAGCAGCAACAACAGTGACAACACGAGCAACAACAAAGGCGGAGGCGGCAGCAGCAACAGCAACAGCAACGATGTGACCGCTGCAGATCCTAGCCAGAATCATGTTGCGGCTTGTGATAAGAAATCTGTTGGCGTTGACGATGATGTCGCCGGCGCAGCAGCTGCGGCTTCCGGCGATGTCGACGCAGCTGCCAGCAGCAGCTTGTCAAGCGCCCATCATAATTTAAAGCTTACGCCGCTGCTAAGCAAGTCGGGTCAGCCGGCACCGGAGGTGATTGCAGCGGCAACCGCGTTGCATCAGCGACGCGGCGCGACCACTAAAGGTAAAACCCAGGACGATCAGAATGTTGGCAAGCGTCTCAAGAAGAAAAAGGTGAGCATAAAAATAAATAAATACGGTATTAATTAAAAACGTACATATCAACCTAAACCACTCTCCCCCCCACACCCACACCCACCTATTCATCTCTCTTAATCACCACGCTGCCCCTGAGCCACCAAGTATCATCATCATTTCCTCTTATTCGACACGAACAAACATGCAAGAACTTATTGTAGTAACCTGTGGCAACGCCAGGACCTAAGCCAATACAGGCAAGCCCAGTTGGAAGGAACTGCTCGTTCCAATTGGAAGCTGATTGAATTGCGAATTGGCGGTTGCTTGTAACGAGCGTCGACTGCAATAAATCCACACAAAATCTCAAGTTTCCTGTCTGTTTTTCTCTTTCCACGCGCGCTGCAAATTCCCTTTTGCCTTGTTGTTAACCCGAGTACTTTTTACTTGCCTTACAGCTTTTGATTTCTTTTGCTTTATTGAATGTAGCTTATCTTAAACTTTCTAAATAAGTGGAAAAGAAGAGCCGTTATCGTTATATGGTTGTGTTGTTGCTTGTGGTTTTTGCTGTTGGTTCCCAGCAGATATTAGCAACAATTATATTCACACACATGCACACACACACACACACACGCGTGTGCCTGCGTATTTCGTGACTGAGGTCAGACGTCATATCTCTGTTTTAAATTTTGAATTACATATCCAATAAAATCGCACAAACATTCTATAAATATCGACAATTTCTCTGCTCCCCTCACCCACACGAAGCTACGTCATGTGTGTGTGTGTGTGTTCGTGTACAATGAATATTTTGAGGCATATTAAATATCTTGATTGTCTTTAAACAAATCACAACAGTTGCATTTCGATTAGAAATTGAAGTGCGAGTTTTTTTGCAGTGCTTTATAACGCCGCGCAAACAAGTGTTGCATACTGTGTGAGCAGTTCCGTTATGTCTTCTCGCGGTGATTGGCAATTGGGCAAGAATATCAACAACAACAACAACAATACAACAATGGCTGCACACAAACTCGTCGTTTCACTCTCTCTATTTTATTCTCTTATTCGTTCACTGGAATCCGTTTTTTTTTTTTGGATATGTGCCGTTAACTGCGCGTTAGCGCGCGCCATTGCTCCTTCCAATGCGCATAGACAGCGGCAACGGCAGCAACAGTCAAACGTTGCTGTGCAAGGCAATAAAGATCGGCAGGCCGAACGTGACTTTTCGAATTGTATTCAGATTTTCCTTTACTTGTTATTGTGTGTGTTATTATTATTATTATTTTAATTTTTCTTTCTATTTCACATTGCGGAAAACCACAATTCATATTTATCGTACTTAGTATCGTGAAACGTTTTGTGCTGCGGCCAAAGCCGTCGCCGTCGCCGTCGCCGCATTCAAGTTAAACCACACGCACTAATTTATTTTTTTTTTATTTCCATTTATTTACTGCGTCGCATTTGTCTTAGTAAGTAAGCTTGTGCTTGTACATATGTAAATACATATACTGCCGTCTGCACTTACATTTGTACATATATAAATACATATAGAAGAATATACATATAAAAAGCGAAGCCAAGTGGGCTGCATGTGTTAGAATTGTTAGCTGAAGCACAGCGGCTGAGTCGCGCGTTGGTTTTCGAATATCACCTCATAGACAAACACAGACATTGACACACCACCCCGCTCTCTCTTACCTTAAACCTGCACTCACACGCACTCGTCGCACTTCCTTCGCCCGCAAGCACCGTAAGCTTCTTCCTTCTAATTCTGTTCTGGCTAAGGTGCCGCAGTGAGGTTAAACACGAGCTCGCAAAAATAAAAACAAAAAAAATAAAACCATTCAAATTTGGGTAATTGTCTAGAGAAAGGGCTCATAGTTAATCGCGACGTAAAAAATTCGCGATTTGACCAACAAAATGTAAAAAAATGTCCTGAATCCAAATCCGGTGGCGAAGAAGACGTAACTTAAGTGGTTTAAAAGTTATTAACAAAAATTATGTGAAAAAACTTCATTGAACAACACTTTTTACCGATACTACAAACACTTTCCACATGAATTTCACATGTGTGTTCGTATCTTCGTGTGTGTGTGTGTGTGTTAGCATTATTGTCTTGGCCTGTACTCTTCTCCAAGTGTGGCCTATGTTTAGGGTATGTGCCCCAATCTTTGGATCAACGGAAGAAACGTATAGAAAGATGTGGCTGTGTTCGCGTTGAAAAGATCGCCGCAGGCGAAACAATTTTTGAAAAAAAAAAAAAATCGCGCAATTTTTATTTTCAAAAAATGTTTCACCTACGTTCGATATTTTCTTTTATTTTTATACCCGTTATTTTATTTAGTAATTTATCTTTGTTTACAAAAGTTAACCCGCATGCGTGTGCAATTCATGTTAAAAATGTTCGTAGTATGCTAAACAGTGTTGTTCAATGAAGTTTTTTCATTTGTATTTTGTTATAACTTTTGAACCACTTAACTTATGATATCTCCGGTACCGGATTCGGATTCGGGAGAATTTTTTACATTTTATAGGCCAAAACGCGATTAACTATGAGCCCTTAGACAATTACCCAAATATGTTCTTAATGCAAATATCGTACTCCAATTTTCTATAAAAAAAAAAAACAAAAAACAACCGTTTGCAGACAAAGTACGATGCTTGGGAGGATAGCGAAATTAATGATCTCGACGACGCATCATTGAAGAAACTACTCGAGGAGGCCTATTGGTACCGCAATCCTGGCGACAGGAAAAACAAAAGCGAGCGTTTTCTGGTAAGTAAATTTGGAAATATTCTTTACCTTATCTAATTCTGTATTCTTTCGCCGCCACAGCAAATGCTCAAAAAGGCTGAGTACGACGAGAAGAATTCTTATCGTGCCATTAAAACCTGTCTAACACGCAACTCGTCCGGAACATCAGCAACGTCCAGCGGCTATCATCACGGCCACAGCAGCAGCGTTGGCAGCGGCAGTAATTTTGCAGCGCACAACAACAACAATTACAGCAGCAACAACAACAACCACAGCTATCATACATCCAACCATCGAACGGGAGGAGGTGGCGGCGGAGCATCGCATCGTCATAAGCAAGGTGGCTCTTTGCAGGATCTGGTGGAGGCAGCTCATCGCAGCGAGCTGGCGACAACGTCAGCAGCAGCAGCAACGGCGGCAACGCAACGTTTCAACTGTGATTATCAGCTAAGTGGCGGCGGGAGTAACGCGCGTGCCAATCGACGACAGCAGCACAACAATAATAGCAACAACAACAACAACAGCAACAGCAGCAGCAGCAACAACCAAACCAACGCCAGCTTAAGCGGCGGCAAGAAAATCAAAGCCAGCAACTCATTTGTATCTGCGCGTCAACGTGAAGGCGGCAGCCTGCCCAGCAGCGTCAACTTCGAAATGGACGCCAAATTGAAGCTGGCAATGAGTGGCGGCGGCATTGGCGATGATGTGGCCGTAACCAACAATACCAATACCAATGCCAGTGGCAGTGGCAATGCGAATTCAAAGAGTAATCGCCACAGCATCGGCAGCTGCAGCAGTCTGCCCAGTCAGCTAAGTGAGGCAGCAACCGCAGCAATTGGTTTGGATCAGCAACAGTTCGATATGGATGAGGATGATGGCGCTGGCGCTATGGCCGTTATCCAACAACAGCAGCAACATCAGCAACAATACGATCAACCGTTGGAGGTAAGAGATAGCGACTTACAACAGATCTGGGATACCAATTTGGATGACACACTGTGGGACATTATCAATCATGTTGGTGGCGGCGGCCATCAGGCTGCTTCCATGCATAAGCCCGATTCTCGAACTGTATACGAAGTGCAGAAGGCGGTAAGACGCGCCTCTTCTCCCCCCTACCACTCGCACTCCCCTATACTCCATACACCCTGTTCCGCAAGACACACGCGTAGTCCTTCAATAGCCGCATCATGTTTATCATTTGTCTAACAAGTTTGTGTTGTGTAACTCCAATTATCAATCCACCTCATTAACATATATTCCTTTTCATTTAAATTTATTATCTAGTATGTTATCTATTAGAGCTTTCATCTCGAATCCTTGGTAATTGTCTAGAGAAAGGGCTCATAGTTAAGCGCGTCTCGCTTTGGCCTATAAAATGTAAAAAATTCTCCCGAATCCGAATCCGGTACCGGAGATATCATAAGTTAAGTGGTTCAAAAGTTATAACAAAATACAAATGAAAAAACTTCATTGAACAACACTGTTTAGCATACTACGAACATTTTTAACATGAATTGCACACGCATGCGGGTTAATTTTTGTAAACAAAGATAAATTACTAAATAAAATAACGGGCTGCAGATGAAAAAAAAAAAAAAAAAAAAGAAAATATCGAACGTAGGTGAACAAATTTTTGAAAATAAAAATTGCGCGATTTTTTTTTCACAAATTTTTCGACTGCGGAGATCTTTTCAAACCGAACACAGCCACATCTATACGTTTCTTCGGTTGATCCAAAGATTGGGGCACATACCCTAAGCATAGGCCACACTTGGAGAGGAGTACAGCCAAAGACAATAATGCAAACACACACACACACGAAGATACGAACACACACGTGAAATTCATGTGGAAAGTGTTTGTAGTATCAGTAAAAAGTGTTGTTCAATGAAGTTTTTTCACATGTTTTTTGTTAATAACTTTTAAACCACTTAAGTTACGTCCGCCAGGGGATTTGGATTAAGGAGATTTTTTTACATTTTATTGGTGAAATCGCGAATTTTCTACGTCGCGATTAACTATGAGCCCTTTCGCTAGACAATTACCGAATATTGTTTCCATTGTCAGATTCACTTGAATTGAATTGATTAGCTCTATGGTATCACTTTCTATATTAAATATATATATTCTATACAGTTTTTGTTTTGTCCACTTACAGCACCTTTTTCGTGTGTCGAGGATGAAAAGAAAGCAACAACTTGATTGATTTTTGTGTGTGCGTGTGTGTGAGAGAGTGTCTGTGTGTGTGTTGTGTGTGAATCTGACTTGGATTCATTCTAAAACTTGGCATAATCTTTTCTAAAAAATGTTAATACAAGTTTCTTATCTCTTTCCCCTTTACCGCGGAACAGCAACAATTGGAAGCAATTCGTGAGGCTCGCCGGAACAAGGTATTGCCATCGACATCGATGTCGTCGTCATCGTCATCATCCGCTTGCTCGACAAACAATGCAACCTACAAGTGCGAGAAGCGACTTGACATTCTCAACCAGCAGCTGCACAAGAAACAGCAACAGCAATCCGATGGTGGTGACAAAGATGCCGTCAAAGAGTTCCTAATCGATGATCCGCTGCACTTTTCCGTGCTGGAGCTATCTGCCAAGAATCAACAGTTGCTGCAGAAGCAACAGTTACAGCAGTTGCAGCAACAGTTGGGTGGCAGCGGTACGCAGTCACAATCGCAGACGGGGAATAGCACTGGTGGCGCTACGGATGGTGGTGGCGCCACAGGCGTTTGCCTGCCCTTTACCCTAACACTGGACGAGCAGAAACGCAAGGTCGATGCCAGTTATGTTTCGCTCAAAGACACCTATACGGCATGTTCCTCTGTCTACGGTGTGGGCACCTCGGCGATTATCAATGATGCTTGTAAACCCACTGGCAATGGTACAGAGACGTTTCCAGGCAATGATCTGCGACCTGCGAAAATCGGACGCATGATGACAGCGGCGGCAGCAGCAGTTGTTGCCTCCAAGTGCGCCAAGACTGCAACGGTGAGTTAACACGCGAAAATAAAGCACTCGCTGGAATATATATAGAATATTTATTCCAATCTTCTTCCTGTCCAGCGCCAGTTTGATGAGAACGGTAACGCGTTAAGCGATGGTTTCGCCGGCAGCAGCAGCAGCAACAGTAGCAGCGGCAACAATTGCACCACCAGCAGCAGTGGCAATAATAGCACCAGCACCATAACCAGCAGTAGCAGCAGCAGCAGCAGTGCCGGAGTAATCGGTGCCGGCAGCTCGTCCAATCAGCCGTTTACCACGCTTATCTCCACCATGGGAGGCAGTGGCAGTGGTACTACAACAACTACGACAGGAGCAGCAGGACTACAGCAACAGCAACGTTCCAATAGCATTTCCACATTGCTCTCGGGCAACGGTAATGTTGGTGCTGGGGGCAGTGCTGGTGGCAATAGCACAGCAACAGCCATGGCAGTTGCGGCCACCTTCACTTCACAGTTGCAACAGACACCCATGATTGGTTCCGGTTCGGCAGTAGCGGTGGCCGCGGCCGCAGCAGCAGCGGCCGCCGCTGTGGGTGCACCGCAGCCGCAACCAACAAAACTTAAGTCAAAGAAAAAGTCGCAACAGGAGCGCAACACAACCACCGTGGATGTGAAGTCTGTGGCCGGCTATCGTGGCAACGATCCCATCGAGCAGCTGGTCAAGTATATTGAGAACGATGAGAATGGCGGCGGCGGTGGCACCTCGGGTGGCACAGCAGCCGGAGCAGCAAAGCAGCAGCAGAAAAAGGAGCGTAAAAAGCAGAATAAGCTAAAGAAATGCAACTCGCTCGAGGAGTTGCGTAGCTGCGCCAAAATTGAGGTGGACGAACTGAAGCGTCAAGCAGCAACTACTGAAATGATGCGGAACAAGAAGTCTGGCGGAGGATCAACGGGCGGCAGTAGCAGTGCGAGCGGAGCTGGCGGTGCTGCCAGCACTGCTGGTGGCAAACACAATTCCGCCTCCGTGGCGGACATCAATAAAAACTGCAACAAGGAGCGGGAACAGCAGCAGCAGTCCCGTGAGCATCAGCAGCAACCTCAATCGCGCAAGGGTGAACGACGCTCTTGGGGCACTGAGGAGCTGCAATATTTGGGTGAACCCGCGGCCTCCTTGAACGATGATTCTTCGCCCGCCAGCTGGACAGATTCGGTGACATCACCAACAGCATCGGGAGCATCGTCATCTTCGGGTGCGTCAGCACCGGCAACAAGACTTGGTGCAACCACATCGATTACGGTTGCCGCATTGCCAGCACTCTCGATGCCAACCTTGTCGCGGATGTCCGAGCTGGAGGCGCTTAACACGGTGCTCAGCGAAACGGCCGAGTTCCATGTGGTTACCAAGAAGAAGAAGCCAAAGAAGCAGCGTGCTGTAACCATGGATGATGCAGCTGTGGCAGCAGCTGCCACCACAGGCGGCAACTTGCAGCGCATGCAACAGATTACCAAATCGGCATCGTCCAACATGATGTCGCAGCGTCAGCGCATTGATTACTACAACTACAACAACAACAACAGCAACAACAATAGCAGTAGCAACAACTATCATTATTATGGCTCTCATACCAGCGGCAGCAGCAACAGCAACAACAAGCAGCAGCAGCAACAACATCAGCAGCAACAGCAGTACCAGCAACAATCGCAGCAGCATCAGTCGCATCATTATCATGCGCCGTCGGCCACCAGCAGCTCGGCGGCAACGGGGCAGGATAATTCGCGTCGCAAGTCAACATCATCGATGCCGCCATCAGAGAAGTCCGATTCCAGTGATCTCGACTCGGTGCACTCGTTGCCCATACAGACGGGCAAGAAGAAGAGCAACAACAAACGCGCAGCCGTCCAGGCCAAACACAACAGCAGCAGCAACAACAACAACAGCAACAACAACAACAGCAACAGCAAACCCAACAACAGCAGCAACTCACCTGCACCCATTTCGTATGCGGATATTGCGCGCAACAAGCGTGAGGCATTGGCCAATGCTGGCGAGGATTTGGATGTCAACGAAACGAACATTGAGCAGCGTGGTAGCCTCAGTCTGTCCCAATCGTCGAGCAAGTCCAAGGGCAAACTATCCCGTCCCGATTTTCCTGAGCTGCCTGGCGCCATTGCTGGCACAGCAACAGCAGCAGCCGCAACTGTGGCAGCCGCTGCGCTGCTCAGTTACTCGCAGAGCCTGAATACGGCAGCAGCAGCTGTCAATCTCAACGATCTGGAGGCCAGCAATGAGCAACAGTTGCTGGCGGCAACAGCAACAACACCCATTTCGTCAACGGCTCCGCCGGCACTGCAAAAGTCCAAGAGCGTCGATCATGATGCCAGCTGCAGTAGCAGCATCAACATCAGTAGCAGCAGCAGCAGCAGCGGCGGCGTCTGTAGCAGCAACAATAGCAGCAACAGCAGCAGCAGCTACAGCTTCAATAGCAGCAATCTGGATTTGCAATATCCGGCGCTGGAGAAGACTGTGAAGCGACACAGTGTGAACAATGTCTCGTTGCCGGCTACAATTGCCAACAGCAGCAATAGCAGCAGCAACAGCAGCACGACCAGCAGCAGTAGTTACAATTTTGCTGCAGCCGCCAAGCAGCAGCAGCAACAGTTGCCCGAAAAGAACAGCAGCCCATCAGATGGGGCAGCAGCAGCAGCAGCGGCAGCAACTACCTCAGGCTCAGGCAAGGCCAAGTCCAAGCCAAAGGAGCTGTCGCCCGGTGTTGGTGGCTGCAGCAGCAGCAGCAGCAACAACATCAAGAAGGAAACCAGAAACAAGGCTAGTCAGGAAGAGACGCAGACGCCACCAGTTAGTTTTAGCTTTGGCAGCACCAACACCATCATTAGCACCAAAGCCACAGCGGCCACACAGACAGAGGGAGGCACCAAGAAGCTGAGCACACACAGTGCCACACAATCGATGACGACAGCATCGACGGCGGCACAGACACAGACAAGCGCATTGCCGTTGGGAAATCGACCTGCTGTGATTATACTGAACGATGATCGCGACTCGAAGCTGGGCAGGCTCAACAACGAGTTTATATTTGGCGATTTCAATGAGGATGAGCTGAAGCTCTTCGACGATGCCAGCAGTGATGATAGCAAGGAGAACGAGAAGCCAAAAGCCGAAAAAGCAGAGCCCAAAAAACAGCAGCAGAAGCGGCCGACGGCGGCGGCAACCACATCCATCTGCGTCGATAAGGAGCAGCAGCAGCAAGAATCTGTCGAACTGGAAGCAAATGAGATTGCGGGTAAGGAGCATAACCATGAAAACGACGTGGAGGAGGATGAGGATGAGGAGGAGGATGTGGATGAGGAAGAAGTAGAGGAGGAGCAGCGAGCAGTGAAATCGCAGACAAAGAAACAGAAGCAACAAACCAACGAGGAGCAGCAACAGTTGATGAACGATTCAGGCACCGCGTCCGATGTGATCAACAACTCGGCCTGCTGCATGGACATGCTACTGATCTCAGGGCAGGCGGCGCAGTCGTCGCCCAATGCAAATGCAGCGAATGCATCAACATTGTCATCAAATTCGGTCTCATTGTCGACGCTCAGCAACAGCAGTTGCAACGGTGCCGCTACAATGGCTGCCAATCAGTCCACCGATAGTGGCATCCATCCAGCTGCAGCCACAGCTGCAGCACGAGCAACTTCGACGCCGCCAGCAGCAGCGGCAGCAGCGACAACAATCAAGGATCAAGTCAATCATTTTCTCAGCAAGGCCAACAGTCGCAGTAACAGTCACAGCAACAGTCACAGCAGCAACAGCAGCATTCACGAAGAGGCGCCGCTGCTGGAGACTTGCAACGATATCGAGACTGCCATCATAGCTGCGGCACGTGCAGCTGCTGCTGCGGCGCGAAGTGGCAGCTGCAGTCGCAGCAATTCGCAAGAGCAGCAGAAGTTCACTACGGCAGCAGCAACAGAAGCAGCATCGACAACAGCAACTACAACAGCAGCAGCAGCAGCAGCATCGACGCCCGCAACAGCGACAACAACTACAACAATTTCAACCAAATCTCGTCCAACCATATTCATGTCGTACAGCGATGCAGATGACATGACAACAGCACAACCAGACGAGGATGAGGAGCAGCTACGCGAACTGAGCTTCATGCCTGATGTGAAGTCTGATTTCATAGCAACAGTTGCAACAGCAACCACGCCGGCAGCCGCACCCTCAACAACAACAACTGTACAGTTGCCACAACAGCACCAGCATCAGCAACATTATCATCATCATCAGTACCATCACCATCATTATCAGCAGCAGCAGCAACAGCAGCAGCAGCATTATCAGCAGCATCATTACCAGCAGCAGCATTACCAGCAGCAGTATCACCACCAGCAGCAGCACCAGCAACCATTGTTGCCACTGCCTACACCGCAAGTGATGCGTCAGAGTCTACTGTCCAACTCGGACCTCATTGTGGAATACATAAGCAACTGTAAGTTGGCCGATCCAAGAGTCTTCTAGACTCTCCGATATATATGAATTCATTTACTGCATAGCAGAAGTTTCTTGCTGAACAACTTGGCCAAATTCCCCAACTAACTTTCTTTCTTTTCTTTACGTTAGCCTGGAATGCTATAGTCAACAGCAAATATGTGAAATTCTACAACGAGGAGGATGATCTGGAGCAGGCTTAAGGAGGTGTGGCAGTACAGAGAAAATAAATCCGATATAAATTTGTTTTTTTTTTTCGCATATTGAATGGTTGAGATTGTTGAAAGCTCTACGTGATGAGCACGATGTACACAAGCATACTATACACACACACACACATAATTATATTTATAATTGCGATAACAATACGCTTTTTAAGCTAATCTACTGTATAATGTAAAACAACTATCGTTGAACTTATTGATCACCATTTGAAGCCTCACACACACACACAATCAAACAAATACACACACACACAAAAAACACATACACACACACATACACACAAGTCAATAAACAATTAAAACAAACAAAAACGAGTCAAAGAAAAAAAGAAGTTTAGGCCAAGCTAAGAAAATGTCAAAAAAAGCTGAAAAACTGAAATTGGAATACGCATGAAATGTCTTTTAAAAACTAAAATAAAAAAAAATACTTTTATTTATGCATAACTTTAACGTGACAACAACAAACTAAAGCAACAATAACCATAACAAAAAAAAAAAAAAAAAACAACAGCAGAAACTTGTGAACTTTTTTTTGTTTTCTTTCTTCCACAAGAAAGTATTTATTTTATAGAGCTTAGCATTTCGTAGAATTTGAAACAAAAAAAGAAGAGAAATTTTTGAACGCGCATTTCAAAATGTTTTGTTTTCTATAAATATTTTTAAAATATCACATACATTTTTTTTTTTGCTGTTTTTCTTTACTGAAAACTTAAGCATAGCATAACTAAATACTATATAAATATTGTTTAGGAGTTTGTGGCGCAACTTGTAGCTTTAAGTAATTCCGCCCCGTACCAGGGCGAAAATTTAGTTGTTGATGAAGCAGTGCACTGCGAGAAAGAGCGAAAGAGAAGATATAAAGATGTATGTAAATAGGAGAAAGTTGAGATAAGAAATTTGCGTTTATTTGTATTTAAACAATTTGATAAATGTATAAAACGAAGATGAGAGAAAAACATAATTTTAGTCATTTAAGTCAAGTCGTCAGTGTGGCATGCCACATACCACACCAACAACTACAACAACAAACCAGCCATAAGCCTAATGAGGTGAAGCGTCTAAAACGAAATATGCCGCCGTTTAGCAGAGCCAAACACACACATACACACACACCTACACCTACATCCACATTCACACTAATACACAAGCAAAATGCTTTTCAAAGTAGAAAGAAAAAAGCTAAAAAAAAACAAAAAAAAAATCAAAGCGTAGGAATGCATTAAAAGAAGTTTTTTTTACTACATACATAATACACATAATACTTATACATAAACTCTACATATAATTATAATAATATTATTATTAATAATATTGATAAAATAAAGAAACGTAAATCGTTTAAAATCAATGTAAACTTTAAGGGAAACTAAAAGTAAAAATCGTAAAACTTTAAACTAAACTTGAAAACTGTCGAAAGAAAGCGAAAGCGAGCCCTATTTAAAAAAAAAAAAAAACAAATTCATAATTATATAAAACTAAATTTCAAAAATAAAAAAAAACCAAAATACAATATTAAGAATTGCCTCCCTCCCCCGAGGAATGTTTCAATTTTAACAAAATGAGAGAAAAATGAGCAAGATATCGAAGCAACTATATCAAATCGATAAATCCAGTGAAAATAAAAGAGAATTTTATGTGAATCTAATACTAAATCGGTGTTCAGCATAACATAACCTCAATTCAGATAGTGCGCTGTCTCTTTCACTTGCATGTCGCTCTCTCACACACACACAGAACATCACCTCGAGTCGCGAACCGAAAAGACTAGTCGACAAGGGAGACAAAGAACGACAGCAAAAGATGCAAACAAGAAGAGAATTATGTATAATTATTAAATGTGCTAGGCTATACAATAAATGTTTCTTATGTGTGTATTTATGTAATATATATAATATATATATATACAAAATGTTGTAGTAGTTTTTTGTGCGTATGTGTATATAAATATACTTACATATATATATATATATATATAAAGTTTAGATATCACAGTCTACAACATACTACTCTAGATACTTTCTATATAGTTTCGGATTTGTTTTGCCCCCGCCCCGATCCGCTCTGAATCGAACGAGATATGTATATGCACAGCAAGCGCACAAAAGCTAAGTGCTGTGTCACCCGACTCTATCTGGTCTGTCTGTCTAAGCTGGGCAGGGGCTGTATTCCTTGGGTATTACCAAATAGTTTTTACGATGTGGCTCGAGCTTGAAGTTTTGGCAGCTGTTGGCTAACAGACCAAAGTAGCATTATCTATATACAGAATATATATTCATAGTTATATATACATATTTGTGTGTATGTATAAATATATATACACCTTACTTTACCATACGTACTATATCATCATCATTGTTTTTAACACTCTTTGAGTTGGTTTCCTAATTTTTTTTTTTAATTTTTCTTGGATTTTGTTATAAACATACAACCCATACATAGATCTAATGGTTCTATTCATCTCGTGTGCACTTGTTGGTTTGGAAAAAACGATAAAACGATATTGAAAAAGATTGAAGATGAGTACTATGAGAGAACTATGATCTTAGACATACTGAAACTAAGTTTACCGATAGCTAAAGCAAAACATACAATATACATAAAGTATAAATAAATAATAATAATACCCTTATGATACATATACATATACCAATGTACTAGATTTAACTTTATCTATCGAGATCGAGTGAGTGCTAATGTTTATAACTATGTAAGCGTGTGAGTGTGTTGGCCACTAAAAAATCGGGTGAAAAATAACCCGTTTAAATCGGGAAACAAAAAGAAAAAAAAACATAAAGCAAATAAATAAAACCAACTAAAAACAAAACTCTAACTCTAAAGCGAAATCTAAATCTAACTCTAAATTTATATGAATGTATACTTCTATATGTACTCTACTACCTACTATTAAAAGCTAATACAACAACAAGAAGAACTACTATTATGATTACAATTACAATTACCGACTACAATTACAATTACAATTAATACTGAACTACCCAAAGAGTCCACCGCAGTTCCCCCTTGACAAGTCCCAGTCCGGTCCCGTTTCTATCCCAGTGAAAATCTCCATATTTCTCCGCATACTCATACAATACATACCAATATTTGTACATGCAAAAAACAAGTGTAACCAAAAAAAAAAAAAAAAAAAAACCTCACAATTTTAAGGCAAGATGAGTTAGTAGAGGGAATCGAGAATTGAAAATTCTTTTGAAGAGTCGCGTAGCCGCAGTCTTCTTCGTTTCGATATTGCAATTTTCGCTGAAAGAAATTCGGTTTTAGAACATAGAGAGAGAGGAGAGAGAGAGAGAGCGAGTTAGTGAAAGAGTTGGAATTACAATATAAATTTAATTGAAGATGTGTTTAAAATAACATATAATGTGAATGAAAATGTATTTCAAAGATGAATCGAATAAAACAAATGAAGTAAATGTGCAGCAAAGTTAATCGTCCGACTTTTTCTAAATTGCTACTTCAAATTTCGATAGATTCCAAAATATAACCGATATATGTAAGTATTGAATATATATATATATACAACTACTTTTTCATTTTGCGCTTTAAGCCAAAGACGAAATTGAAATTCGATTATTGTTCGATGCGTTTCTTATAATATATCGGCAAATTTTCTTATCTCTTGAGGTCCCCTTACTTTGAAACTCTGCGGATCGATTCGTGAACTTCTGCTGCTTCCTTAAAACTGTTTGTCGTCTGACAATATTCAAAGCAATACGACCGACATTTATATCGATTTAAATTGTTTTCGGAAATATTATTCATTTATATTGAATAGTTTTTTTTTTTTTTTTGATATCAATGTCGATTATTCTTGCCAATCTCGCACATTTGCTATTTGTTATGCTTGATCTCGTTATTGCGACCGTTCGAATAATGATGACCATAGCCCTGACCGTAGCCGGGCAATACGCGAACCGGCTTGGGATCACGATGAAAATTGATCATCACTTTGGCAACAATCGATATGACCCGATCCTGTTCACCAGCCAAATAAAGGCCATCAAGATAGTTGAAATACGATTCATAGCATGCAACTTCGCGTTCTTTTGGCGACATAAGAAGAATTTTGGTATCACGTTGAATATCGGTTATAATTTTAAGATCCACTTCCATAAAACGACAAAAGGCAACAGCTTCCGATTGCATACATCGAAAGAATCGATTCAATAGATCGTAGCTGAACGGCTTTGTCGGCTTGCGTGGTGACTTGAATTTGGGCTTCTGCAGCTTCGATACAAATTGCGTGGCTCGCCGGGGCATCGGTTGGCAAGGTTCCAGCATTTGCATCTGTGACTGTTCGTGCAGATGCCGATAGTCATCGATAAGCGAATTCATTTCTATACCAACCGATGCCAGTTCATCTTCGGTGAGTGCGTCCAGATTATAGAGTGCAGCGATTTCGCTGTTTGTCAGTTGGCAGCTACCGGAGAACTTGAGTTTTTGATTTCCAGCGCCTAGTTGAAAATGTTAGAGACAAATTATACGACATGCGTATTAATTGATTAAAGATCGTTCGTACCATTCATATCGCTCATGGTTATTTGTTTTGTGTGTCTATTGTTTCAAAATAAAAATATGTAATTGTTTTTGAATAATTCTATTGTGCGTTTGCTATGAAATTTATTTGTGAATGTTAAAATGTTTTTAGAAAAAGTTGTAAGTATGACTGGTTTACTGTGATCGAAAAGGAAAGGCTAAATTAGATAACCGAAAAAGATTTGTCGTTGCTTGATTTTTGATTTTGAATTTAAAATCGACAAGTTGTCGTTATACTGCATATTTATCGATTAATTTCCAGTCATTGCGCGGCAGTGAATTTTATTTATTTAATTATTTAATAATTAAGTGTGTATTATATCAAATTTGTACAACTTGCATATGCATTAATATTGTTCTTAATTATTAAATTGTTTGTGATCTTCATATAACTTTGATATCGAACTGCATTCGAAAGTGCCGCACTCGTATACGATATGCGATATTTACGTTGCGATAGAAATGTCGCAACGACTCGTGCACATCGCGATATTCCAATTGAAAACATCGCTTTTGTGCACTTATTTCATCGCCATGCCATACACATATCGATATTTCCATAGCACAATTTAGTTAAAATGAATTAAGTCTAAATAGTTTATTTAAATTAAAAAAATTATAATAATATTAAACATAATTAGCAGTACTCTCTAGTGAATTTAAAGCCAAAATCATATCAATGTTTACGACACACCGCCATCGAAAGGTATCAAAAAAAAAAAAAAAACAAATTCTTGTTGCTGCATCTCGCCGAAGCGATGTCGAAGAAGAAGAAGAATCGTTTTCTATTGTTTGTTTTCGTTTTGTTTGTTTTGTCGCAGTGCGATTTATAGTTTTGGTTACTTAAGGAAAAACTCCATGCAATTATAACAGATCAGCATGTCTGAGGTACGCATCCGGCCACGCCAAGTCCTGATACTCATCATCGTTTTCATCGTGGTGTTGATGATGGTGCATCGTAATGGAAAGCGCACCTGCCAGGGCCCCGAATACCTTCAGGCCATGTACTCGAAATCACAGACCGACACGTTGCCCAAAATTTATGCCATAACGCCCACATATGCGCGACCCGCACAAAAAGCCGAACTGACCAGGCAAGTCTGACTGCTCAAAACAAACAAATTTTTTTATACAATTTTGTTTCGATTAAATTTTTTAGGCTTTCGCATTTGTTCATGCTTGTGCCAAATCTACACTGGATCATTGTCGAAGACTCGAACAGCACCACGACACTGGTGCGTAATTTATTGCTACACGCTGGACTCGAGAATCGTTTCACTCAGCTGAACATTAAAACGCCGCCGGAATTCAAGTTACAGGGCAAAGATCCCAATTGGATTAAGCCACGCGGTGTGGAGCAACGAAATTTGGCACTTGCCTGGCTGCGTGCCAATGCCGATGTCGATCATCATGCCATTGTGTTCTTCATGGACGACGACAATTCGTATTCGCTGGAATTGTTTGTGGAAATGGGCAAAATCAAGCCTGGTCATGTGGGAATTTGGCCGGTCGGCCTGGTCGGCGGCCTCATGGTCGAGCGTCCGTTGCTCGATGCGGAAAACAAGGTGATCGGTTTCAATGCGGCCTGGCGTCCTGAACGACCCTTTCCCATCGACATGGCTGCCTTCGGCATCAGCATGGATCTCTTCATCAAGTATCCGCAAGCTGTTTTCTCCTACGAAGTGCAACGTGGCTATCAGGAAAGCGAAATACTACGCTATCTTACCACACGCGATCAACTGCAGCCGCTGGCCAATAATTGCCGCGACGTGTTCGTCTGGCACACGCGCACCGAGAAGACCAAACTGACCGCCGAGGAGGCTCTCATACGACAGGGCAAACGCTCTGATCTCGGCATGGAGGTCTAGGACCACCCCCCCCCCCCACCCCCAGCAGCAATAGCCATTACTTAAGCCAACCAATATACGGACTGACTCACTGACCGATACGGGTCAGCCCAGAGAATTTATTACTGTGTACATTTTAATATTGCCGTCTCTAAGTGTGTGTGTATTATATACAATATACCAAGCAATTACCACTATTAATATACTCAAAACTTGTATCCTATTTGTGTTAAATGTCCAACTGTATTAAATATGTATAAAGTGATTAATACTCTAAGTACTCCGCAATGTTTTAACATTAAATACACTACTTTTCTTCCACTTATCTTAATACTTATCACAATAAGACTCGCTCGCAATAAACCAGTAAATATTATCCCCAACCTGTTCCTTTACTATTCTTTGTAGATTTATTTTCAGTAACCAAAAGTTTGAATTGCAACTAATTCAAGATCTCTTATCATTGCACTGCTTTACCTCCCAAAGCCATTAGATTTTCGTATAGTTTTCAGTTTTGATAAATACGACTTTATTTTCCAACGATTTTTTTAGTTTTCGCGGTTAATTATTTTGATCGGTTTTATTTTAGTTTTCTTTTCTTTTATATTAAATTTCCAATTTTTCATAATTTATAAAAAGCTACACCTTGATGTGAATCTTATGTGAATTTTGTCTCATTTCATGGCCATATTTTATATGCTGCGCTCCGAAAGCAGTCCTTTAATTTCATCATATACATATAATTACATATCAGACAGATATTGTGTAGCTTCATAGTAGTTTTTTTTTGTATTTTCATTTTTCTTTATAGTTTTCGAGTATTGTTCTTATATTAACACACAAAAAATTGTTTTTCATATATATATTTTTTTTTTAATATTTTATTGTGTTTTCTGAATGCTTTTGTATATTATTTCTTTATATAGTAGTATGTAGGTAAAAAGCTCTGACAAGGCGCTTGACTTAACTGGCAACAGAAGCTACATAAGCTTTTGGCAATCGTCTACAAAACAGGAACAAACCAAGAAAATAAAAAAAAAACCAAAGAATCTAGAAAACAAAAAAAACGGCTATCTTCGGTATACCGAAAATTCTATACACTTGCAGATATATTTAGCTATATTCGAGATGAATATTTAAGAACCAACATCATCGACAAGTTTCGAGTACATTGTCCGATACAGACGGATCGTGCGGCTCTGCAAGCGCATGCTGTATAATATTCAAGTTGGGCTCTCCGTGTATATATAAATTGTTGTTTTTTTTAGTTGTTTTTCATTTGTTTTTTATTCGTGTAGACAAAAAAAAAGAACTTACTTACATAATTAATTACATATACATCAGATTTATTATTTAAATAATTTTTTCTTTGATTTCTTACATACAACTTTGTGTTTTCATTTTCCATTTTCTTTACATACACTAATTTAAAAAATAAAACAAACGAAAATACTTTAAAAATAGATCATTGAGTACATTATCATTTGCGAAATTTTTTTTTCTATCTTTACCTTTTCGGATATTTTTACAGAACATCAAAACATTAAATATTGAAATAAAAGTAAAGAAAAATAAACAAAAAAAATATTGTATATATATATTAAATATGAATAGAAATAAAATTGTTTGGCATTTTTCATAGGTTGTTCTCGGCATTACGATTAGTATTGAATATTGGAGCTGCAAAATTAAACGATAGTATCGCGTACTATCGCGTAGTTTTGCGCACAAATTCAATTAAAACATACACACATCTAGATAGGTGTCGATTAAATACACATTTGTTTAATTTTCGCATTTCTCTTTCAGCTTCAATTTCAATCTAACCATGTGTACATTGAGCATTTTCATTACAACTAGCGTAGATCATACACATACATACATATAAAAATATATATATATATATATATATATATATATATATATATATATATATATATATAGTGTGTATGTATTGATTATAACTATTATTTCGTACTGTTTTTAAGTATATCAATTTACCAATAGGAAACCAAATCTTAACTAAAGTTTTTTTTTTCACTTGTTCAAAATTTTGTTTTTCTTTGTCATGTTCTTCTCGTGCAAAACAAATGCTAGCAAAGTCTTTTGTTCAGTGTATTTTTTTAAGTACTACGAAATGCTGAAGTGTAAAAGGGGCGTGGTATGCAGTTTTGGGTCATGGGGGGTGCATCATGTTCGAACTTAAGGTTACAACTTATTTATGGCATGTTTAAGTTAGTTAAACTAATATATTTTCTTCTTCTTTTTGTTTTCTCACTTTAAATGCTAAATAAATGTAATATTTTCTCATCATCATCTTCTCATTTTGTGTTGTAAGGCATAATTTAAGTTTTCTTTTCATTTTTTTTCTTTTCTTTTTTTTTTATCATTATTATTCGTTTTAAACTTAAGCTAAATGTTTCTCGGGATAGCGAGAGAATCGAAAATAAAAAAGAAGCTATGCAGCGAATACAAAGAGTGAAGCAACATGGACAGTGTATTGTATTGTAGTCTAGTGTAGTGTTGTTTAGTGTATTCAGAATGTGTGCTATGCTTGTACCGAGCTTATATAAATACTATTTATGTATATTATTTAGATATCGATAATGTAAAAGATAGTAAGACATTTAGTTGAAGGTCGAGAAGTTATCGAAATCGAAACTCAACTATAACTGAACACCTCAACGCATTGGCCAATTAAATCAGAACATCTTCCTTCTGTGTGTCTGTGTGTGTGGGTGTGCGAGAGTGTGTCTGTGTGTGTGCTTGCTGTTCCCACAGCTTTGGCTTTGGTTTCGGTTTCGGCTACTCCTGTTCTCGCCGCCTCTCATTCGGTTCGTGTTCGTCGGCAGCGCGATACTCTTTCTCGTTCGTCTTCGCTTCTCGTTCCATTTCCTTCGGTTGGTTTTTTTTTCAATACTATTTTATTTATCTGTTGCAAGTTTTGTGCACTTCATACTCCAGTTTTCCAGTGTTTTTTTTTGGATTTTTTTTTTGTGTGTTTTTTGTTTGTGTTGCTTTATACTGCGGAATTTTTGCCAATAATTTCACCGCTGCGCGAGTGCACAAAACGCCCGTCGAATTCGATGGTCGAGTTTTGTTTAATGCTGCCGGTGGGCGTGCGCAGAGGCTCCTTTTCCTCCCTGCATAAGAAAAGTATTACAATTAATTGTGTTTAATGAATAAAATTTACGGTTATGAAAATAGAAGTCGAAAATGAAGTTCAAAAGATAATTAACAAGAGAGAGAGCGCAACAAGTCAATAAGCTAATGACAGCATATGATTGATCGCTTACAAAAGCTACATGCTACGGCGCACTGCGTGTACTTACCAAGCACGCTAGAGATGAACGCGTCGTGTTGACTACAAACAAAAAGCTCGCTGCTATCAAACGTATATAACTAATAGAAATCTAAACGGTATTCGAACAATTTCAATATGTGATAATAAAATAATATAAGCTAATTGTTATACGCGTTCATCTCCAACGGGCATACCTGTAAGCCAATGCTTTCGAGCTACATACAACAGAAAGATATCGATATGAAAAAAAGCTACATTTACATGCTGTGCGTGATGATCAAATGTCAAGGAATATGAATAGTGTGGGAAAACGAAAAGGAAGTGCACTACGAAAGCAAGAGAGAGCCAGAGAGAGAGAGAGGAGAGCAGAGCGAGCGGGCGCTTTATATATAAAGATGTATGACAGGTACGTACAATGGTGATGGCAGTGGTGAGCCGCCGAGCTTAACGGGCGGCGGCAGAGGTAACGGTGATGGTGGCGGCTCCTTAACCAGCTGTCCACTGCAATAAGGTAGCGGGAAACGCCAACCGTAAAGACTGCTTGGTTAGATCGTAATTTGTTGGGTTTTTGTTTTTGTTCGATTTGATTTCAATTTGGTATTTTTTTTTTCATTCATTTTTGATTTTTTTTTTTTTTTTTTTTTTTTTTGGATTTTTATTTGGTTGGATCGGTACGTATGAGGTTGATGGTGGTAACGAGTTGAGAGAATCGAGAGAGAGTATACAGATAGTATGGAGACACAATGATAAGGCGAATGAGTGATTTGAATGAATGAATGCGGTGTCGAGTGTGAATTTTGTATTGTTGTATTCGAATGTGGTTCATACTAATGTTTCCTGTGGGTGTGTGAGTGATTGTTCAAAATGATAATACAATATATACGATATAAAAATACAAAAGTGAAGAAAAACTATCGAATAAAGAAACATTTAGCGTTCCTTGAGCAGCCAGTACCAGTATTAAATTGTATAATCATATTTTTAAGGAACCTTTTATGCTACTGCCATACCATGATACCCTTGTAAGACCCAACCCGGAATTACAACAGTCATAACTTCGTCAAAAATCATCAGAATTTCATGGGGTATGACATTTTTTTCGTGTGTTGACTTCTACATTCATTCTACATCAAAATATTACGATTCTAAAATTGTCAAAAAAATTTGACCTTTCATGCTACCCCCTTGTATTATTTTGAGAACACTATAGAAACTTCAATTTCTATAAATCCGTCAAAAATCGTCAGATTTTCATGGGAGATGGCATTTTCTCCATGATTTACCCTCTATATTGATTCTGCATCATTATATTACGAATCCAAAATTTTCAAAAATTTTGGATCTTCCATACTGCCGCCTTACCATCCTACCCCCTTGTAAGACCCTACGCCTTCCAACATTCATAACTTCGTCAAAAATCATCAGATTTTCATGGGATATGACATTTTTTTCATGATTTGACTTCTAGATTCATTTTACATAAAAATATTAAGAATCTAAAATTTAAGAAAAATTTGACTTTTCATGCTACCCCCTTGCATTATTTTGAGAACACTATAGAAACTTCAATTTCTATAACTCCGTCAAAAATCGTCAGATTTTCATGGGAGATGGCATTTTCTCCATGATTTACCCTCTATATTGATTCTGCATCATTATATTACGAATCCAACATTTTCAAAAATTTTGGACCTTCCATACTGCCGCCTTACCATCCTCCCCCAACCCCCAAACATCAGATTTTCATGGGATATGACATTTTTTCATGATTTGACTACTAGATTGATTTGCATCCGTATATTTTGAATCTAAAATGTGAAGGCACTTTATCGTCTAACCAATTGAGGAAAGGGGTGGTTAGGTTTCAGGATTGAAGTAGTATCTAATCGATGTCTTGGTAACTGGCTGCGTACTTTTTCTTAGCCTTGTTCCACTGAGCAGTTAACCGGTGTAATATCGATAGCATTTACGTATGTACTACTATTGAAGCAATGTTCTAAGATTCAAATGAATTACTAGAGTATCGATTGGTATCGATATTTGTGCTACAGTGGAAGTTGGCTGCAACAGAGACACGACAACAAAGAAGAACGACAAAACGAGTGAGTTGACTAAGGAACACAAGGAAACTATACGATATTCTACAACTCTTCAGATTGAGGTTATAAAAACAAGCTTTGTCTTCTTTTGTGCTTGTGTGGTGGGGAATAACGGAAAACTTGGAATTTGTTCTGTTTTAGGTGTGGGAGTGTGTGTGTGTTTCTTTGTGTGGTGGCATAACTGTAAACACTTAATATTGCACTAGAAATGAAATAGAAAAGAAAAACGAAACGAAACGAACCGAACCGAAAAATAAATGAGAAAGCAGCGGGTGTATGAGAGGAGGAAAAGTGAATTATCTTTTAATTTCAATTTTCGATTTTAATTTTGAATTTTGATTTTGATTTCGATTTCGTAGTCTCGATTTTCAAACGAATATTAACGAATTGCGATTAAATAGTAAGGACTTTGGACGCGCATAAACCCAATTGTATTCCAAGTCCGGATGATGAGAATTTTGGCTATTGGCGCAATTTGGTTTGGTTTGGTGGTGCAAATATCGAATTAAGAGATTCGAGAAAGAAACAAACGAAACGGAAAAGAAACGAACACATTTTAATAATATTTTTTTTTCGAAATTTGTTTCAATTGATTTTCATATCATTTTTAGTGCAATATTATTCAAGAACTGGGAGGGGAAATCTCCTTTCGGGTGAGGTTCAATAGGCCGGGGATTATCTAAAAATGATCTATAGCATATCTGGTTTGCTTACCTGCCCAGTTTCGCCTCATCATCGATTTCCGAAGGCGATCGCTTGGCCTTGCGGCACATGGCGGCCATGACACCCATGTGTACCGTTATGCAGCACAGCAGATCCACGATGAAGAGCAGCAATAGGACTCCAGCCACAGCAATGCCCACAATGGCGGCCGAGGAGAGGACCTGGCGATCGGCAACTTGAATCACATCGATACCTGTGTTCGAGAGATCGCGATAGGGAATAAAGAGAGAGAGAGAGAAAGAGAGAACGAGATTCCGGGACATCGGGAGAGCGGTGATTGTGTGCGTGTGGGAGAGACAGAGAGAGAGAATGGTGCGAAGTGTGTGTGGTGTGGGGGAGGCAATTAATTAGTAAATTATCATTCAAGTCTTGCAAAATTATTCGTAATATATATATATATATTTATATATATAGGATATAATAGTATAATTTGTAAACTAGTCTAAAGCATACTTTCACCCTTGACTGCAGTCCCAGGGTATTTCCATATCGCCCCCAGACTGCATTCAAGCGGCGCAACTAACTTTCCAGGAATAACAAACTTGGATTTTAATCTTGGGATTTAACACGATTCTTATATGTATTATATTTTTTCTATCTTTCTTTTTTTTTGTTCGAGTTTTTGTACAAACATATTTTACATTTTTGTGTGTGTATTTTGAGAAGAAAGTAGAAAAAAAATTATATTACGAAAGTTAAATAAAATAAAAATTTTTCGGCTTGCCGAAGTTATCGACTCTTGCAAAACGTTGTGGAATAAATCGATTATCATACTTAAAAATATCAAATTAAAAAATAATAAATAAAAAAATAAATAAGTAAAAATATGATTAATTTGACGTTGTCGATAACTTAATCGATGAACGGACGGACTAACGATTCTGCAAGAGTAAAATAAATGTTAGAAAATAATCAAAATAAAATCATAACTACATAAAGTTTTGAAAACTATAAACGATAGAGCATGTGTTATTAAAAATCAAGTTAAATCACACCAATTAGCCATAACATAATGATCAGCATGTTCGACAACTTATCGATAAAGTGGTTTATATATCAAAAACAAAAAATAAAGCGAATTGTATAAATAAAACATGCAGCCTTCGTGGGGACAGGTCAAGAGCGATGGTTAGTGGTGGATAGAGATTCAGAGCAGGTGGCCAAAGTGATAGAGATAAGGAGCGAGAGAGAGCAAGAGAGATTTATAGATACAGAAAAAGTGTGTGTAAAGCGAGAAAGCGCACAATTAAGCTGAAATCTTTGAATCCTTGCGAGGAGTCGAAACAAGATACGCCAATAAGCAAAATATACAGGCAAAAGCATTTTTCGTCGTTTAACTAAGAATGAAATTTTGTACAAGGAACATGTGTGTGTGTGTATTATACTCATAAGCAGGTGGCTGACGGGAGGGGGGAGTTTAGGGTGTATGTGTGTGTAACCATAACGATAACGAGAACATTTACAAAATAAATATAAGTGCGCTTCGTTTACCAATTTGCAAAAAACATTAACAAAATTTACTTAGTTACAAAATGATTTAAATATTATTCGATTAATTAGGTATTGATTGTTGTTTAAGTGCTGCACGTTTTAAATATATCGATTTTTGTTTGTTTTTTTTTATTTGTCATTATTCTAAACTTAAATCTGTTAAAAACTTGTTTGCATTGTTAGTGAGTTGAGTTAGTCTACTGAGATGAAATTAAAATCGAATGCAACAGTGTCGGTAAATCGGTTAATCGATTGTTGTGTGTGTGTGTGTGTGTAAGTATCGAGAAATATGAACTATATAGCATATGGTTAATTATCGATTATAGATTATTGATTAACAAGCTAATTTGTTGTTGCATATGACCATATTACCTGTCGACAGTTGTGCGCCATCTTTACAAAAGATCAAATAGCTAAATTGTTTGCCTATCGATATCGATTTATCGACTTTTCAAAAAAAAACGTGCACATACACACACACACAGAAGCACACGCACACCAAAAGAGACACACTTGTTTGTTAAAGTTGTTTTTATTTATTACCCAAAATGAACTTCTTAATTTGTAGTTTCTGTTTCTGTTTCGGTTTCTCTTTTAGCTATTTGTATTTCTTTTCCGTTTCCGTTTCCGTTTTTGCTTTTGTTTTTCTTTTAGATTTGCTTACAACATTCATGACACTTATGCGCTTTTAGTTTTTAGCCTGTGGTTATGTGGTTTTTCCGTCTGTCAGTCTGACTGTGTGTGTGTGTGTTTTGTGTGAGTTTTTGTGGCTGAGAGAGAAACAACGTCTCGCAATCTTCTATCGAAACGTTGGGCACGTCTTCTTGATGTTCATGTTAATGTTTCACATGTAATTGAGCTTTATTTCCCTCGCAACTGGTTGTTAAAAGTTAACTGCCAGTTTAACTGCACGTTAAATAGTTGATATGGTTAAAATTACGTTTTACTTCTCATTCACCAGAGTTAGAGTGAATGTTTATGTATAATGTTATATTTTAACTCGATGTTAGGTGATAAAAGCATTCGCATTTACTAACATGCACTTTAACATGAGGTTAGGAAAACATAACCCCAAACTTGTTTCACACATGCTTGAAGTGTTACTGTTATTGTGAATCCTGTTATGACATAAAACTTATGTACAGTTAGCTGCTACTTTCAACTGCTTTATAGTATGTATGAACTGCTTGCACATTGGCCTTTCTCGGCGATTCTCAAGCCACGTTAATTTAACTACATTAAGGTCTCCCAAAAAAAAAGCAACAAGTCGATCTGCCTAGCAACGTTAGGCGGGCTGATTTAGTCTCTAACTATATATATATATATACGTAGATATATATATATATATATATTTATACCATATGTATGTACGTTATGTATATATAACTTTTGTATAGTAGTTATAAATGGAATTATTTTTTGTTTTTCTCTTTATCGATATTTGTATAAATATTTAGCTAGAAAAAGTTTCGTTTACTAAAAATTGTATACAGGAATAATTCGTCTAAGTTTTTATAATATACTATGTGTATATATATGGTAAGTATATGTGTATGTATTTGTATAGGGCAATACGATGAGCATATTTCTTTCGATTTCATTAAGCTTAATACACCATGTGAAACAAATTCGTAGTTGGAAACATGTAGTAGGTTGGTAGGAGAAGCTGGATAAGAGTATGGTTAACCAATTCATCATATAGAAATGGATCAAACTCGATATAATTACTAAGATTCACACACATCTAACATACTTTTTAGTTACTTATTGTCCACTTAACGTATACGTTCGAGTTTCGAATGAAAAAAGCCCACACTCAAGTCACAAGTTCTTGGGAAAATTGTGCAGCTTACACTACTCGGGATTGCTGTCAAGTGTAACCGGTGGAGTTTCTTTTTCTTCTTCATTGGTTTCTTCTAACACTTTTACTAGATGTATTATATATCATAATAAACAGATTCTTTGTGGTCCTTGCAGATGACTTCACATACAAGATTATATAAAATACTATAAAGTTTAAACGATTTTGGGTTTTTAAATTATTTGTTCTCTGTACCGCAAGGACCCTAAAAAGATCAGGGATAAACAACAACAAATAACTGATTGCAAAAGCAAAATTTTAACATTTTAGAGTAGTGTATTTCTCATGAAGCTTCGATTTCGCGGGTTCTCTTTCTCTTTTTCAGGGTTAGCTACTTCATAATATAATCTATAAATATATCTAAAATTTGGAATAATTTATCTTGTTTGGCAGTGTGTTTTGCTTTTCTCTCTGGCTATTTCAACGAATGTGGAAGGCTGGATAGTTTGGAAGTTAGAGGGAAATGGAAGTGTTTTCGATCATGACTAATAATAACTGCGAAGATCCTCTCTATGAAGTGCTTAACAAGTGTTGTGATAATCTTAGCTTAAAAAAACTGTAAGCAATTCGGCTTAAGTACATTTAGTATTTTTGTAGTATTTTTTTTTGTAAGTTTGTTTTAGTAGTTTTTTTTTGCATTTTGAATTTTGTACATTGAATGGATTTATATAGCGCACATATTTATAACACTCTAATGATATTTATCATATGTAGTATATTGTTGTTGTTGTTGCTGGTATTACATTTTGAATATGTTTTAATGTATGTATTTTTTGCTGGTATTTTTCACGATTTTCATTCTCTGGCTTTCTGTGTCGATTTTCCCACACTCTTAATTTTATTTACAATTTATGTCGAATACAAAAAAAAAACAAAAAAACATTGATTAGCACCGATCTGAATCGGTTCCGACATCGGCAAATCCTCCAAAGTCCGCGAGGCGGAGGCGGGTGCGGGGCGGGGGCGGAGGCACAGCTTAAGCAGTGCGCGTCGTCAGCAGCAGCAGGAGCAGCAGTAGAGGGGCGGCGGTGGCAAGCAGTGGAGGCGTGGACAGTGCGCTGCTTGAAGATTGATAGGGATTGCCTGTTGTTTTGTTGTGGTTGTTGTTGTTGTTGGGACGGGGGAGTGGGTTCGCATTCGGGTATTGGGTTCGGTTTTGGTGGGTACGTGGGAGACGGGAGTTCATTTACAGTGGTTGGTATTTAGTTGGTATTTTTTTCGGTTTTTTCGGTTGTTGTTGGTATTTTTAGCATTCGATTTTGGGGAATTTGTTTTTTTTTTTTGTTGTGTTTTTTTTTTTTTTTTTGGTTTGCATTGCACACACAGCGTAAAAGAGAGAAAAACAAAGAAAAGTAGTAGAAGAAAAAAAGGAAGAAAAGGAAACACACAAAAGAATATTTTTTGTTGGTTTCTTTCTTTTTTTTTTAATTTTTGATTGCACACAAATATTATTGTAATCGATTTAAAAATCTATTAACGATTAACGACAATAATAGGCGACGAGGACGACGTTGACATATTTTGCTTGACTCAAACATATTGTATGCATGAGTGTGCGTGTGTGTGTGAGTCTGTGCGTGTGGTTAGGTGTTGGGGGGGCGTGTCTACTAAGAGAGACCGAGGTTCTTGTTAGTATCGTTTATAGTTTTGCACTGCACGAACGATTAAAAATCGATCGAACAGTTCGGTGCGTGTAATAAATGTTAGTTTTAGACTGTTGTATTAAATATTATGACTATTAGTAGATTAGCTTGGTTAGTATGTATTACGTTATATATATGTATATATATGTTATATATATATATATATATATATATATATATATATATATAGTAGGTATAGATTATAAATAGATGTAGTTATTATTAAATGGATGCAGGCACTAAAGTTTCGATTAGACTTAAGATTTGGCTATGATTTAGTTTAAATGATGGAAAATCAAGTTAACGACTGATTAGTATGATGCAGGAAAGAGAAAGATGCTGTATAAAACGCACACACAGTCATACATACACGCGCACACACACAGATACAGATACAGATGCATACTGTTCGATATAGATGTGAGTGAAGAGAACGACAGGCAGCTAAACAAAAATCAAAGAACATAGATATATGATGGATGCACAGATAGTTGAAAAAGAGAGGAGATCGAGAGAGAGAGAGAGAGAGAGACAGCGTGTCGCAGAGTGGAGAGAAACAACAAAAGAGCAGAGCGATCTTCAGTTAACCGAAGACTTGAATACCCAAGCAGATAAGGCAGACAGAAACGGAAAGATCGCAGTTTAGTTTGTTATAGTTGGTTGATTTGACAGATCTTTATATAATGAGCTGTGTATCTATAAGATCTACGTTTCTACCAATTTTAAACAATGAAGCTCAGCCCGACGCAGGGCTTACGTAGGGTTTACATAGATAGTTTGCAGTTTACAGCCCGCTCTGCTGGGGTATTGCAAAAAAACAGTTGCTATTGCAAATTACGATTGATATTTTTGTCTTTCATATTTATTTGTTTAATTATTCTTTTTTTTTTTTTCAATTTAAATTTAATAAACTTTTTGCTTAATTCAAAATTGTTTAACTAAAGCAATAGTCGCAATACATACAAAGGAAAATGTAGAATTACACACAAACAAAAAAAAAGCAAGTCAAATTAAAATACGTTTGCAGTAAAGAATTAAGAATTTTTGTTTAGAACTAGAAATATTACAATTAACAAATGGTTTTTATTATCGTGTATTAATATATATAATTAAAATTACATTATTATAATCAATTTAAGGTTGAAAAATCATAAAAAAAATCTCAAAAATCTGATGAATGTGAGCACACACACAAAAATATAAAATCATATAGTATTGATTGGGATTTCGATTTTCGATTTGTGATTACTTTTTGTTGCTGTTGTTCTTGTGTGTCGTTATATTGTAGATATTTTATTTTTTAATTATTAATTAAGTAAATGCTTATAAAGATTGTTGTTGAGAGAAAAAAAATATAAGAAAATTGTTTTAACGAAAATTTCTAAATTTCAGACGCGCTCTCTCTTTGGAACACACACATACTAAGCTGAATATAGCATACGATATACGATACGATATAGGGAGGCAAGCGATGTGGCCTGCCATGTTGTTGATGTTATTTCACGATAAACTGTAGACACAGTGGCGCACGGTACATACGATAGACGGAACACAACATACGATATTCGGTATGTACGATCGATACTAATCGATAAAACGCTTTCGATATACAATTAATGCCACACTTAAGAAGAAGTGCGAATGCTTTAGGCAGAGACAGTGAGTACAACAACAATTGAACATACACGTTTTGATGTGACGGTGTGTGTGTGTGTGTGTGGGTGGGAGTGTAAGCGCGCCTCAATTTGATACTCTTTGCATACTCTTTGGCCTAGCTCAGTATACAAGGCTGCGGGGGATACGGTACTAAAATCGGACTTTGTTTGGAGCCCCGTCTGGAATGTAAATCGCTCCGTTACGTGTGTACATGTGTGTTTGTGAGAGTAAGGTCTTGGGGCAGTCGAGGGGCTCGCACACATGAAGTTTTCATTAAGGGTTAGCTTGAAAAGCATCGCACAAAAAGCATGCAACATAAAGAACATTGTAAATTATGTTTCGGAGAGTAAAATTGCATTAGGATTGATTGAACATTGATTTGATTTTGCAGTATTAAAAAAAAATAAATTTATTTATATATATTTAGCACACACACAGAGACAAATATAAATTGGAAAGTAAAAGGTAGTAGAGTAGGAGAAGTAGAAGTTTATGAAATCAAATCATACGGAGGTTACACTGAGTAAAAAATAGGTCGAATTTAAATTAAAAAGAATAAACACTACAAAAATGTATGCAAAGTTATTGTACTCGCTAGAATTATTAATTTTTTAACTGTTTTTTTTTTTTTGCTTTTTTTTTCAAACGTATTTCGTATAAATATATATAGTATATGGATATTCTATATGTTCATAGAGCGTTCAAAAATAGTGTACGATATATCGATATATACTATTTAGAGATGTGTGTGGGTAGTATATACATATATGGTATATGTATATATATATTCATAGATAGTATGCATGTATTTCAAGAACTTGTATACGATTTTTTTTAACGGCTCATTAGAGAATATACTGTTATCGATATCGATGTCGATAACGAATTCGATGATTCTTTTGACTTTTTCTTTAAGGTGATGTTTGTTTGTTTTGTTTTTTTTCTTTGCAATGTGCTTTGCAATTATCGAGCGCCAATCGTAATCGATATCGGTATCGGCATCGGATTTACACTAACATTGAGGCTAGGACACTAAATAGAGTTATGCTTATTGTTGTGGCCAGCGCAATGATTGTGGTTGTTGCTGTTGTTGATGTTGTTGTTGTGATTTTTGTTGTGAGATGTTTGTGTAGCGAACTGACGCCGGAATTGAACCCGGCCGAATACAGCAATGTGCCAAGATTGTTACTATCGGAATCGGACTCACCTCTAGTCGTTTTCATAATGATCGATGCCGGCGATGAATAGCCGATGGCATTGTGTGCCTTCAGCTCGATACGATAATACGTATTGCCACTTAGATCTGTCATCTGGAATGAGGTGGTCTCCAACACTTCGATAGTATGGCAACGAGTCTCCAATTCGGTCCAGGTGCCGGCCATTTTGGTGCCCTATTAAGTTAGCAAAATTACTAGAGATGTTAGAGTGGGAGTTGCTATCAATAAAACTTACCGGACAGTATTTGATCTGATAGTGATCGATGGGCTCGCCATTATCGGCCGGCACTCCCCAGCGCAGCTCGAAATGATCCGAGTAGGGTGACACGACAACAGGTTCCTCCTTGTCGTTTTGAACGGGGCTATGCAATGGCTTGGGTTCTTCGGGTGCGGAACGACGCGGCGTCGATTGCTGCTGATTGACACCCCAATTGCCGAGTCCCACCTGATTGCGAGCAGCAAAACGGAAGCTATACATTGTCTGTGGCCGCAAACCCTCGACAATGTACGGCGAATCGGGTGTCCAGCTGCGATTCAGGGCCGTCGACCAGTCTGGATTCAATGCCTCCTTATATTGCACACTAAACGATAGTATGGGCAAACCACGCTCGGTGGGAGGTCCACGAATGTCGAAGGTTATGGTTGTGGCAGTCAATGCACTTGGCTTGGCATAGGCAACAAAGTCCGGTATACGTGCCTCCTTCAACTGCACATCGTGCTCGGCCGAGCCATGTATATTGGTGGCAATGCACTTGTAGGCAGAGTAATATTGTCGGGTAATGGGATTTACAATGAGATTGCTGCGTGGTCCGGTGCCTTCGATTTTCAGATTTGTATCGTACAAATCCTTGATGTTACGTCCATTCCAACGCCATTCAATGGTTGCATTCGGTATACCCTGGGCCTCACAACTAAGATTCGCCTTGTGTTGATCCCAGCTGAAATAAGGCGGCAGATCCTTAATGTGGGAGAAATCTGGTGGGAATTCGATGGCAATGTGACCGGTTTTATAGGCGGTATCACCCTTATTCGTTGCAATGCACTGATAGAGTCCATCGTCGGTGCGACGAGTCTGTGCAATGCGCAAGGTGCCGCTACTCTCGCCACGTTCCTCATCGAAATACTGCTCCAGACTGATGCGCTCATCGTCCGCCTGCTGATTGGGTGTGTACTGTTTTTCGGTTCCCCAGCGACGGAAGGTAATTGCGGGTGCGGGACGTCCACGCGAGCGACAAGTGATGGCAATCTCTTTGCCAATGACTCCGGTTACATTGTACATTTCATAGACGGTGGGACGAACAAGCACATTCAGTTTAGTCTTCTGATAGACAACGCCGGCAGCATTCTTGGCCAGACAAGTGTATGTATCGTAATCCTCCTGCACTACCGAACTGATGGTCAACAGACCGGTCTGCGAGTTAACCTTAAATCTATCCACATTGGCGACATTTAGTTGAGCTGATTCCTTAATCCAATTAATTTCCGGCACCGGTTTGCCCGTGGCAGTACAATTCGCTCCGAAGGGTTTACCCTCGACAGCCTCCAGAGTGGTGGGCAAATAGACAATGGAGGGTGGAGTATAGACCTCGACACGTATGGTACGCTCAAGTAGTTCACCGGTTTCAATCACTGCAGCGCGGCACGTATAGATGCCATCATCCGAATCTTCCACGTTGTTAATTAGCAGACCATCAGCCTGTACAAGGTGCTTGGCATCTGTGCGAATCTGTTAGAGTTAGAGAGGTAGTTAGAACGGTTAGCTTGGGTGCGGGTGGAGTAGATTGTGGTTAACTTACCGGATCTCCGTTGCGTAGCCAGTCGATGGTCGGATTGGGATCGGCTTTCACTTCGCACTTAACCACGTAGTTGGTGCCCAATGTAGGGAACTGATTCTCCGGTGCATTTGTCCAGGTAATGGCAACTGCAGAAGGGAAGAGAGTGAGAGAGACATGGGTTAGCACTAATTCACTAGGGAAAGGTTCAAGGATTCCATGATGTATACGCTTTGCGTAATATAATTCCGAACAAACTGTCAACGACACACAACATGAAAGCAATTCAAACATCAAGCGCAAAATCCAAGTTATTTGCGCGTATTTGTTAGCAAGGCAGTCAACCCGGCTCCCTCGTCCACTCGCTTCCCTCATCCCTCTCCTGGGCTACGCCACTGCGTACTTATACTCAACTTGCCACAAGGGTCACACTAACGAGCCGAACGAACGAACTCAACGAACGGACGACGAGGCATGCCAATAAATCTCTGTTGCAGCAACAGCAGAAATTGAAAAAATTGCTAACTGAAATTCCTAAATCAAATACCAAACACACAAACAAGCAGTAGCAGGAACCGGCGCGCGGTACGGTCGGTGCGGGGTCAAGTCGCTCGAAGGGGGTGGGGTGGTGCAGGCAGTCAGGCAGCAAATCGAAGCTGAGCAGCGTGTTCTGTGGAAAGTTAAGGCGCAAAGTGAAATATATTTTGCACACGGAACTGTTTAATGCCAAAATGCAATTCGAGAGTGCAGCTTGCAGTTTGGCGTGCGTTGGGCGCCCAATGACCTTACATTGGGCGCCTACCGAAATTGCTGTCGGGGAGTTTACAAGCTGAGCAACTCGAAATGCAATTCATTCATTTCAATAGGCGCCCTGAAGCCGGCAAAATGCAATTTGAGCTATGCCCACGTTGGGCGCCAATCATGTTTCTGCAGGGAAATTAACCAGTTTTACCTTTCTACCTTTAGCTTATGCCCCTGTTATGATTGTGCAATCGAACAGGTAAACCTTTCAGATACCCCACGTTGGGCGCCAGCTTTGTTTCTGTTGAGAAATTTACCTTTTTTTTTAAATTGCTACTGTTCTTTCAATCCAGTGAAAATGAATATCTTTGGCCTCTTGCACTTTTACTCACTCGTACTCCTATTTGATTGGTTTTTTTTGCACTTATACAATATGCATTACAAATAAACATATTCCTCAATTTTAATAAAGATTTTATTTGTTCCCCTGCCACATTTTTGCTTAATTAAATTTTTCAAATCTTGCCAAAGTAAATGGAAAATGGAGATATGAAATTTATGCAGAATGCAGTACTAAGGGTAGTATTACGAATACGGGGTTTTCTCCGAGAGAGAAGAGAGGAGGAGAGACAGAGTAGAGAGAGTGAGAGAGAGAGAGAGCGAGCGCTGAGTAGAGTTTCAAGGAAATGCAACAGCAGTTTGCCTCATTTCCTGTGCGGAAATTGTGCAGATCATTTTGTGGCCGACAAAGCGAGAATAGTAGCGGGAGGCAGCACTAAAAAGGGGGCGTGGCATGTTGCACTTGCTGAGCTGACTATCAACGCGTCGTCTCGTGTGTGTGTGTGTGCGTGGCTCAAATATTTACAGTTTATTTATAAATCAGTGTAATAACAAGCCATCTGTCTGGCTAGCTCAGCTCGCAGTCTGTCTGACTGTCAGTGTTTGGTACACAGGAGAGAGATGGAAAGAAAGAGAGAGAGAGGAAGCAGCAGCAGCAAAAGAAATGCAGCGATTGCAACGAGGTTAAAAGTATTTTTGATCTAAATCCCGTTGCCGGCCATGGCGCTCTGTCGAGCCCGGCCTGTCTACCGAATGTTGTGTAAAAACATTTTCTATTTTCCAATTTTATTGGCAGTGCAACTCGCCAAGGCTTGCACAGGTTCCCTCTCTCTCTTCCCCCCTCTCTCTATCTCTGTCCAAGCTGAAGTCATGTGTGTGTAACATATAAAATAAAAAAGTTGTCGAATTTTCTTTGCTCTGGCTAAGGGCAAACAACTTTGTTGCCGTTGTTGTTGTTCTGTTGTCGTTGCGTGTTAGATTTTGTTGTTCAAACACTTTTCGCTGACGTCTGACAGCACAGGCGTGGGGAGGAGGAGAGCTAAGAGAGAGAGAGAGAGGCAGAGGGGAAGCAAAGCAGAGACAGAAACAGAGTACGAGTGGGAGGGACTAAGATGAACTAGTTTACGATTTCATTATTAGTTTGAACAACGCACACATTGCGAGACAGAGCGCAAGACATACCCGAGACTGAGAACAGTCGTGCAACAGACTGGGAACAGTCGATGAGCGCGCGCAACCTTAGGATAACAGCCGAAAAAGGCTAAGATGCTGTCGCACCGTCAAAACACACGACTCGCAACTTATTGAAAAAGTTGCTGCAACAGCCATAAAAAAGCAGAAGCAGCAAAGCGAAAGAACACAGCAAAAGTACAACAAAAACAGCAGCGGCAAAAAGCCAACAACTGCAGCCAAGTTATTAAAAATCAGGCAAGAGTCAACGACGATGGCGACGAGTCGAGCGTTGCAATTGGATTTCCTGTGCCACAACCTGACTCTGTCGCGACCACAGTCCACAGCCACGCCCCCCTCGACCTAACCCTCCTGCTAAACCAGTGGGAAAAAGTCAACCAAGCAAATAATCAGCGCAACTTCTCAGCGCTTTAAATCAACTTTAACTTCAAGTCTAACTAAGTATTTAAGCTATTTAGCGGTTTTTCAGCTAGATTTTAATGCACTTTCAAGCTGTGCTTGCTTGGGCTTAAGCTGAGGCGGAGAGAGCGAACTTTTAATGCGCTTTTGAGCTGTGCTTGCTTGGGCTTAAGCTGAAAGCTTTTCGATGGAGGTGAAAATAACTTTAAAGCTGTCACAAAACAAGACTGCCAAATTTGACCTGTAAAAACTGTTGCAAATCCCTCCAAAAGCTGCTGAAAGCTGTTTATTTTCCAATTTCAAATATGCCTTGAATAAAATTAAGTTAAAAGCTTTGTAAAGCACGTAAAGCGTCAACTTTAGGGCACACACAGCACAGGGCTGTCAAATTTGGATTGAAAGCTTTGAAAGCTGCTTCAAAGAAGTTATAGAACCTATTAAAAGCTGTTAGATCTGGCTTGAATGTTAATAATGAATTACCAAATAAATTTGAGAACAATCTGCAAACGTCGAGGCATATTTAAAGCTTTAAAATCCCCTTCGAATAAATTAAGGTAGCACATATAAATTTCAATTTATTTACTAGAAAATATTCATTAGGAATTTGGATTCGAATTACTTGACAGGTGCAACACGCGGCAACCAAAGACAAAGACAGAACTAGGCTTGCTTCGGACTTGAGCTAATGACAGGCCGCATGCCACAACATGTTGCACTTAAATATTTATGAGGCGACATGTGGAATATCGTATTACGTGTTTGAGTTATTAGACAGTTGTTGGCGTTATACTGCTTTGCTGTTTTGCTACTTGCAACAAAATGTGGCAAGTCAAAACTTTAATAATCTCTGGCATGAACGTGGTACATTGATCGGATTGTTGTTCTAAATGGAATGCCAAAGAGATTGGGCGAGGCAGCGTGGGTGGGCGTGGTGCTGTACCGAGTGTAAAACTTGTAGCAACATCGGAAGTTGCCGCTGCAGCTGCAAGTCGCAACGGAAGTTTGCTTGCAGCATGTGCATTTATTAAAAGCATAAATATTGAATTATTAAGCTGCGAGTGGCACAAACAACGGCGAGGGCGCCCCTGACTGCCACACCCTCTCTCTTTCTCTCTCTCTATCTCTCTCTCTCTCTCTCTGCTGTAGGTGCTGGCAATTGCATGTTGCAAGTACGCAGCAAGTTCTGCAATTTGCACTTGGTTTCCTTCTCTCGACCAGGCCTACTTGCCACTTGCCACTTGCCACTTATTTGCTTAGCTAAATGCAACTTGTGAGTTGTCAACACACAACGACAGCAACACACAGGCACACACACAGGCACACACACAGGCACACACACACGCTATCTCACGCACACCCACAGCAACACACACGGGCGGTATTTCGAGGGCATGTTCTGGTCAGGCAGCTGCTGCTCTAACTGTTGCTGCAGCCTGTGGCCAGACTGGTCAGGCAGAGTTAAGTGCATATATGGCTTTGGGTGTTGAACAACACTGTAAAATATTTACAGTACTCAACCGGGCCTAGATACAGCGAAAACTATGCAAAATTCTATAGCAAGTCAACAAATTAAAGTATTTTCAAGCATTTAACAACACTGACATTAGCTAAAAATTGTTTTACAGCACGTTGTGCTTCTTCTTGCTAAGTGTTCCCTTCAGTCGTGTTAATCAACACAGTTTTGCTTAAGCTGCTTTGTTTGCGCCTTAAACAACACTGTTTGCCTCTGCTTGTGCACTACATGAGCTCTTAATGACGCTCAAGCCTTTTGCTATGTCCCAGATCTCTTAATTGCATTGATCAACACTGTTTGAGCATTAGTTAACACTGTGCAAATGAATTGCAACGTAATTTATCAGTTATTAAAGACACATTGACTTTGGTCCACACACAAGTGCATTTGCAGCTACATTAACCAACACTGACTGTGCATAAAACCGACTTCTGCATTAATTAACCAACACTCACTTGCTGCTGCTGCTGCTGTATTACAACACTGCAACTGCTAAGAGCATTTCCATGCAGCCGTGGTAATCGAATTAGTATTGTCTTATGCAGTATCTTCTACTTGCCCCACTCTCCCGCTCTCTTTGTCCCCAGCTCTCTTCCCCCCCCTCTCGATGCGTTCCACACACATTGCTTTGACCCGAGCACAAAGTGCAAACAGAAAACGGAGAAGCAGAGAGAAGCAGAGCAAACCGAAGAGGCTCGTACTACAGTTGCAGGAATTTGTTGGCCGTACAACATATCTGACAACGTTGTCGGTGCCATATCAGCTCGTGCTCACTGTGTGTAAGGCACTACAACTCTGTGTCATGCCCCCTCTCTCTCTCGGGTCTTGCCCCACTGTACGGCGTTGCGTATCAGGGGCACAAATTGTTGCGTGGCAAAATATTTGATTTCATTTCAAACGCAGTTTCCAGTTTAACATTGAAAGGGATAGAGAGAGGGCGAGGGGGAGGCGGCTTCAGCTTCTGCCTCAGTGCCAGGCACGGTCGGTCGGTCGGACGGCTTTGGGTAGCGGTAGTTCGAAGGGTGCCAACTACCTGTCTTGCTGCACTCTGCACCCTACCCCGCTGCTGGCTCTGTAAATTCCTCACATGTCGCACCGTTTTGTTTGAACATCAGCTCTGCATGTGTGTGTCTAGAGAGAGACAGAGAGAGAGAGAGAGAGAGAGAGAGAGAGAGAGAGAGAGAGAGAGAGAGAGAGAGAGAGAGAGAGAGAGAGAGAGAGAGAGAGAGAGAGAGAGAGCGCAGAGCTGCCTGCACTACAGCGGGTACCGTGTGCACTTTAAATTGCTTAGAAAAATCAATCTCGTAAAAGTTTTCCCTGAGCTGCAGCATTTCCCACTCATGTGGACTTTTTCCCAAAAGCTTTTCGCACAGCAAACTTAACGAGCCAGCAAAAAGGTGTGTGACTGTGTGTGTGGTGTGTGTGGTACTTGTTGTGCCTGCTCCTGTGACTGCTGCTTATTGCTTACGTCTTTGTTCGGACTTTCATCCATTTAGTCGTATTTCTTTTATGCTTTTACAACACTTGAAACCGAATATACGTTATCATAGCTCGTGACTCGCGACTCGTTACTTGCTACTTCTAGCTCGTTACGGCTTAATGAAATCGGTTGCCTTTAGCGATATTGCGTTTTTGTAGCATATTTATGGTATAACATGATATATTATATTGTTTGTACTATAAGTGGAGGTAGTATATTTATGGTATATTATATCGTTTCATATAGTAAGAAGGTAGTGCAAGTGAAGGTCGAAAAAGTTCTTGACATTGTAAGGTGTTGCTCTTGGCTGTCGAACACTTCTTGAAGTTAGGTTTGAAAAAGAAAGCGTTTAGCTTGAAACTTTGAGAACCACTTGAAATCTTTGAATAATTAGGCTTATCTGTGGGGTATACTCATTTGAAAGAAATAGTTTAAATTAGAAAATCTAGTTCCTAGTAAATTTTAAATTTATATATATTTAAGCTACTTTCTATATCTTTTATTTGCTTACAGCTCGTCTTGAATCAAGATTAAGTACGCTCGCATTCAGGGTAAGTTCTTAAACTTTTTACTAAGCGTATTTAAAATACTCACGTTGTATGCATATACGAAATTTATTCAAAAAGTACTCGAACAAAGTGCAAGCAAGTTAGAAACCCTTAGCCCAACTTCTGTCTCGTCATAAATCAATTGTACAACTTTGAATGCTGAAGAGTTGTACACAAATCAGTATGGGTACAAGGTGCAGGGTACTCTGGGGTACTCTGGGGTACTGTGTGGTGTGTGCCATGTTACTTACCATAAGTTTTAATTGTGACATTCGTTGTGAGTATTTCGGTATTTGCATACGATGCCGTGCAATAATATCTGCCGCCCATTTCGCTCGTCAAGGAGGTTATCATCAGGGCCAAACTTTCGCCGGGCAATGTTTCCGTGTACATTGGTGGCTGGTTGCGTCCCGTGCTGCAGAGAGAGAGAGAGACAGAGAGACAGGGAGAGAGAGAGAAGAGAGAGAGGGAGAAAGGCGAAGAGGTTGTGTTGTTGTATATTAGTACAGCGTAATATGCAATTGTTCTTGTTTGTTTTTGTTGTTGTTGTATATAATGTTTATGCTTATGATTATAATAATTGTTATGGGCGAACATTGTCGTTGTTAGTAAATTGTTGTTGTTCTTGTAGCTTTCTTTTACAGTTGCCTTGCTGCTGCTTCTTTTTCTCATTTGCATGCCACGCATTTTCCTTTCTTTTTTCTTTTTTTTTTTTTTTGCACTTTTATTTGCTGTTTTCTTGTTTTTCTTTTCTTTTTTTTTGCCATAACAATTACAGAAAATTAAAAGAAAATTGCGTTTCGGGGCGTGGTGTTAATGCGCCCCCTCCGACTGCCACTCCCCCGCGTACGCCTCTTCTCAATTGCCCCGACACACAGTGCAAGGCAAAAAAATAGAGAACAAGAGAATTTCGAATAGTCCGAGTGTTGCGAATATCTTTAGAGCGTCGAGGGGGAGAGCGAATTTGGATTAATGCGTACACAGGCTGTTGAAGGAGGTGGGGGAGGGGATTGTTTTGCGTATAAGTGAGGGGGGTTAAGCTACAAACTGAAGTGCCATAATAAGTTTTTATAGCGCATGAGAAGTAAAGGAATTTGTGCTTTAAGCTCGAATTAAACTTGAAAATTACTCGAATTGAAGAAATGAAATGTAAGTCTAACCTATTTCGCTAGCATGGTCACTCTAAGCTATGTGTATGGTCACTCGAGTAGGAATTAAGTCAGAAATCTTGTGTTTCACTTTATTTTGCGCCCCAACAGCTTGCAGCAATCTGTGAGACGATTTATGGTTACGCTAATAGCGGAAGCTATGAAAATTATGGTCACCCTAATAGCGAAAAACCTTTACATAGCCTTATATTCAATTATATATCTATCTCTCTGTGTAATCATCTATTCAACATTACAGCATGCTGTAATTTTAGACATTTTGGCACACACACATGGTCATCCTAAACTCTTCTTTGCCTGCACTTGACAACTCTATCAATTAGCCGCGCTACGCGCAAACTATTCTCAACCAACTGCGACCGTAATTAGGCAACCATTTCAAGCTCGACATATCAAGTAATTGCACAAAATTTTGTAATTAGCGCAGCTGCCTGACAACTCTGGCCAAAAAGTATGTGCACGCACACACACAGCCATAAGCCACACACACACATGCGCGTGTGAGCATTGAAAAACTTTCCTGCTCCATTTGCTGTGTGTTTGCCAATTGGCATTCGGCATGAAATCGCGCGCCAGCCCAAAATTTTCCGACTTCTCCGTTTTCCAAGGCAACAAAAAAGGAGAAAAAAAATGAATAAAAGAAGTAAACTCGTATATAACTATAGCGCAGAATGGAGTGCGTGGGGAGGGGGGTGGGGGTAGGTTGGTAGGGAGTTTTCGGCGCACGTACTAATTAATTAAAAAACTTTTGTTGCGCCAAAACTAAATATGCATAGCGGTTATTATTATGCCTTCACTTTGTAAAGGCAGCTCCCCCCCCCCATCCATGCTGCCGCACGCCCCTGGGCCACGCCTGGCAGCCTCCTATAAAATACATGTATATGTATATGTATGCATGTATGTATGCTAGAGTTTTGCACACATATAGTAAGCTATATGTAAATATGTAAAGCAAACTTTCGAGTCAAACGTAAATGAACAGTTCTCGGGGCATGGAAAAAGTTTTGAATACGAGGGGAGGGTAAGAGAGGGGGGTGGATACTGGTAATGGGTATCGAGTAGGAGTAGCAGTGTTCGAAATTACGACAAAGTTAACCTTGGCACATATACGATTTTCCGAAAACTTTCAACAATTTCGATTTCGATTTGCGCAAGTTCTAAGTGGAGTTTTGCGTGGTATATGCAAGTTGAGCATGCTCAGTTCTATGCTCACTCTCACATAGGGTACATTGAGTAATTTGATGAGTTTGCACCACTGAACAAGTTATCGATAAACGATAAATAGAGTATATATTAAATTTGAATTGCAGCATTTAGTTGTGTTTGCCCCATGCAAGCTTCAATCAACTGAAAGCGACTATCTAACGCCACACAGTTATCGATATACGATTATTTCAGCTCACAGTTGTCGATATGCGTTTGCATTAGTATTTCGATTATACAAATGACTGCTGTTGCTCACAAGAGTTGCCATCTTTCGCAGTTGTGTTACGATAACATTATCGATACTTCGCTAGCAACGATTGACACGCAGTGTGAGCCAACTTGAGCCTTCGTTTTGTTTGCCATTGTGACTGTAATTGGTTTTTTCTATTGTTCCATGTGTGTGTGAGTGTGTGTGTGAGAGGATTCGATTTTGCAAATCGCAATTGTTGCCCAAAATGCAAAATGGCTTCCTCTATTTGTTTGCCTGGCACACACACACACACACACACACACACAGAGTTGTCGCTGCGCCCCAAATTATGCTAACAAAAGCTTTCGACGACAAAGAAAAGAAAAAAAATAGTCAGACCATATCTAGCGACAAAAAATGCCAGCGAAAAAGGCAAACGTACCAAAAAAAATCGACGGAAAATAGAAGAAAATATGAAAAACTGCGAAAAGAGAAAAAAAAAACCAAAACAGAGAAAACTACCCAAAATCGCAAACCGCAGCGCGCGAAGACAGTGTGCAAAAAAAAAGCTGCATATTTGCCTAGGATTTTTAATATTGCACCAAACGCAGCGCAGTGGCGTAGTTCAAGGGGGGGAGGGGGGTCTGAAGGGGGGATTGAAGCAGGCAAGCCAAACAAACAAGAGCGAAAAACAGTTACGCATGCGAAAAAATCAAATTTTTGATTGTCTCCAAGGGCGTAGAGGGAGAAGGAGAGGATGGGGGAAGGCTGGAAACACAGGGGGGGGGGGGGGTAGATGGTAGCGTGCGAGCAAGACGCCATTTTGGCGCCTCGGGGGGGAATGCCACGACAATTTTTTATTGCATTTTTCTTCTTCTTCTTTGCCCTCGACAGCGCGTATAAAGATGTCGCGCTGTTCGCATGGTTATCGTTGTTGTTGTTGTTGCTATTGAATGAGCCAAATGTGTGAGGAGTGAGACGAGGCCAGGGGTGGCTGCCAGGAGGGGCTACATAGGCGATAGAAGCAGTCTTTGTAACAGTTTAAGACGCTTAAAGTCACTTTTAGGCTGAGGTTGGGGCTGCGTACAAAAGCAGAGCAAGGTAGAGGTAGATAGATGGGGAGAAAGAGGGGGAAGGGAAGGCAGGGAGAGAGAGAATATAAGAGGTAACGAAGAGGGAGGGAGAGAGTGAGATAGGTAAAGGCTTAGCGAGCCCGGCGTATCCGAAGCAAGGCAAATCAAATAGATGGTTAAATTTTAATTGGGATTGAGAACACTTTACGACGTAATTAAAACAATCAAAGAGCACTTGGAATACTAATTAGAGAGTAGAATAGGTAGAGGGGTGAACGTATTATAAGCTAATTAAGGCAAAGAATCGTGAATGGGGCATCGAATGCGAAAAAGGAACTCAATTTGACATCATTTGCACAAGTTAAACATTAAGATTTCCACTACAGAGCTAGACGCACTTTAGATAATTATTTCAAGCATTTAGGCAGTTCTAAATTGTAGCAAAACTATTCTCAGGGAATAGTTTTTTATCCTCCTTTCTTTTTTTTCACACTCTTGTGAACTGCTTAAAACTTTGAACTTTTATTTTTCAAGCAACTTTGCTCAGTTTTTCCAACTTTTCATCGATCATCATGCTTGAATTGTTACTATTTAATTATTTTTTATTATTATTAAAATATTTATTATTATTTTTCCCTCACAACGCTCTACCCTTCACCTACTTTTACCTCCTGAGCTGTAACTATTCTCTAGCTCAACTGTTCTCTACAGTTCTCTATCTCTATCGTTGGAAAATCAAGCTAAACGCGTAACAATTGAGAGAGAGCATTACAAACAGCATAGCTAATGAGCCAGCTGTGCTAAGACATACCCTGTAAATTTAAGTTAGGCATATACAAATTATAAAATATATGGTCACCCGCGAAAGTATAGGGTGCTGCACAATTAATCTACGGCAAGTTTTATGCTAATTTGCTATGCAAATGCCCTAACACACATCGCTACAGAGTATGAGAACAATAAAAACGCCAGTACCGCAATTGAGCATGCTAGCAAAAAGGAAAGGACGAGGGAGGTGGAGAGGCAGGGGCGGCTGGAGAGTGTAGAGTTGTTGCTGCCGGCCGCAGAACTATTGCCAACTTAATCGCTTTAATTAACTCGAACCAAACCCGACTAAACCAAAACCAAACTGAAACGAAACCGATACAAACCAAACTGAAGCGAGTCGAGTCAGCTGCGAAAACTGTCAAGGGAAGGGGAAGAGGGACTGGCATTGTAGATTTTTTCGGGCCTGTTTTTGTGCCCGGTTTGGCAGCTTAATTACAATTCGCGCCTGCAAGTATGCACCACGCCCCGTCGAAAACTTCATTTCAGCATTTCGACAGACGCACGCGCTCGTTCACAGAGAAAAATGCGAAAATAAACCCAAAACCCAAAACACACACACACACAGCAGACACACGCATACTTGCTCAGAAAACAATCTGCGTACGCGCTGGCAGAGTTGCCAGGCTTTTGTTTTCGCCACCGATGCGGCCCTGCCAAATTAAATATTGCTCTGCGTGCACTGCAAAGTTTTGTGCGTGTGGCAACACAAGAGCAACTTGCCCCTAAGGCTGCCACACTCCCTCCCGCTGCCCACAAAATGCGACCACGTTTGGGCAAATTGAAAACTTGCCAAACCGTATAACAATTTCTGTGCCGCCGTGGCCAGATGGATCGCGGGCAAGTTGATGCTGCAGCGAAATGCGGCGAAAAATTCGAAAATTTATGAGTGGCTGCTTGAAAATTACGATAAACGCGTCTTCGATAGCAATAATATCGTAGAATATCATTATAATTCCAAATGTCAGTGTATATTCAGTTTGCCCGGAAATGTATGCTATATTTTTCAAAAAAAATAGTAGAAGAAATTGGCAACTCATTTTGGGCTTGTTCTAAAAAGTATGCTACGGTTTTGAATTTTTGGTTTGCTCGTAAAACTATGCTGCGCTTTTTTAACACGGTATAAAGGGAAAGAATTTATTTATTTTTTATTTGTTAAAATTTCAAAATATTTGTATTTATTTAATTAAAATTGCCTGGCTGCCCTAAAAAGTATGCTATGATTTACACGAAAATTGGCACACTTGGCGCATGTATAAGAAATATGTACATATTAGTATATGAGCAGTCTATACAGCAACATTTTTTGTAGCAAATACATAAAGAAGCAATTCACAATATCTTTCGCAGACAACTTTGAACGAGAGTTGCACAGAAATTGAGGTTAAGTGCCGCGCTAAGCTTGGCCACACTGAAAGGGCAGCAAGAAAGAGGAGAGGGGGTTTAAGCGGGCGGAATAGTTCTGCCTGCTTGAGAGAGAAAGAAAGAGAGAAAGAGAGAGCACTTGAGAAAATCAACCGACAAAATAGTCTTTCGTTTTCGAGTGGGGCAACATCTTTGCTTTGGAAAAAAGCAGCTTCATATTCGCTGTAACTTCATTAGGGTGTTAAGTTGGCTGCACTTGATTAATTACCTGGCAAGTGCGTTAAGACACGATTAGGTCGCATTTGCGCTTGAATATCGTAAGTTAAGTAGGCTGCGCTTGATTAGCAGCAGCAGCAGCTGCAACCAGGCTATGTATATATATATATGTATATATACAAATATATTCATGAACTTCATGCTTCAACATTCGATTAGCGACTATCGATAACAAGCAATCGTGTTTGCTAATGAGGCATCGCAGCGCTGGTTAGTAGACATAGTAGATATAGCGAACTCTATCTATAGATTATGCGATGTAAATACTTTACGATACGATACAGTGCGATACGATACGTTACGATATGATACGATAATGATACGGATACGGGTTGGGTTTTTGAGTTTTGTGAGATTGGATGAGGTTGGTTGGGACAGGGTTGGTGTGATGGGGATGCGACGTTAGGGAGCCTGTGTGTATGAGAGGCGGAGCAATTAGAACAAAAAGAGAACACAATAACAAAGTATAAAAAGAGGGAACAATTGATCAAAACATGCCGGCAAACAAAACAACGGTATAATCGGCGGAGGCGGGGCGGGGGGCGAGGCACAATACGAGTAGTTGAGTTGCGGTTATTCGCTGAGAGCGAGACGGAGAGGGAGAGAGAGAGTACTACGCAGACATAACGAGAGGTTAGTTTGTTGTTGTTGTTGTTGTAGCTGTTTTTGTTGTTGTTGTTGTTGTCGGCACTTACGCATTCTTCTTCTTGCCCGCTGAATCATAAAGTGGATCATAATTGAGCCTACAGATAACAGGATAACAGAATAACAGTTGTGTGTGTGTGTTTATGCCCGAGTACAAGCGCGCGCGCGTGTGTGTGTGTGTGTGTGTGTGTGTATGTACAGTTGTGTGTTAGTGTGTGTGTGTGTGTAAACAGAAAACGGAGATTGAATAAGAGAGAGACACACATAGATAGAGAAACAGACACACACACGCGCGCGCCTCACATTATGTGTCGTTTTCGATTATTTCGACTTTAATCGATATGTATCGATATATAATCGATATGTGCATATCGATATTTATCGATTTCGCTAGTATCTGCATAAAATCATCACAAACTTACGGCTTGGGCGGAATTGTGTTGTTCATATTGTCCTTCCATTGCAGATCGGTGACAAGAGCCTGATCGGGCACATTTGGGCGACAGGTAAGGATGAGCGGCTTGCCAACGGGTTTGCGTTGCTCCGATTGCATCGGAAAGATCTCCAGTTTCTGAGCATTGCTAAACTCTGTAAAGAGCGAGAAGTAAACGAAGAGTTGAGGTTAGTTTCAGTTTAACTCGATACGATCAACAATAGTTTAAACATTTTTCGCACAGAGTATCTGGCAGTCTTGTTTTTTTATTGGTAGTTTCAAAAAACCCTCGCTTATTTTACAGGGTATCCGTCAGTCTCGAGCGTATGTCTGTATCGCTCTGTGTGGGTTGGAAGTGCAATTTATATTTAAATTAATTTTAATTGCCACTTGGGCGCCAAGTTAAAGGGCGACTGGGCGTGGCATGCAACACAAACAGACAATGCCTCATTACGCATGTGTGTAGATGTGCGTGTGTGTGTGTATGTAAATTATTAATTAAATCATGCATTTCTAGTGGCATGCGATATTTTACGCAAAAATAATAAAAAAGAAATATTATATTTCACTTGGAATGCAAATTAAGCGAATTTTTCGATGGGTTTGGCAGTGGACGGCGGGGAAAACCACTTACGGTATTTTCCAAGAGCAAAATAACATGTTATTGCATATATTTAATATACATATTTATAAATTTCATATAAATATATATATTCTTGAACTGCATGTTCGATTGTGTGGGTTTTTTAAGCTATTTCTAGGATTCTAGCAAGAATAAGATATAGTATCTAGAAATTCTGCTTGAGTAGGTGCAAATATAGTCTATATAAAGATAAGATAGTGAACTGATTATTTAAAAGATATCTTGGCTATCTTCAACTAATTCGCTAAACAAATTTTTTTGAACACATTTATGCTAACTTATTATACTTTTTTCAATTCAAAATACTATATCATACTATAGAAATAAATTCAAATTTTTCGGCTCAACTGCTAGACAACCCTAGGAAAGTCTAAAAATTACATAAACATGTAATTTAATTAGCAAAACTTGTTCCGTTTTGTTTTTATATTCAAAATAATAATTCTAGCCCTTCGCTGGTAAGAAAGAAAGTATTGCCATGCGGCTGATTGCGGTCAATTAAACGCGTGTGATGGCAACCCTTTTTCACCTCCTCCTCCTCTTTTCTTTTCTTCTCTTTCCTTGCTTGGAACACGGGGTCAAGCGGCTGTGACACAGCTCAAGTTCAGAACTTGCACAAGTTGCGAGTTGCAAACTTTGTACCCCCTCTTCCCCTTGCTGCTGCCTTCTTCTGTACTTGTTGTTGTCGAGTGTTCTTACAGCTGTTGTTGTTGTTGCTGTTGTTCTTGGGGTAATTTTCATTTTCATTTTCATGGGCATCACAATTAAATGTCTTGGCTATTTGTTTGACACTTTATTGGAGCAGTTCCAGCTGCCTGAAGTCATCTCATTAAGCTGCAGAGAGAGAGAGAGAGAGAGAGAGAGAGAGAGAGAGAGAGCCAAGAAGTCAGCCGCTCCCCCTCGACAGCCCTTCTGTTGTCTCTATGAGTGGGGGGGAAGGTTTTGGTACAGCCTGTGGTTAATGTGCGGCACTTAAGAGCGAAATTTATGCACAATTTAAGCGAAGCCGGGCGGTCAGTGGCTCGACAGCAAGGGCTGGTCAGAAGAGGGGGAAGGGGGTGCGCAGAGGATGCAAGCAGCAGTGGCGTAGTGTGCGAGAGAGACTGCAATGATGTGGGGCAGCTGCTGCTGCTGCTGCCGGCTAAGCAGCAGATAATGTGGCAGGGTCATCTGGTGGCTGGCGCATTTCTCTTGCAACTTTATGGGTAGCCGCCTTGAAACAGGGTTGCCCCATTTACCAGGCCTCCAGTATTCCTTCCCAGTTCCCTAACCCATTCCATCCCCTTCTACGCCAATGTTGTGTTTTTTAGACGAAGAAAAAACGAGAAATGCACACGGTACAGATTCTCATAGTGCACACTCGAGTGCATTATTCATTTAATGTAAACGAGTGCACTCAACACTCAAACAAACACCCACAACACACGCACATACACACACGCAGACTGGCACACACTGACGCCTTTGCGAGTGCCACTTTGATACGCATTTTTCTTGTGGTTTTAATTTAATCACCTACAGCGTGCAGGGCATATGCATGCGTATATTAAGTATACGACATGTGGGCGTGAAATGAAAGCTTTACGATTAAATATTAATATTTAATATATTAATATTAATATATTCATTTATTTGTTAAAGTTTATGTTATTAATTATAACATTTTTTCCTTTTTCTGTTGTTATTTGTATTTATTTATTTTTCATTTATGTACAACTTTTTCAAATTAATAATAATAAATATGGGTATATTTATTTAATTTAACTATTATTCTTATTCTTAATTTCAAATTTATTTTATTTATTTATTTAACCATTTTTTTCTTTATTTTTCAATTCATCTGCGAAGCATATTCATAGTTCATGCTCATTTTCTATTTATTTTATTATTCATGTATTTTATTGTTTGTTTTTAGTTTGTATTTTATTTTATTTTTTGATTTTTCTTGTTTATTTGTTTAATTTTGTATTGTGTATTTTATTTTGTTATTTATTTATTAAATCTTTTATTTATAAATTTTTGTTTAACTATTCTGCCTACACTTAGCGTGTACGCAATTCATTTCCGCCAGTTCTGCATTTTTTTCTTTTTTGTTTCATATATTTATTTATCTTTTTTTTTTTTTGCGTATTTTATGCACTTCTTTTGGCCCCGGGAAAAATGAATAAATTGTGGTGGTCCATGGGCATTAAAACAGAGCGCAATGCCAAAAAGCAGCGTCAAGTGGTTCTCGCAAAATTAAATATGAGAAATTTATATGCAACGCTGCCTCCTTTTGCGTGCAATTAATGCAGCCTGCAAAATGGCTCCGCCAACGCCGCCACCAGCAACAACAACAATGGCAGCAGCAGCAGCAGCAAAAACAACAATAACAACAACCACAACAGCAACAACAACGATTATAAGAAATCAAGTTGGGAATTCTAATGAGCGCATAAAGAAACCGCAATGCTCTGCACTTTTTGGTTTCACTCTGGTGGCGTCTATTGCTCTTCGCGGGGTCTATATCTTGCTCTCTTGCACATGTATCTCTTATTAATATATTATAGGGTATGTTTAGTGTGAGCATGCCAAAAATTTAATATATTTTTTTTAACATTTTAGACAGTTAAAAGCAGCTGACAAGCTTCAAAAGCAAAACTATCTATTAATATTGTCGCTCTAAAAACTAAGACAAGTACAGAGAATGAGTAGTAGCTAATATACCCCATGCTGGCATCCGCAGTGCGTGTGCAGCAGCTTCAAACTCGACGGCGACGGCTGTTGCACCGGGCGTATGCTTAATTTATATTTATTTTATTTTAAATGCATGCTGCATAAATAAAGGCGCAGGCAAGCCAGCACACACACACACGCACACTTTATCTTTTGTGTGTGCGAGTGTTTTTCTCAGTGTGTGGGTGGGTTCTTCCGGCGCAGCATAAATAAACAAGCGGTTAAGAATTATCGCCGACAGACGCCAAGCGAGATATGGCAACGCTGACAGCGTAGAGTGTAAGAGCGAGAGAGAGAGAGAGACTCGCAAAGAGGATGCCAGCCTGCATGCACATTCGACCATATGGCATTTCCTTGACGTTCGGCGTTTGCATTTTAATTCATTGCCAGAGCCAGAAAATATTGTTGGAAAACAATTAACAATTGCGCATTAAAATTATAAATAAAATGCGGGAGAGGGAGAGAGAAATGAGCCAAAGAGGATACAGCAAGGAAGACAGCAAAGGCCAATGGGCAAATTAATACTCACACATAGCCGCACACACACACCCGCAAGCGATCACACTTATTCCTGCGCTTTAAGCATTAAAAATATTGGGATATTCTTAAGTACAGGGTATATGCTGCCTAGAAATGGTGTATTTATGGGGGGTATGCAAGACTTCGTTTCTAGCTAGAATGGTTAGGTTACTTTGAAAATAGTATATTTCAATACAATTTTGTATATTTTCTAGGGCATTTCTATAAGCTTGAGCTACGCAAGTGAGGTTAATCTGTTTTTAACAGTTTAAGCTATAAAAGTGAGGTTAACATGAAGATTCTGTATTCTGCGATTATTTTTAATTTGTTCTAGGGTATATTGAAGTGTTTCGAACAGTTTGAGGTATGAAACTAGGTTTTAATCGAAGATTCTACATTCTTTAACTTTTTTAAATAATCTCTAAATAGTCTTGGGGAGTACGAGCTATAAAAGAGATGTTAAGTTTAAAATTCTACGTTATATAACCATTTAACGCATTTTGTAGGGTATCTACGAGCGTTTCTACAAGTTTGAATAGCCCGATATAAGAATAAACCAACTCTAGATAATTTTAGAAATTGCTGTCTAAGTTCGTTTTCCTTTCGTCCCCTAACTACGGGGTATCCGCAAGCCTTGCCTGGCATATTCTTACCAGCCTTTTTCCAGCTACACTCTGTTTTTTTGGCTTATTTTTATAGCTTGCGCAAGTTAAAATTAATATTTGTTTGCGCCAAAAAGTTTTGCGCGCAAAGCGCTTCACCAAAAATGTTGATTTATGTAATACCCTCTAGCCAGGCTAACCAACGCCACTGGGTAGCAGACCCCCTCCCTCCGCCCCTTTCCACCGCTCGGCAAAAGTTAGTTTTGAATTATGGCACAAAAATGTTTTTCGAAAAGCAAAAGAAAAAATATGCGTAAAAAGCGTCAGGCAAATATTGAGCATTTGCTACGCCCATCCCCATCCCCTCTCAGCCCACTCGAAAACCTTCCCCACCTACCGGCAAGACGTGCTCAAGTGTTTGTCACGCCCCATTCAGGAGTGTCTGACTGTACGCACCGCGCCCCCTTTCCGCCGGCCAGATCAAACGTTTGCTGCCTGTCGGCGTTGCCAGATTGTCGCACAAGTGGCGATCGAGTGTGCCCTCCCACCTCACAGAAACTATACGCTGCCGCTGCGTCAAGGGCAATTCAAGGGGCAGGTAGGGGGGACAGTGGCGGCGTGGCTGAGAGGGGGGGGTCTATGTGGGTGATTTGCTTGTTGAGCATATTCGTAATAAACATTAGAGGCGCCGCCAAGTATGCTGCAGCGACATGTTTGGCATATTTGATGGCATACTTTTCGGCATGCCCAGACATTTTTCAATACCCTGGAAAGGACTGAGCAGTGCGGGTATGTTGAGCGAGACAGCTGACAGATGTATTTCACAGTTTCATTTTATTTTTCTACTATTTCCTGTTTTGCCTCGTAATTGGCTTAGTTTCGGCATTATTACCCTGAACTTGGGTTTTAAAAAATACGACTATTTGCTAAATATAACTGCAATATTTCAGTACACACGCTCGGTAAACAATTATCAAAATTCTAGAAATAAATCCGTAATAAGCATACGAAAATTGTTGTAGGCGAAATTTTTGCCCAAACTGTTTTTTTTCATTTCCAGGGCAACTACTAGTCCATCAGTATTGGCATCAGCATCAGGACATGCTGCTTTTGCCTTGCCAGTCACATGTGCACGTGTGTGTTGTGCAAGCGTCGCAATCTCCTCAAATTTCAAGTTTTATTTGCACTCGTTAGGCATTTCTGTATTTGGTTTTCCTGCTCTACGTTTGCGCGCTTTTTATTTCTCATTTTCCTTACACTTTCCCCAGCCATTTTCCCCTAGCTTTACCTTTTCTTTTTTCTTATTTGGGCATTCAAACATGTTGCATACTTTTGTGCGACAGGAAACTGGAACAGCAACGACGCCGTCGACGCCGCCTCAAGTGGTCGCCATGTCGCGTATTACAGCCATTTCTCTGTTTGTCTGTCTGTCTGCCCGTCTGTCTGTCTGTCTGTCTGTCGCATGCTCTTTGAATTCACAAATATTCCGCACAACACACACACACACAAATAAAAAAAGCGAGAGAGAGAAAGGTGCAGGCGCCGCGAGCATTGCGACATTTGTCATTGACAGTTTTGAGCACCCTGTAATATGTAGGCTGTAGTAGCAAGCCGCAGGGTAAGCCGAGCAGAAAGTATTTTGTATAGTTCTATAATTTGTATATATATTTATCGAAAAGCGTCGTTTAATCGATAGTCTTGCCACTTTTTAGAAAAAAACTTGCAGAATTACCACAATTATCGATAGTTATTTACATTGATAGCTAGCGATAACAAGAGAAAAACTATATTTAATTGAATGTTATCGATTAATACGCAATTTTGTCTTCCATACTTTTTCTTATTTTCCCCTATTTGTGCTCGCTACAGGGTATACTCTAGTCGCGCATAACGCCTTCTGCTACTCTTTTATGTGATTCGACTTGCAATTTTTGTGCCTCAAGTGTTGTTGCCTCTGCGCTACAGGAGCGGATCCCCCAACACCATTTTGACCCCCTACTAAGCTACCCTGTACATTTGACTCTGTCGCGTAATTGCTGTCATTTATGCGCCGCAAGGAAGACAACGAGAGAAAGAGACCCTGAAGATGGGGAGGCAGAGCAAATATACAACATATGCTTCGTCAACATTCATCAAAATTCAAAGACCCCAAAAACCTTTGACAACGCAAACTGCGTGAGATCAAAGATACATTTTGACATATTTAGGCAGTTACCTAACGTATTTCCAGTTTATTTTCATGTTTTGCATGCCCAGAGCACAGTAAATATATAATATTAAATATATTCAAATATTTCTGTAAACTTTCAGAAAAATCTAAAGGGTATTTACAAGTTTAGAGGGCATTTTTTCAGGCAAGCCTTGCATCAGCTTTGTTTTTTTTTGGGCTGTCAGGCAGTTTTGTTTGCTGTGCGAACCTTAATTGTAGCCAAAGTGCTACGAAAAAGAGCAGACAAAAGCTCAAGGGATAGAGAAGAGATGGTGTAGGAGAAAGAGAGAGGGAGGCTGGAGAAAACGCTGACCTTAGCCAAGCGAACCGAAGGTCAATTTATAATGTGTCTAATGTCTAATTGACACACAATGTCTGCACTTGAAAATGCAAATACACACACTGATACACATAAAAAGGGGTGTGTGTGTGCGCATTTTCGGTTGGCGCCTGCCTGGGCGACCCAGAAACACACACACACACAGAGGGAGAGGGACAGAGAGAGGGAGAGAGAAAGAGAGAGCGTCAAGTCAGATGGGAGCCAAGCGTCAAGTGCTTCAATTGCGACGCCAATGCTGAAACAAATGAGGTCATTATGAGCGAAAATGAGCGTAAAGTAGGAGCAGGCAAGGCCGCGGGAAGAGAGAGAGAGAAAGAGAGAGAGAGAGAGAGAGAGAGAGCAGTTGAGAAGGAGAGAGTGTGGGAGCGGGTATTAGGGAGCCACGTAATGGCAGCCAAGTGGCGACAAAGTAGTTTAAGTTTTTATCTCTTTTGTTCTTCTTTTGCGCGCTCCCTCGATAGAAAATGGAAAATGGCTAATGAAAACTTGATGAGCATCTGAACAAGTAGTGGCAAGCAACTGGAGGGTGGCAAGTAGAAGAAAGCAGAATAAACATTGCAACTTGTTGCAAAGAGCATAGCCAAGTGCAACTACTTCTAATGGAATGACCTCCCCCAGCCAAAAGTGTCGGAAAGCTTTGCGATTAACTGCAAAGTGAGCATCGTGATAAGATTTGCAATTGCTTCGCTTGCTAAATATAGAAATTGCGAAATAACAGCTAATGGCCGCAACAGCAGCAGCAGCTGTAATGATCGGAAAGCGATAAATATCACCGATAAATATCGCTAATTATGTCATCTGCGTAAACGTTGTGTTCAGCTTCAGGTGGAGATCTCTAGCTACAGTGAAACATATCTTGTTTGTCTTGCGAAGACAATTAAGTTGGATTTTCCCGCTTCCGCTTTATGCGACATTCTTAAACGTTTTGCGGGCTGCTTAGAGAGCAAATTCCTTGCTTAAACTGTATGTTATATATCTCTCATCTCTTAGCTCAGCTTCTTGCTTATTGCGCTTTGTGCGACATTCTTAGCTCAGCTTCTTGCATATTCCGCTTTATGCGACATTCCTAAACGTTTTTCCGGCTGCTTGGAGAGAATGCCAAGCCTTAACTGTTTCTTACTCATATCTCTTATGCAGAGGCTTCTTTGCTTTAGCATATCCTCGAAAAATTGCTCAACTTCTTGCTTATTCCGCTTTGTGCTTGATTCGTAAACGTTTTGCGCGCTGCCTGAGGCAGAAAAGCTTTTTCTATGCTAATTGCTCTCTCCCTCTCTGTCTTGCTGCGTCTTTCTCGAGTATTTTGCTTGCATTGCTTGAAACTATTGCCCTTTTCGCTTTGTGCGACACATTCTTAAACGTTTCTCTCCTCAACTCTCAGTATATTGCACGACCTGAGACATTTCTGTTTACCCAAAAGAATAGAAAAACTTGCAACAATATTGTTATTTAATCTTTTCTTTCGTCTTCAGTCAACTCTTTTGCTTTGTTTTTTCTTCATCTTCTTCTGTGTAAACACAACTGGCAGCAGAAGGGGGTGGGAAGGGGGGGACGAGGAGCAGTCGAAGGAACAATTCAATATGGCAAAGTTGATCAATTCCTGAGCATGGTACGCTGCACAAATATTGGCTCAAGCGCTTGGTCGACCAAGGCAGCGCTGCGAAGACAATTTCGCTGTCAAATGACAGCAAAAAAAAAAAGAAGGGGCAAACAAACACAAATTGGATGAAAAATATGAAAGGAGATTGGTAGAGAAAGAGTGAAGGAGGTGGGGGAATGGGAGAAATAAAAATAAACGCAGTTCAAAGATCAAAAAGATGGTCAAACAAAATGGCGCGAAAATGTTGTGGCCGCAAAAGTTTTTCAATCACATTTTTGTAAGCTCGTCAGGCGGGGTAGGGAAAGCAGGCGGGGGGGGGAATGGAAGGTTATAGGTATCTGAAATGGGCAGTTTGTTAGCCTGCTCCAGAGTTGGGATATTAAAAAGTAGTTTGGCAACACTGGCAAGCGACAACCCCGCGTCCCCCTTTCTGCGCGAGAATCGAAACTGAAAGTTGAGCGCAGGCGAAGGCGAAGAAAAGGAACTTCCCCGAAAAAAGAGAAAAAATAATGCACAAAAAATGCGAAAAACTTGAGCTTATTATGCGCGCATAACTTTTTTCCTGCTGTGCCCCCGCTCTCTGACTCTGTGCTACGCCCCTGCGGCAGCGCGCTTTTAAGTTACTTTGCGTATTAAGTAAACTTGACTGATAAAGTTCTCTAGACCTCGTCGCTCTCCCGCGCTCTCTTCCTCTCTCTCTCTCTCTCCCTCTTTGACTGGCGCCATGTGCGTTGTCTACAAAATGGCGTGTGAAAGCGCAATGGCGCCTGCAGACGGCGCAGCAGCAGCCCGAGTGAGGTTAGGTAGAGTTCTTTTTTTTTGCTCCTCTTTCTTTTTTTGTGGGGTTTGTCTTGACGAGCGGATTGCAACGCGTGAGGAGCGAACTAAAAAAAACCTAGGCCAAGTTGTAGAAACTTGTAGCAGCAACCGCGTGAGACAGCTCGTAACCCCCCCTGGACTACGCCCCTGCTGCTGCTGACTGTTTTATTTTGCTTTTAAGTGCTTGAATATGTCTTGTTAAGTAAGCAGTTAGTTTTTTGCTGCATGTTGTGTCCCCAGGCCCCTACCCATTGCCTTGGCAAGTGCCGCTGCCAGCCAAAAGTTACAACAAGCCGCATTTTTTGCTCTCATCGCACTCTCGACCCGTCTCGCTCAGCTTCTTCTACTATTTTTGGCCCAAAAGTTTTGTGTTTTCTTGTTTTTATTTTATTTATTTCTTGTCTTTTTTTTTTGGCTGGCCAACTTTAAACAAGCCCCCGAAAAGTCAGCAACATTCTCGCACCTCCTCAGCCTGCCCGCCCGTCCAAGTCCAAGTGCAAGTCCAAGTTATTTGTGCCTCGGGCTCTCGCTTGCTCTCCCGCTTTCATCCACTCTCTTCCGGTAAGCATGTGTGACATAAGTAAGCCTAAGCAGCTGCCTGAACCTCCTGCTCTCCCTCTCTCTCTCTCTCTCCCTCTCTGCAGCTTACCCTACTCTATTTCATCTGCCACCTTATCACATTATAGACTTGCAAGTTCTTAAGCTCTCGACGACAAGTTCGGCTTTGTGCCGTACAAATCTATGGCGTGCTAAAGAATTTTACCGTTCGATGCGGCGGCTTAAGTCGCCGATTCGCAACGTGCGTTCTCTACTCCCCATTCCCCTCCCCACCTCACACTCTATTTAGGGAGTATTTGAGGGTGGTATGAGCAATATAGTCTAAACAGAAAGACAGGAGGATTATGAGCAAGACGCAGAGTGCAGCTCAAAAGGATACAAAAGTATCTAAAGGATGTAAAAGAATTTCATAGAATCATAGATACAAAACTATCTTATGAGTATGCAATAGTATCGTATAGATACAAGACTATTTTATAGATGCATAAATATTTTATGATAACAAAATATGTAAAAGCAGTAAAAAATTCTCAAATATACTATAAAAGTATCTTAAAGATACAAAAGTACCTCATACATACAAAAATATTGCAAAGAGACAAAATTATCTTATGGTATCTGAGCTTTCGTTTTATGTTAAGCCAATAAAAATATCTTAATAAACCAAACACATGGAAAAATAAATACTTCTAAATCCAATAAGTATCTTACAGATACAAACGTATTACAACACGAACACCAATTAAAAAATACCGAAATTATTTTTAAACCTAAAATTCAAATTGATCCACTACTTATCAAGCATCAACTGTATCTCATGGATACATTTAACAATTTCAAAACACACAGGACAGAAATAAATGTTGCAGATACAAAAGTATCTCATTTGCCACAAAAGTTAAATAACTACAAAAATATCTGCTAGTTGCAAACGAATTGCAGAGCTAGAATGTCCTGCCTCAAGGCCACAGAATGCAATAGAACTTATAGATACATCTATGTTACTGCTGGATACGAATGTAGCGCATAGATACATCTACGTATTTGTCATAGTTTTTGTGTTTGTCGTTTTGAACTTGAGCAACCAAATGCGCAATGAACGACAATGAACCGGCCTAAGGCCCCTTACCTGCCCCTACTCAGACGCCCACCCCCTCCGTCTGCTACCCCCTGTACGCCTACGCCTCTGCTGCTGCGGCAGCTGGATCCGCGCTGCGTTCCGGGCACAAAAGTTCAATTGCATAAATTAACCAGAGCATCGCGAGCCGCACACATTCTGGCAGCCTGCTCGCCCCTTCAACCCCTCCACCCCCCTCTGCCGCTTATTGATGCACTCAATGACAGTTCGCGAATGGATTGGCAGTAGAGGAAGGGGGTGGGCGGCGGCATACGCCAGTGAACTCATTAAAATGCCATTTAATTAATCATCGCAATGCTATAATTCAACGCCACGCCCCCGCCTCTGCGGCCACACCAGCTGCCTTCTAATTGTTGCATGTGGCATCAGCAGCAGAGGCAGCATAGTGGTGGGGGGGGGGTGTAGGGTTAGTTGCTGCTGTGCTCGATTGATTCATTCGGGAGCAGCGCTCATTAAAGCGACGCCTCGAAGTGCAACTGCAACTGCAACTGCAACTTGTGTGCTGCTTCATCAGCATGCCTCCTCCTGCCTCCTCTTCGAACCCTTCCTCCTCTGCCTTTCTATCCCCCTTTTTTGCCCCTCTTTTTGCGTGGGGGGGGGCAACTTCCAATTAGCTCATCTTGCCCGCCCAATTGAGTCATTCAACTGAGCTCGAAAACTCAACACGACGCCGCCTCGAGGGCATCAATCAGGCCATCAATCAAAAGAAGAAAAGACACAGAGAAAGAGAGAGTCGAAGAAGCAGCGGAACCAAAAAAATTAATAATTTTTACTGCCCGTCGCTGCTGTCGATCCCTTCATCCATCTCATCCATCTATCGCGCTCTGCCTAGACAATATCCTAGTTAATTCGCCTCCCTGCCTCCCACCCTTCCTGCCAGCTTGTTTGCTACCTGCATCCTGCTGTCCCGGCCGCATCCTTTTCGTTGTGCAGCGGCAGAGGTACAGGGTAGCGCGGCACGGGGGCGTTGCTGCGGGTCGACAACGACAACGACGTCGACGTCGCTTGGCTGGGCAAATTATGCAGCAAAGCAATCGATCAAAAGTTGCAGACAAAGTCGTCGAAGATGCCTCGCATAGTTTTTGCCCATCAACAATTTGTGCCCCTTGATTTGTGCAGCCTATCAACTAAATACCCTGTAAGTACGAGTGCCAAAAACAGGGTATACAAGTACGGTACAGGCCTAGGTAAGCTGGGTTAATTGGGCTGGAATAAATCAGAGTTTTAATATTTTACAGGGTAGCTGTCAGTTGACTTAGTTGACTCCTAATACCTTGTAGTAGGTACTCTAAATACCCTGTAGAAAAGTAGCAACTTTCTATAATTGGCTTTGAAATGCAATAGACAGCAGTAAAGCATGTCTTGCATTCAAATACATATTACAGGGTAGCTGCCTGTGAGTAAGTAGAAGCAACTAGTACAAGCAGGGTATCTATTGGTTGAGTAGTATAAAACAAATACCCTGCAGGCAAATAAAAAAACACTCGAAAATTGGAAGAATATAATTTGTATTGTTTCTTCTGCACAGGGCAGCTTGCAGTCGCGCATACCCCACTAGCTTGCCGCTTCCTTTTTTTTTGCTGTGTTTTGTTTTTAATTCTTGGCCTTTTGCTTGCCACGTTTGCATTTGGGATTTGCAATTTTGGCGACTTTCGGCTCGCGCGGCTCGTGACTCAATTGAGCTGTCACTGGAGCAGGGGCAGAGACGCGACGGGTGTAGTAGGGTAGGGGGGGTAGTACTGCTGCATGATGGATGACAGCGGGACAGCTGGGCAAGTTCCCAGAATGCTGCTGCTGCTGCGAGTTGCAGACAAACTACGATACGGCACACAAAATTCGCATAATTTTGCCATATGCACGACTCGCATCGGGGCTAATATGACAGATTAGAGAGTTGCCTGGCGGGGAGGGGGGCGATGGAAATGGGAATGGGTACAGATTACGGCCTTTTCTGCCCCTCGGCCCTTTTCAACTGTCAACCGAAAATTGACTTTGCATGACGGCAGGCAAAGTAGTTCAATGCAACCATGACAGATTCCTTTTTTTTTTGTATCTTTCAATTTCTGTTTCAATTTTGCACTTTAGTTGCGTTGCTTTTTCAATATGAATTGATAAAATTTCGATATATTTTAGTATTTTAATTTGCTGCTATTTCTACTGCAATATCAACTTGTATTTCACTTTCAATATCGTTCATTCAATTTTTCATTTCGTGTAGTTTTTCAATCAAATTTGCTACTTTTAAGCATTTCATTTGTTGTATAGTCTATACATTTCTTCTTCAATTACTCTTTCAATTTCGGTTTCTGTATATCTTTCAATTGAATCTTCAATTTCAATATAGAATCGTACATTTACATTGAATAGTCTGGACAAACTATTTCCATTTCGAACTTCAGCAACTGCACTTTCAATTCTGCATTCAAGTCGATCGAGTATTCAATTTCAATCAGCTGTAGCTGCTGTATTTGTTTTCCTCTCTCTCTCTCATACTCTCTCTCTCCTGTTTCAATTACAATTGCAGCTGCAGCATCAATCAATCACTCGCAATCATTGTGTTCAATCAACACACTCAATCGACTGATTCATTATGCAAATGCAACTCTAATTATGAATAATGTTTATGCTTTCTTCCACTCATTCACATACACACTCACATTCAATTTACGTCTTTCCATTAATAGTTTTCAATTGTGGCAAAGTATCTCACAGATACAATTGAGCGAAACGAATACATTACATTCTTATCGATGCGGTTAAGGTTAAGTGACTCACACACAGTCTATAGACTGACTACATGCCACAACCCTATCCCCCGCCCGCGCCCTCGCCCGCCCGCGTCGTTCCGCCCGACTGTGGAGGCACAGCCCGAGTTGACAGACAAAAACAAAAAGAGAGTGTAATAAAAACAATTTGTTATTGCTTGTGGCTGCGCCATTTGAATTATTTGAAATATTCATACTCTCATTCATTCATTGTGCAAGTGCACTAGACAGTTATTTCCATGTCGCCTCCGTCTCTCCCTCTCTCTCTTGCTCTCTTTCTGTTTCTATCGCTCTTTTTCTCACTTTCTTGGCTTGTTTCATGATGGAAGGCTAAATTAACACCATCACACAAAGTAATTGACTTCAATTAAAAAATAATTCCGTACAAATAGCACAGCAAGCGAACAACATTGCGGTTCTTTGGTGCATAGGACAACACGCTCTATTTATACCCTGTAATAGTATAGGTATGAAGCAGGGTATGCAGCAGAGTATATATCGTAGATATATAATTGAAATTTAAAGGCATACAACAACAGAATTCTTCTGCAACTACTATAAGTTGCTAGTTCTACTATTTGCAGATATATACAAATAAGGTTCCCATGGAACTCAGTGCTCATCGAAACTACAGTGCTGAAAGTCTGTATATACACACCCTGTAACCATAAGTTTAAGTCAATATGAAGTGTACTGGAATATTCATAAAGGTTTTCAAGTTACATGCGAATTTCATAAGGTATTAATTGAAGTTTAATTGTGACTAGAAAAAACATATTGCTGTTTTTTTAAGCAGGGTATAGCACGTTAGCATACTCCATCAACCCCCCCCCCCCCGGGGGCTAATGAAACTGGGAGCATGCTGTAAATTAAATGCATATGCGGCATTTTTACAGGGTGCTCCGCCGCGTTTGCAGCAGCTGCAATTAAATGCCAATTGAATAAACAGAAAAGAAGAAGGAAAAGAGAGAGGTAGAGAGAGAGAGAGCAATAAAAGGTAGCTGAGTGTAAACAAACAACAACACAATAGCAAAAAAAACAATTGACAAACGCATCAATTTCTCATTTCATTGAAAATTAATTTAATTCATACGAAATAGATTCGAAAAATTTGTTGCAAACGTGAAAATTGCGCGACACTATTGTTGCATGCAAATGAGCGCATTTTCCGGCAGCTTTTCTCTCTCTGTTCAAGTTTATTTCAATTGCCATTATAATTAACAATTTCGTGTGGTTTTCTTTTCGGCTCAACATGGACGTAGACAGCGAAAGGGGCGCGTGAAAAAAAAAAAAATAGTTGAACAACTTTCGGCGCTAATCACGCAGCTCAAGTGGAAATGTAATTGTGGTTGTATGCGAAAAAGGATGTTGAATTTAATTTGAAATTGAATAGAAAATAAAAAATAGACAAAATGGAACTAACATTTCAATACTTAATTGAAATGTGTATGCGACACATGTCAGTCGATTGAGGCTGATTGAACGCTTAAGCACGTTGTTCGATTTTAATTAATGTATGGAAATTTCTAGGGGTAAAGAGAGAGAGTGAGAGAGAGAGAGAATGAGGTTAGATTTACAACTCTAATTAAAGTGATAAACGGTTTGTTGTTGTTTTGCACACTTCAACCAGTTTCAACTAGACTGTGATTTCGGTGTAAAAGTATTCAATTTCAAACAAAGTTACATTGATTCAATCAATTGAGCAATTTTAGCTGATTGAATTGAATTCTTAAAGCACTTTATTGCTCAACACTCAACTCATGCATTAACCAACACTAAAAAGCTGTGTTAAAAGACAAGAATTGCTTTTTATTCGACAGTGTGGTTTAAAAAACGTTCTTAACTCGATTTTTAAGCTTAAGTAGAAACTCCCAAGAAAATAATAAACTTAAAAGATATTCGCTGGTTTTTAGGAATGTAGGGAATGCAGAGTCTAGAAACACCCTACTAAATTACAGGGTGTAGCCGAATGATTATTGGTTATGTTTTAGGAATACAATTGATTGCAAAAGGAATTTAAAAAACTTTTTATCGGTTTTCAATTGAGGTGTGTGTTTTCCAATTGGATGTCTGTGCGTTTTCTAATTGGAAAATCGGACAAAGCTTTAAGATGGCGCCCACAACAAAAACAAACATTTCTAACTGGCCAGGAGCGTAAGTGGCAAGGGGGGTGTCATGTCTTGGCTGCAGTTAAATATTTAATTAAATTCACACAAAAACCACATTTGAAGTTGTTGCAACAAAGAAGCGGGGGAGGAGGCAGCAACAGCAGCAGCACAAGGAGAAGGAAAAAGATGGGGAAGAGGAAGAAGAAGAGAAGTTGCAGAGAGAAGTAGAAACAGAAAAACAACAACAACTGCCCGCAAAAAGCCAAAAGGAAAGTAACTGAAGGAGTCGAAGAAGAATGAAAATGCCTTTTGTGGTTGGCATTGAAATAAGCAAAGTGCAGAGGCGCAGACACTGTCAGTTTGTAGGGGGGGAAGAGAAGGGAGTGTCGAAGGATGCTGGTGGTACAAGGCGTAAGAGGTTACGCCCTCAGCAACACTTGAAAATGCCACTGACAACCGAAAGGAAATTTATAGCCGAAATTGTTGGGTTGGGTTTTTTTTTCCAGGGGGGTAGACAAGTTTGTAGGTGCTGCGGGAGGGGTGTGTCTACAGATCGGACTGTGTACGCAAAATATTTTCATGCTGTTTAAACTTTTATTGCAAAATATCTAAGGGGCTGAGAGGGGGAGCGAGGGGGGCGGCGGCTAAAGATGCCGACGAACGGACAGCAGAATGGACATGTGTCAGCTACGTTCATGCAGCTGCTGCTGCTGCTGCATGGGGGGGCTTAAAATGCCTCCCGAGGAGGGCAGAGGCGTAGAAGGGAAACGATTTCATATACGAAAAATATTTTCATGTTTAAATGTTTTGCCGCGCGACTCATAAATCACTTGGCAAAATGTGTGCGACGAAGAGTAATGCCAGAGGGTAAGGGGGCTAAGGGGGGAAGAGGGGAATGGGAGCCGCCACTGGCAACTGGAGAACTGAAATTGAAACCAGAGTTGCAGTCAGTGTTGCAGCGTGAAGAGAGCGCATCCTGGCCAAGCTTCAACTTCAACGCCGGCTGCATGCAGCGTGTCAAGCGTGAAGGGGAGAGAGAGAGAAAGAGAGAGAGAGAAAGAGAGAGAGAGAAAGCGGCGAGAGGGCAGTGCAGGCACAACTGGTTGCTAATTTTGCAGCCACTGTTGGCGCTGAAGCATGTCGAGAGTACACACACACGCACTCTGACTGTGCCTGTCACGCCTAGAGGCGGCTCTGACTCTGGGGCATGCCTCATTTCAAAAATGCCATCACTTTTGCCTGGGAATTTCGGCTCGTTGAGAAACTTTAATTGCAATAAATTTTGTCACATTTTAAAGACACCTTCAACCTGCTGCCATCGCCGGGTCGATCAACTGACAGCAGGCACTGTGTGGGGAGCCAGAAGCGTTTGTTTTTGGTTGAAAGCAGATTGAAGCCGATTGCAAGTGAAATTGCTTTCATTTCAACTTGTGTTTCAATCTAATTGAAATTGTAATTGAACAACTATCTACCTATCTATCTACAACTAACATATTGTTTTAATCTAATTTAAATTGAAATGGAATGTCAATCGACAACTGACATACGCGTTAAATCTAATTGAATCTAATTGAAATTGAATATTAAAATGCAGCTGGAAGTGCGTTAGCAATTGAAATTGAAAGCTTTAGTTGATTGAAACAGATTGCCAGTGAAATTGCATATCAATCTAGCATTTCAACAGTTGAAAAGCAACGGTTGAACGAGTTGTAGCAATAAGCGCAAATTGAACTCGAATTGAACGCTTTAGTCGATTGAAATCGATTGAAACTGAATTGTTAGCTTTACTATGGAAATGTCGCTTAAAGTGCGCAAAATACAATGCTCGAATTGAAACTAAAAAGGCAAATTGAAAGTAATAGTTGAATAAAGCCGAGTGAAAACGAATTTGTATTGAAATTGCAATTTCAATTGGCCATATTGATAAGAAACAAGTCCCGAACAAGTGGGGGAGAGTGTATGTAGTTGAACATATTGTCGTACTGAAATGGAATTGAAAGCAAAATCAATTGAAATTGAAGGAATAAAACTATACTATGCTACATTTCGATTCAATTTCGATTTGTGCATAGCCGAAAACCATAAGCGAAATATCCTAAACAAGAAACAAGTTGGCATTCCGATTGAACACGCTGATTGAATTGCCATGGCGAATTGTAGTTGCTGTTGTTGTTGGGGGAGTACGTGGGCCATTGTGGCCATACCTAATGCACTTCCGATGCGACACAGAAATGTACTCAAAGATGTACGTGATTGCATTGTGAGTCGAGTCGACTCGACTCGACTCGACTCTACCGTGTGTGTGATTTGCTGGCAATTGAATGGAAAATTGAAACTGAAATCGCATGAAAAACCATTGAAGGGTACGACGTGGTGTGTGTGTGTGTTATCTATAGCTATGTAGGGTTGTCACCTTCTTATCGCCATTGCGAATCTTGGGCTGTAGAGTGCCACATTAATTGGACCACACACATGGACACGAAGATGCAGCGAGGGTGGCCACGTATACCGAGCAGAAGAAGTGCAAAAAGTAGGAAGAAGAAGAAGAGGGAGAGGGAGTTGAAGACGAAACAGTAGAAGAAGACAGAAAGAGCGTAGCTTATACAAAAGCTGTCATATAAGTGCAGGCAATGGATGCCTTTAATAGCATAAGCAGCTGTACTTAAGATGCAATGCGAGTAGGTAAAGCGAGAGAGTAAGAGAGACAGAGAGAGTGGGAGAGAGACGGGGTTGGGATTGAAAGATAACTCCGCTGTGCGGCAGATACATAGATAACACGCTGTCACATTGAATGAAAAGGATTTAGGTGTGTGCGCTTAAGACGATGATGATGAAGAAGAAGACGCAGCGATGCGCTGGCAAAGACAAGACGAATGCGTTGGGGCTACGCGTGAGGCTACACAGCGCGAAAAGTTGTAGCTAAAAGCAGTTGAATTTTTTAGGGTTTTTCCTGAATTATAGCAATTTTGTACGTCTTTTTCTATGTTTGTTTCCCTGGCAATGTGAACTGATTGCAAAAAGGTTTAAAATAGGTCGAAAATAGGTTATTTTGACTATCGATAACTTTCTCTTCGTATTATTTTAGTTTCTTTTTTTAGTAATACAATTTAAATTGTTTTTAACCCTTTTTTTTCCAAATGTTTTCTCGTTCGCTCTGCCTGAAAAGTGAAGTGTGGCAACAAAGTGCAACTGCCGAAGGAGCAAATGCATGCCTCTCTCTACTCTTCTCCCTCTCTCACTCGCTCTCTCCCTCTCTTTTCTCTTACAGTGTTGTTGTATTTCATCAACAGCGCCTGCATAATTTCGCAGCGCATTCACCGCGTGGCGCTATTAACACTTTTGTCATTTGCGAGGGCAGAGCGACAAGTTCCCCCCTCCCTCTTGCACTGCAGCGACAACGCTTACGCAGGTGAACAGGCGGGGGGGTCCCGCAGGGGGCAACGGAAGTCTTAACTTCCGTTTGACGCTTCCCCTCTTACGCTGATGAAGCCATTCGATTTAAATGCAGCCACTCCCACAGGAGATAGGGGCGCACTGAGTGCCGAGGCAGCGGAGTGCACAGAGCGAGGGAGAGGGGTTTGGTGGGTAGCTGAAGGGCGCCCACATACACGTGAGTGCCGCCGCTCCTGGACGTGGCATGCGTATTCAAGCGCAAGCGAGTTGAAGTGTCATTTGCGAATTTGGAGCACACCGCGGCAGGGGCATAGAAGAGTGGAGCGTAGGGATTGACAGGAAAAAGGGGGCACCACTGTGCGGGTGTCCACTGATTAGGGTTGCCCTGCCACACACACACACACACTGAGAGAGAGACAGGGAGAGAGAAAGACACACAATGGGCAGCATGACGTGTACAAGTGGCGTCGCATTCACGCGACGCACGACGAGGGGCGACTTTACGGACTCAATGGAGAATTTAGGTTATGCCCAGAGAGCGGGACAGAGATTATGATTATAATGACGAGGATGCTGAGAATGACGATACTGATGTTGCTGATGTTGCTGATGCTGCTGGAAGCGGGAATGGGCTGGCATGGGCTGTGAGATTATCGATAATTGCGGCACATGCACATGGAAGTGCATGTCCAAGTTAATTGTTTCGATAACTGCTAGCACAGTTGTTATCGATGTACATTAAAAGCTGCAAATTGTTGAAAATTTACTATTGGATTCATCATACTTTGTTTGAAAATCAATTCTGAACTCAAAAGTCTTGGGGAACCAGGCATATCCCATGGGCTTAGGGTTTCGTAGGGGTTATAGACATCCTGAAGTCAGCGCAGTTGTTGAAAACAGCTGCCGCCGTTGTTATCGATAACAAATAAATGTTAATGTTTATATTTAACTCGTCTGCCCTTTGTTTTTGAAACATGCAAATGAGCTGAAAGCACACGCTGCGATACATATCGCTATCGATATGCAAGCGCAGGGTTGTACCCATTTCCGTATACGGAACCTCTACGATAAACGATAATTTGCATGCGAGACGTGAGAGAAAAAGATAAGACAAACGCGAAAGAAAGGAAAGGTAGGGCATGTGACGATGAATGAATGAATTATTCAGGATGTCACTTAATTTCGTATGTAATCCCATTCCGAACATGGGCGTTGACTGTGCCCCCTTCTCCCCCCTCTCCCTCCCTTTCTCGACCCTATACGTACCCGCATTGCCTAAAGAAAACTTCACGCACAATCGATAATTCATATGCATGAGCAAGATTGGGCGATTGGCTGAGAACACGGTGTGTGTGAGTGTGTGTGCGTGTAATACGTTTTTGACTTTTTTTTTTTTGCTGCCGTGCGAATTATGGAAGATATACCCTACCCTACCCCTTCGTAAACCCCTGTCGCATTGGCAACATTCACTTATGCAAAGTGGCTTGCAGTGCCATAAAGTTCACAGATTGTCGTCATCGGCATCGTTATCGTGCTGCTTTTTTTTTTTTGTTTTTGCTGCCAATGAAGTGGAAAATGTGAATATATATGTAAACGGCGTGTCGTCCTTGGAGCGTGTCCTGCTACAGGGACCCAACTCTCAGACCCTATCTCCCCCCATCCCAAGAGCGTGCCCACTCTGCGTCCCTAGCGATGCCCGTTAAGATAATTTTAACGATGTCGATAAACTTCAATTTCATTGCTTGTGCTGACTGAGTGACTGCAACTGGTGTAGTGCCGGCACTGTCCTTGCTGCCGGCTCCTGCTGCCTCCTGCTTCTGCTCCAGCTGCTCCTTCCAGCTGGCTTCATGCCCGTTTATGAGCTACATTTGCCTGAATGCCATTTAACTGTGCCATATCTCGCATAATGCCGCCTCCGCCGCGTTGACAGCGTGATTGAGTTTTCCTTTTGCCGGCCCCGGCGCCTACTGCTTATCGATAATTCTTGATTACATTTGCAACGATCCATTACGTTGCCGGACTTGAGTTGACTTTAAGTAGATTGTTCGTTTTGGCTGGGAAAAAATATGTTTAACTGACTTGGAGTAGCTGGCATTGGGTTGGTTCTCTTTCGTATTCTTTGTTTGCGCTTTGTGTGCGGCTTCGTAAACGTTTCTACTGGCCGCAAAAAGCTGTCTTGAGCTCTTCATATGCAAAAGAGATTTTAAAATTATTTAACAATCGTTTTTTTTTTTAGTTTTGCTTTGTGCGCTGCTTCGTAAACGTTTTGTGGTTCACTTAGCTACACAATATAGTGTAACTTGCATACACAAATAGCTTAATACGGCTAAGAGTATCTAAATACAGTTAAAATTGCCTTTTTTCCAATTTTCTTTTACTGCTCTATTCGTAAACGTTTTACTTTATTTTCTTACTTGTTTTACGATCACTACAGCAAAATAAGTCAAAGTAGTACAGCTTATGCTATTTTTGTATTATGCTTTTTTTTTCGTTTCTGCTTTATCTTCTGGTTCGTAAACGTTTTCCCATGCATAGCCCACTTGGCTCAGAGTTGTGCACGCAGAGTTTTCTGCTTTCCGACTTTAAAATCGCTTTCAATAGGTTTTTACTCTTTTTATCGGTCATCGTTAATCGATGCTGCGGCTTATCGGACTTGCAAATTGGCCAGATATTGGCAATTAAGTGCCAGACCGCTCGAGGCCATCAAAATCGGTAACACACACACACACGCACACACACGTGGTCACAGTTTGCAATCCAATCAAATCAAATTCCACTACCAACCTGTCCGTGCGCCCGGGGAACCCTCTGTAGCCCCCCCCCCCCCCCCACCAACCAACCCTCCAACTTTTGGCCAAAATGGGCACTGTAAGTGCCGCAGTAAAAGCAACAACAACACGACAATGAGAGTTGTTTAATGTGCGCGTATTCAATTCATAACCACGCTCACATCTGTCCACCAGCTGCTCCGCCATGACTGCCATGACCCATGAACCCCTACAACACCCCTCTCCCCTCCCACGCCCATACTTTGACCCCTTTGATAGTGTCGTTTTGGGGCCTCCTCTCAGTTCGCAGCGTGGTTTCATGTGAAAATTCAGGCTATTTTGGCTATTTTCCTCTTCCTCTCTCGCTCTCTCTGTCTTTCCCTCTTTCGCTCTCTCGCTGTTTCGCTGCCCATCTCGTTGTGGTTAAATGATTTTTTTGGCCTTTGCTTTTATTTCCTGCACAGCTTCTTTCCCCCTTCCCTCTCCCCTCATGCTTTCCTCCTTGCTCGCATCGACGCCTGCTGAGGCTGACAATATTTTTTCAATAGCTTTTGCAGGTTTCCACAACGATTCATTTCGTTTTGATTTTATTATTTAGACTTTTGCCACAGTTTTCTATCTCTCTCTGTGTGTGTTTCTCTCTCTCTCTCTCCCTCCCTCCCTCGTTTTCTCTCTCTATCTCTGTGTGTTGCACATTTTTCATGTCACTAAAAAGGTTGCCACATGCCACCGTCGTCGCCGATATAAACGAAAACATCTCGTGTGGCGCCGCTTGCCAAAAGAACTTTTTCCCATATGCATATTGCATATGGAGGTTCGGCTGCAACGAACTGCCTAAGTGCGCTGCCTGCGATGGGCAGCGAGACAGAAAGAGAGAGAGAGAGAGAGACAGACCTCTCGGTAAACTACATATACTGTGTTTATGCTCTGTCCATGTCTTTTTTATACATAAATACAAAGCATATATTTTCTTTACATGATATTTCTGTTAAGTCTCAGTTAACTATGCACACTTTTCTCAAACTCAATCTATACCTGCTTTGGTCATAAATACATAGCATATAGCTTCTTGAACGATATTTCCTGATATTTATCAATTATTTCCACAGCTTTGCACAGCTTGCATAAATAATAAAATTATGTTTATGCATATAAGCTTCCTAAGCAGGCAGCAGATATTTTTTTTTTAAACAATATGCATATATCTTGTTGTTCCTGTATTATATATATATCTACTATTTATTTAAATTGTTCTCTTTGTAGTGAAGACACTACACTGTAGCGCATCACCTGCAGTCGCGCTGGCCTAAGTCCATGCCTAAAGTGTCGCAGTTACAGCATATAAATATTGAATAAACGTGAAAAATAGTACAATATACCGCACATACCATCTATACTTTATATATAGTAAATATATATATATATATATGTGTGTGGTATGTGCTGGAAAAAAGATTGCAAATGTATCTGTCTCTGTTCCGTGCTGCGAACAACTCCCACTTTGGCAAGCTATCTGCAACACAGCCCCCTAGCCACGTATGCCCCCCCCTGCTGTCCTACCTGTCTCCCCCTCCGCCATTTAATAGCATGTGTCAAGTGCATTGAAAAAGTCTATTTGCGTGGCAATTGCAGTGCCATGCGTGGGCGTGGCTGGCTGCCTCTCGTCTCTCGATTTTTAACATTTCAAAATGACAGAGGTGCGACCCCTAAGGGGGGTGGTGGGTCGTGGTCGTAGAGGCGTGGCAACAATTGAAATCGGGAGTTAAACTACGAATCTAAAAAAAAAACACTTTGAAAAAACATATTGTTTTGCAGGCATTCGAAATTCATTTTATTTTGATTTAATTGTAGTGCATCCCCCCCTTTCGTACGTCCCTGTATAAACAAGAAAATCTATTTAGGCGTTAAATGTGGTCAATATGCAACATTTTTATATTTTAATTCGTTTTTTTTTGTTTTTTTCTTTTTTCATTCGTGTTTGTTCGTTCGAAATTGAATTGAGCCGTACCGCAAACACTTTGTAAACAAAGTGAAATATCCACTGCCTCTGCCCCACTGCGGCGCCCCTTAATGGGTAGTGCAACTCCCGCCCCCCAAGGGGTGTGTGTGGGGGGGAGGGGTAAGCGATTGCGTACACACATGGCACAACTTAAGGCTGTCGACGGCAGCAACAGCAGCAGCAGCAGCAGCGAAATATTTCGCAGTCCATTTAATGATGCGTAAAGTGCTGCTGCACTGCAGCGGGGACCCTCAACGCTCCTGTGCGTTTCCCCCCTTCCCCCCGCACCAACCCCCCTTTTTGCCACGTCCCTGGCACTCTATGTAGCAGCTGGAAACAATTTTGCACTCAAGTCAATTGCCACAGAGGGTACTCGCACAGGCTCATGAGCGGCATGCGGCATGTTGCATGTGCGAGCGAGAGAGATAGAACGAGATAGCCTGCATGTGCGTTTTAATATATCTATCTATATGAAATTGAAAATCAATTAATTATGGCTGCCTTGGCAAGCCAAATGTTTTGCTACTTAGCCAAGTCTCCATGCCAGAAACGGGGCACTGCAGCTCGAGTCACGTACGTACCTGCAACGAGAGAGAGAGAGAGATGGTGAGTGAGTGAATGCGAGTCTGTGATTAATTGGCGCATAATGGATACACTTACTTCTAAACACTTTCGAGTAGAGCAACTCGATGGGGTAAAAGCTGCTTGAGACTTGACTCAGTTCGTGTTCGAGTGCATTGCAGTTATCGATAAATCACAACACACACACGCACACGCACATACACACGGTGTTGATGAAGTGCAAAGCAGTTGCACACTAACACAGATAAATAGTTGTGCGCTAACTTTCTCGAGTGCCTTGAAGAGGGGCTACAGCAGCAGCAGTTCATTTCCGCAGTTATCGATAAATTGTGCAAGTGTTGGCAACTTAATGAGTGCGTTAGAGCGAAATAAATGCAAGTCTAATAATAGAACAGCACAAAATGGCAGGGAGCATAACGCTTGATTAAGTGCTATCGATATATCGATAACAAGTGCGAGTGCGAAATAAAGCATAAATGAAATGAAGAAGGTATACAAAGATTTTTGCTTGGCAAAACTGGGCAGAATCATTGAAATGGTGCAGCTTAGCTGTTATCGATAAATTGCTTGCGATATTTTCAGTGCTATAATAGCAGGCACTTATTTGCTAGCATTGTGCTTGCATCTCTAACCACTCAATCATATGCTGTGTATATCGATTAATCGAAACCACTTGCAATGATCCAATGCTGAGTTTAACTGTTATCGATTAATTTCAAGTGCTATATTGCGTGTCATTAAGCAGTCCGCAACTTATTAGCTCAGGCTAAGCATTTCGTTACAAGCTATCATTAATTTGCTGTATTTATCGATTAAACGAAAAGGTTAAATGTTCAGGCTTATCGAAATCAACTAAATTAAACAAATCAAATTAATTGAGCACACTCTCTAACCGCTGAGCTTGACAAAAACCGTTTCCACAGTTGTGACACACACACACATTTATCGATAAGTGGGCCAAAGGTCAGCTTACCCACAACAAGTTCGTTGTGTATATTGATATATTTTTTGTATATATTATATTTGTACAGTTGTGTGTACTTTGACAACATACTTTTGTAATTAACGCGAGAATAAGTTAGCGAGACGCCTGTCAGTTTATCGATAGATGGTTTGCTGATAACACACGCACCCGACGGCCCCATGAGAGGGACAGAGAGAGAGGGAGAGCGAGAGCGTCTATTTATTTATAAATCATTCAGTCGATACAGCTTGGCTTAAAAGCATACGCTGATGCTGATGATGATGTCATCCACTCAGTCAACACAATAAGGACAAACTTTCGCTTTTACAGCGACAGACAGAGACGGAGAGAGAGAGAGACCGACTGAGAGATAGAGAGGGAGAGAGGGAGAGAGCAGGAACAGTGGCGCCTTAATGTATGCAGAGCTCTTTGCCTTCTGTTTTCGTGCTTCAGCTGCAGCTGCGCGGGTAGGATACAAACTTATAGCGGGGGTGAGGAGGTTGGGGGTGGGAGGGTGGTTGTGCCTCCAGTGCTGGAAAATTGAAAAATCTATGCGTACATAAAGCTCTTGTTTTGGCAGAGTTGCCACCCCACTACAGCTCGAACTTGCTGCTTATCGCTGAAGCAGAAAAATTAAATTGTATTAAGCGAAAACTTTTACAGTTTTATTTACGTATATTGCCAGCTTAATATTTAAGTGGGGGTGGGGGTTAAGAAGAGGAGGAGTAGGGGGAGGGGTAGGCAGGCTGTCTTGGGGCATTGCCAATGCATGAGCAGAATGGCAAAGATAACTTGCAACTTGTTGTTGCTGTTGCCACTTGAAACTTCCAAAAACGTTAAGCGTTAGACAGGAGACCCCTCTTCACCCCCTGCGCGACGCCACTGGTCGCTTTTGTGGCTTGTATTACCCAGACAGGACTATCGAAATCGAAAACGAATTGATTTGAAAGCGGAAGTGCTTCTCTTTCGGCTTTTCTTTTCTTTTTCGCTTTGTGTTTGGTTTTTTGCCTTTCTTTGTTTGTTTTCTAGTTGATTTTTGATTTTGTATTTCTTTGACTGTTTTTGCTTTGCTTTTTTGGCCTGTTTCTGCTTTGCTTTCAGCTTCTTTTCGCCTTGTTGCGGTTTTTGCCTTTACTCTTCGATTTGTATTTAGATATTCCTTTTGATTTGCCTTTACATTTGCTTTTTGTTCTTCTTTCCTATTGTTTTTGCCTTCTGCTTTTCCATTTCCTTTCATTACACTGTGCTTTCTCTCTCTTTTAATTAGAGCTTTACTTCTGTTTTGCCTGTGCGCCTTTCTCCAGCGCTCTCTTTCATGCCAACTTTGGTTTCCTGCCTGTCTCTCTCTCTCTCTTTCTCTTTCTATTCAGCTAGTATTTTCAGATTTTCCATACTACTATTTTCCCATATTTCCACATTGATTTCCATTGTTCTTCGCAATTGCCTGTCGCTTCTCTTTGAGCTCATTTTCCTCAATTTCCATCTCCCTCTCCCTCTCTCTCTCGCTGCTTCTGCCGCTGTCTACCGCAGTTTATTCAGGCCGCTTTTCCGCTTTTTCCCCTTTGGAATTCACTTTTCTAGCGCAGATTCGAAAACGATATTCATGTGCCAACTTGCCTCGACACCTCGCTGCGATTTTCATAGGCAAAATCTGTCTGTGTGTGTGTGTGTGTGCGAGCAACGGAAACTGGCGGCCCTCAGACAGATGAAGCTGTTGGCACTTCATTGAGTGGGGGGGGAAGAGGGAGGAGTGTGTGAGGCGGTAGGGTACTAGGGGTAGAGGTAGCGGTGGAAATAAAAGAAAATAGCCGCATTACAGTTGCAGCAGAGGCAGTTTGGCATTTTCCCTGCGAGTACCTACTGCCAACACAACGATGAAGAGAGAGAGAGAGAGAGAGAGAGAGAGGAGAGAAAGAGAGGACAAGAGAGCAAGAGATTGCAGGGTATTTGCACTCATTGACATCGATGTTGGCGCCCATTGCAGCACTTCGCTGCTTATTGCTGCTGCAATGGGCCGTCTGTCTGTCTGTCTGCTCTACTGTCTGCCTGCCTGCCTGTCTGCAGACTTGCCTTATACTCCGTCCACACTATTGCCTTGTCTATCCCACTGTCTCTTAGCAAGTTCCACTATTTCATTGTTCCACTGCACCACTGTGCCTCATTTTCGGTATGTCCATGTATGTCTACCTCTGTGTCTGTCTGTCTGTCTACTGCACCGGCTGTCTGTATGTTTTGTCTGTCTGTTTCACTGTCTGTCCCTTCATCGCTTTTACTGTCTTTCTGTCTGTCGGTATGTCTGCCTGTCTGCCCAACTGCCTTTCCGTCTCTCCCGCTGTCTGCCAGTCTTTCGCTCTTTAGGAGGAAACTTCCACTTAATGTTGCATCGATTTCACGCTAAGAGACGGTTTCGCTGACTGCTATCTTCCTTGCTCTCTGACCCTGCTCTCCCTGCCTGTCCCTCTTTCCCCCAACTGCCACTGCTTATGGCGTCTCGTTGTCGCCCCAAATGGGTCAACTCGTCTACTTTGGTAACACAAACGGCCAATTGTCACAGCTTCTGCTACTGCTTCTGGCTCATTTCTGGGCAAAAGCCGACTTCAGCTTGGCTTGGCCTTGCTGTCTCTTCGCGCTCACCCTTGCTCTTCTTCTCTATCGATCTCTATCGCTCTTGCGGGCAATCAACCGAGAGACAGGTGCAACATGCATGAATCATAGGAAGCTGTCATTATAACTGCAGCAGTTCGTCGACAGAGCTTGACAGGCAAATGAAGAAAGAGGCGAGAAGGAAGAGCATAGAATATAGAGAAAGAGAGAGAGGGAAAGCAGAGCAGATGTAGAAAGCAAATTGGTATCATAATCTAGTAGGAATCGGATTAGTTTAGATACAACTGAGTTCTTAATATGGGAGAGAGAGAGAGGAAGAAAGCGCAGCAAAACGTATTGAGAGCTACACTGCCAGAAATTCAAGGGTTACAAGAGCACTTTCTATTTATTCTATGATTTTATCCCCTTTTATTGCATCATTTTATCTCATTTCCTATTATTTTTTTTATGTTTTCCCAAGTTTCCTCACACGCCTCATCTAGTAGTTAGTTGACTTTTTGCCACCCCAACAAGCAGCTGTCAACGCAGTCTGATTAGAAAATGGGAAAAATGCGGAAAAGTGTAAAGAAAATACATGGTGAAAAGCGTCGCTTCACAAAATGAAAACTGTCAAATGAAATTGAAATTGACGAAATGCACAGCACAAGTTGCGCACTTGGAATAGAGAAGAAATTGAAGTCAATTGATGATTGAGAAACTGCGAGACATTTCGAATGGCAATAACGGAGACACACACACACACACACACACACACAATGACACACACTCACTCATATACACACACTCATTCAGAACTCTTGTGAATTCCTTTTCAAATGCCGCCAGAAACTGTTGTCGCTGTGTGGCAGGCAGCTCTTTAATTAGGCAACATAGCGCTGCGACACAAGTGCACGCAGCATCAGTGTTGGTTAACGGCAACAGCCGCAACATGTGGTACATGTCTGCCCACCACTCCACCCCATCCATCCCCACCCCGCCCACGCACTTGTCTTCCTTGCCTTGGTATTTTTGTTAATTAATTTCAACTTGCGTTATTCGACTGAAATCATAAATCTGGCAGCCTGTCAGTGACACAGTGTTGGTAAGCGACATTAATTAGATATTTAATTGTCAACTGACATTTCACACAATTCACTCATTGCGTTGTTATGCGAACGAGCAAAAAAAAGAGGCAACTGTACTGTATTTGTGACTGCCAATGCAAGTAGCAGTGTTGTAAAGCAAACAATTTCTATTGCTTTCTTTATCGAGCTATTTAACTACATGCTAGAGAAGCTAACAAGTTCATGCGACAGCCAGTGTTGGCCAACAATAAGTGTTATTATCGATACTAAACACAAGTTTTACAAATTGCTTTTCAAAAGAGCATTAAAAAAGTTCAGAAACTTCTCACATCGCAATACACATTGCCAACTACCTACTGCAGTGTTGGTTAACTGCGAAAAACAAGCATAACACTTAATTCACAATACTACGCAGTTGGGCAACACTTAAATGGCGCTGCCTGGCATCATAAGAGAAACTCATTCGGTTTGATGGCGTGCTCAGAATGCGCAATTAGCAGTGTTGCTCAATGCCAGCAGCCTGTTCAAGGACACACACACGCACACACCGTGTCCAACACAGACATCGCGTGCCAGTGAAAAACAGCCGCATAACAACAATGAAAAAAGGGGAGGGGGCGCGGCGTAGTGCACAGTGACTGTGACCTCAACAACAATTAAGGCAACAATGGCGCAACAATGTTGTTTGCAATTGTCGGCTCATCAACAGTGTTGCCAAGCGCATTCAGGCCACGCCCAACACTGTTTTTTTTTTTGCCAACTGCATCTTTTGCCCCTTCTCTTTTGTTGTTGTTTTTTTTTTCGGTTCTGTTGTTGCTCATATTCTTAATATTGCTTGCAGCACAAATGTTTATTGCAATTGCTGCCGCTTTGTGCTGTCAACCGCATTTGGCAACACTGGCGAAGGCATGAGGCCGGACGGAGACCTGCTCGTCGTATCAGGCAGTCTTCGCTCGGTCTGTCGGTTTTATGGCCACACACACACACACACACACACTACACACACACTACACACACACTGCAAAAGTGGAGCAGCTTCGGCTCGGGCGCTGCATTTAAAAGCTGTCATAAATAATTTAATCACTGACTTTGTAAGCGCGTTCGCCATAAACAACATTCAAAAAGTTTTTGCCTTTTTTCGTGGAAGGGGAGGGGAGTGGCTGGGGGGGGGGCGTGCTGGCATTATCAATGGGTTACGTGGCAACGCGTAGCGACCCGTTTAGACAGGGCTGCCATATTCCTTGCTGCTGCTTTCAACCGGTTTAGTTGGGTACACTGAAAAACACACACACACACACACACACACACTTACACTCACACACAGAGAGCACGCAACGGGAAACGGTAAGCGGCTGGCAACTCTGGCAGTATCCGGTTTCCGTTTTCGCTCAACCGACTGCCGACTGTCGACTTTATGACAGCGACAGTTTTTGAGCGCCCCCACGCGCACTCTCTCTCTCTCTCTCTCGCAGCTTTTTATACCCTGTACTCATTGTAAAATATATTTCACAAGTTTATTACGAGGTCTATTAGACGGGCTGCTACGAACGTGTAACTGAAGCCAGTACCGGTGTTACCCAACACTGACAAGCGTTGCCGGCGCTCTAATTTGTATGAGAATCTCAGAGAAAATTAGCAGCAAATGCGCTCCTACTTGCATGAGAATTGCAGAGAGAGGCGGCGCATATTGAAAGGATATTTTTACAAAGGGTACACCGTTACCCATTTTGTCACTTGATAACGCTGTTGTTTGCATGAGAATCGCAGAGAGAGGCAGACCAAACTCGCATTTCACACACACACACTTACTCTCTTTCCATGTAACCGCTTGGAAAATTGCTTCTATTGGCCTGATTTTACAGGTTATCTGCCAGTGCACCCTACGCTGCTCTACTCTCTCACTCTTACTCCCTCTTCCTCTACCCTCTCTCCCTCTCATTCTATTGTCATTTAATTTGCACTAAAACTCATGAATTATGTGCAACACTTTGGATAAACCGATAGCCCGCTTCAAGCTGGACATGGGTTGCGCCCCGTTTATGATATGATACGTTGGTGTGTGTGTCTGTCTGTGTGTGTGTGTGTGTGCGTGCTGGAGGGGTATAGGTGTAACTGTGTGTGTGGGTGCCGCGTTTCATTCAAAAAGTGAGTGATGTGAACTGAACTGAACTGCCTGTTTGACTGTCCGCCCTGTCTGACATTTCCGAGTTCCGGTTCTAACCTCCCCACCAAGTTGAGCAATTTCAAATGTCACGATTATTAAGCGTAAGCCCCATACCTTCACCACAGCCCCCTCCCCGCCCCGTTTCGAGTACCCACTCCGTTTCAGGATTGTTGCATAGTTTTATGCTAGAACCGAAAGGGACTCTGATTGGTTTGGGGGATTCGCTTTGACAACTGCACGAAATGAAATTACATAGTTAACAAGTTGGCAACGTTGCCTGTCCAGTGTTGAAAAGCGACGTTGATGACGACGACGACGACCACAGGCCGCACTTTGTTCGTAAGTATTTTAATTAGCATTTGTCGCTTTCAGGCGGCCAGCTTCGCGCTCAACAAGCCGAGCCGAGAGGAATCCATATTTCTTTTGAGGGATTAGAACTTTTAAGAGCCACAATCTAGTATTTGTAATCCATTTTATTTGCAAAGTATGAAATTCGAAAAGGCAGGGGGTTGGTTGAAATGGGGGGGGGATGTAAGGAAGTCGAGTAGCTGCGCTTCAAGTCAGTTAAAAAATTATAAAAAGCTTTTTGTGCTCCCTCTGCTTGCATAGAAACTTTATCTCTGGAGAATTAAGACAGAACTAGGGTTTTTAAAGAGTTTAATGGAAGAAAGAGAATAATACAGAACGTATCTCTTTTTTCAAGCATATTTTTTCTAACATCATCTGAAATTATCTTCATACTCCCATATCATGACAATATCATAGCTTATCTTATATTATATTTCCACTATATCTGCACTACCTATTCTCTGTATATCGTAACTTATTTGCATCATATTATATCATTCTCGTATCTTATTCCTTATCTTAACTTTTTCTTGAGTCGGTTCTTAGCTCATATTATATGCCATAAGGCCATAAGGCTTAGATATATCTCTCTCCAAACTCATAAGGCATTCTTCCAATTTGTTATTTATTTTGCTTCATCTTCTTATTTATCGCTTTCGCATCGCATTTAATTTTCGAGCGGATGCAGCGTACTGCGATTATTTATTGTTTGTTTGTTTTATTCTTTCGAAGTCGCACATTGCCGAATTGCTGAAATCGGCAGGGGGGGTGTGTGTGTGGTAGGGTATGGGGGTTACGAAGTGGGGCCTGAGAACCACTTAGCCGGATTACCAGGCACAAAATGCATAAACGGCAAATGCCGCGCGTCGAGCGGGCAATATTAATAATTAGAAGCAGGAATATGGCTCCATCTCGTTCTCTTCCCCTCTCCTTCCCCCTCTTCTTCTCTCTTTCTCTCTGTCTCACTCTTTTTATTAGTGTTTGTCATTGTTGTTGCTGGTTTATTTAATGTGCGTGACTTGTAGAACGTTTGTGGGCTGCGGTGCCGCGAGGGCAGCAAATCGAGGTAGAGCGGGAGAGGGAAAGCCAGAGAGAGGGATAGAGTCAAGTTGAGGCGAGTGTTCACTGTACTTGCAGAGGCCAAGTGTAGGGGCGTATGCGACTGATAGATGCGCTATAAGCAAAGATAGGTTAGGGTTCTTTCTGAGAAGGTCTTCAGGCAGGTCTCGCAGGCGATACAAGTGTCGTTTTAAAGTGTTTACGACTGACAGATACTACGCAAATGATTATACTAATTTTATTTTTATAAAAACCTTAAATTCTCAACATTTTCCTGAGCTGTTGTTTTTTATTTTTTCAGAGCTAAATATGACTTATCATTATTGTTTTTTAAAGCTAAATAAGTAGATACCCTGCAAAAGTTTTATTCAAATCAATGATGAGCAACCGTGCTCTTTTGTGTCTTTTAAGTGAATTACAGCGTATTTTCTTTAACATTTTCCCCTTTCAATGTTTCGGATTGATGCGAAGCTACGAAATACCCATTCATTTTACTATGTGCACTACACAACAATGAGCGCCAATTGTTGTTGTTGTTGTTTTTCTCGCTTTTTCCTCTTATTAATATTTTTGTTTTTAGTGTTTCTCTTTCGTTGTTTTTTTCGCTCTGCATCGCAATTATTAAGCGCCACCGCAAATTGACCTCGTGCCAGTTCTGCGCTGCACCACAAAATGCACATGCAACAGCAGCAGCAACAGCAGAGGCGTAGCTCGCAGGGAGGGAGGGAGGTAGGGGGACGGAGCAGAAAGAGCAGCTGCGATGACAATGCAAGCCTTCAATTTGCTGAAGCGTTGTGACATTTGTTTAGCTAAACAAACTGTTGACTCCTAGCGGGATCTACTGCCATTCTTCTTGCCTGCCCCTCTTCCTAGACCGCCATTTTTGCACGCCGCCACTGCCAGAAGAGCGTCTTCTTATTTGAGACCGAGGCAAATGTCAGTGCAATCGATAGAAATCTTGTTAAGCCGTAAACGAAGATTTGCCGTCTCTGTTGTTGGCATTCTGCTCTCTATCTCTGTCTCTCTGTTCTCTCCCTCTCTCTCGCTCGCTCACGCTTGACATTTGTGGCATAAAGTGCATGAGAAGACGTTGCTCTGCGACTTTAAAGTTTCAGTTGCAGTTCCAGTTCCAGTTCCATTTGCAGACTTCGAAACAGATGCAAAATGCAAATGCTGCACGTACTTCCGCAGGGCGGCGACAACTTGCCATGTCCAGTTCAGAGAGAGGGGGAGAGAGAGAAGTGGGCGTGGCAACGTTCAAACAGCATAATAAGTCAAAAAGTTAACTATTGTTCGCCTTGCAAGCAGAAGAAGAAGAAGAAGAAAAACAAGTAGAACAAAAGTCGCCGGAAATCTAATTTTATGCTCAAAAGAAGATGACGTAGTAGAAGGACTGCATGAGAAATTTTCCTAGCTAGGTATTTTTCCAAGGTATTTGCCGATGACAAAAAAAAAAAACAAAGGAAGAATGCGAAATTTTGGGCCGATAAAAGAGTAGAGCAAAATATGACGAGGAAGTAAGCAAAAGATGCATAAAAGAAAGCGAGAACAATTAAAGCATAAACCGAAATCGAGGAATTGCTGCTAAAATGGTCATAATTAATTTATTTTAAATGTTTTACGATATTAATCCAGCTGTAATATAACTATATAATAAATTAAAGTCTAAAAAATATATATTTTCACACATAAAACGCCACAAACAAGCAAAAATAAGCAAGTTCTTCGATTTTGCTGTGGTGCTCACCCCATGGAACTATGCTGCCGTCCTAGCTAACTCTATGAAAGTTGGCACATACGTTCATCCCGACTTAATTCCAAATATAAATAAATATCAGTAAAATCGTTGGACTATAAACAAAGTTATGGCAATAAAACCAGTTTGATTCTGCACGAACTTTAATTTTGTTTCAAAAAACAACAAGAAGTAAATGAACACATATGATAGCTACGATGCACAGACAGTTGGGTAAACATAATTATACAATTAATGCATAGCGAGAGAGAGAGAGAGATAGAGAGAGAGAGGGAGGGAGGGGGAGAAAAAGTGGGAGGGAGAGCGAGATACACCCATTGGGCTGCAAGATGCTGCTGCAGCTGCAATTAAAATGCAATTAGAGTGAAAGTCTTGGACTAGGCGAAAGGTGCAACAACAACGGAGGCTGAAAGGGAACGTAGGAAGAAAAGAAAAAAAGGGGCGTGGCCACATGCAACCGAAATTAGGGCGTAACGCGGGCGCCAACACAACAGTTGCACGCTGCCGCGTGGTGTTGCCTTTTAATGACCACAACAAAATGTTGCAAGTGGCAGAGGGATGAGAGAGAGCGGGGCGGGAGAGGGAAAGGGATTGAGAAGGAGGCGTGGCATGCAGGCACCTGTTTATGGCCAGAAGGAGTTGAGATTGCATTTTGGATATCACGTGGCGTTAGCGGAAAATTGAGTCATTAGGCCGATTTTCGGCTGACTCGACGAGGCTGGCTAGCTCTCGCTCTCTCTCACTCGCTAGTCCCCTCTCTTTCTCTTGCTCTGTCTTTTCTTGCTGCTGCTTAACCAAGCTGCACATAGTTTTCCCATGAAATCCAAGCAGAGCTGCTGCTGCTGCTGCTGCATGATAGATGCCTCGTTTTGCCTCATATTTAGCCCCGCTTCGCCTCTTTGTGCTCGCTCTCTCACACCCTGCCTCTCTTGGGGGCAATGAGTTATGTGAGCCATGTGACCATTTTCTCAATGTTGCTGCTGCTGGTTGCAAGTTGCCGCCGTCGCTGCTGCTGCTGCTGCTGCCCATATCTGTCAGAGTCGACTCGCTCAGTTTCTCTGGCTAACTGTCGCCTTATGAAATATTAAACGATGCTGACATGTTGCCACATATCTCTAACTGCAGTCGGCCCCCTTCCCTCTCCGCCTCTGCCCCTCCTCACACTGTGCTCAATTTGGACAAATTGATTTCACACACATTTTTACTCAGCATGCAGAACACAATGCAACGGCAACAACAGTTGCTGCTGCTGCTGCTGCTACTGTTGCTGCTGTTGGCGTTGCATCTTTGAAGCATTTAATATGCATAAACAAAACCAGAGCAACACCAGGGGCAGTCAGTTAGAGCGACGACAGGGGCGTGCTGTCGTAGGAGATGGGGGGTCCGGCATCATTATGAAATATGGCAAGTCATGAGTTTGTCATCATTTCGAGCGCGTCTCCCTCTCTCTCTCGCTCACAATGTATGTGCGCGCTTCTTATAGAAATGCTGAAATATTATGGCATATTAATACGCTTTATAGCTGCGGAGGGGTGGGAAGACGAGTGTGGTTTATACTGCAACTTGCTGATCGATGTGGCAAATGTTTGTCCAGGCTTGACACGCGGGTCATGACCTCAAACAAGATACGGGCATAAGACAGCTAATACTACTGTGCTATAAATATATATGCAGTGTGCTATAAAATACTTAAAGTTCTTAAAGTTTATTACTATTTATTATTATTTACTCTACTAATGTGCTATAAATATTGCCATAAATATATATGTACTTTGCTATAAAGTACATAAATCTGTTCACTGCCTTTTCCCATCTCAAGTCTGGTTGAAATGCGGCCACTCTGCGTCGCTCTAGGGTTGCCACTTAGCAAAAGAAATTTTTTGTGTTTATAGTCAAATCCACACTGCAACACTGTGCGGCACAGTGGGGCCAGTTTTGTCAATTATTGTTGTTGGCATAAACAATGCAATTTTTTTTCGTGTCACTCATGCTTGAACAATAATATCGTGTATGCCATGCTGTAGACTAACATCCTCTTCCACTCTCAGTAAACCCTTCCACACCTCCCTCCAACCCCTCGCCCGACACTGCTCAACCCCCTTTCGGCTACGCTCCTGTCATTCACATGTGCAATCAACGTCATGAGCATTTTCATCGACAGTTTTAATAACTTTTTCGCCTGCTGAGACGTTTTGTTTGGACACAGTCGGACGAGGCAGGGGCATAGTTGAGTGAGCTGGAGGGTGAGATGGGGGGGGGCGAGCTGGCCGGCTGGTTACACTAAAGTTTTTGCCAATTCGAGTCTTTTTTTTTCTTCTGCCGGCCCCTCCTCTGCCAGCCTCCCTATTCAATTGTTTGTTTGTTTATCTGGTGAGCTCTCGATGCGCTCTCCTCATGTGCTTTATGTGTGCTATTCCCAAGCCTGTCCCCCCTTCTCTCTAGCCCTCTATCCCACTGCCTTTCGTGGTGTTGATCTGTTTTGTTATCTTGTTGCCAGTTGTTTTCTTTATACTGTTTATTTTGATTTGATTTGGATTTTGATTCTGATTCCGTTGCTGATTTTGATTCAGTTGCAGATACGACAAGAGTTGAGGATTTTCATTTCCATTCCCATTTCGATTCCGATTCCGATTGGGATTTATTTTTCTTTTGTCTTCTGCCTTATTCTACAGCATGATGCAAAATTTCCTTTTGATTATGTTTACAAATCAATTTGACTAATGCGCTCCCAATTGGACACTAACTTTGTTGACTTTCTTCTCTTCTTCTTCTCTTTTCCCCATTTTAAAACAACAAACTATTACAGAAACAATTCTTTGCAACGATATTAAGCTTTATTGAGTAAGTTCCCTTGCCCGTACCATATCTAGTAAATTTGGTAGAGTCGTCTGCGTAGGTTCTCTCTAATATAGGCAGGGAGAATCGAAAATGTATTTATTTTTGATCAAACAAATTCGAATTTTTTATATTATTCTGGAATATTATTTTATATGCATTTATATATAATATATATATTTCTGTAGCCTTGGGGTGAGCGTATTTGTACTTCGTTTTGTTATCTTCGCTTGTTTTCTTGTTTTTTTATGTTCTCTCCATACTTCTATTTGTATATTTGTCTAGTATTTTTTCTACAATCACCTCGCACAACGCTTTTTGTAGCAATTATACACACACACACACTCACACACACAGGGATATGGCGACACTCGGGCAATGTAAACTTTTGAAGCGTGTAGTTCGCAACGCACTAAAAATCACTCACCCGCCCACCTCTACCCCCCTTCCCAGCCACTGACTACGCTACTGCTCTTTGTGTACCTTACCCCCTCTACACTGCCCTACCACACCACCCCTGCCCATATCGTTATGCCGCATCGCCATATAGTGCAGTTTGTTTTGCAAATTTCTTCTTTTTTTAAATCCGTTGAATGCCCACACAGCTTAGTTTTTTGGGCTCTCTTCCCCCCCGTTCTATACCATCTTTCCCTTTGGTTCAGTCCCATGTCCCATCTAAGCATTTAGATATTTTGTCCAGTAAATAATTTTTTTTTCGTGTTTTTTCTCTCTCTCTTTCTCGCTCTGTGTTGCATTTTCACATGAATTGGCGATTTTTGTCGGGTGGATAAAAAAAAAAAAGAAAATACCAGAATGTAAAGCAAAATACTGCGATATCAAGAATAATGTTTCGCTTTAAATGCAGTTGCACAGCTGCAGTTGGGCTGCAGTAGAGTTGCCTACCGGTTGCACAGATATCGCAGTTGGCGTTTTTTTTTCCAGCCAGCCAAATGAATTATGGGTGTGGTCGAGTGTGTGTTGTGTTGGATAGTGTGTCTGTAGGGTAGGGTATTGTCTGCTTACTGAGCCCTCGACGAAATGATATCGTTTTAGTTCTATTTAGGATTCGCTTTCGCACCCAACTCTAGGTCGTTATTCACTTGTAATTGCCTGGCGATAATATCTGAGCCAATTTCTCGCTTGATTTAAAGCAGACTGACCTCTAGTTCAAGACTCGAAGAGTTTAATTCATGAGCTATGTCAAGGAAATTAAATTTGAAGCATACATAGAACAGAAAACAATAAAAAGCATATATTGGATAGATTGTGCTTAGAAAATTCAGTTTTTATAGTTTCTATAAATCATTTTCATATATCTACTTTTCTATCTGTCTGTCAAAAAAACTTTTGATTTACCACACTCCAGACATTATCTACCATTATAGAGCAGACCAAAAAGATCCAGAGGGTTCCCCCCTCATTTGTTGTTTAGCCTGACCACGACAACGGCTCGATTTGCTGCCCAGCTGACCCAGAAATCTCAGCAGCTGCTGTGCCCCTATATAATATCTCTCTCTCTCTCTTGTAGGCTTCCCTGATTCCCGAGTTTTATAAATAGACACACATGTTTGTCTGCTTGAAAGATACTCAAAGTGTGAGCCACGCTAATTTGTTCATCTTTCTGTTTGGCGACACATTTTGGTGGATGGATATTTATAGCGTAGGCTCTTTTTGTGAATAAAAAATCAATTTGCTGAAACAGAAACAGCACTTTGAAGAGTGGGCGTGGAATAGAGAGAGAGAAAGAGAGAGATAAAAATCTCTGTTTCCCTTGCTGATTTGGTATTTTTGTTGTAGTCGCATAAACAAAACTATAAAATTCCCAAAGCAGGCGCCACAACATGTTTTAGGAGACAGACCCTAACAGATCCGGACCCCCTCTCTCGCTCTCGCTCGCTCTCTCGCTGGTATTCCCCCCACTATTTGTTCCCTTTGGTTAAAATGCCTGTGGCATGTTTTATTTATAGTCTAGGCGAGTCGAGACGAGCCGAGTTGAATTGGGAATTGGGGTAGGGTAGCCAGATCTATCGTTTTCTGTTTTTTGGGCTAATTGAATTTTCTGTCATGACGATAAACAAAACTTATGCCATAATTGAAAGGCAGCCATAAATGTAGCTATAAATGCCAGCAGGTGAAAAATGTATTGAAGATTTGATTTTCTAGCTCGATTTCTAGTTTGATTTTGCGATTCGTTTTTTTGTCCGCTTTGACCTCAGGGCAAAACAGCTATAAAAGCAGGCATAAAAGTTGCTATAAAAGGCAACTATAAAAGCAGTAGTGGTGGCATATTTTTCGATTATTCGTTTCCTCAACTCGATTTAAAATCGATTCGTCTAGTCGGTTAAATGATGCGCCACGAATCCTTTTGCGAGTATTCAAATTTCTATGCAATTACAGCTATGAATCTGAGTGGAATCTCTGCTTGGACGCACAGAGCAACTCTGAGCTGGAAGCGAGTGTGGGTGTGTGAGTGTTTGAGTACTCGTTTTCAATGTCAATGCAGCTGTTTGGCTTGACAAAACAAGCAATGAACAGCAACAACAACGACAACTGTTGCTACAAAAATAGCTGCAAATGTTGCCACACATCATTGCACACACACACACGACACACACGACACACAACATAACACAACACACACACACGTGTCAAAATTAGTTGTTGCATTCGGTTGTTCACACCTCGAATAACAACGCGCAACTTGAGCGCACATTTTGACAAAGAATTTGACAAGTTTATGCCAAAAAGCAGCATTTTTCCATGTCTCCCCCGCACACTTTCTTCCTGTTGTTTTCCCTCCGGGTAAGCAGTTTTCCACTGTATATGGAAATTTATGCGCGTTGCCTGAGTTTTTGCCTGGAAGTGTTTTCAAGTGCCTGTCGCTGTCTGACTTACAATTTATGACATGCAATTAGTCTCAGTGTGAGTGCGTGTGCACGAGTGTGTGTGCGTGGGTGTGTCGCATTGCATTGTCACCTCTAATGACTTGTCACCCCATATGACAAAGCATAAACAGCCCATTAAAATGCGCGCTTACGTGTCGATTACGATTTATGATTTTGCCAAAGAAATCGATTGTATTGCCCAGCGTGTTTCCGCTGTTTCCTTTCTTGCTATTCTTCACATTAACATGCGACACTTACCTAGAATGAAAGAGAAGGAGAAAGAAAATTAGAGATTAGTTTATCGTTTATAAGGCATATTTAATGTGCACACTAGTTGCGAATTACAATCGAAATGGCCACTTAAATGCGGTGTTGATTTGATTTATGCTACATAAAGCCAAACAGGTGTAGCTTTTTTTGTTCCTGCTCAATTATGTAAAATATAATGCTAAAACTGATTGGGAATTATAGCTCAAAGAGTATATTATGCGCTCTTAAGTGAAATTTGATGATGCAAGGCGTATTTTATTCAGAGAAACAAATGTAACTGTCAGAGTCTGTTATTCTTATATGCTTTCATGTGTTAGAACTACTTGCGAATTATAAGTGAAGTCATAAAAACACAAAATTGACTGAATTATAGATAGTACTTCAAGTAAGCTACTCCAAGCACTCATTAGTCTTCTTCCTTCGAACATATTTCCCAAAAAACTCTACCTCTCACCCTCGCTCGCTCTCTCTCTCTCTCTCTCTCTCTCTCTCTGTCCCTTCCTATCACTACGATCTTTGCATATGCCACAACGCGGCACACCGCCGACTTGCTAAGTCTCTAAGCCAACTTAAGACCTTAAACAAAGAATCCCCTCTCTCGGCAGGCAGGGAAAAATTGAATTGTAAACAACAATTAAGGAACTTAAAACCCGATGATGACAAAAAGTACAACAAATGCGCTTAAGTGCCGCACAAGCGCATTAATTTTTGGGACTCGGATTTCCGCGGCACAACAAAACAACCACCAAAGGCACACACACACACACACCCAGACACATAGACACCCCTAGATTGATGCTAATTGAAATGCATGGGCTCGCGAAGCTATTGTCCTTTTTCAGCTATATGGAGATAATTCTGTTTCATCGTCTTCCAGCTCAAATGAAGTGTTAAGCGAGAAGTTTGCCAGAAATCGTTGGCGATAAATCACATTTCGCAATTTGGCAAAGTGCATGCCAGTTCACATACAAAAGATACTTAGATACAATGATACAAAGATACTGGCGGCGAAAGACAAAAGTTGCAGAAAACAAGTACAAATGCGGGACAAACGCCAACCCTCAGAGGGGGAAACATTTTCTTGACTTGTCAAGCGGCTACTTGATTTATGCGGCTGCAGGAATCAAATTATTATTTTGTTTTTCTCATACCCTGTAAATGTAGGCAGTGGGTAAGTCTGCAGTCAGACTCTAATACCAAAATGAATTGATAAATTTGTTTGGTTACTCAGAGAGCTTAAAGATATTGCATATTTAGTTAAATATGAGATTTTATGCGGCTCAAACAAACTTTTCTACTGCCTTTAGCCGCGTATGTTGCTAAAGTACTGCTAAAACTTCAAACAAAAAAGTTATACCTCTTTTTGTGAGGGTATTAACAAAGTCTAAGCACATTCATGTTGCACGCTCTAGTTTTCACCCCCAGCAATTTGCAGTTGTTTTGCTGTCCCGTTTAGGCATAGCGCCATTAGAATTATGCTTTAGTTATAGAACCACCCTACTCTGCCCTACCCTGTCCCGAGAAGACGTCGCAGCGGGTGCTTTATTCAATGATTTTTGGCTATAAATTTTGCTTGATGTTTCGCCATGCCCGAAACTAATGGACTGGCATCGCTTGACATCATGGAGTAGAGTAAGCGGGGTGAGCCAGACTGGGGGATGGGGTTTCGCTTCACTCGCCCTAATTGACATATTATGTAAACAGGATAGTTAACATTGCGTTCCGCTATAACTGCGCCTCATTCCCGTTCCCCGTGCTTGTCCTTTTTGTTCCTTTTTTTTTTTTTTTTTTTTGTATCGTACGCTCCATGGAAAACGCACAGCTGTATTTACACACAGACGTTAAGCCAAAGTGCTTCGGTAGACGGACGGACATAGACCATTCGTCGTCTGACATTTCTAATTGGAAAAATATGTTGTAACCCGATTCATGTATATATTTTATACATATATTTCCATTTGTTCATTTGCTATGTGCTTCTTTCTCCCGTTTTCCAAATCGATGAACATTTTTGGAAACATTTTTGCCCCATTGCCTAATTAAGCGTTTTGGGTTCTCCCCGATCAAAAGCTACTGATAAACTGCAGCTGGCTTCTGTTTTTTTTTTTTATGGAGAAAGGAAGCCTCTATTTTCTAGATAAATTGCATTGAGATATGACTCGAGCCATGCATAATTAACCAGAACGCCCGCAACACCCCCTTCCCGGCTGTTTAACATTTTTTCTCATTTGTATCAAAGATCTGAAGAGATTTGTGACCATTTGATAGGGAAATGACAATAAAAATGCAGCTGGCATTGTATTTTCAGAATTGATGCTTAGAATTCGCAACTGGTTTACGACAAGGAATAATGTTACAGCCATATTTTGCTTATAATTCCCAATAAGTTCAAACGCAAGAGAGTTGAAGTTATTGTTGAATATTTTCCCGAAAAGGAGAAAAACACTCTTAAGATTTATTTAAACGGTTTAGAAACCCCCAAAGACACAACCAATCGTCTGGAATCGCCCTCGTTCGACAATCAAAGCAAAGCACCTCGCACGTTCGCGAGGGGCACTCAAAATAGACACCCCGATATGATGGGGACCTGGGGTAAAAATTGACACTTTCGACTATTTAGTGGCCATGGCAATGGGAACGCCAAAAGAAGTAGAAGATGAAGTAGTGCAGTAGCGATGTGTAGCCATATGATATTTTTAGACACTTTCCGAGAGAGCGCAATTGTCGCGTGTATCCATCAGATACATTTTGTAGCTGTGCGCCCTTTGTCTACGACTAAATGCTGTCTTGGGAGCTATTTGTATCTCTCCGCTCTATATCTATATCTGTGCGATATACTAAGGAGTGAGTATAATTATATATTGCAACAGCTTCCGAAAACCCAACTGAGAACCGCAGCACAAGCTGTGGCGTTATGCATTCAGCTATTTATGCATCGCCAGCTTGACTTAAGTGGTTGCCTCGGTATCCCCACCCGTATCCCTTGCCGCACTCCATCTCTCTCTTCCTCCCTCTCCCTTCTCATAGAACAAAGCACATGCGACAATATATCAAAAGAGGCGACTGACAGGAGGCAGCAGCAGCAGCAGCAGCAGCAGCAACATCATCAGCATCAGACAGAGAAGCCTTCTTCGAGTGTGGGAAATTATTTTAATTAGTTAAGAGTGCAGTGCAATGAATGAAGACTCATATGAATACTTGTATGAATACTTATGTGATGTTCTATGATTTCATAATTAGTTCAACTCTATTTCAATTCCTCGGCTCGGGTGAATAAACTCTAAATTAAAACTATACAAAATTATAATCGACCACGACTTGCACTTCCTGTGTGCGTAACATCATACGCGATCCAGTTTAAAGCTACCCGATAGCCGCAGTAGCCAAGCAATACCCAGCAATACGAGGCGCAACCAATGGGTAGATCATTTGATATTATATAGGGAAATATAGGAAGGAAAATGCTAAGGTTGTAATTTTAAATTGATTATTTCTTTCGTGATATATATTTAAACCTGTTTCATTTCTCGCTACTCTTCATACTGTATTTGAAAAGAATTCTTACAGTAGATACAAGTGAGTCTCTTGCTCAATCTTTACAGGGCATCTGCAGGTCGCGCTTATCGCCTTCAACTGAGTCTATGTTCAGCAAATTCTCAGTGCGTCAGGTTTCGCTTATTGACAGCCTAAAAACGAATTTTCACGCATCGTTGGCCTACAAAAAAGGGAAGCCAGAAGAGGCTAAAGCGAGAGGAGAGAGAGAGAGGGAGAGGGATAAACAAACACCTGTTGTGCTCAGGTGACTGACGGAGGGTTCGACCTGGTAGCAGAGTCACATTATGCGACGCTTCGTTAGCCACATTAAGCGGCAAAATTGTATTGAGAAAAAATAACTATAGCGAAAACAACAACAGCAGCAGTAGCAACAACAACAACAACAACAACATAAACAACAACAGCAACACACAGCAATTACAACAACTACGCAGAGCAACAACATTCATGATTCATTGAGTGCAAAATGTCGTGCGCAGTCGTTCGACTTCCGCAGAGTACCAAAAAAAAAAAAAAAATTATCGAAATGTCCGTCAGCAGGCGATTGTCTCCCCTACTTCCCTTGCCCCGCTTCCTCGCCCCGTACCTGCAAACATGTTTGGAGCATGTTTGTGTTGACAAATTGCCAGCTGGCTGAAATGATGGAAAAACAGAGCGGCTCGACCGACAAAGCCAAAAGAAGGAAGTCATTTCGACATCATTAGGCAGCAACAGCAACATCGATGAGCGATTAGGGCAGAGGTAGCAGGGAGAGTAGGGGTAGTTGGGTATGGAAAGAGCAAGGGGGAGCAGTAGGGAAAGAGAGGTATAGGTGGCGAAAGAGAGTTATAAGTAGCAGAAGAGAGAGAGAGAGAGGCTGTCTGCCTCAAGGGAAACTTGGAAAGTAGGCACAGTTTTGCGCTTATGTTAGTAAGTGAGATAAAAGAAACCAAAGTCGGATAAAGCAGACAGAATTGTACAAGAAACTATACTTAGACGTTGCCGTATAGCCTTAAGCTATCTTGCAGTGCGAGAAAGTGGGATTAAGGAAGGTGTAAAGCCAGGTTTAGACTATGTTTAGCCATGGGTTTTCAAGGTTTTCGTTCGAAACTAAATTTCCAGATATCATTTGCATGATAATAATGATCGCACACAGAAAAAATGAGGACAGGTTCAAAATTACGCTTGAAATTTAAATTTTATTATTTTCGGTTGGCGTTAGGGGCATGGATAGATTCTAAAACTACGAGGGGAGTTAAAACAAATGTAGGTAATCGAAGCAGAAGGTCGCGAAAGGTACAGCAAATGGTAAAGGGAATTATAGTTATTATATTTGTAACTATCTACTGTCTTTCCCTTCCTTGCCGCCCTACTCCCACTCTACTGTATCGAAAGCAGAGCTGGCAACAAGGTTGTAACGAGAAATCGATGCATTAGAGGAACAAGCTGCCCGCGATACCCCCGCGCGTGGGTTCGCGCAACATTTGAAGTGAGCTCAAGGGGATTGTCAAGCGCAGTGGTGGCGGTCGAGAGGGGGGCTCGCTAATAAACTATATGGCATAACGAAGTAAATTAGCGCAATTCATAGAAATTGGATTCCAGCTAAGGAGACCTTACATCATATTTTGCCAGTGGGGGCGGATGGATGGGGTGCTGGGGGTGCAGGACACGTGCCACACGCTGCTGCATAGTTTTTGAAATGAATAATTAATAAATCAAGAAATTAATGAGGCCACAACACGCGCACAAAGCGTCGCACGGCGCAAAGAGAAAGAGAGAGAGAGAGAGTGGGTGGGGAGGTCGTTGGAGGTTGAGGGGGGTAAATGTTGCAACACACGCAGTGGCGCGTACAGAACGAAACGACCCAAACGACAGACGAAACGAGCGACGACAACGTCATCAAATTTTCCGCCTATTTTGTTTGCAACAAACAAAATTAAAACAATCGTAAAAATGAATATAGCCAGAGAGAGAGAGAGAGAGATAGAGAGAGGGAGGTATATACAGAGAGAAAGAGAGAGCCAGGGAGAGCAAGCGTGCTTGGCCAGCAGCATGTGGCACTCCTTGCGCCGGTCAGGCTGGTGGGGGGGAGTTGCAGGCAGGCACTACGAACTAATATCTAATGCCAAAACATTTCCCTCCCCCTCGCTGCCACGTCTCTGCTCTGCACCGTAGGCCGTTAAAGCGGCACGCGCCGCAAATCAAATGTCAACCAATACAAAGGGGCAGGGACAGAGGTTATGTCAGGCCATCCCTAGACGCCTTTTAAGCGCACACACTTTGCCAATTTGCGCTACGATCCTTTGTCTCTCTCCCCCCCTCATCACCATTCACTCGTGTGCCGCGTGCTGCACAAATGCTGCAACAATTTTATTGCCAAATTGTGTGCGATTGTGTGTGTGTGTGTGTCTAATATGCCTGCGCCTTCTCTGACAAGTCCCAATTTGAATTTATTAACACAGCGCACAATTTGACGAAGCCCAACGAAACTCTGCGAAATTACTATGGCACCTCTACGGCTTGGCAACACTGTACAACAGGGTGTCGCCAGACCCAGCAGTTGCATATGTATTTAAAAAGTAGTTTTGATATGCGTTAACAAGTATTTGTATGCCTTATTCTATATTTCCTTTTATTTTTCATATAAGAAAATATTTAATTTACACATTTCTGAATTTTAAGTTGGTTTTGTTATTAACATACGTAATTTATTATTTTTTCTACATTTCTACAGTTTAATTTTGTTTTAAGCATTTTATATGCAGAGAACAATATACAAGTTTTTTGTACATATAGTTTTATCTTTTTCATAGATTTTTTAAAATTTCTTTCAAGTTTTTCTCTTTATTTTTGCATTTTATTTTTTTAACGATCTCTAAAGCATTCTGATATTATTATTATTATTAGCTACAAACTAGAACCAAGTATATTTGTCATCAGCAACCCATAGCTATCTAGCTGATTTTCAAATTAGTCAATTAGTTTTCTTCTTTAAGAACCCCTACTTTGTTGCACAGTGTTGCGAGCGTGCCAGGCACAGTGCAGCTGTGTGTGCTGCTCTGCCCCGCCTTGTCTTGTCTTTAGGTAATTCCCACCTGGTCGACTGGCTAATTGTGTTGGGCTCGGGTTTTAAGTTTTTCTCAACAATTTGTCTTGCTGAAAGGCAGATAAGAAAGCCGAGCGAGAGAGATAGAGTGAGAGAGAGGAAGTGGAAGACAAGGCAGAAGCAGGAAGCCGGTCATAAATGAAATTCAAAGTATGAAAAAAGAAGGCAAAAGAATACGCGAAGACAGCAAAAGTCGGTCCTACTCTACACAGTTATGGTATGTGCCTGCCTGTGTCTATACGAATTCCGCAAAATGCCAAAACTGAATCAGCAAAATTTAATCATCAGCCGAGTGTATCTGTATCTTTTAACTCCAATTCCAACTCGTACTGTATCTTTGTGTGTGCGTTTTATGCGCTTAACTTGGAATTGCTGCAGAGCTTAAAAAGCATAAAGCTTCCTTACATCTGCCTTCCCTCGCCCCGCTTGCCCCGTCCCTAACTCATCTGACAACAAAGCAACGGAGACACGAGAGATGAGAGAGAAGAACAGAAGACAATGTTGACTCGACGTTTCGCTGGAAATCCGGAAAAAGGTGATACAGCAGACTGTACTTAGTGATGGATGCGTGAGCCGGGCACGAGGCACAGTGCACCCTGTGTCGCGATGCTGAGCACCCTGTGTCGCGATGCTGTGCACCCTGTGTCGAGTAAGCTTAGCTCACTTATGAATCAAGCGTTTTCTTTTAGCTCGATTATTCATTTTTATTATCGATTACTTGCGGCTAAAATATTTTCGATAATTGCAGCTGTTTAATTACTTATTTAAACCTGTTTGTGCTTGCGCAGACATGAATTAGCTACTGTATAGGGTAGGGTAGCTTCAACAGGTATAGGTTTGATTTATTACGTATATATTAAAAGTTTATTATAATGTCTTAATAAATATAGTTTTTTATTCATTTAAACTTGTTTCTACTTGTCGTTGCATGTCTTTGCATGTCTCTTTGGTAAGCCAACTAGCCTTAGGTACTGCTCTCAAGCAACGTTTACATCTCGTGTCACGCTACACGCTCCTGGCCAGCAATTAAGCCTACTCTTTTTGTCTCCTTTTCTTTCTCTCTCTCTCTCTCTCTCTCTCTCTCTCTCTCTCTCTCTCTCTCTCTCTCTCTCTCTGTCTCTTTCGCTGCTGCTTCGTCTTTCTTTCATTCTTTCTTTGTGACCTTTGTCTGCTGCAGTTGAAAACTCCAAAAATCCCCAACGGAGCGCAAAGATAAGACCATAAGTTACGCATAACACGAAAGTTATTTCGTCTGTTCTTTTCCCGTTACGTAGCGCGCCTCCATTTGTCCATATTTCGAATCTCGACACGAAATGTGAATGAACTTTTACTTTTTCGGAGGGGGAGGATCTGCCATCGGTGCTATGGGCGTCAGACATGGGGCGGGGCCCGGGCAAAGCGCTGCAGGTGCCCAACACAACACATGAGCTTGGAGCGCAGCATCATTAATCTTGGCCCGTAGAAACTGAGCCCGTAGCCTGCTCCAAACCTAGCTCAATCCCTAAGCAATCCCTAACCCCTATAGATTTCCTTAACCTCCTATCCCTAACCGTAACCCCCCTATCTCGCTGTCTCACTCTGTCTCTCTCTGTCCCTTTGCTGACTCAGCTGCAGTGGGTTATTAATGGGTTAAGCTAATTATTGACACTGATGTCCGTGCCTGACCTCTCCCCCCCTTCCACCAAGCCACTGCGCATCTCGCTGACTAATGCCTGACTCAAACTCCCACAGTCGCCCGCCAAGCCCCTTTCCCTAGACGCCCCTGGCGAACAATAACAATCAATTTGAAATTCTTTCCAATACATTTGGCGCGCAAATTATGCATGACAAATGTTTAAAAGTTCATGACTAAAATGCAAACAAAGCAGCGCGGCAGGGGCGTAGAAGGGGCCGAGGAGAGGAAGAGCGGTGGAAGGGAAGGTACGAGTAGGAGCCCGAAACATTTTACAGGATTGTAAGACAAGCTGCTGATGATGATGCTGCCCAGACCAGATCAGAGCAGAGCCGAGTTGAGTTGCTGCCGCACTGCGAATGTGCCATGTGAAAAATTGCCATAAAATTATGAAAATGTACGCTAAACTATGCCCCAGACATGGGCAGCCGACAGCAGAGGGGGAGGTGCAGACCGGTGGGGGGGTGGTGGGTGTGCTAGGGCAATCAGTTGCTGTAGCCAAGTTGTCGACTGACTGGCAAAAGTCTTCACTGGCAAAAGTTTTGCGTACGTTTCGTTGCTCTCTGTCCAGGGCGCTGATGGCAGCCGAAGGAGGTGCTCAGGCACAGTGGCGTAGCCAGAAAGGGGCTTAGATTTATCTCAAATTTTAGCTGCTTTTTTAATTAGCAATATATGCTTAAAATAATGATTACAAGTTTTGAAGACTCCCTGTGAGTCTTAGCGGCGTAGCTATCCACACAATTCCCAACCTACTCACTTGTATGCGGTCCACACAACACATTTCCCCACTCCAAAGCCTATAGATCTCAAGATCTGGCATAAAATTTAAATTTGGACATGGGAAAAGCCAAAGAAATTCACTTTTTTTTCTTATTTTCTCTGCTTTGCTTTGTTTTGTTTTGTGCAGTCGGTCATGGTTTCAATTTGATTTTCCCACATTCGAAGTTCACTGGCGTTTACCCCTGCTGGCAGCTACGCCCATGTCCGACTGCCAAAGAGGCAAACGTTGCGAATTTAGTCAAGGTAACTCTCATCACTCAGGCAACGGCAAACAGCAGAAAAGCTGGCAAAATAAAAAATAAAAAAAAATGGAAGAAGCGACAATGCAACAAAATTGAGCTAAAGTGCAAGCGGCTGGCAGGGTACAAGGGGGTGTATGGGGGGAGGGGGTTGGCAGATGCCACGGGGTAAAACGTTGATAATGACGCCAACGCACGGAGAACGTTGAGCGAGCATGTGAATCCGAATCCCAAGTAAATGGCGATGGTATTGCGAGATGGGGAGGCAGGCACGGGGCGGCGGTTTATTTGGTTAAATGCTGAAAATTGGCAAAACGCAGAGGAATGGCAGTAGAGCAAGATGCGAATAGTGAAAGAGCGAGAGAGAGAGACAGGGAGACAGGGAGAAGGTGCCTAAACGAGTCGAGCAAATCTGTTGGATGCACTTTTTTCATTTCTTTCCTTTTTTTTGGGTTGGCCTGTTGTCAGAGTTGATGAGCTGCAGCTGATAGTTCGGAGCTTAATGGTGGGAAAAACACAACGAGAAAAAAAAAAACAGTAAAATAAGAAGCAGAGCCAGAGCCAAGAACAAGAACAAGAGAAGAAAACCAGATGACGGCGGGAATATACGAACAGAAAATAAGCTACGAATAACTGACTTTCAGGGAGGGCGTATAGGGCGGCCAATTGTAGTGTGGGAAATTTAATAAGTGGGAACACAGTATCAGCTAGACAGAGAAGTGAGAGAGTAGAGGGAGAAGTACGCAGTGTAACGGGGCATAAGGATTAAGGTTATGCAAAGAGTCTAAGCACCCTCCTCCTCCACGCCATCCGATAAGCAAATGAAATGCAATTGAAACAATTGACAATTGGCTACAAAGAAAAAAAAAAGAGAGAGGGAGCAAATCAAACGAAATATATACAGTAGACTCTAGCTGAATGATATTACGAGAATTGTGAAATAGAAACGAATTGATTAAAGACGTTAAACGAAACGGAGCACGGGCAAAGAGGCAGACGAGCAAAAGCAAAGAGAAATGTATAAAAAAAAAAAGCACAGACACAATACGAGACAATAAAAAAAGGAAATACCCTATGGAACCTAAGTGCAGGGTAAGTCGTTTACGTAGGTTAATAAAGGCAGTATATATAGAAAATATTTTATAGATCTGCAATAACTCAATAATCTGTAGAAATCCTACGTCTAACTTGCTGGAAATACCCTAATAACTTTCCATATTATGCCATACAACGCGCCAGAGTTGCCCAGCGATATATACCCTGCTCATAAACTGTTGCCAACGGCACCGCAAGCCGAGTTCCCGGCTAGCACTATCGGCGCCATCGACCTGTACTTTACATTAACCAACTACAGCAGGCAAAAGCGGAGTCCGGCAGACTGAAGCCTGAAGCCGGATCTAAAACCCGTAGAACGACGACAATTGAGGCCGCAATCAGGAAATGCTGACTGGGAGGTAGATAGGTAGGCTAGGTTGAAAAGAAACGAGAGAGAGAGAGGGGGGGAGAGAGACACTGGTAAAACGAAATCGAACTTGCCTGTCTCGTCTCATTGTTATGCAATTGCAGAGGGAACCAAGTCAATTAAAAAAACGAAAGAAGAACAAAAGAGGGGCGCGAGCGGGGGAAGGGGGAACTTCATGCTAGCTGCAAGCTGGATTAGGGCCAAAGGCATTGTTGGCTAACACAGCAAGTGCTCGTATCATTGACCTTTTGGCACACGTCATTGCCTGTGGCTAAATGTTACATCCCTCCAAAACGAAAGAGAGTGTGTGTGTGTGTGTGTGTGTGTACGAGTGTGTGTGTGTGCGCGAGTGAGACATAATCCAATTAGCAATTAGTTGTGTATGCCAGGCAGCGTCAGCGTCATCGTCGTCAGGTTACCTGAGCGTGTGGGGACCCTCCTTAGATGGTTCAATAGATAGGCCCGCGCACAGGTAGCCCAACCAAACCAGGCCCAAACCCAAACCCAAGAGAGAGCGAGCCTTCCCCCATCCCTGCTCGTTCCTTTCTTTCCCGGTAGAGACCCTAGCCAGACTCTACATAGGTTTAGGCACTTGGGCCAATGCATTACGCATGCCAATGCCGACTAAATAACTCAATTTAGTATGCCGGGCCAGGCCGAGGTGCACTTGTAAGGCATGCGGCACGTCTGCATCGACTTCCTGTCCACGAAAGAGGGACCGAGAGCGAGAGCCTGCCACGCCTACTGCCCTGCAACATATGCTACATGTGAGTTTAACTCCCAATATGGCTACGAGGTATTCAAAAAGGAATTTCGTAGTGCATCGCACTGAATAAAGACATGTTTTTTTGGCTTATCGGTTAGTCGCCTGCCAAGTAGGTTTCGGTTAGTAAAGTCAGTAGATATGGCTGTTGTTTTAGGCCAAGTTTAATGACTTTAGCCAGAGAGAGAGTTCCTGAGATATGAAGGAAAAGTGTTTCAGCAAGCTACATACAAAATTTCTACAGTTTAACAACAAAATTAAGAGAGACATCCTAAAAGAACAGGCCTCACTATTTTTGTATATAACGTTGCTTGCCTACAGGGTGTTCCATGTTCGAAAAAAAACACACACACCTCTCAGTTTTAACATTCAAAACAATTCGATAGATTTTACTAAAATTACGGCAAACCTATGAAAACAGAAAAGCGAAATCTATGTTCGATAATAAACCCATCCTTAGCAAAAGATAACTTAATACACACAACTTTGAAAAATTCTTGTTAACTCTGGACAATTTGGACGGGTAAGTCGTTTGGAGTACGAGTACCATATATATAAATTATAATCTTCAGGCTGCTTATACGGCCTGTTGTGGCAGCGAGATGGTCTCCTCGCTCCGCGCTTCAGATCGTTGCCAACATGTGGCTTATCATTTATTATTATGAGAGTTTTTCAAGACATTCTTGGGATTCTCTTCTCGCTTTACGAGCTCCGAACAACTGAATTTTTATATTTAAAATTCATTCATCATACTTAAAAAACCGGAGAGAGGGGGATGGGTAGTGCCGCAGGGCGTGTATGTTGGACAGCAAGACAATCCTTCATTTGTATTTTCAGTGCATCGTTGTCTTGTTGCTTTTTTTTGTTTTTTTTTTGTTTTTTGTTTTTGTATTTCTCTCGCACATCTTTGTGCTGGTTTTCGGGTTTAGCTACTTATTGTTTGTGTTGTTGTAATTCTGTCGGCATTATGCGGGTATTCATTTACCACGTCGAATCCGAGACCTTACACCCCCCTTCCTTTTTTTTTTTTTTTGTTTTACTGCTGCCCCTAACTTGTACTGCAGCACAGTGGAAAAAGTTGTTTAATGACATCCCAAGAAGCTTCGCGCACAGCGAAACAGATTAACGAGTAACAAGGCATGCATGGGTATGTGATGAGTAGGGGAGGGGGTGGGGGGAAGATACTTGAAGCTGCCACAATCATTGGCATATTTTCATTTTTCTTTCACTTCTTTGTTGTTGCACTTTTTTGTATTTCTCAGATCATTTTCAAGTTGCGAGAGCTCCGATAGACAAGATATTATAATCATAATAATCATCATGCCACACATGCGACCCTGATGTTGCCACATTTTGTTGCACTTGAGCTTGAGACAGAAAAGATCTTGAGTTGAATTACAAAAAATAAAAAAAGAAACAAGATTTCACTACTGGCGTGTTAACACGAATTATGTAGGCTGCATTTGGAGTAGAACAAGCTAGACTTAGCTGGAAAGTCGCAGAGCAAAAAAAAGGGGGTCAAAAAGATTCCTTGTAATCTTTCCTCAAGCTTCTGCCTTACTGAAATCCGTTAACTTAATTGAATAGTTTCCTTTTCTAATACTCCTTGTACCAGCTAAGTGCTATATAAACTATACTCATCTAATAACAATACCTTGTGCAGGCTCAAGGCACAAGGCTGCAGGCGCAATTAATGTGGACCACGTTGGGCGCCACAGTTCATTATATTCGTAATTAGAGTTCCCACCCACCGTCTGGAACATCTTTATGATTTTTATTTTATTTTATTTTTTAGCTGCGAGACACAGGGCGACACAGGAGCGCATCGTTTGCCGCAACCACAGCCCTAGCTCATTTGCAGTTAATTTATGAGTCTGTGCAAAAAGGCGTAGCGCGAAAAGGGATGGCAAAGGGGTAGGGTGGGACGGGGGAAAGGGGGTGGCATGCAACAATGGTTGCTAATTATGCGCAAGTTTTTGGATCAACTTCCAACTAATTGTCTGTCAGTGTAGCTACGCCTCGCCTCGCCTCTCTCTCTCACTCTCTCGGTTATTCAAAAAAAGAGAAGCCCAAAAGCGAAGGAAGCCAAGTCAAGTGCAGAGCAAAGTTATGCAAATAACTCTGTGCAAGTCTATAGAGCATATACGTAGATATATATATGCCTCTTCCACGGATTCCTTCGCATCTATCGGAGTCCTTAAAGCCTTGCCCTTTCAGTTGCTCGGTTTCTTGCTTTAATTAAAGCCTAAAACGAGTTGGCAGCACTGCCAAGGAGTGCGTGAGAGATGGAGAGGAACAACAATAACAATAGCAACAATGGACAATTGTTATGGCACAAGGTGTGGGTGAAATAAGGGGTAGGGTAGGGTAGGGGAGTCAGAACATGGCCAACTGGTCTCAAAAAAAATGCTCTGCACTGTATTGAAATTAAAATGGGAAAGCTTGATTAACGGTGTGTGTATGTGTGTGTGCGCGACAGGCTAATACCCTAACACACATTAATTAATAATTATATAGCTTAGATTATTAAATGATATGGTGGGTTTATCTATACAAAATGGGCGTAGTATGATAGCTTAAGCAATCACTAAGAACTCTAACGAATTTGAGAGAAAAAGCAGCCGTAGCAGCCGAGTTCTTATAGACTGGATAGAGGTAGAATATTTTTTTTAGGTTGTAGTTGAATTTAAGCAACTCTTCGCAGCATTGCACAGCATTTACAGGGTATAAATGGCAAGCGAGACAGCAGAAACAGAACTGCAGGCGACACAATGAGTGGGAAGAGCGAAGCCGGGGGGAATGAGAGAGCTGGTCTTGCCACATAAAAGACAAGTAACAATTCTTTTTCTACGCACGGCCAGACTTGCAGCATAATTGGAATTTCCTTTTTCCTGCTGCTGCTGCTGCTGCCGCTTCAAGTGCTACAAAAGACAGGCTCAAGAGCTGCTGCAGCCACTCGCAGTTGCTGCCGGCGCTTGACCATAAGCTGGCAACAATGCCGAGCAGCAGCAGCAGCAGCAGCAACATCGAGAGCAACTTGGGGGGGGGTTGAGGGGCAGGGAACTTCACAGACTTCATCAAAAAGAAGATTCCAAGAAAATTCAAATATGTCGCCGGGGAGAAAGCAACACAACGTGTAGAACGTCGACTCCCTCTTGCTCTACTCATTTAGTTCAAGGGTTAAAGTGAATGTGTAGCTGTCTTTTTCAACTCTTCCCTCGCTCTCTCCCTCTCCCTCTCTGTCACTTGTCTTTCTTCCCTGCCGCTAACAAGTTACGCGTAATTCTTCTGCTTGATTCTCTTTTGCCGGCTAATTAAAGCAAATTTCTTGCTTGCTCTTTAGCCACGCCTACCGCCACATTGCCACATTTCAACATTTAATTTATTTAATTTCTTGTTGTCTCTGTTTTGCTGTCTATTCCGTCTCTCTGTCTCTCTGTCATCTTCATCGGTTTAGTGGAAACTTCCTGCGTTTTCCCAGGCTGCCGCAAGTGAAAGCTACAGCTAAATAGAACTGTCTCGTTTTGGGGATTCTCCCAAGAGCGGTGAGTCTCGAGGGGGCGGGCGGTAGCGGCTTAAGCGGGGAAAGAGTCATAAAACAAAATATGAAACTAGCTGCAGTTGTTGTTGCCAGTAGGTTAAAGCGCTGATGTTGCAAGCAACATCAATTGAAGCGGCATGACGTGGTTCTTTTATGCTGTGTTGCTGCTGACATTGTTGTTGCTGCTGCTGCTGTTGCTGTTGCTGTGTAGTGTTTCATCAAATCCGCTGGGCAACAGCAGCAACAACAACAACAACCAACACGAGCACGTTTAGCGGCAAAAAGTCGGGCATGGTCACAGAAAAAGTTGCGTTAATTAATTTCATTTAGCTTGTTTTTTGTTGAGACACAAGCTACCCTGTAGTTGTAAAGTTCTTACAAGCGGGTAGGCTGCACAGAGAGCACAGGTCGAAAGACTATCTTTAGGCTTATATAGCCAGCTTTGAAATTCGATTTTCTATTTTATAAGCCACCTCGAAATACCCTATAATTTATGTGTGCAAAACTTGTGTACAGTTCATCAACTAGATTCGTGATCTTAGATCTGACACTACCTTGCAACCTTATCTGCTCAGCCCGGAGGTTTTTCGAGTTTCGCGCGGTATATGTAGAACTGACCGCCGAACTACCGTTAGCCTTCTCGGGTATGACAGTTCAACTGCCTCGACCGGGGCAGAAAGGTAACACACACGCACACACACATGGAGACGATATAACGATGACGATTAAAAATGAGACAAACGAGAACAACATCAGCAAAGAAGAGCAGCAAAAAGAAATGATATATAAAAAAGTGGTTCGACAAATTAAGCGGATGTGGTAATTGCTCGTCGTCTTCTTGCCCCTCTCTCTCTCTCTCTCTCGCTCACTCGCTAACGCTGGGAATAGAACCCTGACACTACCGGGAGGTCACTTTTGGGCGCTGCCCGCTGTTGTAAAGGCCGCCCCAAAGTGAAAAAAAAAAACACGAAAGAACTAATTCGTCAGCAGTTCCGTTCGGGTTTCGAAACCCCCATGTAATACAGAGTGCGCCTGAGCGATTAGCGTGTGCAGCCCGATTAGAGATTGCATAGTGCGGCCAGAGGGGCGGAGAGCAGGAAGGGGGGTGCAGTGGTACCCCAGGAGGGAGGCTTAAGCGCTGGTTTCAATTTAAGCTCGTTACGTGTCACTTTTTCAACTTTGACATGTTGAAAATGTAACTGAGCGATAATTAAGCAGCATGACAGAAAGCGAGCGAGAGAGCCCTACTGGTAATCGAAAAAGTTATCGATAAGTCAAAGAAAAGACTCTAGGGTGGGGCTGAGTTCGTTGACTTATTGTGCAGCTAACTTGTTCAGCGAAATGATTTCACAGGCAATAGCATTACGGCTCAAATTAGCTAGTTATCGATATAAAACGATGAATATAGTGCACATTGAGATGGATCATGGGAATGTGAAAAGCTCTAAAGCTATGCTCGATAACGCCAGGGCGATTTTTTTAGAGATCAGCAAAATTCGCATATTTCAGAGCATTTAGAGAAGAGAGAAGTCATCGATAGTAGATTTATCGCATATTTTAGTGCACTTAGAGATGGGCTAACCAACTGATCAATTCCCGATAACAATAGCATTTCTCCCCCCTCCCCATCTCCCTGCAGATTTGTGACATTAACTTCGGCATGGGCAACATGCAACAGCAACAGCCGAGGCCGGCAAATTTGGAGCAGGAGGAGGCCAACTGTGACGCCACCGCCGGCGGTTCCTCCACGCTGGACAAGGAGATGCTTTTCCGCTTTCTGGGCCTACGCATGGCCAACGAGGGTGATGGCTACGAGCTGCCCGCGACTGAACACTTGCAGGCGAAGGAAACGACGACAGCGATGCTACACGATGATGAAACCAAGCAAATGGCTACGTGGCGAAATATGGGAGTAGCCGCCTTGTCCGCCTTGGGCCATCATGGCCTGCAGAATCCCGGCACTGTGGCCGATCTGCATTATCGTTGCCACGACATGTTACCACAAACTTTTGACGGATTTCGTCTGAACATTTGTCGCTCGCTCTCATCGCAGGTATCCGTGGCTCACGCCCTGCAATTGGGCGGCAAATCGGGAGAGACCGATTGTCAGTTCAGTGCAAGTTACACGATCGAACGTGGCAGCGATCTGTTGCAGAAGGGCGCGACGCAACAACCGCTGATCGTAGCCGAATTGGACACCAAGGGTAATCTGAATGCAACCCTGACGCACTTCATGACACAACGATTACGCGGCAAACTGTCGGCATCGTTTGTCGATTCGCAATTGCAAAATACACGCATTTTTTTGGACTATTTCGGAAGCGATTACACCTGTAGCTGCGTGCTGAGCAACTTCAAGCTGGACGATCGAACGGGCGTCGTTTTCGCCTCGTATCTGCAACAGATGACGCCCAGTTTGGCCCTGGGCATGGACTTAATCTATCAGCGTGAGGATATTGTGCCAGGTGGCCAAGCGGCAATGGTCTCGGCCGTGGCACGTTATCATCAGGATAGTAGAATCTGGTCCGCCGTCTTGAGCATGCACACGCTGGAGATTTGTTTCACGCAGCTCTATGGGCAGAATCTTGGCGCCTCGGTGCAGTTGCAGGCGAATGTACTGGAGCGTCATGCCATATCACGGCTATGCTATCATTGTCATTTACCCAAAATCGGATTCAATTTTCGCGGTGGCATCGATACGCATGGCGTTATCAGTGCCGTTTGCGAGCGACAACTGGAACCGTTTCCCGTTCTATTGCAGTTCAGTGCCAAATTGAATCATTTGAAGAATCGCTTTCGTTTCGGACTCGGCGTGGTCATCGACTAACGAGTTACTTGTGAGTGCACCCACTCGATGTGAGTCTTCGCTTTAACTAGTCTCACTCTATCTCTTACAGCGTCTACGTTCTCATAGCTTGTCGACTAAGTTTGCACCTTGTTTCGCAACTTAAATATCTATTGAGTATACCAAGTAACTGTAAGTGCATTTGGAAGTACGAATCACTTGGAACATTGTAGGTAGCAAGAAACTAGGCAAATAATTGCTGATGAATTTGTATGTATAAGTTACTTTGCTGAAACTGGCCTAATGGATAACTTTCGCGTTGAATTCGAAGTGCAAATGACTTGGCTTATCAAATAGAAATGAGTGTACTCGAAACTGCAAATCAATCACTTCAGTGAGCAGCATAAACTATTAAGTAAATCAACTTGAAATTTATATCAGAATGAATTCACTTAGTAAAGAAAAATTTGCTTACGCATACCCTCACAAAAAGCAGCTGCATTCATTCACTTGCAAGTACAACTCATATACTTGCAAGTTATACTAAACTAATTTGCTTATTTCAAATATAACGAGCCACAAAAGGAATGTTCAGAAAGTTAATTCGCTTTTGATTGCCAAGAATCAAGTTGATTCACTCGCAAAGAATCTAGAATCTACCGCTCGGTAGTGCGTCATAAAAGTCAAGTTACAGTCGGTTCCAGAAGTTGTTCGACACCTTTGCGCCATATCACGATTTTCCCGAGCCCGCTAAAGGTCGCGCTAACATTTGAAAACGCCAAAATATTTTTAAGAAATGTCGTAAGACTCGTCGTCGTTGTCGCAGCTCTGCCGCAGCGCAAATATTTGCACATTATTCTTTTATGGGTGCAGAAAGTCAGGTGCCACATTCAATGGCAGATAACGCCGTGGCGCGTTGCGCGATGTATAGGTTTATTCAAATGACTTGCCGAGTGGACACGGAGTGGAGGGTGTAGGGTGTAGGACATTTGTAATGGGCCTCGGGGGCCTCTAATCGCACCACGGGCATTTATAATTTTGCACTTGTCTCGCATCTCTCTCTCGCCCTCTCTCTTTGGTTTCTTCTTGCTGCTTGCTCTGGCCATCTTATTCCAGCGATAAGCATTGTCTCAACCTAGTACCAAGCGTAAATATTGACACTACGCGATAAGGAAACGACCTGGATTCGTATTCGGATTGGTCTGAAGCCGACGTAGCTGGAGCTGTTTATTTATCTGGCACCACGTGAAACGCGTCTCAGGTAACCGCCGTGTTATGCAACCGACAGTCTATGCAGTGTATTTAAATTTCATATATACATAGATCTCTTTTATCTGGCAAGATATGCGCGATTAATCGCCTTGGCAACGCGATAGTTGAGCAAAATTGTAAATTTTTAAAAACATTGTTTGAAGTGGGTTTTGCAAGCGTAAAAGTTTCCAGAGTTTACAGAAGCGCTGAGATGTGCAGCTTACTATCGTATACAGTATATGAATTTTAGACTAGAGATGGGCAATTCAAGACCTAACTAGATAAATCGACCTATTCAAACGGAAGCAAACTGTTTCAACTTGTAGACAAAGTATTTTCATTTTCCCAATAACTTTTCCCCAACTCAATTTGCAAAAACCCGCTCTAATTGCCCTTGACCGTTTTGCCGATAGTTGTTGCGATAGTTTTGCCGTCTGGCCGCGATTTATGCACGCATTTTTGCCATTTTCTGTAGCAATTTAGCGCTTTATTACAACTTCATGTTTACCCCCCCCCACCCCTGCAAACTGCCGACACCGAAACGATATTCGTGTCTAATTATAGAAAATGCGAAAACGGCTAAATGTCTGAATTTTCCCGCTAGACGCGTGAATGGACGACTCACCTATGGTCAAGCAGCTGCAGAGCAGCGCGCAGAGCAGGCCGCGCACAGCCAATCGCTGTGCATGCAATTGGCCCATATTTATCGCCGTTGCTCTTCTTCTTCTCCTTGTTGTTGTTGTTTTTGGTTCTTCTTCTTGTTTTGACCTCTTCGTATCGTCGTTGTTGTTCTCACTTGATGCACACTGCAACAATTCAATTGTGTATTTGCTCTCTCGCTCTTTCTTCGCGTAGTTTTTGTTCACGACGCACAGTAAAAAAAATGTATAAAAAATTTCGCAGTTTGTGATTTTAGTTGCACTATTTGAAGATAGACACAGACACAGTAGGCGAGCGAGCGAGAGAGATGGATAGAGTGATAAAAAACACTTTTTCGATTTACAGTTGTCTTTCAATTGCGGCTCTGTTTCAGTTTATGTTGAGCAGGTGCGTGGCACATCTGAAATGAGGTGAGAGAGAGAGAGAGAGAGAGAAAGAAAAAATGCGGTTAGTTTTGCGGTGTATTGGCAAATTGGCGAGTCGAGTGTGACGACGATAGGCAAGTGAGGTTATGTTTCTAATTAGACTGCAGTAGGCCGAGCTGCGAGCTGAGTCACGTAGATTTAAATGCAGCGTGTAACGAGTAACGAGTAATGCGAAGCGTAGCGATTTATAAAAGAGAGTAACTAAAACAAGTCGAGCTGAGTTTGATGCAGGCAAATAAGGCTTAAATATTTTATGGCATTAATTGTGGCGAATAAAAGTCACTCGTCACAAATGTTTATATCTCCGAAACTAACGAGTATAACTAGATATATAAAAAATGAGTATTTTTGACTTATTAAAACTGTTGACACTGCTGGAAAAACGTTAAACATTTTTAGCCGTATTTTCGCTAGAAATTACAAAGTACTTGCTAAGATTTTATGCGAATTTCACGCAGATTTCACGAGTATCGAGTTAATTTTTGATTTTGTTTTCAAAAAAGACACAAGCTTTTCGAGCATGAATAGCATTGGAAAACTATGAAAATCGAGATTCGCTTTGGCAGATTTTAAAAGACACTAGAAACACATGAACGTGTTTTTTTCTAGCTAGAAATTCGTTCTTTTTATGTTTTTTATCTACTCTTAAGCCAACTGCAACGAGTTGGGAATTACAAGAGTGCAGTTTGACAAACTTAGTGCGTTGGCAACTCACTCACTAGTCGCGTGCGCACAGTTGGCAACGCGGACAATTGAATTTAGCGACAAAGCCGAAGCCTGGAAGTGAGCAGAAACTGCGGAAGAACCTGCGCCGCAGCTTGTTCAGATGCCAAAAGGTTTGGCCGACGGCAGCGACAAAGAACGTTAACGCAGCGTCGACGTTGGCGTCACACACGAGCGGACAGCAGCGTGAAAGACAAAAAAAAACTTGTCTCTCCCTGAAGAGTCGCAGCAAGTGGCGATTGGCGGCAGAGCGGCAGCGAGCGCGACAGCAAGCGAAGAGAGCGAGGAGTAGCAACATTTGTGCTTTGTCTCTCTGCATTCTAAAAAAGCAGAAACAAACCTGCTGCTGCCGCGACTGCGGTCGTTGCAGCCACATGTGACGCTGCCGCCGCTGCCGCTGCCACTTGGCCAGTTTTGTAACGGAAATTGCTGCGCTGTCTGCAGTCGAGGCACGTCGACGCGCTGCCTGCCGCGCCGCGCCCGGCGACGCATACTTAAGCAGCACAAACAATAAATTCTTTTTTTTTTTTGTTTCCTCTTTTTATATTTATTTTGACTTTTCCAATCATTTTTTGCGCGCTCTCTCGCTCGCTCGCCAGGTAGCTGCGGCCGCGCTGCCTGAGTCTCTCTGCGAGCGCGTGTGTGTGTGTGTGTGATCGCACTGCTTGCTTATCTAGCGCTCAATTTGTAACTGCTTTGACGATAAGCGCAGCGCCAACTGACTCACTCTCACACACACACACACACACGCAGCAAAGCTGGCGCTGCGTCCTTGGCTCTGCAACAGGTTCAGCTGCAGCTGCAGCAGCAGCAGCAACAAAAAGAGTTAAACAATTGTTACAGTTGTTTTTTTGTTGCTCAGTAATTTAATCGATATGCCGCCATTACAGCACACACACAGACACACGCACGTAGGCCCCCAGGCAGGCAGGCAGGCGAGGAGGGAGAGAGGAGCGCAGCCTTAGGCGCGTTGCAAGCACTGCCGAAAAAAAAGAACAACAACAACAACTAAACGAATTCGCTTCACTGGCCGCGGCGAAGTTATGTGCGCGTTCTCTCACTGCGTTTTACTGTATTTAAATTTTTTGTTTTTTTTTCTTTTTCTTTTTTCTTGCGTGCTGCCAACACGTTAACTACAACAAAAACAACGACGAAAACAAAAACCAGTTTGCGTTTCTTTGGCTTTGCCGCTGCCTTTGCTTCTGTTGCCGCTTTTGTGCATTTATTTGTATTTTGCCTTTTGTTTTGTTTATTGTTGAATGCACTTTATTGTTTTTTTTCTACGCTGCCCGCTAACTTTGTTTATGTTTTGCAAGTTTTGCTCACTTCGCCGCACGTGACTCAGCGCAGCGCAGCAAATAACGGCAGAAAAATTAAAGAGAGAGAGCAGCGAATTTTTTAAGTTTGAGACAAAAAATTGCCGCAAGTTATTTTTATGAAATATGCAACAAAAATAAATCGAAAAAAAAATATGGGAAAACTAAAAGCAGCGCGTTATTATTACCAATTTTGAGCACACACACACGCGCACGAACAAACACGCACGCCACACACACACACTGTAGGTGCGAGCGAGCGAGTGTACTACGAAAAACGTTAAGAAGACTAGCGCGACTCGCGCGTCGAGCAGCTGCGTTTCTTGTTAGCACAGTTAACAACAATTCGACGAGAGAGTGTCGCCAACGCACACGATAGAGAGAGAGAGAGCAGAGCAGAGCTGACAACGTCCGTTCGCCACGACAAATGAAATGAGAATGATTCGTGCGGCCACAGTGCGCGCTCTCTCTGGCTCCGCTGTCGCTTTGGCAGCGACGGCGGCCGCGCTGCCGCGTTGTCGGCAACATGGCGGCATTGGCTGTGCCAGCGGCTCGCAGCATGTTGCGATACGCGAATGTTGCCAGTGCGAGGCAAAGAGTGCGTATTCAACTGACGTTAATAAGCGCGTGCACAGTGTATACAAACCGGGCAAATGGGCTCAGAATTGTGTCTGATAATTAATAATAATAATGAGTAAATAATAGTGTATATATTTGACTTTATTTTTAATATAATTTGCGTTATTTTCGTGCCTTAAATAAGAATTTCAGCTGCATTTTAGTTTTACGCTTTGTTTATTGCGAGGAAATTTGTTTTGCGCGCTTATTTATGTATTGTAGCTCTAGTATAATAAAATAAGCTAAAACAAAATATTTCACACTATAATTTTGAATATTCTTCTATTTTGTCACTATATTTGCTATAATTATCAGTGTTACTTGCTTTAAATGGTATTTATTAGCTTCCTCTTTTCGCGTGTTCTCATTATTGCATGTCATTAAATATTTTTTATAGTTTATTGTTATTTATTCCTCTCAGTCTGGTCTTCTAAACCTTAGCTACATTTGTCGACCGCCACTTGTTGCCCCAGTTCGAATGTTGCGCAACAATTCGCACTTAGCTGGCAGCATGTTGCAGTGCGTTCAGTACGTGCTCGCTCGCGCTCTCTCTCTCTCTCTATCTCCCTCTCTGGGAACAGAATATACGCAATGGATCGTCAGGCACAGTGGGCTGAGCATGCAGCGCAACGTAAAGAAAAAATAAATGGCTAATTGGAATAGAAAAAATGCGAAAAAATTCCCAATACGTTCGCTTGGCAATTTTAAAAATCGAAAAAATATTGAAAAACAGTTTAAACCTTGATTGCAACTAAAAAGAAGACAACAAAATTTTGGTTTTGTGTGGATTGTAAAACATTTGTGGCATAGATAAATGCAACGAAAGCAGTTGAGCTACCGGAACCAGCACTGGAGGCATACCTCCCCCTCCCCCCCTCCCCCCCTCTGGCTGCAATTTCGCAAATGCAACGGCGACACGATGCAGAGGCCACACGGCCGCAATGGCAATGGCGACGGCGATGGCGGCGTTAGCTGCAACGTTATCTCCGTTACAGTTGTCTCTCAGTTGTTGTTGTTGTCGTTGTTGTTGCTTTGGCATTGCTTGGCAATTTATCAACGCACTCAGACCTGCCCGCGCCTCCGCCCCGCCGTCTGCCATCTCATTCTCGCTGGTCACCCCGCTCGCTCTGGCCCTCCCCCTCCCTGCCCATAGGTGATTTATTGCATTGTTATTTCGTCGTTGATGTCGCGCGCGTTTTTTTATTTATTGCTTCGGCGATTTGAACGATTCGACGGATTCGGCCGATCTGAAGAGTGTGTTAATTTTATTTTCATTTTCCTCGCCCCTCATCGCCCCAACCCCCGCAGCATTTCGGCCTCTGGCTTATCCAATTTTCATTTTCATTTTCTTTTTTGATTTTTCTTCAATTTTGCGAATAGCTCAAGCCCGGCTCTGGCGTGTTTCCTGTGCCTGCTTGGGTGGTCTGTGGCGGTATACCCTGTAAAAGTTGAGGCATTTGAGAAAGGGTTAAGTCAGTGTAGCAACGACTTTGCATTGCAGTACGTTTTTTGCGTTTTTACAGGGTATGTTCTAGTCGAGACGCTGCATTTTGTTGTTTTATTTATGTTTGTTTTTTTTTAAAAGACTGTAAATTTTTACAAAGTGTGTGCTAGTCGAGCAAGCCTTTTGCTCAGTGTTATAGGGTATAGCAAGCTTTTACTGCATTGCCAGGCAATTTGCAGGGTACTTGCTGGTCTACTACTGCATTGCAAACACAAAAAACTCCCCCCTAGAGGTAAAACACACCTGCATAACGAAGTAATCAGAGTTCGTAGCCGAATCCAGCTCGAATTTCCCATTTTCAAATTGATGGCAGGCAGTGCCTAATGATGAGTTTTGAAATGGTTTAATAACTCTATATGCAGGCATACCCTGTAGGCAATTACCTGTTCCCTCCCTCTCACTCCCATTCTCTCTCACTTTGCTCTATCTCTATCTCGTTTTCGCTTGCCCTTTTGTGTGGCCACAAAGCCATTGACTGACAGGTTTTGTCTGCGAGTGCTCTTAACTCTTAGAATGCGAGAATGATAGAAACAGAGAGTGAGAAGAAGAGGGGTAAGGGAAAAGAGAGTGCGAGAGAGGAGATGTTGCACTGACTAATGATGCCACCGACAGATAAGGCAACCCTGAACAAAGAAAATGATGAATTATTGTTTTCAAATCACACACAAAAGGAATAAACCTAGCTGAGGAACTTACTGCAGTTCCCTCTCTCTTTCTCTCTCTCTCCGTCTCTCTCTCTCCCTCTAGCCGCCTCCCCGATGCCGTAATAAATTGATATTTAAGTACGCGCTTTATAACTTGATTTCTGAAAAGGATGCACCGCCGCAGCATCGTGTCGAGATGTGTCAATAATTAGTTTACAATTCCACAGGATAGTGAGTGCATTGTTCGCGAGAACCGGGTACCCCGTGGTACTATCACAGGTGCTTGGGTTCGTTGGGTTCCCTCTGAAGGTCAGTGCGAATTCATTAGAGTCTTAATCGATTTGCTCTCGCTGCAGTTGCTATAGAACTGAAGAAATTGAATTTAGGCTATGCATATTAAGGATTCTGGCAGTTTGACTGCTCTCCAAGCGGCTGAAGGTCACTTCGTAGTGCTCTGATTTTAATGAAATTTGGTATAAATGTTCCCTACTCATATATCTATATATTTTGTTGAGTTGAAGAGCCTAGCTTATAAGCAAACCTTAAAAAATGAATTATTTCTACAGCAGGTATATTTTTGCAGTAGAAACTAGTTGAAAGGTCTTTATGGCTTGCACTCTCTTTCTCTCTCTTTCTACTAACTGGTCTATTTTTGATCAAACTGAAGTTCTTACAACCTTCCTCAAATTTTTCGAAAATATTTATATCGTTGCCCTTTTTGTTGCCTAGACTAAAGTGCACTACAATTTTTGGCTTAATGGTAGCTCATCTATTTTCCATTTAAGTATTAAGAGACCTTTTTCTTTATGAAGAGCGCAGTCAATGGAAACCACACAAAGCGCAATCCGAAAATGATCGAAATTATCAGTAGCAGTGCCTTAAGCATGCAACGCTACCCAGGTACCTCTACTATCCTTCTCTTTTCTTCGGTCTATACCTAATTCCAACCTAAGTATAGATATCATTAGTCTCTATGGCTTTTCTCTGTCTCTCTTTCTGAATTTCTCTTTCTCTCTTGCTATTTCTTCTTCCCTTCCTCTCTCCCGTAACCCTACGCTAGATAGACCTCATTAGATCTGAAATTGTTTATTCAAAGTGCAAATGATATGGCAGACGCGACCCCTTTGACCTTTAATGAGTTGCGCAGGGATCGACAAGGGGTTGTGAACCCCAGTTAAAGCCACATGGCTTGACCGCAACATACGCGACACATATATGCACATCCGTAGACGCCTCCGCATCCGCATCCGGATACGGAACCGTCTCCGCCTTCGCAATCATCCTGCTGCGTCGACTTCCGCAATTGACCGCAAAATGTTTGAAATTTTTCATTGAGTTTTCAATTGATTTTGATTTGTGTGTCGGGACTGACCCTGACACTGGCCTGCAACCCTACTCTACCCTACGCTACCCTACTCTACTCTACCCTACCCCATCCTCTGCTACCATACCTAACGACCTTTGACCTTTTGCTTGGCGCGTGACTCGTTTCGTTGTTGCCCATTTTGCAGTTGCGAATTCGAATTTTACGACACGGCGGGTGGTCGCTTGCTCGACGTTGCGACGCACGCGCGACAACCCTATAGCCAGCACCCTAACCCATATACCCGGGCAACCCGGTCGACCCCTGCCACGCGCCCTTTCCTCTCAGTTTGTTGTGCCATAAATATTTTCCACATAATGCGTAAATCGATCGAAACCTTTTCGACTGGTCAGTTGAGTTTCTCTCCCTCTCCCCCATCTCTCTCTCTCTCTCGCTCTTGGTTTTCCCAGTTTTCCTTGACTTGTTTTCAATTAAATTGCCAAAAGTTGACAATGTTTTTGTTTTCGTTTCGCCGTGGGCGTTATCGCAGCCAGGACAGGGTAGTCCAACTGACCCCATAGCGAATGTGGAACCAGCTCACTTCCTGCCTCGATATTTAATTGATTCCATTCGAATGGTGCGACGAAACTTTCAAATTAGCGAGGAGTTTCCACGCTATACAGATACAGGGTATTGCCTGCTGGTAGGGGTAGAGCGTGCACAGGGTTGCGACAGGGTTGTTAGGCTCGTCTGCAATTCAGAACTGTAACAACATGTTTAACTTAATATCAATTTAGCCCGAGCCGATGGGTGTGACGTGAAGGGGGGAGGTTGTGGCATTCTACTATAAGAAGGTAGCCGAACGGGGCTATAGCTGGAGTATGGTCCGATTAAGCCTAGGATAGCAATGCGTTAGGACCTTATTATGGATGAGGGTAAGGTAGCTAGATTAGCTAAATCAATGGAGTTAGATTGTGAATTATTAGATGTATACCGAGTAAAGCTCAAGCTCAAGGAAGGAGAAGGTAGTGCCATTTTACCATAAGAAGGTAGTCGAACAGGGAGTATGGTCCGATTAGTAGAATGAGCTTACGTGTTGGATAGTTGGATAGCTAGGACTCGTAGGTAGCTAGGTAGTTCTACGTTGAGCAAGGCGTTAGGATCTTATTATAGATAATAGTAGGATAGCTAGTTAGGCTAAATCAATTGAGTTAGATTGTGCATTATTAGATGTATATCGAGTAAAGCTCAAGTCAAGCCAGACAGTCTGATGAAGTAGTCTCCAGGGATCTCATTAGTTGAGCTTAGACCTATAAATATCTTGCTAGTACATGGCATAGCGGCTCAATCGAGCAACTCCGAAGCATCCTGCAGGCAGACACCTTCTCGAGCTTGCACTGTACTGTCGGCTGCTGCTGCTGCAAGCCGACACCCGCAGCCTCGTCCAGTCTGGCCAGACCAGTTCAAGCTCGTCTCGTCTCGTCTCGTCTCGTCTCATTTTCGGGTGAAGCGAACAATTAGCGACGGTCGCAGCTAATTAGGGCCGCCGCCGGCGCCGCGGGCGACGCATTCGACGAGGTGTTCTCCCGGGTCGAGTTCCATTTTGGCCTCGATGCTGTGGCCAGTTCGGGAGGGGTGTCGGGCTAGGGGATGCAGGAGGCGTTGGTTGCCGGAGTAACGCGTCAATGCAGGCGCACAAAACGTGCGAATTCGCTTGACATTCGCCATAAACTGTGAAACCCGTAATTAACTTCGCCCGGCCCTGGATAATCCCCGAGTCCAGTGCGGGGTAGCCTCTACCCGTGAGTCCTTTTCCCTGTCCTTTTCTGCTTCCTTGGCTTGTTTGTTGTTCTGCAATACGAGACAAGGCCCAACGCAACCGGAGACCACACTGAGGTCCTCGCTTGCACAACCGACCGACCGCTTGTCCGCCTGTCCGCCTGTCCGCCTGGTACTGCCCCCATAGCACCTTCTACTCTCACATATGTATGCGCGCGTGACACGAACGAGCATGTTGTGGCTTGTTTTGTTTTGTTTACTTTTCGGCTTGTCTCGCTTTCGCCTGGAAAAGTGAAAACTGAAAACAGAAAACGGAAAATGGAAAACGGAAAACGGAAAACTTGTGATGGGTGCGCTATGAAAGTGAAACTCGCTGAGGTCTCCGGGTTTGGTTTTGAGGAGTAGGTCGGGGAAGTTTATCACGTGTATAACTGCATGTTTTGGTATAATATGTATTTATATATGGTTGGTAGCCAAGCTGATCTATCCCACTGTGACTGTAAGCTTCTAGCTAGAGTATTCCCCCAGAGATTTCAAGAGATTAACCTTCATCATAGCACTTTCATTTGCAGCTAGCACCCTCTTTTTTTTTACTTGCCTGCTCTGTTTTACCTTGCCTAACATCTCTCTTAGTCCCTCTGCCTCTCTGCCCCCCCCCTTCTACCTTTCTCTCGGGTCGCTCGATAAGCTGATCAATAAATTAGCTTGGCGTTAATGCGCTGCACAGGAGAAGGTACGGTACGGTACGGCCAGGAAATTCGCATAATATTCAAATTTAACGCGGCTCGCTGTGTGAATGAAGCCGAAAACCGCAAACATCCTGCTGTGCCCCGTGCACCCAACACACACACACAGGCACACACACACACAGGCACAGCTAGACAGTCTCACACACACCCAGCCATACCTCACACCTCGGTAGAGCAGGTAGCTCGCGCGCGTCCTTCGCAGGACTTGCTCATTATGCCGTGTGGTCAAACATGAACAATGTAGAGCTCACACACACAGGCGGGCACAGACACAGCCACACACACACACACTCTGGCACACACACACATCAAAGTTTAACAAAATAATGTTGACTGTGCCCACAGAAAAAGGACGCAAATTTAAGGCTTCCCCCACTCGGCGTTCCAGCATAACGCGTCGCCATTAAACGCAACTACGACGCAGGGGCAGGGGCCGGGGTAGGGTCTGGGGTCAGGGTTGGGGGCGTGGCACTTCACTGTTATAATTATTAGCTTTAGTTCGGGTAGTCGAGGCAACGCATCGTCTAAATTACACACACCTCACACAAGCCTAGAGACAGGATGCGCAGCGACTGCATTGCGCTTTGTTGTGGTCAGACTGCAAAAGGTATGAAACGGGTGGCAACCCTGTCAACCCACTACCCCACTCTCTCTCTCTCTCTCTGTCTCTCTCTGTCTCTCTCTGCATTTGGAGTGACAGCGCAATGCGAAATCGGATTGCAGACAGTACGAAAACCTTCGCATGTGCAACCAAGAAAAACTTGCATGAAATTTGATTTGCAACAAAGGAAAATGTTGTCGAAGTCATTGGGGGAAATTGAACAAGCTACCCGCCGGGTATATCAAGCTGAAGTTTGCCAGTAGAGCAAAAAGAGAATGTAGAGTGCGAGTGGGTCTACAATAAAGCTGCAAAGCGAGATAGGATAATATTAAGATTGAGTAAAGATTCGACAGTTTCAGTTTTTATTTAGTTTTATATTATTTACTTTTAAGAAGTTTACCTAAATACGGTATTTTTAATTTGGGTTTCGTCGTCTTTCCCTGCTTTCTTCCTACCAGAATCTCCCAAATAAATAAAACCCAATAAAGCATTCGCTTGTTCTTGCTTAATTACTGGATGCTACATGGACAATCTTACACAATTTTCAAGTAGCATTTCCAGGTACTTGAACATTTTATGAGCACGTTTTTATGAGGGTAGCTGGGAAAGTTAGACAGGTAGTGGTTACTGCATGTGGATGCTCTTGATGAGGCTGTAAATCTAGAAAAGTCTGTGAATAATTGGAAATTTTTGATTTGTAGCAATGGCTCAATTATGGCATCTAAGGGAAGTAAATGGTTGAACATTTGTGTTCTCTTTCCTGTAACTGCGTTAATATTGTAGAAAGAGATTTGAAATTTCAGTAAGATAATTATTAGAATATACGCTGTATTTATACAAAATTTCATAGTAATCGCTTGGTCAATATAAAATTTATTTGAAATAATCGCTCGCTGTATTAGCAATGCTTTAAGTTTCGTCGGCATTTTCCTTAGTTTGTCTCAGTGCCCGCATCGAAATTTTACAAATTTCTCTGGAATTTCCAATTACTGCGCAATCTGACAACAAATCGAAGGGAAAATCCAAACGAATAACTGACCAGTTGACCGGCCAATTACCAAATAATTAAAGAGACAACAAATGGCAGAGGCTAAAACCAGCTAAAGAACTGCACAGAGAAAAGGAGAGAGAGACGAGAGAGAGAATGAGAGGAGGATGTAGTGAGATTAGGAGGTAGATGAATAGACAAAGCGTGTGAAATGCAGGCCATGTAACCGGATAGGTTTTATCGAGCCTACACCCACAAGAGTGGTAGGGAAGGTAGGGTTACTCAGCAAATGAATTAAAAAATTATATGAGATAATAAAAAATATAAAATGGTATATAAATAATAATAAATGTACGATAATTTAAATAATGATTGATTTTTTTCTCAGCAATTTTTGTGCAACTTCTTTAATATCTAAATATAAAATGGAATATAATATATTATATATATGTACGAGAATGTTGATAACATTTATTTATTTTCTCAGCAATATTTCTGAAACTTCTCTAGCACAGCATGCGGCACCCTGATGCATTAATATCTATGACATACACGTTGGGGAAGTGCGTACTGTGCGAGGCTTTTGTGAAATTTCATGCATGTTTCCCGGTACGATATAAGGTTACCTACAGACCCCGAAAGCGGGCTTAGCTCCCCTAACCTTGCTCTCTCTCTCCCTTTCTCTTTCTCTCTCCCTCTCTCGCTCTCCTGCACACACTCGTAGCACGTCTCTATCGCGCACAGTTTAAGGAAATGTCAATATTTGTGATTACCGCATGGCGTTTGCTTTTGTTGGGTATTTCTAGCGAACTTTTCGGCATCGCTTTGTGGTTTGTTCTGGTACTACGCGCGCAGTGCGATTACCTTTCGGGTGGGTTATGCGGCTTTTCCTTTTGTCAGGCCATAAAAACCGAGAAGACTGGCATAAGGGATATAGGAAACTATGCTTAGGCAAAAAATGTGGACGGAGGAGAGCTCAAAACAAAAGACCGACGATGCCGAAATTAAGACGCAGTTGCAACGATTCATGTTTTGTTTACTTGCCACACAACAACAACAACAACAAATATTACTGCTAGAACTATAACAACTTACAGTTGTTGTTGCTGCGCTGTTTGTTCACCTCTCGCTCTGTCTTCCGCTTCCGATAATCGGATTTGGCAAATGCGCTGCATGGAAGAGAGCAGAGCCCTGTTTATAGGGTATTCCCCACGCACTTATCGAATAACGTGAGAACTGTTTGGATTTTTCAAATAAATTCGTATTTGATAGCAGTATTTTTTGTGTGATAAGCAAAGCCGCAACACTGGTTATGGCCAGTCTTATTTTAGTCTCGATTAGGTATTATCGATTAATCGAATAGTTCTAGAACATCTATATAAACTAGTATTTCAAGGAAGCTTTTGTTAGCTGAGCTAACAGCGGCATGGAGAGTTGACTAGCCTCGTTGATAGTCTGTTCCTGCCCTGATTAATATACTTATCGACTTATCGATTCCAGTTTTGAGTTGTTTGCTGATTTAGCAAATATCTTTGTTGGCTTAGAGCTTTGACGATGATATGAGCAACTGCAGAATAAACCCATTGAACCTACTTGTGTTCTATAGCAGATATTGTTGCTTGAGCTATTTATCGACTTATCGATAATAAATCGAGCTTACTGCAAGGCGGAAAAGGGTGCACATCGATAAGATGTTCATTGTGTAGCTGCTTACTTAATGTATACTGACTTAACTTTCCCTGCTCTATCGAATAATCGATTTATCGATTAGTCTAGAGCTTAGGTATAAGTGAGTTAAGCTTCGAAGGCAATGCCAGGCCTTGCAGACTCAATATGCACCACTTTCCAAGCTGTCTACAAATCGATCCATATATATATATATATATATTTATATATCGATGCATAAACTAAGCAATTTACTACTTACAATCGATAAATGAGCCAACTACCGCATCTTCCCCTCTCAGCGTTGCCTCTCTCTCCCTCTCTAGCAGTTGCCGGCTCTGGTTCTGCTCGAAAAACGATCCATCTTATCATTACCTTTCCGATACCAGTCGTCAGCTGTGTGCAAAATGAGATCGATCAATCAATTTGTGAGCTCGGATCGCTGCGCTGTTCATGCAGCAGAAGGTTGCCACATTGCTGGTCTTCGCCTTCGCCTGCGCCGTGTGGCAAGTGCACAATTGGGCAGGGGTGGAGGGGTCTAAGCGGATTAGGTTACGCCAGCGTGCGCAGGACAAAGGACGAGCAAAAAACAAAAAAAAGAGCAGGAAAAGAAAAACGGGAAAGCGATGCGCCAAATGCAACCACGGACAACAATGAGCTGCAAAACAAAAGGGGAAGAGACACACAACAACAATGGGCAATGGGCGTGGTGCAGAGGGCAAGGTGAAGGTGGGCAGAGCGCAGTGGAAAGAGCAGCAGCAGTGCGTCATGTGCCAAGTGGATTTGCAGCTTGTAATCCTTGTAACAAAAACTCAAGTGTTCCGCATGAATTTGTCTCTATCGCACACATTGTTCATTCAGCTCACTCGCTGCTTGTCGCTCTCCCTCCCCGTCTTCCCCCCTCTCTCTCTCTTTCTCTGTTTATCTCTCTCATCAATTACACGCGAATTGCATCCGATTTTCAAGCCGTTTAATGCGATTTTGATTAATTTTCAAGCATCATTTTCATTGAATTTTTCCTGCAAGTTTTTTACTTAAGTCTTTTGTTTGCTGATAGAGTGAGGCTAAGAAGGATAGTAGCGGGGGAGGTAGACAGGCGGGTCAGTTCGAGTGCCACTCGACAATGCCGCAGAGCAAAAGTTGCGTCTGTCTCAAGTGCAACTTGGCGGCGGAGCAACTTCAAAGCGCCTCGAGCCATGCAAATTAACCAAAAACTCCATTTGCCATTCGCTGCTGCCGCTGCTGCTGCTGTTTGCTACACAATGCGGCAACACGCACGGAATACGCAACACGCGGGTACAGTACACACCAAGCGGAGCGTGGGTGGCAGCAGCTGTGCTTGTCGTTAAGTTTCTCTCGTTAAATTTGATCGCAGAACGCATAAAGTTGCAGGAGAAGGTTATGGCATTTGCCGAGCTTTGGATACCCTTGAATATCTGCGCCGTTCGGCAAGCGATTGTAATGAAATTTTGGCATTATATTCACAAAATATTTCGCATTGCATATGCAAAAGGCTTTACATATATCTTTATTGGTAACTAAGTTATGCGCATTAGAAGTTTGGTTTATTGTTTTACACTAAAGTGTTGCAAGTTATGTGAAAATTTAGAAATTTCTTATAAATTTATGGATTATATCTACCAGTATGCCCAGTTTGATGTATTTTACGCTGTTGTTAATAGAGATTTACGCGTTGGAAGAGATAAAAGAGAGTACCGAGTGACGAGTAAAACTACAAAAATAACTCTAAATTTGAATTAGCTTTAAATCAATGAAGAAATTTGATCAATCCATTGAAAGTCAGTATACCCTGCTGCCCGACGCTCTAAGAGGTATGCAGAAAGGAGTAGCCAAACGTCTGACAAAAGTGTTGCAAGTGGCGCATTAAAAAACAAACGCAACAACAGCAGTAAAAATGGTCAAACACACGCACTTTGGCCAACCCACTGTCATCGATAATGATGAGGCTCATTTGGCGGGCAAATGGACGCGTTTTTATGCCAAGCAGTAGAAGAATGAGAGCAGCAGCAGCAGGAGGAGCAGGAGGAGGAAGAGCAGGAGGAAGAGAAGCAGTAGTTGGGGGGCGGATGTGGCACAACAACAGTGCAGACAGCGCGTGGCATCATAAAACGCAACAACGACACCGAAAATGATTAAATTTGCAACGCTCTCACAAAAGGGATGTGCGTATGCGTGTGTATGTGTGTGTGCGTGTATGTGTCTGTGCAGAATACGTGCATAAGTATGGCAGGACATTCGATCGTAAATAAAAGATTTCATCTCAAATGCTGCCCCAATCTGCAGCGCAGTCTGTGCAGTCTGTGAAAGTGGCAAATTTTAAGGCCATTTTCAATACCCTGTAGCGGGCCAGAGGCAGAGGTGTATGTCGGGCCAAGAGCAAGTCGAAAATGTGGCAGGGAAAGTGTAAACAAATATTGCTAGGCTAGTAAAAGTCTGCTATACTGTCGAAGCTCAAGCGGGAAAGAGTTAATTGAGCTGAATAAATGCAATGTCTATAAAGTATATAATTATATACAAATTTATATATATTGTATAATATATAAAATGCAGTTATGTATATATTATTTTAGATTTCTTTCAAACATTTTTTCGTTGTATTTATATCGCGAATATCGTTTTCAATTTGTTCACAATTCATTTAACTCGCACGCTTAAAAGTATGCTACAAAAAATGCATTTAGTTGGCCAGTAAACGCCAGCTTCCAATCGGAAACTGTAGCTGCCGCGCGAAAGTATGCAGCAGTTTTAATTTCATTTGAAATTTAATTGAATTAAATTTGTAAATAACCGCTGACTGTTAACACAGCACAGTGGTCGGTGTTGTATGGAGAGAGCCGCCATAAATACTTCTTTCTTATATATATTGGAATATCATATATACAAATCAGTCAGATCGGGCTTCTGTATCATATTGCCGCCATTGAGCAATCGGTCAGATACCAAGTGTTTGTATGGAGAATTGTGCGAAATTGAAGATAATTGATGCTACTTAGATGGAATTTATTTAATAATAATAATACTAAAATACTGCAAATTTGCATACTTGTGAAAAATATATTAATGTCAAAAAAACTGGTGAAATTCGCCATAGTGCAGTGTGCGCGAAGAGAGGAATGGGGAGGGGGGCTTATTTTAAATTAGCGTGAGAGAAGATGCGCGCTCCGCAACACGAAATCAACTTAATTAAATTGTAATTGGATATATCGTAATATTTTTTTTGCCATCGCTGCTGCGCTTCCTTTGGCCACAAATACAAACACGCCTTCTACGCCTTCATTTCATGTCACTTTTGCTGACACGTGTCCAGGGGTGGAGTGTGCGGGATGGAGCGGTGGAGGGGGGAGGGGTGGGGTGGGGCAACTCGAATTAGATTGTGTTTTCACTTTGCGTTTGAGTTTGGGGTTGACTCATGCTGCGTCTCGTGCGCGCGTGTTTCTCTTTAAAACCAACCCCGCTCTGCCGACCGCTCTCCCGCGCCCATCTCCACCTCCGCCCCCGTGTGGCTTGTTTATGCAACGAAACTAATTTAAAGTACTTCACGCGGCGGTCGACTAATCCGACGCACAGAGCACAGAGCTCTGTGTGTGTGTGATAACTTCGTTAAGTTGTTGACGCATATGCGACTCCCTGCCCGCCGCCCGCGAGAACTAATAACAATAAGCTGATAGTAATTAAATAGTCCCGCCACGTGCCCGCAGACCAATAAGTCGAATAGGTTGCCCGGCCAAGGCCCTGAGAAAGTATCGCCGGCGACAACCGAAGAGGAACTCGAATCTTTTCATTAGAAACTCATAGTTGATCGCATAGAACAATAGATTCGCATCTCTATTGACTACAGCCTCGTTTGGGGTTAGTTTTGCGCCTCGATAGTTTCTTTTGCATACGTCTAAAGCCTAATATATTATCTATCTATGATAGAAATCTTTTTGAAATCGAAACACAACGAGTTGAATCTGCCTGACTTGATGATTTTCGTAGTAAGAACTTTTTAAACCGCAATTGAAAGCAAATTGTATTTGTTAAATCGATTATCTCAATTTCCATTCAAACTTTGCACATTTATAGCTATCGATGGCAATTGATCGATGACTTGCCAAGAAATCTTTTTGAAATCGCAACATAAATAGCCAAGTTATTGTCAAAATACTGCAAATGCAGCACAGTCAAAGCGCTTAAAGTGCTCTGTGTGTGTGTGTGACAGATGAAAAGTGGTAAAACAACTCAAAGCAATTGCAAAATTAAATTCTCGCATTCCACATTTTACTAGAGAAATTTATTTAATTCCGATTCGCACAGAAATCCTTCTCATTGGACCTAAGCAATAAGGCTTAAGTCACCAAGGACCACGCCACTTAGCTAGAAGGGAATCGATAGGAATATTGGCCTGGCCTAGACTGTAGCTGGTGCATAGTTTAAGCCGCTTAATATTAAAACGGAAATCCTTTGGACTAGCTTGGGAAACGATTCGATTTTAGGTCTTTGAAATGCAAATGATGTGTCTATTTAGTTGCAATTAACAGGGCTTTCATAAATTGTGGCTTTGTTTCAATCTCAGACACACACACACACACACACACACGTACACGTACACTCTCTCTGGCATTTTAATCGAATTCCCTTTGATCGTTGCCGCATGGGAAAATAAATAAATACGAAAAATCTTTAAGTGAAAATTGAATTTCATTTGTTTACGACTCAATGAAAAGCCGCAAAGCTTATGCCAATGGGCTTTCTCTCTTCAGTTTTGTCGGTCAAAGTATGGCACACTGAATGTGTGTGTGTGTGTGCTCTCGTTGAACACACACTGAAAATTATTGCTCGTATTTTTGGGCACAATTAAGACTTGCTCACATAAACGCCCAAGTTGACAGCATTAGGAAGTCGGCTCCAAAAACTTTTAATTGAAATAATTCGTTTTGCGGATAGGCAACAAAACTTCAGACGGCAAAACTTTGCGGTTTGTTTTGCTCCTTTTTAAATATATGTGGTTAAGCAAAGCCTGAAAGAGAAAGAGAGAGAGAGAGAGAGAGACAGGAAGGACTGTGCTTAATGCACTTGTGTTTTACAAATTGGCTGCGTTTGTCACAACGATTGACAGCCATCATTCAGTTGCTTTGATCGCTGGAAAACATTTCAAAGAACAACAATAACGAAAGAACGTTGATTAGCTCGTTTTCTGTGCAAAGTAAACTGTCAGATGAGTAACGAGTGAGTCAAAGTGTGGACGAGTTACGAGTACAAGCAACGAGTAATATACTGCAGCGAGTAATATATATAACGAATGAGATATTTGTGTATTCAGCTCGCTAGTAAAAGTAACGAGTGGCAAGTGCAATACCGAAACCAACGAGTATTCAATTCATGCAATTTAAAGCAACGAGTAACCATAGAACAAGTCCTTACACTGCAACGAGTGCGTTTTTAAAACTAACGAGTGCTGTGTTTATTCATTGTCTTAGTATATATAACCCTTATCGTTCTTGAACTTATAACACACTCGTTTAAAGCAAATGCGTCGCATTTGGGGCGCTGCAGTAGCTTCTGTGCTTATAGCGGAGCTAGTGGAGGTGGAACTGGAAGAGCTGCTGCTTGAGACGCTGCTGCTGGAGGTACTGTCCGTGCTGGTTGCATTTAAAGTGGACTCGGTGGTGCTGTTACTCGCTGTCGCATTACTCGCTACAGTTGTCGATAACGAGACGGAACTTTCCGTTGTTGCATTCGCTGGCAAAGTGGTGTTCCCCAAGGGCTCGGCAGTTGTGCTATTGCCGTTGGGACTCTCAGTACTCGTCGCGTTCTCTGTTTCGGTATCGAGGAAATTCATCAAGACATCCATGAACTTTAAGATGGAACCACGATCCTCTGTGCTAAAGGTCTGAGCCGCGGTATTTCCAATCAGCCATGCTCCGCTGGCCAAACCCAATAGTAGCAGTACCACAAAACGCTGATCGTTCGACATTGCACCAAGGTTTTTCTACAATAAACTCTAACTGCCCTGCCAAATGCAACGAATCGGGCATTTATAGCAGCCTCGTATCTCTATGCGGAAGACAGCGACGGCAGCATCACCCGAAATTATCCATTCCGAAGCGAGAAACACGTGCAACAACAGCAACAACCGATTGCCAGCTACCCCAACAGCTGTCGCTATATCTGGGTCAATGCCGGGCTCTAATTTCAGCTAAGACTGCTATCGCTTCGAAGAAAGGGGAGATGGATCGACTTGTCTGTTCCCACAGCTGCACAGTTTGTGCAAATCTGAGTACGCTCATGTTGACTCATGAATGAGTGTGAATAACTTGACTCTACCGAGTGCAGCTTTCGCGCTTTAAGAGTTTTGATAAACATTCTCGATTGCAGCGAGTACACAAATTGTTTTGATATGATACCATATGCTAATGATATGGTATGGAATGGAATGATTAGAGAAATTATACGATGCTGTGAGAAAAGATCATGAATAGCTTGAAGCATGCGAGACATGGAATGACGAGTTCTTTCAATGATATGAATATATAGACGTATGCGGAAATTGGGAGGGATGAAACCTAAGGACTCAGAGACTCGCAGGGAGTACTTGGGTCTTGGATAACATTTTTGTTTTTTTTAAGGTATACAGGGTAATCTTATAATCTTGGTGTCTATAAGTTCAGCCCAATATGGGCGCGCCGGCTAACCTTGGACAACTGATCTATTAAGAGAAAACGTTGAGGATCTTCAAGAAACTTTTTATACTCGTATACTCCTTCTGAGACTATGTCTAACACATTTCTTGAAGATGAAAATGAGTGTGTGTTTTGGTATAAGTAGAACCCACGCTCTAACCCCCTCACACACACACACCAACAATAAGACGATGACAAATTGTGCTGGAAGAATGCGAAAAGAAAATGCTTGGTTGGTGTTTGGTAGGTTTGGAAGCACGTTTGCGGCATGCCGAGATCGCGGCACAGTGCAACAGACGACACGATTATCGGCGATATGGTTGTTGGGTCTGTGTTATCAGCAGATGGGAACGAGCAGAGCCGCATTAACTCACAGCATGTATGCGATAAGAATCTGCGTCAGCCAGAGCTAGAGTTGGCAATAAAAGCGCGTGGCGCAGACACCAACGATATCAATCTCTCTCGACTTGCATTCGACAAGCACTTCATCGTAAATCATCGTGTGATCGGAAGCAAACAAAAACAAAAACCTAAAACCAAAACTGAATAAGGATAACCAATTGAGACAAAGAACTCGATCAGATCTTGCAACATGTGGCGACTACAGCTATTCCTATTGCTCTCCACCTGCTTCCTCATACCGCATGAGGCGAAGCCAACCACAGCACGCAGCCTGGCAGCAGCAGCAGCGGCAACAACAACCGCTACCATGGCCACAAGCCTCGGATCGAATCTTGCCACGACTGTGACATCCTCGCCGACCGTGCCAGCTACATCCGCAACCACATCGCCGAACGGTAATCGAAGCAATAATATTGGTCGCCTGGCAGCCAAGGATCTTGCCGATCTGCTCATGGCCAGCATGCAGGCACGCGGCGTGAAACTGACCGCGGAGCAGGATGCTACGGTGCATACACTGCGCGAAATGGAACCGCAGGAACTGCAGAGCGGCGCCGTCATGCTGCAGTTGGGCATGGACGTCATTATCGATGTGCTCATAGGCAGCAGCACGGACGCCCACTGTGATCGTGTGATCAAGGATATCAAGCACTCCAAGGACAAGAATAGCCTGACCCTTAGCCTAAAATCGTTCCAGGCACTCTGCAAGTTCAACAACATCGAGTGCTCGCAAAAGCAGGTTGTCCAGATCATCAAGAGCACGGTTGCCTTCAAGCAATCCGATCAGGTTGTCGCGGGAGCACGCAGCACACGTACCGCTCTCACACAGGGCAACCAGGTACAGGCGAACAGCATCAAGGGCGATCGCAAATCGATCATTAGTTTTCTGCAAGCCAGAAAACTATCGGAATTGAGTCCTATCTGTAGTTCGTTGTTGCAAATGTGCGGTGCATCGTCCGGTGAAGCGCAAAACATTGTGCAAAACCTGATCGAGAGTAAGTAACGAGTGGATTATAGCGAGTAGGCGGTAACGAGTGACTGGGTAACTAGTTGCCGCTGCCTTCGCGATATCCAACGACTAGAAACAAACAAAACGATCTAACCAACTGTCTCATTTCAGTGGGCCCCAAGAACAATGACAAGAATACCGGAACTAGCATCTTGCAGATCAACGGCTTCAGCACCCTAATTGTCTCGTTGATGGACAGTCTTACTTCTATTGCCAATGGCAACAAGAGCGGATTCTGTGCAGCTACCCCGGACAGTTGGATTGTTCGTCTGCTCGACATGGGTGTGGCCAAGGTGGTAATTTTGGGACTATTGACTGCTCTGGATCGCACCATTCCTATCTCACCCAATGCGTTAATCCGTAAGTCACATATTGCTTACACAAGACCTAACGTATTTCAATAGTATTACTTCATTCTAGAACAAACCAATGCAGCCAAGAACTTGGTCGATGCCGATCAAGGTATCAAGGATCAAGGTATCAAATCGACCAAGGGTTCACCCACATTCAAGCGTGCCAGTGGAACCTTCGGTAACCTAATTAGGAATGATATTGTCCGTAAGTTTATCTAGACTTTGTTTTTGGGGTATTGTATAAATCTCTCAATTCTGTTTTATTTTTCACAGCTGGAGGAACTTTTATCAAGGGAAACGAAAACGTTGTGGGCAGTCTCGTTGACGCTCAAGTGCCTGCGCTCGTAGATGCCAATGTTTTGAATTCCGTGAACGGTGTTGCTAACAATCCTAGTGGCAGCTCAGGTGGCAGCTCTCTTCTTGCTGGCAATAACGTTAGCAACAAAATCAGTCGTAAGTCGTGTTGGTAAAGTTTTGATCCAGTCAAACCTTAATACAAACATCTCCTGCAGAGAGCTCAACCGTAATCGAAGGAAATCAAAATTCAATTACAAAAGCGGTGAATGCGGAAATCCCAGTACTTGCGCAGGCTAATGCGCTGAACAGTTTGACAGGAGGTGTAACTGGATCTAAAACATCTGGAGGAACGAGCGGCACAAGCAGTGGCCTTTTAGGCGGCTTACTTGGAGGTGCAGGTGGTTTAGTCACCGGAGTAGTGGGAACAGCGGGTTCGCTTGTCGGAGGTCTATTGGGCGGTGCAAGCGGCGTTGTTCCCGGCATTGGTTCCAGTTCGACCGGTACCAGTTCTAGTGGCAGTTCTAGCTCTATTACTGGCAACCAAGTATCAAACGCAATTCAAGGTAAGTGTGTCTCATCGATATATGCATACCCTATCTACAAATACTTATATCTTCCAGGGGGCGGCCAAAAGATTATAGGCAGCGGCAATAGCCTCACTTCATTGGTTGATCTGGCAGTTCCTGTACTGGCTGATGTCAATTTATTGAACAACGTGGTCGGATCAGCCAAAGGATCTCAAGGAGGCTTATTGAGCGGTGTAACTGGCGGTACTTCTGGAGGTAGTTCGGGCGGTAGCTCTGGCGGTACTGGCAGCCGTGGCAACACTGCTGGCAACAGTATTAGCAACTCCGTCAGCGGTAAGTGCATCGAGCTCATCATTCTACACTTAACATAATGCCACGTTCTATCTTCTAGGTCCTCAAACTTTCATAAAGGGTGACAATAACAAGAAGTTCTCCTTGGTTGAAGCTGCTGTTCCTGTTGAGGTTGTTGCCAACGTTTTGAACTCCGTGACCGGATCTGCGACTCAAAGTGGAAGTTCGGGCGGTACCTCTGGCAGTACCTCTGGCAGTACCTCTGGCAGTACCTCTGGCGGTCGTGGCAACACAGCTGGCAACAGTTTCAGCAATTCCGTCGGCGGTAAGTGCCTCGAACATCCTATCTTCATCATAATGCAACGTTCTATCTTCTAGGTCCTGCAACTATCATAAAGGGTAACAATAATAGTAAGTTTTCGTTGGTGGAGGCTGCAGTTCCTGTTGCGGTTGTTGCCAACGTTTTGAACTCCGTGACCGGATCTGCGACTCAAAGTGGAAGTTCTGGCGGTAGTTCGGGCGGTACCTCTGGCAGTACCTCTGGTAGTACATCTGGCAGTACCTCTGGCAACAGTTTCAGCAATTCCGTCGGCGGTAAGTGCATCGAACACATCAACCAACCTTCATCATAATGCCACGTTCTATCTTCTAGGTCCTGCAACTATCATAAAGGGTAACAATAATAGTAAGTTTTCGTTGGTGGAAGCTGCTGTTCCTGTTGAGGTTGTTGCCAACGCATTGAACTCCGTGACCGGATCTGCCACTCAAAGTGGAAGTTCGGGCGGTATCTCTGGCAGTACTTCTGGCAGTACCTCTGGCGGTCGTGGCAACACAGCTGGCAACAGTTTCAGCAATTCCGTCGGTGGTAAGTGCATCGAACTCATCATCCTATCTTCATCATAATTCATCGTTCTATCTTTAAGGTCCTGCAACTATCATACAAGGTAACAATAACAAGAAGTTCTCCTTGGTGGAAGCTGCTGTTCCTGTTGCGGTTGTTGCCAACGTTTTGAACTCCGTGACCGGATCTGTGACTAAAAGTGGTAGTTCTGGCGGTAGTTCGGGCGGTACCTCTGGCAGTACCTCTGGCACTACCTCTGGTAGTACATCTGGCAGTACCTCTGGCAACAGTTTCAGCAATTCCGTCGGCGGTAAGTGCATCGAACACATCAACCAACCTTCATCATAATGCCACGTTCTATCTTCTAGGTCCTGCAACTATCATAAAGGGTAACAATAATAGTAAGTTTTCCTTGGTGGAGGCTGCTGTTCCTGTAGCTGTTGTTGCCAATGCATTGAACTCCGTGACCGGATCTGCGACTCAAGGTGGATCTTCAGGAGGCTTATTGAGCGGCTTAACTGGCGGTAGTTCTGGCGGCCTAGTTGGCGGCCTAATTGGCGGTCTGACTGGCGGTCTAACTGGCGGAAGTGCTGGCAGCAGTGGCAACATTGCTGGTAATAGTATTAGCAATACCATCAGCTGTAAGTTCATCGAACTCATCATCCTAGCATCATAATAATGCCACGTTCTCTACCTTCCAGCGCCTCAAACTGTCATAGATGGTAGCGGCAACAGTCTGTTTAACCTGGTGGATCTTAAGATTCCATTACTCGTTGGTGCCAATTTACTTAACAACGTGGTCGGAAAGGTTACGGGCAAGGACAGCTCCAATGTTGATCCAAAGGATGTGGTGGAAGTGGTAAATTCGAATGGCGACGTCCTGATGAAGGTCGTGCACCCCAACGACAACGCCAGTGTAGCAGGCAACAGGGTGGATAACTCTATAAGTAAGTATAGCTCGGGCAAAAAAAGTGTTATAGACTAACTGTGCTTTCCCTACAGCATCCTCTCGTCAAATCATCGTGGGCGACAATAACCGTATAACGAAATTGGTAAATTTGGATGCAAACATACTGGCCAGTCTTAACTTGGCTAATACCATACGAGGCAGCAGCAGCAAGTGCAATTCGATATGTAAGTGCGATATAAACATTTTCCAGATACCCTTATAATTCATTAATTTTGTGTCTACAGCATCACCCCAAACTGTGATTGAGGGCAACAACAATGAAGTATTCACTCTGGTGGATGTCAATTTGAGTGCTCTGGTGGATTTGAATGTTTTGAACAATATCATTGGTACGGTTGCCGAGGATTGCTCGAATCCCGAACCTTCTACCACCGAACCTCCAGTTACGGAGCCACCAACTACCGAGCCAATAACAACCACACCGCCAACACCAACACCAACACCCTATCCACCAATAACCTATCCACCAATTACATTCCCACCATCGCCCAACCCGAACACCTGCTACCGTCGGTACTGCCGCAAGTGGCGCACTCGTCCCAGTTACCTGTGCTACAAGAATTGCGGCGGTTCCTACGTCTACAGGCCCTAAAGACGAGGACCCTGCAGCTCCTTTAGCGAGATCGCAACGTGTGCAGGTTCCCAACTAGGCAAATTCTGCCCGAGTTCATTTTGTTATGTTTTAATCACCCCATGAAAAAGTTGCACCTACTTTATTTATGCTATTTATTCTATTTATTTTGACTACCTTCTAAGAGAACCTGTTAAATTTGCTTGATGTATTTCAAATACAACTGAATTATTTATTATGAATCGAAAAGTTCTTATTTTCCGGGGAAGTTTATGGTCTGGCAAAGGTTTTTTAAATTGGAGTCATAGGCGAATGAGTTAAGCATTGGATTGATTGAATAGAAAATACCCTGTGGTACTCTATTATATTTGTAGCTCTAATATACATATGATATATTTAGTTTTTTATAATATATGATTTTAATATATATTGTTTCTTATTTACTACTTAGCATTGGATGCTTTGGTGCCTAATAATGACATGAAAAGTACCTTTCAAAGTACCCTTTCAAATATCACTGGAAATACTCGCCCTGTATTATTACATTAAAAGGTAAAGTAGATCTATTTGAAGTAACCTATTTGAAACTCTCGATAAACAACGTCGTAAGCAAAATTTTTTTTATGAAGTCGTCACGTATAAACAACTCCCCCCACACACACACCCAACTTCAGGGTAGAGGGTATTCCGAAAGGTAAACAAAATGCAATTACATTTAAAACTCAAAAGTTTAAACTGCGTGCGGAAAAAGTCGTTGGGAAGACAGTGGCGGTGGGGCCTTGTGTGTGTGTGTTGGGTAGGGGTGCAGGGCAACTGTAAGAGGGATCAGCGGGTAGCGGGTTGGGTGGGAGGCAAGACAACTTGGCATAAATAAAAGATAACATTATTAACACCAAAGAGCCAAGTCGAAACGCTTCAAGCACTCAGTTAGACAAATGGGCGTCAGCGTGGTTGACTCAATACGAATAAGTTTCCCTCTTAACAGACCAGACGAAGTACCTCTTCGCCAACCCCCCAGTCCCCGCCCCAGACACCCACTCTCACCTAGAGCCGCATCCAATGTGAAACGTGCTCACGCCACATGAAATCATAATGAAAGCAATAAAAACATCACCAAAGTTGCTCAACAACCAAAAAAAAAAAAAAAAAAAAAAAAAAAATTAAAATTTAAAGTAAAAACGAGCAAGAAACAGCAGCAGCTCATAATTGATGACCTGAGATAATTTGTTATGGTTATGAAACGTGAAACAGACGCAAGCGGAAATACAAAATATGGGCACAATTATAAATTGCGGAGTGTGCTGGTAAGAGGGATGGTGCTAGTGCGAGTACTGCCGGGTTTTGTCGAGTACTTAAAGGTTTCTTTTTGTTTTGGCTCTGCGCGCCATAAGGTGGCAACTTTGCCGTTGCCAAGCTGCTAATGATAAGCGATAAGCGTGAACCGAGCGGGTGTTAAATATTATGCGACACCTCTGGGACACAATTTGTTCCACTGAAAACATTCCGTTTTGGATGGCTAATGATGTTATACCCGCTAGCCTTCAGCCCCATTCCAGATACGGGGTCAAACGTGTCAAGAGAGAACTTTACATTTTGTCGTAGCATTAAAGCTAATTATGGAATTTAACTTTCATAAAGTTGCCGAAGTTTGGAGTTGCAAGGAGTAGGAGTAGTAGACCTGCTATAGTATGCAGTGTAATGGTGCAATATAAATGAAATTTGATAGGCATATTATTATGAATATACTTGGTATATCCGCAGAGTTTTGAGTTATCTGTTCAAATGGAAGAGTTATACAATTTGAAAATATAGTTTTGATAAATTTTGAAAATATTCAAATTCATGCACTTCTGTTGATAATATCACCAAACATGCTGGCTATGCGTATTGGTATGGGCATGTCATTGAGTTGCTTTGATGCAGTTCCTCACAGTATCATAAACATCGTCTCAAACGCATAAAACTTTTGCAGCGCCAAATTATTATGATCAAATCGGAACTCATTGAAAGTTTTTTTGAAGTCAGGCTCTCTGAATTCTTTTTTTCTTTTTGGTTTTCGCTTTTTATTTTGTGCGGCTTTCTGCAAGTTTCGCGAGTCGAATAAATCAATAAAAAGCAGCAGAAAAAACTTTGGAGTCGCTCGTATAAAATGCAACAGACTTTTAGGCCCAGACATGTTTATTCACTTGTCAGACATCCCAGACAAGTTCCGCAACTTACCCAGCCCCCTTCGACCGTAACTTGCTCTCTGTCTGTGTAGCTCTCTCTCTCTCTCTTTCTGTCGCTCTCTCTCTCTCTGCCTCTCAGTCTGTCTGCGGGTCTGTCTGACTGTCTGCGACCCTGTTTTGTACGCGGTACATAGAATTCTATAGCCGGCATGGTGTCTGGGCTCAGGTTGTGCTCCGGCTCGTGCTATATCTTTCTATGGGTTTTATTTCCTTTTTTCGTGTTTACGGGTTTGTGTGTGTGTTTGAGTGTGTTGCGCCCATTTTGATTTCAACTTTCGCTTTGCTTTGCCGCATTCGCTTTGTTTTTATACCCTGTAGGCCTATGAGTAGCTTAAAGGTAGGCTAGGACCTTTTAGAAGTGACCTGTCTAGCTCGTTATTACAATTGATAGGGTTTGTGAGTTATATATTTATTTTATCATTGCAATATGCTCTGTAATTTCTTCAACTATTTCATTAGTTTGTGGTCTAGATTTAGGTTAGAAACGAGCTTACCCGAAAATGCTAATAAAAAGTAGTTATAATATTAAAATAAAGTTTAAGTTTAGTTGTTTTATTAAAAGACAGATTTAATATAGAAATTTTGGATTAAGGTTCCCTTGTATATTTTCTCTTCCCTTTCGAAACTACAGGGTATTTGTTGTGCTTGCTTTTGTTACGCAATCGCCATGTTGACTTGTTTTATTTTGTTTTTTATTATTGTACATAATTTGCACGTGCTACGAATATCTAAAATATTCGTGACAAGGGAACGGTCGGGCGGGACGGGACGGAACACACAGAGAGAAAGTGCATAGGTCGTCGCGTGGGTTGCTTGGGCGCGAGCTCGGTTGGATTTCCTGGCCACCAGACACTAGTTACACTGTCCTCACCCGCAGGGTTGCAGGGTACCGTAGTGAGTACTGAGGCAGATGCTGTGTGCGTGTGTGTGTGTGTGTGGTCGGGGTGCTCTTGTCATGTACATTATTTTGCTTTCAAACGTTCGAGTAAAAGTAAAAGTCCCAAAGCTTTAAATGAGGCAAAAGAGACAGCAGGGGAGAGCGAGAGGGAGACAGTGCGTTTTTCAAGCTGCCCCCCGGGCCGGGGAGCAGAGCCGGCACAGCGGCCCATGGACGTTTGCTGACTTTAACACGTTTTATGTCCAAAATAAATGTGAACTAATGCATTTTTATTAATATATACAAGCGTGCTGGGAATTACTAAGGGAATGATGAGCAGCCCGAGCAAGCAGCATGACGATGATTAAGCATAAAAACCGCAAATGTTTTTTAAATGCACTGCAAATGCGTGTGTGTAGGTGTGTGTGTGTGTGTGTGTGTGTGTCTGCCTGTTTGTGTATGCTGTGCTAAGTAGTACACGCTTCTGAGTTTCGTAATGCTCCTTAAATATTTAGCACGAGCCGTACGTGTGAACGCGTCTCGTGCCTGTCGTTTGATTGGATTTTCGTCAAGTTAAAGCTGACCCACTGTGCACGATGCGAGCGACATCGCCCACTGTGCCCGCGCTGCCCGAGCCGGTCACATATGCGATGAGTCAGCAGCTTATAATCGACCGTTCACACACGGTCTTAAGATAAGCCCGAGCCGTACTCGCTCAGCCCCCCCCCACCCCTGCGTGTTTCTGTTGACAGTGGGCGTGGCAGTGGCATGACCCTTTTTGTAAGCTGCAGTAACCCCTGCCCGTAGTGCCCCCCGCTCGTGTCGCGTCGTGTCGTGTCGCGAGTACATGCATCAATTGTATCAGCACGCACACACACACACGTACGTAATTTGGACATGTCTGGCAACGCCCGCAGCGCTGGATTTTCCAACAGTAAACAACATAGTACAGCAAGGACATGCCCCCCATCACCCCCCGTCTCCACTCCTCCATCTTGTTTCGTTTTCACTTTTCTCTCTCACTCTTTCATTGTGCTGCCGCTGACAATCGTTTTCTTAATTTCATGACACGATTTTGCATAACGGAATTCTAGCCTATATATCTATGTCTATTCAGTGTACTCTCGAGGCAGTCGAGAGTAACGAGTATTGTGTAACGAGTGGTTGGACAATCGGTCTATTTGGCTTTTGCCAGGAAATTTGCAGGAGTAATCACTTTGTGTGGATGACTTCCGGTAATCAGAGAGAGAGAGAGAGAGAGTGGAACAAGGTAGCAAAGGTAGTGTTAACAATGCAATAATTTGTATTTTCCTAGGCTGGTTGCTAAGTAACGAGTCGGACTAACGAATGAGCTGACCGAGATGCAGTTTAAGCACTTATGCGATCCATAAGGCAGGCCTGAGGCACTAAGCCGTGATGGCATTAAAACAAACCGAAGCGCTTTTGAAACTGTGACGAGTAACAGTAACGAGTGATAGTGGCAAGTCGGGGTAACGAGTAACAGAAACGAGTGAGTCGTTGCAAACTAAAGTAACTCTCTGAAAAGCATAGATTGCAAGCTAGAAAACCCATATTGACTCGCGAAAGTTACAGCTTAGATTGATTGCAACGAGTGACTGTAACGAGTAACTGCAACGAGTTATACGATATTCAGCTAGATCTTCTTCTACCCATGAAATATATACTTGCACTGGATTTACCATACTGTAAGCTTGTCAAATTAAAGATTACTCGCCGCTTGTCATACACGAATACCCGACTACGCGAATGATGACGAGTTGCCTGCAGACATGATGGAACGCGACGGCTTGGTTGGGAGGTAATGGGATGAATTGGAGGGCGGGACGCAGGATTTGGCTGACAGACGCGCACATGCGGACCTCATTACTCACACGCTGGCGCCCGTTGGTCCGTGGCGCGAGGGCGCGAGCGGAACTCAGACTCAAACTCAGACAGAGATGGAGCTGGAGCTGGAGCTGGAGCTGGAGAGACAGAGGCCAAGTCTGAGACTTTATTATCCACTTCTTTTCAATGCACCGACCAGAAAATGAAAAAGAAAATGGCCAAAGAACGCACAAAAAAAAAAAAAAAAAAAAAAAAAAAAACCAAAACGGGGGAAAAAAAAAAAAAAAAAAAAAAAAAAAAAAAAATAAAAAAATAAAAAAAAACAAAATAAAATATTTTTTTAACAAAAAAAAAAAAAAATATTTTTATAAAAAAAAATATATAATAAAAAAAAAAAAAAAAAAAAAAAAAAATAAAAAAAAAAAAAAAAAAACAAAACAACTTAAAAAAAAAAAAAAAAAAAAAAAAAAAAAAAAAAAAAAAAATAAATACTAATATAAAAAAACCCACCCCCCCCCCACAAAAAAAAAAATTAAAAAAAAAAAAAAAAAAAAAAAAAAAAAAAAAAAAAAAAAAAAAACCTTGCTTTTTATACAAAAAAAAAAAGTAAGAATGGGAAAAAAATAATTTTGTAGTATTTTGTTTACGTCGAAACGTAACCACCTAAAAGTAGGCAGCGTTTCGGCGTAAACAGTGCGAGAGTCACCAAAAGCTCTCGCGCTCTTGTATCCAGAGTAAGCTAAGTTAGGCTTAAGATTACTTTGTAAATTTATATGAAGTTTAGTTTGGAAATATACAAGTGAAGTGAACATACCGCGCGCCCCGAATTGTTTTTTTTACCCTTCGAATTGCTCTTCTCCGCGTCGGTTCGCTATTTTCAGCAAAGTGCTTCACCCCCCTATCCCGACGACTAAGCCGCCACTCCAACATTTGGTCCTTCGAGCCGGATTTTTTATTTGCACCCTTTTGGGACTCACGTCGCTGGATTTTTATCCCCCTCGCTCCGCTCGAACCTCAGCCACGGCTTGTCAGCATCTTCAGGGACTTCGTTCAGATAAGTACATGATTCATCTTACTTATAAGATTATCAACATTATTTGAGGCGGAGGTGCTGTGTGCAACTGCTCCTAAAATAAAGAGGAAAAGTATTTTCTTTCCAAACTTTGGCGAACCTCTGTATGTGCATATGTGCACTAGTACGTACATACATACAGACGATCGCCATATTTGACCTAGTGGAAAAGATCTACATATGTACATATAAGTACATATGTATGCAAGTCCACTTTTTCAATTGCACACAGTTTTTTCTATCCATTTAAATCAAAATTTTTACCTCCGCCACATATTATTTTTTATGTATGTACTAAGTCCTAGTCAGTGCATGTGAAACTCCCATCACACGTACATACATACTTCCCCTAAAGTCATATGCAAATATACATATGTATGTACAATTTTATTACATACATATGTCAGCACAAAACTTATATATTAATATTTGCCCAAGTGCATTGCCAAGATCCGAATCCTAAGCGGCAATTGTACCTCCTAAATTATATATAAAACAAAAAAACCCATAACACTTATTTTCCATTCCAACATTTTGGTCCATACAGCAAGAAATTTTTTATATTATTTAATTTCGTTTATTTACCTTTTGCCGGCTTTAGTGATCGCAGTTCGATCACAATCGACCGACCACCACTTTTTTTCCCTTTTCAAGTGTTATCGTTCCAGGGCTGCACAAGCTCGATTATTTTTAAAAATAATCACTTAGAGGGCAACCGTGATTTTTCTCAGTCACTGTTTTTTTGTTTTTCGTTCTTTTGTGCACTGTGTTGTTACATTCACAAAGCGCTGCAACGTTGCAAAGGTATCGATTATTTTTCCTCCATCTGAGCAAATATATTTCAAATTATAAATAATTATTTTTAGTTATTTTCACAATTTAATTTATTGTGGCATTTGTATAATATATACATAAATTAAATTGCGTCAATTTGCTCAAAATTCCACGCTGAGTATAAATATTCCGATAATTATTTTTACTCAATAAAAAATATATCGATATTTGATAAATTTTAATATTTATATTTTTTACTTTTTGCAACGTCCTCCACTTCTCTACGAAACAGTGCTGCCTTGAATTTAACAACATATTCCGTGCTCAATATTTGTTCGATAATTTTCCGATCGATTTGCATATTTAATTTGTTTATTATTTTATTGTTTTATAATAATAAGATACTCCTCAGCATCAATTGCATTCTTTCCAGTTTTTTTTTTGAAAGCTTGGTATGCCAATTGATAGTGGTAAAGACACAAAGAAACACCTTGTAGTACAAACGACTCAGCATAGACGTTCAGGCTCTCTCCCAACTTCCCATCTTGGTAGAGCTCCTTCTCCCGCCACTCTACGGAAAGTTCCAACTCCGGCCAAATCCAAAGTTGCTCAGGTACCAACAATTTCGGTGCGCGCTCCTCCAGTCACTCGTTCAGTTGGTCATCAGATCTCACAGGCAAGAAAAATGGCACTCCAAGAGTTCATTAACGCTTCCGATAAGCTCACGCAGTTCGAAGCTAGGCTTCATTCTTCTCCGACAGCTTCACTTCACACTCATAGAGTGCGTCTTGAGCAGCTTCGTTCCATATGGACTGCCGTGGAGCTTAAATATGAAATCTGTTCCAACGCATTGTCTCAAACGGAGACGAATGCTGAGGACAAAATTGCCATGCAAGCCCGGTATGACCATTGCTACTCCATATACGAGGAACTTGCCTCTCATTTAAGTGAGAGTATAGAGACCGCAACGGCTCCCACTCCAGCACCTGTAGCAGCACAAGTAGCCTTCCAGCCACGAAGCTACAGGTCTCCACCCTTCGATGCTGAAATTTTCAGCGGAGACTACCTGAAATGGCCCACTTTCCGAGACCTCTTCACAGCGGTCTACATTTCCGATCCCGGTTTAAGCCAGATCGAAAAACTATTCCATCTCAATTCAAAGACCAGTGGCGAAGCGAAGGCAATCGTTTCCAAATCCCCTCTTACGAATGACGGTTTCTCTTCTGCTTGGAAGAACTTGACGGACAGATTTGAAAATAAGAGGCTGTTAGTCAACAGCCAACTGAAAACCCTCTTCAACCTTCCGTCAGTCTCTCATGAATCTGGAGCCGCCATCCAAGTTCTCCAAAGCACTATTCAAAGTTGCTTAACGGCTCTAGAACACTCCAAAATCAGCACAGAGAACTGGGATTGCCTTCTAGTCTTCCTCTGTTCGTCTAAGCTGCCAAGGCTGACACTGTCACTTTGGGAACAGTCAGTACAGAACAAGGCTGAAATTCCGTCATGGCAAGAAATGTCAGATTTTCTGTCAGAACGCTATCGCACACTAGAAGCGATAGAGGATGTGCAACCTAGCACAAGCACACAGGCTGCTTCCAAATCTGCTCGAAAAGAGCCCCCTACGAGGAAGGTCAACTCCTTTGAAATAAAGGTTGTAGGCAAACCACAAACCTGCAACCTCTGTTCAAAGGAGAACCATCCTATACGTCTGTGTCCGCGCTTTCTCCAAATGGCTGTTGATGAAAGGTCCAAGGTCATCAAACAGCAAAAGTTATGTCTAAATTGTTTCGCAAGAGGGCATATCCTTAAAGATTGCACGAGTCAACACAATTGTTTTACGTGCAAGGGTCGCCACAATACACTCCTGCATCGTGGCCCCCCTCCTCCAGCGCCCTCTTCGACAACTTCGGCATCAACTACCCCGAATTCTAATATACAGTCCACTCCTCCGACGACTAATATTCAGAATTACTTCACGGCGAACACACAAGGTGTTCTTCTCGGCACTGCTCTTATAAACGTTTGCCATTTGGGCATGACTTATAAGGCACGTGCACTGATCGATCCAGGATCAGAGGCTACGTTCATCTCCGAACGGATGTTTAACATCATAAAGCCCTCCTACCAAGCCGTGCAAGTTCAAGTAGCTGGCTTAAGTCAAGCTGTCTCAGCCAATCCTCAAAAGTTATGCCACTTCCAGATTGGCTCCCCGATCACTCCCAGGTTACAGCTAGAAACTGCAGCCTTTGTTCTTCCTCAATTGGCAGGCAACCTTCCATCCTACCCAATTTCTAAGGACCTTTTGAAGGACCTGCCAAACCTCCAACTCGCTGATCCGCACTTCCACCAGAGCTCTCAAATAGACGTGCTCTTAGGGGCCGACCTTCTTCCTTCCATTATAAAGGGTGGCTCTGTGTCCAAAATATGTGGAACCTTGCTCGGTCAAGAGACCATATTCGGCTGGGTCCTCACAGGACCAGTAGCCAAGTCAAATCTCTCGACCGTTTCATCCTTCACCACGAGGATCAAGATCAGCGAAGAGCAAAGGCTTGATGATCTTCTCACCAAGTTTTGGGTTGTGGAAGATCTACCAGCCAAGCTGGTAAAAGTTTCTGACGCAGCGTGTGAAAACAATTTCCTTCGCACCACTTCCAGAACCGAAGAGGGCAGATATGTCGTTACTCTTCCGTTTAAAAACCCTGAAAATTTCGAATTAGGACATTCAAGGTCCATCGCACTCGCTCAGTTTCTCAGGAACGAATGTCGTTTAAAGAGGAACTTTCCTTTAAAAGAGCAGTACGACTCCATTATTCAGGAGTATTTAGATTTAGGCCATATGAGGCCAGTTTCTGCAAGTAACGACTGCAACAACTTCTATCTCCCTCATCATGCTGTTTTTAAACCTGAGAGCACTACCACAAAAGTTCGCGTTGTTTTCAACGCCTCCAGTCCGTCCTCTAATGGGAAGAGCTTGAACGATATCCTACATCCAGGACCCGTTCTCCAATCCGATCTGACTATGCAGATCTTGAAATGGCGTTTTTTCCGTTTTGTTTTTAATGCCGACATCACAAAGATGTACCGGCAGATACTCGTCCACAAGAGTCACACGCCATTTCAACGAATCCTCTTCAGGAACCCAAATGGCGACGTCTGTGACTATGAGCTCAACACAGTCACTTTCGGAGTAAACTGTGCTCCATTCTTGGCCATTCGGGTTCTTCAGCAGCTTTCCCAGGATGTTAGCACACACTTTCCTCTCGCCAGCGACATCATATCCAATTACATGTACGTAGACGATGTCCTAGCTGGCGCACACTCCATAAAGCGCGCCACAGTGTCCATTGAAGAGTTACGCAAAGCTCTTGAGACAGCTGGCTTTCCTCTAAGAAAGTGGACCTCCAACCACAAAGATGTGCTAGCTAAGATCCCCAAGGACCATCTATTGAACGCAGATTTCCTCGAACTAGAGGAAGCGAGTTTAGCAAAGACTCTAGGTATACGCTGGCAAGCGCGTACGGATGAGTTTCTCTTTGCCCCCTCCGAAACAGATGTGGGACAGTCTTACACTAAACGTGTAGTTCTATCTCACATCGCTAAACTCTTCGATCCCGCAGGTTGGCTGGCACCATTTGTCGTCCGTGCCAAAATTTTCATGCAGGAGATATGGCTGCAAAATCTTGGATGGGATGAAGCGTTGCCTTTAGAGCTTCAACAACGCTGGCAGGATTTCCTATCCAGTTATTCATCCCTCCAGAAGATTCGGATCCCCAGATGGGTCCAATATACCCCATTAGCTAAGCTCCAAATCCATGGCTTTTGCGATGCATCTCAGCGCGCCTACGGAGCAGCTATCTACATCCGTGTTGAAAATCAACACAATATTTCAAGCCATCTCCTGGTAGCCAAAACCAGAGTAGCTCCTGTGAAGACCATCTCCTTGCCTCGATTGGAACTTTGCGGTGCATTACTGCTAGCCGAGTTATCATCAACACTCCTCCCTCAGCTCCCAGTCAATAGCTACGAAGAGTACTATTGGACTGACTCCACAATTGTGTTAGCTTGGCTTAGTAAGCCTCCATGTAAATGGACGACCTTCGTGGCTAACAGAGTAGCTAAGATAACTCAGCTCACTAGTTCGAGCAAATGGTCCCACGTCAGATCTGAGCAGAACTCTGCCGATCTTGCCAGTAGAGGTGTCTCGTCAGAGGAACTCATTGGTAATAGTCTCTGGTGGCATGGACCCGATTGGCTGATCCTTCCAGCAGAACACTGGCCTGTTGCGATTGATGTCGCTCACGAAACAGACGAAGAGCTTCGTCCTGTTAAATGCAACTTAACTAAGTTGCCTCCTTCATCCGACTGCATCTTGGAGAGATTTTCCGAGCTCGACAGAGCACTGCGGGTGATGACTTACGCATACCGCTTTATACAAAGGTGTCGCAAGCCTGATCTTGTGTTCTCTCCAGATGCCAGCAGCTCTGAACTCTCCAAAGTCCAAGATTTGCTCATTCAGAACACCCAACGTACTCAATTCCAGAAAGAGTACAACTGTCTGTTGAACAAAGAACAGATTGCAAGGAGTAGTGACATCATTAATTTAAATCCATTTATTGACGCCAGCGGAGTTATGAGATCATGCGGTCGTGTGAGAACATCCGCTTCTTTAAGCTATGATGAACGGCACCCGATCATCCTTCCGTACTCATGTACCTTCTCACACCTCCTCGTCCGGTTTACACATCGTATCTCCCTCCATGGTGGAAATCAATTAATGATGCGTCTAATAAGATCACGATACTGGATTCCGAAACTCCGAACTTTAGTGAAAGCCACTATCAGTTCTTGTCGAGTTTGCATTCTCCAACGCAAAAAATTGCAAACTCAACTCATGGGTACTTTGCCCTCTGCGAGAGTCTCCTTTTCTCGACCCTTTACCCACACGGGACTCGACTTCGCGGGTCCTTTCGAAATCAAAAATTTCACTGGTCGAGCCTGCCTCATAACCAAGGGCTATGTATGTGTCTTCGTGTGTTTCAGCACAAAGGCCATACACTTAGAAGCAACCTCGGATCTAACAACCGAGAAGTTCCTCGCAGCCTTCGCACGTTTCGTCGCGAGACGCGGCTGCCCCCATAATGTATACTCCGACAACGGAAAGACGTTCGTCGGAGCCTCCAAAGTCCTCTCAACAGAGTTTATGAAGGCAGTGAAGGCTGATGTATCCACCAAATACAGCCATCAGAACCTCGCATGGCACTTCAATCCTCCCAGCGCGCCGCACATGGGTGGCTTATGGGAAGCTGGAGTAAAGAGCTTTAAAACGCTCTTCTACAAGTCCACTTCCTCACTAAAATATACGTTCGAAGAACTATCCACACTCCTTTGCAAGGTCGAAGCGTGCCTTAATTCCAGGCCAATTTCTTCAATGTCTGAGAGTCCCACCGATCTTTTAGCTTTGACTCCCGGCCACTTTCTAATCGGTGGTCCGCTCATGTCCATCGCAGAGCCTGAAATCCAAGAAGACGCTGTATCCATCATCAATCGATGGCAACGACTCAAGGCTCTGCACCAACAGTTTTGTTTTCGTTGGAAAGAGGAATACCTCAAAGAGTTGCACAAACGCTCCAAATGGCAACTCCCAACGCGAAACCTCCAAGTCGGTGATATGGTGGTTGTCAAAGAAGACAACCTACCAGTCAACGAATGGCGTCTGGGCCGCATCCAAGCCGTTTATCCTGGCGCTGATGACATTGTCCGCGTGGTGGATATCCTCACCACCCGTGGCGTCATCAAAAGGCCCACCATAAAGGTAGTCCTCCTTCCCATAGAGGACACCGTCCAGACACCCTCCTAACCTTGTGTTGTCCTTTAGTGGATATATGTCCGGCAGACACTAATCCATATATCCACCTTCTACTTCCAGATTAGTACAAAAAAAAAAATGGCACCACGCAAGGCGCAACCACAAAGGGCAGCGAAGCCAAGCGGACCAAAGGGAGTGAACTCCTTCCGGTGCCGCGTCTGCCGAGGAGTCCACGCACTGAAGAAGTGCCAACGCTTCCTGCATCTGGCTGCGGAGAAGCGTCTCCGGGCAGTACTAATCAATAGATACTGCCCGAATTGCCTCGCCCATGAGCACTCAGCAGGCTCATGTCGCAGTGGTGGCACCTGTCGCACATGCGGCCAGGACCACCATACGCTCCTCCATCTCCCCAGCAGCCAATCCGAGATGCAAGTCCCCACACCATCCCCATCTCCTCTTCCACCTTCAGAGTCCCTGGCGACTACCCAATCGGCAACAGTCAGCATGTTGCCGACGGCCCTAGTAATCCTAGACGTAGCCGGCAAAACCTTTGAGGTGCGTGTGCTGTTGGACGCGTGTAGTCCACACAGCCGCATGCCCACCTCACTGGCAATGGCCTTTGGCCTTTCCGCCGAAAAAGGGTTTTGCCGCGCCTTGTTCAGGTCGAGGGCAGCGCCAGACTTCGCTACTACCGTGACTCTGAAGTTGGAAGATGTACATGTGCGGACTCCGTCACAGAAGATTAGCAAGGACCTTAGCCGATGCTACCCAGGCATCACGCTGGCGGACACCCGGTGCCACATCCCGTGCAGAGTGTCCATTGTTCTGGGGGCCGACGTCTATGGTGACGTGATCCTACCCGGGCTTGTTCCATCCCACGGTGGACTGCCGTTGGCCCAGAACACTCTGTTCGGTTGGGTACTATCCGGTGTCTTCAAGATGTAGTTCGCCAGCGCCCCTAACGCCCATCCAGCGGCACCTAAAAAAGATCCCGGCTCCATCCTAATACTTGCAATAGTATTGCAAGGGGGCGGGATGTTTACGTCGAAACGTAACCACCTAAAAGTAGGCAGCGTTTCGGCGTAAACAGTGCGAGAGTCACCAAAAGCTCTCGCGCTCTTGTATCCAGAGTAAGCTAAGTTAGGCTTAAGATTACTTTGTAAATTTATATGAAGTTTAGTTTGGAAATATACAAGTGAAGTGAAAGCATACCGCGCGCCCCGAATTGTTTTTTTACCCTTCGAATTGCTCTTCTCCGCGTCGGTTCGCTATTTTCAGCAAAGTGCTTCACCCCCCTATCCCGACGACTAAGCCGCCACTCCATCGGGTATAAATAGGAAAAAAAAAAAAGCGCCCCCCCCTTTAATATTTTTGGGTTTATTTTTTAAAAAAATAAATTATATTTTTTTTTTTTTTTTTTTTTTTTTTTTTTCCCCCCCCCCCCCCCCCTCTTTTTTTTTTTTTTTTCTCTCTCTTTCCTTCCCCCTCTCTTTTTTTTTTTTTTTTTTTTTTAAAAAAAAAAAATAAAACATTTTGGGGGGGGGGGGGGGGGAGGGGGGGGGGGAAGAGGGGGGGGGGGGGGCTGTATTACCCCCGCAGCTTGATTTTATTTTGTGCAAATTTTTCAAATGTTATCCTTAATTTAGTTTATAAGTTGATGCCAGTCACGTTCCAGCCAAATGACATTTTATTTGTGGATTTTTATAGACTTTCCCCGTTTCGAGTGTGTGCGAGTGCGTGTGTGTGTGTGTTGTGGGGCTGAGCATCATCAGGCAGCCCACAAAGCGAGTGACTATGTATCTATATCTATGTATAGCTAGGCCTCTCTCTCGCTCGTTCTCTGTCTCTCTCTCTCTCTCTGTGTCTGTGGGAAGGGCGCCAAAACCGAGAAATAGGTCGTAATTTGGTTTTTGTGTTTTCCCTCCTCCTCCTCCTCTCCTCTCACTCTTTCTCTTTGTTGCATCTTTCGTGCGGCTGTTGTCCTTTCGCTGGGTCACATGTGTCATTGATGAGTCACTGAAAGCCATAACAGTCGACGCCCATGTGGTACACACACACACACATACACACACAGGGTGTCAGTGGAGGTACAGCAGCACCCGAACGGACATTAAACTTTACGTTTGAATCGTTGGAAATATTAAAAACGTGAACGCATTGCACAAAATTCAAATAGATTCAGCGACAAGTCGTCGGACTTGTCCCACCTAACGAGTCATTGGAGCGCTCGCCGACTTGGTTGAGTTGAGTTAAGGTTAGATAAGCTAGTCGGATACTGCAGGGTGCCTGATGCAGGTGTTGAGATTGGGAGAATAGCTAAATTAGGGCAGAGTTGGGAAGGTCTTTCTTTCCGACGACCTCAAAACCTTAAGAAGAACCTTCTGTCTCCCAGCTTATTTCTCTTTGATCTAGGAAAGTGATAGATTATGAAAGCTTATGGATCTGAGCAACTTATGGTATAATTAAAGGAATAATATTTATATCTTTTGTCTCTTAAATCAGATCTTTAATGAAGAGCGAATAGACCGCGCTCCCCCTTTCGTTTCAGTCTTGCATGCAGCACACCCCTAGGAGAGGCTAAAGGATTAGCTTAAGAGTGTATAAATTCAGGCTTAATCCAACTAGTACGGGTCTTTCTGTTTAGTTTGGGGCATGGTAAATTCTTTATATCTATATATGCTTTTGGGGTAGGCAAGCTTCATCGAACTATTCCCTACCGTTTATCAATTTCTAGCTAAGCACCTTGTCAAGTACTATCTACAACAATTCGTTCTGTTTGCATCTCTTTAGCTTATGTTCCTCTACTATGTATCTTTTTCTAAAAGTATCTTTTGATTTCATTCTACCTATCCCTCTCTCTGTCTCCTTCGGTACAGCTGCAGCCCGTGTAACCATACATTTATAATAGGTTTTCCCTTTAGATATGTCGCACGGCTATCACGATTCGTAGCGTGTTTAACTTTTGTCCTCTGACTCGACCTCCCATGGCGTAGGAGAAGGAGAGTGGGTGAGACGCAGAAGGGGCAGCGAGGTAGAGAGGAGGGTAACCGAGGAGAACTGCTTTAATGGTCCGAATCGTGCATGTTGCCAAGATAGATGTATGATGGCGATGCTAAAATAAATGAAATCTGAGAAATATGACCGTATAAATGTATTAAAAAGCAACAACAACATCGCGAGCAGCAACAACAATGGCGGACGAAAAGGAAAATGGGGAAAAGCTCGTGCTGTGCGAATTGTAGACAGGGCGCAGAATTATATATGAGCTTCGGAACGGGGGATGGGCTGCTCAGGGTGGGGTGGCCTCTGACACAGTGCGCTCAGGTAGCTGAAGCTGGAGAAGGCAGCTCACCTATGCACACTTGTGTGTGTGTGTGTAGGGTGGGTTCCATGCATTGTTATTGTTGCTGCCATTGTTGTTGTTGTTGTTATGGATGATGTAGACCGAGTCGTAGCAGGTCGAAAAAGAAAAGAAAACAACAACATAACTTGCGCACAATAAAGCAAAAATTAAAAAGCGTAAACCAAATTGCATTTATCCGGCAAAAGAAAAATAATACAAATACAGAAAGAAAGGTTACCCTAACGAAATTTCAGAGAGGAAAATCTACAGATAGTTTCTTTATGTCAATGGGTGTTAATATACTTTAATCTAAAAGAACTCTAAGTAAAGGTATTTGCAGTTCCAACCAAATATAACTTGATATTAAACAAGAATACATACGGTATGTAGAATATAGTATTATATATAATCTATTCATGCGTGGCAAACTCCTCTACAAAACCCATATACCCGCTGCCCAGTCGAGTGTACAGCGAACCGAAATGAAGACCTTTTCATATCCCGTTAACTGTATTAACATCGAATCGGATTTTTGGCACGCTGCGGAATTACCGAGCACTATATGTGTATGTGGGGCACAGACTAGTATTGCGTAACATCGGCAGCTATGTTTGTTGTTTTATAGTTTATGGGAATCTTAAATGTTGTGGAACAGTTTTGAAATCCCCCACACGCCGTGCCATCCCTCGGCGACAACGTGGAGGCTTTTAAGCGGAGACATAAAAGCGGATTTTTCAGGTATTCCTTAAATTGGTTGACCCGATTTTTATGGAACTAGGGGGAATAGGAAGAAGGGGAGAGCAAGAAGGGGACTGGAAGATACTAGCAGGGGTAGAGAGGGAGAGGCACGAAAGTGCTTAGAAAGACAGAGATCGTTGGGATAATAATGAGAAGAGAGACAGGGAGTCTTAAGTGAACGAAACTGATGAAAAGAAAGAAGTCGAGAGAGAGAGAGAGAGAGAGAGATAGGAAAGAGAGAATAAGTGAGAAAAAGAAAGATGTAGAAAGAGTTAGAAAAGAAAGCAGATAAAGATAAGCTTTGAGTTCCATTTCGGGTACTTTCGTTTGCTCCAAAGAAAAGTGAAAGGGAAAACAGAAGCATAAAGAGTAGGTGAGAGGCAGAGAGAGAGAGAGGGAGAGAGAGAGAGAGAGAGAGAGGAAGGGAGAGGGGAAGAGACGGGAAGAGTAGAAAGAATGAGGCCTGCTGTCGCTGCAAAATACCAAACCGACCCAAAAAAAAAAAATACCAAGAAAAAATACCCAACTGCGACAAGCGACCGTAGCGTTATAACAAATACGCCAGTTCCTCTCTCCACACTGCCTTTCTCGCTCTAACTCTCTTTCTCACTCTCTCTCTTTCGCACATTCTACCTCTTTCCGTTGTAGCTACTGCAAACCGTTACAAATTTAACAACGAAGCGGTATTTATTTACGGCTTTTTTTCACGCTAGCGCGAGCTTAAGCTCAGAGAGAGAGACGGACGGAGGGAGACGGCGAGAGAAAAAAAGAGAGAGAGTGAGCGAGGTATGATAAGCGACATCCGTGAGGCAGCTAAAGCGCTGTTTACCTGTGGGCGCGACGCACTGTGTAATCCCCCCGGTCGTCTACCCCCTACGGCACGCCACTGCGCCCCCTTCTCTGCCCATGCCTCGTTTCTTTTGCCGGCAAAAAAATCAAAAGGCGCTGCGACTATGCAACTTTTTGTGCTTTTGTTGCTGCTGCTGTCGAGCAACCTAATGGTCATTGTTGTTGCTGTTGCTGTTGCTGCTGTTGTTGTTGGAGTTGCTGCTGTTACTGCTGCTGCTGCGACTGCGAGGGGCGCAACAATGGTAGACAAAAGGCGGCAACACTTTTGCATCACTTCGATTGTAATTTCATGCCCGAATTATCCTTGGGGAGACATTTACCCTAAACGAAGCGCAGGCGAGGCACACACAAACATACACACAGAGACAGGTAACATTCACACACACACAGGTAGCACACACACACACACAGGTAACACACACACACACTCATACAGCAAACATGTATATAAATTTCAATAGAAAACGCGGCGAAAAGAAAAAGTCAAAACGAGCGTGCTGCAGGCGCCGGAGGGGTAGTGCAGAGGGGGGAATCTAGAGGGGGGAGGGGCTGCGTAGCGGTTGAAGTATAGCTAAGGTGTAAGGGGAACACACACACACACACACCTTTATTATTATTTTTACACTTAACTTCCGGTTTACGCCTATTATGCCCCCCTGGCAACCGACCCCCTCGAGCACGCCGCCACTGTATGCGCCGGCATCAAATTACAAAATATAAAGCCCGTTGTGTGCGATGCCACTTCCTGTCGCCCCGCCACAACCCCCTTTGCACACTCCCTTCCTGCCGCTGCCGCTGCCAAGTTGCGCCTCGTCTGTGCAACGTCTCCCTGTGCTCCTCGCCTCGCCTTGCCACGCCTTGCCTCCTCCACAGAAATGAAGTTATTGTCCCTGGCATGTTTTGTTGTTGCTGCTGGGCGCGTGTTTTCACGTGTTCGTTCCGCATAGTTCCGTTTGATATGCCACAAAGGTGTCACAGTCAACGGCATTGTCCACATGGCAGCCACAACCTCAGACCCCGCTGCGTGTGTGTGTGTGTTACTGTGTGTGCTCGAAGCGTGCTTCCTCTTTTAACGCCAAACTTTGGCATCCCCAGCACGCAGCGAACCCGCTCCCTCTCTCTCTCGCTCACTCTCTCTCTCTCTCTCTCTCTCTCTCTCTCTCTCTCTCTCTCTCTTCGTTTGACACTGAAATATCTACCGTTCCATCCTCTACTTATTTGTCTTTATTTAGAGCTACACACACACACACACACGTCGTCATGTACAGATTTCGATTCTGAAAACTTCAATAAACTCTGCGCTTAGCCTGACATCAGGTAACACTTTCGATTGGCTCTGCCCAAAAACTGAAAACTTTCCTTACCCCTCGTAGATCTTCCAACTTGGATTGTGGTTTAAGTACAGCTAAGTTTTGGTGCTTTCAGGGGACTAAGTTATTTTTAAAAATACTTAATATTATTTGAGAATGCGTTAAAGTTCTCTTCAGTTATTTTACTGGTAAATAAGTCTATATAGAATGATAGAATATTTGTGGTTGTGAAGCTCAACCTACGACCTACCTTAAGACCTTAGGAAAGACCTAAGGAAGGACCTAGCAAAATACCTAGGGAAAGACCTTACAAAAAACTAAGATACAGACTAAGACACAACTAAGAAGCATCTCAGAAAAGTCCTAAGGAAGACAAAAGAAAAGTCAACCTAAGACCTACCTTAAGACTTAAGGAAAGACCTAAGGGAAGGCCTAAAGAAAGACCTAGGAAAAGACTCTAGAAACTACTGAGACAGACCTTAAAAGCACCCAAGAAACGACCTAAGAAAAGACCTAAAAACGACTAAAATACGACTAAGGAGCATTTAAGAAAGACATAGGAAAAGTCCTAAGAAATTATCTAAAAATGACCCAATAACAGACCCAATAAATACCTAAAAAAAAAAAGACAAAGAAACACCTAAAAAAGAGCTAAGAATAGATCTTAGAAGCGTCTTGGAAAAAAACAAAAAAAAAGGTCTAAGAAAAGTCCTCGAAAAAGTTGTGAAAAAGAACTAAGAAACGCCTAAAAGACATACGAAATGATCTTAGAAACAACCTAAGAGAGAGAGAGAGGGTTTTGCAGGGGAATTGTTGCCCCGCGCAATACTTAGAAGCAGGCAGCGAACGCTTTGATTGATGCGCTGTAACTTTTCCTAAACGTGCGCAGCAAAGCGAAAGGGGATGAGGAGCGGTAGGAAAAGGCAAGGCAGGGGCAGGGGTGGGAGAAGTGGTAGGGCATGGAGGGGGCGGAGGGCTGGTGTGGCAAGCGGATGAGGCAGCTACTTGGTAAACCAAAAACAAAGCCAAAATACAAAAAGCCATGGTGAAAGCGGAAGGCAGCACTCGTGGCAAAGCACGCAAAGTAAACACACACACACGCATAGAGTAGCACACACACACACCCAGCAGAACACTCTCTGCCACACACATACACACACACACACACACATACACATATATAGGCAGTTTATTTGGTGTCGCACGACAGCTTTAAAATAGGAAATTAAAATTCCAATAATAGTATCATCCTCGCACGCAACCCGCAGGTGTGTGTGCGCGCGTGTGTGTGTGTGCAGCCACTAAGTATGCTTTAACTTTTGTCGGTTGTGGGTCGCGACGCGCTGCGCTGCGCTACTCTGTGTTTTCTATCTCAGTCACTCCGCGCGCGCGATAAAAATAAATTAAGCCACAAATTGCAATTTAATTTAAGGTTTACTTTTGCCACACCCCCGCCCGCCCGCTGCCTCTCTATCTCTCTCTGTGTGTGTCTTTGCTGTCTGCACAGTGGCAACTCGCTGTCTAACCACGCCCCCAGCCCCCAGCCCCCTCTTTTTTGGGTCATATTAAAATATCTTGCCACATATTTCGGTTGTCGCTGCCCTCTGCGTAGGTGTCGGCAAAGGTGTCTCACGCCACGCCCCCGCACCCGACCCCCGCCTCGTTCCCCTGTTTGTTGCATACTTCTGAGCAAACTTGCGGCAGCTCGCGCTGTGCGAGTGTGTGTGTGTGTTGAAAATTTATGGCATTGCAATTGCAAATATAATTAAAATTTTCAGCTAGCTGCGTTGCCGGCGCGCTTTTATTTAATTTCACGTTTGCTTTTAGCTTTTTTCCCGCTGCTCTCGTGCTTTCACCTTTGCCTCACACACCTTCACATATTTTCAGCATTTTTTTGCGAGCACATATTTGACATTTATTATATATACATATATATATTTTTAGCGTCCCCCCTTCCTCGACTGACACTGGCAAATTGCGCGCTCAGTTTAAGATCAAAAATTCATTATCTGCCTGGAATTAGAAAGTCAATTTCCGCATAGAGTTTCCGCCGGGGGAAGAGGAAAGATGAAGCAAGCTGAAAAAGGAGTGGCCGCTCGGGCAGAAAGAGTTCGTCCAAAAAGCGTTGCCTACTTTCAGGCTGGCGGCTTAAATTGAGCTCATTCATTCATTATTTGGTTTTTTTTTTCCATTTGAATTATTCTCGCCATCTTTTTGCCGCATTGGGATTGCCAAGTGTTGGAAAAATTGCATATTACTCTTTAATTGGCAACTCTGCTGCGGGTTTGACAGAATTTGCAATATTTTTAAAATACTGAAAGCGGTATTACGCGGATATCAAGAAAGCAAAGGGTGGAACGAGAATTTAAGCAGATTTTCCTTTCATGTACATATCAGAATTCTCTTTAAATGCGGATCTTACATTAGAGTAATGGTGTCTGAGTAATTACCTTCTGCACTGTCACTTTTTTTCAGATAACTCTGCGCATGATCTTCCCATAATAGGGAAACTTAGCTTAGATTATATAAAAACAGTTACAAATATTTAAAACTCTAGATCTCTGCAGTTACTGAAATTTGTTATGAAAAGCTTTGAGCACCTTCAGTTAATTAATATATTTTTATTCCTGCAATTTCTAGGCAGAAATGTCGAGTAAATAAGAAAAACTGAAGTATTGAAATTTCGTATACAACTAGCTAAAAAACCTATTAATCAATCACAAAAGACAGGGTATTCGCCGGTCGTTGATCAAACGAAGTAAAACTTTTAATGCAGCAGCTTAATGGAATATCGCGTAGCTTTGCGTTGTGCTCGTTTTTTTAATTGACAGTTGCAGCTTGCAGCAGACAGGGGAGTGACAGTGCAGGGTCGGGGGCATGGGTTGGGGAGGGTGTTCATTCAATATGTGGATAATGTAAGCGAATCCAAAGATAATGTACACAATTTCAACGTTAAACAAACTTATTTCCGTTGCCTTCTGCAATTCCTTTGGCGTTGATATCCGACTTGTTGTTGTTGCTGCTGCTGTTGTTGTTGTTGTGGTTGTTGTTGCTGTAGCTGAAGCTTGCTGCAGCAACTTGGCAATTTTATGCTTCAATTTCCGCTTCCTGTAAAGCGAGCAGCACTCTCCGCCAGCAGCAGCAGCAGCAACAGTCGCTGGCGCTGCTGTTACTGCTGCTGCTGCTGCTGCCGCCATCACGCGTCGCGTCATTGCCAATTGACTTGGCCCCGCGAGTTGCCTAGGCGGGAGGGTGGAGGGGCGTGGGCTGGGTGAGTGGAAGCTACAGGAAGTATGGCGGTGGCACTGGCAATACGCTCTGTGTATTACTTATTTTCCTCTTTTTCGTTTCTTTCTTGCGTTCACTTCTTGTTTTTTTTTTCTTTTTTTTTTTATTGCCAACTCGAGTCGCAGAGGCGGTGGTTGCACCTGTAAATGGGGGGCTACTGTGTATGTGTGCGTGTGTGTGCGACGCATTCATCCGCACCATAAAAACGAACGACCCACAGCTCTACCACATCCAATGCCTTACTCCGCCGGCTTTGCCCGAGTTTTGTTTCGTTTTTACAACTGACATTGCCGTCGTCTTTAGTGACATTTGACATTTGATATGCCTTAATCAACTATAAAAGCATATCCTAGACACAAAGACACCAGCTACTACTACGTACTACTGCGCTACTGCAGAGGCGTAGCCCGAGGGGGGCAGGGGAAGGGGAGAGAGGAGGTACGCAATTTGAGCAACCGCACATAAAATGCCTTCGCTAGTAACGTGCAGCAACATGTGGCCAAATCGACGGCTAAAAGCCAAGGAAAAAATAAAGAAAAAAGTAATAAAAATAAATGTGAATGAAACAAAAAAAAAATGGATGAATGGAAAAAATACCACATAGAAAAAATGCCAACTAAATAAATAATACTATATATTCGCAAAAAGCTGCGGCAGCTTCGCAGCACGAATTCGATTTTTGGCTCGACTTCGCTCAATGCGCTAACTCAATCAGTCGTCCATGTTCATGTCCAGCAATTTCAGGTTCATCCGACGGGAGGAGGGACAGTGTGCAGGGGACAGCGAGAGAAAGGCAGAGAGTGGAGTACTGTGTAATGGGGAATCTAACTCGGCAGCATGCCCAAAAAAAAAGAAAGAAGCAAAAAGATTATCAAAAAGATATATCATAATTTGCATAATAATATAATAGATGTAGAATGAATACAAAAAAAATTGTAAGTGTATTAAGTCTTCGACTTGATAAATGCCTAGCCTTTTTTGTGGATATCATTTTTGATATTTGAAATCGGATTGGTTCATTTTTGCTGTGGAAATTATACGAGTTTTGGGTTACCCTCGTCGGTTCCGTGTGTCTATTTCACAGAATTTTGCAATTATTAAATTCCACGCGATTCGAAAAGCTGGCAACCCATTTAAGATGACCATGCTGCACATACAAAATGCAAATTTAAAATGAAAATATTAATTAGAAATATGGAGCAAGGAAAAAAGCCAAAGGCTTTAGGAACTGCACGATTTAATGACCGCACTGTGTATGGGAACACTTTTAGAGTGACCATCATCACCGACAAAATGCTAAGCTGGCCGTATCGAGCACTAACAGGGCTCTTGCCGGGTTAATTACCCGACGTGCAGCTGCAGCGAGCACATGCGATTGGGTCTGAGAGGAACATAAAGGATCCTGCCTACCTTCCCCTTCGACGTTTTCAAACTGCCCGCGAGTAAATCAAGCGCTTTATTTGCATTTATCAACTGACCAAACAGCGACTGACATGCCCGGCAGGGGCGTAGCTGACAGAGGGATGGGGTGGGGGTCGAGGGGGGATGGGGGATGGGGGCAACTCGGTCTGGTGGTGACTTTTACAAACGATAATTAATGAAATCTGACAGTGTGTGCGCACAGTCTGCCGCGTCTGCTCGATGCGTTCATAGAGACGTGGCTGTTGTCTAATGGACAGGGGTGGCGGGAAGGGGGCGGGCGGAGGGGTTGGGCGTTTGTAGAAGGTACAAGTGGGCAGGCAGGGTCGGGGGTAGGGTATTTGCTATCGATGAGTGACGGGCAGGCTGTGTATGGCGCTGAATACTCTTAATGAGAAATCGTTTTAATTGAGTTTGCATGTTTATGGCTGCCGTTCGGTGTTGCACTTTTTTCCTCTCCCCGCCCGCTCACTGCCCTCTCTCTCACTCTTTTATGTCGCTCTCTCTAGCGGCTGACAGCACACGCCCACCTTGTTTGTCGCTGCCCTACACTGTGAAGGCTCCAATCGAAACGCTTCATATGCGCAATTACTTTGAAAGCCTCCCGAATTGCTTTAACTTCTGCTTCAAGCTGTCCGTTTGCGTAGGCGTGTGTGTGTAAAGGGTGCTCGTGTATGTGTGTGTGTGTGTGTGTGTGTATGGTGCCATTCCGACCACATATTGTCATGTACAATGGCATCATTTGTGGGTTGGGCGCCGCTTGGCAGCCACAACCACTTTTGACAAGGACAACATCAAATGTTGCCGCATGCTGCCGCCTGATGAGGGTCAATTGTCCATTAGTTCCCTCTCGTTCTCGCTCTCCCTCCCCCTCTATCTCTCTCTCACTCTGTGTGTGTGTGTCTGCCTGCACCCCCCGTCTTGGCGTTGGGGCTTCTTGAAGCCGCATGTGGCGCAACTTTTGGCATTACCCCGACGCCAAGTAGAGCCAGTCGAGCGGCCATTAAGGCCCGCCTGATGCAGCAGCTGCCGCATAATTATTTCTTGATTATGCAAATTTTCAGCGTGCGTCCGAAAACTCTATTAATAGTTGAATCCAGGACGGGACTTGCCCTGCTACGGCTAATACCCTGCAGTTGCTGCAAGTGGAGTGTATTAATTTAAAGTTGTTGATTTACTGAAATAGGTCGATTTGTTTGATTCGAACTATTTGATTGCAGGTTGGTTTCTCTGCTGCTTTGGCTGATAGCCTGCAGTTGCTGCTCATGGGGTAAATGAAGGGTATTGAAGTGCCTTATGTTACTGAAATAGGTCGTTTTGCTAGTTCGACCTATTTGCCTAGAGCTCTGTGCATAGGTTTGTCTCCCCCTTTCTCTTGCTGGGTCTCTTTCAGCTGCCTACAGGGTATCACACAGCCAGTACGCGCACCTTTTGCACGCTGCCAACTTCTTTTATTTCCCAGTTATTTATTTATTATTATGCATAAGTATATAGACTCGCAGTGCAGACTTTTGGTGTCAGCAAAAGTTCAACCCGAGGCCGGTCGTCTGCCCTGCTCCCTTTCTCTCCTGCTCCCTCTCCCGCTACAAATCCCTCTTGCTCTTGCTCTGGCCTGGCTACCTTATGCATCGCAGAGCGTGGACACGGAGGCGTGGCAGCTGCAAGGAGTTTCATGCCACACTGTGCCATCCTGTTTGCTGTTTGTGCAACAAAGCAAATTGCTGTAATCCATTTTGCAAGGCGCATCAGCTGCTGCTGCTGCTGCTGCTCGCTGCGCGCTGCTTACAGCTTGCTGCATGCCGCGCGCTGCGCCAAGTTGCAGCTTCGCCTTGCGCTGTTTGTTATCAAATGAAATGGATTTTTATTAGATTTTGCTTGTAAAGAAGATTTAAATTTATTTCATGTTTTGTTCGTCTCTTTGTTGTGCATTTATTTTTAAGTTCTCTCCTTCTCTCTCTATCTCTTACTCCTGCTCTTACTTTCGCTCTGTCTTTGTTTTTTTTTTTTCTATCGTTTTTTTCGCCGCTTTTCTTATTTATATAAATTTTATTCTTATTTTCTTTCGTGTTTCGCTTTCGACCGCTTTGTGTTCAAGATTAATGAGTGAACAGTCTGCACTCCACTCCCCCCACCGCCCCTGCTCGCTGTTTCCCCCCGGCGAAAAAGAGACCATGAACAAAACTCGTGTAATGTCTGCACCGCACACCCCTCTCCCGACGCCGCTGCCCGCCATCCCAAAGTCCCTCAGGGACTTTCAGCGCTTCGCTCTGGCACAGACAACGTGCGATTGGGGGATAAACTTTTATTTACAAAAATAAATTAAACTCTTTTTGCACTAAATTTGCGCAAATCTGCAAGTTTTTCTTTCCTTCTGGCTTCGCCGAACATTTTTATGGCAACAGCTTTCCGCCCATATTATGGTTATTCGATCCAATATGCTGCATACTTTATCGAGCAGCAGAGAAACATAAAAACTCAATTATCGAAAGAGTGTAAAGAAAGAAACCCTATGAGTTTCGCTTGTAAGTTTGCAGGGGAACTACAAATTCTTGGCTCTAAGGCAAGTGTCCATCAAGTAGTAGTAAGGGGGCAAGGGTGTTGCAAGGATGGTCCAAAATTTAGATTCATCCAAAAATTAGATTCATAATATTTTAACGAAGAGATCAAACAACAAACTAAATGCCATCTCTCGATTTCCGTTTTCTCGGTTTTCGAAACCCAAAATATAACGAGTTCAATACTTTACTTAATAATCGAGTGAGGCATCTGAACTTTGAAATAAACATTATCTGCTTATGATATACAGGAACCTCCATGCCTAATCTGGTGTCTACAGCTTTTATAACAGCTGAGATCTTTGCGTTCGCACAGACACCAGAGGGACAGATTGACAGACGGGAACAGGAATATTGGGTATGGATAAGCATCTGTTGCAGCAAGACGTGTATGTTGCACTCTTTGCTTGGCTCATTGCCAGCTCAAAAGCGACACCTAAAAAGGACACTCGTTAGCTGACCGTCTGCTCGTCAAGTCGAGCGGAAAGAAGACAAGGACTTAAGCCTATTAGCGCCATTAAGGTGATAGAGAGCAGAGCACAGCAGCGACATCTAGCGTCGAGACGACGATGGCAATTACAACTTGTTGACCAACCGTTGGCTGCATCCCACACTTGTCAACGGATTCCTGCACCTGCTCGAGTGGAGGCAATAAAGTGTGCAACTAATGCGATTACAAGTCGAAGTCGGGTGGCACTGTCCCGCACGCCACGCCCCACGCCCCTCGTGCCTACCTGCAACCCTAGAACAAGTATCAAACGGCGATCTGACTTTCTTTTCGTTCTTTCTCTCTCATCGCCTTAGACTCTCGACACGACTTGCTCAAAGAAAAATACATTTTAAATTATGATAAATTGACTTCGAGAACAACCTTGCTCTCGCACTCGTGTCGTGTTCGGCGGCGTGACACGACAATACGCATCGCATTTCGTTCGCTTGTCAACTGAGAAGTGGGCGTGGCCACTGCCTTTCGCAAGAGCTATAGCTCTACACTTCCGTCTATCGATGTTCGCCTGCACTTGTTCTATGCCTTCTTTGTCATCATTGCAATCGATAGAGACTGCTATCGATTGTTTGGCCACGTACTCGACTGCAGCACGTGCTCGGCTACTACGAACTACTCGCAAGCTGCTGCTTAAAGTGCAACTTAAGTGTGTTGTGCAGGGGTGGAGCGAGCTGTGCGCGGGATCCCAGCTTGACGCAGTCGCCAGCTGCGCGAGAGGGTTGTCATCTCATTATGCCGAGAGTCGGGCCGAGCGTGACAACGAGACAATGTCCGCCATGTCGCAGTTTCAGTTCCTTGTTGCATTTGCAGCATGCGAGTCGCGTGCTAGTCGAATTTATTGTGCCCCAAAAACGGCAGGGGCAAGCAGCTGAAGGTCTAGAGTGTTAGGGGGGGAAGGGGAACGGGCTGGCTGGGCTTGGAGTGGTCTCGTCTCATGACTCGTCCGGCGGCAATTTGCAGTTTTACGCTTACTTAAATTGTGTCTAAAATGACAAGGGCCCGGACGTATATAAACGGGGGGCGCGTCAATGGGGTAGTTCTTGTTTTTAGCTCTCCGCCTGCCAGAGACCCCGTCCCAATCCGCCCATACCCCAACCCCCACGACGAGCGCTGAAAAGGGTTACCCGCGTGTCGGCGTAAAAATTTTATTGTTATGTGTTTCCCCCTTTTTGACTGTGTGGTCGGAGTGCGGCTTATGCCTTCTACCGTCTGCTCTACAGCAGTCTACAGACTCCAGACCCCCCCCCGCTTCAGTCTCTCTCACTCTCGCTTTCTGCGCTCCTCCCCCGCCTTTTGGCTGGCCACAATCGATATTAATATTGGGGAATACAAATTGAAAATTATGACGCACGCTGTCGAGCTACCAAAGGAATTCATTTGTGTTTTATGGACAACACTGGATTACAGTTGTAATACTCACACACCCACCCCCACACACACACACACACACACACACTTACCCACACTGGCACACAGAAGGGTTAAACGCACTCCAGAGGCCCATATCTCAGAGCTGAGAGCTAGAAGCGATGCTGGGAGTGAAGAGATTAATTCAATTAAGGCAACAAAAGCGAAGCGATTAAAAAAAAACAACAGCAGAAGCTTGTGAATTTCGAGAATGGGGAAGAAGCAGAGCGGAAGAAGACAAAAGGCGGGAGAAGCTAAAATGGAAAAGTGTAGTAAAAGAAAGTGAGAGGTAAAGCCATAACTTGGACAGTTATTTGAAAAGATAAATCGATAGAACGGGATGAGTAGAAGGTGAGTAATAAATAGAGAAGAGTAGTAAATTCGTGTTAGCCAACACTGTATCATAGACAATGATAAGTGAAAGGTAAGTAGTAAATTCAAATTAAACAACACTGAGCGAAAGAAAGAAATGAGTAATAAATTCGTGTTAGCCAACACTGCACCATAGAAAGTGATAAGTAGTAAATTCAAATTAAACAACACTGCAAACCAGCTTAGACATGGCGGTTAACGGTATAAGTAGCATAATCAAATTTACCAACACTGGAAACCACTCTAAGCATAAGGTTTAAGGTTATAATCGTACAGTTTCAAGAGGTTTGAGTGTAGTAGAGGTATATGGAATGGTTTTACACTTATCTCCACTTCCTATCTTCACTCATACCATACATCAGCTTTAAATTTCCATTACTCAATTAGCGCTCTTCTTTCTTTCTCTCTTTCCTTACTCACACTTTCTACAAATTTCTCTTAGCTTCTTTTGTGCTCCATCGGTTTGCATCTATCCTATTCCTATTTCCCTGCCATTTTCCGCCCGTCCTTTCGATTGTTTATCAAGCATTTCGGTTCAGAAAATTTGCATTTTTAAATCATGGGGAAAATTAAAGAATCGCATTAAAATACATATCGTATGTGGGGCAAATGCACGGAGAGAACTTCAGCTTATCGACCGGTCGCATCGTGCAAAAAACAAAAAAAAAAACAAAAATAAAAACCAAATGAATGTTGATGCGTGTATCCGCATTCGCAACAGTCCCACCCCCAACCTCAGCCGGTTCCATCTAGTCGCGCGAAAGGTTCCTGCCTACCCATACATGTATGTGCATGAGGAACACCCTGTGTTATTCGAGCTCAAGTCTGCGGCCTGTTACGTAATGTGATAAGAAAGCGAAGACGCCGGCGGTGGTGGGGAAGATGGAGAGTACGGTCTAGAACAAAGAAGAACCCCCTCCCCGATAGCAAGGAAACCCACCCAAACGCAGGCAAACCCAACAATATCAACCCTCAAACCCAAAGATGATGAAGCCCCAACCCCCAAAACGGGGCGCTACATGCATGCATTGTGTTTGTTTTTTGTGCTGTCTTCGGTCGTACTCCCCCCGCTCCCTTCTCCGAACCCTGCTCTTCCGCCGCTCCCCCACTCACTGTTTACCATGGTCCACTCGCTCTCTGTCTGCCGCATTTGCATAATATTATTTCTTATTTGTTTTTATTTGCCTTTTGAGCAAATATTGTCAATTTCAATTGAATTTTGACATTAGTCGGACCCTGCCAGCTGCCTGTCTCGCTCGCACAGCAACAAGTCCGTCTCGCTCTACGCTATGATTTGTCATGGCGACTAAAAGCGACTGACAAATTGCCAAGATTGGGCCGGAAGTGCCAGGATTTTGGCACCTTTGTCCCGCTTCCGCTCCTTCCCTTTTTTCTTTCATCGTTTACCTGCACGCCCTGTGCCCACGTTGGGCGCCCGCTAATTGTAACCTGCACTCACACTCAGCTACAGTTGTCGCTTTTGTGGCCATTGTTGTAGGCAGCAACAACGGCAATGAATGGCTACAACAACAAGGTGAATCGAAGCGTTGCCAAAGGAATTTCCTGTTGACATTTTTTAATTTTACACTTGACTGACTGACGCGACCGACTCGGTCTGAGGACGGGCGGGAGGGCAGCTCCAAATGGACCTGCTCTACCTGCCCCAGGCACCTTCCACCTTATCCGCTGTCCGCTCTCTGACGGGGATTACAGCAGGCAGGCAGGTAATGTTCATGTCTTCCTCTCACTCCACCTGATTCTCCTCTCTATTCTCTCTACTCCTTTGGGATAAGCCAGATTTGAGACATATCAAAATGCAATGTAAGCGAAAAGCAAAAGTTACACACGATCTCCGCAAATGCAATCGATTGCAGCTAATTCTTGTGCACTGAGAGAAAAGCGGAGGCTATAGAGTTGACAGCAACATATAAGGAGATAAAGACTGAATTGATTTATTCCCTTGGAGTAGCTTTTGTTCCTTATCCATACTTATTTCTGTAATACTGTGCTCATGCGAGGCCTATCACATGCACTAATTTCAAGAATAGAGTAAAGGTACCTCGAAAATTCTCACTTTTCCAAACAGTGTATGCCTTCATAATACAAATATTATCAGCACCTAAAGATAGTTTTATTAGCAAGCTGAAAATCAAGAAGAAACTGACTAAATCGAGTTATTGGCATAGATATCTAGTTTTTCCCCTGTCTACACAAACTTATCTAAAATAAAATTCGAATTTGCATTCCTTTTCGCGTTTTTTCTCTCAGTGTATGCCTTGAAAATCCAAATTACATGGCTGCTTAGTGCTCTCCATTTCTTTCTGCTTGTGTAGAGCTTTACTCGACTGCGGACGACATAGATGCGGATGCGGATGACGATGAGGATGATGATGTTTAAAATGTGAATGCGTCAGTTGTCGCAGTGTCCAAAGCAGATGCCCAAACAGCAACAACAACAACAACAATAATCTCGACCACGTCAAGAGGTCTATGCAAATTGACTAACCGATTTTGGCTTTGATTTAAGAACAAATAATGCGAAGTATCCATCGAGCTGACTGCCTTCCCCTCTGCCCTTTTCTGGTCTTTACGCTGCCAGCTGCAGCTGCCCATTGTATTTGCATAGACGTCGCGGTCGGGCACGTGTCCTGACCAGAAACCGGCAACCAGTCCCAATCTCTGTTGCCCATTCGCCCCACTTCTCTCCTCTCTCTCTCTCAATCTCTCGACATGCCTTCGATATTATGAAGACATTTGCATATTGCGCTGTTTATGTTGAAAACAAGATTTCGTTATTAACATTATTTAATTTGTTTGCTTTGCTGCTATCCAGAGCCGTGGAAAATGAGGGAAATTCTTGCTGAATTTTCGCAAGGGAAAGTGAGTTCCATGAGATATGGCGGGAGTGGGGTCGGTTGAAAGTGAAAGCTGCAGCCAGCGAAACGTTACGCAATTTCAACTCAAAATTCTGTTGACCCAAGCGATTTTCGCTCAAGATTTGTTTGCTTTGGCAAAAGGGATACCGTTAATTGCAATTGTGAATGATTCTCATAGGGCCAGCATCAGCATAATCATCGTCATCAGCTTTCTCTTCAGTTCCCTCGAGCACTCTCACTCTCACTCTCGCTCTCACTCCAGGCCTTCTGTCTCTGTCCTTCACTACTCGAGACCCATAAATAATGCCAAGTACTTTTTCTGTCTGCAAGCGAATTTGTGCTCCATTTAATTGCAGAACTGTCTGCCCGTTTCTGGCAACACAGCCCTAGCTCCAGGCCCCCAGGCTCAGCTCCAGCACCAGCTCCAGCTGCAGCTCTATCTTCAGTTTCAGTCTCGGCACATTATCTTAAAGTGCAAATTTAGTTTTGCATAAATTATGCTCAGTGCCAGAGCCAGAGCTGACCCCCGGCTCTTTGCTGTGAGCAAGTCGCTTGCTTGACTTACACTAGTCAACAAAGTAAGGATGGAAGGGATAGACAACGCTCACAAGAATTTATAGATGCCGTGGAAGTCATTATACCACTAAGTGTACGGGTTAAGTAAAGTAGTAGGCCAGGAAAATGTGAAAAATTAAAATTCGAATGCTGGAAAAACTGATAAAATAAAATTTAAAGATTATTTTGATAAAAAAACAATCGTTTTAAACCTAGAAAATTAAATTAGAAACAGTCAAGGCAAAAGTAAATGGACTTATTATGAAAAAAGTCAAAGTTAAATAAACAAATACTAAACTAATTTATATTTTTTAGAATATGGTATTATTTAATATGAAATACAATCATTTATCAGACTTTTAAGTTTATTTAATTAGCAAATCAATTTGAATATAGTTTTATTTACTAAATATAAAGAAATGTGCAGTTTTTTTTTAAATAGTGTATAAATAACAAACTTTACTTTTTTCTCTCAGTCTTCAAATCATTCACTACACGTTTCTTTTCTCGTGTTGTGCAGTGTTATCAGCAATCGACAGTCGCAACCCTTAGTCGCCTTTGTTGTCTTCTCGCTGTCTGCCACATTCTCTGTGCCACACTCTGCGGCACGTCTGTGCGCTGTCTCGACGCCTGTCGCATCGCATTTGCTTTGAGTGGGGTCCGATGGGTCCGATGGTTCCATGTCCATGTCCATGTCCGACTTTCGTTTGGGGCTTTTCATTTCGTTTGCCTGGCTTTCGGATGCGGATTCGGATTCGGCTACGCATTGGCAGCCGGAAGTTGCTTTGTGTGTGCAGCTAAATGCCGTTTCCGTTTCACACACATGTGTGTGTGCGTGTGTGGGTGAGTGTGTGTCAAACTTTCACCTGCACGACTGAGATATATGTTTTGCTTTATTTGATTTGAATTGATTTCGTTGCCTTTGAGTTGGAAAATCTCTGTCAGATTTACTGCAAAGTTATTGCCCGAAACGAGCCTCTTCTCCCTCCCTCAACCACAGCCATAATCTCCTCCCCCGACGCTAATTGCCAACTTTGGCAGCAGCCATAAAAAACAGTAGAGAAAGAGAGAGAAGAAAAGAGATGGAAAGAGAAGGGCAGGCAACACTTTTTCTTCAGCTTGTTTCGGTTTTCTGCCCAGCAATAAAACTTCAAATTCTGGCCGAGAGCTCTGAGATGCTCGTAATAGCCGCAAAGTATGCAATAACAAAAACATTGTTGGACATAAACTTGCGCACAAAGTAAACGCGCCTGGCAACCCTAGCGCAAATCCGAGCAAACAACTGCCCAACAATCTTCTGACCAGACAAAGTTTCCATACCCTGTAGCCATAAAATTGCCCAAGAACGAGCAGCTTAAAGTTATGCCCAGGCATGCTAGGGTTGTCGCAGGGTAGCAGCGACTTGTGAGTGGATCTGCCCAGGAAAATGGAAAGCTATGCGAAGGCAGATCTCTGTGGATCATCGATGTAGAGTAAAGAAATTCGGCATGAAAGCTTTTCGAAAGGGTATAGCTTACTTTCTTTCAAAAATCTCTGGGTAATTCAAGCTATACGTAAATTTGTACAGAGTATTAACTACTTCAGCATGCTATACTTGGTTTTTTTCTGTTTTTTTGACTGGTTCTTAACCTCAACCCAAGCCGAAACCTCATCAGCAGCCACGTCTCGCTCTCTCTCTCTCTCTCTGGCAATTGAACAACGACTTCGACTTGGACGACAGTTTTCCCGAGTCTTGCAAAAACTTGTAGCATACGTTGCGGCGCAGGCTGCCATCTTGAACGCCTTGGCACAAAAAAAAAGGGGGGCCACTGGAGCAAGAAGTTTGGCAAAGAAACAAAGAGGATGAGGACGCCGAAAAGAAAGTCTCAGACGAAAGTAAAAACACCGCACTGACAGTCCACAGTCAAAACTTTTTTGATTATCTTAATTGCGATTACGGGACTCCAATGGCAATTCGAAAAACCTTGTCCACTCCCACCCAAAATCCTCATCTATTCCCTGCGCCACATGCGTGTATGTAACCCCAGCAATCGGACGGACAGACAGACAGACAGACAGACAGGCAGGCAGACAGTCCAAAAGTTAGATAAATAGATAGATAGATGGGATTGATGGCGTGGATAGAGAGCTGTGGGATTCGCGACGCGTCGACGGTTTCGGGCTTCCTAGGAAACCCCCAAAACGTAAGCAGACGCACTGAAATTAGGCAGACTTGCTTGCCCCGAAACCCCGACCGCTCGATACAATTCACCATCATCCAGCCCCCATACCAGGCAGCTCCCCAGTTGAAATTAACAAGATTGACCACCGCGACGGGGGAAAAAAAATGGGGAAAGAGCGAAGAATACTGCGGCGAGAGCAATGAAAGAAATTGGGCTATCAAAAAGCTGAACCAGAAAACTTTTACCCAACTCATGTGAAGGGCAATACCCTGTAGCCAAGGCGGTGGCAGTACAGGGTATGTCAAGTCAGCTGAAAATACTCAAAGACAAAGCTGAGCCCGCAGCAAGTAATGAGCAACGACCAAAGGCAGATGAACTTAACTTTTGATCACTGCTATACCATGTAAATTGAGAGTACGTCACACTTTGTTTTTCTAAAAGAAAAACCCTTTGATTATACCCTGTTAGACATATGCAATTTGTTGAGCTTGTTGACGAAAATTGTCAAGGGAATGCTTGCCAATATTTTGGATGGCCTACCGCGTAGCTAGCAAAATGCAAATATAACTGCAAATACAAATTTCGTTAAGTCGAATTGTTATACAGCTGCGAAATACTCTGTAATATTTCGAAGACTTAGGTCTTCTAGGCTGTAACTTTTTCTAACGTAAATTTTATGTGATATACTTTGTTCTACTTGAAATTGCCAAACTACGCACACTGATTCCTTACAGTGCAGGGTATCAGACAGTCGTGCAGCTGTCACTACTTCGCCTTGTTTATTCATCGACTCATAGACCAAAGCTGTTGTCCATTTGCTTGTCCACTCTCACTCGGCCGTGTCTGGTGTCTTGGGGCCTAAAGTTTTTCCAAACTTTTTCCGTGTAGCAGTTGACGGGAATGACAAGCTACCCCTACCCCTCCTCACAACCTCTACAGCTCCATCTCCAGCTCCACCTATCCAGCACAATTGGAAAATAATCATAGTTTTGCCAAGAAAGAGAGCGTAGAAGCAGAGCAACAAACCGGGAAAACAAACTGGGGGGAAAGGAAAAAAATGAAATTCTGATTATGCCTGGGACTGCAAACAGTCGCCTAGGGAGGGCAGCAGGGCGTCAGCCCCGGGAGGGCATCGGCGGCAGCTAATCTACTAACAATGTGAGAAATAAGCTAATAGATGTGTTTCGATTACCGCCCTACTGCCCTTCTCAGCAGTTAACCACACAAAACCCCCCCACCCGCCATGGAACTGCCCTTTAATTGTCGAGCATAAAATCCAATAATGTTTCTTATTGATTTTCTTGTCAATCTATAAATGGAATAACATAATTTGATAGGTTGTGGGGAGAAAGTTTCTTTATAAATATCGTGGTATAGCGTAAAAGGGCACGGCAATTTAAACTGTCTACAAGTTCCTCGAGAATTTTAACTGCAGTTTCCTAACTTAGTCTCTAATGAATTCTAAAACATAAATACTTGGGATAGCATCCCATTAAAATATTATATCTTACCCTAGAGTGGAGGTATAGTTAAAAAGATTATCTTAAGTTGCCTTTTAAACGTACTTCGAGTTAAAACTCTGTTTCCTCTACATATCTAGCAGAGTATTGTCTTTCTTTCTCTTTTTCTCTCTTTGCGCTCTACCCTCGGCCCCTACTATGCCAAAACTAACTCCATAGTTCGTTTAATATCAGTAGATTTATCAAAAACCCCTACTTAAAGCTCTGCTACGTCAGCCAGACTTGAGAAGCTACGACAAGGCACAAGTGAGGAAGCCAAAAACTAGCCGAAAAATGGCTGAGTGTGAAGCATAAACATGCTGCTCTGTCTATATGTATGCGCAGAGCTATGTAAATGGGGCTAGATATATTAAGAGGAACTGATGGGGTGCCAAAGTGCATGCTGCAGCTTCTTCTCTCGATTCATTGGCAATTCGATATGAGCTTGTCTTCTGCGCAGCTCCCCGTTGCCTCCGCCTCCTCCTAGACAGTGTCTTCCTTTTTTTTTATTTTCGGGCTCGCCTGTCCTAACGACAGGATAAACCACTTTGCGGCGCAGTGATATGCCGCGCAGGGGCGTAGCCCGCCAGCTGAAGGGAGTGGGGGGGGGGGTGAATGGGAGGTCGTCTCTTACTTTATGCAAATAATGGGCACAATGTGTCATTGCCGACGCTGACAACTTTGATGAAGCGTCGCGCTGACATCGCCGGCTGCGGCTTCAGCTGAACCCAAGTTGGATTCGGGTTCGGGTTTGGGTTCGGGTTCAGGCGAGTTTGGGTGTCATGATGGATCTGGCTGACATAAAATATATATAATATTGACTAGAGAGCGAGAGCGAAACGGAACGAACTGAGATGAAACGAGCCGAAATGAAACGAAAAACCTGGAGAATTCAATTTATATGCAAATCATATGCAGGCGTCAAGACAAATATCATATAAGGCTGGCGGCTGGAGGTGGCTCGAAGAGAATAGGGATTGTGGGGTGTCTGCTCAGCTATGCGTAAGTATTTTCATAATATTTATTAAAAACGTAATTATGCAACATGTGAGAGTCTATGTACAGTTAGCAAGGGGGGAGGCGGGTTTCTATGTAAAGTAACGTATGCCATCCTCGTAGTCCTCACGCACGTCGTAGCTGCTGCTCGATTTGCAGGCACACGTTGGCGCCGGGGCTGCCACCATGGTGGGCTCCTCCTCTTCCACCTCCTCCTCCTCCTTCTCCTCCTCCTCCTCGTCATACTTCTGCACGGCCGGAGGTGCTGCCGTCGCGTAGCCAGGCTCATAGCAGGCCTCTGTCGTTGCCTTTGACTTGGACTTCAATTTGGTCTTCTTGCTCAGCTTTTCCTCCTTCAGCCGCAGCTTGTCTTCCAGCAGCTCGAACAGTTTCTCTTTCTTGTCCTGCAAGAAGCCCAGCTCCTTGACCTTCTTCTCGTCGAACCATTCCTTGATCTTCTCCAGCTCACTGACTTTCTTCTCTTCCTTCTCGGCAAACAAGTTGAAGATGTCCATTTTCTTTAGATTCTCCAGTTGCTTCTTCTCGTCGAGAAGTTCGTGCAGTTTGGGTAGTTTCAGGAAGAAGCCGTGGCTAAGCTGCATGGCTGGCGTGGGAGGGAAGAACGAATCAAAGTGTGAGCTAAAACTGAACCAGTTGTATGAACTTCCTAGTGAACCGCTTTCTAAATTTATTTATTTTACACTTTATCTAACACTTTTCGAATCAGTTGGTCATGCATTTCGTTAACGAACTACAAAGTGAACCACTTGATGAACCACTTAATGCAGTAAAGACAAATTGAACTACTTGTTTGAACCAGGCCTGTAGAAAACTACATGTTAACTGACTTTGATGAACTAGTTTGTGAGCTAAGCTGTTAAATACTAAAAAGCATTTAGCATATGACTTTGTGGCTGACACCATGAACCCCTTAGTGAACCACTTTGATGAACCATTCAGTGAACTTGTTTAAGAAACATTCAGAGAAGTTCCAGCACACTTTTTTAGTGCCTTAGATGCTGAATAAATCATTTTGTGAGCCTGTTCTAGAAGATTTGTATCCATCCCATGCTGTGTGACAGCTTGAACCACTCAAATGAACCACTAGATGAACTGCGCTCAGCGAATCTCTTTGTGAATCGCTCTGCGAACCTCCATTCCCCGACTTACCCAGACAAGCGAGCAGAAGGAGTGTCAATTGTTGCCTCATTGTTGCCTGCATTGTTAGCTTGTTGTGCTGCTCGTTGGTTCGATGTGCTCGATGTGTCTTAGCCCTGCTCCCTGCAGCTGCTTATATGGCAAGTAACCAAAAGTGATGTCGAGGCATCAACGCCGCCGAGCCGTAGCTGAGCATGGAGCACGTGCTGGACCACAGCTGATAAGCACGTGTTCTGCAGTTGCAGCAGCAGCAGCAGCGGAGCCAATCGCTTCGAGAGTGTGTGTGAGTGCCAGCTTTGTGTTATACCACCCTAAGCGGGGGCCCTTTCCCAACGCCTCTGCCTGCCACTGCCCCCCCCTGCTGCACAGTTCAATGCACTCAGCCTCTGGTCAGCTGTCACTCTGATTAGTCGATGAATTAAGTATCTGCGCATCTCCGGCAATAATTTCTGCCCAACTGGCCAAATGTTTTGCCAAACAGGAAAGACAAGGAGAAGGGTGAGGGAGGGGCAGGGGGTTGGTTGGTTGGTTGGGAGAGGAGAAAGAGAAGGCAGCCAGGTCAACTTTAATTGAATGCGTTGCAGGGCGAACGCTAATTGACTTGGCTTGTGATGAGTGTGTGGCAGGGGGCAGGGGGCAGGGGGGGTTAAGCGAGGGCAGGAGTAGGGGGAGAGGGGTCGCGGTCAGAGCGTTGTGTGTGTTGATGTGTTGAAAGTGGAAGTTAAATTGTATTTGCTTAGTGCGCCTGGACACACGGCACAGTGGAACGTGCGCCGGCTGCTGCCAACTCAACCCACTGCCAGCTCTTCCTCCTCCTCCTGCTGCTCCTTCTCCCCCTCGAACTTCAAGCAAATATATATTTTCCACATGCTGCTCTCTAGGTGTGTGTGTGTGCGTGTGTGTGTGCATGTGTGTGTGCGCTAGCATGTTTGTGTGTGCGGCTATTTGTGCTGAGCAAACAATTTGCTAAATTAATTGCACACCAACTGTTTGTTGTGCCAATGTGTGTGTGCCAGTGTGTGTGTGCCAGCGTGTGTGTGTGTGTGTTTATGTGTGTGCTTCTTGTTTTTTGCCTAAACACAGCACTGCATATTGAAAGTGCACAACAAACAACAAGCCAAAGGAACGACCTTTCCCAGATGAATCACAACAATTTTACCGTGAGTTAATGATCGTTAGAACATATAGACAGCCCGATATTTGATCGGGGAATAGTGCGGCGAGTGTATGCTATACAAATTAAGCAGCAAATACGGTTTGCTTCATTAGCCTCATTAACTATGGCTCGCAGGGTTCAGCTACAGCAGCTTAAAAGGCATATAAGCTGCATATATGCATATATATTCATGAACAATATGTTTGTTTAATACGATCCGGCTCAGTTAAGTGCTTTACAAGTCAGATATATTGTTTTTCAGTTATTGTTCTGCTTTAAAAACATAAATTTCAATTTAAACGTAGTCCAGTTTTGCTTTCTGTATTATAAAAATGTCTATAGATCGTATAAGCCTAATAGCACATATAGTAGAACCCCATTATATTGTTCACTCAGCGAGATATTCCCATAATCCAATTGAAAATACCTCTTGAGGTATTTTAGCCAAGAACTTTCAACCTGATATTGTCGAAATGCTGCTACCACACGCCAAACCATACACGTACAGCAGATAGACGAACGAACTGTCGAAAATGAGTTTCTGGCATAAAGAGCTCGTGCTCTCTCCCAGATACTACCTTCGACAGCTTGAAATATTTTGGTTAATCAGTAAAAGTCTGCATGCCAACTGTAGTATATAGCTATATAGCTATTTTTAACCCATTCATGCTAAACACATAATATATTTTACGATCTGATCCACGCAGAGAGGAACTTTTCGTGTGACAATGAACTTGAAAAAGGGTTTCGTCATACTTCACACTTTTTTTCTGACAGATGAGGTAATTGATATAGTCTGGATAAGTTCTTTATATGTAATCAGTACTAATTACTCAACAAAACATATCTGCAGCTATGTATCATCAATTCAAGTTCTCATGCTAGACACAACATATGATATCTTATAAAAAAAACAAGCAATTTAAGCGTTTTATGGGATTGTAAAAAAGATTTCGGCATTCACAATGAATTTAACGTTTTATCTTTCAATGTCCGATTAGCGTGTTTCATTTCGTTCAGCTCATTCGCTTAATCAGCAACATTTTCACTATGTTTATGTTTATTAAGCTGCTGTTGTTGTTGCTGCTGTCGATGTTGTTGCTGCCGTCGATGCTGTTGCCGGTCATGTTAACGAGCTGTTGGCTTAATGAGTTTTTTGCTGATGCAGACAGAGATAGAAAACGCTGCATAATCGAAAATGCGACAAACCCAAAATATTATTATAATTTATTTATTTATTTATTTTCTTTTTAATTATATTGTCAATGGAAATAAATAAGTGTATGTATCTGTATGTGTAAGAGATTATGATATAATTAGTAGCTTGAATTTTGCTAGGGTCGCCTCACTGCGTCACTGATTAGGGCGCAATGCGCTGATTGTCGATGTTGCCCAGCTGCAGCGGCAACCCTGGCAGCGGTTCCAGCATCGAGATATCTTCCAAGTTGCTGTCATCATACGATATGGAATTGCTGCTGTCGTTGGGCGCAGCGCTCGTTGCTGCTGCTGGCGCCTCTGTTGTTGTCGTAGTTGTAGTCGTAGTTGTTGTTGTTGTTGTGCTGCGACGACGTGGCTTGCGTCCCTTGCGTCCCTTGCGACCTTTGCGTGGCTTCTTATGTTTTTGCAGGTTTGCCAACTGACCGAAAACTGTTGGATAGGGTGCCATAGGATAGGGCGCTAGGGTTGTTGTTGCCGGCTTCTCTGTGCTGGTTGTTGTTGCTGCGGTGCTTGTTGATGTTGTCGATGTTGTTGTCGTGCTACTGCTACTGCTGCTGCTGCTGCTGGCTGCTACTGTTGTTGTTGCTGGAGTCGTACTTGTTGTTGTTGTTGTTATGGAGCTGCTGTTGTTGAGTGCTGTTGTTGGTGCTGATGTTGTTGTTGTCGTTGTTGTAGATGCCGTTGTGGTTGTTGCTGCTGTGGTTGAGCTTGCAGCAACAGTTGTTGAGTTGCTTAAGTCGGGCGTTGCTGTTGTGGTAGCTGCTGCTGCTGTTGAAGTGACTGTTGCTGCTGTTGTTGTCGATGTTGCTGGCGTAGTCGAAGTGGATGCTGCAGCCGTTGAAGTTGTTGTAGGCGCTGCTGTTGTTGTTGATGTCACTGCTGCTGGTGCTACTGATGTGGTTGGAGTGGCAGTTGCTGTTGCTGCTGTTGTAGTTGTTGTTGCTGGTGTAGTTGAAGTCGCCGGTGCTGCTGTTGTTGTTGTTGCTGCTGTTGTTGTTGTTGCTGCTGCTGTTGTTGTTGCTGCCGTTGTTGAGGTAGCTGCAGCTGTTGAGCTTGTTGCTGCTGCTGTTGTTGTCGTTGCTGCTGCTGTTGTTGGCGTTGCTGCTGCTGTTGTTGGCGTTGCTGCTGTCGTCGTTGTGGCCGCTGCCGACGTTGTTGTCGTTGCCGCGGCAGCTGCCGCCGCAATAATTTCGCTTATGTTGATTGTTATCGCCTCGTTGAGCCTCGTCTCGTTACCCGTTTGCAGCGTGTTGTTGCTGCTGACAATTGTTGCAACCAGCGTGGAATTCTGCGCCGCGCACACACGGCAGCAACTTGCTGTAGACAGACAATATGAGTTGTTGTTGTTGTTATTGTAATTGTTGTTGTTGTTTTTGTCGGTTTGTGGAGTTAGTTGGCAAAACGAGAAACTGAAAATCAATTAAAAGGCCGAAACGGGCGACAGTGCGACCGCATGGCACACTAATTACCTAATGTTGTCACCACAACCAGAGCAATCAATTGCCGACGTGCCAGCAATGCCGCTGCTGCTGGGGTTGCTGCTGTCATCCTAGTCATTTCTTAATTAGCCTGCGGAATGTGCGATGTTGCTGCTGCTGCTCTATAAATTTGGCTAATTGAACTGATTTGTGTTTGGTTCATCTGACGCATTTTTATATCGCACGTCGCACACGGAAACGTGCCGCATCTACGTGAGTTTGTCCATTTACTTATCATGTCTGCCGCGATAACAATCGCACACGCACACACACACATGTTGCTGTCGTCTTTTTGCCGGCAGCATTTTTGGCAAACCGGAAACGCACGGCAACAACCACGTGTTGGTCGAAACGGAAGTCGGAGCTGACCACGGCAATTGGGCTCAGTCTCTTCCGAGTGGGTCAATGTGTTGGCCAAGCAGGCACGTTCATACAAACATCTATGCATATATAGTCTATATACCAATATCGGGCACCCAAGTTCAGTCCAGACGAGCAGCAGCAACACTCGATTTATCTCGTCCGCTTGCCCCAACGCGACTGAGCAACTTGGTAAAAAATCATCTACTTTTTTTTTGCATCACGCTAAAAAGAAAGCAGAATAAGGAAGTTAAGATATATATAAACAAAACTATATACGCTATATTATTTAGTATACTATGGATTATAGCCTAGGTATATCGCAAAGTTCGTGACAGCTAAGGCAAGCTCAGCTTCACGTGCTACGGCAGCGACAACTTGGGCAGATCGAGAAACTATTCGAAATTATAGTAAGGAATTTATTTCAATAGCTTATGAATCGAATCAGTATCATATTTGATATATTTCATTGTTAATTGAGTTTTTACATTTAATTCTCGTTCAAACTAATTGATCTTAGATCAGAAAATGTGCTCCTCTATTTCACTTAATCGGAACAATCGGTTCACTCATGCTACATACATATAAATCGATATCGATCTCTATGAATGCATCAATGATTTATCTGTACACTTTGCTTGTATGCTCAAGCATGATACCATATTTTATCATACTTGTATTATATTCCTGAAAGATCTGTTACTATATATCATACTCCTGCAACCGATCTGAATACAAGCTTGTTTTATTTAATAATGCACATTTATTTTTTGGCATGTTTAATAAGGCGCTGATGCAATTAAAAATATTGTATCTTACCTACACACAAATAAGCGATCCTCAAATACCCTGTAGTAAATAACGCATGATAAGTCGCGGTTAAGAAACTAGAAAGTTCGATTTAAATGCGAAATTCAAACGCAACTCTTAACTAATTACTTTATAGCTATCGTTCACCTCAACACACCCACTTGCCATCCATTGAGTACAGGGTATAAATAATTCCGTAAGTGTTTTGCTTGTTGCGTTGCCGTACAGAATGTTGAAATTTTAATTATTTAATATAAACGTGACCAAATACAAAATGCGAGCGGAGCACATGTAATTAAATCAAAAACAATATGGAAAATGGAACATATATTAATGCAATATAGGGTGTTCCATGCGGGGACAGAATAAGATATAAAGAAAGAAAGAGAAAGGTTGAGCACCATGTAAATAAAACAAAGAACAGAGTACTTTAATAGCTATCTGCATGTCGAGAGAAACAAGGTTTAAGTAGCAGCTGAAAGAGACAGAGAGAAAGGTAGATAGAGAGAGAGAAAGATAGGCTAACAAGCGTGGGAGCGATATAGAACAAATGCATAGACGTACAAACAGTTGTACGTGCTACGGATAAGATCGAAATGCCTCGCTCAGTTTTTCCTATAAAAGCGAACCAGTTGCCCATTGCAGTAAACAGTCAACAACAGCCCGTACAACATGTTCAACAAGAGCTTCCTCGTCGCCCTCATCCTGTGTGGTATGTAACACGATCTGCAATCCGTTTGCAACACTGGTACAATTCTCATTCGTTTTCAGTGTGCTTCCTGGCCGCCACAACGGCTCGTCCAGGAATTGTGCCATCCCTTCCGAATGTGCCGGGTGTGCCGAATTTGGCGGGACTTGGCGGCAATCCTTTAGGTGCAATTACGTCAGGTGCATCCCTTGCTAAGCCTCTTGCTACGGGTATTGTTTCAGAAACCGTGTCAGGTATTACTTCAGGTGGCGGCCCGCTTGGAAAATAAGACGGCACTTCTGAAAAGCTGAAAAACAAATGTTCAATTCGCTCAACTTTAACATTTTTATTTCGTATTATGTAACCAAAATTATTTTCAATGTAGTCGAAACTTCAGTAAAAACTCAACTTTGCAAAACTTAAATCAAGTCAAATCTATATTCTTTATGAGAAATGGAAACTGAGAAAAGGTCTAGGAATGATTTTCTGGATCGGGAGTGGAAATTGGGTCGCGAAACAAAGCTGTGATTCATTAAGAAAATTTCCAACTATATTGATCTATATATTTTAATATTATGGCTTAAGATTTGTCTTGGTTATACCGATATTAGTTTCTATATTTATTGCCAACTGTCTGACGTTATATAACACTGCACAATCAGTCCTACGTGTTTCTACGAAAACCCCGAAAGGGGCACGTAGTACAAGCCTGTTCCTATGCTATTTAGGCGTCGTTCCATTACTGGAATAGTTCAGTTATAGCTACAACTTCGAGAACAGAATGTGGATCAAATTTACTACAGTGCTGCTAATATTGCTCGCCTGTAAGTCGGTCATATTCGTCAACCAAGTCAGATATAATTTTGACTTTTACCCACTTTTTTCTAGGGTTCAGCGCTTGGACTGCGGCTCAGGTGACTGAGGTGACGGTAAATACGACTAGTCTGCCCCTAAGTCGACGTGGACTGGTTCGGAATTTCATGAGCCAAGTGCAGGCTCTAATAGCCAATCTAATGAAGGACATTGAAAAGTTGACGGCGAACGATGGGAATACCATCAATATAAGAAATTAATGGGGAATACTGCAAACAGAATAAGACAACTGAAACTGAATAAAGCAAGCTAAAATTAGCCATTTTTGAGCCTTCCTTCTATATCAATACACGTTCCAAACAAACACGTTCCTATATATTCATATATTTCTATATATTCTATAATTATATCATAATATTTCTTCTGTAAACAAAAGTTTCCTTTAAATAGATCTTTTTCAAACCGAACAATTTACGAGTATAGGACCCAAGGCATCCTTCTCTTTCGGCAATCTAATCCCAAAGTTAAAGTGTAAAGAGGCAATACACATGTTAGTCGACTATGATGGACTCTGAGGGGCATGGAAATGTGGGGGGGAGGGGGGTATGTGAGGGGTTACGTCATAGCAGGGCTAAGTGTTAAGCGAAATGAAAATGCCAAAAATTATACCTAAAGGCGAGTAGGAAAGCAAACAAAATGAAAACGAAAACATGTAAGTCAAGATTGAGAAAGCGAGTTGGTAATAGCGACGAAGGAATACTCTACAATAAATGGGGTGTTTCATGGAGGAACAGACAGAGAAACGAGAACCTTGTCCTATTGGCTTGTAAAACAAATAAAAATATTATAATTATTAAATATTTAAGTCCTCACCCACAGGTCGAGGGATCACTTGAGTTAGCCAGCTTCAAAATGATTCTACAACCCTTTTGCAATACTGACACAATTCTTTTTCGGTTTCAGTACGCTTTCTGCAGCCTGTGCTCGTTCAGCGAATCTCGCTAAGAATTTTATGTCGAATCGGACGAGAATTACCGAAAATTACGATATGCATTTTTTTTATTTTCTTAAACATACTATTTGTAAAACTATTTCAGATTGTTTTGAAGCGTTAGAAGAACTTTAGCTCCACAAGCCAAATAAATCCCTATATTTAAAGGCCCTTAATTAAAAAAAATTAAAATAAAGAATGCGGCGATCTTGCTCAAGATCACTAGCCGAGTCTTCAAAAACATATAGAAAATAGAACATACGTAGAGCATGGGAACAGATATGTACCTCTTCCTGGGTTAGGGTATAAAAATGTGCCATGAAAATCTTAACGAAATTTCTCACGTTTGCCATAATTACGAGCAAAATACGTGACATGTGTTTTGACTGTGAATTTTGGCTGCGACTCGTGGCAAGTGCGGCAGCTTGCCAAGCCAAATCAGCCCTTCCCCCCACCGAGACTCGCTTCACCCCACTCCCTGCCTGCTGCCATAAGCCTTTAAAGTGAGGGTTGGACGGGGGTGGTAAAGGGCTTGCTGAGTTGTAAATGGTAATACGACCGTTCGTACAGAGCAATAAAAATCAGTGTAGGCCAAAAATATTTGCGTGGACCAAGCCGAATGCCCCGAAACGGGGGCAAGGCAAGTTCGCAATTGTTGCCGGAGTAATTCATAAAAATCTCTTGAGCAAATGTTTGCGACATGAATAATGCCTGAAATAATACGGAGAGCAGGCACACAGGGGCGTAGAGGAGGGCGTATCCCTTTTTTTGTGTACGGTTGGCAGGTCCTTTCGTTCATAATTTATAATGCTTTAAAGCTGAACCGCAAAAAGCGTTTTGCGCATATTCGGCAAGGCAGATGAAACCCAAGAAGCAAGCCGGGACAGGACACCGGGAGAAGGAGTCGCTGCCTGGAGACGCTAAAGGCAGTCCCAGCGCGTTGCGTGATTGAATTGTTGCCTGATTGACAGTTGACAGTTGAAATTGATTTGGCTGCGTGTTGCGATGCTGCTGCTGCTACTGCTGCTGCTGCTTGGGTGGTTGCTACAACGCACAACCACGTTTATTAATCCCCTAGGAGTGCAGGCGTGCATAAGTATCGGGCAAATGGATTAGACGGATGTGGCAACGTTCCAGTGCGAAAGCCAGAAAGGATTTTACCAAGCCCAGAACTCAGAACCCAGAACCCAGAACCCGAGGTAAATATTCAACTATGCGGAGTATTCAACTATTTAATTAAGCTTCCCTTTTTGCGACAGCACTTTGTCGACTGCTGCCATATGTTATACCCTTCCCACCCCCTCGCAAGCGCCCCCTCCACTGTGTCCTTTTTCATCTTCAGTCCGTGCAACCGATTGTCAGGCTTCTGTGACAGTTAATGAACGTCTGGCACTCTTTGTTCATGTCGCTAATCAAAGTCCCCCTAAGCGAGGATGTCATGTGCCCTGCATGGCCAATGGCCTCGCAAAGTGCGCGCGAACCGATGAGGGATTCGGCTTGATGCAATATTGCAGTCAACTAATTGATGGATCGCTGAGTCACACATGGCTCGACGCTAATAGAAAAAGAGTTAGACACTGCGTTAAGTGAGTCAAGTGGATTGACTCGACTGAACCCGATATGAACCCGACATGAACCCGACTTGAAGCCGATTAAAAAGAGTAGAGAATTGACTTGCTTAAAGAACTGTAACTTGCTTAACTTAAAACCGGATTAAAGAGTAGAGAAATGGCTTGCTTAAAGCCGGAGAAGATGATAGATATTCGGCCGGTTCTCAATACTGCAAATTGCAGCTGAAGCCCTTAGCTCGTTAATGGGAAATCTGTCGGCTTTTTCTATTCCTGAACATTTTCTGACACTGCACAGTGGGCTAGAGAGCGCATTTACTGAGCACTTCAAGTTTTGAAATGGGAATATGCATTTTAAATGTTATTTTTTTAGATTTTAAGTTTATACTTATCTGGAAATAAGAAGCAAGTTTCGTAGTCTCAGCAACTCCAACTCCTGGGGCTCAGTTTGTTGTAGCTCAATGGTTTACAAGATAAAATGCAGTATTTTACACAAAAACAAAATCATTGTAAACTGCCACAAAAAAACAATGCTTTGCCCATGGTGCATTGGCAACTTGTGTTCAATTTTCAAAAATATGAAAAGCCTCAAAAATGCTTAAAATGAATGCGACAGTTGGGTGTGTGTGTGAGCTCATGTGGGTGTGTAAGTATGTGTGTGTGTGTGCGTGAGTGTGTGAGAGTGAGAGAATGCGTATGAGTAAATTATTTTCCAGCATATCTAGACAGCATTTGCCAGCAACAGATCAATCATGCAGGCACAGGAATAACTGTGCCTGTGTGTGGTGTGTGTGTGTGTATGTGTGTGTGTGTGTGTGTGTGTGTGTGTGTGTGTGTGTGTGTGTGTGTGTGTGTGTGAGTGAATCTAAAAAGGTTAACTTGCGCCACAATTTGCCAACACAATGGGACACAAGGCAACAGGCAATTCGACGAGTCCGAGAAACCCAATAAGGGCTGCCACATCGAACGAGACAAAGAAAGCGAGAGAGAGAGTGGGAGAGTGAGAGAGAGAGCGCATTGATTGCTTTGACAAATCTGAGGACTCAGTAATTTCATTACAAAACCGTAGCACAAGATTACCACAAAAGCATTTTGCAACCGAGAAAAGGAGAATGCTCAATTCCCCAATGCGAAAGTAATAGAGCATGCCGGCAACACAGACAGACTGAGAGAGAGAGAGAGAGAGAGAGAGAGAGGGAGAGAGAGAGAGAGAGAGAGAGAGGGAGAGAGAGAGAGAGAGAGAGAGAGAAAGAGAGAAAGAGTGAATGACAGCGAGCTGATGGAGATGGAATCATGAATTCAGCCCCAAAACAGCAGCAACAACTGAAGTAGCTGTCTGTCTGGCTGTAAGAGAAAGAGAGAGGGAGAGCGAGAGAGAGAGAAGGCGAGGGGCTTTAAGATGCTTTGTGTGTGTATGGAAAATTAAATTCAATTGTGTGACAAGTTAATCCTATTTCTCATCTCTCTCTCTGTCTCACTCTCAAGTTTTATTTAAGCTTCATTCTTTATGCATTACAAGACGAGACGAGACGAGGCGAACTCCAAGTCATGCAGTCAATCAATCAGTCAGCCAGTCAGCCAGGAAGTCAGTCAGGCAGTCACTCAAGCAGACAGTCGGGCTGTCAGAAATGTTTGATATGTTGCTGGAAAGTGAAAGCGAACTGAAGCGAAGGGTTGCCCCATCGCACAGGGCACAGGCAGGGGCTCAGGCAGGGGCACAGGCAGGGGCACAGGCAGGGGCACTGGCAGGGGCATGGGCATGGCCATGGGTAGTGCCGATTGGGGGCCCTGCAACACTTCATTAAACGCATAAACCAATAAAATCTGTTGCTGATGAACAAAACAAAGCAGCTGCCTCGCGTTGCATGCCACAGGCAGCCCCATCAAGCAACCACTCGCACCCTGCCACGCCCTCTCGAAATCGACTGCGTCCTGACTCACTCACGCCTTTCACCCGCACCTCATTTCTTTACTCACCTCACCCCGGTGAAGCCTCAAAGCAACACTCCATATGACATCTGTCTCCTTCATTCCCACTCTCTCTCTCTCTTACTTTCCTCATTGTATCGGCCAATCGATAGTAATTACTTTAGTTCTCTCTTTGTGTCGCATGGAGACTGTTCCTACTTCTCCTTCTCCACTCAAGAGAAGGTCCATGTCTCGGGGTCAAAGGCGACAGCGTCACAAACTGCATCATTGATGGCGTACATAATGTGCCAGAAGTTTTGATTTCAATGATATTCTTTAAGTAAGGTATTGACGGGTGAAGCAGAGTGGTAGCTAGAGATGTTTTTCTTGGAATATGAGTGGGAATGTCCGAAACACAAGTAAAGAGTTGCGTAAAGAAAACTTTTATCTTATAACTTATATCTTTCTTCTTTACTTCAGGTGTGCTTTTACACATACAGCTAGGTTCTATTCACCTTTCTATGAGCTTATAGACCTTAAGACCTTTACATATAATGACATAAAAGATCCATAGTCCTTAAACCCTTAGACCTTAAACCTTAAACTTAGACCCGTGCGTCTTTGGATCCTTAGACCTTAAGCCTATAGACCTAAGAACTTACTGATTTCATGAGTTGAAGAACTAAAGACGTCAAGATCTAAAAGAGCTAAAGACCTGAGAAAGCAAAGACCTAAGAACTTGAAGTCCTCAAGACCTAAAAACCTAAAGACCTAAGGACTTAAATACCTAAATATCGAAAAGACCTATTCGACCTAAAAGAACCACAGACCTTTAGACCTTTAGACCTAATTGATCCATTATTATGCTAATCTTCTTCAGACTTGTTCGATTTGCTGAGTAAGTAAAGTGTTGTTCCCAAAAACGAAGCTCGTTTCCTTTTCTAGTTTTCTTCTTGCGAAATTGTCTTCGCAAATAATCAACTTTCTATGGAGTATCTTGAGTCCAAGACCAACCCCCTGGAGCTTTCTCAGTCACAATGACAGCTTGGATCAGCTTACATACTCACTATACCTCGATACATTCATACATGCATTAGTTATTCTAGCCAGATATTCGGGCGAGTTAAATTTCACTCGGGTTCAATGAATTCTTACCCCTCGAGAAGTCAACGAAACTGTCAAAATACATGATGCTGCCTGCTGCCTTTGGCTCCATTCACTCCACTCTTGGATTGTTGTTCACTTTCGTTAGTCTACGGAGTTAGTTTCGGTCTCTTTTGTTGTTGCTCAATTACAGTCAACCATCCCCTGCCAAATTGCTGCCTAGTAGGATGAACAGAAAGTCAGAACTTTAGTCACGCCCTCGTCTGTGGGCAAACAATTACAATACGCCGCGTGTAGAGCTTCAATTGAATCGAGCTTAATATGGCTGGCTTAGTGGGCATAGTACCCTGTAACTCCCGGATGGCTAAGACTCGAGAGTGTAGTGTAGCGTGCTCTTAGGATGAGTATCGAAAGAGCTTGGACATATGCAGGTAAAGTGTTCCAATTCTATGCAGGAAATGTAATAGAATAGATATTTTAGACTTTCTTTGCAGGGTATTCCTGCGTCGACTACTCACTATCCCGCGTCGCATGTCGCAGCACGCCGGAGAGTCAGCCTCGTCATCATCATCATCGTCATCAACAACAGTCGAATGAATAGACGACGCGACGGTCACGGGCATGGGACATCGGACGCGCGACTCTGGGCTGGGTTGGGCCTCCCGTCTGGGTTATTAGAACTGTCAGCCGACGATAGATAGATATCCGTGCTGCGACGCGTGTGATGCGTGCCCAGGTCTCGCACTCTTTTAATAGAGTAGCCGAGATGTATCTTTATTACGGTAAATTGCTCATTGAACAGGAAATTATTATATGCGTGCGTGTGCGGTTCCTGGATGAGGTCTACGGTCTACGGTCTGTGGCCAAAAATAAACAATGTAAAACGGGGGAGTAAAATGCCATAGGGATAGCATAATAATAATAAAATAATAAATAAAATAGAACACACAGAGAGAGAGAGAGAGAGGGAGAGAGGGAGAAAAAACCAAATTGCAATCAATATTGAAAAATGATGATAGATGATGGTATAAAAACCGGTTTCTTTTTTTTTTTTTGGGTTTGTTTAATAATTTGAAGATCGTTAGTTCGTGCCGCCCAACAATTGAGCCTGCACGTCTTGTTGCAGTGGTTGTGGCGTCCGATTATCATCACCGGCACCATTATGATCATTGGCGCCCGGCTCCAGTTGCCAGCTCCACACATGAACCCCATCGCCCTCACCCATATCGAAATGAACGCGCTGACGCTGCAATATAATTCTCAGATTCTGGATGAAACGTGCCACATCCAATGGATTCTCGTGCTGCAATCCTGCCGCCACCAGCGGTGGTATGAAGCGATCGTAGTCGTGATGCTGCTCCTCGTTCGCCCCCCAGTGTAGCTCCGGCAGGGCACGGAGCTGGCGCGCGTTCAACTGGTATTCCTGGATCCGAGGAGGGTTCATTTTACTGTTGAGTTCTTTGTAATTTTTATTGTAATTTTCATTAAAATTTCGATCGAAAATGTTCTATACGTTTTCCGCGATTACTTTTGTATAGTTCCTTTAGCCTTCTTAGTCTCTGTACTTCTTTGATTTTTATTTTTTTTAATCTGGTATGGAGAACTTTCGTTGGTTTTTTGGTACTGAAATTTAGGAAGCAAACAAAAAAATGGTTATAAAAGTGAAAGTTCTCAATTTGTTTTTAGAAATGACAATATATTCAAAATTATCTAGTGGGAAATGAGCTTGGCAGCCAGTTGATCAACGTATGAGTACTAAAGCAATGAGTAAAGGATAGCGAGTGAATATTGAATGTGTTCACTGAACTAAACAAAGTGCAATTGGTAATCTACTCGTTGTAGTGTTACGAGTGTGTGTCGCCAGGAATTAAGTGACGATTATTGTGATGAAAATGTTGACCAGGAAAATACTTGTTGAAAATGTTGGTAGAGAATGTGATAACGACTGTTTTTTTTCCTACTCTACAATTACTTGTTAATAAAATAACGAGAGCAAGTTTTGCCTTCCTACATAACTCAATAACCCTTTTTGTTTTCAATGAGTATATCTGACTCTTTAAGCTACTCGTTGTTAGACTAACGAGTGCCTCAAATAGTGTCTCTCCACTACTCGTTATAAAAGTAGCTAGTAGAGAGCTTAAGTTAACGAATTCACTAGAGAAGATGCTTGAAGAAACTGTCTTTAATTTTATCTCTCTATGTTTCACGTATCTGTTGTGTATTCGTTGAAATAGTAACGAGTTAAGCTCAGATCAGTTCAACAAATCAACATGAAGCACACTTAGGGCGTTCCATATTCATTTTAGGTTGCTCTACCGTCTGTAGATACCTCGTTTACTCGTCTCCATCGTCACCATCAAAGAGACAAGTCAACCTGCTGGCAATGAATAGACAACATTACTCTCCTCTACACTTGATGCATATGTAATTAAACTTTCACCTTTTTTTCAAGCAGTTTTCATCAGCAAACAAGTCAAGAGCACTATGTCAGAGGCGTAGATAGCAGTAGATGTGGTGGGCTCACGAGTCTGTCTAAGCGAACGCGACATGGCTTTAATTAAATCACTTTTAATTAATGCAAAATGCGAAATTTCAAAAGATGTTGCTAGTCTGTACTGGGGTGTGTAAGTGTGTTTGAGTGTGCCCCAAGGGGGGACAAGCTGTGACAGGTGGTGGTTGGTACTACGTAGCCCCAGCTGTCCCCCCAATCTACTCATCCATCCTTATTCTCCTCTCGTTGTTTTGTTGTCGCATAATTACAACTCAATTGTAATCCAATTTTGGGGCAGGCAAATAAATCGGATTTCGCCCCGTCGCACTCTCGTCGCACTCACTCGCCAAGGTGAGTCGGATGGGGGCGTGCGTGGGCGTGACAGGGTAGGCCGTACTTGTTCTTCTTTTGACTGGTGTCTGTGTCAACTTTTTCGGTGTCAAATAAATAAACTTTTGACAGTCGGCAGACAGGCAGGCGGACAGGCGGACAGGCGGACACGCAGGCTGCGGGGAAACTGGCGACCTGCTGCTGCACCCGGAAATGCAAATTAGTTTTTTGGGGAGAGAGAGAAGCGGGAAGTACCGTCTAGCAGGGGGCAGTACGGCACCCTGGCAAGGCAGCAGCAGCAGCAGCAGCTATACAAATAGTCATGCGAGTCCATTCTGGAATTTTGTTTCGGCCAAAACTGCAAATTAGTTGCACATGTTTCGTCCCGCAACTGAAAACAAGACGTGTTTGCACTAATTTGGCCAAAATCAACAGCTGCCCGTACATGTGCCGAGCACGGCCCCCCTCCCCGCCCTGCCAGCGCCCATGCCTCTGCGTGTGTGTGAAGAAAACTCATCATAACTTTCTTATCAGAAACTTATTTTAGGCAACGAGTGCTGCAGAGATACCCAAACAGGCGCAGTCAGTGGAGAAAAAAGAAAACACACATACACGCCCAAGCATCATGTTGGCAGCTTGTGTTGCTCCGGGTAGTCGGCGCAGGAATACCCTGTATGGTACAATTTTTAAATACATCACAATTCTACATATTTTTTATATAATCGTTGAAAACTAAGCGGATTTTCATGTTTAATTGCAGTAACATACCCTGTAAAGCAAGGCATACTTCCAATAAACGATTGTATTTTGAGCAGACTACTTTCAGTTAAATACCTTGCCGCTTACTCCAGGCAAAACTTACTCTAGCATACCCTGTAAAAAGCTATGTTTGATTAAAGCAGCATATCAAAATAAAACCGAAATAAAACTCAACAAAAAGGCTTTCAGTTGGCAACTTAGCAAGGATTTCAAGTGAAACTCGACGTTGAGACACCCTGTAAACAGAGTAAAATTGAAATATGAAATGAATCTATGACTCTTTGCTCTCATATATATATGCTGTATATAAGATTAGTTTCAGTTGCAGCATATGTGTCTTTCAAGCTACCCTACGACCAGTTCCTCAATTGCAGGGTATCAAAACTAAACAGCAAGCAAAAAAGCCCGAAAAAAAACGAAATCGAGATGCCTCGAAAACTTGTTATAATTACACTGCCTTGACAGCCAGCTGCATGTGAGTGTGTGTGAGTGTGGGTGTGTAGGGTTGTGCGCACTCTACTAAGTTAGCAGCCCTATTCAGCGCACCCCCCTGCCGCCCCTGCCCGCCGGCTGCCTGTCTGCCTGACTGACTGACTAACTGACTAACTGGGATAACATGCATGAACAGTAACATATGTTGGACTTTCGGCACAAACTTTTAGCCAGTTTTGGCGCATTTTACCCACGAAACCCATTTTTAGCATCTCTAAGTCCCTTCTCCTTCTCATCAACCTCCCACCCCGCCCGCACACTCCCTACCCCTACCCGGGGCATTCTTAGAGCGTGCGGAACGTGTGCGTTTTGTGGTTGAGTAAACGCACACTTTAGGCGCAGTATGCAACAGCTGTGACTCACACACACACACACACACTCGTTTCACCCCACCCCATCTACCACCCCGCCCACCCTAATCACAGTGACTAGTAAAGTTTTTGGCTGCCATGGCCGAATTAAAGGCGTATCGCATTACAGCGCAAACTTGGCAAATGGGATTACATTTCAATATGCGACCGAGTAGGAGAGAGAGCGTATCCTTCGAGAGCGTGGGGCATTAAAATTTAATTATGATATGTGTTACGCATTACAGAATATTACGCTAATGAGCAGCACACGCTACGCTTGCCAGATGAGCCCCGTTTGGGCTTCTCAATTGCCACCGCGAATAATTTACCAGCGGAGCTCGCTTAAATTTCATATGCACATATCTAAAAGTATTTCAGATCAGAAACCTGAGAGATACCTTAGCTATATAATTGAAATTCCCCAATATATGCAATGAAAGATCATTTCCCCAGCAGTTGGTTTCGCTCTCAGCCGAAAAGTATGCAACACAAAAGCTGCACGGCCTGAAATCACATTTTCTCTTATATTTAACTCTCAAGAACTTTTTCTACCTGCTTTTGATGCGTTTTTGATTTAACTAAATCTTCATAATTATAAAGAAATTGTCAGATATTTTTGGCAGTTTTTCTTAGCCTCGCTAAAAAGTTTCCGACACCTTACAACACTGCAAGCAAATTGGCAGACGAGATTTGTGTGGGGATTTGCGTGGAACCTCATCAATCTGCAGCCTGCACCTGGGTACCGACTGGTTGTTGCTCACTAATGTCGCCAGATACAGGTGCTATATATAGATGTATGCGTACAGCACATAATCAAGAGGGAAACTGTTGGAAAAGTGAAAAATAAAAGCAGCAAAAACAAGGCGAAAAACGGGCCCAAACAAAAAGGGGATCAAAGCAGGCAAATGTGCAGATTGTTGTGTGTGTGCGAGAGTGTGAGTGGGTGTGCAAGTGTATATGAGTGTGTGTGTGAACTTAATATCGAAATAAAAAGCCGTCAATATTTGACAAGGACAAAAAGCAAAAACACGACTAGCAATGCCAAAGCAAGGGTCGAGTGTGGCCAAATTTGACATAGGCAGCAAGGACAAAAGGCTGAAAAAGTGTCTAAAAAAAATGCAAAAAAAAAATTTGCTAACTTTTGGCAACTTTTGGCAAGCGTGTTGCAGGGGGAGGGCTAGAGAAGGGCTGCAAAATATATGCCTAAAAATGGCATGCCTAAAATAAATATGGCAACAAAATGTGCGATGCGGAGGCGAGTCAAGACGTAGCTCGACTGGATGTGGAGGATGTCTGGGAGTGCCAGGGAGGGGGGGGGGAGGGTGCAGAGGCAGAGCCTCAGCCTAAGCCTGAGCCCAAGAACAGCATCGATTGCATATGCAGCACACGTATTTGCGCTATAATTATTTCGTACGTGCGTACCGTGCTCAACTTTGCCAGCCGGAAAAACCGAAGAACCAAAGACAATGTCTGAGAACGAAACTTGCAACACGCGACTTCAGAGGCGCCGAGAAGCCTGTATACCCGAGAAGCGTCGTATCCGCTGTCACCCTAACCATACCCATATCCATTGCCGCTACCCCCTTTTTGCACGCTACCCTGTATATGCGACGAGGTCTGCGCAGACTTCTTCGCGTTGCTTAAAGCGGCGTAGCTCTTAAAGCCTCTCGGCTTGCAGCGCAACAAAGACAGCGAAAGAGAGAGAGAGAGGGTGTAGGAGCGGGAGAGGGATATGCAGGAATAGAGAGAGATAAAGAGGAGACAGAGATAGACGAAGCGCGGCTCTTGTGCCTCGCGTAAATAGACGCCGACTCTGACAGCTCGCAGACTGCGTTGCCAGTTTGCACCTGCTCGAGCAACTGCAGCACACACATGGACAGACAGACACTCAGACAGAGGAGACAGTGAGACAGAAATACTATCTCTTTCTCTCTCTCTTGCTCAGCTTATGAAAACTTTGGGAAAGTGTGACAGGAGATTTGCCGCGCTACAGCTGCGACACGTGCAACAGCTCATTTTGCATTTGCCGCCAGGCTATGGATGCAATTTGCCTCCTACACGCGACGCGGAATTCTACCTGGTAAACAGTTGAATTAGCACGAGGCAGGAGGAGGAGGGTGGTGAGCGAGGAGAGGGGCAGGAGGCTACAGCTGCAGCGAGTGCATTGTGGCGGCTGCTAAGCTTGATCACAACGCTGCACTGTTCCTGGCCTTTTTCCCTGTTTCTGCAAAAGTATCTCATGGCTATTTGTGACAGATATAAACGTATCTAAGCGTTACAAAATCATCACAAGCATAGAAAAGGTGTTTATTGCAGGCCAAAAACTATCTTTAAGATGCAAAGCAGCTCACGGTAAGCTGAAAACTCTATACAAAATATTTCGCTAATGCAAAAGTATCTGACAGTCTATACAAATGTTTCTCTGGTATGCAAAAGTATTCCATGGATTGAAATTGTTCTTAATAATACAAACGTATCTCACAGATATATAAGTATCTTAAAGATACATAAATATTTTATAACAATAAAATAGTAGGTGCACTATTCCTCTCAAGGCGAAAGGGATACATTTTTAATCTCTATGATACAAAGGTACCTCATAGATACAACTGATATTACAGAGACAGAAGAAGTGTCTCATGGATACCAACTTACTTCATAGCTACAAAAAATATCTCGTAGATATGAGCTTATATCTTAGATTCAAAAATGATCGCAAGTACACTTTCTCCCCCAAGAAAAAAGCGATACATTTTTAATCTCAAAGGTATCTCATGGATATAATAAGTATTTCAAAGATATAAGAAGTATCTAGATACAAGTATCTCATTGATACAATCATATCTCCTAATTAAAAATGTATCTATGGAAGGTATCTTATGGACACATAAATGCAGCAGGTGCACAATCTCTCTCAGACTTTCCCTCTCTCCATCTCTACCGCTCCCCCTTTCCCCCTCTCCCTTAAATCTGATCACGCTCTCCTGCTGCACTTTAAAAACATGTTCAATAGCTGCATGAGCCCGTATCCGAACCGTTGATTATGAATCACAGCTCATTAAGAGCGGCAAAAGCGACAACAAGCACTATCGACGACAACAGCAACAAGAGCAACAGCAGCAACAACGCGTTAATCAAGCTCATCAAAAAAGCTGGCGACGCACAGGCTCACAGGCTTTTCATGCCCCGCCCTGCCCTACCCCCACCCCCCGCTGAAATGCACATAAAAGTCGCATAGAGTAAATAAGTTTGATTATGCCCCATCGGAGAGGGTGGTGTGGGGCGGGGGATGTGGCAACTACCGTAGGCCGGGGGTCTGTTGTAGTAATTAACATTCACAATGAAAACGAAAATGAAAATGAAAACGAGCAAGTGCAGCGCGTCGCATTTGTGGGCGTAGTGCGGCCACGGCAGGAGTGGGAGGGGCGTGGCAAAAAGTTTTTAATAAGCCGCAACAACAAACACGGCGTAAGTCGGGCGGGGGCTCCGAGGGGGTGCCATGGGAAACAACTATGACAACACACACACACAGAGCACAAGGCGCACAGCCGCCAACAGCCGCAATAATGACGTACAAAAACTTTGACAGTGTAGTCGTGCGTGCTGACTACGCCTCTTACGCGCACCCCCCCCTGCAACCCCTTACCACTCTGCCACGCCCCCTGGCCAGGCGCTTTCCCCTTCAGCCTGACGTGCCCAAAACGAAAAAGGATTTCGGCCGCAATGAAAACAGCTACGAAAACCGCAAAATGTGTTGCAGCCAAACGGGCTACCAAGCGGTTTTCCTGTGCTCTGCAACGCGTTGACAATGCGTCCCTTTTCCTCCTCCACCAACAAACATGCGACAACATCAAATTGCTGACCACGCACACACACACACGCACACACACACACACAGACAGGCAGGCTGGACAACAGGGACAGCGTCTGGATGAATGGATATTCAATCGCGTCGAGTGTGTGTAACAATTGAAGCGGTTTTAAAATAAACGAATGCGGCTTATTACGCACACCACACACACGCACACACACAGGCACACACAACACACACAGGCATACATAGAGGCATACACAGACACACACACAGGCACTACAATCCGCCTACACAAAATAAATGCCAAATTGAAACTGACATTGCGCTCCGACAGCGCTCAAAGACAGCGAGAAAGACAGTCAGAAATCGTGAAAGAGACAACAACAGGCTGAAAGAGACGGCAAGAGGTTGAGCAAAAAAGCTAGAGAGAGATGGGCAAGTAGGCGCCGCTGCACGTATCAAATATTCACTCAGCTCTGGCATGCTCGACTTGACTTGCCTAGATTTTTCTAGTCTCACTGCGTAGGTTTTCCAGCAGGTTCCAGGATCTTGAGCAGCCCCAAAAATAACCTGCAACTGCGTATGGTATAGCGGAATCTGCATACCAAATTTGATATCTGTAGCTCTTACAGCTCTTGAGATCGATGGACGAACAGACAGGCAGACATGGCAGACGAAGGCAGACCCAGCTCGTGGGCCTAATATACACTTTGCTGGGCACTGCCACGCCTTTTTCCGTGTGTTTCTAATTTATCTCTATAGTATGCTGTCGAAGCTCTATTGCGATTGTCTTCCCAACATCTTGAGCTGATTTAATTAAAGGCTTCTTTAATTCTTGCAAAAATGCATAACAATTGAAAAGCCTTCAAAGTGCTCGAGTTCAATCGATTATTTCTTGGGCAGCTTAGCTGCTGTGACTTTCTCTGTGCCAGTCACCATCTCTCTCACTCTCTCTGGCTCTCACTCTCGCTCGCTCTCTCTCTCTCTCTCTCAATCCCTGCTGCCCTGTCGTGCAGGTTCTCGACATGAGCTTCAGGCCGCAAGGCAACCCTCATCATGGAATCGTTTGTGTTTGCGATTTACCTGGCGGGTCGCTGCGGGAGTCAGTCCTATGCTATGCCCCCGAACGCCCTGTCATCTGGCGACACCTGGAAACCTGGAGGCGCCACCAATTTGTCAACGTGCCACACTTTGTGTAGGCCAAGGCGACAGCAGGTTGCGCTGCCTTTGGCTTTGATCAGAGCGGCTAATCAGATTTTAAAACACATTTACAGCGAGAGGCAAAGCAGGGAACGCGGGTAAGAGGAGGGGGGGTGGGCGGAGTGAGACGTGGAAGCGGGTGAAAAATGTAAGCTGCCTAACACTCGATGAGGCGTGGTATGAGGCATGTGGCACGCTCCGCTCGACCGTTCTAATTTTATTAATGTTGCCAATTTCGAGCGGCGGGTGGCATAGGCGGAGGCACGGGCACAGGTATGCCAGGGGCGTGCGCGAGCAAGGGGGTTGCTTACGCGCGCAATTAAATATGAAATATTTAAGAGCCCGCTCGATGGGGGCGTGCGGGGGCGTGGCAGGCAGCAAGTTGCCAAAAACTTTGGAGCAAACAAAGGCGTGCAATGAGAGTGCGGGCAGGTGGCACTGAAACCCGGCTACGGCGTGGCTAATTAATAATTTTCCATTCAGCGAAATTATGGGGTAACCGTAAGGTAGAGGGGGAGGTCGAGGGTCGAGGGTCGGGGGTCGGGTGCAAAGGTGCGTCAAACTTTGACTCGAGTTGATTAAGTTGCTTTTTAATGAAGTTCAAAGTGATTTTACTTGCAATTAATGTTCCAAACGACACGACACGACAAGACCGACTCATGAGGGGATGCGAGGGAGGGGGGCTGAGAGGGAGTAACCTGTCACACTGTACCACATACCAGGAAATACACCCTCTCCACGATTGATGCCCGATACAGAGATAAGCGTAATTACGCTAATGAAACAATGCGTGAAAGTGATTAAGAGTTGCAAGAAATACAAAGATACCCTGTACTTTTATTGCCCTAAAAGCATGTCGCACTTATCTTATTTTTTCTTTATTTTTAGCTTATTTATATACTATTCATATCCACATTAAGCCAATATTTCAAAAATTATATTTTTATTTTGAATATGATTTCGTTTATGATTGTGTATAAAACCTTTATTTTTGACATGTTCTCAATAACAGCTTGAATCCTATTTAGATTTGTTGGACTCCATCTCAGTGTTCCTAAATATCTCCTAAAACAAACGATTTGTATTTGATTTGAATTTGATTTTACTTCCATTGAAATTTGAAATTTATTTAACATTTTAAAACATTTTCTAAAACTTGTAGTCCTCTTACTTCCAGAAAATACCAAAATCGATGTAAATGCTGCACAAAATTTATTGATATCATAAAAGAAATGAAAAGCAATTAGGGTATTAAAATAGCGTGAAAATTCGATCGAAAACATCGGTTATGTCTAGAAAAAGAACACATCGCCTTGTGTAGATTATTCTAGAAATATAAGATTGCGTGTGTCCGACCCTATTTAATACCTAACATCTAGCTAACTATCTATGGAATTTTGTATCTTTCCCTCTCTCTCTCTCTCTCTTTCTCTCGCTCCTCCTCTCTCGCAATCTCTCTCTCTCTCTCTCGCTCTCTCTTTCACTCTCTCTCTCTATCACGCATTTCATTTCTTCTATCATATCAGAGTATCCACTAACTTATGTTCTAATCGTATTGCTTTGTTTGTAGGACTTATGCAGTCTGCTATACGCCCTGTTAGCCGGTTCTAACACGAAGTTGCCGTTGACACGTCGCACGTAGCCCTTGTTGCATGCCTCGTACATGACACGCGGTGCCAGCCGCTCGATAAGCTGCTCGGGGCAGCCCAGTCGCATGGCCAACTGGCTGATTATGGAGCCAAAGTTGATCGGCTGCCCCTGCTCGTGCATCAGGCCCAGCATGGTGGACATGGTCAGTTGCTCCCACCTCAGCAGATCGTTTACATCGTGCACCAGCAGCTTCACTGGCAGCCTGGGAGCGGCTTGTGCCCCATGCTGCGGCTGGAAGCGTTGGCTCGAGCGTGGCACGGCACCAAGATGTTGCTGCTGCTGCTGCTGCTGCTGTGGCTGTTGCTGTTGTAGATACGAATGCTGATGCTGCTGATGGTGTAGCTGTTGTGGCTGTTGTTGCTGATAGTGTTGCTGTTGCAGTTGCGGCTGTTGTTGCTGATAGTGTTGCTGTTGCAGTTGCGGCTGTTGCTGTTGAGGCAGCTGCTGCTGATTTTGAAGTTGGTATTGCTGTTGCAGTTGCTGCTGTTGCAGTTGCTGTTGTTGTTGTAGCTGCTGCAGCTCCTGTTGCTGCAGCTCCTGTTGCTGCAGCTCCTGTTGCTGCAGCTCCTGTTGCTGCAGCTCCTGTTGCTGCAGCCCCTGCTGCTGCTGCTCCTGTTGCTGCAGCTCCTGTTGCTGCAGCTCCTGTTGCTGCAGCTCCTGCTGCTGCATCTCCTGTTGCTGCAGCTCCTGCTGCTGCAGTTCCTGCTGCTGCTGCTGTTGCTGTTGCTGTTGCTGTAGCTGTTGCTGTAGCTGTTTCTGTTGCAAGCGGGCTCGCTTCGATTTTGGTCGCGCCACGTGCTGTGTCACCGCTGCCTGCTGGAATAATTGCTCTGGCTGCAACATCACCTGAGATGACTGATCTTGCCACTGCTCGGGAAACTCCTGTGGCAACTGTGGCAACTGTTGCTGCTGCTGCTGCTGCGACTGCGGCTGCGGCTGCGGCTGCAGTTGGGGCAGATAGTAGACGCCACTGGCGGCACCTGGAGCAGCTGCCGTCGGAGCTGGCGCGGGATAGACAAGCAAGTAGTGCACGCCCTGCTGTGGTGGTGGATCGCCATGGGCAATGGGTACCCAAATAACCGGAGGAACAGGCAGCTGCTGCTGTTGCTGTTGTTGCTCTTGCTGCCCTTGCAGTTGCTGCTGCTGTCTCAGTTTTCCCACGTTGTAGCCATGCATAGCGCAAGGCATGGCCTGAATAAATTGTTGCTGCTGTTGTTGTTGTAGCTGCTGCTCCTGCTGCTGCTCCGGCTGCGGCTCCTGCTGCTCCTGCTGCGACTGCTGCGACGGCTGCGACATGTTACTGGCGGGCGAAATCACTCGCGGTTGAAACACTTTGGCCCTTGGATTGAGGTTGGAGTGTATGATCCCTGGATTTATGTAGGCCATCGTAAATGTAAAATAAACAATTGTAAAAAAATGCAACTATTCAATCTACGAACTTAAATTCTTTACTGATTTCGTTGCAAAAGGCAAGGCATGCTGTAATTTCAAGTAAACGTGGTGGAACAACGAACAAAAGCCTGCTTGACGGCTGGATACCCTTTCGATATTTCGAATAATGTTCATGGCAAATTTGATGGACGTGTCTGTATCAATTGCTGAGATTTCCTGAGATTCAAACAGGCAGAACATTTATTTCTAATGGTGGAACAGCATTAACGCAGGATCTAGATCGAGGAATGATCACAGGGATAACTCAACTCTGCACTCTCTCTCTCGACGAGCCCCTTCGACCGCATACAGGGTATCTGCAATGCAACTCTTAGTGCGCTGGCAATTACTTTCGTGTGCAGTGTTGTACAACTTCGGCAGCAGAGCTTTTTGCTGCCCAATTGAGTTGCAGCTGCTGCAGTTGCTGCAAAGTTTCAGATAATACACTCAACTTGCGGTAGAGTAGGTGTGTGTGTGTGTGTGTGGGAGCAAGACAGCGAGAGAACCACACCTGATGGTGACAGATGGCCAGCTACACCACGCTCTGCACTGACATGCCTGAGGATGACGTTAATCCTCAGCGCGACTAATTGGAGCTGCAGCAGGCTATGACATGGTGCGAGAAGGGGCGGCGAAATGGGCGTGACAGGGACAGGGCTACTTGCTGCGGTTGCGTTGATGCCGCAAAGCATATAAATATCCATAAATGCCGAGCAGGCGCCCAAAGAAAGGAAACACTTGCCAGCAATAGCAATAGCAGCAGCAAAAGCAGCAAGGACAGCCGTAAAATGGCTAAAACCTGCTGCAGCATTTTTGCGGTTGTATTTCTATTTGGCCAGACTCCTGACAATTATTTACACTCAACATTTTTGCCAAGTTGCCACGTTGCAAGCGTTGCAAGTGCGGCACAAATGAAGTTGTAGCTGGCGCACCTGGCGGGGGCAACGGGTTGAAAAATTGTTGCCGGCATGCTCGGCGGCAACTCTGGCTGCCTGTTTTTGTCCTTGCAGACAATTAAGCAGGCACAATGCAGTCGGGCTTACAAATGCCCCGCCCACTTTTTGCATACACCTCCCCCCTGCTGCTGCTGCCTCCTGCCTGCCACTCATGTGCATGTGCATGTCCTGGCAGGATATGTTAGCGCAGCCTTTGCACGCATTGAAGTTCATTGCCGAAACTTCTAAAGCTGCCCCCCTCCCGCACGACTCCCCCGGTACCACCACTGCCTCCCTCGCACCCCGTGTCCCTCTGCGCTGCCTGTGGCGGGATGCTTGCTGGTTGAGCCTGACAGGATGTGCCAAATTGCAACTCATGGTATGATTTACTTAATTGCAGACTATCCAGAGTATTTCCCTGCCTTCTTCATACTCCCGTACTCCCGCTCCTTTTCCTTCTGCATCATCCCGAAGTAATTCTCGGGCTAGATCCCACTCGCAAAAATGCAATGGCAACCAAATGATTACGCTCCGATTTTATGCTCGACAAGCAACGAAAACGACAAAGTTTCCGCAAATGCAAATGGCTGCCATAAACTGTTATACAACGCTGTTCATGTAGCTGCTGGTACTATAAAGATTTGAGCAGATATGTTGATTAAGCAAATGATCCAGCTCATAGTTGATTCATGCTCAAACTTACGAGTACACGGCCAGTAGGTATTTTTGGAGTTCTACATTATTTCTGTCTTGCCTCAGCCTACATTAATGTCAAGATCTCTGCTATGGGCGGAGCTAGAGTAATCAAACTTGGCGTACAGTTGCGCCTATACATTACAGAGCTGACGGTTTTTCCAAATTTCTACCTTATTTCTACCTTCCTTGTACATTGCGTACATTAATGTCAAGATCTCTGCTATGGGCGGAGCTAGAGTAATCAAACTTGGCGTACAGCTGCCGCTCTACCTTGCAAAGCTGACAGTTTTCCAAATCGCGCAATAAACATACTTGTATTTCGCATGGTAACTAAGCGCAGAACCTGCGCTCACAACTTTCACTTGTACAATAATTTTATTTTGAACAAAATATTTAAAATTTAGCAACGGACTGATCGCGCATTTATAAAACGAAAAAAAAAATGATATTTGTTACCCATACGTAGCTGTTGATTACTTAAGGCATCGTGTTCGATTCTGCACAATGATCATTGCTTGGCACTGATTTTCAGCTCGGCCTCGCGATCGGCAAACTCTCTGGCGCGCTGACAGAGTTCGCGCTGTTGCTGCAGGCCGCGCTGCTTGTTTCGCATATCGTAGTCCTTGACGCGTTCGGGCGTCATGAATTTTAGCAGACGATGCCGATTGTAGGTGCGCTGGCGATTGGCAGCCATGCAAATGCGACGCGATAGCTCGTGGCCGAAGCATGTTCTACGCGCTTGCCCATCCTCATCGGCTATATAGGATCGCAGGGCCAGACCTGAATAAACAGTCTATGAATATATCAATAGACTTGTATTTGACTGATTAAGCTTACCAATTATAAAGACCTTGGCCACTTCCTTGATCGAGGGCTGATCCTTGAGAAACATTCTGTTAGTCCTACTAAGATTTCGAATTGGAATACCTATATACAGTTATATTCTTGCCAAATATAAATGTACATAAATATAATGCAATTTACGATAGACGTTTAGCGTTCTTTAATATTGATTATATGCTAAAATTTTGATAGTACACACTTCAGGTACAAATTGAAAATCCAACACTTTTTCGAAATGGTTTCACATTCCGATTAACATAACACCTTGAAATAATATCTAAAAATTTTCCGACTGCCTATGCCAACACCTGCCTCGCCTGCTGTGACCTATTGAAAATGTTTAAACATTTTCAGACCATCAGATCAGGGCAAACATATTCCGCCTCTCTCTCTCTCTATGTCTCTCTCTATGTCTCTCTCTCTCTCAGTGTATTCCCTTTTGTGTGGCGTGGAAAATCAAATTTACGAAATTGTCCACATCGAGAATCGAGCAAATTTGCACAACCCGCCGAGGAAAATTTTTTCGCTTTTCTCTCTCTTTTTTTTCTGCATTTTCCCGAGTGCGCTTTGCTGTGTGTGTGTGTGTGCTGAAGTTCATTTGCTATACAGTGCAAATTCATGAGCATGCTCCGGCATACCTACACGATGATGATGATACCGAAGCCGATGATGGCGTCCACGTTGGGGATAATGATGATGGCTCCGATGACAACATGTGTGCCTAAGCGCCGCATATAAACTGCAAACTGTTACGCGATGGCTGACAGCGTGGCAGTGGGGTGGGGTAGGGGCGAGGAGCCGGCCAGCCAGCCCGGACCTGGTGTGCTGGAATGTGGTGAGCTGTGGCGACCTGTGGTGGCTGCGGCGATGCTGGTTCTGTGCTTGTCTTGCGGGTTGGTTGTGCTGCACTCGCGCTGGATGTGTGTGTAATGAGTTCACAATGAATTCGTGGCGCTGTGTAGTTTGAATTTGTATACTGTTATGCTGACTGTTATACAAACTGTTATACTGACTATTATACAAACTGTTATACTGACTGTTATATAAACTGTTATACTGACTGTCTATAATATTGGCTGTTATATAAACTTTTATACAGTATATTATGGTACTGTTCTACTATGTTCATGCACAGCCACTTACAAAATTTTCACTGGCATACTTGCTGTTATACATGATGTTATGCAAACTGTTATACTTGCTGTTATACAAACTGTTTAGCTGACTGTTATTCTGTCTATTGTATTGACTGTTATAAATACTTTTTCAAAGTATATTAGAGTACTGTTCTACAATTTTCATGCATAGCTATTTACAACATTCTAGCTAACATCTAGCTGTTATACAAATTGTTAAACGAACTGTTATACACACTGTTATACGAACTGTTATACAAACTGTTAAACGAACTATTATACACACTGTTATACGAACTGTTATACAAACCGTTAAACAAACTGTTATAAAATCGTTATACAATCTATTATACTCTCGACTGATTGACTGACTGTATACACTTTTTACAGCCAAAGAGCAACTGGACTTCGCAACTTCGCATCACAGTTGATTCTGCCTCCAATACTTTTGCCTTTTGCTTTTCAAACATTTTGAAATTATTGCTGTCGCATGCAGCTAACGGAGAAGGGCGGGTGAGTGAGAGTGAGCGAGAGTGAGCGGGCGCCGTGGCCAGTCTGACAGTCTGTCCATCTCGTCGGTTTTATGCAATTACCCACATGCAGTGATTGCCCACTTTGGCATACTCGAACATTAATATCCACACCCACTTCGACCCGCCGATAGATCCATACATATATGCCTGGGCATATCCATTGAACCGCAGCCCCCAAAACCGCCCAATAAACAGCAGTAAAACCAGTCAGCCTCCCGAACGACTGCCAGTGCAGCTTTTATGCTTTCTCTCTCCCTCCCTCTCTCTCTTTCTCTCTCTTTCTCGCTTGCAGGCAGGCCGGCTGGGCATATGCATGGCATGCAAATCGATTGATGTTGATTAGCATAAATTGTCTGGACCGCATTGTGCAATGAATAATTTCGGTTGTGCCGACACGGGCAGGCAGGCAGTACACACACACACACACATACAGGGTCCTGTGGCCGGGCAGACACCCTCTAATCTAGCGATTGTGGGTGTGTGTGTGTGCTGCATGGCATAATGCAATTTTGTTTTGCTTAATTTGATAGGCGCTGTCAGTGGACAGTGGAAAGTTGCTACTTGCCACATGCCACTTGCCACTTGGCAGTTACCAGTTACCAGTTGCTGCGTTGACACTTTGACAATGTTTCCCGTTACACACATGACAGAACCGAAGCGGACTGGACCGGACTGGACTGGACTGCACTGAACTGACGTGGACTGGACTGGACAGTAGGGAGATTCTAGACACATGCATGATGTGCGGTTGGCAAGGAACGAGCAGAAAAGAGAGAGAGGGAGAGACAGAGGGAGAGCGACATAAATTTCTGTGAACGGAGAAGGGGCAACAAGATAAATCGAGGTGAAAAGCGACCAGTTAAGCTGAGACTACACCAATAAGATCGTAATGGATTATATAAATCACAATGGGTTCTGAGCTAAACGCAAGGCAGAAGCGAACTGAGCTAGAAGGCTGAGCGAAGTTTGTTGCCGTAATAATAGATGACATTGGAAATATACTTAACCCGAGGATGCTTGCCAGGCAGCTTCAGACCAAATTGGATCACGCTACCTTGCATAGGAACTGAGATCGACGCATTCATACAGACACACTGCGCGTAATTGCTTTGAAATCTTTGCGGGGGTATAGCATCCTGACATAGCGACTTGTGCTAGTGCTCCTAATGGATTTGAGGTACAATCAAACTCCACAAAATTGTTATACAAGGCCAGGCTGTTATACAATAGAGTGCGAGCGAGAGGGAAGACACTCAAATGGCCATCAACGTTGTCAGAAGACGTCCATGTGCTGCCTTAGTTTCATTTCGGGCAACTTTAAGCAGCAAAACTTTTGCCATAACATGCGAATATGCTCAGGCACACACACACACTCACACACACATACACACCACACACTCAACAACATCAATAGCACTCACGCCCCACTGCGAAATCTTATCAAACTGACATCATTTTCATTATGTTTTGCACTTGCACAGCTTAGCCTAATGTATGCTAGACGGTTCTGCCTGGAGACCGAGTTGGAGGCGAGCCACCTCCCACTGCGAGCCGACTTATAGGCAATACTACAAAATGAAATCCGTTTGGCCACAGACGGGCAGACGGGAAGCGGGAACGGGCCTGGGGACGGGGACGGGGACGGGGACGGGGCGAGCACGCGATACGCATTACACACATATGTGGCGTGCTAATCTGGCCGCCAATAACTGCAAATTAGATTAGTAACGCCTACAGGGTGTGCCCACAATACCACCCTGTAGCTTGACGCCTCTTCCTCCTATTCAATCCCGCTACCTACTCCCCCCCCCTAACCATCTTCCTACTCCCACTGCCGCAGTCCACTCTGCTGACCGTCGCGAAAGCACACGCAACTTTTGCCCATCGCGTGCCGCTTCGATAAATCTGAAGAGCAACACAAATCGACACTCAAACTGCAATCCCAGGATGGTCATAGATCTGGGTAGCAAGCACGGGGGGAGGGGGTGGCGGTGGCTGGAGAGGGCCCGAGCACTCATAAGGAAGACAAAATGATGAAAACTTTCTCGCTTTGCGCTTTGGGCAAGGATATTACTCGTATTATTATTTTCTGTCCGGCAGCTTCACTTTCAACTCGTAAAGTTGGTACAGGGGCGTAGTCGTTGGCTAAAAGGGGGGGATTTCCAAAGGGGCTTACAGTAGAGAGCCAAGAGCTCTCTTCGCTGTTGCTGAGCTCAAGTGAGAAAAGATTTGATAAGCTGCTTCAACAAGTTTGAAGGCAGTAAGGGTTTTGCGAAGATTGCATATTTGTAGAGGTTATATAGGCATAATTAAAGGTAACGATTTTCAAAGGAACAAGTCACCATAGCTGTGCAATGCTGCGATCCAACCTAAAACCGAAATTATTGCACTTTAGCAACTCTATATACACAAAATACTTCAAAATATAAACCCAGTCAGGCAGAGATCAACCCCTACAACGGATATAAAGCTGAGGTAAGTCAGTAACCTGTTCTTTTTCTTATGAATAGGTTTGTTAGGGCTTTATATAAAGTATAGCATATATAATACGGAAAATTCTCTCTGCTTTGCCCTCTCAGCTCCCACAAACCGCACATAGTTCGAGGTTAGGTAGCAAGAAGTTAACTTTTCCATATGCGATCCCTCTTCAGCCGCCACTGTAGTGGGCAATTGTAGTTGGTAGGGGCGGGGGGAGTCCACTTCCGTCGCGCCGGTGATGAAGCATTAAAAGGCTGATGTCAGCGACGCCGCAACGACGCGTGTGCCGGGCTGTGTGTGAGCTTATGCAGGACGCGGCGGTTATTGACCAGGCGAGACGCGGCACTTAGACGCTTCACAGGGTATCAGGGGCGGGGTGGGTAGGGGACGGGAGCGTTGTGCGTGGTGGGGAAGCAGCGAGGACACGTTTGCAGCTAAACGTAAAATAAATTATATTTCGGGCGCTATTTCATGGCCAAGATGCTTCTTGCCTGATTGCATGCCATAATTCTTGGCCGAACCGGAAGAGGCAGACTGCGAGAGGCAAGGGGAGAGAGAGAGAGAGGAGGGGGGCTCAAGATGCTGGCAAAACAAGGCGCCGTAAAAGTTTCGGTTAATTGCGAGGGCGTGTGAAATCCAACAGGATTCTAGTTTCACTCCGTTTACAAGGCGCGGTGGCGGGGTGGCAACTCTGGCGCTGAGCTGGTTTTAATTGTTACTGGACACATTTGGAGCTTTGCCTAATCACTTGCGCCAGATTAGGCAGAGTTACGCGTTGCGAAGGTGCTGGGGACACGCCCACCCCACCGCCACTGCCTGACTCAAGTGGCAAACTGTGTTCGGTGGGCAAACAGTGTCAGTCATAATTAAACACACGCAATGCAATGCGCTCAGGCAAATAATATCAAGCAAAATGGAAAATGGGGGAAATGGGAAAATGTAAGCGGGGCAATGGGAAATGCGGAAATGGGAAAATGGAAATGCAGGCAAAAGTTTTGCTGCTGCTGGGGGAGTCGAGCGAAAAGTTGCTAATCAGCTTGGACAGCTGCACAGGGTGTACACGGACACAAAATGCTTGAGCACAGTGGGCACATCAAAGGTTTTTCTAATGCATATTTAATGCAACAAATTACCATGTGACTTGCCACACTGTGCAACGTTTGTTGCTTGCCTCACAATTAGCCAGGGGTTTAGCGGCCCGAACTGAGCCAGAGCTATAGCCAACTCTAGCTTTATCTGCAGCTGCATCAGCAATTGTATCTCGCAATGTATCTCGCATTGTTTCGCCCGCTGCAACTGCAACTGTTGCCCAAATACGGCGGCAACTCGAACTGATTTCAATTAGGCTGCGGTTATTGCGTTACGCGTTTTGTCCCTTCGCATTTTCGCCTGCTCCACAAATTGCGTGTGACACGTCCCAGACAAAACAACAACAACTTCGACCACAACAATAGCAACAAGCAGCGGCATAACAGTGAGAGGACACTGTCGCAATCGCACTGGCAGCCAGCCTGCGAACACAGGGTGTTTCCCCTTTCCATTCGTCTGACAGTGACTGTACAAATATATGTATGTTTGTGTATATATCTAAAGCTGTGTCTATGTCTTTACTGCCTTTAAATATACCTAAAACTGCGTCGACCTTCATTATCTTTACCTAAACCCCAAGCTAGCTCCGAGGACCTGCTGGGTATCTGTTGCTGTAGCTGTAGCTTTACCTATAACTACAACCAAAGCTGTATATGTGTCACTTACTCTGAGGACCTTCTTTACCTCTAACTATAACTGAAGCTGAATCCGAGGACCTTCTGGGTATCCATTAGCTATAGCTGTACCTTTAACTATACCTCCAACCTAAGCTATATCTGAGTCATCCATAGCTATAGCTGTACCCTTATCGAAACCAACAATCGAAGCTCTCATTCATCCACTTCAAGAGCCTTCTGGGTATCCATAGCTGTGGCTGTACCATTATCTGCATCTGTGTCACTCCGAGGACCTTTATTATTTCTAAGTTAAATAACATTCACCGAGGTCGTAACCTTTAGTTTCGGACTCTATAATTCCCTCCAAGAGTGACAGAATTTTCATTTCGTGAACCGTACCCAATTTCAGTTTGAATCTCATCATTTCGATCTTTCTTGTCACATTTGTAGTATATGAAAAATTAACTGTATACAAAAGAAAACTTAGATCCGCTCCGCGCTGTTCTCCACCAACCGCTGCTATCTCTCTTTCTCTCTCTCTCTCGCGTGTTCACCATGAAAAACAATCCCAATCAGGCGCCTCGACGTAAGCTCATTCCCAATCTATTCACGAACATACTGAGGGTTATTGCCAATTCGGATCGACCGCTGACACAACATGAGATTGTTGAGGCCGTCTCGGAGCATCTGGAACGATCCGATGAGGAACTGAAACGACAGATAACCGTTAATCTGCATGATGCTCTTATCTATGGTTATTTGAAGGTGAAAAACTATCGTTATTCCATAGCGCCGAGTCGTTTGGATCTCAACGATGTGAATCTACCGGGATCCTCGGTCTCTCAGACTAATATCGAGAACAACAGTGCCGCCGTTCCCGATGTACGACCGGCAGTTACGCCACAGGAATCGCACACGCGTCTTCAGACCACTGAGCACAGAAACACAACGGATGAGAGTTAGCAAGCACGTCGGATCTGAGCGAAGTCTTTAGTATTCAAACAAAAATAAACCAAAAAAAATTGTTCAAATTAAATGTTATAGCTATAAAAAAGTGCGAATTGTTCACGATCATGAAAGGTGAGGGAAATGTGGGGGATAATTGGGTATTATTTCATAGATCGCTTGCTGATATTCCTCTGTATACGCATGAACAGAGAAGCTAAGATCTTATCGCTTAAGTCAGTTAGCTGAGTACGAGCTTAAGATAGAATGTTCTCAGGAGCGTCTGCTGATCGTCAGACTAGTTGATGCCTACAGAGAACAGCTCACACAAGGCACCTCTCGACCGGGAGCTATAAACGATACACTCACCCCAAGACAAAGCCTAAAAAAAAGTCTACCGTAACTGGGTATTGGCGAAAGCGAGTTTCGAGTTAAACTACAATTTGTTTATTTTACACGAAGGGTTTGTCAATTGAAATCGTTTTTTTTTATAAAAGAATAACTTAAATTTCATGGGAACACCCGTAATATATTTCGGCGGCAGCGCAGCGTGTTGATTTTGCTAGCTTGCTTCATGCAACGATTTGCAATTGATTGATTGATGGAATGAATGAATGTTGTTGTTGTAGTTGGTGTTGTAGTTGTTGTTGTTGTTGCTGCTGTTCGTCTGTTGTTCGGGAACAAGAAAAAGACATCAACGACATCGACATGTCACTTCACTCGAGAGCCACGCACACACAAGTACACACACGTACGTACATACATATACATATATATGTATATATATATACATTGACGGGAACTTTAAGAGAGGGGTTAGTATGGTTTGTATATATATACATATAGAATATATGTAAGGGAATGGTGAGCTGATCGAGTGAATGTTGCTTTTGCATTTTGCGGTTGCAATTGATAATATTTTGCTTTTGCTTTTGCGTTTGCTTTTGCCCTTAGCTTTTGGCTTTTTGCTATTTGATTTGTGCTTTTGCTTTTGGTATTTTGGTATTTGCTTTTAATTTTTGCATTTTGCATTTGCTTTTGATTTTTTGCTTTTAACTGTTGTTTTAGCTATTTTCTTTTGCTTTTGCATTTGATTTTTGCATTTGTTTTCTCATTTTGCCTTTCGCATTTGCTTTTACTTATTTTGGTTTTGATTTTTACTTTTGCTCTTTGCGTTTGCTTTTTTGCTTTTGATTTGTACTTTAGCTTGTTATTTGGGTTTTCGCTTTGTTTTTTTGCTTTTGATTTTTGCCTTTGTTTTTTGACTAGCGAATACGCCAGGAGAGCGGCTCCTTCTCGAGCTCCTTGGCCCGCTTGGCCGCCTCCTGGTTGCGCTTCATGATCTCCTTCTGCTCCTGCTCCGAGAGCAGTGTGTAGTAGTTGCCATCCTTGCGCAGGTATCCATTGGCCACAGCGCCGTGGAGCGTGTGGGGTATGTGACGCTTCAGCTCGACGGGCAGACGCTGCAGCCGCATGGACAGCATGCCGATCATCTCCGGGTAGCTGACCGAACGGTTCAGTTCACGCATCAGTTTCAATACAGTTTGAAACAGATCCGGCAACTGTTGGCGCCGTCCACTGCCGCTGCCCGTGCCATTGCCATTGCCATTGCCATTGCCATTGCCACTGCCAACGCCACCAACGCCTACGTTGGTTCCTCCGCCTCCGCCTCCGCTTCCGCCAGTGATGCCACTGCCACTGCCGCTGCCACTGCCGCTGCCGCTGCGTTCGGAATGGGCGCGCGAATGCGAATGCAGCTGCGGCTGCGATTGACTGGGCGTGATGTGCAGGGCCAGCCGCCTGCCACCGCCGCCAGTCACAACGGTGGCCAAGCCAGCACCGATGCCACCGCCTCCACCACTGGAGACGCTTGAGGAGCCGCCTCCGCCGTAGCGTGCACTTGCCGGCGTGAAGCTGGGCGCGCTCACGTTCAGCTGATGCGAGCGTGGATGATGCTGCGTCGCCAGCGGATGATGATGATGATGGTGGTGATGATGTGACTGTTGTTGCTGCAGTTGTTGCTGCAGTTGCTGCTGCTGCTGCTGCTGCTGCTGTTGTTGCTGCTGCTGCTGCTGCTGCTGCGAATGATGATGATGTTGGTGATGCTGCAGATGATGATGCTGCTGCTGCTGATGATAATGATGAAAGTGATGTTGCTGCTGTCGCTGCTGTTGTTGCTGTTGCTGCTGCTGCTGCTGCTGCTGGTGATGCTGTGGATCCCAGCTGGACCAGGAGCGCACGTTGTAGACGCTGGCCGTGGGATTCAGTTCGGCAAAATCGGCGCATTGTCGATAAAACAAAGCGCGGCTCGAGCTGATGTTGCCGTTGCCGCTGCTCAGCGAGTCACCGTGTCCCAGTTGTGGCTGCGCCAGCAATGCTACCCTGCTCTCCTCCAGCAGCACCGATTGCTGTAGCTGTTGCTGCAGCTGTTGCTGCTGCTGCTGCTGCTGGTGTTGTTGCTGCATCTCTCCCTGTCCCTGACCCAGTCCCAGTACCTGTCCAAGTTCTTCACCTTGTCCCTGTCCCTCTGCTAGCCCCTGTCCTTGTCCTTGTGCTTGTACTTGTCCCAGTGCCAGGCTCAGATTGCAGGCCATGTTGCTCTTGTTGACGCTGCTGTTGCTGCTGCTGTTGTTGCTGCCACGCTCGATTTGCCCCGACGCCATTGGGATGCGTCCGCCACACTTGCGACTCGTGTGTGTTGACTTCTTGTTGCTGCCGCTGCCGGTGCTGGCGCTGCTTAATTTGCTGCTGCTGCTGCTGCTGCTCGAGTTGCTGCTGCTGCAATTACTGCTGCTGTTGCTGCCACCTATGTTGCAGATGCAGTTGCTGCTGCTGCGATTCGCCACCGATAGTTGCGGTCCGTAGCTGCGACTGTGTATAAAGATCTGCTTCTTCGTTGATGTTGCTTGCTGTTGCTGTTGCTGTTGCTGCTGCTGCTGCTGCAGCTGTTGCTGCTTCTGCAGTTGTGGCTGCTGCTGTAGCTGCTGCTGCTGATGTTGCAGTTGCTGGGCCGTATTATCTGAATTTAAAAGCAGATGCTCCATGTTAGTTAACAATCTCGCCTCGATATCGATCTCGATCTGTCGCAGTTTCGTGTATTATTATTTTTCGATATATGTTTTGGTATCTTTTCTAAGTATATTATTCGCTATATTTTGCTTTCTTTCCCTCTATATATAAATATATACATATGTTTCTATGTTGTTTCTAGTTCTTGTTGGTGTTGCTGATGTTAATGTTGATGTTGATGTTGATGGTGTTGGTGTTGTCGCTGTTGTTTTTTGCCACAAGAAGCCTATACAGATATATACACACTATATATACATATATACACATATATATAGACATATATATACACATAAATGTATGTCTATACTAATTAACAATTGGTTTTTGTTTTATGCCGAAATGTAAAAATTTTGTCGTTCGAATAAGCGGAACGGGGGATCTGGTTATATGTTGTTCAGTGTAGTATGTATTGTGACTGAATTTGTGTGACCTGCCCCGTCTGAATCAGTTTCCATAGCCTGCTCGGTCTGTGACTATCAATCCCTCCCTCTTCGATAGAGTTACCTTAGTTACAGCCGTCTCTCTCTCTCTCTCTCTCTCTCTCTCTCTCTCTCTCTCTCTCTCTCTCTCTCTCTCTCTCTCTCTCTCTCTCTCTCTCTCTCTCTCTCTCTCTCTCTTGCTTCCCAACCCATTTACCAAATTTGATTGTACTTAATTTTCACTGTATTAATGTATCTATGTGCGTATGTATATGTGGCAAAACCAAAATGAGTTTTTGGTGAAACATATTTTTATTGGTTTTATATTATTAGAAAGTTTTGTCTACTGATTTAGCCAAATATCTATATTCTTGGCAAAGTCTGCAGAAAAATCGAACTGAAGAGAAGAAGAAGTTTTACTAGCTGAAGTTTCCTAGCATTCTTTCCCTATCAATTTCTCTTTTAATGACTTTAAGATTCAAATGGAATTGTTATAGTATATCATTTTAATTGATAGCTGAGTTCTGTTCAGTTAATAAATATTCAAAATATATTTATTGGATCTGAAATTAATCTAATTATGCCTATACATATTTGATATACAAACTTTTGCTATTTATCTGAATTTAAAATTTAAAAATTTAAAAAAAAACCCTATTTGCAATTTTCTTAACAAATCAGCTTGTACTTTCAATTGTTTCAACCCTTTCAGCTTGTTCTACCTAACTGGCAGCTGGTCGGATAATAAATCTATTTATATTGGTGACCCTCCTCATCAGCAGTTAACTGTTTCTACTGGGCCTAGGGCCATGAACACCGAAATCCATTTATGATAAAATGCTAAACAACAACAACAACAGAAACAACACGGCAGCAACAAGTCACAAAGTTATGCTCAAAATAAATAATGTGCTTATGTGCTGGGTGGGCAGGGAGGCCAGGGAAGGATCCCTTAAAAAGGGTACCCAAAAACCGTTAGATCCGGCTTTGGGTTCCTGTGATGAGGTGCGAAAAATCACTGGAATTGAAATTGCGTGACTTGTGAGACGCCCAAGTCGAGCCGAAGGCGATTCGAGGTCGCATCAGTGAGCAACCCGTGTAGGGTTGCCCAAAGAGGGTTGGCCAAACCCCGGAAGGGTGGCAAAACGAGTAGACGTGGGTGTAGACTATACTTACGGGTATTTTCCGTGCTTGAATGCTTCTCCGAACTTATTTAAAAAAAAAAAAACAAAACAAAAATAAAAAATATAATAACAGGCGAGTCCGATTGTCCTGATCCTGTAGAGCTCAAGTGTCTTGCGGCGTAAAAACTTTCGAATAGTATATCGTGCTCTCTTGTCCACGAAACAAAATTAAATAAAAAAAAAAAAGGAATGAAGAAAGGGAAACACAAAAAATAAAGCCAAATTATGCAAAACAATAGATTTTGGTCAATTTCGGTAAAGTTGACATAGTTTGAAAAATTGAAAATATAAATAATTCATACAGAAGTTTTGAATATACTAACTAGCTGCTGTTGTGGAATACTAAAATAAAATTTCAAATTTCAGCTATACATGTTACACTGCCTGCTTTTCCCATACGTCTCGAGTAAGGCAACGCAATTTTCAAGGCCAACTTTCTGTGACTGATTTCCAGTGTTGGTTAATCTCAAGCTCAGAACGAAATCAATAAATTACACCTTCTTTTGTATTTAATTATTTATTTTTGAGTAAGCTATAATACAAATTAAGTGAAGAGGTTTATTAATGGAGTATGAAGAACAGATTTGAACAGATTGTGGTTAGTCTTGCACAAAGTATTTTTTTTTTATTTTTTCCAGTTAGATTTTTTATTTTTTTAACATATTAAAGCCGGTTCAAGTAACCAAGTAACTTTAGTATCTCAAAATTTTCCCGAGCGTAGTTCGTGAGAAACTGTTTGCACTTGAATAGGAAAGTTATCTAGTCGCCAGACAAAGGCAAAGGCAACTACGTTAGTTTTGAAAATATTACGAAAAATACAAATAAAAAAAATTATAGCCGGTAACTACACCTATAGTTTTAAACTGATAATGTTGCAGGAGAATCAAATAATGAAGAAAGTGCCATATCCCGCGACAATCTGATGGTTTTTAACGAAGCTATGGAATCTCTTTATATTCCTTATGAATTTTATATACATTTGCACAAAGTTAGCATACCCTTTTTTGACAATTTTCAATGCTCGAAGGGTATAAAAATGCAAAAATTGAGTATAAATTATCAAAGAACAAGAAACAAATTTTAAATCTCTATCCAAATCTGAAAGAATTTAACGTTGTCCAAGTCAGACAGGGATCAAATGGAATGTGTTGCCAGGTGTGCGTATTACCTGGGCTTAAATGAGTAACGACACATTCTCACATAGATACTCCCACACACTCACACACACAGGGTGTTCTGGCAACAGTCACTGCGGGTTTCCTCACACATAAAGCTGGCCATGAGGCAAGTGGCTTGCAAGAGCATAAGGAGTTGTGTGTGGGTGTATGTGGGTGTGTGTGTGTCAGTGTGTGTGAGGTACAGGCCGGCATGGTCAGCCTGGTCAGTGGGTGCGAATCGTGCTTGTGCAGTATAAACAGCAGCATGACTTAACCTCAAAAGCAACTGACTTCCGTAGCAGCTGCAGCTCGAGCTCAACTTGCAGCATCCTCCAACAATGCTGCCGCCCGCTAGGTGGGCGCAACTGTTTCTATGTGTGTCTCTGTGTGTGAGTGTGTGTGTGTGTGTGTGCGTGTGTATGTGCATCCTGTTTGGAGCCCTTAAATAGCAGTTGGCGCGCGACAATCGCTGTGCCTGCGCCGCCCATTTAACAAATGACGCCAATAATAACAACTGAGCTCGCATCATGCCACATGCCACACGCCACATGCCGCATACCCCATGCCGGCCCTGCTGCAGCCATGTGCAGGCAAGCTTATGCCACTGCCGGCCTCTGCATGTTTGGATACTTGTGTGTGCATTAAGTGGATTTGCGGCTGGCGCCCAAAGCTGACACCAAATCAAACACAGCGCGCACAGTTTGACCCCAAAGTCGTGCAACGGCTACACAAGCAGGCTAAGATTATTTCCGATGTGGAAGTGGGGACGTGGCGACGTCGGCGGTGGAGGAAGGGCGCGGGTACGAATAGAATTATCTTATCTAGTCACCAGCGTGTGCTCTAACTACAGGCTACAAGCAGGGTCGTTGGTCAACGTGCCCGATGGGCTGCGATGTCGAAACTCAGCTCAGGTTGTATTTCAATTAGTTTGAATTTGATAACCGATGACGGCAAGCAAATTAACTAAGCTCCGATCTATTCCATTGTACTATATTAATAAATAGTTAACCGTTATAATCCTCCTGCTCCGTGTCTGCATGTCTACCATGTTTGATTGTTTGTTCGTTGTCCTAGCTCAGTTTTGCTTTGTTGTACTCCTTGTGAATATTGTCAGAGACTGGCTGAAATATATATATTCGAGTATTGAAGAAATTAATTGAATTTAAATTCGATCGAGACGGGTATACAATAACTATAACTGAATAATGAGACTGAGTAGATTGAAGTTTTGCCTACACACGATATTGAGAGTATTTAATGAAATTATTAATGCGAAACACCTGAAGGTCTTAGTACAGATCCGCAGAGAACTCATGAATTAAGAAGTTCAGACTGTGTAAAATAAAGCTCATAGTATATTGAGCTAAGCAGTACGTATAGACTAGATTATTTATTAACAATTTCATCCAAGGTGACATTGACAGTGTTAACCTGGTTAGACACTTACACTTTTCTGTCCCTTGCAGATTAACACATAATTACTTACCACTAACTCTTCCTAATTGTAGGTTGAACTATGCCCTTGACGATCCGTTTAGGGAATTATGTTTTTTATAACCGTTACTCGTAGAGTAAAGGAGTATTATAGCTTTGTGCCAACCGAAAAGGTTTCTAACAGGGAGAAGGAGACATCTCCGACCCGGTATGTTCTGAATCATCATGAACAGCCGAGTCGATAAAGACATGCCCGTCTGTCCGTTTGTCCGGACAATATGTGTTAATACTGACCGCAGATCAAGTTTATTTTGTATTTTCGCCACGCCTCCATTCGCCCCCAAAAATCGAAAAAAAAAAATCGATTGTCGCTGCAAATATAACTCTACAGCAATCATTTTTTATACATGTGATTGCGAAAGTTTCAATAAGATCGGCTGATCGAGCGTACTCGACTTTGATATACCCGCTCTTCGGAAAAACATGTGCCAAATGTGAATAATGCGTTCTTGCTTTTTATTTCTTTCCGTTTCTAATTTGTTTTGCCTATGCAAGTTCCACTCAATTCTTTTTGGATGTTGCCCTTTGATTTTATTACTTTGCAGTTATAACTCAGCAGAGGGCTTTAAATTTTGCATGTGTGAAAGAGACGCCTATACATACATACATATATGGTGCCTCACAATACATCTTAACAAATCTAATTAGATTTGTTCTTTTTTTTTTTTGCATTGCTGCTCAATGTCTCTTTCGATTCTAAGTGGCTTTAAATATACTAAAAACTTATTTTGAATTTTGCAACACACTGTAAAATAAAAAAAAAATATAAGATACGAAAAAAAATAAATATAAGTCGGTCAGTCGCCGCACCCAGGAGTTGAACTCCGAACCTCTAGATTAACAGTCAGCTACCATCACCACTCGGCCACTTCATTTCTTACGCAACGACTGATAAAATTGCATTATAAATATTTTCTAACTCTTCCTAATTGTAGGTCGAACTATGCCCTTCACGATCCATTTAGGGTATTATGTTCTGACTATAATAATCTTTACTTTCTTTCTTCTAACGCTTCCTCTGTTGCATGCCTAAAATTTGAAATATTGTCCTACCTATCTAGAAATTAAGTAATCTTTCCTCGAAATTCTTTTCTATCTCGGGAACTAACATTAAAAAACCGACATAAGCACAGGGTCACAGGGCTATTTCTTGAATATCTTCCTTATTTATCGGCCGATCTTATTGAAATCTTATTCGCAGGGTGGTTTTTATTACATGTATAAAACATGATTGCGGTAGAGCTATATTTACAGCTACAATCGACTTTTTTTCGATTTATGGGGGCGGATGGAGTCGTGATCTGCGTGCAGTATTAACACGTATTGTCCCCAAATTTGGTAGCTCTTATAATAGCTTAGATCTAGGTTTTCACACGGACGGACAGACCGACAGGCAAGCGGACATACCTATGTCGACTCAACTGTTCATGCTGATTCAGAATATATATACTTTATGGGGTCAGAGATGTCTCCTTCTGCCTATTACAAACATTTTCGATTGGCACAAAGCTAAAATACCTTTCTACTCTTCGAGTAGAGGGTATAAATACTCTTCAAAATTTACTAACAAAATGTTCCCCATCTAGTTGGCGCTGTCATTAAACATATCTCGATTTTGGGCTACCTTAGCCCGAACTATTCCCAAAAGTTTCAGTATCAAAAAAAGTTCATTAGGTAACACATCTAAAAAAAGGAAAAAAAAATAAATAAATAAAAAAAAGCATAAACATTTAAGCACATTTAAAATTCTTTGTGAAAATTTCTATATCAAAATTGCAAAGTGAACAAAATTCGGAACTGAGCAGCGAAAATTTTAAGTAATATATATTCCCATAGCTATAATAAAAACAAAATACATTGGGCTCGATAGTGGTTAAACTCGATAGTGGTAAAGCTCGATAGTGGTTAAACTCGATAGTGGTAAAGCTCGACTGACTCTATAGTGAATAAAAGCACGGAAAAAAGGTATGGCCAATGAGAATTGATCAGGAGGCAATAGACGACGGCGTGACACGAAACTCCTTAATGTAAAACACACACACAAAGGAAGGAAACGGATTTAACTTGTGTTCCTCGTTATCAATTAATTTATTTTAGTCAATTAAGTTTCTAGTATTAAGCGTAAAGTTAGAGTGAGTGTTAAATGTAACGAATTCTCGATCGAACATGAATCTAACTCTCTTCTCATTTACAGAGACTCACTGGTAAATAACTTTTAAAGTTTTGTTTTAAGACCAAACACTTCAAACTATGTAAATATTCAAAAATACACTCCCTTCGGGGAATCGAAAATGCGGTGTTTTCGCTACGGTGGGGATTGGAGACGAGCATGCGGTGGTTTTGCACACCGCAAAGCAATGTCATCGCTGCCAACGCGATTCCTCAGAATCAAATACTGTATTGGCACTTGCGGTGTTAGAAACCACCGCATGCGGTTCTTTGGTAGAAATACTCTGCAGCGCAGTATTATCTAGTCTAGTCTAGGTGTATCTTTTTTCAGCCACAGGATGCGCCTAAAATTGAAAATTGTTTCTTACCTATCTAAAAATTAAGTAATCTTTCATCGAAATTCTTTACCATCTCGGTATCTTTGCATGACCGCGTTCTCTATTTCGCGTTTCGAGTCGTACGTCAGCCGACTGTGCCCCTCGTTCGGTTGGGCGGGAGGTGGATATTCGCTGTCTTGGTTTTGCATGGACCACTTGATTATACATTCATTTTATCAACGTCCAAAAAAAAAAAAAAAAAAAAAAAAAAATTTATCTTAACCCCAACCCAACCCAACGCTAGTCTCAACAATTTGCTTATTTCATTTCAAAAATACTCTTCAAAATTTACTCACAAAATGTTCCCCATCTAGTTGGCGCTGTCATTAAACATATCTCGATTTTGGGCTACCTTAGCCCGAACTATTCCCAAAAGTTTCAGTATCAAAAAAAGTTCATTAGGTAACACATCTAAAAAAAGGAAAAAAAAAAAATAAATAAATAAAAAAAAGCATAAACATTTAAGCACATTTAAAATTCTTTGTGAAAATTTCTATATCAAAATTGCAAAGTGAACAAAATTCGGAACTGAGCAGCGAAAATTTTAAGTAATATATATTCCCATAGCTATAATAAAAACAAAATACATTGGGCTCGATAGTGGTAAAGCTCGATAGTGGTTAAACTCGATAGTGGTAAAGCTCGACTGACTCTATAGTGAATAAAAGCACGGAAAAAAGGTATGGCCAATGAGAATTGATCAGGAGGCAATAGACGACGGCGTGACACGAAACTCCTTAATGTAAAACACACACACAAAGGAAGGAAACGGATTTAACTTGTGTTCCTCGTTATCAATTAATTTATTTTAGTCAATTAAGTTTCTAGTATTAAGCGTAAAGTTAGAGTGAGTGTTAAATGTAACGAATTCTCGATCGAACACGAATCTAACTCTCTTCTCATTTACAGAGACTCACTGGTAAATAACTTTTAAAGTTTTGTTTTAAGACCAAACCCTTCAAACTATGTAAATATTCAAAAATACACTCCCTTCGGGGAATCGAAAATGCGGTGTTTTCACTATGGTGGGGATTGGAGACGAGCATGCGGTAGTTTTGCACACCGCAAAGCAATGTCATCGCTGCCAACGCGATTCCTCAGAATCAAATACTGTATTGGCACTTGCGGTGTTAGAAACCACCGCATGCGGTTCTTTGGTAGAAATACTCTGCAGCGCAGTATTATCTAGTCTAGTCTAGGTGTATCTTTTTTCAGCCACAGGATGCGCCTAAAATTGAAAATTGTTTCTTACCTATCTAAAAATTAAGTAATCTTTCATCGAAATTCTTTACTATCTCGGTATCTTTGCATGACCGCGTTCTCTATTTCGCGTTTCGAGTCATACGTCAGCCGACTATGCCCCTCGTTCGGTTGGGCGGGAGGTGGATATTCACTGTGCCTTAGTTTTGCATGGAACACTTGATTATACATTCATTGTATCAACGTCAAAAAAAAAAAAATAAATAAAATAAAAGTTATCTCAACCCCAACCCAACGCTAGTCTCAAGAATTTGCTTATTGCAAACAAACACTTCAAACTATGTAAATATTCAAAAATACACTCCCTTTGGGGGAATCGAAAATGCGGTGTTTTCGCTACGGTGGGGATTGGAGACGAGCATGCGGTGGTTTTGCACACCGCAAAGCAATGTCATCGCTGCCAACGCGATTCCTCAGAATCAAATACTGTATTGGCACTTGCGGTGTTAGAAACCACCGCATGCGGTTCTTTGGTAGAAATACTCTGCAGCGCAGTATTATCTAGTCTAGTCTAGGTGTATCTTTTTTCAGCCACAGGATGCGCCTAAAATTGAAAATTGTTTCTTACCTATCTAAAAATTAAGTAATCTTTCATCGAAATTCTTTACCATCTCGGTATCTTTGCATGACCGCGTTCTCTATTTCGCGTTTCGAGTCGTACGTCAGCCGACTGTGCCCCTCGTTCGGTTGGGCGGGAGGTGGATATTCGCTGTCTTGGTTTTGCATGGACCACTTGATTATACATTCATTTTATCAACGTCCAAAAAAAAAAAAAAAAAAAAAAAAAAGTTATCTCAACCCCAACCCAACCCAACGCTAGTCTCAACAATTTGCTTATTTCATTTCAAAAATACTCTTCAAAATTTACTCACAAAATGTTCCCCATCTAGTTGGCGCTGTCATTAAACATATCTCGATTTTGGGCTACCTTAGCCCGAACTATTCCCAAAAGTTTCAGTATCAAAAAAAGTTCATTAGGTAACACATCTAAAAAAAGGAAAAAAAAAATAAATAAATAAAAAAAAAGCATAAACATTTAAGCACATTTAAAATTCTTTGTGAAAATTTCTATATCAAAATTGCAAAGTGAACAAAATTCGGAACTGAGCAGCGAAAATTTTAAGTAATATATATTCCCATAGCTATAATAAAAACAAAATACATTGGGCTCGATAGTGGTAAAGCTCGATAGTGGTTAAACTCGATAGTGGTAAAGCTCGACTGACTCTATAGTGAATAAAAGCACGGAAAAAAGGTATGGCCAATGAGAATTGATCAGGAGGCAATAGACGACGGCGTGACACGAAACTCCTTAATGTAAAACACACACACAAAGGAAGGAAACGGATTTAACTTGTGTTCCTCGTTATCAATTAATTTATTTTAGTCAATTAAGTTTCTAGTATTAAGCGTAAAGTTAGAGTGAGTGTTAAATGTAACGAATTCTCGATCGAACACGAATCTAACTCTCTTCTCATTTACAGAGACTCACTGGTAAATAACTTTTAAAGTTTTGTTTTAAGACCAAACCCTTCAAACTATGTAAATATTCAAAAATACACTCCCTTCGGGGAATCGAAAATGCGGTGTTTTCACTATGGTGGGGATTGGAGACGAGCATGCGGTAGTTTTGCACACCGCAAAGCAATGTCATCGCTGCCAACGCGATTCCTCAGAATCAAATACTGTATTGGCACTTGCGGTGTTAGAAACCACCGCATGCGGTTCTTTGGTAGAAATACTCTGCAGCGCAGTATTATCTAGTCTAGTCTAGGTGTATCTTTTTTCAGCCACAGGATGCGCCTAAAATTGAAAATTGTTTCTTACCTATCTAAAAATTAAGTAATCTTTCATCGAAATTCTTTACTATCTCGGTATCTTTGCATGACCGCGTTCTCTATTTCGCGTTTCGAGTCATACGTCAGCCGACTATGCCCCTCGTTCGGTTGGGCGGGAGGTGGATATTCACTGTGCCTTAGTTTTGCATGGAACACTTGATTATACATTCATTGTATCAACGTCAAAAAAAAAAAATAAATAAAATAAAAGTTATCTCAACCCCAACCCAACGCTAGTCTCAAGAATTTGCTTATTGCAAACAAACACTTCAAACTATGTAAATATTCAAAAATACACTCCCTTCGGGGAATCGAAAATGCGGTGTTTTCGCTACGGTGGGGATTGGAGACGAGCATGCGGTGGTTTTGCACACCGCAAAGCAATGTCATCGCTGCCAACGCGATTCCTCAGAATCAAATACTGTATTGGCACTTGCGGTGTTAGAAACCACCGCATGCGGTTCTTTGGTAGAAATACTCTGCAGCGCAGTATTATCTAGTCTAGTCTAGGTGTATCTTTTTTCAGCCACAGGATGCGCCTAAAATTGAAAATTGTTTCTTACCTATCTAAAAATTAAGTAATCTTTCATCGAAATTCTTTACCATCTCGGTATCTTTGCATGACCGCGTTCTCTATTTCGCGTTTCGAGTCGTACGTCAGCCGACTGTGCCCCTCGTTCGGTTGGGCGGGAGGTGGATATTCGCTGTCTTGGTTTTGCATGGACCACTTGATTATACATTCATTGTATCAACGTCCAAAAAAAAAAAAAAAAAAAAAAAAAAGTTATCTCAACCCCAACCCAACGCTAGTCTCAAGAATTTGCTTATTTCATTTCAAAAATACTCTTCAAAATTTACTCACAAAATGTTCCCCATCTAGTTGGCGCTGTCATTAAACATATCTCGATTTTGGGCTACCTTAGCCCGAACTATTCCCAAAAGTTTCAGTATCAAAAAAAGTTCATTAGGTAACACATCTAAAAAAGGAAAAAAAAAATAAATAAATAAAAAAAAGCATAAACATTTAAGCACATTTAAAATTCTTTGTGAAAATTTCTATATCAAAATTGAAAAGTGAAAAAAATTCGAAACTGAGCAGCGAAAATTTTAAGTAATATATATTCCCATAGCTATAATAAAAACAAAATACATTGGGCTCGATAGTGGTTAAACTCGATAGTGGTAAAGCTCGATAGTGGTTAAACTCGATAGTGGTAAAGCTCGACTGACTCTATAGTGAATAAAAGCACGGAAAAAAGGTATGGCCAATGAGAATTGATCAGGAGGCAATAGACGACGGCGTGACACGCAACTCCTTAATGTAAAACACACACACAAAGGAAAGAAACGGATTTAACTTGTGTTCCTCGTTATCAATTAATTTATTTTAGTCAATTAAGTTTCTAGTATTAAGCGTAAAGTTAGAGTGAGTGTTAAATGTAACGAATTCTCGATCGAACATGAATCTAACTCTCTTCTCATTTACAGAGACTCACTGGTAAATAACTTTTAAAGTTTTGTTTTAAGACCAAACACTTCAAACTATGTAAATATTCAAAAATACACTCCCTTCGGGGAATCGAAAATGCGGTGTTTTCACTATGGTGGGGATTGGAGACGAGCATGCGGTAGTTTTGCACACCGCAAAGCAATGTCATCGCTGCCAACGCGATTCCTCAGAATCAAATACTGTATTGGCACTTGCGGTGTTAGAAACCACCGCATGCGGTTCTTTGGTAGAAATACTCTGCAGCGCAGTATTATCTAGTCTAGTCTAGGTGTATCTTTTTTTCAGCCACAGGATGCGCCTAAAATTGAAAATTGTTTCTTACCTATCTAAAAATTAAGTAATCTTTCATCGAAATTCTTTACCATCTCGATATCTTTGCATGACCGCGTTCTCTATTTCGCGTTTCGAGTCGTACGTCAGCCGACTGTGCCCCTCGTTCGGTTGGGCGGGAGGTGGATATTCGCTGTCTTGGTTTTGCATGGACCACTTGATTATACATTCATTTTATCAACGTCCAAAAAAAAAAAAATAAAAAAAAAAAGTTATCTCAACCCCAACCCAACCCAACGCTAGTCTCAACAATTTGCTTATTTCATTTCAAAAATACTCTTCAAAATTTACTCACAAAATGTTCCCCATCTAGTTGGCGCTGTCATTAAACATATCTCGATTTTGGGCTACCTTAGCCCGAACTATTCCCAAAAGTTTCAGTATCAAAAAAAGTTCATTAGGTAACACATCTAAAAAAAAGGAAAAAAAAATAAATAAATAAAAAAAAAGCATAAACATTTAAGCACATTTAAAATTCTTTGTGAAAATTTCTATATCAAAATTGCAAAGTGAACAAAATTCGGAACTGAGCAGCGAAAATTTTAAGTAATATATATTCCCATAGCTATAATAAAAACAAAATACATTGGGCTCGATAGTAGTTAAACTCGATAGTGGTAAAGCTCGATAGTGGTTAAACTCGATAGTGGTAAAGCTCGACTGACTCTATAGTGAATAAAAGCACGGAAAAAAGGTATGGCCAATGAGAATTGATCAGGAGGCAATAGACGACGGCGTGACACGAAACTCCTTAATGTAAAACACACACACAAAGGAAGGAAACGGATTTAACTTGTGTTCCTCGTTATCAATTAATTTATTTTAGTCAATTAAGTTTCTAGTATTAAGCGTAAAGTTAGAGTGAGTGTTAAATGTAACGAATTCTCGATCGAACATGAATCTAACTCTCTTCTCATTTACAGAGACTCACTGGTAAATAACTTTTAAAGTTTTGTTTTAAGACCAAACACTTCAAACTATGTAAATATTCAAAAATACACTCCCTTCGGGGAATCGAAAATGCGGTGTTTTCACTATGATGGGGATTGGAGACGAGCATGCGGTAGTTTTGCACACCGCAAAGCAATGTCATCGCTGCCAACGCGATTCCTCAGAATCAAATACTGTATTGGCACTTGCGGTGTTAGAAACCACCGCATGCGGTTCTTTGGTAGAAATACTCTGCAGCGCAGTATTATCTAGTCTAGTCTAGGTGTATCTTTTTTCAGCCACAGGATGCGCCTAAAATTGAAAATTGTTTCTTACCTATCTAAAAATTAAGTAATCTTTCATCGAAATTCTTTGCCATCTCGGTATCTTTGCATGACCGCGTTCTCTATTTCGCGTTTCGAGTCGTACGTCAGCCGACTGTGCCCCTCGTTCGGTTGGGCGGGAGGTGGATATTCGCTGTCTTGGTTTTGCATGGACCACTTGATTATACATTCATTTTATCAACGTCCAAAAAAAAAAAAAAAAAAAAAAAAATTTATCTTAACCCCAACCCAACCCAACGCTAGTCTCAACAATTTGCTTATTTCATTTCAAAAATACTCTTCAAAATTTACTCACAAAATGTTCCCCATCTAGTTGGCGCTGTCATTAAACATATCTCGATTTTGGGCTACCTTAGCCCGAACTATTCCCAAAAGTTTCAGTATCAAAAAAAGTTCATTAGGTAACACATCTAAAAAAAGGAAAAAAAAAAATAAATAAAAAAAAGCATAAACATTTAAGCACATTTAAAATTCTTTGTGAAAATTTCTATATCAAAATTGAAAAGTGAAAAAAAATTCGAAACTGAGCAGCGAAAATTTTAAGTAATATATATTCCCATAGCTATAATAAAAACAAAATACATTGGGCTCGATAGTGGTTAAACTCGATAGTGGTAAAGCTCGATAGTGGTTAAACTCGATAGTGGTAAAGCTCGACTGACTCTATAGTGAATAAAAGCACGGAAAAAAGGTATGGCCAATGAGAATTGATCAGGAGGCAATAGACGACGGCGTGACACGAAACTCCTTAATGTAAAACACACACACAAAGGAAGGAAACGGATTTAACTTGTGTTCCTCGTTATCAATTAATTTATTTTAGTCAATTAAGTTTCTAGTATTAAGCGTAAAGTTAGAGTGAGTGTTAAATGTAACGAATTCTCGATCGAACATGAATCTAACTCTCTTCTCATTTACAGAGACTCACTGGTAAATAACTTTTAAAGTTTTGTTTTAAGACCAAACACTTCAAACTATGTAAATATTCAAAAATACACTCCCTTCGGGGAATCGAAAATGCGGTGTTTTCAATATGGTGGGGATTGGAGACGAGCATGCGGTAGTTTTGCACACCGCAAAGCAATGTCATCGCTGCCAACGCGATTCCTCAGAATCAAATACTGTATTGACACTTGCGGTGTTAGAAACCACCGCATGCGGTTCTTTGGTAGAAATACTCTGCAGCGCAGTATTATCTAGTCTAGTCTAGGTGTATCTTTTTTCAGCCACAGGATGCGCCTAAAATTGAAAATTGTTTCTTACCTATCTAAAAATTAAGTAATCTTTCATCGAAATTCTTTACCATCTCGGTATCTTTGCATGACCGCGTTCTCTATTTCGCGTTTCGAGTCGTACGTCAGCCGACTGTGCCCCTCGTTCGGTTGGACGGGAGGTGGATATTCGCTGTCTTGGTTTTGCATGGACCACTTGATTATACATTCATTTTATCAACGTCCAAAAAAAAAAAAAAGTGATCTCAACCCCAACCCAACCCAACGCTAGTCTCAACAATTTGCTTATTTCATTTCAAAAATACTCTTCAAAATTTACTCACAAAATGTTCCCCATCTAGTTGGCGCTGTCATTAAACATATCTCGATTTTGGGCTACCTTAGCCCGAACTATTCCCAAAAGTTTTAGTATCAAAAAAAGTTCATTAGGTAAGACATCTAAAAAAAAGGGAAAAAAATAAAAAAAAAGCATAAACATTTAAGCACATTTAAAATTCTTTGTGAAAATTTCTATATCAAAATTGCAAAGTGAACAAAATTCGGAACTGAGCAGCGAAAATTTTAAGTAATATTCCCATAGCTATAATAAAAACAAAATACATTGGGCTCGATAGTGGTTAAACTCGATAGTGGTAAAGCTCGATAGTGGTTAAACTCGATAGTGGTAAAGCTCGATAGTGGTTAAACTCGATAGTGGTAAAGCTCGACTGACTATAGTGAATAAAAGCACGGAAAAAAGGTATGGCCAATGAGAATTGATCAGGAGGCAATAGACGACGGCGTGACACGAAACTCCTTAATGTAAAACACACACACAAAGGAAGGAAACGGATTTAACTTGTGTTCCTCGTTATCAATTAATTTATTTTAGTCAATTAAGTTTCTAGTATTAAGCGTAAAGTTAGAGTGAGTGTTAAATGTAACGAATTCTCGATCGAACACGAATCTAACTCTCTCTCTTCTCATTTACAGAGACTCACTGGTAAAACTTTTAAAGTTTTGTTTTAAGACCAAACACTTCAAACTATGTAAATATTCAAAAATACACTCCCTTCGGGGAATCGAAAATGCGGTGTTTTCGCTACGGTGGGGATTGGAGACGAGCATGCGGTGGTTTTGCACACCGCAAAGCAATGTCATTGCTGCCAACGCGATTCCTCAGAATCATAAATACGGTATTGGCGCTTGCGTTGTTAGAAACCACCGCATGCGGTTCTTCGGTAGAAATAATCTGCAGCGCAGTATTATCTAGTCTAGTCGGTGTATCTTTTTCCAGCCAGAGGATGCGCCTCAACCCGCGACGGAATCTAGACAAAGCGCCGGCCCGATGACGCCAGACGTCGCCAGAGTCGTTGACTCAGCTGTGCGCTGATTACCAGTTGGCTTCACGGTGGCAGCAACAGCGTCAGCAGCATTGATATGGCCTTCGCCCAGCCTGTTGGCTTGTGCCTCGTGTCTCATGCCTCAATGCACTTGTCATCGCCCCCGCCACCGCCGCAGCAGCAGGAGCCGTCGCCGCCAGCCGTTTGGTGGCGCCACTTTGTCGCGACGCTTTTTATAATTGAAGCAAATTGTTAGCCTGGTTTGGCATTTACTTGTCCTGCTGGATGCCTTTCGCATTGCTGCTGGCCTGACTGGGGAGACAGAGAGACAGAGAGAATTCACCCTGTTCCGCCCTGTCCTATCCAGTGCTGCCTGCATTTTATCAGCTGCCTCCGCTTCCGCTCTGCATTCCAATTACAAAACAATCATGATGAGCTCCAGATATTTGCCACACAACAAAAGCAAAATGGAGCACGGAGCGCGGGCTGGGATGTTTGGGGGAGGATGGGCAAGCGGGACAACATGCTGTTAAGCATCTGCATGTGCGGCGTGTGTGTTTGTGTGTGCGCTTTCACTCGCTCTCTAATCAGCAGCTATCTCTCTCGCAGCCTTGCTGTGCCAAAGTACTTGGTGATTGCAAATACAATGGCAAACAAAACGGAACAGAATTGAGAGCACTTGAATCCGGTACTCGACTCGAGGCTCGACTTACTCGGACAAGAGTGCCAATTGGCGGCCAATGTGCGGCAATCATCTCATTAGGAATCGTTATGATTACAAAAGATTCCGGTGGCACAAACATGGGTAAACATTCTCAGTGAGTTGCAAGTAAGCACATCCGAACATGAGTTTCAAACGAATCAAGTTGTATGTGGATTGGTCTATGTATAGGACGATACTCACATCTTGTGAAACAATTAGAATGATTTAAAAACTTACAAGTAATTTAAACATTTGCAAATAACTAGGAATGAATCATCAAAATTACAATAATGACTCGACGATTCAAAAATCAAGTTGAAATAATTCATAAATCTGAAAAATTTGCCATTCTCAAATAACTTACAAGTGTATTTGAGTTTCAAGTGTATTTCGCAAGACCAACGAGTTTGTTGGGCTGCAAACTTCATTCACGTTTTTCATCTTATAAGCATCATTCGATTGGAACTGAAATTAACTCACAAGTATGAGTAAATGCATTTGAGTCACTTATAAATTTAAATAACTTCAAATAACTTACACGTTTAAATAACTTGCAAAGAACTTTAAGTTCAATAGAACTTACAAGTTATTTTTGAATCGCCAAACTTCTTTGAAATTGAATCGAATGTCCAAATTTTCCAATTCCTCACTACATTTGCCACAGCTTTGGCTGAAGTGCTAATAAAGAAGAAATGATTATGAGTGCGCGAGTGAGTATGCAGGTGCTGTGCCTGTATTCCGCCTGATTTCAGTCACCTTTAAGCCTTTTCCCTGGCACTACCAGTTACCTGCACCTCTCTCCCTTTGCTTTTCCTGTTTGGCACTTGATAAGTACATTGAACCTGGTTGTGCTGGCTGAGTTGCCTTTTTTTGTCGCTACTGTTGCTACTGTTCCTGTTCCTGTTGCTGCGTGTAACCAGGACAACGGGGCAGCGGGAAAGAGCTGGAAAAGCACATAGAGGCAGAATAGAGGAAGGGAAAGAATGGGTGTACTGCGTCGAGTGTTGCAACAACTTAACAATTATCCTGGCCAACGAGCGAAGCACACGCCCCGTGCTTAAGCTGTCGGTTGGTCTCGGGAGGAGGAGAAGGCGAAGCCGAAGGAGGAGAAGGAGATGTCCTGCTAGGGCAGTGCGGAGGCGTGTTGCGGGGCATCAAAGGACAACAGAACACAGACGTGCCGGGATATGCTTGTAGCGGACTCTCTTAATCACACTCGTTCTCGCATAAATACTCGGCAGCAAATGATTTAGGGTACTCATGTGATTCATAAATATCACTCATCAACACCAGGCGGGACAGAAGGCAGGAGGGGAGCAGAGGGTGGAACGAGAGGTGTCCTGTATGTGTGTGGTACGACGCTTTGCCAGCTCGTTAAGCCGGCAGGAGACCGAGGTTGGCCTGGACTCGTTGTCCTTGTCCTTGTTGTTGTCTTCGTAATTGTTGTTGCTGTCGCAATTCCTGTTGCTGCTGCTGTTGTTGCTGCTGCTGCTGCTGCTGTTGCTGTTGCTGCTATTATTGTCATCTCACTCGCAAGCTGCATTATAAAAGAAGAAAGCAGCAGCAGCTCACTGCAAGCCAAACTGAGAAACGCCAAGTCGAGCTGCATCATGGTGCAGCGTGCCAACCCCGCAACTTGGATATAAGCGGCAAGCATCGTTTATCATGTGAGCCCGCACACAACCCCCCCCCTCCTCCCCACACCCCAAATACCCACGATTTCAGCTTGACCAACGTGGCCAACTTGATTCGAGCATGGCCACGTTCAAATGTTTATTGTTTGCAGTTAACTTGATGAGTTCTGCGAGCTTAAGCAAATGAGTACGGTAGGAGGGGGCAGAGGAAGCTGCAGGAGGAGGAGTGGGGCAGAGAGTGCATCTCATATCATATATGCACACATAAAACTGACTTATTTCGGGCTCCAATATATGGCAGATTGTAAAAAACGTTAATGAGGAAACTTCACTTATAATACCAAAAACTAGCTAAAACTTGAAAAAAAAAGCTAAAACGTTCTCTTCTATAGCTTCTGTGTTCATAGTCCGATCGAATTGAAAGTTTCAGTAGAGTTTTATATCATTCACAGCTTTGTGTATACTATAACATAAAAAATAACCTTTTGATATTTCGTAAAATAAATGCAGTCAAGGCATAAGTATCGTTTTAACATGGTCGCTGGGCGCGGCATCTGAAATTTCAATTAAGCATAATCTACTGAAGATACACAGCTACTTTTATGCCAAATTTGGTGCTCATGGGCTTCGTAACTACTTAGATCAACGCGTTCAAACAGACAATTTTATATTTGTTGTGCATTTTTAATGAAAAAGAGATGAAAAACCTTTGTAAAATATTATCCGAAACATCTTTGACAAAAAGGAGGTGAAAAATAATACTAATACCTCTAGAACTTATTCCATAATTGCTTGTTTCCCAAGTCGACGCATTGCATTGTGGCAGTGTTGCACCAATGAGGTAGAGCAGGTGGGTGGGTGGTAGGGCTGGGCCGTGCGCAGGCAATTAAGAGAGCTTGATGGCGGCAGGGAGGAGAGGGTTTGGGGTTGCTGAAGAGAATCTCAATGTCTCTACAAGCGCGAACAAGCACGAACGAGCCGGCACGAACAGGCACAATAATAACAGGCATTTAATTTCATGTTAATTGTATTTGCTGCTGGTTCCGGTTCCGGTGAGGCAGGTGGGCAGTGAGTGGGAGAGGGCAGTCCGCAGGCCGACCCATTAATTTTGTGCATTTCAGCGCAAGCTTCGTGTAATTTATTTGCATATTTCAAAGCGCGGCCAAGTGACAGCCCGAAAATTATGCTACAAATGCCGCGAATGCCGCAGCACAGGGTAGCAAATAGGACAGGGTTGCGGGGAGAGTGCAGCGTGTTCAGCTCAAGCTAATTGTATAATAGTTAAAAAGGCAAACAGCAAACAAAAATCTTACACCGCAATCACCGATATCAAAAACAAAACTAGCACCGCAAACACTGCTACCAAAAATACACAAACACCGTAAACGTCTTTTAAAAGAAATATCCTGGCTCAATGCGCTAAAATTGCGATAACAGGGTAGTAGCCTAGTATTACCTTTTTTGAACCTTTTCTCGATTGTAGGGTATACAAATTTGTGGCTAGCGGAGAGTGAGAGGAGCAGGGAGAAAATAAGCGACATGCGCTCAAGGAAAGCGAAGTGAAACTGCGCTGCCCGCTAAACGCATTTACGTGTCAAAACTAATTTAATGCGACTCGAACCCCTCCCGTGCGTCCATGTCAGCTTGCTCCCCTTTGCATCAGTGACTGCTTTCCCCTTCCCCCTCTCTCTCTCTCTCTTGATAGTCTCCAGCCAGGGCCGAAGGAAACGGAAATCGCATACGCAACGCAAGCATATTTTGCTTATTTATGTGAACTCTCGTTGCCTTCGCATACCTTCCCCTCTCCCCTGCGCAGCGACACAATTCTCACCTAATAAAATAACAATGGCAGCTGCCACCCCCCGAGACAGAACAACTCACACTCCCCTCCCCCTTCCATTGCTGCCCCCTGAGGCACAACTCACATGTTGCTTTTTCCTTGTCCGTTTTTTTGATGTAAATTTAATTTCGCTTTTCACATTTTGAGGTTTCCCCGTTAGTTCAGTGTTTTCTATGACACACCAACCCACCTCCCCCCATCTCTCGCTCTCTCTCTCTCTCCCACTCACTCTCTTTCCAGCTGTCTCTCGCAGTGTCCCCTGAGGCTTGTGGACCATATTCGTAATGCGTCTTTCAACGTTGACATTGCGGCTGCCCATCAACCACGTCGACATCGTCATCTCTGTCTCATTTCTCTCCAACTTCTCGCTGCCCCGCCCCGTTCCTGCTTTGCCAACATGTCACACATGCACCTCGATTCCCCCGAGCACTACGATACTCCCCGCTCTATACCCTAACAAAGTTTAGCTTAAAGAACTGTCTATGCGAGCTGAAGTATGCGCGTTGCAATTGTAATGAAATTTGGCACAGCTGCTGCTTATGTGATGGATATGTTTATGTAGAAAGATTTTTTAAATCAATCTAACAGAACAAGGTTAGTTTTTTGTAAATTTGTTTTATTGGCATTAGAAAGATTAATAAGCAGAAAAAAAGCTTATAGTCTTGTTATATAAAAACTTCTACTACTCCGAGCGAATTTTTACACCTTAAAGAGGTTGGGCATGTGCTTTATTATATTTGGGGAATTAAAAAAAAAAGACAAATTTTGCACTTTATATTACTTTACTTATTATAGAGTATTCACGCTTCGTTCTGCCCTTCTCACTTAGCTATTTACGCGCTTTTTCGAGACTTTTTTTTTCTAGAGACGGTGTTAAGCAACGATTTCAATTAACGGTTTCGTTCCGCTACATTTCGAAATTTACCAATGTGAGAGTGCACATGTATGTGTGTAGCTGTGCGGTGCAGGTGTGTGCGTGTGTGTGTGTGTGTGTGTGTGTGCAGGTGTTTCTGAGAGTGACTTTCAAGTTCAATGACCACGACGATAGGAAGCAGCTTAACTATACAAGGCAAAAAGGAAAAAACGAAAGAAAAGATAGAAAACACGATGAATGACTTAAACAAAAAAGAAGGATAATGAGCGAGAGAAAGAGAGTGGGAGAGGGAGAGGGGGCGGCGGCTCATAGGGGGTTACTTGCCCCCACTTGACACATGGCTTAATTACCGCGTCGAGTCGCCACAGCGGGCTACAGAGAAGGCTGCGCGAAAAAAGGCGTCGAGTGCACTCTAGGTAATTTGATTTAATTGTGCGTGCTAAACACACACACAGGCACACACTGGCACACACTGGCACACACAGGCATACACACACACACTCTTGAAGTCACCTGTGTTGCGGCTGTGCCTGGCAAGAAATTTACAAGTGCGCAACGCTGTCTTCGTCTTCGTCTTTTGCTTTGCTGCACTTGCAGCTGCTGCTCCTCTTTCTCCTCCACTGCTGCCGCTGCCGCTGCTGCTGCTTTTGTTTTTTGTTTACCAAGTTTAGAAGTCTTGAACTTTGCCCCGGCCAACTACTTGCAACCAGCTGCCTGCTGCCTGCCGCCTGCTGCAAGTGGCGAGTGGCGAGTGGCAAGCGGCAAGCGGCGACTTGACAGGGATTCTTTGCCACTTGAACTAGCTCAACTAGTCAACTGCCTGCCTGCCGTAGTTTTGCTCCCTCTACTCTCTCTGCTGTTTCCTCTTCTCTCTCTCTCTCTCTCTACTGCCGCTGCTCTTTGTTGTTGTTATTCTGCTGCTGCTTGTACTGCCTTTGCGGTTGATTAAGCTTGTTTATTATGCATACCCTATCAACATTGTCGACATCGCTGCCATCGCTATTGACCCATGCCTATAGATGGCAAAACAAAGCAGCTCGTTATCGATAACATATTACACAGAGATGTGCAACATTTGAGGCGTTTTATTAAAGCTTTTCCGCCACTTTAAAAATCGATAGTTTTCCATTTGGGGATTTACTCCTCGCACAACGCTTTCACCTTTAACCTTTCATCAATTTATTTGTAATCTATGGCTAAGTAAGTTTTTACAATTTCATGTGAATACCCTGTACGAGTATGGTGCAGTAAACAGATGGGTATATAGGAATAACACTTTCGATTGTAGTCGATTTTAACGAAGTTTCTTTTAATATGAAAGCTAGAGATGGAAAATGAACTATATATATCAAGAATAGCTTGTATAGAAAATATCAATATTTGGGGTAAAGCTACTATAAAATTTAATACATCAAATATCGTAAGAGAAGTAACATAAATTATAATTAAACAAAAAAAAAGTCCAACAAAATTCTCTCAATAAAAAAAAACCTGAAACGTTTACTGACATGAATTTGAATTTGAGGCGAAGTCAACTGTAAATTTTACAGAGTATGTTCACGGTCGTTCACTTTTTCTTTTTGCCTGTCCCATTCATAATTTGTTTTTAATTTTCTTTGGTTTTTTTTTTGTTTGTTTTATTTGCATAAATCATCAAAGCAATTGCTTTTAATGCATAATTTATGACACTTTCGTGTGGTTGGCTTTCTCTTTATCTCCGCATCCCTCCCCTCTACGCCCTTTTCTTGATTTTTTTTTTGCAGCATTTATTTATATTTCATTGTTTTTTCACAGTTAGAATTTACGACTTCCGTGCGTATCCGTTTCCGTTTGCAATTAGGCAGAAAACCTAAAAAAAAACCAAAAACCAAAAAGAACCGCAATATATTCTGCATGGAGCTTGAAGAGCGCAATTGGCATCGCATAATCCCTGCTTAATTCGCAATCAACTATTAAAAAGCCAAATCACTGCTGGCTGCTGCCATTTTTCAGCAGTTTTAAAGCTAATTCGCGCATAATTTAGCGCAGAGCTGGCCAAACAGCATTGCCTGCCACGCCCTCGACGCGTACCGCCCCTGCGGCTTATTTATTAATAATGCATACGAATGCATTTACATACATAAACAGAAGGGCGACGGACGATGCGACGGGGCGTGGCAACCGCGACGCGGTCGACGATTTACACATGGCAAACAAAACGATTTCACGTTTTCGAACAAAAATTTCGCAAACGCAACACAGAAAGCCAAAATGGTTGACAGCGAGCCGCAGCAGCAGCAGAAGAAGAAAAAGGTGAACGACAAGCCGAAAGCAGACGGCACAAAACATGACACTGAGAGAGATATGTGTGTAAATAAGCGCAGAATAGACGACAAAAGCGGAGAGATATTCCTTGGCGCAGCAAAGTATGCAATGAATTTATTCCCCAAGCGAGGATGTTCTCGTTTTCGTTTCAAGCGAAAAAAATGAGCAACAACAAAATATTGTAGTGCGAAAATCGATAAGCGATTATATTATGTATGTTTTGGTTTAAACTATCGATAAGTAAAAGACTCCAGCCTAGGGTAACTTTTTGAGCACACAGTTTATAAAATAATAATCCCCTTTTACATTTATATTTCTAAGCAGATAAACAAACATATTTGTCAAAGGTTTTATGTGCTTCAATAAAAGTGGAAAAAGTCTTTTCAACTCTTTCAGATTAAACCTCAAATTCTGTAGCATCATTTTACCAGCTAATATGTGTTTATTTTCATCTAAGTCTAGTGCCCTAAACAAATATGCAGGTGAAACAACCGAACCCCAAGGATTAGATCTGTAGATAAGCTTACTCTCACCATCCCTACCTCACTCTCAACATGGGTGGGCTAATTTATGGGCATGGACCCTTTGCTGCGTGCACTGTGTGCTGTGCGTATTGTTGTCTGACCGAAATGATTTTTGATTTTAAACGCTTAATTTATGCTTTAATTGCATATTTTGCGCTCGAATGCAAATAGATGTCGCGGTGGCAATTTATGGGCGTTATTATTGTATTTGCCGCACGGCCAAAAAGTATGCAATGCATTTCATTTAGATAACCGCAAATATTTACCGCAAACGCATTCGCATCACATTTGTAACGTGACAAAATTCGCATTGTCTGCGCACCTCGCCCCGCTACCGTTACCACTGCCTCTGGCGCGTTGAGTGTAAATTATGTATGTGTGTGTATGCATGTATGTGTGTGTGTGTGTGCGTGTGTGTATTGCGCGCATTGTGTGCAGGTGCACGGGCGTGTTTACAATGTGCGCACTATTTGTTGCATACTTTGCAGCATAATTTATGCATTCCAATTGGATTTGATGGAGTTTATTCTATTTTGAAGCATCTATCTACGTATATCTATCTATCTATCTATCTATCTATGGCGCAAATATTTTCCATTTCCATTTGGATTTATACTTTCGCCCGCGACATGTATATGCGTGTTTATACATGTATCTAGCACGTTTTTTTCTGTATACTCGTATAACTCGTTCGCTTCAATTTTAATTTTATTTTATTACGTTTCACCCACACTAATGGCATGGCATGATTTAATTGGGTTTTCGATTACTTATCGAAATGTTTGCGCTCTTCGCGTGCCTATTGAATTATCAATGCGCGTCGACTTTATTTAATGCTAACGATATTTCAGTTATAGTCGGACTCGGGCATAAATAACAATTGACAATTTGAATTTATTTTTGCTCATAACATTGATGGGAATAATCAGGAAATGTGTATGGAATGTGTGTTTCAAGAAACAATTGAAAATCGTATCAATTTGGCTGCCGGGACTACCTAATCGACAGTTATCGATAATTAATCGAAACAAATTAAATCAATTAGTCGATAAATAGGTATGTATGCTATGAGTGCTACGAGTTTTTTTAAATATTCGTATATATTCTCAAGCATGTAATCGTTCGCTTTCGACAATTCGATTGTTCAGAGCACAAACGGTAACATTGAAAGACAATGTATTTCGTAGATGTCTTTCGATAACTAATCGATAGTTTGCCCATCCAAGAAAACACTACCAAATACTGAACTGTTAAATCTATTTTGGATGCACAATCGATAACACACATCTGCTTATCGAAATTGTATCGCGCCACGCGTCACCTTGCTATTCAAACGTTCCGCGGTTTGGGCAGATGATCCACAATCTCCGTGAATCGCTTGGAACGCAACGTGAACACGTGCGACTGCCGCTTGAGGATGCCATAGCTGACCGCGTCCTGCAGATTGAGATGCACCTGACGCTGAAAATCGGGATCGGTGCGACCAAATCGTGTCGCCAGCGTCGCAATGATTTCCGTATCGCGCATGGGTCGCTGCGATTTCTGCAGCAACTGCAATATGGTGTACATCAGGTGCCGCACCAGGCGATTCTGCCGGGGATGACGGTGCAGCGGATATGTGGCACCACGTCGCATGGTGCTCTGCTCCACAGATGCCGCGATTAATACATCCACACAGGGTCACAGGTCACGAAGTTTTGTACGTTTTTTTTTGGATTTTTTTGGTTTATTTTCAAAAGGCACAACGAAACGAAATGAAAACGAGATTGTTATGCCTAGACAGTTGTGGCAAGGCCCAAGCGACCGAACCAGGCTCAGCTCATGGCCAATTAATCAAGATGGAGTACGATGCGGGGCCAGGCGACCGGAAGGGAAGCTGCAGCGCGCAATTTGAACTTGAATAACCTCGAGGTATAAAAAACGAAACTACGTCGACAAAGGCGGCGAGACAGCGGCAACGGGTGATGAACTGGGGGGGGGGACTGCAGACAAGCATCAAGTGACATTTGTGCAAAGACAAAAAGTCATTATCACGGCGACTGACTACACTGAGCGAAATAGTTGACAATCAAGTGGGAAAATAACTGTAACAGCTCTATGTAGAATTTAGGCAGTTGTCTCATCTCGTCTTCCTTCTTTTTTGTCTTTTTTTCTCTTTTTTTAGTTTGTCAGTTTTTCTTTTAATTAGATCTCTGAGCTGCTTAGCGCTGGTAAGCTGAAATTTGGTATATAACTTCTGAGTTGTTCTAAGCAGCTGAGGCGCCTTTTTTACAAACCTTAACTCTCTTTTTAGCCAGAAAACTTATAACCAAATTGTATTATACGCTTTTCCACCGCATTTCCACATGGATTTTCTTAATTTTTGGCATATACCAAAAACATGCAATACTTAAGCTGTAATCGAAATTTCAGAACAATCAAAGCATATATAAGGTAGTAAACTACTGTGTATATAAGGCGCATAAAGCATATAAAGCGTTACTGGGTATAGCGTGTCTTAAAGGTTTATAGCGTTTTCACACAGTCCGGGCAGCTTGAAAATACTCAACTCAATACTTTAATTCCAATTCAATACTTGATTTCTTGCAGTGCAGCGCGTGGAGCAACACTGACGACATGTGAAGCATGTGTAGAGCACGCGGCACATGGCTCGCTCGTCCTGTCGCCATCTTGTTGCCTTTTCCGGCATTTTGTTTACGATTTTTGCTAGCACCCAAGCGACACCCCTCCCCGCACTCCCTAACCGCTTCCACTGGGCACTTGGCAGCTTCCGTCACCCCCTTGAGCGAGCTGGAACGAGCGAGGCTTGTGCGGATTTCCTTCTGGCGTCGGCGTCGGCGTCGGCGACAGCGGCGGCTATGGTTTTCCCTGTTTTCCCTGAACGATTTTCACTTGTTTTGCCGTTGGCTGCTTTTGTTTTTCTCTACTCTGGCGTTTTTTTTTCCAGCATCTCCTTCTCGTCCTGCGTCGCCAGCAACAGAGGCAGCAGGAGTCGTCGCCGCCAAGTGCAATTGTCATAAAGTGTCATTGGCTGACGTCGCCGCTGACGTCGCTGCTCGCGTTGTTGCTGCAGTTGGATGCGGTGAATCAACTTAAATGAGTATCCGCTTGATAACTAGACAAGTGAGTGAGGAGCACGAGAGGAGCTCGAGCAGGAGCGGGAGCAGGAGCAGGAGCAGGAACGAGCGCTCTCTTGTCGCCTTTTTTCCTTGGAGGAAAAGCAATTGGCTTTGTGCGCGATTTAGCTTTGTTTTTCCACGCAGTCATTGAAGTCGCCTCGAGCGAGAAGCAGATGAGGTGAGAAAGTCGGGAGAAGGGAAGCAGAAGAAGGAGGAGGAGTATTAGAAGGAGCAGAGTCCAAGTCGAGGCGGAACCCGAATAGCTTTGGGCCTGGCTGGACGCACGCAACGAATTGAGGCTGCCTTTTGCAGTTGATTGGCGCAAGAGAAAGAGAGAGGCAAAGAGAGAGAGAGAGCAGGGAGAGTGTGAGCAGAGCGTGAGATAGGGGTTGGAGAGGGGAAAATAGGGTAGAGGGACAGAAATACAGGCTAAGCCAGAGATCAGACAGATTTGTAAGTGAAAGACCCAAGTAAGCTAGAAGCGCACGCAAAGTCAAATTCCGACTAAAGTAGCGCCGTTTAAGAATGAGGCGTGAAAGGAAGAGAGGAAGACCTAAGAAGATACGAATTTAGGAATAGGAATAAGGGAAAATGAATATAAACAGTAAATAAATAAAAGTGAGTAGGAAGAGAAAAGGAGAAGGGATGGACAATTAGAGAGAGATAAGGACAAAGGATTAGGCCGCATACGAAAACAAAAGCCAGAGTAGAGAAGAGCAAGGAAGTAGAGAAAAGGAAAACAAGAGGTTCCTTTGACTATATTCATATATCAGCTGGTTATTAAATTGAGCGATCCGTTTACGTTGCTATACAAACTGCTAGATCGGCGCGCCTGGTGATGCTGTCCAAGAATATATATTATATATACGTACGTAAGCATCTAGCAGAAATGTTGTTACACTCTACAAGGCTACACAAATCCAATGCATACCCCGACAAGTCTAGTCTAAAAAGGAAATATGTACTAAATCAAAAACTAAGTTTTGGGAGCTACATTTATGTGTGTCAAGAAGGAGGAGAAGGAGAGAGGGTGTTTTGCGGTGTGGCAGAGGAGACAGACAATCTGTCCTAGGTGCTAGGTGCGAAACTGGAAAGTTATCTCTGGACTGAGCGTGAGCATGATGAGAATGCGTCTACGCAGCTTGAGCGCAGCTTTTAAGCGGCTTAAAATCTGCACACACGCTGCACCTGCTTCCCTTCTCCTCCGCCTTCTCGAAAACGAATTATGCAGCCAAAGCCGCAGGCAGCACGGCCAGATGGCCAGTGGCGTAGGTGGCAGGGGCAAGCAGAGGGGGCAGCAGTTCGCTTGGCATTTGGCCAGCGAGAAAGCAGATTGAAAGTGACAGCGACGATGTGCGATGCGAAAATGTGTGTGAAGTGGGCCGTGAATGGGCGCACAACAAAAGCAAAAACAAAGCAAAAACACGAGCGATTGCATTGCATACCTTCAGGCAAGTTATCGATAAGTTTTGGGCCACGGCACAGGGTGAATCTGTTTTTGGCATCGGGACGAATTGAATTTGGCACAACGTAAACAATTACGGCACAGCAACACACGCGCTATCCCGGTCTCCTCTCTCTCTCTCTCTCTCTCTCTCTGTCTCTCTCTCACTCTCGCAGTGTGCACATAGCTGGCAGGCGGAGCATGATAAATGCTTTGGCGCAGGTTTAGAGGGTTGGAAAGAGTTTAAGGGGTCACACGGCGCCACTGGCAAGTCGAATTGCTGGCGTCACTTTTGACTTCGCTGGACGACGACGATGGCAACGCTGGCGACATTGAGCAATTGCCATGCATAAATATTGCAGCGACCTACCCCTACCCACCCCCCCCCATCCCCTGTCTCTCTCGCACTCCCGCACACCCACACTCTGTCTGTCTGGCAACCACCTTTCGGTATAAGTGTTGCAGCCGTGTAAACAAATCAAAACAATGCTGCAGCAACATGTTGCCAACAACGCATCGCAAGCACATGCGCCCTTTGCGCCCAGCAACATTTTCTGTTGCTCAGCGTGTGCTCCTTGCGAAATGTTGCGCAACATTTCGATATTGCAAGAGAGAGAAAGAACTCGCGCGTCAGCAGGGGGTTGCACTTGCGCAAAGATGGCGGCGGTTAACCGTTACGCGGCAGCCATTTGAAATGCGTCAGGAGAGAAATGTTGCCAATGAAGTTGACAGAGATATTTGCCGTATTTTATGCTTGTCTGGTAATAATAAAATACTTTTTATTTTATTTATTAATTATTCATTAATTAATAATTACTGAATAATTAATAATAATCAAATTATAAATACTCTGTTGTAAATCGAAAAATATTTTTAAATACTTTAATTGATTTAAATGTTTCGCATTCTTGTTAATTCTCTTTTGTTCTGAAAATTTATCGCTCTCCATATTTTTCTCAGCTGTTTCATGTGCGCTGACTAAGCCCGTTGAGCCTGTTATAACGGCAGCTTCACATACTTAACGGCACATTCTACATGAATGTGGTAGAAATATGTATGTATGTATGTAGGCATTTTATGAGTTTTCACATTGCATTAATCCGCCATAAATGATAAGACCTACGAATTGGCAAGCGAATTTGCGGCAATATCTTTTGAAGGTACCCTGTAATGTGTGACTAGATGCGCAAGAGGGTGCTGCACGAGTCGGGACTTTAGTTCAGACAATACCGGGTGTCTGTTATTTATTTGCACTATTAATGTAATTTCAGTTTCTGTTACTCTTCCTTGAACTTGTGAATATTTACAGGGTATGCTGCAGTTGTGTACGCGCCAACCGGCATCACTTATCACTTGTTTATTACCTGCTGCACTGTTGGAATAGTCGCACCAATTCAATTTCACAAAATGACGCTTCGAATTTATTTATTTATATGCTGCGTGCAACTGCGAGGGTGTGTGTGCGTGCGTGTGTGTAAGAGTGTGCGTGCGTGTGCGTGTGGGTGTGCGTGCGCGTTAAATGCTACTGAAATTACACTATAAAAATGCTGTTTAATTAGCATATGGCGGCAATTAATTAATTTGTAAACTGAATGCCGCAATGCGTGCAATGCGAGGTGGCATGAGGTGGGTCGAGGTGGTGGCTTGGGAGGGGGGGTCGAGGTGTCGCTTCGGGTGGTCCAACGTATTTTATATGCAATTTTCATATTAAATCAAAGATTATTGTTTAATTAAACGCAGACAGCCGCCGGCCAGGGCAGAGCAGGGGGCCGGGAGGCTGTAGTTCGGTTGAATAAAAGTTTCATTTCGAATTCGAGCTGAGAAAATTGGCGACTTTAATCCAATCGTCACGAATTGATGCAAATTATCAACGCATTGCGTCGAACGGAAACGTTAAACCAAAAGTCGCGAGAATACAAAAAAAAAAATAATGGAAAAAAACTCTTGGGAAAGACTAAAAACAACTCTTGCCAAGTTTGGCATGAGGTCAATCGAGCGAGTTGGGAAAAACATGCACTATAGTTGTTGATTTTGCTGAAAGACAAAGAAAAAATGAAAAAAAAAATGCAAGCACAACTCGCAAATGCCCTGTAAAGTAGTAGCAAAAGTTGTTCAAAATTAATATGGTATTTTAAGTCAAAGTAAGTCTAAAACGATTTAAAATAGGTATCAAATTGAAAATGTTATATTATTTATAATACATATATTTAAGAAAATTTAAGAGCAGATTGCAGTAAGCCTTAAAAAAAAAAGATTTTGCTTTACTTATGCAAAAAAAAAAACTGTTAACTTTTAAGTAAACTAAGTAAAACTTCTTTATAAATGTAACTGCTTTCGAAGGATTACTAGTTTTTCATATTTAGTAATGGAATAATTGGAAAATTCTAGATTTGATTTCTTTAATCTTTTAAAATCCATGCAGATTTTAATTCAACTTCGAAAAAATGCTCGAGCAATCTCTAAAACATTAAAATCTTAAAGAATAGTGATTCAAGTCTTAGGTATGCTAGATTGTAATTCATTCTTGCTTAATCCTTATTAAATAACAAAGTCTTAGTCTTGCTTCTACCCTGCACACTCCGCAACAAATACAACCCACCGTTGAAGCCTTCGATTTTCCAGGGTATTTCATATGAAATTAATGAGCGAAAAATTGCATACACATAAAATTATATGTATTCGCATTAATGCTGATTGCATGTCGCAACTGTAGACGGGGCAAGGCTGCCCGAAGAGGTTGGGTGGTGGCGTCGGGGTGGGGTGGAGTGTCAATGTCTGACATGCACACAACTGTTGACAACATAATCGACCTGCAAGTTAAATTGTAGCCAAGTGTTAATTGTATGACAGTTTCGTTCTTCTTTCTGCATCCGACAACAACGATAATCGTTATCGTTATCGAGTGAGTGCGCGTCATCGCTTCCGGCCTTGTACAACACTACACGATGCGAAGGCAAGCATATGCCGCGCTTCAGTGTTGGTTTCTTTGCTAACTGTGATTAATATTACGTATTAAAATATGATGTATTGGTAAATATCTATTAAGATGGAGATGGAGGTTTATGAATTCAATTGAAAAAAAACTTGGTGCATTGTGATAAAAACAGTTCAATCAGTCGACAGCTGTCACAATTCAGACGAAATTCCACTTCAATTCTTCAATATAAAACACAATTAGCTGGCAAACAAATTGAATAATCGCTGAATATTATCCATGGCAGCGCTTCGTTTTGGATTCATTTCGATTCAATCATTTTTCAACGTGATTCAGTGCAAACAAATCTCGATTTGTTTCACACTCAAATTAGTCAATTTTCGTTGCTTCTTTGATTGAGTGCGGCACATTGTGTCAACACATTTTGTTGCTGTGCCCCAGAGTGTCCACATAGTATATGCCAGATATCCTGCCAGATATCGCAGCATACGTACATAACTCTCCCCCTCCCCGCCCACAGATCCGGTGGCTTGATGCGTGCTGAGACGCGTCGATAAATCGCATTGACGTCTCATCAATCTCAATTTTTGTCACTAGCTTTGCTACGGCGGATTCGGTTACATTGCCACGCCCCCGACCTCCCGGAAAAAGCCTCTGCCCCTCCGCCCCTGCGCCACTTTTAGGCCGCCATTTTCCGCAGTTTAATGTAAATCGATAAATTTATATTTGCTGCATAAAACGAACCTCAGCTGAAAGTGCCTGTCCGGCTGTTGCACGCAGCCTGCCCCCCTGCCGCCTAATAAGCACCCCTGGCCAACGTCTTGCCCGACGCTTGGGGCGCTTCAAGTTTGCGTTTTGGTTTTGCCGTTTTGCTTTTTATTTCAATTTCCTGCCACAAAGCGGCAGCAACAACAGCAGCAGCAGAGGTAGCAGCAGCAGCAACAAAAGACAAATTTATGCCACATTAACAGCTAAAAGCTTTCAAAATGCGTTTGGATGCGCCACCACCAGCAGCAGCAGCAGCGCAGTCAACGTCGCCGTCAACGTCGCTGCCGATGCCGGCGACCCTCGGGCCGAGACTAGCAACTCCCCCACCGAATCCAACTCCAACACTTCACGCTAAAGAACATTTCTTGCCAGCCAGAAGTATGGCCAGAAATTTTTGGCACAATTTTGAACACTGTAAGAAATCGGGGGGGCTGACTCTTCAGGCTTACTGATTTCCAAGCTGAATATGGTAAGCCTTAAAAACATTCAAAGTGTTGTTTGAAATACTCTTATAACTCACAACAATTTATGTCATATGGTCACACTAAACCTTTACGATTTTGTGCTAGATTTGAATTTAATTTTTTAAAGAGTATTATCTTTACAATTGGTAATATTCATGCTATTAGGGTGACCAGCTATATTAAAAAATAAACTAAACCAGTTTTATTATTATATAGATATACCATTATTATAAAAAGTATTATCTCTACAATTGGTAATAAATAGACTTAGACATACAATATGGAGCATTATTTTTTTAATATGTGATTTTTATGCTATTAGGGTGACCAGTTTTATAAAAAATATACTAAACAAGTCTTATAGTTATATTATAATCTCAAGAGTATTATCACTAAAATGTTTTCCTCTTAGAGTGACCATATTTACTAGAAAAACACTAAACAAATTTAAGACATATCGCTCAACAATTATTTGCAGTGTAGAGCTCTGCCATGCTCTCACTTTCCCTTGGGCTGTGTGTGTGTGGGAGAACAGGCGCTGCAGTGCGGTAGCATGAAGAAGTGCCACCCTGAATGAGGGAGATGTCTTCAGACATCTCACCATCCCGCCCTCCCCCTCCCAAAAAAAAAACGCGCTTAAAAACAAAAGCGAGGCGAGCATTAAATTTAACGCGAACAAACTTGTCCCATTTTGTTGTCTCTGCTCGTGTTGCTGTTGTTGTTGTTGTTGCTTGTTATTGTGCTTGTTACTTATGCTGTTGTTGCTGCTGTTGTCTTGCGACAAATTTCAGTTAGCTCATCCATCCGATGCGTCGTCATCGCCCGCCGCCGCCTCCGCCGCCGGCTGTCAGGCAGCTGGCGACGTCAAAAGTGCAGCTCGAAAACTTCAAAAACGAGTCACAAGTTGCCACACCCACTTTGCGCCCCCCCTTCTCCCACTCATCCCCCCCTCTAGCTGGCCATTTCTTAGCTTGCATTGCGCTAAAATTAAGATTTATGAAGGCTGTAAAAAACAACAGCGACAGCGACAGGGAGAGCGACGGCATGATGTGGAAGTGAGGAGCAGCGGAGCAGGAGGAAATGGAGCTTGTTGCCAGGGGCGTAGCAATGAGGGGCACACAGCAGCGTAACGCAATGAATGCGCCAAAAAATTTAACGCCCAAATGATTACAAATGAGTCGAGCACAGCGCACAAAGTTGTGCTACACTAGCTGCAGAAACGCCCCCCGCCCCACCTTACCCTGCTCAACACCCTGAGCCACCCCCTTAAGCAGTCTACACCCTTGCACAGCTCGAATTGTGTCATTGCAAATCAAATCAACGGACGTGACGTCATCGCAGCAATTTGCATTGTATTGCCAAAAGTTTTCGGACCAAGTCGCCCGGCAACGCAGCAGAGAAAAGCGAAGAAAGGGGGGATGCAACGAATGAGTGCAACGAATGCTGAATGTATTCGGTTTGAGACCACAGAATGCCATAAAACAATGTATGCTTGGGGTATGCAGATGGGGAAGAACTTTGTGGAGTAGGTCGTAATACATTTAAATTTCTTTCAACTGAGAAGAAAGAAGAAACAAGGTCTTTAAGGGGCTATTTAAAAGTGTTTCTAATGTTACATCTTTTACCGTTTATTGAATAGTTAAGCCCCACTCATGGTCACCCTAAAGTCATGCGATTTTGAGCCAAACTTGAGCTACAAATCAAACTGTGTAATGTAATAATTGCTGGAAAAAGTCTTATTTTTAAATTATATTCTATGCTCGACAATTTGCCAGTTTTGTTTGGAATATGGCCACCCTTAAACTAAAGCTAGCTTTTCTCTCACTTCAAACACCTAAGCTTGTGAACAGTATGGTCACCCTAAACACTACCATTTCATTACTATAACAATATAAATTCTATACAAACGAATTGAAATATTTCAACTGCCTTAAACAATATAATAGTATTACATGGTCAAATAAAAAACTACACCCCTTTAGCCCAATATTGATGCAAATAAAAAACTAAACTATCTTTTAACACCTTTAAATCCACTCATTGACTTCTCTGCTTTGGCTAAATACGCATTAAACCAGAATAAGCCAGAGAGACAATGGCAATTGCAGATTATTTGAATATTAAATTAACTTTAAGCCCCAACATAAAGCGTAATAAATTCTACGTTTATCTTTTGGATAATACCGACCGAAACTAATCACCTGTTTTACCCGACTGGTTGTGGCCAGAGCGGGTGCAAAAAGGGGGTAGCCACAGCTTGCTGAGGTGCATAATTAATACGCTAAAACATAAATGCGACTCCAATTAAAACTGTGAACAATAACCAAATGCACGAGCTCGGGCATTAAGTAACCGTTACAGTGGCTGAGCCACTGTTCAACTGAAGTACTTCGCCAAACCCCACTGTATCCTTTCCCCCGGGTGGGGTTTACTGGTGTTTTAAAATGTGTGTTCCCCGCAATTAATTAAGTTCGCTTGTAAACTGAGTGAGAACATTTTAGCCCAGATTAAAACTGCATTTATTATGCGTTCATTAAAACACAACAAAAACACAGAAGATAAAAAAACAGTAGACTATGCTATATGCCAAGCGTAGAAATACCCTGTAGTAGGCATATGGCAGTTGGACAAGATTAATACTTGATATTCGAAAGTGCATACAACTCTCTCTAAGTATTTATGATACTTGCAAAAAAAAAGCTATAATAAAAAGCTATCATATTTTTTCTCAACTAAAATTGAATATTATTTAAAGGGAAAACATAAATTAAGGTTTCATAACCTATACGAAGTGAGTTTAAATTCACAGCACTAGTTAATTAATTTGAAAGTTTCGCAGCACTTGAAACCAAACGAGTGATTCATGAGTGCGTGCGAGTTATTTGTATTTGTAAGCAACTTGTTGGACGATTCGAATCGGTAATAAAATTAAAAACTAATCTATAGAAATGTAGCTCGTCCCGCTCTTTAGACTAAAGGGTATTGTTCTCGATAAACCGTTATGAGTGTGTGATGACAAGTAGAGATGAAGCATGTCGGAGCGTAAATAAAGGCGTCCTGTCCATCCTTATTGGAGCAACAGGATATCGAGTTGCTTTTCGTAATACGTTGGGAAAGTCGCAAAATTTTATAAAATTAATCAATGCACATTTTCTGCAGGCTAAAGCTGGCCAGGACAGGATGGATAAAAATAGTGCGGGAGAGCGAGAGAGAGAAAGAAGGCAGAGCGAGTGGGAACGAGAACGAGAAGGACAAGGAGCATGCTACGATGCTGGTCACCTGGTTGTCAACACATGGACGTGAATGACAGACACACAAGTGGGCGTGGCAATTCGGAAAGTTACTTTAAAAATGGTTAAGACAAAGGGCCGAAAGGAGAAAGGGTGTAAAAAGGCAAGCGGCAAGGAGAGAGAGCGTGTGAAGGGATGAATATAAAATGACAACAAAAAACAAAACTTGACTGAAGTGCAGGTAAATTTAATTATGGTGCACAACATAAGCTAGAGGGCGAGAGAGAGGGACAGAGTAAAAGAGAGGGAGAGTACGACAGCGAGAGAGAGAGAGCGAAAGAGAGGCAGATAGCAGCTTGAAAAGTTTTAGAAAATATGGCACAAGCGTTTACTTATTTTTTCCCACTTTTTGCATTCTTAACTTTTTTGTACTATGTGCATACCCTGTAATCAGCTGAAAGAGAAGAGCCTGACTTGGAAATCATTTGGCATACATATGGTTTATTTTTTTTATTATATACATATACTTACATTTACGATTATTTCATTATGCCAGTTGATTTGATTTATTCAATTGACTTATTATTTATTTAAAAGTCACAATAATATTTAAAAAAATCGTTTAATTTGTTGTAGAGTATTTTTAATTTTAGTATACTCTTATAGTGCATATTTAAAGAGTATATGACATACTCTTCTTTCCGCTTCCGAATCGCATGATATCTACAGGGTATCTGCCAATGCACAACCTCAAGCCATTCCCACATTTTAAACTTGTTTTCCCTTTATTCGTTTTCTTCTTTTTTATTCCCTTTTTCCATAATAGTAACTGTTGTTGTTGTTGTTGTTTTGCTGCCATTTTGCTTGTTATCTAATTTTTGCTTTTTGCCATTTCCCATTTGCTTTTTGCTTACTTTTACTTTGTTTTCGCCACTCGCAACTTGACTCACATTCTATCTGAACCTGCCCTCACTTCGCCCCCGGTTTTTCTGGTTTAGGTCCACCTCCCGGTTCCCTGATTCTGGTACGCGTTTCAAGCTTCTGCGCTGCTCCTGCTCTGCTCCTTCTCTGCATTTCTCAAGCATCAATTAAAGTGCAAAAAGCTTTTCCAGCGACATGACGCGACAGGATGCTTCAAGGATGCGCGCGGTGCGAGTAAATTATCAAAGCGCTGTCCAAAGCGAAGGCCACGAGGAGCATCGGAAGAGTAAGAAGTAGAAGTAGCGCGGCGGACAGTTGACGATGCAAGTGACCAGCTGGCTGCAGTTGCCGTCCAGCCAGGAGACATCCGAGCGCGCTAATTACGCCCGGTTCAAGCCAACAAAAGTGAACGGGAAAGGCCAGCGCGAAATTGGTTCACTTTGTGATCAGCGAACCCAAAACGCTCCTCGAATCGTTGCAGCACACCGGCACCAGCAGAACGGGTTCAAGTAGTGCAGCAGGAACAAAGCAGTCATGATAGTGAAAGGAACAAGGATTACTACGGAGCAGTACTCGGTAGTAGTTCAAGGAACAGGTGGAGGCACAAGATTGCGCATAACTCCATATTTTGTAACCCGTTTCCTATGAAATTTGATAGACAAATTTAAATATTGTATATCTATAAATGCAGCAACTTTGCGCACGCTAGCTAGAAGATCTATAAAGATATGCTGTTTTAAAGACAGTAAATCCACTTTTTGTAGAGAAAACACAGTGTTAGCAACTTAAAAGCTGCAAACTGTCTGGAAAAGCATTAGCTTAATGCCTATGCCAAATATGACAGCGCCAGCTGGCTTAGTCACCAAGATCCCAACATAAACGTATATATATCTCGATAAATATTGCACAGTTAGGCATGAAATAAGTTTGTTCACTTTTTTTTATATATATACCAGCTTTAAATCCCTATCAACTGTGTAAAAAACACTATGGGCCCCAAAATTAATGACATCCATTTGATATTCATATACTTGTATATATGGGTTAATAGGCAATGGCATGACATGGGCGCGATACAACCCATACGCCCTGTGCATTCAACTGTAATGATCGCAGTAGCTGCCATTAAATTGCCATTATAATGCAGCTAAAATGGTGCCAAGGCGAGGTAGTTGCAGGGGAGAGGAGGGAAGAGGGTTAGGTAAGGTAGCCACGCTTCTGACAATATTTCTTGGCATCTCGCATGCAAATGACATTCGAAATTGCCCCTAATGAAGCCAAATGGCGGGCCCGCAAAGAGCCAACAAAAAGCGAAGGCAAAGTAGAAAAACTTAAACATTATGAATACTATTACGAGCTACAAGCGAGCGGGCAAACAAACAAATCGGAGTAGGCGAGGTGAGTAGTGGCTCGAGGGAGGGGGTTGGGGGACCGGACCATCTTCGGCGCAGTTTTCCGCGTTGATAATGTTAATGACTTTGGTTGCTTTCGGCCAAAACGGGCGGAACAATTTAAGCAGACACTCGCCGATGACACATTGTTTGCACTGTGCTGCCTTGCTCCTTTTCCGCCTCTTGCTCTCCCACTCTATCTCCCTCTACCCCTTTCCTTCCGTCTCTCTCTCTCTTTTTCTCCCTGCTTGCTCGCTTTTTTTACATAGAAAACAATAAAAAAAAACAAACTCAGCTGCAAACATATTTTTTGCACACACTGAAAATATTAAAAAAAAATACTTGAAAAATACTAGAGTAAAAAAATATAATACTAAATAAATCTTGGCACAGCAGGGCGCAACCGCCGACCCTCGCACCCCGCCCCCGGCTGGCCGGCGCGGTTTGCCAGCTAACTTATTGCATTTTGCAGTTTTAACATGATAATAACCCCAACGGTGACCTGCTGCCACACACCCTACCCTCCCACACCCACATATGCCATAATGCCACGCCTCTCTGCCCCCATGCCCTGCAGAGCCACGCCCCGCACTTTTGGCTACAGTTAACGCCTTCGCCGTTACGCCTTCAATGCAAATTCACATCGCTGCTCACTTGTTTTGCCTTCGCTGTGCCTGCTGCCGCATCGGCGAAAAAATTCGCATTTCGAATACCCTGTAAATTATGAATATGTGTGTGTTTCAAGCGGGTAGATATGCTGGACAAGTAGATGCAATTTTATAGAAAAGAAAAGAGTTTAATGTAAATGGGAATAAAAACAAAAGCAGATAAATATAAAGAGAAGTAGAACAAATAAAGAGAGTGCAGAGAGTAGAGAGAAGAACTAGTTCAAAAAAAAAAAAAAAAGCAGGTTAAAGGGAGAATAACATCATTAGAGTAGAAAGCAAAGAAATAATAAAGAGAAGGAGAGCAAAAGATATAAGAAGGAATAGACGGAGTGCAAGAGAGAAAAAGAGGGGGAAAAAAATAATAAAGAAGGAGAAGAACAAAGAAAGATTAAGAAAGGAAATAGAAAAATAAATAAAACTGGCTAGAGGGAGAACATAATTAGAGTAAAATACAAAAGATAAAGTAGAGAAAAACTGATAGAAATATAAGAAGAAAGAGGAATAAACAAATAAGCAGACTGATTAAAGGCAGAGGCAAAATATTGAAATAAAATAATAATCCTTGACTTGCAATAATTATTCTTGACAGGGTATCTGCTGGCCGAACTAGTCCTTTCTCCTCGCTTTGCCGTACAACAAATTTATGTGTGCAGCAACTGTGGCAACTTAGGCAAACGCTGCGCTGCCTCAGCCGAACTGGTGCCGCGTCAGGGCCCACGCAGAGGCATTTTTTATTTATTTTCAGCTGCACGCTAGGTGGCGCCACGGAATGGTTGGGGTTGCAGGCACTGACGGGTTAAAGGGCAACTGACTGCAATATGATATACGATATGGTCTAATGCAGCCCTTTTGCTTTTGTGCAGGCGGCAGCTGGCACTTTCACTGCGCTGCTGCCGGGCGGGAGGCGGTGGCAAACCGGGGGCGTGGCATTTTGTGAGCCTCGCAAATTAATGTCAATATTGATATTGGTCATAACATTTGGGCCTGGTTAAGCGAGCTGTCGTCAAAACGGGCCAGCCAAGTGGGGACACTTTTCTGTCGCACACTCTCTCTCTCTCTCTCTCTCTCTCTCTGTCTCTGTCTCTGTCTCACTTTGCCTGCTTTTAAACCCTTCTCTATTGCTTTTTTTCTACTCCTTTTTTCCGCTTTGCATTTTAGGCCGCATTTGCATTTGGTCTCGCACAAGCCCAACGTTTTCTGGCATACAAAGAGAGAGAGAGAGAGAGAGTGAGAAAAAGCGAGCGGGAACGAGTGAAAGAGACAGCCCTATAGCTGGGTATTAACATCTATTGAAATTGAATTCTAAGTGGAGCCTTTTTAATTGCCAACTCCATAAATAATGCGCGAGATTTGCGGGAATTCGATTCGTGCATAGAGCGTCACATTCCAATTTCGGCGCTGCGAGTGCACACCATTAAAAATGAGCAGTTTTTAGCGATATATAAAAGATATATATATATATATATTATATTTAAACGATATACGGCTTTAGCTGTGCGTGACTTTAAGCCAATTGATTTTGGTCAATTTAATTTGGGCTTCGACGCTTTTTGTGGCCGAGAGCGTGTTTAATTGGGATTTGCGAGATTTCAAACTGAATATGTTATGAAAAGCATCTGATAATTGCGCTAAACAGCTCCGATATGGACACATTTGTTAGCCAACACTGGTTTTTTTGCGATTTCAATCTTGATCAGCTTAAAATCCTTTATTGGTCTGCGCTTGCTGTAGGTTTTTTTCTGGAAGAGAGAGCTACCATATAGATCTGTTAAAATATTTGCATAAATATTTTATGTATTGATTAATCATTTTTACTACTGCTTTGACACTAGTTCTGCTTTCAAGCTCTTCACATTTAACTCTGCCTCTTGCCTTTAAGTTCTCCTGCCAGCTCTACCCTTTGAACCCTACGTAGAGCTCGTTACTCCACACGTTACCCACACCGCGCGGCGGAATGTGAGCAGAGAAATTGTCCAACAATCCCAAGTGGAACCGAGCTAAGGTTGTTCTTCTGGCGACAAACTTGACTTGAGTAAATTTCAATTTGCCACTCGACACTTGCCACTTGCCACACACCCACACAGAGAGAGAGCTGAGCTGAGCACAAATATCCTGCGGTCTTTACTCAATTTGTGTAATTTGCAACAAACAACAGAACCGGAGGCAACAGCAGCAGCAGCAGCTAAAGCAGAGGCGGCAGCGAGCAGGGGTCGAGGCAGCAGCAGCAGCAGAACGAGACGACAAAACTATCTCGAGGTAAGGCCGAAAGTCAAGTCAAGAAGGCTGTGCAGCTGTGCCGCAATGTTGCAAGTTAATTTTTGTGGCCGTACCTGCTGCACACACTCCCTCGCGCGCCCGGGCAACACTGTGTCGTGCAGTGTTGTGTAATGTCCCCGTTGGCAGTGTTGCTAATTTCAACAAGTTTTACCTAGCTGCAGACCGCATAGTTTGGCTCCGATTTTTGCCAGGCAAACGAGAGAGGAAGATCAACGGAGAGAGGGAGAATGGGAGGAAGGGAGAGCAGGGGCAGGCAGCTAGAGCTACTTGCGGCTTTGCAACTTGCGTTGCGCTACGCTCGTGCCGCACGCTCAACTATGCCAAACATTGTGAATGAGCTGAGAGCCAGTGCAGCGGCGTGGCTTAGAGGGGGAGGTTTAAGTTTATGTGCACCGAAAATAGGCGAAATACTTTCGGGCCAAAATATTTTGCCCAAGACGAGCTGCTGCTGCTGCTGCATGGCACACGCGGCGTATACGCAATCCGCTCAATTCTTTTTGCCCTGCACTGGACATAGAGCGCAAAGGGGGGAGAGGGGGAGCTGCCGACGGCGAGGCAGAGACAGACTGCGGACAGCGGGAGAGCTACCAATTACCAGCTGCCAGAATTCGCCTGGGCCCCAACTAGGCAAGAAATAACAAGTTCGCATATATCTCACATGCTTTGCCACCGCATTTTCGCCCAGCCCCCGCACCTCTTCCCCTGCCTCTCCACTCCGCTCGCTCAACTCATCCCTGGCAACCCCTCTTTGCCGCAACTCTGGCAAGTAATCTGGCCGAAAAATAGACGAGCAAATCCGTTAGCAGGCAGCGCACAGTAACTCTCTCTCTCTCTGTCTCTGTCTCTGTCTCTGTGTGTGTCTGTTTGAATGCGTATCTGTGTGTGTGTTGGAGTGTGTGGTGTGTGTGTCTGTGTGTGTGGTAAGTAGTTGCAGTCATTCGTTGCTGCATTAACTGGGATTTGGCTAAGCATACCCTGTAATTTGGGCATGCACAGCAAAAGCGAGCGTATACCTCAATTGGAACATGCAGAAAATAGGCTAAAACTATCGAACGAATCGCTGGAATGCTTAGAAACTATATAGGACAAAAATATAGATAAATTCCATTCTAAAACAACTGCAATTTCTTGCAGGGTATACCTATAGTCGAGTCTGTTTCTGCTTTATGTCACAGTTACTTGTTGGATTTGGATGTGGCCATTGCATTCAAATAAAATATCAAGTTGCCAAGCGCTCGAGCTGCTGCTGCCGCTGCTGTTGCTGACCGACTTTTTGCAATTTTCAATCTGCCCACAAAAATGGCAAATGTCAAATGTGTGCGAGAGAGAGCGAGCGAGAGAGAGCGAGATAGTCTGTGAAAAGGAACAAGCTGCAAACAAATCCTGGAGACAACGAACCGCACTGCGAACTTTGTCCAGGAGGCAGGCCATAAAGTTTTTTAAGCAAAGAAACTCCCCCCGGCCTACACACGACGTGCACTGCGCGAAATCATGCACATGCTGGACAAAACTTCAATGCAATAATAATCATGAATACGAAAATAATACGTAAGTATTTTGCCAAAGATTCTCCTCAAATCCCACACAATATTCTTCGTCAATCACGTCGGCCCTTATCTTCTTTTTGTCTTCATTTCTCGCAGTGCTTTGCACATCAAATAAATAACTATTGTCAACTTTGTTATGGGTCATTCGGCTGAAATCGAAGTAGTTATAAATAACTGTTATGTGACGTAAGTGCTGCTGCTGCTGCTGTGCCTTCAATAACGTAACGTGTGCTCGCACATATTGCATATCTGCTGAATTGCTGGAAAATCGACAGAATTTTCATATTTCTGACGAATATTTCATAATGCAATCACTTTACCAGCACTAACGTTACGTAAGCTTTGAGAATTTTCAATTTTTAGAGATTCAACACTTACGTTACGTAAGCTTGGATAGGTATGAAGAATTGTGTATAGTATTTGGATGATTTACTTGTGTGTATGGGGTAACCTGAATTATATTGCTTATAACAGCAGCTGTGTCGCAAATTGCTTTACGTTACGTAGGAGAATTTGGGTACGTAATATTAAGATAACCTTGCATTGCGATTTAAAATGAGGTAAGTTAAGTAAAATAAAAAATAATTTTATCAATATGTGAGATTATATGCATTTTTAAAGACGTAGCAATAGTTAATATATGGTATTTTTAGCAAGTTCGAAATATGGTAAATGCTCTCCCTTAGTTCCCTGAAGTGCCAACTAACCCTAGAAACTTTGAGCTAAGCAGATGAATTATTTTTGGTTACGTATCTCATTACGTTTTAACATAACGTCTTTGAACTTTCCATCAGCTGTTTTATCAGTATGAGAAATACTCTGTCTTTCTCTACGCTCACGCTCTTTCTCCTCCTCTCTCTACCTCTCCCTCTCCCTCTCCATCTCTCTCCCTTTCTCCTTTCTCTTTTAACTGAAGCTAGTTTGCAACACTGGTTGTTCTTACGTAACGTTACGTTTAAAAAAATAACTCTTTACGTTCCTAGCACTGCAGTAGTATAAGTCAATTCTTGATTGATAACATTCACTTCGAAGACAAGCCTAAGCTCCACACACACACACACACTTACACACACATCCCCCCATTGTCGCACTTACGTTACGTAACGTAAGCCAACGTAATGCGAGCTTATGTGAGTGCATATTGGAGGATTCTATTAAGTTGCCATTTGCATACTTAGTTTTAGCCCCTTTGAGGCTGAGAGAGAGACACAAATGTCAAAATAAATCTGCTCCGCTATAACGTAATGTGCGTAAGTGTATTTACGAGCTGACAGTATGTGTGTGTCTCTGTCTGTGTTCGTGTGTGTGTGTGAGTCTCTGGCTGAATTGCCGCACATATTTTATATGAGGGCACTTTGAAATTGGGAATGCATGCATTATTTTTTGCTAGAGCGCCCAGCAAATTTATGTGCGACTAGAATGGCGCTCCCTTACCCTCTACCTACCCCTCTCCCTGCCAGGCACCCTGTGCTACGTAAGCCTCTGTCCTAGGCATGCTTGTCTTCAGCTGATGCCGAGTCTGACTGCTACGCGACACAGAGAGAGAGAGGGAGAGGGAAAGGGAGAGAGTGAAAGAGGAAAGCCTTTTGCGAATGTCATATGAATTTTTCGCGCTTGACTCTTGTGTGTGCGGTGTGTGTGCCGACGTGTGTGTGTGTGTGTAGGTGGCAGAGGGGCGGCCGTAAGGGGGAGTTGAGCACCGCTGTGTGTTGTTGTTGCTGCGCAATTTTCCCGCACATGGAGCAGCTAACACAATTTGTGTGTGTGTGTGTTGATCTTACGATAGCTTTGCCACGCCCACACTCTCTAACAACCTAACGCCCCACACCCCTCCCCCCGCTGCCACAGTCCCCTCGTCTGTCTGGCTGGCAGCCTGGCTGCCACTAACTACAAGCTGACTGTCGCTATAATTTTCCAACAGGATTTACAATGCTAAAATTACTTCCTAAGCCATTCGACCTTGTCGTCGTCGTCGTCGTCGTCGTCGCAGTCGCAGCCTGTAGGGGCGTACTCCCCCTACAGCTCCCCTCTTCGCATATGTGCCCTGCCCAATTTCTTTGCGCTCTTTGTCTAGTTCACAACTACGCGCAAATCCCCACACAACGAGCTGTTTACACGCCCAGACCCAGCTCCAGCTAGAATTGCGATTGGTTTGTCGGCTTCGGTTTTCAGTTTGCATTCGTTTCGAGTTGGGTTTCGGCTGGCTGCAATTGTGTTTGCCAATGCTTTGGCATTTCTTGTTATACCCTGTAGGGAAGAGCATGGTATATACACAGCCTGTTGCTTAATAACCTCTCATCCGCATTCATCGCTAACTTACTCGACGATCGTACGGTATCTACACGCTGCTAGAACTAGTTGAGAATTCTAGTGGCGCTTAGAAAAAACCGTCGCTCGAATTATGCATTATTCTGGCACCAAACGCTTTGACCACATGCAAAAAGAGAAGAAATTAAAAATAAAGAGATAGAAGGCGCAGGAACTGAAGGCAAAACAAAATAAACATCTTATTATATTCTTTTTTTATATATATTAAGTTAAAATATCCAAAAAAAAAATTTAATAATAGTTGAATATAAGAATTATTATATTTATTTGTATACTATGTTTCAGGTAAACTACCCAGTAAACATGCCTGCAGGGTATATTCTCTTGTCTCTCAAGCTTAGGCCATTTTTTTCTTTTTTTATTAAATTTTTTTTTATTTATTTGAAGGCATTTCTGGACATTTTTCAACACTGGCCCACTCTACGACAGCTGCTGCTGCTCTGCCTCAGCGACGCGTTGCCTGCCGCTGCTGCTGCCACCGCAATGATTTCACACTGTCAGCTATAAGTATGCCTTCGCGTTGCCTTTCGAGCTTCTCTATATGGAACGAGCACTCACCATGGCAAACCAACAATCAATTTTGCACACCCAAAACCGCATATAGTTCTCACACCCCTGCACACCTTAGCTGTCAGTGTAATTCCCATTTATAATTCACTAACATCTTTTTATAAAATGAGCCGATGCCATCAACGTTTGGCAGCCAGTGTTGCCAGACTACGCAGACTGAGGCGTAAGTGCTTAACATAATTTTCAAGGCATTTGCGCTGCCCATACAGACAAACATTTGTGTGTGGATGCTGCACTGTGCGAAATCGGGGGAGCTGAAGAGCTAAGGCAGCTTAAAGAGCAGGAACTTTAAGCCGCTTGCAAAGCTTACCTTAAGAGCCATAGCTCTCTGCAAAAGCTTTATACATTTGTATAAATTATTGATAATTCGAAAATTTTAATTTTTTACGGTAGCTTAAAGAGCGGCAGCTTTAAGAAGCTTGAAAGACAAAGCTTTCTGCAAAAGCTTATATATTTGCTTATACTCTATTGATTATTCGAAAAATCGTAACACAAATTTTGTGCAGTGCATACTTTGTTATGGTCAGGCGGAAGTTGAGTGAGCGAGAGAGCCAGACGGGTTAATGAGCGAGAGAGAGGCAGCATGGGGCAAAGAGTAGGCTAACCCCCGATGCGACCTCGTCGACATGGGCTTAGGGACGCTTTAAGCTCTGTCGCATATGGGTAATTACACATTCATAAGGCACAGCTGCATGCCACTCCTTACAGCACCTCTCCCCCCCCACCCCATTCACCAACCGCCCTTAATGCAGCACACCGCAAATCTCACATAATTGCCCCCAAGTCGGTGTTGTTGTTGTAGTTGTTGTTGCTGTTTCGGCTCTTGCAATTTAAATTAAATCACAAATGTTATCGACATGATTTTCAATGCAAATATGTTGACGACACGAAAAATCCCCTGACTTGATCGACTGCATAAGCCTCAGGCCTTCAGCATGCTGAAGGTTGAGAGGATGAGTGAGCCAGGGTTGCCACGTGCCTAGTCCACTTTTCTAAAACGCAACGTTTCCTGCCACACCAGATTGACCATCGTCATCGCGATGCCAAACGAAGTTATTCGTGCCAGGCACTGTAAATATTTCGGGGCATCTTTTAGAAGAATTTAAAGGGAAAATTACCTACGGTACTCACCATATCTACCTGAACCGAAAATAAGACACAACTTTTGAGAAAATACTTGGAAACGAACCGAAACACGTACTGTAGTTTATTTTGGTTATATTTGAAAATATTTCTCAAGGAGCATGTGTGTGATTGTTTTGGTTTTTGAGCAGTTTTGAAGCATATCTTCAAAAAAAATCAACTCATACAAGTCTTAAGCTTTAAGACCCGCTCGTAAGCTTTTAAAGTAATTGTTCAGCCGAAAGCTAATCGAAAAAAATGATCACTTTGCCGCTTTATTTATATTACTGAACACGTTAAGTTCGAAATAAAGCTACTTCTTTTAAGAGTTAGAGATTGAAAATATACATACATATTTATTTATTTCATATTTTATTAGTTATACATATTTTCAAAGCTTTTAAAGCCTTTAAATTTGTGTGAATTCTGTTTAAATTCCACTTAAAGCTCAGCTCAGCTCAGGCCCCACCAAATAGCTTGAAAAAAGCATTGCTAGCTATAAAACTGATCGCTTTGTCGCTTTATTGAAACTGGAAATGTAAAGCTCTTAAAAAGCTATTTCAAGCAGTTTTTTAAAAGTCAAACATTGAAAATTTACATACCTATTTATTTATTTATTTTTTTTTATTAATTATACACACGCCTTTAAAATTGTGTAAATCCTATTTAATTGTGTAAATCCTATTTAAATTTCACTTAAAGCTCGGCTTAAAGCTCCTGCTACCCAAACCTTAAGCTTTGCCAGCCAACTACAGGCAAAACTTATGCGAAATATTTCACTAATAGCCGCGCATTTATTTTAAACATATGCAACGCTCCGGCTCGAGCTTTTTGCAATTTGTTCTTGGTCTGCGAAAGTTGCAAGTTGCGAGAGAATTATGATACCCCCCGAAAGCAACAAATTTTAATTGCAAGAAAATGTGTGTGTAATTCACGAACACACGAGACACGGACTCCGACACAGACACAGACACAGACACAGACGAACTACTAGTATACCAAGTTGTGGACGAAGTGGCGAAAAGGGTTGCCCCTTAGCCTCACCCAGCTGAAGCTGGAGCTGGGGCGAGGAGTTGCAACCGCGTCTTAGTTAGAGGCGAAGTAAACCGAAAGGCAAAACAGAGCGGAAGCTTGCTTAAGTTTTACTTTTGTAAGGGGGTCGCTATACTGGGGGGGGTCCCCAACTGCATGTGTGCGTGTATGTGTGTGCGTGTGTGGTTACGTTATAAATTTATTTAGCCAACGCGCATCGTACGCATAAATTGCTGAGCGCAAGCTGCTCAAGGGTTGCCACCCCACCCCGCTGCAATGCGAATGCCAACTGCGAGTGTGAACAATTGAAATTTATTGTTATTGTAAGCCGCACACACACTCGCACACACACACACACAGACACACCTTGTGCTGCTGAGTTACTTGCAGACAAAATAATAATGTAATAATAATTTTTCCAACTCGTTAACACACATGAAACGTGGCCCATGGTAGCACGAACTGAACTTGGACCCAGCCGAACCCCAAACCAGCCGGAAGACGGGCCGGGAGGTCTCTCTCATTCCACGCCTTACCCTATACCTCACAACTCCCGCCGGGCCAACACCAACTCACAATCAGCCACGCCTTCCCAGCCCCCACTCTCTCTCTCTCTCTCTCCTGAGCAAACAGACCTCAAGCAATTCTCAGAGCAAAAATCGTGTGTGGATTTTGTGCATTTAGTTGGAATTAATGATGCGAAAAGTACGTTTTGCCCGTAGCAAGCGGAAGAAACGAAGAAATTGCGGAACGAAAAAACAGAACTGACTAAAGATTGTAGAGTCATCTTGATTATTGCAAAAGCTTAGCTTGAATTTGCTTAAATAAGGAGTCGACTAGCAAGCTGCAAGATAGACAAGATTATGATAAATATAAAAACATATATTAAACATGCTAAGCTTATCAATTGAATATTTGTCGAAGAAATGATATTTAAATTGCAGAAGTTAAGAGTCTCACCAGCCTTCAAACCCCAACACCCTTTGGCAGGTAGTTTAGCTAGTTCTCTTTGAGCTCCGCTAACTATGCTAATCCGTAGCTAATCCGCAGTGCAAGTTACCAAAAAACACCTGCAAATGGATTCCAATCTAATATTCAAAAGTCTTTGGGCAATCAAAGCAGCTCGACATAAAATGATAATTCCTTCATTTCAAGCCAAGCTAAACGATATCATGCTATCTCGCTCTCTCTCTCTCTTTCTCTTCCACTCTCCTCCATTTCATCTTTTTCTACTTGCATTTTTTTTTGTCTGAGAATATTTGATTTATTCAATGGTATAATCATTTCTCAAGCTTTGCCCTATTTCATTTTCGTCGTGGCACAAAACAAGAGCTTAACAAGGCGACCACAGCAGATGCCCTACGACTTTTTGTTGTTGTCCTAGCCCCTTCGGTTCGTACTGCTCCTTCTGCTTCTCTCTATCTCTATCCCTCTCTCTCACCCCTCTCCAGTTTCATTTTTTTCTTTCTCTGACAGCAGTAGAAACGATAAATGAAAACAAGACAGAGAAAGTAGAAAAAAAACAATTCCATTTGTGAATCGCTTGCGGAGCGGCCTGTGTTTTGGGTCGTCTGTTCGACTGGGACTCGGTCAGGTCTTGCAATGCATCCTGCTGGAGCGGGAGTAGAAGCGAAAGCTGTGTGGGTGCACTGGAATCAAATAATTGAATTCAATTTATCGGCATAAATTGCTTTTACAAGTAATTAAAACTCCAAAACAATTCAAAGTTTAGAAGAAGTGCGAATACTCGGCATGCGAAGTGGGATTACTCCTTATACAAAGTGGGAATACTCTGTATACAAGGTGGAAAGACTCTACATACCAAGTAGGAATACACTGCATACAAAGTGGGAATACGCTACTAGCTGAGTGGGAATACCTTGCATAGGAAGTGGGAATACTGTGCCCTAAAGCTAGAATAGTTTGCATACTAAGTAGGAATACTCCGCAAACAAAGTGGGAATACTCTTTATACAAAGTGGGAATACTCTATATACAAAGTGGGAATACTCTGAATACAAGGTGGATAGACTCTGCATACCAAGCAGGAATACACTGCATACAAAGTGGGAATACTCTGCTAGCTGAGTGGGAATACCTTGCTTACGAAGTGGGAATACTGTGCCCTAAAGCTAGAATAGTTTGCGTACTAAGTGGGAATACTCCGCAAAGTGGAAATACTCTTCATACAATGTGGGCATACTCTGCAATCACAAAATGCTCGACCACAACTGTTCCCGAAGACCCTGGAGTCTTAATCACCTGCAGGGTAGCGAGTACAGAGAAAAAGAAACAAAGAAAGCCCGATTTTTTTTTATTTTTATTTTTTTTTTGTCTTTCATCTCCCTTTGTCGCTTTCTCTCTCTTTCTCTCTCTTTCTCTCTCTCTCTCTCACTCTCTCTTTCGCTCTATCGCTCTCGCTCTCTCTCTCTTTCTCTCTCTCGCTCTCTCTCTCTCGCTCTCTCTCTCGATCTCTCGCTCTCTCTCTCTCTCTCTCTCTCTCTCTCTCTTTTTCTCTCGCTCTCTCTCTCGCTCTCTCTCTCGCTCTCTCTCTCTCTTTTTCTCTCGCTCTCTCTCTCGCTCTCTCTCGCTCTCTCTCTCGCTCTCTCTCTCGCTCTCTCTCTCGCTCTCTCTCTCTCTCTCTCTCTCTCTCTCTCTCTCTCTCTCTCTCTCTCTCTCTCTCCCTCTCTCGCTTTCATTCTAACGTGTGTATGTGTGTTCGTGTATGCTCACGTGCACAGAAGCACGTTCTCATTCTCCTTCAGAGTTGTGCCTTAATCTTTGCTATCAGCTCGTCCGTTTGCTGCAGAAACGATGCAAGTGGCACAATCTGTCCCGGCTGCGTATTTATCTCCATATTCATGCTCATGTCCAGATCAATATCCACTTCCATATCGCTATCGATGACCTTAAATTCGTTCTCCTGCTCGTTCATATCGAACTCCGTCTCCGTCTCATCATGATCGTTGCGGGGATTGTACTCGGAGTCCACCTCCGAACCGGACTCGGTGTCGGTGCTCTGTAATCGATCGTGATTGGCGACGACCATGGCTCGAATCGTCTGACGCAACGAGTTCATTCGTGCATTGGGATTGACGGCATAGACATGATCCCAGATGTGATCCTGTCCATCGACCGTTCGATCCCTACGAAAACGTCTGCGATTCGTGTGAGCATTCAGATAGCCATGGAATGACAACGAATGCATTGGATCATTTTGAAAGCCGTTGGTACCGCCGGCTGCGGATCTGGCGGCAGCCGACGATGCAGCAACATCGTCATCGTGCCGAAACTCGCAGAACTGCACAAAATGATGCCAACTCTGACGTTCCTGTTGCGCCGTCTGCGCCGGAATCTCGCCAATCAAACGTCGCAGCGGTCTACTCAGATCCGTTTCAAACGAACGATCCTCGTTGTATTGCCACGCATCCAGATCCGCATCGCTGCTATCCGAGAGCAGCGAGCACAGCTCTTCATACTCATCACTCGAATCGCACGATCCGACATCCCATTCGAGACCATCGATCTGATGTATGGGTGTGCCCCAACGCGATGAATTCTGGCGCGTCGACCAATGCCCGTGACCATGGCCACGCAACAGACGCACCATATACGCATCGAACGAGTCATCGTCGTCATCGAAATCACTCTGCCAACTCTCCCAGCTCTCCTCGTCGCCCAGCTCCTCCTCGTTATCGTTATCATCGTCGCTGCTGGTCATCGACCAAAACTGTTGCGGATTCTCATCGTAATCGTGTCCCAGAAATATCGAACCGTGTCTCTCCGATTCGGTTTCCGACGACGATGTCGTATCGCAATCGCCGCGCAAATGTCGCAGCAACGCTCCGTCCATGCAGCAACTGGACGCCTGACGCTGCAAATAGATGTCGCAGCTGGCCTCGCTCTCCGTGTCCGATTCGCTGCTGCTCGAACACGCATCGCATATGTTGCCATTGGCATCGGCACGCGCTGCATTTATGCGCTCCTCGACACAGCGCGGATCGTTCATGGCGAACAGCGAGTGTTCAATCTGGAACAGCATCGTTTGCAGCGATTGCGTAGTGTCGCGCAACGTTAAAACCATCGTGGGCAGCTGCGAGTTCTGCTCGAATATCTCCTCCAGATGCCTGGCTGCCGTGATCAGTTGCTGACTATAGAATTCGACCATATGAAAGACATTAAGCGGCAAAATCGGTTGCCTTTGAATCTCCACGGGACGCACCAGATTCAGCAGATGCTGATCGAGATTCTGCATCAGCTCCGGACGCGGTGCAAAGTTGTGTATGACATTCTGATAGTATTGGCCATTGTGCAGCAATAGTGTCGATATACACCAGCTGCCCGGAGGCGATTGCATTGCATTCACCTGCTGCAATTGTTGCTCATCTCCTGCTCCCGGTTCCGGGCACATGTTCACCAACATCGATGAGTCGCGACCCAGCTGCACCGCGTACAATAGATTGTAGTTGTTGTTGTTGCGGTTGCGGCTACGGTTGTTGCTGCTGCTGCTGCTGTTGCTGCTGCTGCTACTGCTGCTGCTGCTGCTGACGTTGTCGTTGCGATTGCTGCTGTTCGTGTTGCTACAAATGTTGCTTGGGATGCTGCTGCTGCTGATGTTGTTGTTGTTATCGCCGCTGCTGTTGCTGTCGCCACTGCAGTTGCTGTTGCTGTCGCTGCTACTGTTGCTGTCGCTGCTGCTGTCCCTGCGCCTGTCTGGGTTGTTGTTCCTGCTGATATTGATGTTGATGAAGCTACTGTTGCTGTTGTTGCCGCTGTTGTTGCCGCTGTTGTTGCCGCTGTTGTTGCCGCTGTTGTTGCTGCTATTGTCGCTGCTGCCACTGTAGCTGTTTATGCTGATGATATTGATATTGCTGATGTTACTGCTGTGGCTGCTGTTACTGATGTTGCTGTTGGTGGTACTGCTGCCGCTGCTGCTGTTGTTGTTACTATCGCCGTTGCACCTGCTGCTGTTGTTGCGCCTATTGCTGCTGTAGTTACTATTTCTGCTGTTGTTGTCGCCGTTGCAACTGTTGCTGTTGCCCATGCTGACGACGTGTGTGCAACAACATATATTGTTGCTGCTGCTGTCGCTGTTGTCGCCGTCGCAGCGCGGCGGCCGGGGCGGCGTCATGGTATCCAGCAATTCCCTCGCTTCCAGCGGCACCTTGTCCTGATCGAGATTGTCCGGTGGCGGCGGTGTCGTCGCTTCTGTCTGATTATCGGCATCCTCCATGGCGCGGACAATTGAAAAAATTGCAATATAAAAATATCAATTAGATTTTGCTTTAAGTGCCGCAATCAATTTCCGACACAGCTGGGGGGAATCTTCGGTTCAATCCGTTCAATTAAAGAAACACGCCCGGGGGCAATCCAGGAAATGTGATGAAACAGGACGATTAGTCAAAACAGGGACATAAACAGAATAAAAAAAAAATCGAACGAGCAGCTACATTCGGCATGCCGAACGTTTAATACCCTTGCAGGGTAAAGAATATAGTCTGCCAATTTTAACGGAACGATATTGAGATCGATATGACGAATTAATTCTGTGTCGGAGAGGGTAGCAGACCCTATGCAAGGGTATAAAAATAGCAAAAAACCATATTCAGGAGCTTACCAACTTTCGCATTCGCTGTTTTCTCGTTTATTCCCTTTTTGGTTTTCCTATTCTTCCTTTTCTTTATGAAGATTTGTTCGTCAGTTCGTTAAATTCCGAAATTGAATAGATCTAAAATACTTTGTCCACCTTACTATATTCTCTTTACAGTTCTTCTGCTCGTGTGTGTGGTCTAGATACGAGAGTAGATCGTAGATTGCAAGTCTTTCCAATTGAAAAACTAGCAAAATGTATGCGGTGGATAAATTTTTCGTTTTGTCAGATTTCATAAAATTTGATACTACGTAGTAATGAAATTTCTGAACTATTTACTGTTGCTTTTACTTTGCGGCTATGAACCGATCGATTACTCGCAGCGTGCTGAGTGAGAAATTTGAAAAATAATAGACGTCTAGATTTCAAAATAAAAAAAAAAGAAGAATTAAGCAGAAAGATAATTTTAATAGTAATCAATTAAATAAGTAATAATAATGAAAAATCGAAAAACAAAATATACGAGTCTTAGTAAAAGTTAAAAATGTGTATTTATTGGGATTTTAGTTTTACTAATTACGATGAATTCAAATAAGGAAGAAGCTAAAAATATACCAATTTTTGTGTACAATTTCAACACCAATTAACCACTGTGCCACAGTCGGCGCACCGTAGGGCGTCCGCTTTGGTTGATTGATTTGCCGCTCTGGCCGCAATCCAATCAAGTGGCTGAGGCAGCTTGAGCAGGAATTTCTGCCACGCCCACAGCCCAATTGCAACTCCACCCTCCGCCCCTGCCGCCAAAAGTTGGCCATGCACATATTTGGCGCTAATGGAATTTTAACACAAATTAGTTGTATTGCCTCGTTGTGCCAGGGCCAAAAACTTGACCCCAGGCATTTTGCTAATTTCCCGGCATGAAAATGGCGAAAGGAAAGTGCAGCTGGAGGGGGTGGCAGCAGGAGGTGGTGCGTGTAACCGCAAAAGCAATTTGGCAAGTCTGTAATAAGAAGGGGCGGGGTGGAGCAGGAGTTAGAGGGGAATGGGGTCAAGCGGAAGCTGAAGTTGTTCGAAGCGATTGGCAATTTTCTTGGCTTAACACTCTTGCCGCATGCCTCACGCCACAGGAGGCCTAAGGCCTGAGGCAACGGGGCCGAGTGCGTTGCGACAATTCCAAGGCAGCCTGCTGCAGCTGCAGGCCCGGCTGACGGGGCTAATAAGCCGGGCTCGCACACACACACTCTCTCTCCGAAAAACTGCAACTTTTGTCAGACAAAATTGTGCAGTAAAATCAAATCAATCTTCCTCTTTCTCTCTCTCTCTCTCTCCCTCACTCTCACTCATGCCAGGGTTGTCAACCCTTTGGCATGCCAATAACAGCTATGATTGCCACACACACACCTACACACACACACACACACACACACACACACACACACACACACACACACACACACACACACACACACACACACACACACACACACACACACACACACACACACACACACACACACACACACACACACACACACACACACACACACACACACACACACACACACACACACACACACACACACACACACACACACACACACACACACACACACACACACACACACACACACACACACACACACACACACACACACACACACACACACACACACACACACACACACACCTACACACACACACCCACCCACACACACACCCACACACACCCACACACACACGCACAGACAATACGAAATAATTTCACCGCAGGGCAGAATCGAAAACGAAAAGCAACCAAAGGCAAAAAAATTGTGGAAAAGGAAAATTCGTTTTCAAAATAGCAAAAGTTGAATACTCTATAAGTATTTGTATTATCAAGCTTTTATAATTAGTTCAGTTTTGCCTATAAAAATTCTGATTAATAACTTTTCTATGCAAATCTTTACTCTTTGAACTATATACAAAAAATGTATTAAAATTATATATTGTTAATTTCTAAAGTACACTACAAGTAGAGTGTACTATATATTGGTTTGTTCAGTTATGGAATATAGCTGCTAATTAGGAATACATATACATTATAGGAACCGCAAACATGTCTACGTCAGCCCTCAAAACGAGCATACCCATAGCCAGAGTATACAAATTTAATATATAAATATACCCTACTATGCCATATATCGTTTATACCAGCGTATATATACATATATATGTATAGCATACGTTTATATATCATATCGAACGTGATTTATTTTATTTGCCGCCATCAGCTCTCTTTGAGTCAAAGAAAAATATTTGGTAAACTGTGAAAAAACAGAGCAGAGCAGAGCAGCAGCAGAACGACCGCCCGCAGGCTCCGGCCAGATTGAGTAGCAGGCGCCGTTCACACATTGAGCGGGTACTACCCGACAATCCGAGTGCACTCGGAGTGGCGAGACGAAACGAACACAAAGCATTTTGAATGAAAAGTTCCAATAATTGACGGCCGGCAAGGAACCTAGTGGAGGTATCGAAAGTGCAGTCACTATAAATGCGCCCCGGTATTATTTATCTGTCTGCGAGTGTACGAAGCGAAACCAAAGCTGGCCAGAACTATGTGCTGAAAATAACTGAATACGTTCATATTTATACGCATTCATTCATTGTCACATGCGAATCTTCAATACCTTAAAAATCTGGCAAGCGGCTAAAACGCAGAAAAGCGCTTTCTAATAACTAGGTGCAAGTTCTTTTTTAAGTTCTTACCTGTGTTTACCTGCCTTTTGTCAACTTTGCTTTCAGTGTTATAATTGCGCTTTTTAGCTGGGCTACGCTGCCTAACACTGTGAACCAAGGTTGCTACAAATGCTAGTATTTTACAACACTTACACATCGCCTTACCAACACTGGCCAGTGTATCTGCGATCGAAGCCACCTAGTGAGAATATTAGAAATCGAAGCTGGCAGTCAAGTGGAAACTCACCTCAACCGTGTTTGGTCCTCATACCTGTTCCCCCGATGCCGGCATCCAACAGGAATTGCATCGCAACGCAGCACTACGAGAACAGACGGCAAATCAGGACGCAAGACAATTGAAAAATTATGCACATTTGTTTGGCGTGCCAAAATGCAATATGGAAGTAAAAAAAAAGCAAACCCAAAACCAGGCAGGGGAATAAATAGAAAAATCAGGAATCTGTGGGCGAACCCCAAAGGGTTTCCGGCATTTTAGCACGTTGGCAATTTATTAGCACAACCGCCATCCAACTCCCCCCTCGTGGAACACTTTCTTTTGGCGCACAACAGACACACTATTTAGATATACGATACAGCAGCACGGGTTTGCCCGGCTTCGTGGTCCATTTTTTTTTTTGCCGATTTCTTCTTCGTTTTTTTTGCACCTCCCCACTGAGCGCGGTACGCAGGTGGTTGGGGGTAGAAAATGGTGTAGGTTCTCGACGGTCCAAAGCCGTCGCTTCCGTGATTAATGCCCGTCGTGGGCTTTTGTGCTAGGGACGAGCGCGCGCGCGCCAGTAAAAATTTCGTGTAATCTACTTTAAAGCTCGAGCATTGCATAATTTCGGGCGATTTGGGAGGGAGAACTGCATACAGTTTTTACTCGGTAAATGCTAGGTGCACTGTGGGGTATATAGCTGCAGAAAAAATTACTAGACAGTAGTCTGATTAAGTGAGCTAATGAAACTTAGTTCAATCACTCGCTCAGTTTATTCCTGAGTCAGGTCAGCTCAAGTTTTCGCGTTTTTAGACGGTTCCAAACGAGCTTAGCTCATGAAATTTTGCTAATAGATGCTCGAAACATAGTTCATCTAGAATAATTTAATTATATCAGTCTATCTCGGATTTCCAGGGTATTCGACAGTCTTCCTTCACTCCGCTCTTTTCTCATTTTGCATGCAATTTAGAGCACAGCAGCTGCTCGGCGCGTGGCAGGGAAGGGGCTCAGGTGCGACCGGGCCTGCACTCTCCACTAAGTGGCCAACGGTTGAGGCCAGACCCCTCCCATCCTGCCAGCCCTCTCCTCCCCTCCTCCTGTACGCCCTGTATTTGCGATGGTAATGCTCGGTCGAACACAGCGGCCCAGCACAGATTTAGCTCGACTAAAATATGCCGGCTAAATTATAGTTAAGGTTGCAAATTAAGTGCAGGGTATAAAATCGTAAGTGTCGGTGGTGTGGTTGAGGTTATGTTCAAGCACAAGCTGGTCGAGCCGAAGCTCTGGCTTATGTGAGGTTAAGTTGAGCAGACGCGATTGGAGGCAGCTGAAGTGGAGCTGCCTGACAAGCGGGTTGAAGTTATGTTGAATTTGAGGTTAAATTGAGTATGAATTTGAGGTTATGCTTGAGCTTGAAATGGGGGTTTTCCAATAAAAGTTAAGCTACTTAAGCTTATATATTTAATATTGATATAACAGGAAAAGAAAATAATAATCAAGGCATGTATAACATAATTATTTAATATTTAAGAATATAATAATAAAATAATAATGCTATAATGCAGTATAATATATCTTTGATTTTTAAAATTTCCAATCTAATTTCAATTTCTTCTTCATTTGATCGAAAATGTTATCGATTGCAATGATGATTTCCATTATAATCCCCATCGGAAACGCAAACTGCCGCGCACGCACTTCACAGCGAAGCTAACGGAAACGGAAGCTCGAGTGACGCACTCCAAGAGGGGAAGGGGGCTGCGGTATAATCCAATTATGACGCGCCAGTTCACCCCACTCTCAGTTTATAATCTATGCATTAGCATTGGGAAATTTGTGGAGAACTCACAAGTACTCGCAGTACTTGCGGGTACTCGAATATTTCTTTGCAACTTCGACAATTAATGCGGCTGTTTTGTACTCATAAAACTGTTCCCAGTCTAAGTTAAACTCTTCCCACTCGCTCTCCCTCTCTCCCTGCCTTAGTCGCATAAACATTGGCAATATGGCGACGCGTCTGTCGCACAAACCACAGCAACCGCTTCCGGTTTACAAACAACTCGCAAACACACACACACACACACAGGCCGTCATTGTTGTGAGTGTTTTTGTGTTGTGCGTGTTGCTGCTGTTGTTGTGCGGTTTTCCTTTAGTGGTCGTAAACCATTTTTACAACCCAAACATTTGGCCGCTCGCTCGTTTTTTTTATTATTTATTGTGTTTATATTTAAAACAAAATGGCGCACGCCATTTTAGTTCACGCCAAACGCCATTCCATTTAATTTAGTTGTCGCCGCCGCTGCCGACTTGGCCAAGGCCAGACTCGACGCGTCATTTATCACGTAGACAGTGTAGAATGAGGGGTGAGGAGAGGAGAGGGTAGCTGAACGGGACGAGCGGCTGTTGCTGACGCTAAGTAGTTGTTGCAACGTCTTGTTGTTGTTGCACTTAAGTTTGTTATGTTTGTTTCTTGATTTCATTTGCCTTGTTCGCTCTATTTCTCTCTCGCGTTCTCTCTCGCTCCACGCTGCACGCCAAACTTTTGGCGCGTCATTGACAGACGCGCAAAACGTGTTGCCTGCTTTCAGGCGGCGCTGTAAAAATAACTACCAAGCACAGTGGGTGTGGCTGGCATACGGCACGGCAAAACACATAATTAAAGCGGTAAACAAAACTGGCCGCAAAACCAAAACAAACGGTTTCTACGCCTTTTTCTTTCTTCTTTCATGCTCTCTGCGTGCGCTTTCAAAAGAGAATTGGCAAATTTATTTCGAACTGTCTTTGACCGGAAAATACCCTGTAAATATCCTGATACGGCACATGTCAGCTGCTTAAGCCATACAGCTTAATTTACAGCTTATTTCTCTACTTGCAGCTGTGGCTCAGTTTCAGTCTCTGTTCCGATTTTTCATTACGCCAGGCCAGCTGGCTTATTCTACTGCATTCATCAGCCGCCCACTCCCACTCTAGCCCATTCTCGTTCCATCTTCTCCTTTTTTGCTCTTCCCTTTCATTGGCTTAAACAATCTGCCGACTTTTTTATGCAAAATCGAAACCTCGCACTGCCCACAAAACTTATAACCGAAATAAAAGGCACATAAGTTGTTACTCGAGTTCAAAGACCTCTGCCTCTGCCTCTCCCTCCCTCTCTGTCTCTCTCGGTTCTATCTCTCTCTCTCTCTCTCTCGAATAGTTCATCGAACCCTTTCGATGCAAATGAACCGTTTCTGTGGGCTACTTTTTAATGGGAATAAGCAACAGATAAAACCACTGGGCGTGCGGGGTGGAAAGTGGTATAAACGAGACAGAGAAAAGACTTGAAAGATGGAAAGAGAAGGAGAAATATATGGCTTGGGGTTGGGCGTAGAAGGGGCATAACTGGGGTAAAGAGTAATATGCGTTGTAGTTGTAAAGGTAGGGGCAGTACAGGCTCGGATTGCTAGATTGAAGCCTATAGGCCTATATTGCAAAACCCATAACTTCGTAAAAAATCATCGGATTTCCTTGAGAGAGGGCATTGTCTTCATTATAGAAGCCTAGATTGATTCTGCATACAAATATTGGGAATATACAATTTTAAAAAATTTGGAACATACATGCTACCCCCTTGCCTAATCTCCAGATGCCTATAGGCCTTCAAAAACCCATAACTTCGTTAAAAATCATCCGATTTCTTTGGGAGGTTGCATTTTCTTCATTTTTTGGCCTCTTTATTGATTTTGCAGCAAATAGTAGAAATCTAAAATTTTCAAAATTTTGGATCATCCATGCAACGCTCTGGGCTTTACCAGACCCCTATGGGTCTTCCAAAATGACTTCGTTAAAAATTGTCCGATTTTCTTAGGAGGTATATACAATTTTCAAAAATTTCGACAAGATGTTCCTAGAAATAGACACCTTTCAAAACAAAACACATTGCAGAACTTCGAAGTCTATTCTCGCTGTCAGTCGCATTGATCAGAGTAAGACTGAGTCAATTCTCTCTATCTCTATCGCTATCTGTCGCTCCGTCTCTCCGTCTGTCACTTAGTCTGCCCGCCTGTCTGTCTGTCTTCGGGACATTTACTTTTATTTTTATTGCCTCGCACAACATTTGCTTGGGAAATGGGCAAATGGGTAAATGGGAAATGGGAAATAGGAAATGTAAATGAGCAAAATGAGTAAAATGAGTTGCAGAGCAACACAGCCAAAGATAAATAAAAATAGAATTGTCCAATTGCAGGAGACGATATGGAGGGGGCGAGGGCGGGACAGAGAAGGTACAACAGGGCAGGCCAACGCTGCGCGTAGTTGCTAAGATGTTGACATTACCATTTCCATTTCGATTTCCATCTGCAGTCGACTGCGCCACGCCCCCACGCGCCGTTTGCCTGGCTGCTTGCTGGCAAATTTATATCGATACGCTTTGCCCGTGAATGCGTATACCCTGTCAAGAGCAAATGGGAAGTGGGTATACACGTTCAGAAAAGCTGTCGTTATGGCTGCCACTTGCCAGTTAACTTATTGGCATATAATGTTGCCAAATTAATTAAATTGTCTGACAGAGAGTAAACATATATATATTTGAAGAGTAAACTGCAATATTGTCATATTTTTTTATTTTTATACCCGCTACTCGAAGAGTATAAGGGTATTATAACTTTGTGCCAACCGAAAATGTTTGTAACAGGCAGAAGGAGACATCTCCGACCCCATAAAGTATATATATTCTGAATCAGCATGAACAGCCGAGTCGATATAGCCATGTCCGTCTGTCCGTCTGTCCGTCTGTCCGTCTGTCCGTCTGTCCGTCTGTCCGTCTGTCCGTCTGTCCGTCTGTCTGTCCGTATGAAAACCTAGATCTCAGCTATTATAAGAGCTAGAGCTACCAAATTTGGAGACAATATGTGTTAATTATGCCCGCAGATCAAGTTTATTTTGGATTTTTGCCACGCCTCCATCCGCCCCCAAAAATCGATAATAAATCGATAATAGCTGCAAATATAGCTCTACAGCATTCATTTTTTATCCATGTGATAAAAACCACCATCCGGGCGTGTTGCGAAAGTTTCAATAAGATCGGCCGATAAATAAGGAAGATATTCAAGAAATAGTATTGCCTTGTGGCCATGTGCCTGTGTCGGTTTTTCCTAATGTTAGTACCCGAGTTCAACACCAGCAGCAGACAACTTTTTTTTTAATTATGTGGCAACTTTTTTTTAAATTATGTGGCAACTTTTTTTTTAATTATGTGCACCGAAAATATTCATGGTGCAATTTTATCGGTTATTGCGAAAGAAGTGCAGTGGTCGAGTGGTGATGGTAGTTGACTGTTCAGCGAGACGTCCGGAGTTCAACTCCTGGGTGTGCCTGGGCGACTTAAATTTATTTTTTTGTATCTTATATTTTTTTTTATTTTATAGTGTGTTGCAAAATTCAAAATAAATTTTTAGTATATTTAAAGCCACTTAAAATCGAAAGAGACATTGAGCAGCAACACAAAATACAAACGACAAATCTAATTAGATATGTTGAGATGTATTGTGAGGCAGCATATATGTATGTATGTATAGGCGTCTCTATCACACATGCATAATTTATAACTGCAGAGTAATAAAAGCAAAGGGCAACATCCAATAAGAATCGAGTGGAACTTGCATAGGCAAAACAAATTAGAGACGGAAAGAAATAAAAAGCAAGAACGCATTGTTCACATTTGGCACGTGTTTTTCCGAAGAATTGTAGCGGGTATATCACAGTCGAGTCAGCTCGACTGTAGCCTTTCCGACTTGTTTATTATCTTACTGAAATAAATCCTTTTTCATATATTCCTCACGCTCAGTTTATCTCTATATTTCAATGTTGTATGACAGCTGTTTGACAGCTTCATGTTTTTATATGATTAAAATCATTAAAATAATTTTATTATGATTAAAATATTAATCATAGCTTGGATATACTGCTTTTGTATAATAACATTTATAAATATACTCAATGTACTGCTTTGTCTGACCGCCCCCCCCACCCCACCCAAATAGTACACAGGGTATCCGACAGTCGCATAACTCGCACACTTTGCTACTCCCTCTGCTAACTGCCAGTTTTTCGCAATCATTCGGCCCATCAAAGTGCGAGCTATGTGTGCGTCTGTTGACAGCGGCAATTGCTTAAATAAATAAACAGCAGCCGAGCCTGAAATTTCATATACTCACCGTATACAAAGCCCCCGAGTATCCCCTCCCCGCCCTGGGTAGGGTCTGCCGCCTGCGCGCGCTCCTTTTCACAGTCCCAGCCCCCTCTGATGTTTTCATATTTGCAAATTAAATTTCATGCGGCAACAAAGCGAAATGAGTTGACTGCGAATCGGGCGAAAACAAATGGACAGGCTAATAAATAAACTGCAACTGCAACGGCAACGGCAACTGTAACTGAAACTTCATTGGCTCCCGTCCCACCCTGCACCCGCTGCCACCCTTATAGGCATCGAGATCCCTTCCCGCCCACAGGGACAAGCTGCATCTGTGCTCGGGTGCATTGTGTAAGCGGCTTACGAGCTGCGCCATAAACATTTCATAACAAGAAGAAATTCTCTCGCAACTATATGGGCAACAATTTTCTGCGGACGGTACCGGACTACACTATATGCGTATATAGATCGATAGGTAGTTTATATATGTACATATATCCAATGCGTAAATAGGTTATATGCACCGCGATTTATGGTTTTTGCGGCGTAAACACTGCGCGAAAAAGGTTGTGTGTCAAAAGCACAATTCATATCGTATTAAGCACCCTCCGCGAGGGATTTATTATGACGGGCAATGGCGACCGAAAACAAAATTCCCCACAATTTAATCGAGAAGATTTTTATATTATTCCTGTGAGATGCTTTATGTGACAGCCGTACTTATGATCTACAAGGTACAATTGAAGCACTACAATACAATAATGATAATAATATTAAATATGAAAGCTACTTTGAGGTATTAATCATATATGAAAGGGTAGGAGGGTACTGGTCTGGTGCAGGGTACTGTAGGGTACATGTTACTATAAGCTACTCTGTATTTATAAAGTTTCATAAGGTTCCCTAAGGTGCAAGCTCTTGTAAGGTACTATGAGGTACTGCACGGAACCGTAAGGTACAGTATGTTGAGGTACTGCACGAAACCTATATAAGGGTATTATGAGGTACACGGTTGAGATACACTATAATATATGGTTTCATAAGGTACTGTATGGTACAAGCTTCTACTATAAGGTACTGTAAGGTACCGTACTATAGGGTATTGTACTATAAGGTACTGTAAGGTACCGTACTATAAAGTACTGTACTATAAGGTACTTTACTATAAGGTACTGTACTATAAGGTACTGTACTATAAGGTACTGTACTATAAGGTACTGTACTATAAGGTACTGTACTATAAGGTACTGTACTATAAGGTACTGTACTATAAGGTACTGTACTATAAGGTACTGTACTATAAGGTACTGTACTATAAGGTACTGTACTATAAGGTACTGTACTATAAGGTACTGTACTATAAGGTACTGTACTATAAGGTACTGTACTATAAGGTACTGTACTATAAGGTACTGTACTATAAGGTACTGTACTATAAGGTACTGTACTATAAGGTACTGTACTATAAGGTACTGTACTATAAGGTACTGTACTATAAGGTACTGTACTATAAGGTACTGTACTATAAGGTACTGTACTATAAGGTACTGTACTATAAGGTACTGTACTATAAGGTACTGTACTATAAGGTACTGTACTATAAGGTACTGTACTATAAGGTACTGTACTATAAGGTACTGTACTATAAGGTACTGTACTATAAGGTACTGTACTATAAGGTACTGTACTATAAGGTACTGTACTATAAGGTACTGTACTATAAGGTACTGTACTATAAGGTACTGTACTATAAGGTACTGTACTATAAGGTACTGTAAGGTACTGTAAGGTACTGTAAGGTACTGTAAGGTACTGTAAGGTACTGTAAGGTACTGTAAGGTACTGTAAGGTACTGTAAGGTACTGTAAGGTACTGTAAGGTACTGTAAGGTACTGTAAGGTACTGTAAGGTACTGTAAGGTACTGTAAGGTGCTGTAAGGTAATGTAAGGTACTGTAAGGTACTGTAAGGTGCTGTAAAGTACTGTAAGGTAGAAGGTAGTCTAAAGTAAAAGGTACCCTAAGGTACAGTAATACACTGTAAAGTTTTATGAAGTACTGCAAGAGGGTACTATACATTACTATTTAGAGTATTTGAGAATCCACTTAAACTGAATACAAAAGATATTTGTTTTTTTATACACAATTGATATTTGATGAAATTGAAAACCTGTAAATACTCAGAGGGCACACCTCTAGGCGCACCGTACACAACCATACACAACTGCATTAAATTTGAAATATGCGAATATTTTCAAGTTTTATAAGGTTTTTGTTCGGTTTTGTTTGGCCGTTTTCAATTTTAAGAATCGTTGTGTATTTATTTAATGGCTCACGCTTATTGCCAGTGGCGCACTACCGACTGGCCAACACGTCCTCCCCCAAGGCTTCTGCCGGCGGCACATCCTGACCATAACTCGCAGGTGCAGATTGAGAGCCAAATGAAATGAAATAATGAAAACAATTTCGAGGCGCGTGCATCGAACTGCAGTGGCACCGAACGAAGAACGAAACGATTTGCTAGGATAAGAAAAGAAAAGAGAAACAGAGAGGAGGGAATGGGAGAGAGAGCGGTAGAGAAAGCAGGCAACAAAGCAAAGACCTATTAGTTATGCTACGTGAATTTTATGGGACTTGGCTAAGACTCTCGAATTGATGTTGAGATTGCAGAGAATGAAGGAATTGGAATTGAGATTGGGGACCTCAGGAGTTTTTTTTTGGTTTTTGTTGGGAGGGGAGGGGTATTTGCCTATGCCCCGGGATTATTGTAGCAGTACTTGGCCATAATTTAAACACTTTATGTGCTGAGTCCGACAAATAAATTGCTGCATTTTACGTAAACATTTTCCCCAGTTTGCTTTGATTGTTCTAATCAGTTTGTGGCGCATTCCTGTTGCCAGTAGTCCTGGTTCTGGCCAGAGTTCTTAAAGGGTTTCCTAATGTCTCTGCTGTTTCCTTTCTGATTTATCAATGTTGCTTCATTCAAATGCGACGGTTGACTGCGAGCGCAATTCCCTTTACAGATTCAAAAGTTTCAGATAGAAATCAATGTTGAAATCGATAGGGAAAGAGATGGGTCTGGGAGAGCGCGGCAGGAGGGTGTTGGAAAGACAAAGGATACGCTTTGACAATGGAGCGCGCATCCGGAGCGCGCGACTTTTGCAGAATGTCACGTACATACATGTCCAAACATGGAACAAACTACATAAATGTTACATTTTAAAGCCAACCAGATTTGCCAGATATAGTTACAGCTGTCCCCGATGTCCTGACATGCTGACGCAAGCTCGCTCTCGCTACCTTTCCATTCTCCCTTTGCGACTCTCTGGATGACATCCTGTCAAGCTGGGCTCCAGAGAGTGAGAGACAGAGAGAGAGAGCGAGTGAGCCAGCGGCGAGCGAGCGAGACACACAGCAGGTTATCGAAAGCGCCGGAAGTACTGACATATTCGAGAAATAGACACCGCTTGGCTTGGTTACCTTCTCCCCTGCCCAGTGCCAGCAACCTGCAGCCTCGACTGCAGCTAATGTCAACGTCAGGGGCTGCTCCTTTTGCTTCCGCTTTTGGGGCAACTTTGCGCCGCTTTGTGTCGTCAGATACGTCTGGACTGGGCCGCAAGGGCGTGATGTCAGCTCAGCAGCAGCTCGGCAAAAATTTAAATATAAAAGCAAAGCGCTAAGGCAGCCATTGTTATTCCCTTTGAATACTCTTACCTTTTGCTTTACCTACATTCCCATGCATCCTCTAGCACGCATGGGAAAGAAGGTTTCGCTAGACTTTACATACTGCACATAAGGCTTTTTCTTTTTAGATTTAAACAACTTTTCCAAACCAGCCAAAGGTTCCAGGCGTATTACTCGACTTTACCAAGGTACGATTTGCAAGCACATCTATATATATTAATTTAACTGACTTTTCTAGAAAAAACAAAGCTTTTCTCAAATTATTTCTAGGTTTCCCAAACGTTAGAGTAAGCCCATCTTTCTGATTTTCAGACATGCACTATATAACATATATATCTATGTCTACGCCAAATTTCGTATATCTAGTTCTACGGGAAGCTGAGTTCCTTTGGATGGTTTTTGCCAAACCAACAAACTGACTTACCCACCGACAGTGTACATAGAATAAGCGAGTAGAAATATAAAAAGCAGGGATGTGCGAGAGAAAGAGTCTCGCCTGGAGGTTTGGGGGGGGAGCTCTGATGCAGAACTAGTAACACATTGCTTTCCATTTTCAACACACTTGAACATGCTTCCGCACTTAGGCGTGTGCGTAAAGTGGAACTGGAACTGGTACTGGTACTGGTACTGGAAGCAGCAGCCACGGAGGCTGAAGCTGAAGTTCAGCTCAACTGGCCCCAGCCTTCTGCTGCACTTCTCGAGAGGTGGCAAAGTGGTGTGAGTGACACGAGCTGCAACTACCCCCTTGCATCCTCTACCCCAACCGCGCTAGCCCCAGCCCCCGTATCGTCAACCTGCCGCAGGCAACAGCCCATTAAGTGTGCACTTCACACGCCTACTAAGTTCATATTACTTACTTAGTTGCGTTTTCTTATTTGTCCGCCTGCCGTACCACCCCCACCCGCTAAGAAGGCACCCTTCGGTGCTCCGAGGGGGCTAGAGTAGTAGCAGGGGCATGTGCTACAATAAAAACAGGCGTAAGGCATCAGAGTGCATGGCCCAAAGTTGATGATTTTCTGCTCAGCTTAGAAATTTTCCAATCTGTACCCTTTCCTTCCCGGTTCCTCAACAAGGTTCCCCTTGCACCTCCCGCACCTCGACTAGAAGTTTGTCCTTCTGAAACTGAAAACAACCGTTTTTGCACAACTTCTGTGCACGAGTTTTCAATTCATTTGCGGAACATGCACAATTTTGAACCAGTTTTAATTGAGTTATGAACCGTTCCCAAATACTTTTGGACTCGTTCCAGAGCTCGAAAATCAATTGAATTGAACACAAATTTGCATCTTTAATAATGTACTACGCTTGTAGAAGCCTAGAACACTCTAAAGTCAAGTAATTTGGAACTAGTTCCAGTGCTCAAAAGTAGTTTAATTCCAAATCACGCTGAACTATTTCGGAATTAGTTGAAAATTAATTGAACACAAATTACCATCTATAACAATATCAAATAAATCATTGTAAAAGCTGGGAACCCTTTAAAGTCAAGTACTTTTGAACTAGTTCCTGTTCCCGAAATACGCTGAACTATTTCGGAATCGGTTCAAAATAAATTAAAATTAACACAGTTTAACATCTATAATAATGTACAATCATTGTAAAAGTCTGGAACCCTCTAAAACCAAGTACTTTTGAACTAGTTCCCTGTTCCAAACTCTACTGCCAGCCCTAGACCCAACTAGTTAGCCCATAAAAGCCAACTAACTAAACGCAATCCACACTAATCTCTTCAACGATACTCAGAGAAAAAAAAGGAAAGGTCTCACAAAAAGAACATTCTGAATATTCCAAGAAAAAAGGAAAAACAGGAAAGAAATGAAAACATTCTAGAATTGTGGCCGAAACTTTTTTTTGGGACTGCGTGCTTAAAAATGTACATCGAAACCATAATCGATTTAGCTCAGGTCAACAAGCAAACCGTGCTCTGGCCAGCACTACGCTACCCTGTAATCAGTGGGCGGACGGTGGGGGCGTGGACAGTACTGCAAATTTAATTACGTCACAACGGACAAGGAACACGTAGACGCAGTCAGGGACAAAGCAAGCTGGATACAGCAATAGAATAGCAAACGAGCAGGGGGTGAAAGATTGGAGGGAGGGAGTTTTGGATGGTTGAGAGGGAGCTACGCGGGGTGGGTGTTGCCAAGAAAGTGCCGCATTTTCGACATTAACGAAATGCTTTTAATTGTGCACTTAACGCTCGGAAAATGTGATTTAATAGTTTTTTGGGAATGGCCAGAAGGAAGCAGGGAATGGGTCCGAGCGGGGGAGGCGTAGCTGCAGGAGGGTCTGCTGTGTGTGTGTGTGAGTTTCTTGCCGGGCTCCTTGGGACCGCTGCCCTGGTTGTTGTTGTTCCCGTTGTTTGCCACTTTGGCTCTTAGCGGAAACGGAAGTGGAGCGCGTTATAAGTTGCCGGCGCAGTTCCTATTTAACCGTAAGCAGCCACAACAACTGACAGCCCAATTTGAGTCAACCACCCTACACCTCAACACCAACCCCCCCCCCCTGCCACCGCATTGCCACACCCCTGTTTTTGCGGAAATTGCCGTTGACTTTGGGGAATGCGAGGCAAAATGGCAAAGGCGAAAACAACAAAGCGAAATGTTTCGGATTGCGGCAGCGGGAGATAGTGGGAGTCTGGTAGGATGGTAGGTAGGTAGACCCACACCGATAAAATCAATAGTGTAAGAGACCCAGTCCGAAACCCCATTAAATGACCACACACACACACACACACACTACGCTGCCAGGCTAAGCCAGACAGACAGGGAGACAACTCGATTAGGTCCCAAAGCAATTTGCTTTTTAAAAATTATGCGAAAGTGCAGACAAGTTCCGATCGGAATCACAAAGGTAACGAGAGCGAGGGATATCGAAATTAACAAGAAGTTAATGAACAAGACTTTTTTTGTGCAGGCTAACAAATAAATACGAGTATTTTTCTATTTTTAGTTCAAATGAACAAGACTTTTACTTTCTTTAGGATTCAGCTAGCCAATCATATGCAATAATGTGGAAAAGAAAACCGCATATATGGTACAATCATGTGGAAAACACAATCGCATTGGAGCCAAAAATGCTAGTTTTTAATGAAATTTAACTCGATTCGAATAAAATAATTGTACAATTCCAAAAGTCGTTGTTTTTGTGTCATTTTCGAAAGCGCGTCGAAGTTTTAGACAGGTTTCCGTCAACGTCAGTGCTTAGCTATTTGAAATTAGTGTCTCGCTAGTGCGGTAACCCCTTGAAGTTATCTCGAGTTGTGCGAACAATGCAAATTCGGAGAACAGTAGAGAATGCCGAACCGAACTGGAACTGAAATTGGTACGGCTGGATGATACTGTTCGCGGGCGTTCATAAATTTCGGCTGTTAGCCGGGGTTGAGCTGGGACTCTTAACGGTACAACAATCCGTTGGCAACGTAAACAGATGATCTTCGTCCCGTTCAACGAATCCATATAGCCAGGCCGCCGTCAATGTTTTATCGACATCCAGACGCACATTGTCCACACTTTTGTCCACCATCTCGGCCACATAGTCGACAACCTCGTCCAGGCTCATGGGTCGCCGGAACTCCATGAATGCTTCCAGTATTAAATCAGAATATTGATATTTCGACATATTTCAAATAAAACAAGCAGTTCAAACAATTTACAACGAGCTTCCCTAAATGCGAATGAATAAGTTTTGTGGACACGGACTGAGCAGGCTCATGGGCTACTTGGATCCGGACTCGATTAGCAAAAAAAAGGTAGTTTCTTTTATACCTTATGTAGCAACCCTGTAATCAGCTGACTTTAAAGTCGAACGCATTTCATTTTCACAATCCAAAAATTTAACCTACTTTCGTAGCTTTACCCCCTCTATCGGCGAAAAACAACGCGGGCGGGGCTGCTCCCTCTAGCCTCAAACCTCACCCGGTGGACCTGATACCTGCTGAAACTGTAATGTTTATGCTCATGGTTATTTGTGCTCAAGTTTCGTTTGTATACTATTTTTCGACCCGCGGGTAGAACCTTGGGCCCCAGAGCCGTCGGGCCTCGTACTCCCTTAGTTTTTCGGCTTTTCCTCTGGGCGCTAGATGGCGCTTGGCGATTATTTCGTTAACATTTACACCAAATGCAGTTAACGACATTTTTAGGCCATTCTCGTTGGCCCATTTATTTTGTACCCCTCTACCCATTCTCCATCCTCTCCGCATCTCCAACGTGCTCTTTGCTCCTGCTGTTGTTGTTGTTCATTTGTGCTGTGATTGCCCCACGGTCGAAAGACTTGAAGATTTGTCATTTGCGATAAGCAAAAGTTGAGGAGGCTTAAATTTTAAAGATGTTCAAGCGGCAACAAACCTGATATCCTGTAAATGTACGAGTAGTCTTGCCTTCAACTCGACATAAAACTACATGCGCTACATTTAATGCCTTTATAATCCATACGAATGCACATAAGCCTCTAAAACTTGGCAGGAATACTCATAAGTAGTTAGACTAACAGTATACAAAATTTCATAATAAACGCATAGCAAAATCAACTGAAAATCTTAAAATTAAATTACATATTAATCTAGAATACTGCATGTGATGGCAACAAGCAAGTGTGAAGACCAGACATAAATACGCTCTGTAGGATATATTCCAGTCGGTTCGTTTCCGCCTTTTTAAAGCTCTCTATTTCTGTTTCGGGCCTTCCTTTCGTGTAATTGAAATTTGCTTAGTCATTTAACAGTAATTGGCTGCGACTCACACAGCACAACACACACATTACTTCTAAGCTGCCTTGAAAATTTCTCTCTTTCAGCTGCCACACACAACACAAGGTCTTATTATGAAAAATACTTCGTGGTCGATTTAAATCAATTGTCAAAACAATATCTGAATTTTCAGTATGAACGCACATTTTAATACTCTACGCAGAGGTTACTCGTAACTGTGTATAACTTCTGTATTTATGAACCGATTGCACTGAAATTTTGTAACATCGATTTATATAGCATTCAGTTGTGTTCAACCTGAAGCAGCGAAATAAAACTTAAATACTTTGCCTAATAAACGAATATGACTATTTTACAAAGGTGCTGAACGTGACAAACAATCGTTGAACTAAGCTCTAGTGGCCTATGGTCTAGAAGAACCTTCATGTCGAATTTGATGTCTCTACCCCTTATATGAGCCAAGATCTAGTTTGAGCAATGTTACAAGTTTCGGTTTTTTAGGTATAACCTATTGAAGAAGTTTTTTTCTACAGGGTATATGCACAAGGGACTCGACTGACTTAGTTATTAACTATTTGTGACTATTTTGACAAACTGCCGAGGCAACAAGCAGGGTATGGTCGAGGAAAAAGCATTTCTTGTGCAACGGATGCAGGCGAAAGGGCATTTGCTTGGGCATTGTGCGAGGGCAGTTCAGCAAGTTGCTGTAGGGAAGACTTAATTTGACTAACTAACCAAACGAGCGCACCTCGCACTGCTGCCTTGCCTTGTCGACCATACCGGCCCATGAAATGTGTCAAATTGTTGAACAATTTGCGTGCCTCTGTCTCTCTCTAATGAATTCGAGAGTAAGAGAGTGGGACAGACCGAAAATCGATTGGTGTGTGTGGGTGGGGGGAAGGGCGCTGCCACGCCTCGATGAGCCCGTCTATGCGGCCTGACAAATGGTTTGCGCCTTTGACTTTGACTAATGGAATAGTGAAATTCCATTCCACTGTGCGGGATTCGATGCAATAAAATAATCGCTTGCCGTGCACTAATTTAAGCGAGAATCAATTCGACAATGAACATACCCCATACCCATCTAATTGGGTATGCACAACCCTACACAAAATCCCGCATCCCCCCCAGGTTCAACTCTGTGTGTCAATGGGAAATATTTGAAATATTTCCGGGCGTTTGCCTGGCGTTTCAGTTGCACTGCACACAACATATACCCTGTAAATATACCCTACATAACATCACTAATAATCAACTGAAAAATGTATTAAAACAATAAATAATTAAATAAACAAATTTCAAATAAAATGAAATCATTTTGTTAAAGCAAAACAAAACTACAAAAAGAAGAACCTATTGAATATTTATTATAGCTCTACTGGTGCGTAAAGTTAATTAAACATACTGATTGAATTACATTCACAAACCCCACAATCAACATGGCCAAATCATTCGAGCATGAATCAAGTTTTATATATGGTTTCGATTGTGTGTATATTATCAGCAATTAGCTCTAATTGATAAACTTTGTATTATGATTTAGTTTAACAATTTACCTTGTGTGAAAATCATTAAAAATACCCTATAAATTGGCATGAATGGGTATACAACACAGGAACAACATAAAAGAATTTAAATATAAAAATTTACAACAGCTGACTAATTTAAACAGACAAAGAGCGCAGAAAGCTCGTCACAACTCATGCGCAGCTACAGGGTATTTCGCCGTCGCGCAATGTCTTGCTCTTTAGTCTCTAACCGTTGTATTTGTCTGAGTGCTTTGTCGTTTTCTCTGCTTAGGTAATTTGATTTTCTTATGATTATCTAATTTGCGCCTGATCACACAGTCTGTCTTGTAAGTAATTGTCCCTCACTTCGGATACCCTCATTTGCTCTGCGCCTCCTCCCCCTCCATGTGTGCATATCCTGCCATGTTTATTTTGGCTTACTCTTTGTGGCTCGAATTTTCAGCATTTTCCCATAATGCAAATGCCAATTAAATTAAATGGATTTTCTATATTTAAATAATCGAAACAATTTAAAGATTTCTTCAAGCATACATAATTCAATACAAATTTAAGTATCAGTAATATTTCTAGTATTATTCAGCTTACAGACTTTATACAGCTTGAAGAATGCAGGTTAATTTGCAAATGCCCACGGTACCCACCGCACTCACTGTAGGCTCCACGGGCTGCTCGGCCACGGCCTGCGAGAAGACTCGCAATTAAAACCACATTTCGACGACCCTGATTTCTTGGCTTGTTTTCCGGCCTGTGTGCTCTGATTGAGATTGGGCTGAAAATGCAGTTGCGTTTTTCGAGTGATACACCTCGTCTCTCGCACTCTCTCTTCCAACCTATTTGCCATGCCAATGGGGTCGACCACTGGTCAGTGGGTCCTTTTGTTTTGGGCAGGCGGCACTGGAAACCGTTTGCCAACGGCACAATGCGCTTCATTTTGGCCGCTTTGGTCGATTTGGCCACAAACAAACGTCAATTGAGCACACAACGGCAAACAGTTGCAGCACGGCCTAGACGCAGCCTCCTCCCCTGCTTACTGCACCCATCAGCATCTGCACCCTAGAGCATATCTGCACCCTCTGCAGGGAGAAGCGAACGCACCGAATGAGCTCTTTGATTTGCGGCATTTTGTTGGTCTCTTTTCGAAAAGAGAATGGAAAATGCAATCGCATATTTTGTTTCGGCCCCATTGTATACCCTGTACCCTATTTGCGGAGTGGGTTGGGTGTAGGCTTATAGCGAGAGCTATGAGTGAGGAGCGGAGATAGAACATTGATGGGATTGAAAAAGTCAGAATTTAGTTAAACAGTTTCGTCATGCTTGTATTTGAACTACATACATATGTGCATACATACATACATACATGGCTATACATACGTAGCTAGACATACATATGTCAATTAAACATTAACTTAAGAACAGAGTCGAGAGTAAAGCCATCAGCATCGCAGCTATAGCGCTATTATTACTAAATTGTAACTACAGAAAAAAACATTTCTTAAGCTTAAGTTCGTCCCCCTCCCGAGCACCTTAAAACGCGAACAACAATGAAAGAAACGAAAGAAATTGAAATGATAACGAACAAGCTGTAATCGTAGTTATCAATATCATTATCATCCCCATGTCTCTCTTTCATTCTTACTCTATCACTCTACATAAACTTAGATAATTTAGGTTTTGCGAGGCGGGTGCGGTTTCTGTAGAGTTTGTGGCCTACGGAGCTCGGACGCGCTCTACATGCTAAACGATTCGCCGCAACCACAGGTGCCCTTTATATTCGGATTATTAAAGACAAACTCGCTGGACAGTTTCGATTCGACAAAGTCCATTTCGGTGCCTATACAAAAACAAGCAATTATTCAATTATAAAACTCATCGTGTGGCAGTGCGTGCTCGCCGCTTACCTAACAACGACAATTGCGCCTTCTTATCGATGAAGACCTTGACGCCATCCTGCAATACTTCCTCATCCAGTTTATCTGCAAGCAATTGGGTAGGCTAAATCAATTGAATTGCTTTGGCTCACTATGGCATGCTTACCCTTTGTGTTGGCATAGTCCAGTGTGTAGGAGAGACCATTGCATCCTCGCTGACGCACACCAACCTTGAGACCGAGCTGTCAGGTGAAATATATCGAGTGAGTTTCATGCAATGCCTGCAACATGCTCGACACTTACCACATTCGGTTTGTCCTGTAGCAGCGTTTTAATACGTTGCACTGCTGCAGGCGTCTTCGGACATGCAAGAGAAAACAAACAACAAAATGTCAGAGAAGCTCAAAATTATAAAAAAAAAAATCGAAAAGTAAACAACAAAACATGTTGATAAGCTTGTCGGCTGTTACTTCATCAGCATCAGCTGCACGCGCTGATTTCATCACATACCAACGTTAGTGCGGCTCGCGTTGGTAAGATTTTGCGTCCCTTGACGGCGCGCACCGTAGCCGTTGCCACAACACGTGTTGCCATTGCTTTTATTTTTTGTTCACGATTTATATAATTTGTTATTGCCAACAATTTCAACAAATTTCCAGTTCGTTTCGAAAAGTGTTACTAAACACTAAAATCTGTGTTTCTCATACAAATGTGTTTTCAGTGTTGTCTAATAAAAAAAACATTTATCGTGTTTAAAGATATCGATGCGATAGTTTTAGCTATCGTTGTGTTTAGCGCCAAACATGAAGAGAGCTTAACGCAGACTAGTTAAGTTTATTTCTAGCACAAATACAATTTAAATGTCGAAAAGCGTAAAACCGGTAGCTGACACAGCTTTCAAATGACCACAACTTGTGCAGTTTCACCGTGATATCGATGTTGGTTGTTCGATGAATATCGCTTGTTGTGTAATATAATCGATATACATTTTGTCGTTTCATATTTTTGTTATTTATTTGTAAGCAAAATGAGCGCCCTAAAACAAATGTTCAAATTGTGCATAAGCCTTAGCGCGTGCAATATTTACACGGCACAAAGGCAAGGCCAACGTCAATATCATTTACTGGCTGCTGCAACGAATTCAATAGGAAATAAGAATAAGAAATACACGTGTCTGCCGCGCAACAGCTCCAGCAGCGACAAACCAAAACCGGAGACAAGCGTAAGATGCAATTCGTAAATAATCAATGAAATAATGTTGCTTATAATGTTTTGGCTTGTTTGCAGAACGATGCACCCGTACCCAATCGTGTTGCTACCAGTAGCATACCGCTGGCAGAGCTGCAGACAAAAATGCAGCTGATCTATACGTGTAAAGTTTGCCAAACACGAAACATGGAGCACATCTCGAAGGTTGCCTACAATCGCGGCGTCGTCATTGTCACCTGCAAAGGATGTACGAATCACCATCTGATTGCGGACAACCTGAACTGGTTCACCGATCTGAATGGCAAGCGCAACATCGAGCAAATACTGGCCGAGAAAGGAGAGCAAGTGGTGAAAGTTGTAGGCGACAAGCATGAATACCTGCTGCCAAGTGATATAAAGTAGTAAACGAATTCCCATTAAAGATAGATATATATATTTCTAGCTATAAACGTAGGCAACTTTATTGAGTGTTTCTAGTAAGAGTTTGTGTAGTGGTGGCGGCAGCCGCCGCAGCTCTTCATAAAACTGACAGCGACATGGTGATTTGGGAGTCAGCAGCAGATGGGTCAGATAGAGCATCTCCTCCAGGGGTAGCCGAGCAAGAGGCGCATCCGCGTTCAGCTGTATGTCATCCGTTTCCAAATAAGGCAGATATTGTGCCCAATAGTGGCGCAAGTAGCTTACCATAGCAGCAGCTAGGCGCACATGCATCAGCATCCGTAGTAACCGGGACACATTGCTGCTTCTGTCTGTTTCACCGGCGACAAAGTTGTAAATGTTGTGTATAAAGCCGGCGACGGCAGCGGATGTTGCACTGCATCCGGCTGCCAGCATATCACAGATCATTTGGCGCAGTATATAGCACCTCGTGTACAACAGACTGTCTTTAGGCTCCCGAAAGAGCTGCAGCCAGAGTTCACAGCCAACAAGTTGCATGGCACGCTCGAGCGCAGTGCGAATCTCTTCAATGTTGGTCAACCGAAAGATGCGTCTGACCAGTGTGCGCATCTGTTGCACTTCCGTATTCAGCTCGCCTGCAGCTGCCGCTGTTGCCATATCGAACGTGTCGTTCGTCTCTTTTTGTGCCACAATTGTCGACCAGTCCAACTCCTTGATGATGCTCCAACATGGCTGCAACTCAGCGTAGACTTTGTGCATTTGATACAAGAGTGACGCATGCGTATGGCCATTTCGCGTGCCATTCACAATATTCGCACATAGCTCACGGATGCACTGTGCTCGATCCCGTTCACTGTTCTCGTAGAATCTTCTGATGGCCGTCTGAGCTGAATTGCACTGCAGCAGCACGGCATCCACGAGCTCATCGCCATAGCGCGCATGACACTCATACAGGTACAATGTGGCTTTGAACATGCATTCGATGTCCATGTAGGTGAACTGCAGCTGCTTATCATGTACATTCTGCCGATGCATATGCATCTCGTCCTGGCAATCCAGCAGCCAGGCGAGCAATTTGGCGGAATGCGTTGTCGCTTGATCGAGCGTCAAGTCGCTGTTGATGCTCAGCTCATTTCGTATATACGCATCCATTGCAGCAGACACTTGTGCGCAACATTTGGGCTTTTTAATTCATTTCGTCTTATTTTCTGTTATTGTTGTTATTGCGTTCGATAAATTTACAGCGTTTTGTTATCGATACGCGGCTTAAGAGTTGCCACGCTGCGGTGTTAGCAGTGGCGTTCCCAGATAAGTAGATCTGCCTGTTATCGATAAGTCAGCCGCTGTTAACTTGCAGCTCTGTTAGTTTGGGACAGTCAAAAACCTTTAACTAATATTTAAAGGTTTTTAACGAATAGGTAGCACTGTCCGCTGGAATATCAATTCATCCCCGCTTTTTAAACAAAACCATCAGTTTTGATGCTCTTTGAAATTTATTTTATAATTTATAATTTATAATTTATATATATATATATATTTAAATATATATATAGTCAATATGAGTTTACTCATCTCTCTCCCACACTCTCGCTCAATTTCTTTAAAATTACATTTACTCAATATAAAGATAAACACAAAATGCATAACATAGACTTATAGCTACTTCAAATACCTTTTGCCTGCCATCGTCATATTATCATTCCATTAATTTTTTTTAGTTTTCCAGAAATTTTCCTTTCAGTGTTTTTGTTTTTCGTTTGTTTGTTGCTTTTATACACATACAAGTATATATATATATATATATATATACATATATATACATATATATATATATATATTTGTATATATGTATAGGTATAAACAAGAATCAAAGCGTAATGTGCACCTTATGCAGTTGCTCTGTTTCACACACAGTTACTTGTAATTAGTTTTATACTGTTTGTTTTGGTTTTAGAAAATAAAATATTTTGTTTTAGTATAGCTTTGTTGCTTCAGTGTTGTGTAATGATCTCTTGTTGTTGTTCAAAAAGTTGAGGGTGCAAAATAATAACAGCAAATTGAGAAAACAGCGTTATTTGTTGCAACAATATGTTGCTCTCGACGTTCGCAATCTTTCGGAATCTGTTGTTTCAATTTTGTTAAGCATAGTTTGTTTTTTTTCGTATTTATATCAGTATTTTTTTATTATCCCCCGGTCGCTCTTTTTTGAAAATTTAAGAAAATATATATATGTTATGTATATATATATATATATATATATATACGTGTATATATATATATATAAATATATATATATATATATATATATATATATATAGATGTATATATATATATATCGTGTATAATATACGCGCGAAAATTAATAATTAATTCAACATTTTTTATATATACTATATAACTATATGTACTGTATATGTTGTTGCTGTCGCTGTTGTTGCTATGCACAATTGCAGTGGCTGTTCTAATAATTTTCGCCGCACTTGTTAATTAGGAATTGTTGTAGGTGTGTGGTTGTGCAGCTGTAGTGTGTGTGTGTGGGTGTGTCGTTGTGCAGCTGTAGTGTGTGTGGATGTGTGGTTGTGCAGCTGTAGTGTATGTGTGTGGGTGTGTTTGCGCAGGTGTAGTGTGGATGTGGGTGTGTGCTTGTGCAGCTGTAGTGTGTGTGTGTGGTTGTGCAGCTGTAGTGTGGGTGTGTGGTTGTGCAGCTGTAGTGTAGATGTGTGGTTGTGCAGCTGTAGTGTGGATGGAAGTGTGTGTTTGCGCAGATGTAGTGTCGACGTAGGATTGCAGGTGTACTGTGTGTGTGGACGCTCAGTGTATGTACTCGAGTGTGTGTGTGATTGTGCGTGGAGGTGTGCGTGTGTTTGTATATGTATTGTACTAAAGTTTGTATGTTTAGATGTATGTATGTATGTAAGTATGTGCATGCATATGTGTATGTGAGTGGATCGCATCGGATTTGCATGTATTTTTGCTGTTGTTGCTGTGGTGGTGATGGCGGTTGTTGTTGATGTTGTTGTTGATGTTGTTGTTGTTGCTGTTGTTGATGTTGCTGTTGTTGTTGATGTTGCTGTTGTTGTTGTTGTTGTTGTTGCTGTTGTTGTTGTTGTTGTTGTTGCTGTTGCTGCGTGTCCGCGGGACGGCAAGCGGAGCTTCTTAGGCAAAGCCAAAGCCCTCGGAGCACTCGTGTATGGCCTTGAGTAAGCAGCTACGCAACTTATCATACGACTTGTACATGGGCAGATCCAGTTGATTGAAGCTGTATCGATGGAGCGGGAGAATCGGTTAGAATTAGAAGGATATAAACATATTGGAGGCTAGCAGATCACTTACCAGGTGTGCGCGCAGGGCAAACGATCTGTGGAACGATCATCGCGATGTATTTGGAACTTTTGTATGCCATTCATGCCCTCCAGCGAACTGAAACCCTGCAGCGGCACCTTCGATGTGCCGGTTACGAATTGCAGGAATTTAGCCCGATCCGCTTGATCGAAACTGCGCAACGCACGCCAGAACCATTGAATCTGTAGATGTAGTCGCATAGATGCATTAGATACCATTGATATACATGTGTAACTGGAAGTTTACCTGTGCCGATTTTGATGTGTACTTGTGGTACTCGGTGTTTGCCTTTAGATCTTCAATGTCGATATCTGGCAAGCCGGATATGAGAAGCTCTAGTTCTTGTTCGTTGAATATTGATATTAAATGCTTTGGAATAATGTCATAGAAGCCCTCAAGGAATGCGTCCAATCTGCAAGAGGAAGAATGGCATATATATTATATAATGTTCGGTTTCTCCTTCTGGTGCGCTACTCACTGCTGACGTATGGAGCCGCTCATCTTTAGCTGACAAACGAGCTGAACATATTCAAATTTATTCTCCTCGGTGACAGCGATGTCACGCCCATTTGGCTTGAGATCACGTATCTGGGTGACGCCAAACTCTTGCACCTCTGTGGAGAAGGTTAACTCATAGCCGAGCGTCGATATATCATTCTTCATCAGATAGTCGAGTCCCTTGTAGAACTCATAATCCTGTGATTCCATATCGGTGTGTTTCACTTGTTTGCCCAAGATGTGCTTATAGAAGGAGCGCGTAAAGTAACATTCCAGCAGTTTGTTATCATGCACGGCCTTGGCTGTGAATTCGAGAGAGACAAATATATAGTGAATGAGTGAGAAAGAATATAAACTAATGCAACTCACCAATAACACGACCGACAAACTTAAAGTAACTCAAGTGATTGGGATTGGCATGACTCGATGGATTAATCATATAGGTAACGCGATCACCCGGTGATACACAGAACAATGCATACATCGGATTAAAGATCTCGCGCGATATTATCACATACCATTCGCGCAGCAGACCGCCCGCATCCTGGCCTTCCTCATCTACACAAAAAAAAAGCAGAGTATTATTATTCAAGTCCGGCATAGTCAGTCGTTTGCCGCTTGACTCACCCTCAAATACAATGTAGAAACGATTCTTCCATTCCTCTGGACCCAGGCGATAGAGTACACGGAATGAATCCTCAAAGACGGTGACACGACGCACACTAACCGTATGCTCTTCACGTCTGATGCCCTCGTCCAGTCGCTCCAATTCGGTCTGGAAGTATTTACGCTTCACATCAAAGTCCAGTATACGCGTATGATCCACCAGCACTGCGAATGGTCCATCCGATAGATGTGTAGCCGATTGACGTAGGATTTGATTGAGCACCGTGCGATGCTTTTCGGCGAATTGCAGGAACTTTTGTCGATCCTGTTTTAGTTGCGCCTCGTGTGCCGTCAACGGCACTGTTGGCCCAGTTATGCTACTGGTACTGGTCGAGGCATCCTGCATACGGGATTCATCTGTAAAGTGGAGCGGAAAGTTTTAAGTGAAGTGAAGGTTCGGCATGCTCGCATGTTTGATAGTTACCATCAAAACAGTTTGAGTTGGGAGCTTGGCTACTGGTGCTACTGTTCGTGTCGTCCAGCTGTGGACTATGCTCCTCTGATGATGTAGCTTGTAGTCCCGTACCGCGCCCAGTGCCACCACCGGCTGCGCTGCTGCCCCTGCCCGGCTTCTTGGGTGTAACACGATGTGAGGCATGTATCAGGAAGAAGGCTTCCACAGTCGGTTGCAACACCAACACGGCAAACTCATCTTTGGACTCCTCCAATGCCACCAGGCACTCGCTCAACGTATGCCACAGCACATCTAGGCAAAGGATCTGACTCAGTGTCGGCTTAGATGGACTCTTGGTTACAGCGCTGTTCACATTGGTTGCCGCATCACCGGTTTCCATGCTGTTGCTGCCGTTGCCATCGCCGGCTAGGGATGACGCTGCTGCTGCTGTGGCCGCATCACCAACAATGTCGATTATATCATCATTATTATCCTCGTTCTGACTAATCTGTATCTCATACATGTCGCGAACCTGCATAAAGATCTTAAGTGTTCGCAGGAAATACGGTTGAGCGGATGAGTTGGACATAAGCTTTTTCATCGACGGCAACTGCAGCTCGCAGGTGGGCTTGGCATTCTTGGGGGCCGATATGATGACCGATTCAGCGGTGAAACGATCCTGCATCTGACCCTCATGGACGGTTAGGTGTGAAATCAGTGAAGCACCGCCACCGATACCGGCACTGCTGCTGCTGCTGCCACTGGCAACGGCAGAGCCGGCGGAGGTGCTGGCGACAGGGGATGCACTACTTCCGCTTGGCTTGCTATCCACTGCTGCCGGCTGCTGCTGGCCATGCAAATTGTAGGCATGTATCTCATTGAGTAACGTCTGTATGGCCTGACGCACCTCCTCAGCCAGGCCCAGTATCGCTGCCGTCAAGTACTGTATGAAGATGGCGTTCGATGCCTGCGAGCATTGCGTCAAATTCACAATAAGCTTGGTCACATTATCCAGCCCTTCGGTGGTACCGCACTGATGGGTCAACACCTCGATGACTAGCTGTAGCTGTGAGAAGTTCTTGGCGTAGATCTTGCGACGCGGCTTATTCGACAATGCATGAGTCGGTGGCGGTGGTGGAGGTGGTGGTGGTGTCGGCACAGCTGTGTTTAGCTCATACTCCAAATCCTCATCATCGTCGTCATCCTCATCATCCTCGTCTTCTTCTTCATCCTCCTCATCTTCATCCTCGTCGTCATCGTCCTCATCCTCATCATCTTTCATGGTTGGTATCGGCGTTTGCGGTTGTTCGGTTGTCAAATTGTCGATATTGGCAGGAACTGCTGGAACTGGTGCTCCTACGGTCGGTGCAACAGTTGCTACTGCTGCTGCCGCTGGTGCTACTGCTGTTCCTGCTCCTGCTGCTCCTGCTGCCGCTGCTGCTGCTGCATTAGCTGGCTCCGCGGGCGGATACTGTTGATTGATGGGTACCAATGGCGGCAGTTGTTGCTGATGCTGTTGTTGTTGTTGCTCAACGTTTGCTGGCGGCTGTGTCTGTTGCGGCGTTGGTATTAACGGCAGCTCCTCCTCCTTGGGCAAATCGACACTGAGCGAGGCGAGCAGCTTCACCAACATATCCGTCAGATGCGGCGAACGACAAATCACCTTGTATGGCAGCATCTCGAGCAACTGACCAAATGGTGATTCGCTAAAGGACAAGAATTCGTTGTTGTTCTGCTGCCACTTCCAGGCGGTCTGCGAGGTGAGCGGAAACTGTGCCACATTGGCCAGACGCAGCGGTGTCTGTCGATCGATGTCGAGCACCACATCCCAGAAATTATGCGAATTCGTTTGGTAAGCGACCATCGGTTTCGCTGTGGATGCACTTGCCGCAGCCTTTGCGGCAGCAGCCTTCGATGTCGATGGCGCCTCGTCCAGTGGTTGTGCCTTGGGCAGCTGCAACGGCTGCTGTTGTCGCTGCTGTTGTTGCTGATGGTGCATCTCTTGCTCGTCGAGTATGCCACGCAAACGATTGGCCATTTGATAACGATGATAACGAGAACGCAAATCACCTTGACCACCTGCTGCGCCCGATCCAGTTCCAAGCTCAACTGCAGAAATGCCGCCGCCGCTGGCATTGGCCATACCAAACACGGCGCTGAGCATGCGTGACCGTGCCTTGGGCTCCCGATTGTAGGGCAAAAAGCTAAACGGATAATGCTTGGCAAGCACAAAGAGCAAGTCCAGGCAATTGCGTACAATCATTTGAGCTGCCTGCGGATTGATGCTAATGCTGCGTGCTTTGCCCTCGTATGTCTGATTGATAAGGAATATGTTGCTCTTATACCCGAAGGCGGCATCCACACGTAGCTTCAGCCATTCCGGTTTGCTGCCCGTACTTGATGCACCAAAATTCGAATTATCCTCGTTTGTCTTCTGAATGATGCTAATCAATGCACGTATAATCCAATCCCGTGTCGGTTCATGATGACATAAATTCCTAATGACACGATGCAATCGCACGCTATTCACCTTCTGATCCTCGACAAACAGGAAGAGCAGTAGCGTGGCCAATGAGTCCGGATCTAGCAAGATATTCTCATCTTCCATCATAAGCAGTGCCAACGGTTTTCCCGTTGTCGGTGCAATATGATGATGATGCACTATGGTCGTATGCTGATGATGCTGCGGCTGCGCATTGCCACTGGCATCATACCAGATGGCACTGTGCCAGCGTGCCTCATCCAAGTTCTGTAGCGTTGTCTGGAAGCGGGCTACAGCGAGCGAAAGGAATATGATTAGCAAAGCAAATCTGGGTGCATTCCAAGTGCTACTTACAAAGCGTATTACTGGGCGGATGATTATCGATGCGTGCTCCGTTACGTGATTCCCAGTCGCGACGCAGAAACTGCGCCTCGGCAGCCAACTCTGGCGGCAGGCTGGCAATCTGTGACTCCTCCATATCCGTTAATATCTATTTAAAGGAAAATAGTTGTATATGTGGAAGTCTATTCTCACCAGGCACATGCACACTATATATACTCACAGCTTGCCGCAAATTCTCGGGCAGATTTTGAAAGAATGCAGCCGTATCGACAGGATCGTCGGGATTGGCGCTCTGCGCTGCCTGACGCTGCTGTTCGATGCGTTGCTGCATCAATACCTCGGACTGAATGTTCGGCGGCAAGGCGGCAAGGAATTCCGGATTCACTTCGACCAGCGAATCATGAGCAATCTGTATGGCATTCTGTTGGGCACGTTGACGTATGCGCTGCATGCGCAAATGCTCCTGAATGACCTCTTCACGCATTTCACTTGGTAATGCCGCAAGGAACGATGGATCCACACCTTCGGGCACCTCAAGATCACCCAATGCGGCACGCACCTCGGGACTCATGTCGGTTACAACTGTACTAGTGCTTCCGCCAGAAGCAGTTGCCCCGCCGGCTTCCGCTGCCGCTGCCGCTGCAGTTCCAGTTGCTGCTGCTCCCTCGCCACCAGCTGCTGCTGCTGTATCAGCCTCGTTTATAGTAGCTGCTGTTGCAGCTGCTGCTGCTGTTGCTCCACTATCTGCTGTGGATTCACTAACGCTCAGCGCAACCGGGTGTGGCTGCTGCTGCGTGTCTATTGTAGGTATCAAATCGGGTGCATCGCCTGCTCCCAGGGCGGACTCAGCTCTTAGTGTTGACGCTTCTGTTGACGCACTGCTGGGTACAAGTGTTGCTTCGCCCTCGACGGCAGTTGCACTTGTTGGCGATGGTGTTGTTGTTACTGTGGTTGACGTTGCTGCTGTTACTGCTGCTCCTGTTGCAGCTGCTATTGTTGTGTCACTTTCAGTTTCATTGCTGCTGCTGCTCGTTGTCTCTTGCATCGGCTGCTGCTGCTGCTGCGGATCCTCATTTGTCATCAGCTGTGCAGCTAGCTCGGATATGTTCACCGACGCGGACAGTTCATCCGGTGCTAGCAGATCTATCTGATCAACTGGCTCGGGTGGTGGTGGTTGCTGCATTGGCAACTCTGGGAAATCCATTGTGGGCGGCACCAGTTGCTCCAATGCAGGTGGCAATGGATAATTCATATTATCACCACTGCCATGCACCACATGGCCATCAATACCAATAACACGTCCTGGTGGTACTGTGCTCAATGCTTGCGAAAGACGCTGCAGCCGTGCAGGCATCTCACGATTGGGGCGTGCACTCAACGAGGGCAACGGTATATTACCAGAGCTGCGCAATGAATTCGTTGGGGCTGCGCTGTTGTTATTGTTGTTGTTGTTTCGACGCACTGAATTTGGACGCGGCTCATTGAGCTATGGAAGACAAAGAGTGAGAGAGAGCGGGAGAGAGTGAGAGAGAGAGAGCGCGCACTTACCTGCAGCTCGAAGAGATCGGAGACATCAATGCGTGATCGTGTACGCGAATGGCGGCCACTTGAGGGCGGCGGATGCGGTATAGGCAGATTACGTGTTGGCGCCTGCGCCTGAGCACTGGGGAACAACGGTTGCTGCTGCTGCTGCTGCTGTGAGTCTCCCGGCGTTGTCTCCTGCTCATTGGTCAAATCGATTTCAGCATAGATATTATACAAGGCCTGATGCCGTGAGGCATTGGAACGATGTCGTGAACGTGGTTGCTCCATAAGAACTATGTGAAGAACAAAACAGAAATATGTTTGAAACATATCGAAAGGCATCTCATGCTACTCCAAACTCACCTGCAGCTGCGTTGGCATAGGGATTGCCACCTGCGGGCGGTGAATGCGTAGAACCACCAAATGGTGCAGTTGTTGCTGCCGCCAGAGTGGCCAACGAGGCGGCATTTACGAATTGCATGGAGGGTATCAGTCTCGGTATGGAACTGCGGAAATTATTGGTTGCCGTCGCTCCAGTTGCAGCTGCTCCTGCCGCTGCTGCTGTTGCTCCTGTTGATGGCGGTGGCAAGCTGCTGCTGTTGCTGCCACTTGTAGTAGTTGTTGTCGTTGAATTGGAATTGGCATTGACATTCGAAACAGTAGTTGCCGTTGTCGCGCCCGTTGCTGCTGCTGCTGCTGTCGTAGCCGCCGACGTGGCAGATGCTGCCGCAGCAGCTGCTGCTGCTGCTGCACTGGCCTGACGATTGGCCTCCTCCTGTTTGCGTTGCTGATGTGCCACCTTAAGCTCCTTGATCAGATGCGGCAATAGGAAATGTGCTGCATAGAGACACGCATCCGTCTGGCTCTCCATATCCAGAGCCTTGGCCTCCTCCAGCCACCAGTGTAGCGCTAAAGACAAAAATGATGTATATGAACACATGCTGGCACTTCTCTATCCATCGCATCACTTACCATCCTGTGTAAAGATCTCCATTTGTATCTCCTCTGTGGGATTCTGATGCGTTGGCATGCAGACGCAGTATTGCTGATCCAGATAGAGCAGACGTCGTCGCACGCCGTTGGTGCACAGTGAGCTATTGTTGTTGGTATGACTTACAGCAGTGGTCGAGCTGCTGCCACCGCCGCCAGCCCCACCTGCACCAATTTGTGGCACGCCCACGCCTGGCTGTTCGTCAAGCAGACTGCTCATGTTTTGATTACCGCCAGCTCCATTGCCACCGCCTCCGCCGGCATTACGCTCCAACTGCACCATGGCAGGCGGCAGAAATGCGTTCACATTCACATCGGATGCATTGGGTCCACCTGCGCCACTGCTGCCGCTACCGCTGCCAATGAAATTGAAATCGGGTGCCATCCACGAATCCGACGAGGAACGCAATGCGGCAGCTATTGAGCTGGAGCGTGCACCCACTGAGCTGGCACCGGCATTATTGCGCCCGCTGGAACTACCAGCAGCACCGACGCCGCCTGCTGCAGCTGCTGCCGAAGAGGAAGAGGCACCGCCATTGACATCAATGTCCAGCGGCAAAGCAATTGCACTGTTCATGCGCATGCGGAAACTGGGTGACTGAGGCATCACATGGCCACCGTGAGCATGACCTAGCCCATCTACGCCCATACGTTCGTATATATATGCATCGGCATTGCGTACCGCCTCCTCTAAGCTGCGATCATCGCTGCCACCGCTGCCTCCGACGCCTCCGGTTGGATCGACGGCTGCACTGCGTCGTGGACGATTGTTTGAGTTGGCGGCCGCTGAGCTATTCGAACCAGAGCCGGTGTTGCCATTCACCTGGAGAAGCACCTGTTCGAGCAGGGCATCTTCTTCATTGAGAGCATTCTGAGCACGACGATCCTCATCAACATCATCATCATCATCGTCATCCTCGTCATCATCCTCATCATCGTCCTCAGCATCGACGTCCGCATCGTTAGATGCCTCCGAAGATTCTGGCTCATAGATATGATCGAATACCTCGATAAATTGACGTGGTCTCTCCTCGTCCACATCGGTTTCACTATGCTCATCCACATCCTCATCGGCAGCCTCATCATCATCGTCATCATCCTCTTCCTCAGCGTTACGCTCATCGTTCTCTGAGGATGCTTCCGAATCCGAATCCGATGTGCTTACATCGCCAAGCAGCGATGCGTTTATGTCACGTGCACTGCGTGCACTACCGCGACCGCCGCCACCAGCTCCTGCGCCTCCAGTTCCACCAGCAGTATCGGACGAAGTGGAAGCACCGTCGCTACCACCGCCGCCGCCGCCACCAGCGCTGCCATTATCATTGCCAGAACCAGCATTGCCGCCAGCCGATGCATTGCCGCCACCAGTGACATCGATATCCACATCCGAACTGCCACGCAGTCGAGCATCACTAATATTGCCAGTCCCCGGGCCAGAGTTGCCGCCCGTGCCGGCGGTGACGCCACCAGATGCGGCACCTCCGCCATTCTGTTGTGCTCCTGTCGAGGAACTGCCACCTGTGCCACTGCCACCTCCACTTGTCGGCCCATTTCCATTGCTACTATTGCTGCGCGAGGCCAGAAACAGACCTTCACACTGCAGGAAATCATCCCAGAGCTGATCGAAATTGAGTACGGGACGCACTGAGGAGCTACCGCCTGAACCGGAGCCACCGCCACCGGAACCAGATCCTGAGCCAACAGTAGCGGCATTGGAGGATGGTACAGGTGGCTCATTGATCTCCATACCATTGCTACGTTCATCCACTACATCGATGGCTGCCGCATTGTTGCCCGATGCTGAGCCGCTGCCACTTGCACCGCCAACACCTCCGGCGCCTCCACCTCCAGCACCGGCACCACCAACGGATGCACCAGCATTCGATATCGAATCATCTGAATCCACAGCCATACCCTCCGAATTGAAGATGAACTCGAATGCATGACGACGATCCGAGAGCACATTACGTATGATGTCGCGCAGCACATGCTCACCGCCGATGGCATTGGAACGATCTACGGCAGCATTGACAGCACTACGTGCTGCAAGACGTGGATAAAGGCGACGATTAATGATTGCACTGACCGTATTTGCACCACTACCACCGCCGGCCCCACCGCCGCCACCACCACCGATACCATTGCCACTGGCATTCGCATTGTTAGCGCCACTATTTCCTCCTGAACTGGCGCCACCGAAAAGTATACGCTTCGATCCCAGTGTCGTAGTGGCCACATTGAAGCGCAATAATATCTCCATGGGACGCAAGATGGCACCCAGTGTGCTCAATGTATTGTGATTCGATAGATCCTTGTATTGGGCCACTTTAGTCAGATAGGTCATGACACCCTGACGCAATAGGACACGATACATGGTATTACGATGCATATGCACCTTATCGTACAGCATGGGTGATTCAATAAGATTGGGGAACAGGCTCATTATCACTTGTAATCGAGTATGCTTCTCGGCCGAATCCGGTTGAGAGAGTGCACGTGCCACCGCCGCATGCAGCTCCTCGGCCACCTGTTGCTGCACGCCAGGTAGTTGATAACAATCGGATAGCGAACATATCAGCACCCGCGACATGGTGCTCACTTCGGGTATGTGTTGACGCTGCGTTAGTGGCAGAAAACGATCGAGTAGCACGGCCAGAAATGATTGTGGCGCTGTGCCAATCAATGGACTATCGGTTGGATTATATACATGCGAGAGCAGCACACGTGGCACAAGCGATTGATAGGCACGTGTTGCATCCGCCAGCAGCTTGATGAGTGTGGCACGCGACAATGTTGGCTTTGCATGATTGTGTGCACTTGTTGGTGTATGCCAGGTGCAGCAGCTAGGCTCATATTTATCTGCTCCATTGCCGCCGGCAGCAGCTTGAGCAGCTGCTGGCATTGCACTGGGTTTCTTGGCAGCTGGCGAAGAGTCCTGCACAGCGCGAGGAAGAAAAACAATTAGAATCGACGTAATGTAATAATAGATTGGTAGCTTACCTCATCGTCCATGCCCATGGAACCGCTGGCACCGGGTGGCTGATCGGGTAGCAAAAGTTCGGCGGCAACATTTTGCTGTTGCTCCGCTGCGGTGCTGTTATAGTGGCAACATGGTTGCACTAGTGCCAGCAGCAACTCCTTGAGCACACCCACCGATGCTTGTACGCGTGGATCTTCTTTAAATTGATCTTCCTTTGCTGCAGCCGCTGCTGCCGCCTCCAATTGGGCAGTTGATGCGCCCGCCTCACCAGCACCACCGCCTGCTGCTGCTCCACCTGAAGCGGCTGCCGCTGCCGTTGACTGTTGTCCGAATTTCGATTTGACCATAACACGTCCATCCTCGACCAGATTAGCATTATTTGCATTTATCACATACTCCCCCTTGAGCATCTCCTTGGCAGCAGCAACAAAAATTTGCGGATCACGCGAGACCGCCGTCGAGACCTGTGTGAGGACATAGATAAGATCTCGATGACCCACGGGAACAATGCCCGCTGCACGCATGCCCAGCACACGTTCCATGGCCTCCTGCAGCACGGGAGGTGCCTCGAGTACATGTCGTAATATGATTATAGCATACGTAGGGAAACCCATGAAACCACACGATTGCTGCAGCTGCAAGAGCATGCGTACTCCGCCACAACGTATGAAGACCTGCGCGTTCTCGTAGTTTCGTGTGAGACGCGCACATAGACGCAACAACGATAGCTTTGTCTCATGATGCAAGAACTGTGATGATTGCAACAGTGCCACAATGCTGCTAATAATGCGTCCACAATCGAATTTACTCAATCCCACATTCTCCTCATTCAATATGATCTTCTGTGTACGCTTCGGTATGGCCGAACTGGAGTGATGACCACTGCCCTGACCTCCGCCAATGGTGCTGCTGTTGTTGGTGTTGCTGCTGTTGTTGGTGGCACTTTGGCCGGCAGCGTTTGCAGCAGCTGCCGCCGCTTTAGCCTTGGCTGCAGCAGCTGCGCTCTTTTGACGCGACTTGCTGCGTGTTGTCATTGCTGGCGGTGGTGGCGATGTGTTGTTGCCGGTCGCAGCACCGCCACTAGGTGCAGCATTGCATTCTGCATCGCCGCCTGTCGTTGCGGAGCCAACATCTTCGGATTCAGTTGTTGGTGCCGACTGTGCGCCCGATGATGAGGACGACGACGACGGCGGCGGAGGAGGTGGCGGCGGTGGTGGCGCCGATGATGTTGCCTGTGCTGCTGCCGTTGATGGAGCCTCATTGAAATTGATCAACTGACGCAATGGCACCAACTCATCCGTATGCGTTGTGCTGCCACTGCCATCGGTAGCAGTGCGTATCACGCGATTGAGCACATTATCGATCTTATGCGGTGCCACTGGATTCTGTAGTTGACTGATTGCTTCGCTAATTCTCAATGCCGGATACACGGGACGATGACTGCCGCTAGCTTCGCTCACTTGGGTCATACAATTGAAACTGACTGTGCAACGTTGTCGTCCAATGTTGATATTAAGCCAACGCTCTCCGGCAGCGTAAGCATTCCGAATGAGGTCATTGGTCGCATCCGAATAGGCATTCCATTTGCCAGTGGAGGCATCATACCAGCGCCACATATCGCTGCTTACGGCGCGCATGTTTGCCTTGCGCTGCAGTATGTGACTGATGCTATCGATGGCATCGATTAGATCCACCAGATTTTGTACCCAGCGAGGCACTGGAGAACGTATAATGTTATCGATCAGTTGCGATTGATCCAGCATCCATTGGCTCATGCAGTCGAGCAGCTTCACCAGCGATACCATCGCATCTTGTGCCGTGATGGCCTCCACCAATGGACGATGTAAATCGCTATAGTTCTCCTCGAGCAGCAGCGTTGAGGTCTTTAGACGTACAAAGAGACGTGTCGCTGTCATGCCAGTTAAACATTCCTCCAGTCGATTAGACTTGGCTGAACCACCAGCAGCTGCATCGGCAGCTCCGCCAGCACCGGATGCAGCGACGCCACCTCCGGTAACTGGCTCGAAGAGCTGCAGTGTAAAGTCAACCCACTGTATGATGTTGCGCACAAAATTGGTGACAAAAACTTGACGATTCAATTGGTTTAGGCGACGATAGAGGACGGCTATGAGATCGGCTGCACTGTTTACGGTATCCGGAATCGCTTCCATGAATTCGAAGGCACGTGAAACGGCCTCATCGCAGAAACGATCGAATACCAGCGAAGGCATCAGTTTCAATTGCCTGTAATCGTAGCTACTACGTGCCGGATGCGTGAAATTGGCTGGACCAGCAGCAGCTCCTCCGGCTCCTATACCCGTACCGCCGGCACTACCATCACTGATATCAATGGTCACATTCGAAACGGAGGGTCCAACACCATCAGCACCAGCTACACTAGCACCAGCACCACCAACTGCAGAATCCATATCGATATCCATGTCACCGGCTACTGCTGTGTTCGATGCAAAGCTACCCTGCGATAGACTCTGTGTGGATCCAGTTCCGCCGCCAACATCTTGTGGTTGCATGGCAGCATATGAAAGTGCCGATGCCTCTGGATTGTTGAGTAGATAATCGGTGGCCTCCTCCAATGAGCCATTGCTACGCAATGCTTCGATAATGTGGAAATGACGGAAACCCATGTCTGTCAAGGTCTTAATGTGATCCGCATTGAGACCATCATCGGTGCTGCGTATATATAGATTCTCGAACTTAATCTCCTTCATGCGTGTGTTATAACGATCGAGCAGCATCTGATGCGATTTAATCAAATGTTTCAGTATCAAGATGATCGTTTCGAACATGCTGGCACCATAATTGGGTATGGGACGACGACACCAGATGCGACGCAATGCTTGCATGGCCAACTGATGGATATGGATTAGATAAAAGACCGGTTCGAAGGGTAAATTATCGGCCAGATAGTTAAGCCGTGGGCTCATAATGTATGGTGATTCGAGCATTGCCCGGGGATTGACCATTTTCTCTAGCAATTGCAGCCAAGCATCAAGAAATTCTCCAGTTCCTTCGGGACAATCACGTTTATCATCTTCATGCGATTGCATCAGATTATCCATTGGTGCCCATTGATTAAAATTAAATTTCTGTGATACATTATCCAATGAGAGGGCCCAATAGAACATCTCGAAGAACGCTTTCAATCCGTTTTCGGCACAAAATTGCGAGATCATCAAATGGAAAGCGCTACGTTTATCATCGAATAACATGGGACCAGTGAATCCCACAGAGCATATGAGAAATGTTAGCTTCAGCTTGGGCACCGGTTTCGGTAATATACTCTCATGACTGAATCCATTCACCAGTATCGAGCTAAGTATCCGGGCTATTTCACGTGCCTCCGGTGTAGGAACTTTATTAATGGTACTGATGAGGTCGTTGATGCGACGTTGTCGGGTTTGTGGTGAACCCACCGATAGTTTGACCAGTGTGCCCAGCAATTCGGCAAGTGCCCGACCAAGACGTGAACTTGCCGCTAGCAGAGATTTAATATAACGGAATTGCTCTTCCGGCGTATATTTGGTACGAAATTCAGCAGCGCGTTCCAATTTACGTGAGAGTTCAGCTTCAGTCATGGGATCGGCGGTGCCAGCTGCAGCGGACATTTGTGCAGCGATTTCATCCCAAATGAGATCCGGATGTTGGGTGGGCTCATCGGAGCACAGATTCAGCAATATGGTGCTCTCCCACACAAGCGATATATATAGCTGGACAAGTTGTTGGAGTAGATGTACGCCCGTCTCGCGATTGGCACCCCAACGCTTGAGCAGCACAGTACGCATCTCGGTGGAGGCATTTCGACATAGGTGTACCAACATCACCACATAGCCATGGACAAAGCTCATGTTATGCAAAATGGGCGTATATTCGGCATTGGCAAAGCCATCCTCCAGACGTTGACAGCAAACCAGCTCGGCGAGCAGCACACTGCCACCGGGAAAGGTGAAGTGTTTGATCAGTGGCTTCAATTGGGCAACAATATCGGCAAGTTGTTTCAGTGCCACATCGAGTACCTTGGTCTCCTGCGCCTGGCTCAAGATCGCTTTGCACACATTTGCCACAGCTTGGGAAGTGGTCGAGACTGGAGAATCCACTGGTAGATTGGGCAATGAGAGCAATTGCAAAATTGGTGTAAGACCATCTTTCTGTACAAATTCACGACAATGATCGCCGTTGGGACTGTTGCTGAAGATTGCCTCGATGAACTTCATTACGTTCAGTATGTAATCAATAAGGGGAATCGCTTCGCGTTCGGGTTGCTGCTGTTGCTGTTGTTGCAACTGTTGCTGCTGTTGTTGTTGTTGCTGCTGCTGCTGTTGTTGTTGCTGCTGCTGCTGTTGCTGACGACTTGGCGGCAACTGTGGCGGTGGCGGCTGTTGCTGCTGTTGTGTTGTTGCACGTTGCTGTTGCTGCGATGCCGAACTCATCTCATCATCGTCATCATCATCATCACCGCTACTATCGTTATTATCTGCTGCACTCTGCAGCACTGGTCCTGCTGCCACCATGACCATGGCCGAGGGTGACGGTGTCGATGGTGCTGCATTGTGTGTTGAATTTGCAACGCCGCTGTCCTTGTTCGCCCGCCAGCATATGAAACTCGGATCCGATCCTAGACGTACGAGCTCATTGAGCAATCGCACAATCGCTTCCGTTGCATCGGCACGCAAATACGGATGATGCTTGATAAGATCATCCATGGCATTGCCCAAATTGGTTGCAGTATCACCCAACGGATCCGAGCTACGTCTACGTCGCATGGCCACAAGATAGTCCGGTGAGAGTAACACCTTAAGTACCTTATCGAATGGATCGTACGAGAGAAACTCAAAAAGGCCGCGCTCGTTGAGACACAATGCAGAGAATACATTCGGCAATGAGCCCAAAACTTCACGTGTTGCCGGCACATCCTTTTGCAGCAATGCCTTTAGCATGACACTGGTTATGCCCAAATCCTGTAGCGATGATAGTAACGATGGTTCATTAAATACATAAACAGTGACCACATCGGTGGCCAACAGGAACAGTGATGGTCCATAGTACTCGGCATTGGCGATAATGTGACGCAACGATTGTGTCAAACTCGTTTCCATGATGTTGCGCATATTGCTGAAATGTGCATGATCCTGTATGCTCTTCTTGAGGAAATTCAACATGGATTTTAGCAGGGCCGCACGTTGCGTTACACACGACGGTTTCTTTGGCTGCAAACTGCTGGGCAATTGCGAGGATAGTTCCGCTTTTCGTTCGGCTAGCGGTCGGGCATAGTAACTATTGGCCGGATATTGTATGAGTCGTTGCTGCACCGACGATGCTTCACCGCCGCCGCCGCCGCCACCGCCACCGCCACCGCCAACGTCGCCACCACCACCATCATCACCTGTAGTGACATCGCCAGTGCTGCTGCTGTTGATTGCAGCCGCTGCCAGACTGCTGAGTGCATGTATATCCGCAGAGGCACGTGGTCCAATATCCATCCAATTCGATGATGAACCACTGCCACGTGGAGGTGGATCGGCGCCACTATAGACACGATACCCACGCTGAGCATGATCACTGGCACTGTTGCCGCCATCACTGCTGGAATTATCGCGACGAGGCGATGCGCTGCCGCTGGCAACCGATGCATTTTCTGTGGCAGCATCTAAACAGGAGAAAAAGTGATTTGATTAGTCGGGGGAATTTAAAACTTTATAGTTCTTCTCACCATCCTCGTCGGGCGTCTCCAGTGAACTGTCCATTTTGTCCGTCATGCCATGCTCATCTTGCAACGTTGACTCCTTTAATGTAATGCCAATTTCGGCCAGAGCACGACAACAGCTTTTAATTTCCTTCTCCAGCCGATCGATAAACACATTTAGACCGTTATTCTGATGAAATCGTGCAATATCGATATTGGTGATCAGATCGATTACACGCACAGCGCGTGTCACAAATGTTATGTGCTCCAAATCGACACCTGGCCAGCTGATAACACGTAATAGAGATTGCATCATGCCGCTTTTGACCAACGCTGAACCGCCCAGCTCATAGCTGGCCAAATGGTAAAGTAACGAGAACAAAGATGTGGCCAAGATGAGTGGATAACGCTCGGTTAGACCATGTGTAGTCAAGTTATCGATGCAATCGCGCACCAATAACGGTAATGTGCCACCCTGACGCTCTGCGCCGGTATAGTGCACAATTTTCATCAAACGGGAACCAGCTCTGCTAGGGATAACAGAATGAGAAGCCAAAGATACCCAGAATTTAGAAAAAAGTAAATAAATAAAAGAAAAAAATAAATAACCACAACTATCGATCGTTTCCAATCGATAAGATTACTCACCTGGGCACACTGGGATTGCGATCAAAGTGCAACATCGATGTGAGCGTTCGCAGCACAGCAGCTCGTATTTCCACCAGATGCACATCCTCCTTATCGATTAACTCGCACAGCTCCTCTCCAAACCCGGCGTAGAGTACTTTATCTGTGTTATCCTGCAGTGCATTCGAGTATATCAATATGGAAACCGCCTGGAGACGTGCCTGAACGAATTGCAGACGCAACTTGTAATTGTTGAAGCCCGATATGAGGCGCACTCGATGCGCAATACGCATCTGTAATACAAAATATATATTGATTATTCATCAATTAATATCAGTCACTTCGATGGATTTTTTTTTTTCTGCAACTCGCCTTAATCGCCTCACTGGGCTTTGAGATCTGTCCGGATATGGTTTTTATAACCTCTGGCGCTGTTGCTGTATGACAGAGATCCATCATATCTGGTATTTCCAACTGTGCCGAGTGTCCATGCTCGTCCACATAGTCAATACACAGCTGATAGAGAAACTCCAGTTTAGGATCACCGATACAGCAATCCTTGAGTGAAAGTCCATAGTTGGGATCGCCCCAGCGCTGTAGAAAATACGTTTAATGTTGAATTGTTTTCGATCATTTTGGTCAATCAATCCAATCAATTTGTACTCACCTCGGCAATGTTAAAGAGTTTCACAATGAGCAACTCTTTCTTCTCAAAGGGCAAACGTGGTATGAAATTACTTCGCTTGGAAAACATATACAATAAATTGAGCACAGCAAGGACAATATCCATGTTCTGGGATGAGAGTAACTGCGTCAAATGCTCAATTGAATTGTACAAATGGCGCGAGAATGAATGCTCAATTAGCAATGTTGTAAAGTTTAGCACATGTAAAAGTAATGTAACATCCTGCATAAAAAAGATAAACATCATAAATCATTGCAAGTAGAATGCAAGGGATCGGATAAAGATTATACTTACCGACTCGAGAAATGTCGTGTCACATTGTAGAACAAACTCATTGGCGTTAACATGGCGTGCCGCCTCCTCGAGAATTTTATCAAAACGATCTAATATCTCAATCCAATGATATAATTCACATTTGCCATAGATCCAAACGTGCACCGTATCGAGGAATTCAAGCAGCTCGGCACGAGTGCGTCGTTTGGTTAGCTCATCGATTAATTCGCGACATTCTGAAGTTAGCTCCGAGGAGCCCTTCTTCAGTTTAACGGTATCCACTTTCATGACTGACGACGTCTGCGGCTGCAGCGGCTGCTGTTGCTGTTGCAACTGCTGCTGTTGCTGCTGCTGCGTCAGCTGCCGACGCCGCCGTGCGTATGTGGATGGTTCAATCAAATTGGTTCCTCCACTTCCTTTGTTTTCTTGTTTCGTTCCACTGTATTCTCCTCTTTAATGATTATATTTTATATGGTTTATTGGTTCTTTTTCTTCTTGTTGTTGTTTGTAGAACTTTGTGTAATATGCGATAATTCCTTTTGCTTTTTTGTAGCTGGGCATCCAGTTCAAATTCTATATGTCAAATGCTGTAAAAATATAAAAAATTTTATGAATGCTAAATTTTTTTAGAGAGCAACCAAATAAAAATAAAGATATTCTACTCAAAAATGTTCATTTTACATGACATTTTTCAACAAGTACAATTTTTGACTGCAAACCAAAAAGGCACGTGAAAAAAAAAAAAAAAAAAAAAAAAAAACAACGAACTGCGCTTTTTAATTCGTCAGCTGTGGCCATCGTAGACGTCGGCAGCGACGAGGAGAAATACAACAGCAACAACAACTTCGTCGCATCGCCAGCGCCAACGATTTGCTTGAATTCGCTTCAGTTTGTGCAGCCAATAACAAAAACAGAAAAGGCAATTGGAGGCGAATTCCAGCTAACGAAGTAGAAGCGAAGTAGAAAATAAATCAAATACAAACAAAAATAAATTAAAATAAAAAATTGCGCGCGCGCATTGAGAAATAACAATGAAGGTGCCGATGAAAACACTAAATAAACATACACTTTGGAGCTCTGCCACTCTCGTTATTGTTGTTGTTGCTGTTTTTGTTTTTGTTTCTGCCGCTCTGTTGCTTCTATTGCTGTTGCTTCTTCTGCTGCTGCGCTGCCTTTGATGGATTCTCAATAATTATTTGGTTAACTAGATAAGCGGACGAATTGTTATCGATAACATTATCAGCTGTTCTTCACACACATCACCAAAGACGATTGGGCCCGCCGTTTGAAAAATGTAAGAAATTGTTGAACTATGCATTTTGTTTCTCAACGATCGCAATCATTTTCTTTTTTTTAACATGTTGACGCATCTCACTTGGTGTGGGTATATCATTACTATTTAAATAAATAATCATCATCTCTAATTGTTGTTGGACAGAAGTGCGCAAGGTTGCAAAGTGCATTATAATGCCTGTACTCTCTTCACTCCCCCGCCCACACTATGTTCCGATCTCTTTTCGTAACTATGTATGTTTGCCGCAACTTGTTTATATTTACCCCGCCCCCACTTTCATTATTCATGTTCGTTTAAGAATAAACAATATCGCGAGTATAAGGTGTCATTGTCGTCGCGGTCGCGACGCAGCAGCAGCTGCAACCATAACATAATGAAAAGAAAAACGAAACGAATTCGCCGAAAAAAAAAGTAGCAACAAATGTGTGTATTTATGTGTGTATTGGACGAAAGCTACTGCATATGTATGGCAAGTAGGGCCACCGAAGCGATGTTGTTGTTGCTGCTGCCGAAGTTGTTGTTGTTGTCGTTGTTGCATTTCGGGCAGCAGCAACAAATGCCTCTGCCCAAATATACAAGCCATATATCCAATGTGTGTATACATATAAGCACATAGACATATATATATATATACGTATAGGCATTCATTTCACAACAGAACGCACTGAATATTAACTTTTTCGTTTTTTTAACACAATTTAATTGTACATTTTCCTTCTTTTCTCGAACACCAGCACTCGTACTCCCAAAGCACACACATATACCGCGTACACACAAACACACCCACACGACGGCAATTGTATAGCATGAAGTGCAAAAAAAAAAACCAAAGGTACCGTAGCAATATCAAAATAATCGTGCAGTCGCAAAAAAAAGTAACAAAAAGAAAAAAGAGATTGCCACAAACCTCACAATGCACGATGCATATGTGTGCGTGTGTGCATTTATATAAAAACATTTCGACGATACTTACATTTACATTGAAGTGCAGCATATTGCTGCTTGTTAGTATTATCTTATATTGGATCAAAAACGTTCTTATTTGGTTTCACAATTTGTAATTTCAGTTTGTAAAATTCCCTCAGCACACACTTACACACATATATACTTTATTACTGTTTCCAACACTGTTGTCAGTGTTGATTAGATGTGAACGAACAAGTTAAAGAGGAATCTATTCAGTGAGCTGAAACTAAAGTTGAGGGCTGAAAAAATGGTCTTGCAGTTACATTTAAATCTATTTTTTTTATTTTTGTTTTTTTTTTTGTCAAAAACCTTTAGATGTTTACAGTAATCGACATTTTAAAATTTTAATAATGTAAATGTTTCAGAATTCCAACATTTTAAACCGCAAATATCACCTGAACATCTTCACAATGAAATATAGTTTTCGACATTTTTAAACATTTGCTTAAATATTATAATATATTTTATAACATGACAGCATATAAAAAATAAATTTGTTTGGCGATACTCAAATGATTCTGTAGCTGATAAGAACCAAATTATTTTAGAGGCTGAGTTCATTTTGTAAATGAATTGCAAATTCAGCACAGAGCCGAAATTTGACGAGGGCTACGCCATAGTGTAGCCATTTTATCTTATTTATCGATATAAGTATAGAATACGATACCCGAGCATCCGAAAATTTGATTCTACAAAATCGATTACGATTTGATACAATCTAAAAAAAATAAACAAATACCCATCCGAATTTTGTTTATGGTTATTTTTATAGAAAATACAACGTAAGCCGTATTTGTTTAGATAAATTAAGCTTTATAGAGTTATCATTAAATTACTATTTTACTACTTAAATGAACTATTTGTATATCATATGTACATCAATACACTATATAATTATGACTTAGTCGACTGCCGCGAGAGCACTTAAAAACTTTGCAGATGTGGACTGACAGCTTCACTACTTTGACCAGTTTCGGCCTCGAAGAGCACCTGCTGAATACGCAGCTTGGCAACAGAGCGGGAATATGAATCTGGTATTGCCCGCAGCTGCGATGCAATGCTCTGGCCAAATATAACCAAATCATCATCAGCGTTCCCAGCACTAATTCCGTTGGGTGCTCCAGCAAAGCAGTGGGCCGAGGTAGTCATTTCCATTGCCTGCTGTGATGGTGATGGCGATGGAAACGGTGTGGACAAACGGTTTTGCTGTTGAGGTTGCTGTTGTTGTTGTATATAGGGCATATATTTAAATTTACGTTGTGTCGTTTGATGTTGCGGCTGATGGTGTTGCTGTTGTTGTTGATGCTGCTGCTCCATCATGCAGATGGCAGCGGCGGCGGCAGCATCATCTATGCCAATCTCCGTTTTGCTGCTGCGCACATCATCAGGTGTCTGACTGCTGGCATTGTTGGACGTGCCCACATTTACCGACTTGCTACCACGTTCATCCATGACATCTGTAGCGAAAGAATCACCTAATCTGCCACCTTCCGTATCGGATTCATCCTCTTCCGTTCGTATCGCATCCTCCATGGGCTCGGTTGACGCATTAAGCAATTTTTGTGTGGCTTCCTTCTTGATGGCAATGCTGCTGGCTTCATTGTTGTTGCCAACACTCCCGTTGCTGTTTTTATTCTTTAGCTAAGGGAACAAAATGTTAATATGTATTTATATGAAAAGCATATAGGATATTTCTATTGCTTACCCGTTTGCAGTGGGAGAGTGAAACGGAGCGTAGGAAGGAATCGGCACGCTTGAACCAGAAGAGTTTCGGTTCATAGCATTGATTGAGTTCCTTTTTTCGCATAAGAATACGTAATTCTTTGGTATAGACAGTACGTACACTTTTTATTTTCAATTTAATATCAAGCACGGTTAAATGTGGAATCTTTAAAGATTTGATAATCGCCTCGTAGGCCTCCTCGCGCGCCACACGATTTTTATACGTCTCCAGCAGCGAATTATACAAGCATGGCTGCCGTCTGTAGGCTTCAAGGAAGTCTGTTATTGGTATTTTTGTTTCGTTTAATTTGGCCATAGCTTCGTTTGTTTGTTTATTTTCAGCAACAACAACAATAACAACAGCAAAAATACACATTTATAGATATACATATATAAAAGTAGATGTGCAAATGTATTTACAGACACAAACAGCTGTTTTGATTTTGGCATTCATCTAATATAATTGTCAACTATCGGTTATAGGCATGCGCCGGCTATGGTATCGATAACACACATACGAGCAAAACATACCAGTCTCTAACGTCACGTAAGTAAATTGAAACTAATTAAATTGTTTTTGATGTTTACTATTGTTGTCGAAGTCATACTCAACAATATCAAGCAGCTCGCATTTGGATACACACGGTCATCGAGACTGGTCAATATTTTGTTGCTATCGTCCACTGCAATTTATCGTTCTGACATATCGACTCACATCGTTAATGCCGGCAACCAGCCCATTGCGAAATTTGCCGCGTTTTATGAGTATTTATTTAAAGTAGAATAAACACAAAGTACTAAGAATAACAAAAAATGGAAGGTACGTAGTGTGTGCAACTATTAAAAACGTATGACATTTTTAAGCGTAAACTTTGCTACAACTGCAGGTGTGGTCGAGGACATGTGGACGCCGTACAAGCGTTTGTATACTATATTTCAATTGGCTATAACAAATCCCAACGATGTTACCATCGATTTGGAGCTATACCTCAAGAAGTTTAAACAGAATTTTATAAATTTTCTACGCAATCCGGTGAGTGATTTAAATTGCAAATCAATCAAATGTAAAGCAACGTAAACATAACCTAAACCTCCGCTCTGCTCCTTTCCGCTCCTTGTAGCCGAAGAGCGAAAAAAGTCGTACACACCTGCGCAATGCGCTCCAGGAGGGTATTATATTATCGGGCCAGTCGCGCAAAGTAGATCTGTCACAGGATTTTTACGACGAGACCCTCATATTGTCAGATATGTTTGATCTGGATGAGATATTTGCCTTGGAGCTACTCTACACTGCACAGCGACAACTGGTTCATCATCCGGGTCTTTCGCGTGGCTTAGTCGCTGTGCTGCTCTACTATGACGGTCGTAAGGCAATCGCATGCACTCTGCGTGACATGTTCCAAGTGGTCAGTGGTGTCGCCTGGAGCACCGAACTGCCCAGAGAGGTTAGCAGCATCTGCGTCTATTTTGTATAACGTCCTTGACTCATTTGTTACATACTCGCCGTAGATCACAGACCTAATCAATAATTATGTACAAAATCTGGTCGAAGATTCCAATATCCTGGGACGCCTGTTGGAGTTGCTTGCCGAAATGGACCTGGAACAGGAGGTAAGCCAAGTGCAAATAACTTTAATCATTAAATTACCGGTGTTTTTTTTCGTTTTAAACAGATCATTTTGCTAACCAAAAACCGCGCATTCGGCTCAAAGAGACATCAAAACCAAGTGCTCGCCCTCTATCAGGACACACGCAAGGCTTTGGCTATGACACTTTTCAATTGGTCCGCTCAGCGTGGTCTACCCAAAAACATAGCAATACGTTTTCTGCAGCACTTGGCAAATGATAAATCCGCCGATGCCGCTGGCAATTTGGATGATATCACATTGATACTACTGATGACGTTACTCTACGCGTACGACACGTCGGTGCTGCTGGTAGCCGAATGCGATAATCCGCATATAGCTCAATTGCCCATATTGAGTGATCCGGACTATGCAAAGGCCTTCTACGAGGCTATCTATGCTCAGAAAGTTTGGCATACGCCACATCTGGATGCGATTATCAAGTACAGTTTTGGTCTTACACTGGCCAGCTTCAGGCAGGCTCCCAGCGATCTGCAGGCCAAAGTTGGCATACTTATAAATCGTGATGAGCAGCTAATCGATGAGTCGCTGGCGGGAAATGTATTCAGCTTCTTCTATCGCAAGCTGCTCGAGAAGAAAGTCGTGTACACGTGAGTTTGATTATTGAAAGTGATTACCTGCAGATAGCTAACCAATTCTAATTGCAGCACTGAGTTTATTTATCGCCGTTTGCATCTGCTCATCACAGATTTCATAGACTTTATGCACGCGAAGGTGTCGGAGTTGCGCGGACGCGCCGATGAAACGGCGCGCACAGTTATTAGCTTCCAAAACGAGGGCCTTGAGCCGCCAGCGAATCTGGATACAAGCTTTGAGTTGTTAATGCTGTGCGTGGCCAAGCTATATGGCGATAAGCGTGCCACAATAACGCTGTGCAACGACTACTGGGGACTCACGGATAGCCATGCTGGCATAACGAACGGTGGACACGTTGTCCAAAATTCATCGCGTGCCGTTTCGTTGTTCAAGTTTATACGGCTGGCTAGCGAGTTTCTGCCACAGACTCTGTTCAGGTCCTATTTGAAGATGATTGCAGGACTCACACGCACTGAGTTTGCTGCACGTTGCGCCTTCAATCTGCTCAAGAACTCACAAAATGTATCTGCCACATATGCCGTCAGCTGGGATCACTTTTTCAATGCGCTCAACAATTACTTTAAGTGAGCAAAAACTCCGCAACAACTTCAATTGAATTGATTAACGAAACTTGCCAAATCTTTTTTTTAGCAATATGCGTACCGATTTCGATGGAAGCCAGTATCAGCCGGGTGAATCAATCTATCGCAGTCGCAGCATGCCGCGCAACATCACGCCCAGGGAAACGGAACACATGGTCGCCGTCATGGGAATCATACAGGCTGTTGCAGAGAATGTCGAAATCTCGAGAATAATGATCTGTGAGCAGGCTAGTTGGCAGACACCGCAGGTGCTGCTTGGCCTTGTGGCATGCTCCACGTCGGTAATGCTAAAAGGTGAAATACTCTTTACGTTGGCAGCATTGAGTAAGACCAAAGAGACGGCACGTGCCATTTGGTTTCATCTGGAGGAGTCACAAATAATACCCACAATACCGGTGATGTCAACTGTGTATCCGGAATTCAGTTTGGCCGAGGAAATCGATCAGAACGAGAGTCGTCTGGAGACATACAAGTTGAGTCGCGGCGCTCTGCAATTACTCTACAATCTGATGACCACGCAGATGCCCCGCAGTCTGGGCGCCGGGCCACGTCAGCCTGGCTATGATCCCTATTTGAATTTTGTCATTCAATCGATTCTATTGAAATTCTATAATCGTGCCTACAAAGATCCAACCGAGAAATGGGAAGTTGGTGCCAAATGCCTGAAACTTATGTATTATCTCTTGGCCAGTTATCGTCCCAAGGCATCCGATTTCATTGAGATACGCGAAGAGCATCCGTATCCAGGCTATCACATCATGTTGCAGCTACATATCAAATCGGATATGTTGCGTCTGCTGTTGCGCATCATTGAAGAGGCACGCGAACGTCTAGACGATTACAATCAATTCCATGGCAAGGAGCTGCTCGAGGAATGCTCACTGTATGCTCTGCTCCTGCTCGAAGTCACTTTGGCCAAACAAAATGCCTTCTTCGAAGCGCATGCAACGGCAAATTGTTCCATACTGTTACCCGGCTTAAATCGTATGCTACTCGATCTGAATCCACGTAGTCGTAATCCTGATTATGTGCTGAATATCATCAAATTTGTTACCTATAACAATTGGTTGCCACGCCACACATTGGCTGCCATTAAGATTCTGACAGCAGTCACCATTCTCCCGGATGTTGTCACTCAAATCCTCAACATGTATTCGCAGGGCAGCACAGAGAAACTGGAGATACGTCAGAGTTTTGTCGAGTGTCTTGAGAAGGAGGTACGTCGTGACGATGAGTTGGATGCGGAGTCGTTAAACGATCAATTTGGTATTGTGCCTACCTCATCGGATTTCAATGATTCGGATATGCAAGTGGATTTGGATGCACTCAAGGATCGCAAACCACAGAGTATTGAGCTGCAGATTAAGGAGGCTATTATCAATCTATTCCAAATGAATCTTAGCCAACCGTTGCCCAATTTTGTGTATTTTCTGCTCGGTGTCGATGTGCTACGCGATTTTATGGCCAACGAGAAGCAGCAGCTGGGACTGGACATCAATTGTTCGTGCATCAATTCGTTGGTGCTGCTGGTGGAACGGCATTTGGAGGTGGGTGCAGTGTGGCGTAGAACCACGAGCAGAAGTTCCCTCTCTCGAATTGATTTTAATTAACATTTCCCTATTCTCCATTCGCAGCAACAACGCCAGAGTGAGGAGTACTGCAAGCACACGGCCCACATTGTCGAACGTGTTTACAATCTATTCCACGGCATGTGCGCCAATCGTCGCACCTCGGAAGAGATACTACGCTATTTCCGTACGACTTGCAATGATTTTCTGGTGCGTCATCTGAGCGCTATGCCCTTCCGCCAGCACGGCGACGATCATATGCTGCACGCAATGAGTCATATGATGAATTGCGTGTCCATTGAAATCAAATTGGCTGCCTCACATGGACAGACCACACGTTTTTATCTACTCTGCGATACCTTGCTGGCTGTCAATGGTGAAACACAGCGCCTCGTGCCGCTGGAGATCAACAATAGCTTGTTAACGCCGCCGGATTACTTTAATGCAACGGATGTGCTACCCGGTAGGATTCTGTTGCCGAAAATCTCATCGGGGTTGCATGTAAATCGTTTGATTGATTCTCTCGAGCTGCACACAATCACCCTGAATCATCCGTCATTGAGTTTCTTCGATGAGATACTGATTGCCAAGCTCTTGGTCGACTGCGAGGCGAAGACAAGTGTGGGTGGCGCCGGTATGATAAATGTACACAAACTCTACGACATATTGCACGATGAACTGCGTCACGTGCAGAGCACCATAGCCAGCGGTCAACGCAAGGAGATTGTGCAAGAGATCACAGTGCTGCTGCAGTATGCAATCCAATTGAATTGTGTGCGCATGCAACGTTTTGCTATCTACAATTTCATGAATGCCTGGTGCCGTCTCGTGCAGGTGCTATTCAGCATTATGCCGGAGTCAATGCTGCCTGTGAGCGTGCGCAAGCAACATATTATCGACATCATCGAGAAGATTCTAATGAAGGTAGAGCCGCAGCAGCCGCTGATCAAAATCTCTATACTGGTCACCGAGACGGTGCTGCTGCTGTTGGCCAATTTGCGTAGTTGCTTCTATCAGCTGGAAGATGAGCGTGCTCTCGACGAGCACGGCAACATGATTTGCCTGAGCGATGTCAATGTTGGCGGCCAGAATGTTGGCGAATGGGGATTAAGCGGTGCCGGCGGCAATGGTAACGGCAGCAATTTGCGTTTCATACTCAAGCGACTGATCGATTGGATCATGACCAGCGAGGTCAAGTCACAGAAACTAAGTATCAATATCTATGGCGCGCTGCTAAATTGTCTGCGCATTCTGAAGCGTGTGCGCAGCGAGGAACAGCTCGAATACAATGATACGTGAGTAGATGAAGGGAGGGATTGGCCAATCTACTGCATAACCTGCTAACTTCATGCCTTCGCATTTCAGTTTCCTAAGCCGCACGGAAGGCGGCGAACAGCAATCCAGTGAGGATGAAATGGATCATAAGGAAATGGCTGCCGAGATTATTGGTAGCATTGGAGAGAAGCTAATCGATACAATTTGTCATGATGCCATAACGGGCCACGATGTGTGCAGCATGTTGGCGTTGTCTTCTCTGGACCTTATTGCAGAGCTGCGTGCGATAAGCTCGCAGAGTGACATTGTGGCTACGCGTGGCTATCTCAAGCATCTGCTTGGCAGTTTGGCCAATTTGGACGATCAACTACGTGAGTTACTCAAACCAATGCCGGACAGTTTGCGTCCGTTGTATGTGTACGAATCGATCATGGCATTCCTAACGCAAATGGCACAAAGTTATCTGGGTGCATTGCAATTGCTCAATGCCAACGTGCTGGGCGTGCTATCCAATATGAGCATCTATGATATGCAACCGGATTTGAAGGCTAGCGAGCTGGAACGTGATGGTCCTGATGACTTTTTGCCCGATATCGATGAGCGTTATCGTTTCATATTGTTGCCCGCACTGGCACTGTGCGATAGCATCATCTACTCGCTGGGCACACGGAACAGTTCCGCCTCGTTGCAGGTGCTCAATTTTCTGTTCGCCCACATCGATATGATTGAGAGCATGTTGCGTGCTGCCTCACCGTTCATGGAACTGGGTCATCTACAGCAGCTTGCAGCAATTACAAATCTCTTTGCACGTACCACAACGAATAATGTAGCGGCGGCAGGGGAAGGCAATAATGGCGACGATGAAAATTTCATCGGATTGATGGACCGTGATATCGAGCTAAGCAATCGCTTAAGTCGTCTGCAACAGTTAATGATTGTGGTCTATGGACGTTTCACTGTCAATGAGGCGACTATACGGCGCATGTTGCATCAGGAGCAGCGACTTGTTGACGAAAATATTTCGGATGATTTCAGCGAGACGGAAAAGAGTGAACATGTCAAGTATTTCCTGGAAATTGCTGCGAATTTGTCGCTCTATTGCAGAAACGCAGTAACCGGACACGTACGCGGTAGCGTCACCTCGAGCTATCTGCTTACCACCATGATCAACGATGTGACACCACTGTGAGTCAAGTTACTTCCACATTCAACTGTTGCCTAACTCCTTTCTCTCTCTCTCTCTCTCTCTCTCTCTCTCTCTCTCTCTCTCTCTCTCTCTCTCTGTCTATCTCTTTTTAGAACTGGCAAAACGGACAGCAAGAAGCTGACCGTCATCCTGCAGATCATCTTGAATCAGCTGAAGGGATCGATTGCCTACTATTTGTCGCAGAGATTGATTGCCGACAATCTGTTGCAACAGCGTGAATCGCTGCCCAACATCACCTTCGGACCAAGTGGTAAGTTGTGGAACGAAAATCTTTCTGGTAGAAGATCTTAACTTTCGGCCCCTCCCTCGCAGGTAAACAAAACTTTATTGAGCTGAGTCAACGGCACAACTCGAAGAGCAGCGAACTGAAGGCCTCGGTTTTTATAGCCGAGCAGAATCTATATTTGCTCTGGTTACATTTGGATTTCTATTTCCGCAATGCGGTCATCTATGCCCAGGAGAATCGCAATGCCATCAACGAAAGCTGCATGGGTAAGCAATGTGATTGGAAGCAAGGCTTTATTTATTTTCAACTTGTTTTGATTTTTATCTCTACAGATCCCAATAACATGTCCGTTTTGAATGCATCGCAGGATGAAATAACGGAGCTGAAGCAAATGCTTATTTCCACATTCAATGAAACATTCTGCGCCCAATTGATCAGCGCTAGTGAGGAATATACTGTCAAGTGTAAGAACTTCAATGCGGCACTGTTACGTCGCATTAAGGCGCTCGTTCAGTTTGCTCCGCAATTCTAATCTGTTCCCATTGTTCCCACCGATTTGCCCCTTCCCCGACTCCCTAGTCCTTTTGCTACCTCCCACAGCCTGATCGAAACAAGCCTCCCCTACAAAAAAAAAAATCCATCTATTGAAACCTATTCTTTGTTTAGCCATTTAAAAACTCACTTTTTTTATATATGTATTTAAATAAATCATTAAAAATAAAAATTAGAAAATAAAAAGTGTGGCTAACATTTTTTTATCTGCTGTCTCGCTTTATTCCGTGTGATGCACAACGAAATGGACGGAATATGTATTTTGTAACGCTAACTGCTTGATTAATTAGTTTAGTTCTATATGGCATTTGTGCCATACATTAACTACGAGAATAAACTTGGCCTTTATTTAAATTGTCACTTAATAATCTCCTTTCCTTTTCCTAGCGAATAACGGTTTAAGTATGTTATTCGGTTTTAATCTTTTCCAACACTACGCGAATTGGGCCTAGTGATTGTTCATTAAGTATGTGCAGAAACTTGCAATAATATTGCAAAATGTGGTGGTCTGTTCAGTCAGCATGATTTGTAATTGATATAAGTAAAATTATTAAATAATTCTGCGGTAGTCAGCTAGAAAAATAGGCGTAAAAGCATCGTTTGTGAAAATGTATCGAGATATCGAATATATATCGCTCGTGAAATATCGATAGTATAGCTGCTTCAATCAACGCTTTGTTGCATCCCTATAGCGTTGCCTTCTTTTTTGATATCCGGTTCACGCAATTGGTTGGTTTCGCGATTTTTTCTTTCAATTTTTGCCTAAAATATATACAATTTTTGGACTTTTTACACAAAACGCAAACATAAATCAAGTGCTACACACAATTACCAAACGCAATGTTCAATTTATGTTTGAAAAAGTGCCAAAATGGCACGGATGTTGTCAAATTTTTTTTTTGTTATTTATTTGTTTTTGTTTGTGTTGCATAGAGTGCGCCGCGTAGATTACGACTGGTTTAGTTGACATTCGTCGCATAAAGCTCTAAACTTGTGTGTTCTTCTCTCAACAGTTGCTGATACAGAATGGCTCCTAGAAAGGCTAAAGTACAGAAAGAGGAGGTCCAGGTCTCGCTTGGCCCACAGGTGCGCGATGGCGAGAATGTTTTCGGTGTTGCCCACATCTACGCCAGCTTCAACGACACTTTCGTTCACGTCACCGATTTGTCTGGCCGCGAAACTATTGCTCGCGTTACCGGCGGCATGAAGGTGAAGGCCGATCGTGATGAGGCTTCTCCCTATGCCGCTATGTTGGCAGCTCAGGTAAAGTATAGAGAGTGAGAGAGATTATAGTGATTGTTCTAAATTCAATTTTATGTTTTAGGATGTGGCTGAGAGGTGCAAGACCCTCGGCATCACAGCTCTGCACATTAAACTGCGTGCAACCGGTGGCAACAAGACAAAGACCCCTGGACCCGGCGCCCAGTCTGCGCTGCGTGCTTTGGCTCGTTCATCAATGAAAATTGGCCGCATCGAGGATGTTACTCCCATCCCATCCGATTCGACTCGCAGGAAGGGCGGTCGTCGTGGTCGTCGTCTGTAAACAGAGAGCGCGTCAGCCAAAATATTTCTTGCTGTTTTGTTTTGTTATTTGTGCGCAGCATTTATAACAATGTGCGCTGATAACATGAGACGTTTGAGAAGAAAAAAAAAACCGATAATGCGCTGATTTTTAAATATATAATGTACATCAAATGATAATGTAGTAATAAAATATTGAAAAATGAGCTGCAAAATTCAGTTCAAGATTCAGGGGATCGGGGCAAGGACGTTGCTATTTTGAGATATTCGATAAACCACCTTCGATAGGTGGGATTTATCGGTATCGGGAAGGTTCACATTTCTTTTGCAAATAAAGAAGACAGATTTTGGGTAAAATTAAACGCTTTTACTTTAATTTCTTTAAAAACTGTTTTAAGAGTATTACTCATATTGACAGAATCATTTTACTATTAATTTCACCATATTGAATATAAACAGCTGTTCGATACCTAAATGCAACACTGGCTTGCGATAACCAAATCTATCGTCGGCTGCTTCTTCGGGGAGCTGCGTGCCAACGCATCGCTGTGACTGGCAGTTTTACAAGAACCACATAGCATTGCACAGATAAAATTCACATATACATAGACTGTGTGTAATTTCCACACATAGCGACCGACCGACCGAACGAGCGAGCGAAATCGTCAAAATCGAAACACACATTTGTGAATACTAAAGAAATTTGTCGATATAATAACAAAATACAAATGAAATACACAAGCACGAGCCTTTAGCTAACGTCGAGCTAAGGCTAAGTTGATATTGTAATTGGCAAGCGCAAGTTCATTGCACGAATAATATATTTGGTTATTTATTTATCGATGTGTGTGTTTGGTGTGCCTGTGCGTGCTTGTGCGTATGCGTTTATCTGTGTGTGTAAAGTTGGGCATGTGTGTGAATAAGAAATTTGCAAACTCGATAAAACATCGTGCAAATTGTTAAAGTGGCAGGCCGATAAATAGATACGTTCCACATCCACATTTACATACATGCGTATAGCCCATATACATATGTATACAAAATATACATAATATACAAAATGTGTTCGTCTTCCTTCTATCCGAGCAGCAGCTCTCCGTCGTCGTAGGATGTTCATAGATAATAGTAGGTCGGGCAAGCAACGTCAAGAAGCAGAAGCAGAGACAACTGAAAACAGCAGAGCCGGAGCGAGATGTGAGAGAAGCGGCTAAAAAAGCTGAGCAATAGTGAGTCAAGTGTTCTGCTGTTGTTAAATTTTTCGTGTGTTCTTATGTTTGTATTTTTTTTTTTTTTTTTGTAAATATCAGTGTGCAACAAAATATACATATACAACAAAATTAATAATAATTGAAACAAAATAAAAGGAAAAACACAAGACATCAACATATTCTATATATTTGGCAAACAAAAAAAGGCTAAACAACACAACAAAAAAACGAAAAATCCCGCAGTGTAAAACGAGGCAGAGCGCTGAGTAAGAAGAAGAACCAAAAAAGAAAACTTGTTTGACACAACGTCGACGACGAACAAGACGCTAAAAGGCAATCTTAACTCTCGAAGCTGAGACTATTGAGACGACGTGCAAAGCAAATGCGAACAAGCAGAAGCAGCAAACGGCATTTGCACTCGGTATCATCTTCCCTTCTAGACAAAAAAAAAAACAAAAAATTAAATAAAACAACAACAAGAGAGAATAAAGTAGAATACCACACACAAGAACAATAACAACAACAAAAACGCACACACGCACGACATAGATCGTACGATAGGCGATAGACGATAGCCGATAGGTGGCCACGAAGAAGGCGGTGGAGGAGGTCAGCGACGTCACCGATATCAATAACAATACCACAACAATAGAGAATCAGCATGGATGAAGATGACAACATATCCAATGCTGACATAAGTATGGATGACGACGACGAGAACGAGCCAAATCAGCAACAGCAGCATCCAAACAATGCAGCAACAACAAACACGCGTCAGCAGCAATCGCAGCGACTCACTCGATCGCGAGACCACGAAGATGATGACGAATCCTCCGATGTAGATCTGCCCACATATGCCCTGCAATTTCAATTAGCCAACGTCGCTGGCCGAAATGAGCCAAACAGTGCAGCCGGTGTCAGTGGTAGCGGCAGTGCCGCTGTCAATGATTCTCCTCGTGGTCGCCACAATGCCGCAACGGCAGCATCTACAGCTGGCTCTGGTACAGCAACTGGAGCAACATCAGGCGGTTCCAGAAGTTCGCCATTCAATGACTGGGACTCGGACACTGGGACACCGCGAAGCAGCAGCGGCAGCGTCGGTGGTCAGGCAAATTCATCCGACGAGCCCTACGATGCCACCTCAACGGGGGCTAGCAACAATTCGGGCGCAAAGCCAAGTTTCTTTTTTGGTACCTCCTCGTTTATCTTACGCAGTCGCAAGGAGGTCGCTGCTCTTATTAATACGGAATGCTGCCGTGGCGGTCCGACGCCCGATTTGGATTCCATTATGGAAACGCTCTTCAATTCCGGCACACCCATCGATAATCCCGATAATATTGAATGGGTACGATGGCTAATTGCCGGTGGCCGCACGCCCAAGGAGTTTGTCAAAATTGGTAAGTGTAAAATAAAAGTAAAAAGAAATCCCATAAACTGCAGTAATAGAGTAGTCGTGGGAGAGAGCGGAAAAGAGTATGAGCAGGCGGGCGGTCGCAATAACAAAGTGATTAATTTTTAATTGTTTGCACTTTTATCGATTATTTTTCGAGGCGATAAGTTTATATCGTTAGCGCCATGGCTGATGGTGGCTGGCTAAGCAGCTGATCGCGCAGCAGCAAGTCGTTGCCCCTGAAATTTACTCTCGGTGCGCGCGTGTGTGTGTGCATGAGTGTGAAGTTGTCTGCGTTTGTATTTGTGTTATACGGGAAGATATCTTTTGTGAGCTTTAATAGCAGCTGAGTTTTCTTTTCGTTTTATGTTTTGTTGCTAATGATGTTGTTGTTGTTGTTGGTGAAATGGTTGTAGGGCACGGTATGGCACGCAACTCAGCAAGGTGCAGGCAGCGTGACAAGACAGTGCAACGCCATGGCAACAGGCAACAACAAGAGCAATACAAACATACATATAGATATACATACACACGTGTAAATAGATTGATTTAGTTGCTTCTAATCAAACGCACACTCACACTGCGAGAGTTAACTTTAGCCCATTTAGCACAAATTTAATCTGGCAATATTATCTATTTACTAATGCTGCGTAGTTGAATATTGCTGTCCCACTTGCTGTCACTTGTCACACTCACACATGCATACACACTTGCAAACTTGCACGCGCATACTCACGCACATGGCTAGCTGTTGCACCTTGTGCTTGTCAGCTGTTGTTCGTTTCTCGTCATTCGTCGTCGTCGTCGTTCTCTTTGCCTTGCGTAATGCTTCCGCAGCATCCGTCCAAATACACACGCACATGCGTGCGCGTTTGTATATATGTGTGTGTGTGTGGGTGTGTGCGTTTGCATGAAATTTTGTCCACCCCTGTTGCATTGATACAGCTCACCCAAGAAATGAGAGCAAGGGAGCCAGAACGAGAGAGTGCACTGAGTGCAGAGCATACGGTCGCTCTCTCTATTTTAAACTGTTTGCTCGCTCGTTGGCTGCAGCTGCTGCTGCTGTTGTTGTTGTTGCTGCTGCAGCAATTTACCAAGAAGTCGCTACATTTCTGTATGTACAGTGTGTGTGGAAAAAGAAAATCATTTCAAACAATTGCAAAATTGCAAATGAAAATGCTACGTGCCAGTGCCATGGAAACACACACATACACACGCACGCACATTCATAAACATGCACAGATGCAGTACAGTGTGTATGCAGTAGTCTACATATGGATCCATGTTGTATGCCTGCTACAGCTGCTGCTGCTGCTTCGCACACTCTCAACACTTGTCCGGTACACTGGGAAAAGTTTATTGACCGTCATTGTTGTTGATTTGACAATTGTTGACACGCCATGTTTTGCTGTGCACAGTGCACTTTGGCAGAGCTAACAAGCTAATAAACGCACACTCTCACATGCACAAAGTGTATCGCACTAAATTTGCCGTAACAGCACCGCGTTTGCCCCACAGTGCCATCTGCATGCAGTTTTATTCGTCCGTTCGCTCTTCATGTTCTACTTTTTTCGGGCCTTGCAATTGCTTGTTGACCGTTATTGTTGTTGTTGACAGAAGCGTACACACACCCTCTCTCACACACACACACAAATAGCTGCTCATTGAATTCGTTAAAAACAAATTCTCAAATAGGGAATTTAATTCATGCATGATATGGTGGGTGAGAGGAAGAGAGTATGGGAGGTGATGGTAAAGTGTAGTGAGAGAGAGAGAGAGGCCGGCGCAGAGTTGCATGACAACTTGTGTCGATCGCCGACGCCGCCGCCGCCATTGGCAAAGCGCTCTTTACAAATTGTCAATCAATTTTACCGTTTTCTGCGTTGTGTTGTTGTTGGTGCAGCCATTGCCATTTTGCTGCCCGTTTTCGATTGATTTCCTTCCGCATTCAATGTTGACCTTTCGAGTCGAGGGGCGGGCCAAACGCAAGTCAAAGACAAGTCACGCAATCGTACGGCAGTAAATACATAAATACATACGTGTACAGGTCAGAATGAGAAGGAGGTGGAGTGGATCATATTTATTTTTGGAATTTAATCAAATCAATAAAATCAATAATAAAAATACAGCAACAACAACAACGGACCGCTCCATGAATAGAATTTTTGTAGTTTTGTCGTTTGCCCCCTCCCGCCCAGGCGGTAGCAACTGCAACAGCTGATCACACCTAAATCCATCGTGATAAGCAGCACAAACAGCACTGCATAAGGTATCGATAATTTTTGTGTCAATAGATAATTTCACTGAAATGGTCAAATTCATATGAAACATTTACGTTTGCTTAATACGATTACTCAGATTCGATGTATATAGTTGTGTATAAGGAAAGTTGGCTGGTATGATCACGCGCCAAGTCCAACTTGATAAGCTCGAACTGCAGCGCACTAAGCTATCGATACCTGCCGATAGTTGGAGTCAATATTGCGATTATTAACAATAATGCTCTTGAAAAATATGCATGTAGCTCGACATACGAATGGGGGCCAACTGCGCCTAAATTTACTAATTTCTCTAGATAGTTATGGATTTAAATATAGTTTTATCTGTACTTCATAGATTTCTTATACAAATTATTATCAGCTCATAACAGTCGAACAGAACTGAATAGGACAACTCTCTCCAAAAATGTAACTTAAGCCACACAGCTCCCAGTTTACTCCTATATTGTCATATATATCACACTAATCTCTAATGTTTTCTCAACTGTCTCTTTGCAGTTCGCAGCTATGATAACCATGCAAAATGCGGTCTGGTCTGGGTGCCGCATGTTGTGGCATATCGATGTCGCACCTGCGGTATTTCGCCATGCATGTCCATATGTCGCGACTGCTTCAAGAAGGGCAACCACACGAACCATGACTTCAATATGTTTCTATCACAGGCGGGCGGTGCCTGCGATTGTGGCGATACTTCAGTAATGAAAGCGGAGGGTTTCTGCAGCGATCATGGCATTAATAATCGCGTCAATCGTGATCCCGTCCCGAATAATCTATTGGCAGTGGCAGAGGCCATCATGCCCAAGCTATTGTTTCGCCTGTTGCAACATTTTCGGGAACACAGCGATGCCTTGATACAGCCGCATGCCGTTACCTCGTATTCCTGCGAAGCGTTCGCCAATATGTTAATCGATCTAAATAATATGGGTGAAATAATGCGTAAAGTGATGACAAGAACATTGATCAATGCCGATGTCTATACGTATTTCATGGAGATACCCTGTCAGGATACACGCAACGGTCGGTTTCTCAAAGCGAATCGCGAGAAATACGAAGATGCCGTCAATCGGTTTCCGAATCCCGAACCACCTGATGAGTATCGTGATTTGCCAGCGCTGGGCAATAAGCTCGTTCACACCACGCTACTTGAAGAGTTCATATTCTGGACATTCAAGTTTGAATTTCCACAGACTTTGGTTTGCTTTCTGCTGAACATGTTGCCCGATCAGGATTACAAGGTGAGTGACGCTGCAGATTGAGAGTGTGGAAATAATATTAATTTAATTCATATTTTATCAATTTACAGGAGCACCTGACACGCACATTCGTTATGCACTACAGTCGCATTCCATCCGTACTGGAAATGTCTCGAGATCCGGACACGCTCAGCAATCGTGTCGTACACATGAGCGTGCAGCTCTTCTCGAACGAGAGTCTTGCTCTCAAAATGGTCAACGAGCTGTCGCTGCTGCACGTTATGATCATCAGTCTCAAACTAATGATGTCCAAGATACTCATCCAGAATACTCTGCATGGTATGGCCCCTCTTTATTCGCTAGTTAACTGCAATGTTTCTGAATCCTTTTACTTTTGCTTTTGTATTTTCTCAGATCCCATCAAGAACTATCACTTTGTCATCGACTGTACGCGGCAAGTGATGAAGGATCATTGCTATTGGCCGCTGGTGTCGGACTTTAATAATGTGCTGTCCCATGAATCTGTCGCTCTGGTCTTTCTGCGTGACGATAATCTCATCGATATGTGGTTTCAGTTTCTTCAAATGCTGCAGGGCATGAATGTGAATGTCCGCGAGATGGCATCGCATGTGGAATTCGAACCGAATAGCTACTATGCGGCATTCTCTTGCGAACTGGAGGCCAGTGCATATCCCATGTGGTCGATTATATCGCATCTCCAGGATGGCACACATGCCCATCTCGCCAAAAAGATCATTAATTATTGTGTGACAACGCTGCATGAGTGGCTCGATGCCATCTACTTTCGGGAACCCAAATTGTCGCTGGTAAACATATAGATTATAATCCTTAAGAGATAGATTTTAGCTGTTGCAATTCTTTATTCAATCTTTCGTCTCTTGCAGGAGGAAATGATGCAGGCTTCATTTCACTTTCCGTTGCATCGCTACCTTGCCGCCTTCGTTTGTCAGGCGGTCACCAAAATGGGCATCAGTCTCAACGAGGTGCTACCCTCGCGACCCGATATATTGCCCCTTCTGATGATACATCCACTGCGTGTACAGGTGAGCTAACGAATCTTTATATACAACACCTGGCATCACGCTCAAGAACTTTTGGAATGGATTTTGACCAAGATTCTTCCCATTTTACCAAAAATACAAACTACATTACCAGTCTACTCTCTGCGCATAGCATACTTTGGGATAAAAGCATCGATCTTTGTAGTATAGTAAATATCCTGATTTTAAAGAAAAACCTTCAATAGTCGATGATATGATACATATATCACGATTAGCAGCTTGTTTATACCGAGAACTCAAATGAAAGATATGATGGTGATGTTAATAATATTATAGTATTGTCTTTTATTTCATAAACTATTCGAAATACATATATACAAGTGCAAATTGTTTAAATTTCGAATTTGTTTATTTTGTTCCTTTTTCTCATTAATTTCTTATAACATACGTCTACGTTTTCTGATTATTTACGCATTGTTTCTTTTTTCTCTACTCAGCTACGAATCCGTTTGCAATGCAAATTGTTTTTCTTCTCTTTGTTCGTCACAAAAGATATAAATTATTTTTATATATTTATATAAAGGTATATTAATTGCGATATACACGTATAAAGAAATTAGTTATAGATCTACAAAGAAAGCTATAGTATTATTATTATCTCTGAGACGATGCGACAGGATTATGTTTCCGAATTGCCCTTCGTCCTTCATTCCTCTTGCAGCATTTACGATAAGTTCTTTGGCATCTGAACGTGTGGCGTAAAGTCGTAGGTAATAATTTTGGGCGCTACAAAGCCACCATAACCGGGACGACCTTTATAGTAGAGCCCGATGCCGGCTAGCGGTACCGGTGGATTGGATACCACATCCTGTATATCGATAAAAGGTATAGTACTCTGCGCCGCATCCGCATCCATGCCAGTGTTGGTGAACTCAAGATACTGGTTGTGCTTCGACAGCAACAGAGAGCTGACAATGGTGCGTGTCGGCACGTTGGTATTATAAGTATTCAGTCGTTGTCTAGGATAAAGAGTTGGAGTTATATATTATGATAATTGTCTTTTCTGTTCTGTGCATTCCTCACCTGCGTTCGCCGCTGACATCGGTATTGTCGTTCGACTGCCAAATACTGTTCACCTCAGGCTGTATGAGCGCACCCTTCTTAAAGTCAAACTCACTGAGACGCGCCTCAAGATTCAGATGTGCGCCTAGCACACGGAAGCGAACGCCGGTAATAACGAAACTGTTGTCATCATCCTTCATAATGTCATCCAAATCGATGGAACGACTTTCGTAACTCAGCGTATGATAGTCCTCGCCCTTGGCAACATTTCTGTCGAAGATCTTGTAATCATCGACCGGTTTCCACGACAGTGTCGACTCATTGATAGCACCACGTGGCAACAGTTGACCTTCCTGTATTTGCAAATGAAATATGCGATTCTTTTTCACAAAACGCAGTCCGGTGACAACCCTAGAAAGATAAGAATAATGAGATAAGACAGTTTTTGGAAAAGCGTAATCCAAACTTACTTATTTTGTTTGACATCCGAAACTGATTCACGTAGATTAAAGAAACGATCAGACTTCACACCCTGCTCATCGCACAAACAGAAACAGTAGCTGCAATGCAAGATTAAATAGCGCCACCAGCTGTCCACCTTGGTGGTGCCCCTTGAGCATGTCTTGCGCTCTCCAAGCACACGCCCATTCTCATACTCAATGTACTCGTAGCGCCGTACACTGCTCATCGCCGATGGACACACCCACATGTCCGAATCGACATATTGGCAATTGAACAGGCGACCCGAGCAGCGCGGTTGGCGGGCACAGTAGAGTTCCTTAAAGCAACCCTCGCTGCGTGTTGATTGATAATACGAGCAAGTTTCGCGACATGACTCATCCGTATTCATATCCACCTCGTTCTCAATGTAACCCTGCAGTAGACGTGTCACCTCATCGTATGTTCCATTCGGAATATGCTTGGGAGGATCACAGCGCCACAATGTGCGATCACTACGTCGCATCACTTCCTTGAGCAGTTTCAGTGTACGCTCCGTGCGCTTCTCGTAGTCGCGACGCATTAGCTCAGCTTCCTGAGAGAAATTTCCACGCCCATAGACACGCAACATCATCCAAGAGAATTCCATCATGGTGTAGCCCTTCAGTTCGGTCAATGCAATATCCGTGTACAGTGAGTACACAAATTGCTGTGGGGATTGCATGGTCTGGCACATTTCCTCTGTAGATACCTGATGTGATAAGAAAAAACAAGCAGAGAATTAATGTTAACAATGTTAAAGAGGGAATTCCCCTAGATTCACGTTTAGGATAACAATACATGCTGTCTAGCTCGTTTTCCCGTACTTCGCCATTGCATAGTGTTTTGACTTTTCCACTAATGTTTATCGATAGCTGTAATTCATACGCTTCACATTCCAATTAAAGCGTTCTCTGCGAATCCCGCACTTTTTTTCTTACCCTCATTCTCATGTTTTTCCTTCTCTCCATTACGTACTGTGGAACAAAAACAATGCGCCTAAGTCAGCACATACCGTTTCCGTCGTCTCCGCCTTTTTAAACAAAACAAACACTCGACGTACCGATAAGCAGCCAATAGAAAGAGACAGGGACTGTTCAAGGGAGTGTGTGAGGGAGAGATAGAGAACAAATGGATAGGGCGAGGGGGTTTATAATGTAATTGCTATAATGCACAACTTGTTTCAATAATCTCAGGCAAACCATTTCCCAGAATTTACAATATACACACTCACAGATATAAAAATGAAAAGGAACAGAGATATGCACACAAACTAACCAACATCGCCCTGTAGTACATAGTCTGTTTGACCATGAGATATTCGATTTCTTGGAATATTTGCGACATGGAAAATGTTTTGTCATTGCGTAACACCTGATCGGTGAGATCCAATACAGCACGCTGCTCGAGATCCCGACTTGTCTTCGGTTTCATAAGTATATTCTGAGATAGACAGAAAAATTAAATGTAAATGCCATCTTTTCTCGTCTCTGGTTTTCGATCATCATCCTACCTTGTAGAAGTCAAATAAGCCATTCAACTCCGTCAATTTCACCTCGAGTAGGGTCCATTCGTAATGATGCAATATATTACTATATATTTTACTATCGAATCGACGATTCATTAATGGCAAATGAATGAAAGCTCTATGAGAATCATATACTTTTTGCAATTGTGTCTCTCGATTATTTTGACTATTTGCCGTCTTGCCCAGATATTTCCATAGGGACTGCTCCAGGCTCATGTATTCAATACGCAGGGCATCCACTGGCATGGCATAAGTGCGATTTGATAGTTGCCGCACATACGAATACGTCGATGCTTGCGCATTGGCAACATGCCACAACAATAATAATAATAACAACGGCCACAATGATGAACTTATCGCCGCGATGCTGCGCGCCATGTTTTGCGCATTAACTTAATTCCAAACTGATTACAAGATAATTTTTTTTTGATAATTTACTGGCGTTATTCTATTCAGGAATTATGCTTTCGTAATTTTACAAATTTCTATCCGCGTGCTTTGACGTTTTGTCAAAACAACGGGAAACAAAAAGCAAGAGAAAAAATTAAACACTGCTGTAAACAGCGTTGCCAGACGCTGCAATGCTAACTTAAAAAAAAAAAATAAATCACTTATGTTTGTTTTTTTTTTTTTTTTGGCTAGTTTGCACACACAATTGCCGTTTGTTTCAATTCAACTTTAATTTAGTTAAATGTTATGTTTTTTGTCGTTGCTTCCTTTTTTTTTACACTATTTGCGATGTTGTATTTTACGCTTGTTTTATCTTTGTGTCGCTGCTCTTGCAGGTTCTGTTCTGATACTGTTTGCTGCTTTCAGCCGCTCTGCTAGCTTTTGTGAAATATTTCGTATGCGTGTGTGTGTGTGTGTGCGACAGTGTGAATACGAGCGCGACTCTGTGTGCAAGTGTATTTCGACTCGGCACAATCCACTCCCGCTCAACTTGTCCGCGTTCGTGCTCCCCTTGAGCCGCTTTCGAGTGTTTTATTTTATTATATTTATTTATGTTTTATTCCTCTTTTTTTTCTGTTCTTGCTGTCGTCGCGTTGCGTCGTTGACTGTGGGGAGCGCTGATTGTATGTAGCTTGGCTGCTTCAAAACGCTCTTCAAACTGTTGCTTTTGTTGTTTCTTCATTCACACGTACACGAATGCTTGCACTTTTTACTCGCATATACATTGGCCCGAGTGTTTGTGGGAGAGTGAGTTAGTGAGTGAGTGCGAGCAAAATGTGACCATATAGGGGAGACAAAGACAAGACGTAAACTTTAAACGCGCGATCAGCTGAATTTCAACAAGTTTATCGTGTTATCGATGACTATCATATGCGATAAATGTATATTGACGACATTATTCAAAGCTGTTGCAAATATTCCAATCGATTGAATCGCAATCAGCTGACGTCTCATTTCGAACAGCTTACGCTACGCACTCTCTCTCTCTCGCAACCCCCCAACTACGCTCTCGCATGCCATTTGCACCAGTGCTACCCCGATGCGCTCGCTCATTGCAATTAAAACAAAGACTAAAGAAAAAACATATTCCAACGCAGTACGCTCTCTTTTTTTTCACACTTTTTGCTGGTCAAACAACCCGCCGTTTGTTGCTTTGTTTGTTTTGTTTCATGCTTCTGCTCTCCCTGTTTGACATAGATAAGCCAGACCTTTGACCTCAGTGCGTATATAAATATATCTACATATATGTATGTAATGAGAGCCAGGGTGGCCATGGAAGCTATAGCGAATTTGAAACAATTTGCAGCGCATGTCTTTATTGATTTAATAAAATGCGTTGAGTTTCGCCAACTCGCATGCGAATGCGTGTCCGTGGGTGGGTGCGTGTGTGAGTGTCAGTGCGTGTGTATTCGGCTTATCTTTTCGGCTCTGCTTTTTGTCAGGTGTCCGTTGTCTCATTACATTAGCGCGTCGCGCTCAGGGCGATGACTAATCGCGCCGCGACGCCGGCGCAGACTTGGACTTTCTTTTGGGGCTGCCAAATTGGCAAAAAAAAAATTATAATAAAAACAAAAAGCAAAACAAAACACACAAAGCAAGACCGGAAAGTCGAGTTCAATTGAGAACGACTAACCAAACTACATACATATAATACCCCCTCAACTTAATCGAAATGATTCATCTCACGCTACGAGGAAGTCTGGCAAAAAGTGACATACATAATTCGCTGAAATTTGCATTTATGGATTACCTGATAGTTATCCGCCAGTTGCCTTAATAGATGATTACTGGATGACGAGTTGAGGTGCTTCTCCTCTCTGCCATTGCCGTTGCCATTGCCCAGCAGTATCAGATGCAGTCGATCCATTAGATGATGAACGGAATGGGCATTCGGACTTACGGTCCATTCGGCAAATGTGATGAGTGTGCTCATCTCGAGCTCATCCTTGTGCGCTTCATAGCTTTGCATTTGCTGATACCTTGATGAGATTCGATTCATTGTATCTTGTATATCGTTCATTTTCGCCAATAACGGTAGATTCCTGCTAACAAAATTGTTAACCGAATCAATGGCTAACGCCACGTATTCAGAATGCTATAAGAAAGAGTAATAGAGCGATAGCCGGAGGTGGTGGGGAAAGCAGTTAGTTCCATAGTTCTCACTATGGTTGTTGATGTTGTTGTTCCTATTGTTTACCTGCGCTTCAGTCTCGTCAATTTTCCTGCTAACCTCCTTGAGACGCAGCAAAACTTTCTTTTGCTTTTCCCGCATCAGAGGAAATTCTATACTCGATGCCAGTGGCGAGGATTGTACAATATCCCAAGTTTTGAGTACTGCAGAGGCTACTTCGTTGACCACATGAATAACATCGAGTACATCTTCGACAAGCGCGGTTGTTGGTGTGGGTAACAGACTAACGGTAAATAGCAGCAGCACCAGCGGTGCCGCTATTTGCTTTGCTTGCAACGACAGCTGCATGTTCGTTCTGGTTTTCTTGTACACTCGAACTCGAAGTGCAATAAGTCAAGAGCCAAAAAAAAATTGAAATTAATAGCAAACAAAAAAAGAACACGATTTAAACACACAGCAGCGGCAAAGCCAGCAGACACACACACACACACACAACCGTACACACGACGCAACTGTCGTAGTTCACAGGCAAAACGCGAATGGCAGCAGCGTCAGCGTCGAGTTCGCTCTCGGAGACCGAATGGCAGACTCTGCTCTCGCTCTGTTTATTAGTATTTTGTTGTCACTTCTTTTGGCGTCGCTGTCGAAGACAGTTTCGTCTTTGTTTTGTTGTTATTTTACAGTTGGCATGTCAGCGAAGCATAGGTCAGCGCTTAAGTGCGAGTGAGTAAACACAACACACGATATACATATGCGAATACGGGCGTTGCCACTGTGTTGAAAATAAATTACATTCGAAAAGTATGTTGTAAGCGTGCACGAAATGTATCGATAAACTGTTGGTTTATTTAAGAGCTGCCACTGTGTTAAAAAGTGCAATATTAAACAACAAAAAAATACGTTAAAAGTGCATATACAATCGATAACAAAATAAGTAACGTTTCGTGCACTTCTTTTTGCAGAGCTTCTTTTACGAAATTCTTGCCGGAAAATGGGTACGCAACGGTCTGCAAATCAAGGGTCAGGCCATGACCTATATACAAGCGAACTTTTGCAATTCTATGGCCGATATGGATCTATTTTTTCTGCAAATTTGCGCAACAAATCTATCGCAATATTTCTTCTTGCAAAATACCATCGAACTATTCGATGTCGGTCAATGGCTAGAGACGGCACCACTGAAGCAGCCCCAGAAACCGGAGCAATCATCGATGCTCGAGGGATTCCTCACATTCCTGGCCACGCTGGTGACGAGTCGCACAAATCTGGGCAACGATGAGGCGACACAGTGCATCATTGAGATAAGCGCGCTGTTGGCCACCGAAAACAAGACACATTCACAGCTGCTTGAACTGATGCCCGAAAGATCGGGTAATGTGCATACTAAGAATTTCGAGACGTTCCTCAAGAAGCTATCCGTCTATAAGGCGCCATCGAGCGGTTCCGAAAATCTCGAACAGGGTCTCTTTACACCCATCGATGAGGTGTGGGAGGAATACTACGATCCGTTGCATGTGCTGCTACGTGCTGTGCATCGCCGTGACTTTCAATCATCGCTGGATCGTTTTACCAACTATGTAAAATCCAAGAATAAGATGCCAGCCAGTGGTAATCTCTGGCCACCGTTTCGTCTACCCCATGCGGTGGGAAGTTCATTCACCGATCCGTGTCGCATCCTTAATTCACGCCTGTTTCATTCAACCATCCTATCGATCTTTTTCCGTGCCGTGCACACACGTGACGTATCGGAGCATCTGCTTGCGTTGGCTGTATTCCTGCTTGAGATCGCCGTCGAGACGAGCAGTGACATCAATTCGGGAGCTAGCCAAGCATCGGGCTCAGCTTCCGTTTCCCCCGTTGCCATGGTCGAATGCGAACCACAGCACAAGGCCGGCTACTATTACAGCGGATCACGAGGTCGTGAACCACCCAAGCTATTCAATTGTTATCCCACTGATAATCTCAGTTGCAATCTACGTCATGTTGTCAGCAAGGTATCGCTGAAATCACGTGATCCACAAGTGACATCGTCAAACTATCGCTCAAATCCCTTCTATCCGGATCTGGACTTTGATGTCGAGACGGAGGCAATGCGAATGATTGGCGATACATACGGGCTGGACGATCTGGACGAGACATCGGGTGCCATGAGCGTGGCACGGACGACACAACAACAACAGCAGCGAAGTAATGCATACTCACGCATGCGCATGGAGGTAGCCCTGGTGCCGGATCTGTCGGTGGTGGCCGAAACGGGTGTGGTGCTGCTGCAACAGGACGGCACCGATGATGATGAGGCACATGATGCGGCCATGGATATGAGTCCGAATGCTGCAGATTTCCATCATTTCCCGTTGCAACAGATAACGCTGCCCGAGAGTGGCATGGAGGTTGCCATTCGTAGGGATTTGCTGCTGGCCGAGACATCGAATAACGATGAGGCACGTGGCGAGGCTGGAGCTGTCGGCGGAACAACAGCAGAAGTAGGAGGAGTGGGAGTTGGAGTCGCTGGCGCACGCGGAACGGCTGGTGGCGGTGAAACTGTTGGCGTAACAAGTAACCAAACCAATGAAATGTTCTCACCCACCACACCGACGGGAACGGGCGGCATGTTGCTGCCATTCCAGCGTGTGAGATTGCCCGTTGCTGTGCCCAGCAGCAACAACATGGACATTGTGCCATCGAATAGTCTAGGTGTCGGTGTCAGCAATCTCGGCGGTGCCAGTGGCGTTGGCCGTATGAGTTACGATGCCAGCGGTGCAAGGAAACGAACCGTTGACATAGCCATCGGCGGTGCTGTGAACAAGGATGAACTGACACTGGATGAGAGCATTCTGTCGCTGCTGCTCAAGCTGCACTCGCAGCTAAGCGGTAATCTCGATAGTTTCTCGCTTAACGATGAGAGCAACAACAGCAGCAGTTCCTCACCTACGGGTGCATCCACATCTGCCTCCTGCTCGGGCTCCATGGATGTGGATTACAATGAGGCAAGCACCTCGGCTACGACGGCGACGACGACGACGACGACGTCAACAGCGCTGATAGAGCGCAACCAGAGCCATAACCACAATTGCAGCAGCAGCAGCAGTAGCAGCTGCATCAGCTCCAGCCGAAACATTAAGGTGTCCAGTTCGCGGATTGGTGACGGACCCTTCTTTATTGGGAATCTGCTACGCAAGATTGCCACACGGGATATGCAGTGTGCGCAGAGTATCGATGATATACGCGCACGACTGTGGCCAAATCAGCGAGAGAAACAGGCAGAAGCCCGTGCCCGAGAGACCAAGGAGAAGGAGGAGCGTCGCAAGAAAGCACGGGAGCGTCAACAGAAAATGATGCAAGATTTCGCCAATAAGCAGAAACAATTTATGCAATCTGCTGCAGCAGCGGCGAGTAACATGGACTATGGCCTAGAGGATGATGACGAGGAAGCTATGTATGAGGAGCAGCCACGTGAAAAGGAATACGATTGCATCATTTGTAATTGCACCACGCCGAGTACAGAAACGAATCCCATTGGTCTGGTGGTCTTGGTGGAGTCAAGCGGCATTGTCGGACATCGTCGACGGATTGCCGAACGATTGCCATTGCCGCTCAACGATGAGGATAAGAATCGTCTGACGCTAACAACGCGCCTGGCCACCGAATTTACACGACGCACTGAATTGCTGAGCTTGAAATTTGGCGATGAATCGTGGTATCTATCGACAAACATGGCCTATGATAATGGTGTACATGTGCAATCCTGTGGTCATCATGTACATCTCAGTTGCCTGGAAGCGTACCTCAAGACGCTGTATACCACGCAACGTCAACCCGTGCAGGATCGTGGTGAATTCTATTGTCCAGTCTGTCGACAGCTTTCGAATTCGGTGCTACCGCTGAGCCCGCAACTGGATCGACCCTCACATATTGTGCGCTCAGGGAATCAACCATTCGAGCAACTGGTTGCTGATCTAACCGATCTGATCAAGGAGAATGAAACGATACCGGTGAGTAACCTCTCCCTCGCTCTCTACTGTCTCCTTTACTGATCTTTTTTGTTCAATTTAGCAGCCCACGAAACTGACCGAAGCCATGGGTCATGCCATGGAGGTGATGACCAATATAGCACAGCGGAAAGTTAAATGCGCCAACATAACGTTCCGGAAGCTATTCATCTTTGTCACCTCGATAGCGCGTACCAATCTGGAGGCGGAGATAATACAACGCGGCGGCTCGTTGTGCTCATCGAATGCGCCACGTTACAAACCGAAAAGAGATTGCATTGTGCCGCTGCTGCATGTGTTGTCGGTGCATGTACGTGTACTGGTCGAATGGCCGCTCTGGAGCAGTTGGGCCTCGTTGGCGGGATTGCCCGTAAGCGATACGGAACCATTGCCGGCCCATTGCCGTGAGCTGATACCTAGTCTGCTGGCGGATCCCATTGCGTTACTATTGAAATTCATTTTGCTCGCACCGCTGAATCTTGATCAGGGTGAGTAGGCGACAACGTTACTTAGCACAAGCATAAATCACTCAACTTCCATCTCTTACAGATTACTTTACCTGCATGGTTAAGGTCATGTACAATCTGCTCTACTATCAAATTGTGGTGCAGCTGTGCGTCACACTCACCGAACTCGAGTGCGACTACATTCTGGCACATTTTGGAGCCACTGAGGAGGCTGCCAGTTCCAGCTCGTCGACCAGTGCGAATGCTGGAAATCGCCGCAGCAGTTCGGCACGCTTTGGCATCCACCAGAACTGTGCGCAGCTGGGCAAAGCGATGGCTTTGGTATTGAATCAGACGAATCGTTTGTCACATCTACGACGTGACAGCATACCCAGCACCAGCAGCGGCAGCAGCACTAGTGCCAGTGCCAGTTTCAGTACAAGTGGAGCTGATGCTGCTTCGGCTGCGGCTGGAAGAGAAAGCGGTAGTAGCACCTCGACATCCACATCGGAGGTAAATCTCAAATCCATGGAACTGCAATTGCAATCGTTGTGCCTGCCCTTTTTGCGCATAGCCGCATTACTGCGCCAGCATTTGTATCGTCACGAGATGCCAGAGATATCGGCGCCAGGTCTGGAATTTGTGCGTCTTGTTTACTATCTGGAATTGGTCACCGATTCAATGGATTGGGATTGCTTTAATGCATCCAAGGGTTTGTGCTTTATACCGGGCACAGAGCAAACGTTGCCGCAATTCTGGTGCAAACAGCTAATGGATGTGCGTCCACCGACGGATACGGTGCGTGAGCTGGTACTCATGAATCAGCATTCGCTGTGGCAGCAGCCGCGTCTGCTTGAGCTGCCGCGCGAGTACGAGCGACTGTTTACGGTAAGTAATCCTCAAAAACTGCTCACACTGCGGGCAAGCATTAGCTAAGCTCTCTCTCTCTCTCTCTCTCTCTGTTCTGTTGTAGTACTACCACGAACGACCTTGCCTCAACTGCTACAAGGTGCCCAAGGAGAGCTCTATTTGCCTGCTATGCGGCACCATTGTTTGTCTCAAGCAGAACTGTTGCGCCGAGAAGGAATGCTGCGAGGCTGTGCGGGTAAGTCTCCCATAAATCCAACTCTACTCTTAAATTGTATATATTATTTTTTGTTTATGCATTTTTTTTTTTTTTTCATAGCATACACTCTCGTGCGGCGGCGGCATCGGCATCTTCTTGGTGGTCACCTCGACGTACATCATTGTCATACGCGGCCGGCGCGCATGCCTATGGGGCTCGCTCTATCTGGACGACTTTGACGAAGAGGATCGCGATCTCAAGTAGGCCCCTCGCTATTTCTGACTCTTATATATTCGATATTAATTATGTTGATCTTCTAATTGCAGACGCGGCAAGCCGCTCTATCTGAGCCAGGATCGTTTCAATCTGCTCGAATCGCAATGGTTGTCGCACAAGTTTGCCCACACAAAGCACACATGGGTGTTCCATCGCGATCTCTTGTGAAATATGGAAGACTTATTACGTAGCATACAGGAGCTGGTTGGCCAGATCTGAATTTGAAACCTTAAACCCAACCTCTTTCACTCGTACCCTGTACCCTCCCGCCCATGCAGCCCCGATGCGATGCGATGCCGAGACGTTCGTCGATGTAGCTCTAGCTAGCTAGATTTATCTGTTGCTGTGCCCAATTTCTAAACTTTATCCCATATTCCTAAACCACTACCGATCCAATTATATATAATCTATCTAACCTGCCTCGTCTCCCGAAACACTCTATTTAACATTTGTGCTATACAAATTTCGATATTGATATTAAGAGTCATATTTAAAAACAAAAAGATATATAAATATGCATATGTATATGTATAAATTTATATATATATATGTATGCCTACCATACATAGCTAAGTACATATATGTAAATGTAAATATATATACACACACACACACACACGATATATATACACATACATATAATGAAGCGGAAATTGTTATACTGATCTATTCACAATGTACGTACGCCGCTTTAGCGACAGCCACGATATATGCACGCATATATCATATTAACTACACTATCTTCTAGACGGAAAATGAATTGGCTTGAAGAGAGTATACTTAGCTTGATCGTATATGGTATGTGGTATCTGATGCATGTGTGTGCAGTTATTGGAACGCGTTTGGCTTCTCTTTCAATACTACCTATGGCTATATATGGTATATATACGATATATGTATCTGTATGTGTTAAGTCGTTAAGTCTCGATATTCGTTTAGGTTTTTTTTTTATTTAAGCTACACACACACACACACACCAACATACACACTAAAGATGAGATAATGCAACTTTGGCCTCATGAGTTTGTGCATGTAAAAAACGAAAACGAAATTGAAAATTAAACAAAAACAAAAGTAAATTCGTCAAAATAGTTAAAGCATATTAATGATAATAATAAATACGATATACAAACATACATATATATGATATACGATATATATATATAAATATTTAAATAAATGTTTACCAACCAATTTATGCAAAATATTAAAAGAGAAAAACAAATGAGAGAAACGAAAAGCGTATTGTGAAATTGCATAGAAAATTAGACAAGCGACAGAAAAACAAAGTGCAAGATTAGAGAGCGAGGTAGACAGACAGAAAGAGACAGAGAAAGAGAGAGCGAAACTGTTTGTTATTAATTCCGTAGTTATTTGTTTAATGTACAATTAATGAGTAGAGTATGGAAACAACCGATAAACAAAATTCAACAACTCGTAATTATTTTTGGAATACCTATGTTTTTTTTTCCTTTGTTTCATTTTCGCTTTCGTTTGGAATATCCTCGTTAAATTTAAGCTAATCCCCGAATCGCGCAGCTTAACTGAATTGTCAATTTAAGGAAAATTGATTTAAAACATACATGCATACATATATATTCTTGTTCAGTTGGTACTAAATTATAGCAATTTTTTATAGTGATTTTCGAATTAAAGAACATGCAAAAAACAATGCCCAATTAGTTTGAGTTTTGAAATTCTTTTTTCAGTTCTTGATTTCCATTTTATTTGCCTCTGTTGTTGTTGTTTGTTGATCGTAATTGTACATATTGAGATATTTCAATTATCCGAATAAGCGTATATAGAGTACCGATCTGTAAAAAAAAAAAAACATTTGCACAGATATACAAGATTTGTAAAGAAGGCTAGAAAGCATTGTGGAAAACTAATGAATGCCGAAATAACCTACAAATATCCGAAGGAATATAATATAATACATAATATATATACATATATACAGTATGTATATGTTTCTAGAAAAACAAAAAACAATTTTTTTCAGCTAGTTTTTAATAATCGATCGAATTTTTGGTTTTCACGTTGATATCAAAACTATCAACCATATAGATTATATATATGTAATATGTATACAACATATAGTTTATAGCTATATGAAATACATATATGGACACATCTATCGATGCCGATATGTGTGTTTATCGATAGTCAAGGCACATTGCAGCGAGCGAGTCCTTATAAATATATGATAAATAAATGCAAAAATACTGAAATACATAAAAAAAAAAGATATGAATGAGGCACAGCCTGGCGGGTTTCCAGTTCTGGATGAGTTACGCGAGATTGTTGGCTTAGCCAAGTTCGCCCTACTGAAATACGTGGCCGCAGAAGGAGCAAACGGTGCCTGGCTTGGGCTGATGGCGTCGCTGGGTCTTGACACGCGGATCCCGCTGGACAGGCATTTTGATCATTTGCTCACGAATCTCGGCACGACGCTCGATCAGATCCATCCATTGGGCACGTGCCCGTTTAATTGTCTCCTGATCCGTATAGCTGGACGCCAGTTTGACACCCGCATTCGAAACGCGATGCAATGAGTTCATAATCTCCTCGGGATGACCGGATAACTCAAAGAACCAGAGACTGGGATCGCGGCGTGGCGACGACAGCTCTGCCGGCAACTCGGGTAACGCTGGCACTCGCGCCGGTTCGTTCTGGTCACTGACATTCAACATATCCCCATAGTATTGCTCTAGCTGCACTGCCTCCGCCGCAACGCTGGTGACGGGCTCTGTCACATCGTTGGCAGAGGACTCCGGCATATCGTTGGTGGCGGGCTTCTCCATGAATGGCGGTTCATCTAACTCGGGATCCAGCGTCAAACTGAAGAGACCCATTGACCCAAGTTCTTCGTCGTCATCATTCTCTTCATCCGCATCATCTTTATCATCATTCTCCTCCTTCGCATCGATCAACGAGTTGATATCATGACGCGCTGCTTCCAGATTGCTGATCATTACCATTTGCTTGGCCGCCTTACTTGGCGACTTGGACATGTTGATAAGGAAGCTCTTCTTGGGAAATATGCAAGCAGTGGGCGTACAATTATTCTTCCACATTCCGAGAAATATCGGCGGCAAGATGTTCTTGTTGTGTTGCATCTGTGGCGGTGCATTGCGGAGCAGGCGCATGTAAAAGGTTTCGGGCAGCGTGCCGGGACCAAAGACGCAACCGGCACCAAAATTGGCGGGCAGAAAGCGTTGCGGCAAATAGACTGGACCACGTTTCAGGGGCAAATCGAGAGATTTGTCATAGAAATGCTGGTGAGGCAACTCAAACGTGACAGCCTGCTCGTCCTTGATGGCCTTTGCGACGTCCCATTCATGCGGATGCACCACATCCGAGAGCACAGTCATCACATATTTGGACTCCGAGTGCACCATTATCTGTACCGTGCTCAGATCCGGCACATAGATTTTATACTGCACGGGCTGATTGGCAAACATGCACACCTTGTCCATGGTATTTGCATTGACAATGATGTAGCCCACATTGACATCGCAATCCTCTGGCTCTGGCTTGTCGCTCTGCGCGGCTGCCACTGCCTGCTCCTCCTCCTTCTCCTCCTTATCGGATACATCTATCAGCGCGTCCTTGTCCTCCCCATCGCGGCTGCCGCGTGCCAGCCATGTGGGCAACTTGCAGACCGGCAGCCCGGTGTATTCCGTGCACATGTACGGTAGCATTTTATTGAACTTGTTGCGCGTTGGAGCACTGCGTCGGCCAACAAACAGCGCCGGCGTCGGTCCCTTGTGCCCTGCCGCCAGCAAGCCCAGCGGATAGAATTTACGTGCTAGTACGCCGGATGTGAAGACACCGCCGGCATCGAAACCTGGCGGCAACAATTTTGGCGGCATGAACGTGATCTTATTGAGCGGCGCATGCAGTGGAAACATGCTACGTGGTACCTCGAAAATGGGACACAGTTCCTCCCGCATTCGTTCTGCCGCCTCCGCGTCGTGCCGATACGCCTGCACTGGCATCAGCATGCTGCCCACCACCCCATCCACTTCTACGAATTTCTTGGGCAATTTCAGATCGCGCAAATTGGGCAAATAGCGCGGCACCAGATTGGTCACAAATTCCGGCACCAGTAGCAATCGCTTCTTATTCTTTTGCACTGGCAACGAAAGATGTCAACTTATATGAATATGAAATGCTTAATTGTTAATTAAATCGTTTTCATGCACCTTTGGAAACGCCAAAAAACATCGGTCCATTGCAAGCAGAGGATTCCGTCATTTTAATCGCCGTATTCATTGTTGAACGAAGTGAAAAAAGTGAAATTAGAATTACTTCTGCTTCTACAGCCCCTGTCAGCACAAAATATGTCAGACTTTCAAGACTTTCCCATTGTCATCTGCGTATGACAGCGTCCGTGACGATGACGCCGACACTGGCGGAAACGCTGACGGAGACGGGAACGGGAACGGGAACGTAGAACTGTCAAGTTTTCGCCATGTGCTTTCAGTCGGGCAAACGACTTGTGTTTGTGCGCAAAACTCTATGATAGATAAATTTAAAAAAATGTAATCACAAATGTTTCTAGCCAAAAACACTTTTTGCTAACCCATTTTGCAAATTATAATTGACGTAAAGGCAGCCCTTGATTGAAACAACAATAAAAAATGAACGCCATGCGGCCCGAATGCAGTGAATGCAGAAGCGGGACAGAACAATAGAACGCAATGCGCCGGCAGCTGCGGCGGCGCAGCTTGAGCGTCGCCGAATAACGTACGTAACGGGACAGTAAGCAGCGGCTCCAATTGGAAGTCTTCGCGGGACTGTTATTAACATGAGCATAAGCTGGCGCTTTTACGTTAACAGCGAGGCGACAAGCTTAACATTAAACAAGATGGCAACTTGTTCTACAACAACTACAACTACATATACATGCTTATCGAGTGGCTTCCGGTTATCGATAATCACTTCCTTGCTGAACAGCCGAACGAGCTGTTAATAACAGTCAGTTAAGAATAACATTTATGTTTTAGCATTTCACAGGAAACGACCGCTGATTTCTGTTCGCTTGTTATTATTTCGACTAAGACCAATCAGATTGCGGCTAAAATAACATTATTTTAATGCCAATCAGCAGATGCTGTTGCTATTAGCCAGATTGAAATTCAAACAACAAGTTTGTGTTTGGTTCTCAACGCATTTTCATGTTGTACTTTCAAATGGTTTAACATTTATTTTTGCTTTTTCATCATTAAAAAAATTCGACCATTAAAACAAATAATTTCTTAAAATTATTAAACTAAAAGTTCTTTTTACGAGTTTTTTTTATGCGTGTGTGTGTGTGTGTGTTTGTGTATGAGTATGTCTTTCTTTGTGTGCGCGTGTCTGGGTGTGTTTGTGATTTCTGATGGAATGAACGAATGAAGGGGCGTGGCAAAGCATTGACACGTGTATGTGCACGCCATCGTACGCTCTTTACATTTGTATATACATATTTGCCATATGCATCTCTATATATATATATATATATATAAGATTCTATATATTAGTATATATCATGTTTTTTCTCTGTACAAATATATATTTATATATATTATCATAGCTCTCTTTGTAAACGTATCTGAATGTGAGTGAGTGAGGTGCTGAGTGGGTTGGTTGGGATTTGCTAGATGCTAAGCCTATTTACGGGGTTTCTTACACTTACAGGATTAAACGATAACGATTTCTGTGGAGATTTTATTTTAGGCATTTCACATTCTGCTCTTCTGTGCTTCTGCTTCTTTTCATACTATCTACCTACTAACTCTGTTGCTTTCCGTCTGTACGTGTTTCCCCTCTCGGGTTTTCCACACAGCATCCTCATCAGCTTTGCTTGTGCTGTCTCCTCTTCTACAATGTATGCGTGTGTGTGTGTGTGTGAGTGTGTGTATATAGTACTATGAAAATATCTCAGACAGACGCGATAACTATTAATTTATATCTAGTTTTTGGTATTATTTTTTAATTGTCCTTTTTATTTTTTGACTGCTTCTGCTTGTCTACGGCCGCGTTCGATTTATCCAATTCCACTTCGACATTTTGTGATGCCTCCATTGTGGGCGTGGCACTTCTGCTGTCACGTTGCCTCAACTGTCTTTCGCGCTGTTTCTTTTCACTCTGCTGTTCACTGCCTTTCGTGTTGACAGTCAATACCTCATCAACTTCCTCCTTGTCCGTATCCTCGTTCTCTGCATTTTCCTTGCCCAATTTACGACGATTGAACGTCGGCGAGAGAGTGCTGCGTTTGCTTGGCGTCGGCGAGTTCGATTGCGTTGCCTTGTCCACTTTGCGCTCCAGCTCCAGGTCGAGCTCCACATCGGAGTCCATTTCAGTCTCTGAGAAGGATAGCGAGTTGCCTGCACGCGGAACCTGAATGCGTCGACGATCCTGGAGGGAGAGAGAGAGAGTGGCAAGACGATTAGCTTGAGAGAGAGAGAGAGAGAGAGAAACGTGTCCTACCATATTCAACGTGGTCGGCTCCGATATGTAGCCATCAAAGTCCTCATCCTCGCTGAATAAATCTTGCGTATTCAACGCATACGTCTCCGGCAGCTTACATACTATCTGCGCCAGATCGATGAACGTGTACTCGTTGAGCGAGGCGTGATTACCCCGTTTGGGAGGCTCCTTGTTGAACCACTGATTGAAACGTCCCAGGCGACCCGCCTTGGCCATGCTATCGAAATAGTTCTTGCCAAATACATAGCCCACATCACGAATCTCATCGAAGCTGCCAAAGGCCAGCGTCTTGTACTTATCTATAGGCGGACGGATGTATTCACAGTAGTCCGAGTTCTTTACCTCCTGCAAAAAAGATTATTAGCGTGTCTCTCTCTCTCTCGTTATCTCTCCCTGCCAGCATTCCACACTTACCTCCAATTGACGCACGCAGGAAACGTAGGCAAGGCGAGATTGTATGTCCGGTAAATCGGGCACTTTGACGGGCGAGGTGAATGGGTTCCACTTTTTGTAGAGCAACCACCAGCCGCTCAGATCGTCACCATAATTGGTCAGATCCGTGTCGTCCTGTGAGCCCACATCGATCGCGATTATATGCGCCGCGCCCAGATTGTGCATGACGTCGGCTACGTTGTGGAACGTATTCGCAGTTGAAAGAAATGTAGAAAGAGAGCAGAGTTAGTAATACTTTCATTAGAGCATAAGCAATACGTGTTGGTCTTCCTTTTGCCAATTCCACAACGCGATCCACAGAGGCGCACAGAGTGTTGGACAGCATGTTGATTTTGCATATTGTTGTTGTTGTTGTTACCTGGCACATTGTTCGTATAGCATCCATCGAGCAGCAAATGCCCGTCTCGGTAGTCACAGAAGGGCGGAAAGACGCCGGCTATGGACATACTGGCGCGGCAATAACGCCACAGATGACCTGACACAGCAGACAGGCGGGGGTGGAGGCGGACAATACGCATTGATTTGTGTTTGTGTTTGTGTGTGTGTGTGTGTGTGTGTGAGTGTGGGGGGGGGGGAGTGTTTGGACGGTAAACAAGTGACATCACAATTTACACACATTTAAACATTTGTTTGATCAAGTGTGGCAGGGGGAAGAAAGAGAGAGAAAGAATACAACATTTTATTGCCTTGTTTGTTGTGAGTAGCGAAAGAGAGAGAGAGAGCGGGAAAGTGCAATGTGAAATTAACGATTTCCTATGTGTTGTTTTCGTTCTACTTTTGTGCTAACTATGTATGTATGTAAATAGGGAAACAAAGGGCAGGCAACAGTATACAACAACACATTATACAGGACTATGGGCTTTAAGCATGACTGCATAGTTGTGTGTGTACGTTTACAAACAATAATAAATCAAATCAAATCAAATCGAACATACTAACTAATACAACAACAGTAAATCAACGTAACACCTCTGTCTCCCTGTTATTGTCCGTGTCTGTATGTGCATGTGCGTGCGAGCGCCTGTTAGATTAACAGAATCAAGATGGCCACCTGCTGAATACGATCCACTCGTTCGTTTCACTCGTTCGTGCGCGCGCGTGTGATGTGTGCGTGTGTGTGTGTGAGTATGCATGTGACAGCAGTTAACAGCACAGCAAGGCCCGCTGAGCAAGCGACCGAGCGAGCGAGCGAGCGAGCAAGAGAGATTGAGGTAAATAGAAAACGGCAACAATGTTAACAGTCGCTGACAAACAATTATCCAACACTCTGCACGCCACTCTCTGTGCCCCCCGCGCGCAGAGGCAACAGCTCGGAATTGATGACTTTATTATTGAAAATTGAAGAGAAAAGATTATCGCATCGTATGTAAATCATCGTATTGCTTATCTAGTTTTTTTTTTTTTTTTTTTTGTTTTGTTTTATTTGCTAATTGCTATTTACCTGGCAAATTATTTACATAGCCGCCATCCAGCAGAAGATGTCCATCTTGTGGATCGCAAAGCGGCGGCATATAACCGCTGAGTGACATTGAAGAGCGCACGTAGCGCCACAGAGATCCTGCGACAGTTGTTTGTGGTTTGCCAAGTGAGCGAGATCATGTTTGGTGTGTGGATGTGTGTGGGTGTTAAGTGTATATTGTGTGTGTGTATGGGTGTGTGTGTAAGAGGGGAAGAGAGAGAGTGAGAAAGAGCTTTGAGTTGCGAGTTTGAGTACTGTGTGAGCGCGAGCGAGAGAATATAATTGAGCAATGACAGCGGCTGGTTAATTTGGCTAGATAAGTGACGCACATACACACACACACACACATATGCACTGGCATGCACACGCACGCATACACATAGCTGTGTACGCAGCGGTATGCAACAAAAATGTGCAACAACAAGAAAACAACAACACGAGGATACTAACATAATGTTACAGAATTTGCACAAAAATAATTCGCAGTTGTATGTCGTTTCCCCGCCCGCCGTGCCCGTTCCCGTTCCAGCACCAGACATCCCACCCTTCACCCACACAACCCCCCCCCCCCACCCCACCACACACCGACAACAACAGTAAAACAACGAAACGGCGCTGCGGCAGAGCACCGCAAGCGCGCAGTCTCTACACGATTAAGTGTTCGAGTGAGGGGGGGGGGGAGGGAAGGAAGCTGTGTGGAACGTATCAAATTGCGAGAGTGTAATGAGAGTAATGCGCATGTGTGCGTGTTTGCAGTGAGCTGAAGTACGCGCGTGCGTGCGTGTGTGTGCGTGAATTCGTTCGTCCTACGAGCTACATAATTTAAATACACGAAAAGCCAAAAAAAAAAAACTCCAAACCATAAAACAAAATTCAAATTCAAAATAGTACCTATTTCAAAATTATATGTAAACAAAATCTAGAGTAACATATTGAAAGGAAGAGCGAGAAAGAGAAAGATTGGAGAAGTATCAACAAAAGCGAGAGCACTAAATGATGAGCGATGAGATACGCTAGAAAAGCAGCCGCCGCCGACAGACGACGAGAGACGAGAGACTCACCGTTTGTGTGTATGCGATGACAGCTGGCGGTTATGTCCGTGGTAAGCGTAAAGTAGGGTATCCACAGATCCTCAATACTCACATCGCCGAACGTATCGTGTATGGTCTTGTTGAACTCACGGCCCGAGAACATCGACGTTATCGGATAGGTCAGATCGAGCAGTTGCAGAAACCATTTTGTCATTTTCTGTAAAATTATTTATAACAATTCCAGCGTATTTCAAAGTAAATGTTAAATAAAGCGTTATTCAACATGTAAAAACTTTAAATAAATATCGAAATATATATATAATAAATATCTGTTCCGCCCAGGCATACCCTATTCTGTAACTAGTTCTATAAATTATAATAAAAATCTATCGAAATCTAAGAAAAATACCAGTATTTTTCCCTTGAGTAATGAACATGCCCCTATGATTATGATCAAATATTGATTATAAACTTTAAACAGAACCAAGAATTAACATAGTAGTAGAATCTCGATTTGCATACGGATTTCAGCGCCCTAAGTTCCTATTTTTAGGTGATTACTTGCAACGTACTTTGGACCATTCGCGCGCCTTCTGCGTGACTGTGGTTATGTTGCGCTCCGAACACCAGAGTGCACCCATTAGTGCACCAATGCTGACGCCACCGACCATGTCGATGGGTATGCCCGCCTCCTGTATGGCCTTGAGCATGCCAATGTGTGCGGCGCCACGTGCACCGCCGCCACCGAGCACAAGGCCAATGGAATTGCCGGTAAGCCAGCGGGCGAGACGCGAGAAATCGGAATGCATATTCGGCTCGGAGAGTAGCACGCGACTGTAGAGATCATTCTGGACGCGGAAAGATAAAGATATACATCGAGTGTTAGTAATTAAAAAAAAACAAAAACCCACGCATGGTGCAGAGCAACCTACTATACGATATTGGCTTTTGCGTGTAAAGATGCGCTTAACACAGAGCACATGATGATGCTTGGTCACCCAGGGACGTGCATTCAACCAGCTGAGCGTGTTCGCTGGCCTTGCGTTTGTTGTCTCCGGATAGAGTAGCACCAGTTCCTTTTGCGTGCGCATCGCAAGCTTATCGATCTCACGCTCGAATTTCCCAACTAGATGCGAACGTTCCCCGAGCCCAACAATGAGCACCACATCCGCCTGTCGCATGCAACGCTGCGTCCACGGCGACAATGAGCTATCGCACTGATAGAGAGTTATAATGTTACGATCCTCCTGTTGGGCCAGCCACGAGGTCAAACGGTATTCGTTGGCAGCCTCAAAGATATTGATGCCCAACTGCTTACGCACCACCTCCGATGTGAGACGCAGCACGGGACCTGCAAGAATCATATCCAATCAGACACAACTGTGTAGCAAGACAACCTCGATCCTACTCACCTATGGCACAGAGCGAGTGATATAGCTCGTAGGTGAACGGAGTAAGCGGCACATCATCCGTGATGGGCACCAAGGCGACTGTAGAGTATTTATGTGTAACGGGATTCGCCTCGACGGGCGCTCCACTTGTATTGGTGCCACGCGTCTGCATCGAACCCAAGAAACGATGGCTTAGGAAACTAATCAAACGTGTCACGACAATGGGATAACGCAATTTGATGGCATTGAACAGACCCTCCGGCAGCTTGGCCAGTTCCGAATCACGTACAGCCATCACAGTGGTGGTACGCGATGTTTCCGTTATCATTTCCACAATACCAACAAGATCACCCTTACCATATTCACCGACAATTTCTTTCTTGCCACCCGGATGTGTGATAACCGAACGCATACGTCCACTGAGCACAATATAGGTACTATCACTACTCTCATCCTGACGATAGACGGCGCGTCCAGACTCCAGGAATATCCAGTCTAAGGCATAGTCGCATTGACGCACCAGCGGCGAGAGGCGACGCACCACGCCGTTGCCCAAATCAAGCACAATGCGTGGACGTTGACGCATGATTCTGAAAGGAAATACAGTCCGTACAGTATATATAGAACTAGGCTTAATTCAGGGATATAGTAGGGTTAAGTGGACTAACACTGAAGATCAATGCTTTCCTAGACTATACAATAATGATATATATATGTTTCACAACCCTGACATTGTAAGTTAACTCTGTGGTATAGTAAGGCTTACGGACTGTACATTATCACAGGGTATAAACGCTATCCGAAACTATCCTACCTATACCTACCTACCTATATACCTACTATCCTATAAAGCACTAATAAAATACCTGCCAATCCCTGATCAATCACATCGCAATAGTACGAGCGTTAACCTCAGACATTTTTTGAAATGTGACAAAAGTTGAAAATCAAATTCTCTAGTAATATAGCAACAGTATACGTAAAGCCGATATATAATTAAGACGGACATATTAAAGCAGAAAAACAAGCAGCAGAGGGGTAAGTCGCCAGCTTAGATTAGATCACGGTACGATTTAGATTGCTGTTACTACTCACTGATAAATGGCAGCACGTCTTATGTAGGCGACACGACTGCTACTACGTGCACGAATCGTGTAGGCGCTCGCCTCGCCCGTCAGCATCGCTAGACCGCCGACAATCTCGCCGGGATGTACGAAGTGTATGAGCATATCGTTGCGATTGTCCTGCTTGGCAGCACGCGTGGCATCCGCATTGCTCTGGTAGACTGCAAGGCTGCCAGTCATGACAAACCATACGCATACATCGTCGGCATTGCCCTCGAGTATTAGAGTTACGTTCGCGTCCAGTTCGCGCACCTCGACAAAGGGATCGATAATATGCGCATCCTCCTCGCCCAGTCCGAGCTCGCGACGCAAACTGTCTACGGCGGACGAGTGTACCAGTCGCTGATCGATCGATGTCGGCGTGATTGAAGCATTGCCAGGCACATTGATGGACTCGTTATTGATGGTCATCGAATCGCGGCGTGATGATCCCGTTCCGGGTACCGTCTGCTGATGCTGCTGTTGCTGATGATGGTATAGATCGATGTAGGGTGCATCGCCGTGTACCTCGGCAAAGAGTAGCGCATTCGCATTAGGATTCGGATCGGGATCGGAGAGGGTGTGCTCCTCGCGTGACAGACGCAATACCGGTGAGACGGGTGTGCGTGCCGTGGCCACCGGGCGTGATGTCTGCGATGATTGCGACATAATTGTACCGCCAGCCGTAGTGGTGGCAGTTGTCGTTGCACCTGGTATAACGCTACCCTTGCTTCGCATATGGTTCTGCACCAGCTCCGCATTCAGTCCCAAATAGTTACGCAGCGCGGTGAAGAGTACACGCTGTAGACGGATCATTATCACCTGTATTACACGTATCATAACGTCGGGATTCTCTTCGAATACTTCTTCGAAGGCCTGTAATGAAGAGAGAGAGAGAAGGGGAGGATCGGTTTAAAGCAGTTCAGAGTTGCTAGAGCTTTTCAAGCTGCTTGAGCACATTAATCCAGAAGCTGTCGAAGCTTTATAAGCTCAAGCTTCAAGTTTCTATATGCAAATCACATATAAAGAGTCGATGAAGCTCTGCACAAGCAACTTGTTAAGCATATCAAATCTTTCGACAAAGCATGATTAGAAACAGTTCTTATCTTGTTATCAGCACAGACAATCTTCTAGCGAAGAAAGCAAAAGCGATTTCGGGTACTTTTTCAACGCCTACTCACCTGCATGGGCAATCGAATAACGACCGACTTCTCGATGGCCTTGGCTGTCACGGTCTTGTAGTAGCTGGCATTGCCCGACAGCACGTCGATAAAGCTAAGCAGCGACGTCACCGATTCACCCTTTCGCACCGTCTTCAGCGAGAGCGTACTGCCGTCTGCATTGCAGATATAGACATTGATCAGACCCGATTGTACAATATAGACACTATCGTCGGGATCGGTGATCTTGAAGAGATAGTCGCCAGGCATAAGCTGCAACAGTTGTGTGTGCTTGCAGAGCTTCAGGAAAATCGGTTTCTCGAAGTGCCCAAAAATGCGTATACTCTGCAACATGTAGAGCGCATCGGGTGGCACACGATCGCTGGACCCTTCGATTGTCTCTTCCAGGTACTCGGCCGGCGGTTCGACTGTCTTCATTTCAAGCGGACGATTCTCACGCTGCAGCTGCAGGATGCGTCGGGCAAAACGCATAACGGCACGTCGCTTATAGCCTTTGCCGCTACTATACATTTGCCCGCTGACGTTCTTCATTTTGCGCAGCATACGGCGACCATAGAAGAGCATCTTGTCGCGCTTGCGGAAACGCAAACCGCGATGATCGCCGCCGGAGGCGGAGGTGACGGCGCTCAACGATCGAGCGATTTCATCGCGCAATCGCAGCCTCGCCAAACGTTTGAAGTACAGGAACCAGACGATGAATAGTACGCCGATTAGAACGAGCGCGCCGTACCAATACATCTGTGGGCGGAAGAGAGACGGATAATGGATAAAAAGCAAACAACAGTTGGCGATAACAATGTAATGCGACAACACAGTTGCAGCGTTGCAGCGCAGCGCAAGTGCATTAACAGTTGGCTACCCGCTTCCCCTTCCCCGTCCCGTCCCCGCCCCCATGTTACTCTCCAATTAGAATTTATGTATGCCTGCATTGTCGGTGTTTACCAGCGCATTAGCAGATTTACTTACATTCAAATATGCACCGTATCAGCACATTTGCAGACAGAGAGCGAGCGAGCGAGAGAGAGAGGGAGAGAGCAAAGAAGCAGAGCGCGAAATGATAAGCATGCAAATGCATTAACAGTCGCTCGCTTCCCGCTCTTCAATTAAATGTTACGCTATGTGCGTGTCTATGTGTGTATGTGTGTAATTCAGCATATTTATTATGCATCCGCGAATTCAAAGAGAGACTACAATAACAGCAGCAGCAAGAAGTGATTAACAGACTCACCACGACACTCTGTGACAGCTTATGTTATGTTATAAGTATGAGCGCGCACATTAACATAATCAGTTAGGCTCGCTCTCGCGCCATCTTTCTCGCTGCCTCTCCCATATTTACTCAGTGCTCGCGCAATCTCTTGCAAAATTTGCATGCTCATTTTGACGTCGCTGCCAACACTTGTTGTTGTTGTTGTTGTTTATGCGCAAACGATGCAATGCGTTTTGTTCTCTTTCTCTTCCGCCTTTGCTTTTGACATTGGCGCGCTACACAATTGCAGCATTTGCAATTTGTTGTTATTGTTATTTGTTTATGGTTTATTTCTGTAACAGGTTTCTGCGGCAAGCGAGAGAAAAAGGCAAACAAAAAAAAATAGAATTTCAAATCAAAACAACGTTTGATTTGCGCCGCTTTGCGTCTTATTTCAATATAATTGAATACTACTAGCGTGCTGTTGCAGCCGCAGTCGACGTCGCTGTTCGTGCCGACTGCGCTGTAGCTGTCACGATAACGCAATTTCCCGCATAACTTCTAATTTCTCAGTATGCTCCACGTACGATTTACGATTGTTAACCATGTGAAGTACATACTTCTGCATGTATGTACATGTATGTGTACGGTAGTGCGTGTGTGGTGTATTTTCACACGCACCTGGGTCGATCGGTATTTTTGATTTCTTGCTATTTTTTGGATCAACACTTGGCAACAAGTCACAAGGCTCTTAGGCGATTGCTCAATTGATTTGGCCCCATGGGGTTAATTGAATTATGGTAAACTGAATTGAGAGCATAAAAAGGGCATGGGGGAGGGGGGTGATAAAAAGTATTTACTGCTGCAGCAGGTCCCCCCCTGCCAAGGCAATCCAATTGGAAATTTACTGTAATCAGTCTAAGCACTATTGATGCGATTCGGGGTCACTCGCTAAGCCATTATCAATGATAAGGTAGAAACACGCAAACACTCATACACACACACACACACACACACACACACACATGCAGAGCTAAATCTACCTGTACATGTGTTTCTTGCTCTTTAAGCACATTTTATGTAAGCATTTTCGTCTGCAAATCAAAACACACAACGAGCGCGAATCTGTTGACGGAAGTGTGTACAAAACAACGAACAAACATGTTCATGCTCATGTTCATGCCATGGGCGTGTGGGTGTGTGCATAAGCCACATGCTTGCGCATGTGATGAACGTGTAAAAAGAAGACAGAGAGCGTCTAACTTAGCTTAACAGAATGATACGATCAGAGCTTAACATATACACGTACATATGTATGTACAAAGTAGTCGAGACACAAACCGACGGTATCCTTCGATGAAATAAGCAGCAAGGACTGCTAATATTGTTCAATGTCCACATTCTCTCGCGCACACACACACACACATATAGCACACAGCTCGATTTGTGAGTCACGACGAGCCCCCAAAACAAAGAAAAATATTGCTACTGCGTGTGAGTGTGTGTGTGTGTGTGCGCTAGTTAGTTAAATATGCAGTATTATTTTTTTGTTTTCGTTTTATGTGTACTAACCGTTGTTGCGATTTGCTTGGAGACATATTGACACCAGGCATCTGAGAAGAGTGTGTTGTAACAGCCGTTGGCGCTCGCACGCAACAATTCCAGAACATCCATTTGTGTGAGAGAGTCCTTGACGCTGCTGCCTGGCGCGGTCTGTTGTTATTCACACGCTGCTGCCCCCTACGCTGCCGCGGTCGCGGTCTAAACGTGTTCCACGTCGAAGTCTTCTTCTTTGTCGTCTTGCTTTGTTGTTGCGGCTGCTGCTGCTGTTTTGATTTAGCTGCTCTCGCGCGTCGTTGTTATTGTTGATTTTTAAAATGCGGAAATATTCTTTATGCTAGTTTTGAGCACGCGCTGCCCCAGCACCCCTGCCAAATTTGGAAGGCAGGCGCTCGCAGGTGAGAAACAAACAAAACCGAAAAAATGAGCGAGAAAGTGCAAACTTGCTGCTGCTGCTTTTGTTGTTGTTGTGGTTTTCGCTGCCGCTGTTACTGTTAGGTTTGGGTATTGGGTAGCAACCCCTTGGGTTAGTCGATGATTTGAGCGTTTTTGGTTTTTGTCGTTGTTGCTGTTGCTGGTGTTGTTGTTGCTGTTATTGTTATTGCTGCAATTATTGTACTGCACGCGCCATCGCCATCTTCTCTGTCTCTCTTGCAGCAACAGTAGCAGCAAATGTTTATGTATGCTCTGACAGACCTCCCCCCTGCCCCTATTTGACGATTGAGCTGGTAAATCTTTTGCCGAAAAACGTTTCTCCAATTCCTTTTTGGCTGGCACGGTTTTTTTTCTCTTTTCCACTCTGCTTCTTTCTTTCTATACCATATATATTATTTATATATATTTGTACGTATAGTTGTATGTGTAGTCTAAGCATATGCATGTATTTGTGTATTGTTTGCGTATTTATTATTTCGAATGATGTGAATTAAAGTGGCCAAAGTGTAAAACGCGAGGCGCCCTTCCTCATTGATATTCAGTCGAATTTAATCATTAAGCTGAGTCCGAGTTCTGCGCCCATACCACACAATTTCAAATTTAGTACTATAAAAAAGATTTCAATTTAAATATGAACACACGAGCATTATTTCGTTTCGTTTTTGATTCGCGTTGTTCTAGCTCTGCGACCAAGCTGTCAACTTGACTGCCTGCTGTCCGCATCAGCTGTTAACTGTTCTCTCGCTCTCTCGTGCGCATTTGTCATTCGCTCTCTTAGAATCATCGGGCGATGTGGTGCTGCCAACCGATTACAAATTGACAATTTTAAAATTCAACAATCGGTGACAACACTAACTGCTAATTCGCAGCTATTCGACGACTCTTATTTTGCTATTGTTGTTGTTGCTGCTGCTACTGCTCCAGCCATTGTTATTTTTGTTGTTTCTTTTTCTTTCTTGGCGCGCCCGCGTGTTAAGTTTAATTTGCGGTTCATAATTGACTTGTTTAAAATTGCAGAAAATCATGAGGCATGAAAAGCAACAAATATTTTAGGTTGAAAAGCAAAAAGGTAGAAACAAATACGACGGCACCCATTAACAACTGTAAAATATGTATAAGCATGCACAAATCGGTAAAGGTACGCGGCTATGCGAGGGTGTGTGTGTGTGTGTGGTCAGTGGGCTGCACCAGCATCTCTAATAAATATTAATGGATTGTTTATTTAAGGATTCGGTACGGACGAGTGACGTGTACAACTGATGGTGAAATCGGAATCATCCGTCTAGCTGCAGACGTTAATGTTGTTATTGTTGGACCACACCACATCGGATCACACCATACCACACACGGCAAAGATAGCTTTACACACTCCCATTACGTTCGAGAGAGCCCGAAATAAAGCTAACGTGCCGAATGTAATGCAAAAAGCAATAACGTTAATGCCTACTGCAGCCGAAAGATGGATGCACGATGAAAATTAACAGAGCATAGCGCCTCTTGGTTTGGCTTCACCTGCACCGGCTGCATCTGCAGTTAGCTGTAAACCAAACTTGCGTGGCGGCTGGCGGCTGGGCAGCTGCAATTCGTCAAGTTCATTCCAAGTTATGCGCATTTCCTTTGCCCATTTACCGTTACGTTTTTTTTTTTTGAAAATGCATCGTCCTAACAGCACTTTCGCCGAGTTGGCAATTCAGTTCAAATCACATTATGTTAAATACCGCAGAACAGCAAACAAAATATATTTAACAGTAAGAAATTAACGCTTATATGTAATGGATAACAGTGCCATTTTGAGTATGCCGCAATGTTGCTTCTGAAACAAATTCCTCTTCACGTTTAAGAGTTTTGCTCAATTTTGCGCCATAACATGTGCAATTTTGCGTTATGCTGCTAAACATCTGCGCGTCAACAGTTGCATGTAAGTTAACATCATGTTAACATACAGTTGTTGCATAGCGGTTGGATTTAAAAGTGTAAATGGCTCTGCAACGGGTTTTCATTCCAATTCGAGAGCGAGTCGCGAGCGGTTGTGTTTCTAATACGAATCTTGTGGTCCTATATTGTGCGCGCATGCGTCAGTCAGCCAATTTTTGAATCGTGAAAATCCTTTTGCCATACCAAATCACACACTCACACACAAAGCATACGCAAGCACCAACCAACACACGAATGAATGTGGAAGGCGGCCGCAAAGCATATTAAATACCTGAGAAAAAGCAATCAACAACAACAGTTAAAATAAACACAAGAAATTTTCATAATTTGCGACTGTGATTTGTTTACGTTTTTTTTTGCGATTTTTTATTGAGTGAGTGAATACGAACTACTTGAACTGCGGCCGAAGTTACCTTGTTCTTTATTTTTTTTGCCCAACTTGAATTCAAATTGGAAGTGAAGGGTGTAACAGCAGTTTACACACACACACACACAGCTACAAATCGAAATATATACAGAGTCTCGCAAACAACTACGTAAAACAGAGAAACACTCACACAAAATACACACACACTGCTACAAACAAGGCGTAGTAGAAAGAAACACCGGCAAAAGCAGAGGAGCGCAAGTTGAAAACGACACAAAAGCAACGACGTCGACTGAGAAGAAAACTAAGGCCAAAGCTTATTCGAGCAGAGCGGAGCGAAACGGTTGTTTTTTCTAAGCGGAGCGAAAGAGAGAACGCGCGCGGGCAAAGGATAATCAGCAAAACTGTCATTAAAACGGTAATTAAAGCAGAAGCAGCAGCAGCCAGTGACAACAACAGAAATAATACAAAACATACAGCAACGAAAACAGCAACAACAATAAAAATAACAACAACAACAACAGCAGCAGCAGCAGCCGTAAGAGCAACAACACCAACGAGGCGCAGTGAGCCACAAAGAAAGTAAGTGAATTCCTTTCAACGTGCCTTGCCCAAAGATGGTTCCAAAATGCACTCACACAACAGAGCAGCGTCTCTGTCTCTCTCACACACTTGACGTGCGGCTGGCTGCTCCAGTTCCAGCAACATCATCTTCGTTTTGGTCTTATTACAGTCCCCGTTCCCCTCCTCTGCCCAGGCCTGCTCCTCCGCTCCACTGTCTGCGCACCTCTTGCAAGTCATCAAATCTATGGCAGCTCTGTGTCTCTTGCTTCATTTTTTTTTTCTTTTTTCGCTTGCCTTGTTTTACGATTTTCACCTTCACCTCGCCTCTTTCTCTGTAGCCACTGCTGCTGTGGTGCTGCGTCGGCCGCGGCGGCTGCGGCGGCTGCTGCTGCTGTTTCTTTGCTTGTGGCAGTTGGCATTGTTTTTGTGTTGCGCCTTGCGCTGCGTTGTTGATTTTTCCAACCGGCTTTTGGCTAATTGCCTTGACATTGGCATTCGCTCTGGCTCTCTCGGTGAGAGCTACCTTGCCGCGCTCACACGCACGCCAATGGTCTTGCTCTTGCTCTTCTTCGCTCTCTCACGCACGCACTACGACGATTGCTGCCAGAGAGATGTGAATGATGACGACCTGAAAATGTTAACGCAGCAGTAGCTGCTGCGTCGATGGCGACGTTCGACTAGTTTTGCTGTCTAATCAGACAGAAGACAAAAGCTAATTGACATAACACGCATTCTGTTTCCAAGAGAGCTTGTTGATTAACCGTTAATATGCATGCGTTTTGTATTCGCGTGTGTGTGTGGGTGAGCTTTTGCAGGAGCCAAAAGCACAGCCGGCTTTTCTTTGTTCCTTGAAAAGCGAAAACGCACGAAAATTCTGTGTGTGTATCTGTTGTTCGTCTGCCCTGCCCAGCCCAGATCTACTCCGCACCTGCCTCCGACCCTTCCCCCCTCTGCCAGCTGCTGCCGGCTGCTGCTGCTGTTATTTCTTTTGGGATGCGCTGGGGCGTGTGCTCTTTATGCGACGACGGGCTGGCTACCATCCCCTGCCTCGTCCCCTGCAGTTTTGTGCGCTGTTTTTCAGCTTCATTTTGCACGCGCCGCCACCCGCCGTCGCTGCTGCTGGCAAATCAATAATTCTCTCTATCAGGATTTGCATTCGCCGTAGCAATTAGCAATTTGTATGCCAGGCACAGCAGCAGCAGCTCTGCCAGCAACAACAACAAATTATGCGTCTCTCCCACTGAGTCACGTTCCTGCTGCTTACTGAGGCTCCTGCTCGCTGGGCCTGGCTGGGCCGGGCCGAGCCGGGGCTGCATTGTCAATCGAATGCTTCCGTTGCGCACCGGAAATCAGGTATACACACACACACGCACAACATACGCGCCTCACTTCACTTCACTTCATTCTGCCGGCTCCTTAATGGCAGCTCCATTGTCGCGTAAGACAATGTTTATGCGCAAACAGCGCACACTACAGTGAGCACTCGCATGCATGACTCACACACATACAAACTTAAAGCAATTGGCAGCTGCGTCTCGCTGTGACAACTGTTTTTCCACCTGAACAAGACTCGATTTAAAATTCCAGTCACAGTGACAGTGGCCATAACAGTGAGCAATTTATTACCGTGCTAAATGTTCTGTTCAAAATAACGAGTAAGTTGCTAAAAATTGCAAATCATGAGCCAAACTTTCAATTTAAAACAAATTACTCACAGAACTTAATGTTTTCTTTATATATTCCCCTAAAGCGTAACTGGTGAATCACTTAATGATTAAGAAAACTTTACATGATGTGATATCTGTTATGTTTTAACCAACTGAGATTTTTTATAAAAAAAAAAAACTTTTTCTTAATATATAAAAACTTATATTTATAGAAAAAAAAAATATTGCGTTTAAAAAATACAAATGAAGAGTGTATAACTGTCGATATGCTTTAAAAATGTACTCCTTTAATAATATCCTTATCTTGGCTTAGTTTATTTTCTAAATCTTTCACTGTACCATAAGGGGAGCGTTGTGCACATATGTTTTCAATGTCTGCAGACAAATAAATATCCACATACAGTAAATACATACACAAGCTTATATATATGTATATATGTATATATATATATATATACCCTAACTGACACCCCCGTCATCAAGTGCAGCTGGCAGGCAGCATGTCAGGGCACAGCTGCCCTTGAAATCAACTGAAAACTGAAATACAAAACGCACTTTACGCACACTTTTGGCCCTCATCCCGTAGCAATCCACACCCCGTCGACCGATACCGAACCCCGAGTTATTTGCTTGATTGGTTCAGGGCGTGGAAAGGGGGCAAAGTGACAAGGGATGAGAGAGAAAGAGAGCGCGTAAGGAGAAAAAGAGGAGAGTTTCAGTCTGCCTAATTGCATTTGCCTGCGATTTTGCAGTCATATGCAAAAGAATTGCAGTCTGGATATTATATCTATAAATAAAACAGAATAAAACACATATGTATTTAAATTTAAAAGTGAGGTTATATAGAGTGTGCGGCTTGAAGATGCAAATTGGCGATAAGAAAAGTATTTCTGCAATTCTAATCATAGTCTTAGGCAAATTATATGCGATATGGAAGCAGGTTTAACGCCCCGTCAAGGATTACAAATTACCCACGCGCCTGTTGGGTCTAAAAAAAAAATATAAATATAAATTAAAGAAAGGAAAAGAAAAGCAGTGGGAAATAAGCTAAAGAGTTGGCGCTAATTAAAACGCAGCTTCATTTTCGTTTCATAAATATTTCGAATTCTCCGTTTGCCGTGTAGGGTATGCGGGTTTCGTTACGACATATTTGGCATAACTTTTGACGTGCCTATGTATGTATGTGTATTTCCTCTGGCTTTTGTTTTGCACGAGTCTTTTGTTGTTGTTGCTGTTGTTTCCTTTTTCTTGCCTGCTTTTTGTGCTTCTGCAACAACACCGTTCAGTACTTGGCTGACACTCTTGCACTTACTCGCTCTCTCTCTCTCTTACGCCCTGCCCGCCGCCTCGGAAGCTCTCTTGCTGCTACACACACACACACACACACACTCCCTGCGCGCTCTCTTTGTTCTGCTGCTACTGAGTCACGTCTCTTGCAGTAGTTGCTTGCGTTGTTGTTGCTGGCTGCTGTTTTTGACTCCTTTTTTTCGTCGTCGGTTTCGCTTTCAACGTCGACGCCGCAATTGGCTTTAACGCTGCGCAGCGCCACAGCGTAGCGCGACAGCGACGACGTGTATGTTGGCGTCGCCGTTGACATTTCCTGGCGCAGCAGATATACACACGTACACGTACACGCACACGCACATGCACAAACATGCACACGCACGCATTTACATAAATCAATGCGCGGCGTTTTATCAACAGCAGCGCAACACTTGCAGCATATCGAGCGCTGCAGCGTGCGGGCGCCTCTTTCTCTTTTATTTTCCGATTGGGCGTCGCTTCCTTCTGCTCTTTTACAATAACATTAATTGATATGCTGCTGCTGCCGGCTTGAGTTGCGCTGAACTCTGCGCGCAGTTCAATGCACTGCTGCCGCAGTGCAATCGCAAGAGCAACATTTCCGCTGTCGATAAAAAGCAAACAAAATCCAAAAAAAAAAAAAAATAAATAACGAATGAAAGAAAGAAACTGAACGAACGATTACTCTGTGTGCGCTCAGCTCCTTGGCCGGCTGCTCCTTATAGCAGGCAGCTTTTGGTCGATCGTGCGCCGCTTTGATTTATGCGCCCGTTTCAAATGCCTTGCGGCTCTCTTCGCCGTCGCCGTCGCCGTCGCCGTCGCCGTCGCCGTCGTGAGCGTTGCCGGCTTCAAAGAGGTGTCGCTGTAAATTCGTTTTGTTCGTGGCATACACACACACACACTCACACACATGCAGGCTGGCAGGCAAGTGCAAGTTCAAGTTTGGCAGTTTATAGCAATTTTATAGCAAAACTGCCAACTGGTTCAGCTGGTCGAGAGAGAGCGAGAGAGCAAATATATATCGATGCTTAGCGCTGCACACCGCCACGGTCCTGCCAATCGTTGTAAATATCATGATTTGGTGACTCACCTCCCTCCCCGCGCCTACTTTGCACTGCCCGCCTGTGGCGTGCTAACCAGTTTCAATTATAGGCATACAATAAGCTGTCTGCTATGTAATTTGCACTCGCTGGCTAAATATTTATGCTCATTGTTATGAGATGCATTTTTCGATGCTGCGCTGCGTCTATTGAAAATGCGCACCAAAATTATTTATGCTGCCAAGAAGACACTCCCCCCCACCAGCAGCACTCCCCCCACCCCGCCACCAGCTAACACCCGCCCACGGCACTGCGACCGTAGCGAGCGAGCGAGCTTAAGCTTTGACTTTCCCGCCTCTCGGGCCATGTAATTGGTGCATAAATCATTCCAAGTTGTTGGCCAAGAGCAGCGGTAATTTCAGCACGCTGCACAGCAACAGCAACTGCCGCTGCCACTGCAACAGTTAACTGTTTTGCTACAGATATGTGGACAGAGATACGAACATTTGTGTCTTGTAGACGATCAGCCGGGTTATTTATGTACGTTCAATCAAGCAAAGCTCGTGCCGAGTGGCAATATAAACACACAGCCTCACTGTATATACAGTTGGGGTAATAAATATAGCAACACCAGGGGATAAATCAATTCTAGCACGCTCTGCATGTCTTCTAACCTGATAAAAGTGAAGACAGTTTCATAGTGTAAAGATTTTGAGGTATAACATATTATAAATAATAATTAAATAATTTCATATACTTTCATTTTATAAATGATTTTTTTGATTTTATTTTAATAAGTAAGCATACATAAGCTTATTTCAATATATAACATTTTTAATTTATTCAATTCCTACCAAAAACTCCCGCTCGCTTTCAACTCACATGGTGCTACTATTTGTCTAACCTCAGTTGTAGTTATGGTAAAAAAAAACCCGAAACCGTTTGTTGTCGCCTTGGCGCGCTTGCTTGGCCATTTTCTCGTTGGCTTTCATTGATTTCTCTCTTTCTTTATGTTCGAAATCATTTCATTTCGAATCGTTTCATTATTGATTTTGATTTTTGATTGTTCAACGCAAACGCAACTGTAAATGCAGCGGACACAGCAGCAGACACAACAACAACAACAACAGCAATTTGAACCCAAAGTCAAAATTCAAAATTGACAAAGTCAAAACAGAAAAAAAAAAAAAAAAAAGGAAAAAAAAAGCCACCGGTTCGTTGGCATCTTAGCGTCTTGCTCCCACTCGCTCTCTCTCTCTCTCCCTTCCTTTAACGTTAGTTTACAATTTACATTACAAAAGGCCCGCGCGCAAACGTTGTTCTAACGGGTTTTCGGCAAAAAAAGCTAAAAAAAAAAATAAAGCTGAAAAAGAAATATAAGAAGATATAGACAGTTCGGATAGACGGGTAGACAGATAGAAAGACTTGGAGACATTCCGCCTTGTCTGCGATGAAAAACTTTTACTTTTTTCTCGCTTTTTGCTTTTTCTCTCTTTCCCCCCAAAGCTCAATTTGTTGATACATACGTCGCGTAATAATTGATTACTGCACTTGTTTTAGGCGCTTTCTAAAACAAAACAAAAAATTAAGACAAATGGGAGCACGACTAATAGATACGCTCTAAATAAATAACTAATAATTTCTTTCATATATTAAAGAGTTTATCTGTAATTTATGACAATCCCCCCGCAAAGCTATTTTATAGAGCAATCTGTGCATAAAATTTAGTAGCTCTGCGACTTGAAATAACAGTGATCCACACCGAAAATAATGATAGACTTTTGGTAATAATGATACAACGTAAGTGTTCGAGCCAACTGCTTTCCACACCATTTATTTAGTCACTTTTAATGAGTGCAAATAGATAGCTGAAAATCCGCAATTGTCACACACATAATTGCACGCCTTGTGTAATTATAGAGAGAGAAAAAAACAATTGGAAAGGTGTTTTTGGCAAATGTTTTGCCGTTTGTGCACTTTTATTGTTAATTGAGTGTTTTGGCGGGTTTTTATTAAGGCTTCATTTGGCCGCAAAACCGCCACGGGGGGGAACCGCAAACTGTAGTTTGTTTTTCTCAATAACAAGTGCACAATCAACAAGGCGGATAGAGACGAGCCAGAACAACTGTGCTCCATAATGCCCTGCAATAACAATTGAATGAAACCCGAACCGCATCTGTTCTCTGTGGCGTAATATAGCAAAATATAATCAAAGAAAAGCAGTTGTTCCATCGAATATACTCCTCTCTTCCTAATCCCACACTGTGCAAGGTATAACAAGCACAGCAATCAGAACTCTAACAATTCAACATCATCAGTGCATTATCAACTGCGGCGCCCACGAGCCTGAAGAGAAAAAAAAAAGAAAACCTAAATGATTTTTTGCATTTTACGACTCTGCTCTCGGGGCTGACGGGCAAGCATCGTTTTTGCATTCTTGATAGCCATAAAAAGCCTGAGGAGACACACACACACATACACAGACCCAGACAGACAGTTAAATCAGTTAACCAGACTAGAAGAACTGAACCACACCTCGCACACTGGTTGCACACACACGATAAATTTTTAACGAATTTAAAGCAATTTATGCAGCTCGTGGGAAATGTTTTGGGAGTTAAATATTAATAAAAATGTTTAAGAGAGTTCTGAAAGGCCCTGTAGCGTTAATAAGCTATCGTAAAGAATATGATGAAAAACCTGTCAAGAAAAAGAAAAACGATTTTCATTCATAAAAAAACCCGCAATCAATTTAATTCCCATTAATGCAGAGCAATTTGTATGGATTATATTTTATTTATGACTTATTTATAGCCCCATGGCTTTTATTGAGGAATATTAAATGATATGTGATTATTTGCATTCAAACTCATCAAAATATTGTTATTTTCTCTGCAGTAATTGATGAAATTTAGCTAGTTTATCGATTCTCATCGCTATGAATGCTTTGGCAATATGTATAACATGTATAACGGCTATACGAGTAACATATATCAGTTTCAGCGACTTTTCTCGACTCGTTCAGATCATATCTTCGAACATAGCTTGAGTCGCAACTGTACAGCGAAAAGCTTTAGAGCGCGTTGTTGGAAATTTGAGTGCATTTTCTATTTTCTGTATTTCCCGCTGCTCTTTTGAGGTTTTTCACAGCACTATACTAGATGATAGATAATACCAACGATGGGTTAAATGGTCAAGTGGGGCACCGTTATGTTATGATATCACACAACTGCATATGGCAATAACAGCAGCAGCAGCAAAAACATCCACAGCTGCTGCTGCAGCGGGCGCATCAAATAACACGCTACACTGCAAGAAAAATCAGTGCGCGTTAAATTTGAGTTTGAATTCTGATCCTGCTGCTTGCGACCAGTGTGCGGCAGTGCGCTGCAGTCATGCTGCCCCTCCCTACCCGTCTGCCTGCTGCAAGCCTGGCAGCATTCCGCACCTGCATTTAATGTAAATGCAACGCTCGGCTGCGCGCACGCGTGCAACGGCAGTAGCAATGGCAGAGGCAGCAGTGGCAGCAGCAGCAGTGGCAGTGGCAGCAGCAACTTGGTAGTTTTGTGGCATGTCTTTAAAACGAACCAAGACGTGGGCTACACTAATGTTTATGTCTGCCGGCTTCGACTCAGCCTGATGTCTGTATCTGTGCATCTCTCTACTTCATACTCTGCCTTCCCCAGTCTCTCGCCCTCTCTCTCTCTCTCTATCTCGCAGTTTATCTGTCTCTCTTTGTGTGTGAGTATTTTTAGACGTAGCCACAAGTCGAGATTTGGAGCGTTTCTTTTGTTGTTACAGTAAAAAATATACCGTATGCTGCAACATAAATATGCTCGTTGTTCTTATATTATAGAAACATACGTAAATGTTAACGCACACGCTATACCCTATGTTTACTATGTTTGAGAAATGGGTATGATAATCATTTTATTTAGCTTATTTTAACATAAATAAAATGAAAGATAATTAATACATATCAATTAGAAGTAATACAGTACTGCTACTATTTAAATAGAGTTTTGCACACTGTGCAAGCGTCTATACAAATCACGAGACACGCTTTGACTGGGATTAAGTTAAAATAGATCAGCGCTCTCAGTGTCGTCCGGCCGGGCCTGGTCTGGCTTTGACTAGATCTTTGACTTTAACGCGCGCGCGCACTCACGCTTCCCACCTCCCCGTCCCACTCTCCCACTGCTGCTCTCTTTATTTACATATGCATAATTGCCAAACTGCGCGTAGCTGTTGGCATTTATCTGAGTGCGTGGCTGATGAGCTCGCATTGTCTGTTGAGAGAGTGAGTCTGTGTGAGTCTGCGTGTGTGCATGTGTGTGTTTATTAGTTAACCGTTATCATCAACAAGCTACGCACGCAGATGAGCAGCACAAGGCGGGGCGAGGCACAAGGCACGAGGCACGCGGCACGCAAAAAGAGCTCGCTATACCGTGGTGAAAGGTGTGCGCGCACTGTGCGTGTGTGTGTGTGTGCGCTACGCGATAAAGTTTCATCATATTTAACATTTTCGTAATTTTCTAAAAGCAGGCTCGCTCGCACACACATGCATAGGCAGGCAGGCAGAATCGATTGAATGCGTGTGCGCAATTTCATTTAATTAGATTGCACGTACACACACGCACACACACACCGACACTCGCGAAATACAAGAGTCAATAGTGTAATTTAATTGATTTGCGAGCAGCGCAGCAGCAGAGACACCGGTAAACTGGCCCGTTGCCACTCAATTTGATTGAGCCTGCGTGTATATTGGTGTAATGAGTGCAATGAGTGTAAATGAGTCGATTGCCGAGCTACTTAGCAGCAGCAGCAGACGACGCCGTTGCAGCTGTCGGCTTAAAGCTGTTCTTTTTGCAGCTCTCGCTCTCTCTCTCTCTCTCTCTCGCCCTCTTGCTCTTCTTGCTCGTTATGACGCTGCGCGTTCCGCTTTGGCCATTGTTGCCAACACACACACACGCACACACACACGAAGTAATTGGCGCTTCGGGCTCATCTCAACTGCTGCAACGGTGTTTAACTGTTTCTATTGCCGTTTGCTGCATTTTACCCCCCTCATTGCTGTGCCATTTCTATAATTCTTTCTCTTTCTCGCTCATAAGTGCACTCTGAATGGCCGACGGCTTGCATAATTAATTATGATTTTTCCTAGATTATCTGCACACATAAATAGGTGTGTGTGTGTGTGTGCCCTCTCTTTACGCTTCTGCTGCGTGTGTGTGTGTGCTTGCCTTCTATCTGGCAACATCGCCATTAAAGAGCTGCAATTAATTTTCCAACGAATTTAAGCAATAACCGATTGGCTGCAAATTTCGTTTCGAACGAATGCCAACGAAATGAGCAGAATAGCGTAACGCCGCGACCGAATGGGAGTAGAGGGGCGGGCAGAGTGGAGGAGAGCACTTACTTTGCTGTTTGCTGCTGCTGCTGATTAAGCTGACTTTACAAGAAAGCGGCGAGCATTGACTTTTGCCCAAGCAAAGAGAGGCAGTTGGAAGAGAGGGAGAGAGCGGCTTGAGCTTAACAGCTCATGTGATGGCAGATTAAGCGAGGCGTGCAATGGCGAGGAGCCGAGCGAAGTTTGCACAATTTTCGTTTTAATTTTCATTTGCTTTGCCATTTGCGTTTTATTTGATGTTAATCTGCCATCCGATTTGCCTTTAGCTAACATTTAACATTTTGCGCAAAGCCAACGCCCCAATGCCGCCGCCAAATGGAAATCTCCTTGCAAATGGTCAGCCAACGCCTAGAAATGACAACAACAACGACAACAAAGAAAATGAACAGCAGCGAGAATGGCAACAACCGCAGTCGCAGTCGCAGTCGCAGTCGCAATCGCAGCCGTAAAAAGGAGTCGCCCCAACTGCGGGTGCCGCCTCCTGTCTGTCACGCAGCTCGCCATATTTATGTGTGTGTCTCTTTGCGCCTGTGTCTCTCTGTGCACGTGCGCCTGTGTTCGTCTGTGTGTGCGTGTGTGTGTGAGCGACTGCTGCTGCAATCGTCAATCAGGCGACCCTCGCGGCAGGCTTGGCTCGCCAGGCGAATTGAGAGCGTGAGCGAGCGCGACTCTTAGTTACGCTGTTAAGTGCGCCGCAAGCAAATTTTGCGTGTGGGCGTAGTATACCCTTTTTGCACACTCATTTCGAAAGGGTATCTCACTATTATCCGCACAGCTCTAAACGTATCGTTTCGTTTCTGCAGCCGCCCTCATATTAAAAGTGCCTGTATTTTTTTTCCTTTTTTTTATTTTTGGTTTAGCCCGGCATTTCTGTGGCTTTTGGCGCGTTGAGTCATTCCCGCATTTGCGTGTGTGTGTGTGTGTGTGTGGGTGTGTTTACATTAGCGTTTGTATGATTTGCTGCCTCTGATTAGCAGGCACGCGTCCCGCTAATGAGCTGGCCATCAGAAACTTATGATCCACATACAGCACACAAACTCCACACAAACACACACACACTCTCTCGCATACAATTTGCATGCTAAGCAACTTGAGTCATGTTAACGCCGGCAATGTTAACGTTTCGCTCACTTAGCATTTGCATTAATTATCGCATTACAAAGTGTTAATGTTGCCGGCGCATCGATTACAACTTACAAACAAGCTGCCTATCGATAGGTTAGTTTAAGCAGAGCATTTGACATTTGACAGCTGATATTCCGTCAGCGTCGCCGTCGCCGTCGTTGTGGTTGTCTGTTGAATTTGAATTCGCCGTTGTCGCCGCACGACGACATGTGTCGCGTACCGCGTAAAGAAGCGGTAGAGGGAAAAGCAGCAAGACAGCAACAGCAGCAGTAACATTGCGTTATCTACGTTTCCTGTTCGAGTTTGCCGAGAGACATTGAAATTAATGGCAGGCCAATATCATTGGCCCCGTCGACAACTCACGCTGCCAGCAGTCGTTGCTGCTTCTACTGCTTGTTGCTGCGCCTGTTCTGCATGCATGCCACACATGGCAGGCAGCAGGAGTCATGCAGTGCGCTTATAGAAGTGTGTGTGTGTGTGTGTGCGTGGGGAGGGGGATGGGGGATTGGGGGACAGTAGACGTCCCGCCTGACAAGCTGCCAGACAACGCATAAATCTCGCACGCACACACCGCCACAGTAAAGCTGCCAAGCTGGCAGGCATGCCAGGCCCGCACAACTGCAGGCTATGCATAAATATAAATAAATATATAACTCATAAATGCATATATATTATTTATACTTATATCGCTTTCCCAATACCACATATTATATCAATCAAATGCGATTGATACTATTATAAGCTTTATAATGCAGATATCGTATCGTAGTCCTCCAGCCAGTGCTGTCACTTACGCTGCTTTTCTGCTAAATATAGCTTTTTTTGTTTCTTTAAGTATTTAATTCGTTTTTTTTTTATTTAAATTTGAGTTAAAATTTATAAATGTTTAGCTGTTGAGCTATAAATCTTCTGTCTCTATTATTTCTCTTATTTATTTATAATATTTTCTCTCTTGCAGCTAAGCAACCACACACAGTCAAGCCACTTTTACCGGCAGGGTCCAGGCAGTCAGTGTAAACGGCCGTCACCATTGCACCCATCAGCACCATGAACGGCCAGAGCTGTGAGCTAAGCCACAGCAATGGCGACATCATTTCACAGAATCAACAGAAGGGCTGGTGGACCATCGGTTTGATCAATGGCCAGCACAAGTACATGACGGCAGAGACTTTTGGCTTCAAGCTGAATGCCAATGGGGCCAGCCTGAAGAAGAAGCAACTCTGGACGCTCGAGCCGTCCAACACTGGTGAAAGTGAGTACCCCCAATCACCCTCTCCCCCCCCCTCACCCTCTCTCGCTCCCTATATCATCATTTGCCTCGATGCTATGCAAAAATCGCTTATGCTCTATGGCAAAAGTCAAGTTTTTACAATTTTATTTAACGAAAATTGTAATTGAAAGAAAGTAACTTATTAAGTTGGCTGCGCCTCGAGTTATGACTGACAAAAAAAAAAACGAATGAAATATTGCTGCGATTAGCTTAATGTGCCTTTTACTTTAAAGCTGTTGGCCAAATTTAGCCTTTATTTATTAGATATTTCATAAATTTTAAATTTAGCCTTATTTTATTAGCTAATTTCACCGAAACTTGTAGATCTTGGCTATAAGCAGAGCTGGATACGTCAAATTTGGCATGTAGCTGAATTTCAAGCCTGACTAAGAACAGATTATACTATTAGTGTGCTGTGCAGTAATTGGTAGCAATAAACAACTACTTAGCTGTAATTTATAGCTAGATTTAACTTAGTTTTCGATTCGCTTGACTGCGTGGCCACAATCTGCAGTCGCCCATGAATACGCGCATAGATATTTATAGTTTTTTAACATCTGTGTCGGCCGCTGCGTCTCTATGTAGCCTTTTTTTTTATCATACATACATATGTCCATGTTATCTTTGGTCTGATAAGCATGTAAAATTTATTATCAAAAAGGAACTCGACGAGGGAAATTGAAAGTCAGAAACTCGCTGAAATTGATTAGAGTTTGCCATTGTTTTGGCATTTATCAGCTTGTTCGAGGCTGACTGCAATTCCATTTCCTCCCCCTACCCCACCACCACCTGTCTCTCTCTCTCTCTCTGGCCACACTCTAGAGCGCAATTGCTAAATCATTTGTTAGCCGTTTTTTATTCGTTACGCACATAAATCATTGTGGGGCAGAATTGCAGCTGGCTAAGCCGTGCCACAGCTGGACTAATTTGACGTTAACTATGCAGTAACTGTGTGTGTGCAGGTGTGTGTGTGTGTGTGCAGCGTTTAAATATACTGCAAGAAAACAAAGCGGCACACGAATTTTCCATCATTTATCAAGCCAAAGGAGACGCCACAAGCTGTTGCTGCGCCCCATTGGCATCGGTATCGGCATTGGCATTGGAATTGCACTTGGTATCGTTGCAGTTGCAGTTAAAGCTGGAGTGGGGTGTGTATGTGTGTTTGGGGGGAGAGAGCAGGGTAGCAGAGATCGATGTTGAAGTCGGTGTTGAGTTTTGGCATTGCAAGTTGCAAGTGGCAACCGCAAACGCTGCAAGTCTGGTCTGGTTTTATTTTGCGCTTTGCGCTCTTCTACCAAGTCTGCTGTCTGTCTGTCTGCTGCATCTCTGCGGTCTTCTGTATTCAACTTTGGCGCACCGACTCTCTGGACTCCAATTGCAGCTCCAACTTCGACGCTGGCTTGGCAATTATAATTAAGGCAACTCGTTTCGACCTGTTGCCAAGCCGATGGTTGTTGCCTTGGCAATTAATACACAATTTTTACGGACGGATGCGACAGACAAACGACCCAAAAGATCGACAGACAGGCAGACGAACTGACAGGCAGACAAACCGATAGACAGACCGACAGACAGGCAGGCAGACAGACCAACCGATAGCTGGATAGACCGAGAGTCAGTTGGCCCGGCTAAAGTTGGCTTGCATTCGTTGCGGCCATTAAAATAGCTCAGCCAAATTGAAATCGACTGCGTCGATGATTAACTAAATTGCTTAATAATCCAACAACAACAACGACAATATAATGGACTACGAAAAGGCGAGAGAAAGATGCGTGCGCAATACTTTCGCAAAAAGTGCTGACAACTCTGTTGCATGCTGGCAAAAAACCAGCTAGTTTTGTTTGCAAAAACTAGCTACGTTTTTTTTGCAGTAAGAGAAGTGCAGGGAAAAACCACAGAAATGATTTAGACCACAGCTAAGTGCAAGTTAAGTCAATTGTTTGGTTTTTGCTTATTTAAACAATTGTCAATGATTTTATGAGTATGAAAAATGCAAGTGGTTGGCTTTTTCACGCTAGCTAGCTAGTTTCGGCTAACCTGTCGCGCAATCGCTGATGAGCTGCCTATCGATAGGTAATTAAGCGTCGCCGCTCTCCCTTTCTCTTTCTTTCTCCTGCCCGAGGTGCCATCGCTAAGCTAGCGCGACAGCGCCGACAGCTGATTGGCATTACCGGTTGCCGTGAACCGTTAACCATTTACCAATTAAAACGAGAAGAGTGAGAGTAGAGTAGAGTAGCCAGGCGTCAAAAACAAAAACAAAAAACCCAACGGAAAATCCAAAAACTCGAATTGATTATTAAATCGGTTTTATTGACTTGCAGTCCGTCCGGAGGTATTATCTCTCGAATGTGTGCTCTTATCTGAAATAACACCTAATCGAACGATTTGTTTGCGCTATTGCGCTTGTCATAGAGCTGCAGCTGGTCGCGATAATATCGAAAAAAATGACATTACCCTATATGTTTATGTTTGACTAAGTTATGTGGGTTGTAAGGCGCCACAGGGATTTTGAAGTCTGGCAAGGCGGTATCATGGAAGGTACAAATTATTTGAATTTTATAATCACAATATTTTGATGCAGAATCAATCTAGAAACGAAACCATTAAGAAAATGTCATCTCCCATGAATCCAATGTGATTATTAATGACGAAGTTATGGGTATTGCAAGTCCAGGTAGGGTCCTACAAGGGGTTAGCATGATCAGAAACAATCTAGGGATCTTCAAATCCTGCAGCGGGTAGAAATTTTACCTTGACATAATGCTATTAAGAGAACTGCTACAAAGATCTTTAAATAAAGTCCTTAAACCCGTGCTCGCAGTCGCCATTAATCTTTCATGCTATTTTAACAGTCTGTTAAGCTTTCTGCAATGTCTGTTATTCAAAAGTCTTTGCTGTTATGACTTAAGAAGTTTGCAGCTGAAAAATAAAACTAACAGCAGCTTGGAAAAATTGTACATTTAAATTGTTTTGAACTTTTTGCAGGTATTATCTATTTACGATCTCATCTGAACAAATACCTATCGGTCGATCAGTTTGGCAACGTGCTGTGCGAGAGCGAGGAACGGGACGCAGGCAGCCGTTTTCAGATCAGCATCAGCGAGGATGGCAGTGGACGTTGGGCGCTGAAGAACGAGTCTCGCGGCTATTTTCTGGGCGGTACACCCGACAAACTTGTCTGTACCGCAAAGACACCGGCTGCCAGTGAATTCTGGACGGTGCATTTGGCGGCCAGGCCACAGGTGAATTTACGTTCGATTGGACGCAAGCGATTTGCGCATCTATCCGAGTCGCAGGATGAGATTCATGTGGATGCCAATATTCCATGGGGCGAGGATACGCTGTTCACTCTGGAGTTCCGGGCCGAGGAGGGCGGACGTTATGCGCTGCACACGTGCAATAATAAGTGAGTAGCCCAGGTCAACCGATGCGGATCTAGGCCAGCATTTATTTCACCTTCCCCCTTCCCTTTTCAATCCTCTGCAGATACTTGAATGCCAATGGCAAGCTGCAGGTAGTCTGCAACGAGGATTGTCTCTTCAGTGCCGAGTACCATGGCGGACATTTGGCGCTGCGTGATCGTCAGGGTCAATACTTGTCCCCGATCGGATCCAAGGCGGTTCTCAAGTCACGCTCGTCGACGGTGACCCGAGATGAGCTGTTCTCGTTGGAGGATTCACTGCCGCAGGCCTCGTTCATTGCTGGCCTGAATTTGCGTTATGTCAGTGTCAAGCAGGGTGTCGATGTGACAGCCAACCAGGATGAGGTGGGCGAGAACGAGACATTCCAGTTGGAATACGATTGGTCGGCGCATCGTTGGGCACTGCGCACCACACAGGATCGCTACTGGTGCCTGTCGGCGGGTGGAGGCATTCAGGCCACCGGCAATCGTCGCTGTGCCGACGCTTTGTTCGAACTAATCTGGCACGGCGATGGTTCGCTCTCGTTCCGTGCCAACAATGGCAAATTCTTGGCCACCAAGCGTTCCGGGCATCTGTTTGCCACCTCCGAGTCGATCGAGGAGATCACCAAGTTCTATTTCTACTTGATCAATCGGTGAGTTGTCCCGCATCAATAATCTATACTTGTATCAGACAACTAATCATCTTATTTTTTGCAGTCCCATTCTGGTGCTGAAGTGCGAGCAAGGATTTGTTGGCTATCGCACGCCCGGCAACCTCAAGCTGGAGTGCAACAAGGCCACCTATGAGACCATACTGGTTGAGCGCGCCCAGAAGGGTCTAGTCCATTTGAAGGCGCACAGCGGCAAGTACTGGCGCGTGGAGGGCGAATCCATTTCGGTGGATGCTGAGGCGCCATCGGATGGCTTCTTCTTGGAGCTGCGTGAGCCAACTCGAATTTGCATAAGGTAAGCAGCCGCAGCAGCAGCAGCAGCATGGATCCAGGCATCTCCTCAAGAATCATCATATATTCCGATAATCCTTTGCAGATCGCAGCAGGGCAAATATCTGGGTGCCACCAAGAACGGCGCCTTCAAGTTGCTCGATGATGGAACCGATTCGGCTACCCAATGGGAGTTCTAAGACGTTTCCAATCGCGTCGTAATCAACAACAACATCAAGCAACAACAACACGTATCAATTTTTCAGTTTCTTTTCAACGTGTCGTCAATGTCCAATAAAAAAAAAACACAGAAAGCGTAAAGACAGAAGAAAACTAATAAGCAAAATGGAATCGCACAAAGAGTTGATCCTACATGCGAACCAAGCAGCATGTTTATAGAGAGAGAGCGAGAGATATGGTATATGTGAGACAAACATATATAAAAGAAAGAAATATTATTTTTACACATTATATATATATATGTATATATATATATATATATATATATATACAAACAGAGCAGGAGATTTTTTTAAACAACCTATTTAGCTTTTTATACGTTTTTACAAGAAGAAAAATAACAAGAACAACAACAAGAAATCTAGAACGTAGCGTAGCAGCAGATCGCGAGTCCTTCCGTTTTCAGAAACATATATCAGAGAAACAAAATTAAAAATCATAAACAATTAAAATTAACAATTATACACACACACACACATTATACACACTATATAACAAACATAGATTTATTCGATTCGTAATGCTTTTAAAAGAGGGCCGCTTAACTTAAACAACAAGAAGATAAAAATTTAAAAATGTTGCATAAAAACCAACACATATTCCTATAAATTTATTTATATATTTATACATCTATTGATATATGAACAATAATAACAACAACAACTACACAAACACACACACATGCAATTTCACGCAATTTTATCATATGCAAATGGATAGTTTATAAGCGCAATATATAATAAAATATAATAAAAACTTAATAAAAATTTAAAAACAAAAAAAAAAGACATCGATGCATGGAAAATTTTGATACGAGATACGAGAGTTATAATATGCGATGCAATATTCTCCCAATTTTAAGCTATAACCTATGTATGTGAATCTATTAATAATACCATAACATACCATAAATATATTCATACACAAATATATTGTCTTATTAACTTTCGTCATATTTGTTACATATTTATTCTTATTCTTTATTATGATTCATTTGCTTCGCCTTCTCCCTCGTTTTTTGTCTTTACATAAATATTGTTTTTTTTTTTTTTTTTAATATTTCGCAATTCGAGATAGACTAAAAAAAAGCAAAACACTTAACTCTCAAGTTAGTCGCTAAAAATGGAAATTATGTATGATAAAAGAATATAATATGAAATATATACATAACATATATTATGATACTACACTGGGTGTATTTATTGTAAAGTCTTTTGCAAGTTGATTGCATTTACAGCAATACTTGGTGAGTATTTCCCAGTCAACTTTGACCTTCAAAGTGAACGGATGCATTATTTTGTGGCTCCCTGTGGCTCTAATCGTTCCTGCAAATTCTATTTACATACCTATTTAAAATTTTATTCAGTTTGTTTTCTCAGTAATGTAGATTTTCCTCTTTATTCTTGTTTCCTTTAGACCATTTGACATTAATTGTATTCAACGTCAAAGAAGTCTTTATTCGCATCATTGAAGATCACTTTGCTTTTACTTACGGACCCAGAACGCAATTTCTCCCCTCATTAGAACAAACACAGTGATGGTTCAGATTGAAATATATATATATTATATATACATATATATGTATATTCGTATGCATGTATATATGTATGTGTGTTGTATGTATATTTGCATCATTCCATTGTAATTACATTTAACTTATATTTTCAGTTGTTTTTTTTTGTTTTATTCCTTTCGTTTTCTTTTACTCTTATATCATATTGTAATATGCCAAGTTTACATGTGAGTTTGTGTGTGTCTTGGGAGTGTGTGTGTGTGGGGGTGGTGTATCGACTCGTTTTCCAACGCCGCAGGTGTGTACGCACATATACACCCCACAGGGACAAGTCGAAAATTTGCTAATTTTAAAAGCTTCCACGTCACATTTTCATAAAATTAGACAGAATTTAATTATGTTAATTAATTATACGTTATACACTTCGTTTGTAGGTGTGTCTGCATATGATGTGTGTATGTGTTCATACAGTGGTTATAATTATAAGTACCCACGCACACACGCAACAACACACACACACACACAGCACGCACAACAACATTTCCCATTGCCCCCAACTCTGTTGCTGTCTCACTCTCTCATTCTCTCTCTCTCGCAAAATTAAAATACAAATACTACTACATACATACAATCGCGTGACCCCAGTGATATTTTTCATTTTCTTTAATTTTGTGTTTTCATTTAAACTTTTTCATTTTCTTTACAATTTTCTTTAATTGAATGAATTTTGTGGGCTTTTCTTGAATCGTTTTTTTTTTGTTTTATTTTTACTTTTCGTGAGCTCACTTAATTGCACGTACAATATCATAATATAAATTCTATTTTATATAAAGGGTTTTTTTCTATTATTCTCTTATTTATCTTTAGGTTTCTTTTATAATTATTTTTTTTTATCATCGTTTATATCTTTCTTTGTTGCGCTCTTCTCTTTTGATTGTTTACACTAGTTTCCACATTATCGGGTGTTTTTTTCATCCAAATAAAATACAATTTGAAACCTGTCTATGTGTGTGAAAAAGTGTTGTATTTTATTATGAAAGAAAAAAAAATAACAACAAAAACTTCTTTCTGGGTTTACATGGTTTTTTGTTATTGTATGTTTTGGTTTTTTTTTTTTGTACAAAAGTATATAGAAAAATGAATTTATCGTCTGAAGAATTTTTATATTATAGCATAAACATAGTGAAAACACGCGGCCTTCTTAACTTACAAAAAATAATAAACAAAAAACCAATTAAAATATTTATATCTCGCTCTATAATATATTTAGGGATACATGCATAGATGATATTGTGCACAGAACTATAAGCTGACCACGAAAGTTTATTAATCTCTCTTTCCAGCTTTGATTTGATTTCGTTCCCTTTTCGCATTTGTTTTGCGTTTGCTTTTTTTTATCTTGTTTTTGTTTAACTTGAATAAATTATGCTATGCTAAATGTGTTCTACAAGGTTCCCCTCTTTTGCAATTAAAAGTATTTTTTTTTTTAATTGTTTTTAAATTGTTTATAGGCATAAGCTTTTTGCTAAACGAAGATCAACTATTGGTATAATAAACATAAAGTATGTAATCCTCCTGTCAGCAAGTTAAAAAAAAAAGAAAAATAATTATAATTATAATTATAATGATATCATAATAATAACCTATTTTTTTAGACGTTCGTAATTAAAAAAATACCAACATTTCTGTTCTCCGGAGGTGATCAACGGACACATACACACATACATACAAACCACATGCAAAATACATACTACGTTTTATGTAAAAGCATGTCTGTCTCTAGGTACGTGTGTCTGTCTGTGTGGGTTGTGTATGTGTTTGCAGTGTAGGCTGAGTACGGCTGAGTCGCTGCAAAGTTAAACTCCAGCGTAGAGCGCACTTCCAAATTGTTGCATATTATCTCATGTAGTTTATATATCTCTGATCTGTATATTGGGAGAGGGATCGGCGTTTGTTTGAATAGGTATGTGTGGTGAGTTTGTTGTATGTGTTGACCGTGTGCAACCAAAAGAAAAACCTTCTCTCTCGTTGTATGAATATGCATCACATCAAACTGTTGCATAATTCTTAAGCAGATCGCAACGCTATGTATCATCCTTATTATAAAAATATGTAAAGTTCCTTCTGCAGCATATTTCGTATGTGTCTTGTGTTCTTGAATATGGTGGGCATGCACATGTTGATCTTGGCTATTGTTGTATGTTAGATCTTGTTGCTCTGTTTCTCCATATTGTTATTATTACTGTTGTTGAGTAGGTCTTTGTGTATTTTTTTTCTTTAGAAACGATAATTTTCATCTGCCATGTGTATGGCCCATAAAAATTTGGTTCTTTGCGTTTTATTGAAGATCTTCTCAATGGGTACACCATTCTTTTTACACCTGTAAGCGAGTTATGCAATCTTTAGTTAGAATCGAGGTCAATTTATAGGGGGGAGTTTCCTTACCAGGCCACCGAAATACGTGGATCGAGATAATTTAGTTTGGATGTGCCAAGGGCAATGGTCTTATTCTCGTCTCTATCAGTCTCTTGTAGTTCCAATTTCTTCAGTTGTTCCTTCAAACGTTCCAGTTGCTTGCCCTTCTTATCGGCATTTACTTTTTCCTTAACGGAGCCCCGTTTGGCCGCCTTCTTTAGATCCTGTTTCCATGAAAATTACAATTATGTTATTAATTCTAAATTCCGGGCGGTATGCTTATGAGTTACTTACGTGATATTCGGACTCGCAATCATCAATGGCATCGCGCTTAGTGCGTATTTTCTCCTTAAGATTCTCCATTGACTTTTGATGTCCTTTGGGCACCGAACGTTGATGGTTACAGAGAATGGCGACTGCACGATTTGCACGGTTGTAGGCGAGCAGCTTCTCAGCAACAGATGCATCGCTATCCGTAAGCAGATCCAGTTGATTCTGCAGTGTTTTCGATGCGTTATATGTACGAAATACTTTGGCCGTAAGTCCTGAAAAAGAGAGGGACGTAGAGCAATTGATAATGAAGATATAAACGCGCTCAAATGTGTACACTTACCATCCATAAGCTCCTTAAGATGCTCGTTAAGCACTTGTGTATTGAGCCGATCGAATAGATCATCGCCCTCCTTCTTGTTCTCCATGAAGAGTTCAAGATTCTTGAAGACACGCTTCTCAACCTCGACCTCGTTGTAATAACGTATGGAATCCTTACCAGGAAAATCGAATACAACAACATTCTCTTTTTCGTTAAGCTCCTTGTGCAATTGCACATGCTCCACGCGCAACGAACAGCAACCGACGGTATCCGCCTGGTCTTCATCCTTTTCGTTACCAGCTCTCAGCGCCAGCTTATCGATGAAATATAATGCAACGGCACGCTGACGGACACGCATTTCCTTCGACTTCCATTCGTCGCGATATGTGGCTCGTATCTTATCGATGACCTTATCGAGGCGACGGGCTGTCTCGTATTTAATGTGATCTTTTTCGCCCTTGAGCTTGGACGATGGATTAAGCATAATGTATTTCACTTGTCCCTGGACATTTTCAATCCACGATGCCAACCAAGTGACGGTATTATCGTGGCGCACCTCCTTCCAACGTTGTCCCGGTGGTGGCGATGGTACTTTCGATTGTTTGCCACAATTTATAGACACATCAGAGGCGGCAATGCGACGTTTAATCATACCCATCTTTGGATGTTCACCACGACCACGAAACAGACCAGGTGGTTCCAAACGGAAGTTACCAATCTTCTCCTTGTGACCATCGATCATACAGAAACCATATTCCTTGACCAATGCCTCGCTCTCGCTCTTCTTGACAAGTTTCTCCTCTTTGGTGGCCGCCTTACGTTTTTCCGATTCGGCCAAAAAGAATTCGTGCATTTCTTGGAAATTGCATTTACGAAAATCTTTGATAATTTCCTTCTCCTTGGCGGTCATTGTTTTGCGAAAATCCTTAAAGAAATTATTATTGAATACATCCTTGGTGCAATAGTCATGGTTCAACATCTTGGCATAAAACGTGGCCGCCTCCTCGGATTCCTCACTGAGTTCCAATGGTTTTCCATCGTAGAAGAAGCGAACATTGCGGGGGACACGCTCGTATGGAGGTGCAAAAACGGGTCCTTTATGCTCCAAAGTTGTCCATTTGACATTATCATCGCGCTTCTCCTCTTCCCACCTTAACAAAGAAAGAGCAATACATTTGCGTTTGACATTAGTTTTGCATGTATTTTTGTTTTTTTTTGTCGTTTTTTGTTGATTTGCAACAACAGTTGCTGCGCATCGCCGCTGCTGCTGTGGCAGCTTTTGTTGTTTGAATATAACGCTCAGTTGACGTTTTGCAGCGAGCAGCGACAACGATAGCGTCAGGGACAGCGCAGTTGCCATTTGCTTCTTACGCAAAACACCGTGAGCATTGACCTGAACATAACCTCAAATTGATTTGGTCAAATATCCCAAGAAAAAAAAATTGAAAAATACCGTCAACAGCTGACGCACGCGTTTCGCAGTGAATGGCCAAAAAGTGTTTTAGGTAATCATCACTTGATGTCGCCGTAGACTTGTCACTGCCAAAAGTGACTTTCAAAATATAGGTCAGTGACATTCAAACTTCAACACACACGCACACGTCAACAAAAACGACCCACACACACACACACGGCTAAACACATGTCTCTTGCTCGAGTTGTAAATGCACCTTCATTGTTACTTATTTATGTTTTTGTAATGTTATATAAAAAATTATTACTCACCACCTCCAAACTTCCTCCTCCTCCTCCTTCTTGCCCTTGCGCGATGCCTTTGTGGGTGATACATTTTCCGATTTTATTTCGTTTTCCTGCAATATGAGAAAATTCGATTAAACACTTTCTATTTGGGCAATTTTAATATAATACAGTATATTGTTTCAATGCTTACCTTTTTAATTTTTTTCTTATTGGCTTTTGCGCTGCCGTAATCGTCAAGCTCCTCCTTGATACGTTTCTTTTTGTTCTTCTTTTCCTTGGACTCCTTTTTGATCTTTTTACGCGCCAGCAATGGAATGTCATCATCATCCTCACCGCCGTCCATTTCATCAACAGGCTCATGCTTACGCTTTCGCATTGCCAACGGCATATCCTCATCATCATCGATATCATCGTTCTCATTATCATTGTCATTGTCATCATCATCCATTAAAGCGCTGTCATCCTCATTGTAGGTGGCCTCCCGTTTGGCTACAAATGCGGGCTCATCTGAGCGGAACTGCGACATGGAGTAATCACAGGAGCTGGCCTGTGACAGATTGAAGTTCTCCTCCTCCTTTTTAACATCCACGATGTGCTCCTCGTAGCCATTCTTATAGCCATTGTATTCAGATTGATACTGCTGCTGTTGCTGTAGATGCTGGAGATGTTGCTGTTGCTGGAGTTGCTGCTGCTGCTGTTGCTGTTGCAACTGGAGTTGCTGCTGAAGTTGCAGTTGCTGTTGTTGCTGGAGTTGAAGTTGCTGCTGCTGCTGGAGTTGCAATTGCTGCTGCTGTTGAAACTGCAGGTGGAGATGATCATCGTGCTCATTCGTGTGTGGTTGCGAGACAGGCTCCGGCTTAACGAATACACCATCATAGGCAGGATCTTTTGATGATGAGCTGTGTCTTGAACTCGAACTGGAATGTTTGCTTTTCGATGATGAGCTCTTGTGGCGCGAGCTCGATGATGATGAAGAGGACTTGTGCTTGTCACGGCTAGAGGAACTGCTGCTACTGCTGCGATCTTTGTCGCGTCGCTCTTTATCCTTTGAAGTGGAGGAAGAACTGCTGCCGCTGCCGCTACTGCTCTTGTGATGATGACCAGACGACGACGATGATGAGGAGGACTTGTGCTTGCCATCCTTATCACGATGGCTTGACGACGATGACGATGAGCTACGATGCGAGTTACTTCCCTCGCGATCTTTATCTCGATGTTTATCCTTGCCACTTGACGAACTACTGCTGCCACTATGTTTATGCTTATCTTTATCGCTGCAAAGTGAAAAGAAACGAATGAGTATGAAATGATTATGCCCAAAAATCGAACATCAGACATTACTTACCGACTACTACTGCTGCTTTTATGTTCTCTGGATGAGCTCTTGTGCTCGCTGCGCTCTTTATCACGATGCTTGTCCTTGCTGGACGACTTATGTTTGCTGCTGCTGTTACCACTTCTGCTGCTATGATGATGGTGACCATTCGTGGTCACCCCATTCGATTGCACTTCGCAGCTGCCGCCATTTTGCACGTGAAGATTCTGTAACATATGAATTCCGAGAACAACTGTTTAAGTTAGCACTGTAAAACCAGCTTTTCTTCTTTTCTTTTCATCAATTATACTAGTATGTCTGTTCGAATTTACTAGAGCATTGACAAATAAATCAAAGGTGTTGATACTGTTGTATCGTCAAATCTCTAGTATTTACCTTGAGCTCCAGGCCAAGTAGCATTGTTTGTCTGTGCTCGCACATTACATACTATTTGGGGTGAATTTTAATTTTCTTTTTGGATTAAGCATTTGTAAATGAGGGATACTTAAGTCGAAACTCTGCTGGACAATTTTGGAAGATATAAAATATCAACAACTACTGGTTATCGCATACATATGTGGAAATACAAACATACATATATATCAAGAGACATGTAAGTGGAAATTGCCACACCACACCGCACCGCACCACCACGTGGTGAAAAATCAACCCTAACAAATTTAAATGTATTGTATGTGGTGCGGCGGCGACTGGTGGAAGAAGCATACGAAATTATTTAAAGGAAAGAAGAAGCGAGAACCGACATGATGTGGATGGGATGACAATGGCGACAACGACAGGAGGCAACAACTATAATAGAGAGCACATGAATATACGTGCAAATGCATGCATATGCATGTTATATGGGCTATTGCAGCAGCACTGTTGTTTGTGACGTTTACTTTCTGTTGAGCATTATTTTCAACGTAGGCGCTGCAACAGCAGTAGCAGATCAAGGCTGTTATTCTAAGTATATATGCGCCTATGAGTGAATGTATATGTACATATACACACATGTGATTACACTGGCACCCTGTGCAGTGTGGCCAAAGTTTCCATTGAAAAAAATACTCCAATACACAACGCACAGAAATGAGATTTGAAAATTGTAGCGGCAAAAGAAAATAAAACTCTGATAACAAATTTCTTTCACAATTGCTTGTACATAAATATTTGAAAAACTACAATAAAAAATTAATGAACCGATGGGTATCCATTGAAAAGCAGCACACTTTAACACGTTACAATTACAATTACATTACACAAAATACCGCTTTAGTATTTAGAACAGCGAAAATCGGTCACACTGTGCCTGTGCCAAATACACATTGTCGCCGCACCGCTCTGACGTCTCTCGACGTTTTCATACTGCCTGCTGCCACAGCCTGCTACTTGCTTGCATTGTCGCCATTTTCGTAAATTACCAAAAGGTCTTTTACTCTTTATTGCACTGCGAGTACGCATGATTTAAGCGCAGGTCGGTTGGTCGACTCGGCACTTGCACTGCTGATTGCAAGTATTTAAGAAATTTTGAGGCATGCAAAAAAATATCAACACGTTTGCACGTTTCATTATATTGCACTTGCAGAAGAACTGATACATAAAAATTACATAAAAATAATACGTCTCGAAAATTACTTACATTTTCAGCAGCCACATCCCCACTCATTTTGCACAATTTCTCAGTTGGCAGTGCGGCGCTCTCGGCTTTTTCACAACTTCACTTTTTTTCTCTTCTTTTTTTTCTTTGCTTTACCTACACCTATCTATAATGTAGTTAAATTATATGTATATATACATACATCTATATAAGTATATATATATATACACGTAGATCGAAAACCGTTGCACACGACTGCAAGCGCTATTTGTGCTTTAGTATTTACTACGCGACGGTACAAAATTATATTTTTCCCAATTCCCTAATATAACACTTAGTCTTTCCCTTTTACAACGCGCAGCGGCCACGCGAACACGCTCGTACCGAGTCAACTTCGAACTGTATGCTGCTTAGCGATGTGTAACTTGAAAATTCAAACATATTTCGATAGTTTCAAAAAGAAAACATCGATAAGTGTAATGCCACTCAGTGCTTTTTTTTTCTAGTATTATTCAAAAGGGCATTTGTCGCTTAAACGTTTGGGTGCACACTGCTTGCAATTCACAAAATTAACATACACATCGAAACATATTAATAGAATTTTTTATTAATATTAAAAGAAAAGAAAACTTTGTAAGTCAAATGGCCAGTCGTGGTGCTACAACAGTAATCACCGCCACGACTGGCGTCATACAAACCACTGTGACCACGTCCAATGCGAACGCATTGCAAACAATCACCAATGTGCTCACCGTGAGTTCCGTGCATTCCAACAACGTGAACATCTCTAACAATACGAATAGTGGCACTGGAGCTGGAGCGGCAGCTGGAGTAAATGATGGGAACAACACAGCCGAAGGGATGGACACCGGCAAGCCGATGTATCCGCGGCTGTTTAACAAAATCGTGTTAACGCTGGAGAATAGTCTTATACCGGAGGAGAAGATTGATGTGACGCCATCTAGTCAGGATGGATTGGACCATGAGACGGAAAAGGATTTGCGTATACTTGGCTGTGAGCTAATACAAACAGCTGGTATACTTTTGCGCCTGCCTCAGGTGGCCATGGCAACCGGCCAGGTGCTATTCCAACGATTTTTCTACTCCAAGAGCTTTGTGCGGCACAACATGGAAACTGTGGCCATGAGCTGCGTTTGCCTTGCCTCCAAAATTGAGGAAGCGCCTCGTCGCATTCGCGACGTCATCAACGTCTTCCATCATATCAAACAAGTGCGCGCGCAAAAGTAAGAAGGAACGAATGTTATCTCAAAATTGAATTGGTATTAACATAGCTCTCATTCTTTGCGTTTCAGAGAAATATCGCCAATGGTGCTGGATCAGTACTATACGAACCTGAAGACACAAGTGATCAAGGCGGAGCGACGTGTACTCAAGGAGTTGGGCTTTTGTGTACATGTGAAGCATCCGCACAAGCTGATTGTGATGTACCTACAGGTGCTTCAGTATGAGAAGCACGAAAAGCTGATGCAAATGTCTTGGAATTTCATGAACGATTCACTGCGTACGGATGTGTTTATGCGTTATACTCCGGAGGCGATTGCCTGCGCCTGCATCTATCTAAGTGCACGAAAATTGAACATACCGCTGCCACATAGTCCGCCCTGGTTTGGCATATTCCGTGTTCCTATGGCAAATATAACGGATATTTGTTATCGTGTCATGGAGCTGTATACGCGCGCCAAGCCGGTGGTTGAGAAGCTTGAGGCCGCTGTGGAAGAGCTTAAAAAACGTTATATTGATGCCAGAAATAAGACAAAGGAGGCTAATACGCCGCCCGCCGTCATAACAGTGGATCGTAACAATGGCTCGCACAATGCCTGGGGTGGATTCATACAGCGTGCTATTCCACTGCCCACCGAGAAGTCACCCAAAAAGGATTCTCGATCACGCTCACGTTCGCGTACACGTACGCAATCACGTACACCTCGCTCACGTTCACGCAGTCGGTCGCCAAGTCGCGATCGCAGCAAGAAATCGCATCGCGATCGAGACAGAGAACGGGAGCGTGAACGAGAGCGCGAACGCGACAGAGATCGTGAGCGTGATCGCAGTCGTTCGTCCAGATCGCGTTCGCGATCGTTGCCCAAGCACAAAAAGAAATCGCGACACTATTCGCGCTCACCGTCGCGCTCCAGTTCGCCGCACAGTAAGCACCGTAAGAGGTAAGCCAGATAGTTATATTTTCCTTTCAAATGACAAAACTAACTTATATTGGTTAGCAGGAAATCGTCGAGAGAACGCTCCGATTACTATGTGAAAAAGGAACGCTCCAGCAACACGGGCAGCAACAATATTAGCGACAGCGATAAGTATCGCAATGTTAGTTCCAATTCCGGCAAGTCGCACAGTCGCTATTCATCCCATCGTACTAGCGGCGGTAGCAATACTGGAGGAGGAGGTGGCGGCATAGGCGGTGGACACAACAGTCGTGGAGGTCATAAACATCGTGAGAGCGATCGTTCCCGAGATCGCAAACGTTGATCGTAGCTGAAATAAAATATATATACATAACGAGAATTGCTTCTTGCTATATTTTTTTTCAATAGATTTGTACCAATTTTTATATTTATTTCTGATTGCAAACTGTAAATTCCAAACTTAATTTTAAACGACATTGTGCAGAAGAACAGAGGGATAATTGATGATATAAATAAAAAATGTAAAAATCCGCTAATGAGGCGTGTGTGAAGCCTAATATGATGAAAGCTGTTTATTTAAATTCAAAAACGAATCAGTATTTTGTATGGTTGAATAAAGACTTTGAAATGTTCGTATAAAATAGGTACTGATAAATATTCTATCGATACACCTGTAATACCGGTTTCGTATATCACAAGTTGAATTTCAAAAGCGAAGGAAAAGAGAATTCACAGATTTGGATTCCGTTTCAACTCGGTTTCTCTATTTTTGTTTGAGAATTGCCTTTAATTTATAATGCAACTTAAGTTCAGATTTATTATAACTTCATTTGCATTGTTAAAATCTTGTCATGATCCCATCATGATCGACATTTATTTACAATATTTATGAACAGTTAGACTCGTTTCGTAGCCAATTTTGTGCTTAGCTACATCTATATGCATATATACTGGGCCTTAGTCCATTGAATTGATTAGATGTAGGTGCTATATATATAAGTAATATGTAAGTGCCTAAACAGCATTCCCAGTTCCGATCCAATCATGCTGCTTGGATCTTCGACTAACGATTGCAGGTTCATTTAGACTGTCATAGTGTATGAGAAGAGAGATATTTGTGGGTGTTCCAGCGATATATCGCGAAATTCAGGTGTGAAGCTCAATATAAAGATGCTAAAGATCGTGGCAATTATCCATTCCGAAATTGTACTAATGACATGATACAGCCAGCCTCCATCCGAAGGGTACCTGTTAAATAGAATAGGTTGAATTCTCTTTTGATCGTATTGAATTATTTTCTGATACTCACCATTTGCGCGGATTCTGCCCGTTGAATAATATGTGCGACATGACACCCGTTACAGCGAGCATTATAAACAGGATCGTGCAGCAGACGGACATGCCAAGTCGTAAATGTCCAAATAATCTGCTACCGGCCATAGGAAGTAGCATGTACGTGATCAGAGCCTGCATCCAGAAATACAAAGTGCCACAGCCGAAGCAACAGAAGGCGCCAATAAAATGAACAATGCGTACATTAGTTTCCTGAAAGTTGCCAACGAAACTGATGCCCAAACAGGACATCATGCCAAACCATAGTGCCAGACGGTTATGACGCAGCACACCCGCATCCAGATTTGGATGATGCTCAAACAATTGTAATACATGTCGGTAGCGCACATAAATAGTAATACCCACTAAAACAAAGAATTAAAGTAAGAAAAATTATCACCATATGACTCATTCAGCGCTCAAGATCTGAGATTTGAAAATTCCCAGACCGCTGTCCGATGCATGATTGGGTAAACACTCACACAGCACACTGCCAATATTTATCAGTTGACCGAATATACAACTTTCCGGAGAATAGGTGGCGGCATCGCTAATATACGGCACAGTAGGGACCACATGGCCCTCAAGCACAGCCACAATATAACTGTAAAATGGTTTCATTACTCATTTTGTTAGCGTATTTTATTGCGACGGAGTTTATATGTAACTTACGTGCCCAGAAAGGTTACTTGAAATGTGAAGAAGACGGCAATGGGCAGTAAATATACTTTCGACATAATTATAGAGCAGCTCGCAGCAGTTTACTGTTTGCCAGCACCAATTCAAATCAAATTACGGGGAACTTTCTGCTCATTCAGAAAATCGCAATGTTTTTGTTTTTTTTTCCTCTTTATTTATGCAGCGGGTGCGCAGAGCTGCCAACTCAATTAAAAAAAAAATTTGCACAACGCGCAAGAGGATAACGTTTAGTGCAGAAGTATCGATACCGAAGAGTAAATATTGTTAGTGCAACGAACAACGATAACAGCATGGCTGCGTATAACAGTAGTTTGAATCATATGTTTAAAATAGTATCACAAAAAAGTAAAATTCAGCAATTGAAAGCAAGTACAGCAGGGAGTTTGCCATATATTTCCTGATATATTGAAATAACATAAGTCGGAGCTTTTTCTTTGGCAAAAGCTATTTCAATTTCATGAACCAATGAAATGCTTAATGTATCGATGTGCAACAAATTTGCAATCGATAGCAGAAAGTCAAATACAATAGGAAATTTCATAGTGACATTTGAAACCGAAGTCATGAAACTGAATTTTCTAATTGTTATAGTATTCCAACGATTTTATATATATTAATAGCATTTGATGAATCGGTAGGAAATCATTGTAGCACAGTTGTCAATAAACTGTTTCCCTGTGTGTGTTAGGCTAGGCAAGTAAAATGAATAATTTTGTGGAAATTGACGGCTCCTACATGGAAGGAGGTGGGCAGGCACTGCGAATTGCACTTTGCTTAAGCGTTATACTTAATCGTCCTGTGCGTGTAATCAAGATACGTGCCAATCGCCCAAAACCTGGTCTATCCCATCAACATCTGCACGGTGTAAATTTGTTGCGTGACATCTCCAGAGCCGAAGTGACCGGCAATACTCTGCTCTCGACAGAGTTGGAGTTTGTGCCTCGAGCAATAGCCGGTGGCACATACAAGGTGGACACCCGCACCGCGGCAAGCATAACTCTTATCTATCAGATGATATTACCCGTACTGCTATTCTCTAACAAACCGTCGCTCGTCGAAGTTACCGGTGGGACGAATGTATTGTTTGCGCCACAAGTGGAATACATGGATCAGGTGCTAAAGCCGAACCTCAAGCATTTCGGCATTAGTTTCGATCTCAATGTTGTGAAGCATGGTTTTTATCCACGCGGCAACGGACGCTGCCGACTGGAACTGGAGCCAGTGCGTTATCTAAAGGCTGTCGAGTTGATTAATTTCGGTGAATTCCAATCTGTCCAGGGGTACGCCTACTATGCTGGTCGTCTGCCGAAGTGTATTGCGTTTGATATGCAGCATTCGGCAAAGCGTGAAATTCATCGACTCTGGCCGGAGAACGAGTGCTCCATAGAGGTGTTTAAGCATTTGCCGGACAAGGCGCGTGACAATGGCACCGGCATTATACTGACATCAACAACCAGCACCGGTTGTGTGGTAGGTTCCGCCACAGTGGGTGATAAAAATGTCTATGGACATATGGTCGGATCGAATGCATCGTGCGAACTCTCCAACTACATTAAGAATGAAATTTGTGTGGATAATCATATGCAGGATCAACTGATTGTCTACATGGCCTTAGCCCGCGGACGATCTAGAATTCTGGCCGGAAATCTTACAAAGCACACAAAGACGGCCATCTATGTGGTGGAACAAATGACTGACATCAAGTTCGATATAGATTACATCAATTTCGCACAGACACAAATCAGCTGCGAGGGCGTTGGATATCGCAATGCGTCCATTTGATTTTATTGAAATTGTAAATATATTTTTTTTAAATGCGTCGAAATATAGCCAAGAAATGTTCACCCGAATTGCGCACCACTTTGGCGCCCTCTTCACTGCTGTGGTACAGCTTTGGTGTAATGGGATCCGCGTTCTTAAAAAAAAATAAGAAGTTGGGATAAGAAACGTCTTGTGTGGAGTTGTTCACTTCACTTACCGCTTCGTCTAGACTAAGTTGTTCGTACAGCGGATGCTGCGTCATATGTGACACAATCCATTTGTGCAGATCCTCCACGTCGGTCATGGTGTAGACTAAACCCTAAGGATAGGAAAAAATAGACTCTCAGTTAAAGATTATATGAGGAGTTTACACTTCTTACCCCACTTTGCAGCACGTAGGCATATTCAGAGAGCAGTGCCTGATTGATGATGCGCCACTTGTGCTTAGAGCGCTTGAAATGGGGATCCGGATACAGGAAGAACATCTTTTCGAGCTGTCCCTTCTTGAAATAGTTGGGTAAATATTTCATTGCATTGGTACGTATGCAGGCAATATTTTGGTAGGCTGATGTCTCGGCACTATTCTGCCTCAGTGCCGTAATGCGATCCATTACATAGTCGGAAACCTTCACGCGTATCTCCATGCCGATGGCCAACTTGTCGGGAAACATTTCGCCAAGTGTGACTAAGAAGCCACCGTATCCACAGCCAATATCAGCGAATTTCACTTCCTGTTCGCTGCTAATGCTGGGGTATAGCTGACGCCAGTCCACAACCTCTGGTCGGGCAGGACTTCAAGCATAAAGAACAGAGAATGAAGTTAGTGACATTCACCCAACTGGAGGCTTCAGTTAAAGTAGCATACTAATCAAAACTATGGTCTGCTATTGGGTTGGAGTGTGCACGTTGCCGATAGAAGCGCTTTTGCGGTAGTCCTGTTACCAACGATGTGGGGGGCAGCGGTTGTGCCTCGTCCTGGTCCTGTGTACCCATTATAATAGTTAAGACAATATCAACAATTGGCTTAACAAGCAAGTGTGGTCAACACATGCATAATCGATAGATTGTATTTATTACTTGAGTTGGCAGAGCTTCAATTGTGAGCATATCGATTGTTCGTTTGCAAATACTCCAACATGCAATCGAGGGTTTTTTCAATTAAGTTGGCAGCGTGGTGGCTGCGAATGTGAAATTATCGATTGTTTTCCCAGCACTAGTTTCCATCCCTAGCGCATTGTGTATGCATTACGCATTTGAGAAATTTACCAGTAATACTTTTTAACGTAATATTAACACAAAATTGAGTTTTTGGCCTTGCCTAAAAGCTCACCAATTGCTGCCAGAAAACGTGTCACATCTGAGCGACAGTGGCCATGTACGCCACAAACAATGGGAGCACGAATAAGGCGCCAAATAGGTAAGTACTTTCTGAGGCTGCCCAACCAAGTGCAGGCCGCAGTACAGTGTGTACACGATGTTGTATATTTCATTATGTTACTCCTCTCAGCAATGTCACAACGATGTTTGATAACACAATCACCGTGACACCGATCAAAGTGGAACTAAGTGGGGCTATAACAAAAACGACACCAACAACTACAACGCCAGGACTGCGGCGCCCAAACGCCGTGATTGTCGCAACCCACCAGCAGCTATCTATGCCAATGCAAACGTCCGTAAGCAACTCATCCTCGTATACTGGCATTAGTGTTACCTCCATGTCCACGACAACGGCGCCGGCAACGGCAACAGTGGCGACGACAACGCCAAAGGAGAAGCCCGCGAAGGCAGCACGCGTTCAGGTGGCACGTAAACCGCCGCCCACCATCGACAATTTCTGGCCAAACATTCTCAGTGAAGTGAATGCAATTGGGCAGGTGGATGCCAAGCATCAGGTACTGCCACTGGCGCGCATTAAAAAGATCATGAAGTTGGATGAGAATGCCAAGATGATTGCCGGTGAGGCGCCGCTGCTATTTGCCAAGGCGTGTGAGTATTTTATACAGGAGCTAACCATGCGCGCCTGGGTGCACACCGAGGAGAGTCGTCGCCGCACGCTGCAGCGTTCCGATATTGCTCAGGCCATTGCCAATTACGATCAATTTGATTTCCTTATCGATATTGTGCCGCGGGAAGAAATCAAACCATCCACCACACAGAAAACCAAAGAGCCAACAAGCTCAAGTGTCTCAGCTGCGGCTGCGGTCAGTGCTGCCGCCGCAGCTGCTGCTGCATCCGTCAATGTTGTGAATGCCAGTGTAAACGCCAACGCGAACAACAGCAACACTTCCAACGCCACAACATTTGCCAGCAATGTGAGTGGCGTCAATGTACCTGCCGTTTCTGCTGCTGCCGCTGCCGCAAGTGGGCTCAAGCTGGAGGCAACGGCGGCCGAAATGCTCGGATTTAGCACTGTAACGCCGGATATGTTTGCTGCGGCGGCGGCGGCCAGCAATAACCAACAATTGCAGCAACTTACCACGCAGCAGCCGCAGCAAGTACAGATCATACAGCAGGGAGCTGGAGGACAGCAGCTTCAGTACTTCATAGCGCTGCCCGGTCAGCAACCCAGTCAGTTGGTGCAACAGCTGCACCAGCATCAGCAGCAGCAACAACAACAGCAGCAGCAACAAAACACTCTTGGTCTCAATATTGTTGCACAACAGCCGCAGCAGCTGATACTTACCGCCGGACCCAATGGGCAGCTGACAGCGACGCCAGCGCCAGCAACGGCGGCGCAGCAACAGACGGCGTTGCTGCAGAATCTCGCGGCTCAGCAGCAGGCTCAGCAACAGCAGCAGCAACAACAGCAGCAACAGCAACAAATTCAATTGTTGCAGCAAGTGGTGACGCCAACGGGTGAACTGACCAATGTGCCCGTAAGTGAATGCAAATATATTCCAGTAGCCGATCTCTAAATACTTTCTTTTACGCCCTCAGATTGCTATCAACGCGAATCAGCTGCACTTGCTGCGCCTTCAAATGCAACAACAGCAGCAACAGGCCGCCGTGGCGGCAGCAGCTGCCGCCGCTCAACACAATCAACAGCAACAGCAGCAAGTTATCATACCGACGCAGCTGCTGACGACACAGCAAATCTTGCAACTTGGTGGAACGCCTGCAAACGCCACAGCAATCACACAACAGCAATTGCAGCATCAGCAGCAGCAACATCAGCAGCAACAACAACAACAGCAGCAGCAACAGCAACAACAGCAGCAGCAGCAACTGCACAACACCAGCGGCGGGAATCAAAACACAGCGACGCCGATCTTTATAAATGCAACAGCCACAAATGCGCAGCCTCAGACAACGACGCAAACGCAGCCGCAGACATTGTCCACCGATCGCGGTGGCTTTCGGTAAAAATGCGTAGTTTAGAGAGACACCCAACAAAGTTAGTTGTAAGTGATAGTTTAGTTTAGCTTTACAGTTACTCAGTTCAATTGTAGAAGTGTTTTTGAGGCCATCGGGAGGCAATTCTAAAAGGGATTTGGCTGTAGCTGGCATTGATTGCGACACAGCGACAGCACACACACACACAGATCATGTGTATGTACATGTATATTATTATGATCATTATCATTAACATTATCGTAATGGAGCAGAGATTAATTTATATCTAGCAACTAAGATCAAAAGATTGTAAAAAAAATAACAAAAAACAAGCAAAAATACATTTAATTAACTTAATTGTGTAAATTGTGAAGCCGTTTCGAAATGCTTTCCCGCTCGACCTTATAAATTGTACATATCAAACTATCATACGAACAAACCGGATGTGCACGCACTCGCAGACTCCTCCAGCTCTCCCACTCTTACTCTATTCGTTTATAGACAACAATTTCCTTGATGCCAATGTACAGAAAAGTATAACTTATTTATTTTAACCGGGAGTATGTGAGCATGTCTGTGTGTATATCCAAGCAGGGAAACAATTTGGTTCCCTTGTGGTTCTGTGTGGGAAGGCATTTTGTTGCAATTGTAGTAACCAAAACCAGGTTGCAGGTTTCACATTATTGGATTGTTCAGTTTTCTGCAGCTGCAGCTTGATATGCGGAGTATATATGTTTGTTCTTATGTATGTACATACGCCTTATCGAGTTAGCTCTGCGTGAACAGCCTGAAGATTTTAACCTTGTATTACAATAGAATCCATTGTACCCACCAACCCACTGCTGCTCCTACAATAGCTACAGATTTAATTGTAGATTTCTATATATATATATATATATATATATATTGATTAGTTGAATATAAATTTGTGCAACTTGCAGCATGTCGAACAACATTGTTCGTTTTTCGTTTTCCCGCTCCTTTCGACCTCTTTCACTGTTTGTCCGCTGCTCATCCTGCGTCGAGCATGCTGCAGGAACACTTTGGTGCTTTAGTGCATCCGAAGTTAATTTATGAATTAATTAAGTATTTAATTAATTGTAATAATATAAAGAAAAAGTATACGTAAAACGCAAATGGCATTTTCGCGCCTCCCGTCATGCCTTATTTTTTCTTGGCAAGTATCTTATTGATATCTTGCAGATCACGTGTGCTCCATGGCTCGAGAGGATCGGGCGGCGATTGGCGAGCGGCAACGCCTTTGCGTACATGTGCCGAGCGTCCGCGTGACGTCGCAGATGCCGCCAGCTCCGCATCACTCTGCTCGGGCGACACTCTGCAAGAAATATGTGGAAAAAGCAGTTGACTAGGATGACTCCCGTGAGGAGGAGTTGCTCACTTGTTCCGACGTCGTATGCGAGCACTTTTCGCACGTCGCGCTGCATCATCCTGGGCGGGCTGACATTTACGCAAATGAAATTGCTGCATGGTGGCATGCACCTGCTCCGGCGTGGGCAAATCATCGCTATCCTCCTGCCCACCATTGCCGTCCTCGGTCTCCACCTCGGCGTCTTGCTCAATGGTCAGCACCTCCTCGGCCACTGCCTCCTCGAAATTAAAGCCCTACGAATGGGTTACCAACGGGAATTGATGCCACTGTTGCCAGCTTCAACTTACCGGCTCCATGTCCAGCTCCGTCAACGGTTGCCCCCACACCGAGGAGGTAGCCAGGGGCTGGCCATCGAAGTTGGCTGGCCGCTTGATGTCCGCCTTGGAGAGTGCGTTGTGTGTACGCTTGGCCAGCGATAGCTTGCCGAGAATGGGTCCGCCGCTGTCGCTCTCCTCCGTCTCCACTTCGGCCAGCATGTTCATGAACTCCTCCAGCTTCTTGGGATCAACAATATCCTTGGGATCTTGAAATAAATTGGTCAGTGTACTGGGCACAGGCACAGCGGATGCGGCTGCTGCTGCTGCTGTTGCTGCGGTCGGCGCTGGAGCAGCTACAGCTGGCGCTGATGTCGCTGCGAGTGAAGCTGGTGCCGCAATCTTCTTGGCCAGCTGTGGCTGCGTCTTGAGCGTCTGCTCGACCAGATCGAATGCCTTGTTGGCCAACTGCTGCAATCCGGCAAAGTAGTGCGGATCATGCGTATCGGGACGTTGATCCGACATCAGGATGAGCTCACGAAACGGATCCGGCACAGCGACAGCTGGTGGCGTACGCAGCGGGACACCATTACTGGACGACGGATTATTGGCAAACGTCAGCATGTCCATGGCATTGGTAAAGTCGGATTCGGTGTGCAGATTGTACGGATCCTTGAGCTTCTGTTTGGTCACCTTAACGGGACTGGAGATGGAGGCGCGTCCCCACATCAGGCGACGCATCTCCTCGCCGGTCATGCCGCGCTTTTTCAATGCAGTCAGCGTGACGCGTCCAACGCGCTGCATGCAAAAATGGGAATTACTCGTTACATTTCTCTCCCGGATTGGCCGTTACAACATTCTCACCTTCCAATTGGACACGGCGCCCTTGCGCTGCTTGGCACGCGTTTTGCTCTTGCTTTTGATGACCATCACGCCGCGCACCTCGAAGCCCGTATCGTCGGCCGGGCCCAGCGGAATTGAATATGCCTCCAGATAACCCTTGGCATCGGCCTGTGGCACAGCACGTTCCAGTGTGACAACAATCTTGGCCCACTGCTTCATCCACTCTTTCTCCGACTGCTCAATGACCGTCACATAGGTGTTGCCCATCATGGCGATCAACATGTTCAGCAGCAGGATCGGCACGAATATCATGAAGATCACAAAGACAGTTTTCGATAGATTCGGATAGGTTGTCTGATTCAGGTCGGGATACTAGTTGGGGATGGCGAGAGGGGGGGAGGAAAGCACATAAAGTTAGCAATGATCTCTCAAATGGAAGCTCGCCTATCTCCGCCACCTAGACGCTACTCCTAGGAAGCATGTGTCCTGACGGGCCTCCATCTATGTCTCTACCAAATTTCCCAACTCCAGCTTTGCCTACTTACATTGTAATCGCCCAGCGTGGTCTGGAACAGGGCCATCCAGGTGCTTGTATAGGTATTAAACATGGTCGACTGCACTTGGGGATGTCCCTTGTAGAGGAAGTAGAAGGCCTGCGAGAAGCCGCACAGAACAATCGAATAGATGATGCCAAAGGTGAACATGTCGCCAGTGATCATGGAGTAGATCATGGTCACAAAGGGTCCGGTCAGGCGAATGGCGCTGCATGCGGTATAGATTGAGATCGGATTGTAGGCGTGGAGCAGCAAATGTACCTACCCGGCAAAGAACATGAGCAGGAACCAGCTACCCGGCACAGCAAAGATGAGTATGGCCTCCTCGGTGTCCGTATCGCCAATGAGACGAAATGGAATGCAGGCCAGGATCAGCAGATTGGAGAACAAGAAGATGGCCTTCGCCGGAGCGTGGGACTGGTGGAGAAGAGAGAGAGAGAGAGAGAGAGCGCGAGACGGCTCTATAGCTGATCCAACATAAGCGATCCCTTTCAACTCACCAACTGCTTGAGGAAAGCGGATAATCCTTGATTTTTGATCTCATCACCCTGCTGAAAGACCACATAGCTCAACACGCCCGCAATGGTTGCCAGTTCGGCGCAATATCGGGCCACCGTCTGGGCATTATAGTCGCCTCCTTCCACCCCGTTGCCATTGCCGGCCAACTCCGTCTGCGCACGATCCTGCAGTGCTGCCGTAGCGGGGGCATCTGCTGTCTCCGTGACTGCCTCATCGTCGCCATCATGTGCTGGCCGCAGATATACGGAGACAGAGAGACACAACAGATGTGTGGACAGAATGAGCAGACGCTTGAGAAACTGATTCTGTGCGAATGTCTTCCACTTCTCCTCCAGCAGACGCTGTATGATGCCGCCGTCCAACATGTCCAGATGTTCCGGCTTTGTGCCGTTCAGTATGATAAACAGCGCCGAGTTCCAGTCTAAAAAATGCAATGAAGCAAAAAGTAATCCTAATCCTCTCCGGCATGCATGCGGTTGTCTACTCACTGGTGCGTCCATCGGGCAGCAGCGTGTCCAACGCATTCAGCGGGTAACCCGAACAGGTTATGTTACTGTAACGCCAGAACTCTCTGGCGGACAGCTCCAACATCTCGCGAAACACCTCGGCGCGTCCCAGCTTGCAGGCGAGCGTGAGCGGGGTGAGACCTGTCTGGTTGACAATGCCATTCTTGGCCGGCGTCTTCGGGTGACGCAGAGCATAGCCGAACATGTCCAGCTTGTCACAGACCACAACCATATGAAGTATCATGTTGCCAAACGAATCCTGTGCATCCGGATCGGCACCGCAATCCACGAGTAGATTGTACACACTCTCGTTGGCACAACAGGCAGCCCAGGCCAACGGATACTCACCCATATAGGCCAATCCCTCGTAGTCGGTGCACTTGGCCGGGTTCGTACGCTGCTGATCGCGTGGCAGAAAGAAGCTACCGATGGCACGTTGATTGATATCGGCGCCGGCTTCGATTAGATCCGCGACCAGCTCATTGTTGCTATACGCAATCGATAGATGTAGTGCACTGGCGCCCAGATACTCCTCACCCTCCATGACATCGAGTGCAAGATTGGGAAAGACGCGGAGCAGCACACGCGCCAGCTTGGTATGTATCTTCGAGTCGCATATGATGAGCACATGCAGCAGACTCTCGCCGAGCGCACCGCGATACTGCATCTGCCAGCAGGCCTTGTGATCCTCCCATTTGCCCAGCGGATCGTGTATGGACAACGATGCCTCAATAGGTATCGTTACCTCGGTGTGATCGCGATACTTCCAGCGCAGAAACTCGGCACGATTGATTACCTGTCCCTTGCCATCGTTGTACATGAAGACGCCAAACTGTTCCCGTATCAATTGCTCCACGGCAATCAAGCCGCCCGTATTGATGGCATCGATAAGGTCGCCACCTGGTCAGAGGGCAAGGATTGATATCGAAACCACGTGCATTCTCCACTCTTGACGGGACTCACCTCGCTTGTAGTCGGCCAGCTTGTAGAGCAGGCACTTGCAGGCCGTCGCCGAGGATTGCGAGATGACGGCGTCCAGTATGGCGCCTGGTTTCATTTCGGGCGCCTTTTTGCGCAGACATTTCTTAAGCAGGAACTTCATGTTGTCCAGTTCCGAACGACACTGACAATGTCCTTCCCGCTACACTTGCATGTTGCGCAAGTTCGATTGTTTGTTCGATTCCCGCTTCCCATCGTGCTCTCAAGGCAGCACGTTGTCCTGGCAACGGCTAAGACAGCCGGCTGGGTACTCGAATGTTCTCAAACAGTTGGTAACGTTTTGAACAGGGGTGACCTATTGCGCATACATATAAAAGGTTTTTGACGTTGATTCTATTTGAACTCTGCGGGAAGAACTTTCTATGTAAAGTCCTCAGTCTTGGCTAGACTATATGTAGATATATTCTTGTCCGACGTTGGTTGCAGGCTTTTCTAGCAGAATTCCCATGGTATCCCTAAAGAATATCTTAAATTTATCTATCTGCTCGTATATATATTCTTGTTCTGCCTGAGCTCCTACCGATTTTGATTAAATCAACAAGTTTACTGTGTTTTTTTTATTGCATTTTGTTTTTTTATTTAATTATGTATATAAATATATTTGTTTTTGTTATTTATTAGATTTTTGTTTTTGTTGTTGTTATTACTTAGGGCTAGAGTATTGATATCGAATATACTGTAAAATAAATTGTATAATGTGTATGCTTTGTTTTGCTTTCCTTTATCTGTCTCTTGCGCGTTATCCTCATCATTATCATGTTTTTTATGTTTTATTTCTAAGCCGACGTCATTATGCGCAACGTATTATCGTCGCACCATAACAATCATCATCATTATCAAGTATCATTTTCATATCATATAATTGCGATTACAAAATCTTGTATATATATATAAATAAGAGAGACATTCAAAATGAAATATGTTCCTAAGTATATATATTTTCATATATATGTATGTATATTTGTAAATATGTATTGTATGCGTGTGTGTGGATGTATATGTATGTTATGTTTATATGGCTAATAAATACATTATCAGTTATCAGCATCCAAAGTATATAGATCATAATATCGAAATAATAAGTTAAAACAAACTCGAATATGCAAAAAATCGAACTATATCAACTCGATCGCCGCCTCGCAAAGCGAGCGCGAAGGAGATTAAGAGAAAAAGGGATTCGAAATACTCGCGGTGTGTAAGTTTCAGTTAGGATCATAATAAGTATTTATATACTGTAATTTGGGTATGTCTGCTTGTTTGTTATGTATGTATATATAGTGCATATATATAAGTACTAGAGATGAACGATCTAATATCATGGAAAATGGCCCCTTAGGCCTGTAAAGTTCTTGCGAATGTCTGTGTTTGTGTGTTTGGCACACATATAAATGCAACGTTATTGGATTGGATCTGTTGTTGTTGTTGTAGTTCTCTATATATTCCTATTTAGTTGTTGGTCAAAAATTCATTTCAATCAGTCGCAAAGTTGTTGCCGATGCTATTGTATACAAAATATACTCCAGTTATAAAGTTATATATGTATGTATATGTGTATGTACTCTATATATATTGCCAGTATATATGTGTATATATTGTATGTATATCTTCTATATAAGAATGTATAGATCTAGTCTTATGGAGCCACAACAAAATTTCTCTTCATCCTTTCATTTTTTTCTTTCTTCACAATGGCAACACGATGCGCTTTCCCGCAAGTCTTTTCGTTAAACATTTTGGAATTGTTTGTTTTTTTTTTCTTTTCTTTTTTTTTTTTTTTATCAAATTACATATATCATTTTGTCTTTTTTATGTTTTCGTTTTGTTTTGTTTCGTTTTGATTCTGCCGTTACACATGTTTGATTTGTTTAGTTAGGTTTTTTAGTTAGTTTAAGTGATTATTATTAACAAAATACTCGCTTGATTGGCTTACGCATTACGAACGTCTCACGTACAGTCTAGTTGTTCTTGTTGTTGTTTACGGTCTGCTATTACAGGCTATTTTGCAACGCAAGGAAGCAACGAATTTAATGTGTGTGTGTGTTTTTTAACAAAAAGACTAGAAGTGAAGTAATATTATTAACCCAGAAAAGAAAATACAAAAAAAAAAAAGGAAAACAGAGACAAAATACAAACGAAGAGTAAGCGGCGAATTGCTTTAAAAAATATCTTGTCCACTAAATGCTATAAATACATCATGTAAAGAGTGAGTGTATGTTTGTGTCTGCTAGGCCCGGCTGAGCTGCTCCCATTGCCAAAAAGAAGAGAGTGTGGATGAATTTACTAACAAACAAAAAAAAAAACACGTACAAAAACCGTTAGAGAGAGCACACATAAGAATAGACACTGAGAGGTAAATAATCGTAAAGCTCTAAAATATGTATATATATGTTTTTAAACGTATGTAATCATATAATGTAATTACTTCACACTTCTCTGACTACGCCTACTCCCCACCTGCAATACCTTCCTTTCAAATATATGGCCACACAAACTTAAGCGAGAGCGGGGTCGAGGGAAAACTATAGAAAATAATGTAAAAAATTTGTAAAAAACTTCATATGCTAAACTAATTTGGACTAACTACTTAAACAAAATACCCACAAAAACTATATAAGTATATATATATATATATATACATATATATATATGGTGTATAAAAACAAAAACGAACATATTAAAAATACATATATATCGTGTAAAACATATATGTGTGTAAAAAAAAAACAATAGCTTAACATTTGTAATTTGGCAATTCTTGAGCAACTGCAGTTGGGTATGGGAACAGGACCTGCTTAGGACATTGGCACAACCAGTTAGCAGTGCAGCTCTCTCTATCTATCTCTCTCTCTCTTTCTATCTCTGACACTCTCTCTCTCCTTCTCTTTTTCTTCTGTGTCTTTCTAATACTCGAATCTGTTTAGCAGCACCTATGCATGCTATATACAAAGGTCTGGCTCAGCTTACAGCCTAACTGTGAGAGTATGGGGCTGCGGGGGCGGGTCTAAAGCATTGCTCGCATTATCCTTGCCTATCTGTCTGTTGTCTGTCTGTCGGTGTGTCGGAGTGTGTGTGTGTGTGTGTGTGTGTGTGTCAGTGGATTAATTATGCATAATTTAATGCATAGACGAGTTGGAACTTAACTATGAGTGTAAATTTTATAATTATAGCTTATGTGTGTATGCGTTGCGTGGGCGTCCATGTCGTACTCCTTGCTGACGCTACTCCTGCCACTCGTTCTCGTCGACACCCTCCATGTCGTCCTGCTCCAGTTTGCTAGTGTATTCCATGCGCGCGCTAACTGATTTCTGGATCTGCAAGTGAGAGAAAGAAACGTGTAAGTGTGAGATGGAACACCAGAAAGAGAGAGAGAGAGACACAGATGACACCTACCTCCTGCTGTTTATTGCTCTCGTACTCAGATTTGCTACCAAAATGCGAGTGATCCGGTTTCTTAACAGCGACGGGCACTTGTTGTATGGATGAAACTATGAGAGTGTGGGCAGAGCAAAGATTCGATTCGATAAGATCGCTTGAGTCGGTAACAATGTGATGGCACACTTACGCGTATCCATGCCTTCCGGCTTGAGGCTGATTTTGGCTGCGGCCTTGTCATTGCAACCAAACCAATCCTCGGCAGACAGCGTGGGGCTCCATGTAATACGTGTGGGTGGAAACAAATCATCTTGGAATAGTTCACTCTAACGGGTTGTAGGAGAGGTAAAAAATGCTCTTTCAGTTTCATGGTTTCCCTTGTCTTACCTTAATGCGCGGCACCGTGAAACTTAGCGGTTCGATTGTGGTATTTGTCAGCCTGTAAGCCTTGGAGAACTCCACGCTTGCCACGTCGCAGTGGTTCTTGGTAAGGAAACTGAGTCCCTGATGCAACGACGAGCAGCGATGATGCGACAGCGGGCAAATGTAGGGTTCCTCGTCGGTTATCTCGTAGCAATAAATGGTTGAATCTCCCTTGCCGGTAACAAAGAGCGTGGAGCTATCCTCATCATAATATGGTATAAGAATCGATGGCGACACATCAAGGCTGGCCGTGTTCAGAGGCGCTGTCAATTTTTGTGCATTGTACACGCTTATTTGACGCTCCGAGACCCTACAGAAGACACATTAGCATACAATGACTTAAGGATGTGTTACTCCAAGCTTTTACTCACTTATCGAATCCTGTGCAAACAATATATTGTCCCTCCAGGGCCCAAGTGATGCGTGCACCACGGGTGCCCACCGGTCCGTTGCCCTCGCGTATGGGTGTCTCGGATTTGCGTGGATTGTAGACACGTATTTTACCATCCTTACAAACGGTGGCGCCCAGCTTGCCACAGGGACTCCAGGCGAAATCGAAAATCTGATCGGTGTGTCCACTTAGGCTGCACTTTTCGCTCATGGTACGCAAATCCCAAAGTTTAATGGTCATGTCATAGCTGGCCGTTAGCAGCACATCGGCCGCAAGTGGATGGAAGCGTATGAAATAGATTTTGTCCATATGTGCGATCAGTTCGCCTTGCGGCGTATTTGTTGGTTCACTCAGGCCACCCTCATCGATGCGCCACAACTTGACAATGCCGTCGTCGCAGGCGACAGCCAGACGTTGGGCATCGAAGGGATCCCATTGAAAGTCCATGATGTTGCTGCCATTCACCAGAGATGGGATGACACCATCGGGCAATCGACCGGGGCGACTTAATTCAAAGATCGCAATCTTACCACCGGGTCCCGACAATGGCACAGCCACACGCTCGTGATTGGCATGGAACCCATTACATTCGCCAGGAATCTGTCGACTCAAATTACGCAAATTCTCAATGTGTGTCGATTTGTGACCGGGTGTGCCCTTCAGATGGCGAAACTTGGAAACTTTGCCGAACACCGTCGAGGTGCGTTTGGTTGAAGCAGCGCTAAATGCTGCCTCGGTGGCTGACTTCTTGATGCCTGCCGAGGAGGCGCCATTGCCTCGTCGATGCTCCTCCATCAGTTTTCCTTCTGGCACCGAAATCCGTTTGGTATCGATGCCCGATGAAGTAATGACATTACTATTGCCTACACTTTGATGGCACTGCTTAAGTGGTTCCACTTTCGAGCTCTCGCGACGTCTACAGATGGACAGAAAGGGAAAAGGATACATGATTAGCTCGTACGCGTTAAACCCTTTTCAGCTTCTTAGCCTATACAGCCTACACAGCGAGTGTACTCACAGTGGCACCGGCGATCCGGCCTTCTCGTCCACCTGGCTCTTGGAACGACTCTCGTAGACGCGACGCCGTTCGGCAATGCTGCTACGCACAGCCGAAAAGCGTCGTAAGTCAGCATCTGTACGATCCTCGCCTTCTGTTGAGTTCTCCGACGACTCAGAGTTCTGTTCGAATATCTAAATTAAAAATTGGGGATTTGGAAAGGAACAAGAACGATATGTTAGATCAGATGTGATACGCGTATTCTACAATCTTAGCAGACCTTATCTGATGATTCATCATCGTCGGCAGAAGACTATTCGAAGTGTTGGTTGTAGTTGAAGTAGTTGAGTCAGTTGAGGCGGGGTAAAGTATACAGTTTAACAGTTATTAGAAGAAGAGGCACATAAGATACAATAGAGTGTGTTGGTTGGGTTTGTTGTTGTTGTGGTTGTTAGTAGCACAAGAGAACGATAGAAGAAACAAATTTGGTTTTGGCACAGGCATGTAAGAGAGGTTAAAAATGTTGCAGATGAGTTGGATAAGTTGCTGAGTCGCATATCGTAGAGGATTTGTGAAGCTTAGTTGAATTTTGGACGCATTTGCTGCTTACCTTGCGACGTTCCGATGTAGTCAATGACTTCTGTATGCTATTTCCGTTGCCATTGCCCGCCACAGTTGGTTCACGTTCGTGGTTCTCTGCAGCATACAGATAGATATTCAGTTAGAAATTATCAACACGCTACTCATACCCGCTACTCACTTTTTATTTCGATTTCCACAATGAGATCGGGCTTGGCGACTTGCGACGGCACCTCGCTGCAGTTGTCCTGTCCCACATTCGAAATGTTCTCATGCGAACCAGGCGCAACGGGCACAGCAAACACCTTGTCGAAGCTGATTTCGTCAGTGGGGAAGGGTTTCGGACCGAGGCGTGGCTGTGAAGAGATAACAAAATTGAAAAATTAAATATATATGACAAGGCAATGAAATTTAAATTAAATAAAATACCAAATAATCAGTGTGTTTAAGCAACAAAACGTGGGTGAAGAACACAAAAAATCAAGTGTGGAACACAAAGTGTAATCGAAATTGCAAAGAAACCGAACAAACTACCTAATGGTGACTACAAAAGAAAACGTATTATGTGGAAAACCAAAAAGGAAAACGACTGAAAACGGTTTCTCTGCGGGCACCTTGTAAGCGGTAGCAGCCGTAATGCGTGGCCTTGGACGCGGTGTATTGCCCTCGCCAGGTGAATCACCCGACACAGAACCCTGCCCTGACTGTGGCGTTCCAGTCTCAGGCAACGAATTGTTGCGTGATGTACGCGGCATGGGTTTCGGTGGCGATTGGCTGCCACTGGCCGAATTGGTGTCCAGTGCTGCCGATGAGGATGCCTCCTCGCTGCTGCCGGTAGAGTGCTCTGTGGGCGACTCCTTCTCATCGACCTGCAGCTGCTGCTGCTGCTGATGCTGCGAATTTTCCTTTTCGGAATCGGTTTTATATTTTGCCTCGAATTTGCGTATCAATTCGCTCTGACTGAGACTTCCCGACTCGGCGGAGGCAGGATTGGTCAGACGCTGCTGATGCTTGTCGCTGCTATCGTTGCCATTCTTCTCCTCACCGTTGTTACACTTGCGCAGCATCATAAAATGCTCGTTATCGTTGCGCTTGGCAGATGCAGCTGGTGTTGCCTTTTGGTTCTGATTTTGATTCTGATTGGGTCCCTTTCCCTTTGCCTTCTGGTTCTCAATGTTTTTCGAGTAGTCGCTATTGATCTGGATATATGTTACGTGTGTTAAATCATTTCAAATTGGAGTTGCATCCATGAGGATTCAAAGGAAAAAGCAATCTTAAGAAAGTAAAGTATTTGAGATCCCGATGCAGCTTCGACTGACTTTAAAACTATCATAAGCTGTCTATGCAATAACCCCCTCCTTCACAACTCCAATATATATATAATACTTACACCACGCTTCGCTGGATCCAAATTTATCTTAGGCACGGCCAGGTTGGTGCCGTTCAGCCACTCGCTGGCCACAAGATCTGTCTCAAAGCCCGTGGTCTCGGGATATAGATCGGCATGGAAGTCACGATAGGTCTGAGAGAAGTCAAGTTCTAGTAATGCTAGTCATGGTTATTAATCTCATAGTCTTGGCTTACCTTGCGTGGCACCTGATACATAATGGGTATGACCATGTTCGAGGTGAGCTGCAGTACACGATTCACCTCTGCCTCCATCACTTTGAGTGCATGTTTGGGCACCAGACATGCGCCCTTTGTCTGCTCGCCAGTATGTCTTAGTCCCTCGATCAGGTATGGATCCTTATCGGTTATTTCCAGATAATTAATTGTTGTATCTCCCTTGCCAGCGAGGAACAGCATATTTGTATCGGGATCGAATAGTGGCATCAGAATGCCCGTCGAGCAGTCCAGTTCCAATGTCTTTTCGGGTGTATTAAAGTTACGTATATCACGTATGATCACCTGTCGCAAACGTGCAGCATCAAATCCAGTGGTCAGGATGCGCGACTGATTGCCCAACCAGACGACACGAGAATCCTTGATGCTCTGATGCGATTCAGCCTGCATCTGAATGGGTGAACCGGCAGCGCGTGGATCAAAAATGCGAACACACTTATCCTTGCAGCTGGTGGCCATAACGGTGCCATCTTCGCGCCAGCTAGCCGACTGTATAACCTCGGGATGTTCATTGTTAGCTGTCAGCAGAAGAACAGGCAGAGATATGAGATGTAATATTGAATCAGTTGAACCAGTTCCATTAGTGCTAACGCTAACCTAACCCAACTAAGAGCATAATAATTATTGATGGATACGGGTTTCAACTTGCTCTAACGGAACCAGTATTTGATACTGAACCATCACTAATACGATTAGCTCAACTAGTTTAATCCTAATTCAAGCAAATCAGGTTTATGTTAAGTCTTTCATATTGAACCAGTTGCGCGTTGAACCAATGTCAAGTTGAACTAATTAAGCCTACGCCAAAATGGTAAATAGAACAATTCGAATAAGTGCCGTAAGCAGAGATTCACCTGCTTGAATTAAATTCTAGATTGGAAGTATTGAAACTCTATCGATGAAGCACACCCTCACGATCTTTTAACAACTTTCAATAATCGAATCAAGCCATTTCAATATTTTCTAACTCCCTACGATCTTATCTACATATTTTTTATCGTCTTACAGAAGATCTCCTTTTGGGCAGCAATATCGAAGAGTGCCACACAGCCGGCTGCTGTGGAGTACATGAGGCCATCGGCTGTAGGATGAAAGCCGACGGTTTCGACACGTCGCTGTTTCTGTGAGAAAACGGCCTCGGGATCCGATAGCGATTGCTCCAGACCCTTTTCGGGTATGTGCCAGATTTTTACCTAAAGGGAAAATCAATGAAACAATAGAAAAAAGTCATCGAAATACCCGCTATGGCTACTTACCAAGCAATCCTGCGATGCAGTGGCCAGTAAACCATCATGAAATGGCGAAAATTTCAGATCTGTCACAGTGTCCGTGTGACCGTGCAACAGGGGCATGGTCTTGCTCTTGCGACCGCAATCGTCTAGCGGCAATACCGCAACACTGGAGCCGCTGTGCTCCCAATTGAAGGCCATGAAGGCAGCAGATGCGGCAATATTATTGCCATAGGTCTGATACGATCCCACGCAGATTTCACGTACGCACGCCTCCGCCTTGGGCACAATGGGCGCGGCATTTTTGTACTTCGAAGCCTTGAAGCGCCACGCCATTGTGTGTGTGTGTGTGTGTGTGTGAAGTTTAATATGTGTGTGTGTGTGTGTCTTTGTGTGCGTTTGCAGTGCACTTATTGATCGAGTATTTAATGCGCTCTTTACCGTTAATCTCCACGACTCACGAAGGCGAATTGATCGCTGGTTCGCAGATTCAACTGAAAAAAAAAAACATTCGAGATTATACAATATAAATAAAAACAATAACATATATAGTACAGGCAAAGTACATATGATATTTCTATTATTATAGTGCGGTTATGGTTATTTATCGCCTGTTTCTCCCACTGTTGCCGATGGTATTGGTACTGCTCGGCTTGCATGAATCACACCATCAATTGATAAGCCTTTTTGTGATATGATGTCTGATGACACGCCCACACTTCAGCAACATTGACTCAGCAGCGGCAAGCAGCAACTGCAACAGTGCCAACTGCCTGTCGCAGCAACATTCAAGTGCGGCAAGAATGAAAATGGAAATGGACAACTTCAACTTGAACTTGCTGTTGTTGCTGTCGCTGCACTTGGCGACAATTATTGAGGACTATCGTCTGCGACTGTGTGTGTGTGTGTGTGTGTGTGTATGTTTTAGTGTCTGTTTGCGTCTCGTTTTGTCGCATGAAAAGAGAAAGCACAACACAAACAAAACGAGAATTGCAATTGCAATTGTGCAGCATGCAGGAGAATGCCAAGTGCCGATTAACGATTCTCGATGCACGATTAATAATGTCGATAACGCGGACAAGTGCAGCCGGTTAAACTTCGACAGCGAGTGCGAGAACGAGAGAGAGAGAGAGAGACACGCACACACGCACATGCACGCTCTCTTTGCGCTTTGTTGTCCTTTTGCGTTTGCTCATTTCTTGCTGTTGTTGTTGCTGGCCACTTGTAAGCGCTTTAAGTACGTGCTATAAACAGTGCCACACCTCATTAACAGCACACATATGTGTGTGTGAGTGTGAGCGCTGTGTGTTTGTTTTTATTTTGATTTCCATTCGCATTCGCATTAACTACTTTTTTTAATGTCTAGTATTTGCTACTTTGTCAAGTGCACTGAGGAATTTACAGCTTTTTAATTGAAACTGCAAAAGGAAAGGAAAAAATTCCACTCTCTCTTTGCTGCTTCTCCGGCTTTCTGTCTCTCTCTCTCTCTTTTTCTCTTGTGCTCTCAACTAACAATTAGTTCCGCTTTGGGATATTAACGACTTGAACTATCGTTTCGATTAATTCAGTGCGATTTTTGTTTTAAGCAATTATAGAGCATTATCATATGATCGATGGAAGTCTCATAATTATAAAAATAATCATTTATAATTTGTCGTTCGAGTTCGAGTTCCGCTTAATAACCTCGGCTGTATAGTTTTATGACTGTTATCAGACACCAATCATTTCATGTGACTCATGTCAACCAAAATAAAACGCTTCCCTATATGGATGTCGTTTCAAGTAAAAAAAAATTGTTTCATAAATAATATTGAAACTGTAGTGTAAAATTCAATTCGGAACTTTTTCAAAAGACATTTTATACAAATCTGTATTAATATAACACATATTTAACACTTTTATACTTCATTTTAGCACAGGAATAAAAATATGCTACTTTATTTTATTTGTTTATGTTTTTCTCGACTTTTAAGACTCCATTTTGTTGCTCCTTTCTGAATTTTTTTCTACTACTTTAAGCAGTGTTGCCTTGCTACGATTTTTAGCCCACACCTGCGGCAAAGAGTTTTTGGCACTTTTTTTTGGCACACACACAGACACATACACATACACTGTAGCAAAGATGCAAGTTGCACAGAAAAGGAGAAACACACGGAAACCGAATCGAAGCCGCCGCCGCAAGAGTTGCAACCACTTTTTCTTGATTTCAAATGATATTTGCTTTGGCTTTTTTCGCCGCTGCCGCCTGCCACAGTGCCAAGCCAAGTGCAGCCAGCAGGCCAGTAATGGCCGGTAACAACAACAACAACAACAACAACAACAAATGGCACATCTACAACAACAACAACTGCTGCGCTGCGCCTCACTTGACTCAACGACGACGACGCGTGCGCAAATTCAACTGGTTCGTTAGAAAGCGACAAAACAAATGACCATCATTGGCTGCTGACGCTGCCGTCGCCGCTTCTGTCCGCACTGTATCTGCCTGTGGTGCTCCGGCTGATGGTGGTGGTGGTGTTGCAGCCACCAGGTAATCGGGTCAAGTGATTTAGAAAAAAGGAAAAAAAAAAAAAAGAAAACTGCGCTCAACTCGGGCGGAAGTTGGGTGGCGGAGGCGACGGTGACGGCGACGCTGGTGCTGGCGTTGACGTTGGCATTAGTCAACGTTTGGAAAACTGGACAAAAGGGAACTGCAAATAAAGCGCAGATACAGAGAGACAAATGCACAAGTGCACAGAGCGCCACCTGCAGGCGAGCTGCACAGCATCCCGTTCCGTCCCGGCAAGAGAGAGAGAGAGCGCGTGTGTGTGTTAAAACAGTCTGTGTGTGCGTTTGTGTCTGGGGGTCTCTCACTCTCTCGATAGACACACAGGGTGCAAGAAGCATGTGTGTGCGTGTGTGTGTGTGTGCGGGTGCTGCCCAAGCAGAACTGGAAGCGGCAGCGGTAGCAACAGAAGTTTTTAAGCTTTGCTGGGGGTGGGTGGCGTCAACCGGCAACCGGCACGTCGGTAGCTTTTTTTTTGCGTCGAACGCTTTGCGTTACTGTTTTTCTTCATTTTCCTTTTGTTTCTTCATGTTTTTTTCCACCACTAGACAAACAGCAAGCGCAGGCGAGAGAAAGAGTGAGAGAGCGCGTGCTGTGCTGTGCTGGGGGGAGAGAGCACGGGCAGCGCGGGAGCGAGACCTCCTGGTGGTAGTTCCGTTACGTGTTTTGTTGTTGTTGCCGCTGTTGCTGTTGTTGCATATGCATTATTATTGACATTTTTTTTTGCTCTCCGTTTGCTGCATGCACTTTCTAGTTTGTAGTTCTTAGTTGAAATTTTCCTTTACTTTTTCCCCATTTCATTGCGTGCAATTAATTAGTTGTTGTTTTACAATTATGTATGCATGGCAAAAACATAAAACGGATGTGGTTGTAAAAGGAGCTTGCTGGCTTGTTTGGTTTGTTGTTTTCTGTTTTTCAGCCGGCACACACCCTTTTTTTCCACCAACAACAACTACTACTACCAACAAAAAACAATAGTAGCAACAACAGCAAGAACAACGTACGCTGAGCCGACGCTGCGTTCTGGGCAAACAAAGGAGCAGTTTTGCACCCGACTCATATACACACACAAACACACACACACAAATGCTGCAACATGCAAAAAATGAAATGTTGCACACACACACACACGCAGGGTGGACGACGACAATAATTTGATGAGAAATGCAATTGCAATTGCAATAAATCACTGAGCACACAAAAAACACAAGTTGCACTCACATTTCTTTTTGGCACGCCCTTTTTCACAACAATTTCACAGCAACTACACAATTGCTTTTATTTTTTTCCGTATAAAATATTGTTGCATCGGCTTTTTTCGGTGCGCTGTTACCCGCTGTTTAGCATAGACATCGATGCTCGATGTTGCTCCTTCGTTCGATACACTGTGTATATCGGTTTCCAATCGCGCAAGTGATGCGCGTGAGCAGGTATCGCAAGTATCGTGACACGGTTTATTGAAAATATCGATATTATTGGGGAGAGAATGAGTCAGAGCATTTAGTTATTTATGAATCATACCGCTTTTCCTGCAAGAATGTTTAATTGGCCACGTATCGATAGTTGGATAAACGATATTTGTGTTACTGCGGCACAATGAAAATGTATCATAAAGTAATTAGCAGTAGACAACTGAAAAAACACTTAAATTTGCGTTAATTTACTTGTTAAATCTATTATCACAAAATGCAAATTTAATACTCAACGGCTTGCAAGTGTGACCGTATGCTAATTACAAACCGACCTTGCCACATCGGTGAAAATAGGTAGTCGATAGCACAAAACAGGGCTGCAATGCACGGGCAGCAGTTGGCATTGCTCTATGCTGCGCTGCGGTCGCATCGATAGTAACGTAACGATAGTGCCATCGATTGCTTAGCTGCTCCAACTGCTGCAGCAGCAAATTGTATTATTTTTTTTATTATTTATTAAATGAAGTTGAATTAAGTTGATTGCATTGCAATGACAAAGTTAATGTTTAACGACACGGCGTCGCTGCGGAATTGCGCATTGTGATAACACAACGTAAACGTAAACGTTGAACGTAAAACGAGCGAGCGAGCGCCTTTGCTTTGCGGGTGTGCGTGCGTGCGTGCGTGTGTGTGTATTTATATGCCTGCCTGTGCTTGTGTGCGCTAGTATATGTTTGTGTGTTGTGAATCTGCGTATGTGTGTATGTGTTCGTATGCGTATAATTTTGGTGTGCGGCGGCTGCAGAAGGCAACGACTCGGCGCGGCGCTGCCCAGCACCCGCAGCAGCAGCAACAACAACATCACAAGCAACAAAACAAAATTCTAATTCAATGTTGTCAACAGCCAAGGAAGGCAGAATGAACGTCTTGCATAAAATGGGTAAGTCAAAAGATAGAGAAAAAGTCAAGAAGCAAATGAGTGAAGTGAAGAGAAGCGCATTAGACTGCTTCCGTTTCCCGTTCGTTTGCCCATCTCACCTGCAGTAGCTAAGGCTCAGGCTCAGGCTCAGCTCCCAGCTAAGCTGTATATGCGATACACACACAGACACATGCACACGAACACAGCCGTAGCCGTCCGTAGGCAGCAGCAGATGTGTGTATACGTGCGTGCGTGTGTGTGTGTGTGCATGCTGCCGAGGGCCTGCTTACTCCTTCAATGATTCACAATGAGCGACAACAACAACAGCAATGAAGAAGAAGCAGCAGCAGAGAAAGAATTACAATAATAATAATAAAGCAGTTACACACAAAGTCAAAATCCTGTTTCTCAATTGCCGCTGACTTTGCGCCCACCCACACACACACATACACGCGCGCACACAATCTCCCTCTCTCGCTCTCTCTCTCTCTCTTTTTGCCCCAAAATGTGCACTCGGTTTACGTGTTGGTTTATCAACAAGTCTATTTTTAGTGCATGCGCCTCGGGAAGTGTTAAAAGTGAAGTAACACGCATTTTGCTCTGTGCGTGTGTGTCTGTGTGAACACACACATATTGTACACAAGCATAGGCAGCTCGCTTGTTGGTATCTCATCTCCCCCACACAAACACACACACACACACACACACACACGCGCACTGTTGGTAGCCGCCCACCTCTAATGACTCCTGAGGCTGCATTTGATTTTGACTTCTTGGTTTGCTTTCCCCACACTCCGCTGTGCGGCGCTTCATCGATTTCGATAACAGTGCCTGGCAAAATGGGCGATTAATCGAATTTTGCATTGACTTGCTAACTTGCTAATTGTCACTTAATTAACTAATTAACACAGCAATTAGGCTAAGTAATTTCCTGGCTGGAAGTCGTGTCGCTCCTTCGGCGTCGCTGTCAACTTTCAAGGACAATGACGCTCTCTACTGGAAATGTCGCAATTTGCTTGTTATCCGTAAAAAAAAATTCACACAGTTGCTAAGTTTGCCGATAAGATTATTGCTGGGGCAGCAAGAAGCCTAATATATGTTGGTAATATTATTGTCCATCTTATCAGTGTATCTAATACCTGCCTCAAGGTCAATAGCTGCAAACAATTTTAAGCTCAGTCATGGTAGGAAGCTAAAATGGGAGTTCAGCTCGAAACTATTAATTCCTATAAATAAATCACACACACACACTGATTTCGATAACTTTATCTCTTATCCCCGCGCTACCCGCTCCCGGGACATCCCGCCTGCGTTCTGCTACGACCTTCACCTTCAACAGCGCCTGCAGCAGCTGATTTCCTGGCCGGGGCCGTCAACTTTAACAGTTACCAAGCTTTTTTTTGCCCCGCTCTCTCTCGCTCCCGCTCTTTTTTTCGTTACGTTTTTGTTGTTGTCACACAGCTTTGAGCGAGCTTTCGTTGCAAAGCCTTTTATGCTGCTGCTACTGTTGTTGTTGTTGTTGCCTTTTTTTTGCGAGTGCAAAGTCTCCGCTGTCGTCGTCGGCTTCAGCGCTTCGGCGGAGTGAGTAGTTTATTTTAGATTTGATAAGCAGCCCAGCGCGCTCAGTGTGTGTGATAATGGAAGCTCGTTTAGCGGCAACGACAACAGCGACGCCAGCAAGCGCCAGTAAGCGAGCGAGTGAGCGACACATTGCAACGCACACACATGCACGCTGGCTTGCACATGTATGCATGCACACACATGTCGCAGTAATACGAATAGTGCGGCTAGCGCAGGCAGCTTAGCTTTTCACTGACCGTGCAAACAAAAAAAGAAGCTAGAAATGGCACAAGAATGGAAACTTAATTATTTAAAACAAGTTAGAAAAGGCTTCAAAAATAGCTTAATTCAACAATAAATTTGCCTGCATTCATAAAATTATGCTCCATGTCATTTAGCTTTTTTTTTGCAACGCCAAAACTGCCAGCTCTGATAGGGAAAAGAGACTCGTCGTGTGCTCGCTTAGTTCATTGAAAGTGCAAATGTTGCTGCTGCCGTTGGCTACCGTTGTTGTTGTTGTTATTGTTATTATTATTATTATTGTTGTTGTTGTTGTTGTTGTTGTTGTGTGCTCAGCGGGCCGTGGGCCGCCCATTGGCCGTGCCAAAGCGATTAGATTGTAAAAGCGGCGGCAACGTCGACGCTGCGCTCGCTCAGCACGCTCAGTCAGTCGAGCCGAGCCGAGCTGAGCTGCGCTAGCGTTGTGTTGTGTTGTGTTGCGCTGCGCCTCTCAGTTAGACAAACAAGACATTCAGTCTGTCAGTCAATTCATTCAGTCAATTCCAGTTAGTCGCACGCGAAATTTTCACATCAACGCATCGAACGTGCGCGCCGCGCACTCTCTTTAGTTTTTGACCCCGTCGAACACCCGCAACCCCGCACGCATCCCGGCCGAAATGGAACGGGTGATATCACTTAATGAAGGCGCAAAACGGATCTGCTCAATGTCACAATAATTGAAGTGTTCTTTTGAGACTGGTCTTTCTCTCTCACGTGCCGAACAGACACATGGATACATACCTAAATATGTACGCGAGTTACTTATGTGAAAATGTTCTTGTTCTCGTTGTTGTTTTTATTTGAATTTTTTTGTCTGTTTTGCGAAACATAAACGTTTCAACAGTTGCGATCGGTGCATAGCATAGAAGAGAAAAATCGATATCGATATCGATATATACATACATAATTGATTTGAAAAATCGTTGATGCGTTTGCTCCAATTCCCGTGACCCATTCCACCCATTCCCCGCGTTCACATCCGATATATCGATACACACATTGAGAAGATAATTGCGGTGAATTTGTCGGGGTGTGTGTGTGCGTGCACGCGACGGCGCGATGCGCGTTCTGAACACGGAGTTGCGTTTGCGCTTTAAGAATCGCAAGCCGCGTCCGTTCAATCGGGCGGCGAGTGCAGATGATGCGACGGCGACGCCAGCTGAGGCAGAGACTGAGGCAGAGGTTGCCGGATTAAACGGACAGCAGCAGCGGCAGCGACTCAATAGGATTGTCAGCATGCGTATGTATTGCACAGATAAAGGGATTGTGTAGGTGGTGGGGGGGGGGTGTTGGTTGTGGGAGAATGCAATTACGAGAGAGCGCGTGCGAGCGTGCGTGAGCGTGAGCGTGCACTGGTTTCGCTATCGCGTGTATCGTAATCGTTTATTAAGCTGCTGTGGCAATTGAAGCGAAAGCTAATCAGTTTGACCTTGTCGGCAGAGCATAAATCGATAAACGCACGTATCGATAAGCTGGAATTATTAATAACAAATTATGCGAGATGCGCACGTGCGCGTGAAAGTATTTATCGAGAACGAGAGAGAAAGGGAAAATGCAAGAGTTATGCAGGTGTTGCATTAATTATGCATGTTGGAGTGTGTGTGTGTGTGTGTGTGTGGGCGTACTTGCATACCACAAGCACTTGCTATAAATTGGTCATGCTTTCATGTAGTGAGTGTGGGTTGGGGAGGGGGGTTGGTGGGTTGGGCGTGTAGGGGCAGGGCATTCACTCAATTGATCAATTTGTGTTCTGCATTCACTCAGCTGAATAAGCAGAGCCAAAGTCGCTGCCGATGATGATGATAATGCTCAATGGGCTGGAAGTGGAACCGGATGCTCTTTCAATAAATTTTTTCAATTGCCAATTGCTAATTCCCACCCACTCCTCTCACTCTGACGTACCAGCAAGAACTCACAACATATCGATAACACATGCGCCAAAAGAGTCTAATCTAATCGATTTTTAAACACAAAAATAATGACAAGAAGAAGAGCGCCAAATTGTGCATTCATAAATAATCTGTCTGTGTCGAATGAGTGAAGTGAGTGAATAGCACTCATGAATATTTGCCGAAGAATGCATGAAAAGGGTTTTGTCTATAATTGTTGCTCGATTGGACAGTTTGTGTCGTCTCTGCTTTCACTACTGCACTTTCTAATGCGCATAGACAAGCTGCAGGGGCGTGCAGGCAGAAAGGGGGCAGGGCACCTGTCACCTGTTGCCTTCGCATGGCTCATGTAGCATAATGTAACTATTCTTCTATTATCATACCGACCTGCACACACACACACACGCGCACGCACAGAAATCGATTTCTGTTGTTGTTTTTGACGAGTTTGACACTCGCATCATTCAAAGCGGCACTCAAACCGGAATTTCCATAGTCGACATTCATACATTCATTCATTTGGCCAAAGATTGATTTGTGAACCGTTATTGCAAAACCCGACGACAGAATTTGTCAACAATAGAGAAATAGAAACGAGCAACGAAACAACGACAATCATTTAAAATGCCAAACAATGCACGAGAGACATGGGAAAAGGGCTGAGACCCCTGACACCTCCTCCACCCCCTGGCCCTGATGGGGTTTGTTTGCTCGCATAGTTAGCCAATAACTCACTAGAGTTTCCTGACAATTCTGCGGAAATATGTGAAATATTAAGGGTCGACTTGGTAAATGGCTTGGGAAACGACATAAATTACATCTAAATTGTATTCTTCCAAGTTTTCAACTAGAGTTCGGATACTACGTACTAGTACCCTAAACTCAAGTAACTCGACTAAGCTGCAAATTTCCCGTAAGTTCCGTAACGCACAGCTGAAATATTGCGAAATTTGCCTTTACTTGGGAAATTCTTAGAATTTCTGGATTTTTTTATGTTTCACACAAAAATCCCGTGACAACACTCAAAAATATTATGAAACATTTGTGGAAAGATCACGCATGCCTGGGTGAAGGCAAGAGAACAAGTGAAATTCGAATAAGTACTTAGCTGGTTGGTTGAACAGTTGGCCAGCTTGTTGTTGGTCACGTATAGCACGAAGACTGTTGCTTTCCCCCGGTGGTTTGGTGTGTGTGCGTGTGTATGTGTGTGTATGGTGTCAACTTGTTGTTGTCTGATTGTGGGGACTCCTAACTCTCTTGTCTGTCTCTTTCTATTTATTTTCTTATGCTTTATGCTTTTCACTTACTCGCACACTTTTGCTTTCCTATAGATTTCATTTTCATGTCTAAACGAACGACCAACTATGTCATAATTGGAATTACCTGCCTCGCCTCCACTCCCCACCCCCCACTTGCACACCCCCCAACACTACTCTCTCGCTCTGCATGAGAGGTTTCATGTGTGTATATAATACATACATATGTGTATGTGTATGTGTCCATTGTCCGGCTCTGGCTTTCTTCTGGACAGTTAACATGGCGTTCAGTTTGCTTTCTTTGGTGCAAAAAAAAAAAACTTTCATTCTTCTCTATGCCTACCTCCGGCCCAAATTCGTGATCCCGAGTTGCGGTAGTCCCCATACACACATAAATGTGGGTTTCCTGGTTACCCGAGCTTAAGGGGCTTAAGTTGGTTAAGTTATTTTAATTTACGAAACTCATTTCTTTTATCTTAAGACACTCGTGTATTTTTCCACTCTCTGCCATATGCATTACACTTCTTTCTATTTGCAGTTCGAGTTACATATATCTAAACCGTTTAACTAGCTGTTGGGTAATAAATTCCCAACTGCAGTGATATATTTCCCTGAGCGAAGCCATGCATCATGCGATTTATGGTTTCGTAATGCCGAGCGTATTCAGCGTTAGTTTATTGACTCTTAAGTTGGTATTATATATAGTAGTACGGCTGTATTTCTATTGTTTTTATTACTGAAAATTCTTTCGACTCTGTTTAAATATTTATGAGGCATCTTAACTTATCTGCAAAATGGTAATTCTTCACTCAGCCACTTTGCTATCTAGTTTGTACTTATCTTGCTTGTTAACAAGATAAGTTAGGTCATCTGTCGCGAATTCTTTACGATAGGAGAATTTGAGGAATCTGAAACTAAGCCTAAGATGAAATATAATTTAGCTGGAAAAAAAATATGTAAGTTCTATTGAAAAAACGATTATTATTAAAACCTCAATATACTATGGGATTAAAGGATAATTATCGAAATTAGAGCTGAAAGAAAAATCGATAAAACATCGATGCATGGATGTTTTTAAATATTTTGTTGAAGTTTTGAAATCAATTCGTAAAAGAATCAAGAGGTCAATAGAATTCCAATGAGATAAATACTATAAAAATAACTGCTCGACTATCGCGTTAATCGATGGTTCGTCTCGCTAAGCGATTCGAAAGTGCCGTTAGATATATGCAAGGTGTATCAAAGCAGGCGTAAATGCAATAAAGATAAATTCAATAAAGCGTCGAAAGCAAATGAAAGTGAAATATGCAAATGGGACCAATTTGGCCCCACTGTGCACTCTGCTCTGCTCTGCTTTGCTCTCTGATAACACGATACGGCATCGAGGCGTTTTATATGGTTTAGTTTTCTCTCCATCTCCTCGTTCCTCTCGCTCCCGCTTCATATTTTTTTCCTCTTGTTTCGCATAAATTGATGACGGTCACAAAGCGTCGTAATACGCTGCGTAGCTTGGAGCGTTAACGTCATCGTCATCATCATCATCGTCGCAGTTGTTGTGGGTGACGTACAACCCGTCGACAGATACCCTCATATAGATATAGTATATATGCATACATATATGTGTATGTTTGTGCGATGTACAGAGAGAGACACTCGGAAAGTCACGGCATACTCGACATATTCGCCTCGTAGGCCTCGCTTTTTTTGATGCCCTACCCAAGATGCGCATATACTCTTTTAGCAGACGTTTGGCAAGGCAAAGTTGCGAAAATATTAGAGACTAAGGTATCAGGTATATATATTCATGTTAAGTAGAGTTGGTTTGGGTATATACATACTCTCAGTTTTGAAAGTAATCCACTTGATACATGCTTTCTGCTGCAGCAAGGATATTTTTTTTTGCATGAATATCTCAAGTGTTTGTGAACGTATCGCAATAAAACTTAATGAATATGATTTGTATATATTTATAAATATACTGTTCAAATTTTAACATAATTGCCTAAATATAAAGTATAGTTTTGAAAGGCTTAAACAAGCTAGTTTTATTGTAACTCAAAATAAATGAATATTTTGTGGATTTCCATTGAAACTTAAATTAAAGATTTTCTATTATGTGTAATAATATTAATAAGAATTTGTGCTATCGCTTTTTACGTTACATTACAGTAAGGGTAATATATCTTCGTTGTAAGCAGAGTATACGTTTTTTTGTGCATGTTTTCATTTGGGCTCGTTTTAGTATGTTTCCCGGTTTCGTTTTCGTTCTGAGTTCTTGCCATTGCTTCTTCTTCTTCTTTCTGCTTCGCACTCTGCTTCTTCTATTCACACACTCTTGTTGCTATTGCCATTGTTGTTCCTATTGTTGTTGTTGTTGTTGTTGTTGTGGCTTATATAGCGCATTATTAATTATGAAGGCGTGCTGTGCTCAAAAGTTATCTAACCGTTGACCGGCAAACACCGCAGCTCAGCACACAGCGAGAGGGAGCGAGTTATTCGAAATTATTCACACACACTTTAAAGTACTCGAAAATACCACAAGAAAAAAAGAAAAAAAATAATACGCGAATAAGTGAATGAAAATTGTGGAAAAGAATTAGATTGTTTCGGCGTGTGAGTGTTTTCGAGTAGGAATCGAAAAACGTAACGCAGGAATTCAGTGACTAATCGTGCACTCGTATAAAAGCGTAAGACGAGACATTTAATTACATATAGTCCGACTGACACTCATTGGCGACATTCATATTCATGCACTCAAAAGTTATGAATAAGATATACTCATGATATACTTTAATGAATGCACAAATAATTATATACGATACGAGAACGAAGAAAGAGAGAGAGGGAGACAGAGAAAGAGAGTGTTTAAGTGGTTGAGGGCCAGATAGCTAAGCGGGCGGCATGTGATTGGGGCGTGGCCAATTGATTCAATTGAATACTTGCATGATGACCGCACCGCACCTGCCTGCCTGACTGACTGACTGACTGACTGATGACGTCATGCCGCAAGTATGCACGGAACAGGGTCAAATCAGCCCTCAGCACAGGGTGGCTGCCCCCACAGGGTGCATGTGTGTATGTGTGTGTGTTTGTGTGTGTGTGGGTGTAGAGCATGAGAACGTGCCATGATCATTGAACTGCGTCGAACCAAGTCAAAGTTTTATTATTATTTTTGCTATGTTCTTTGTTTTGTTTCGCTTTTTTCGTTTTATTTTTCCTCACTGTGTATTTCTGCTCGATTAGCGTTTTTCTTGCTGTCTCTGTCTCTGTCTCTGTGCTTCTGGTTGCTCGTTTCTTTTTTTGTTTATGACCAATTTAACGATTTGTTTGTCGTGCTGTGTGTTTTCGGCGTTGTCTCTGTCTCGTCAACAACAACACGAGATTATGTCATGTTTGTAGTTTATTTAGTTGTCGGTTCCACCGTTTTTTTTTTTATCATTTTTTTGTTGTACTCCGTAAGCCAGTACTACGGCATCTGGGGTATTCGGTACGCACTGGTACTACGGGGTATGTTTCAAAGTTTTCGTCAAACAAAATTCGATATGAGGCATAATATATTTACTTTAGTTTTGCATGAGCTTTGCTTGTGGAATGCGAATGGAATTTCCAGCCATTGCAAATGAATCATATTCATATGTATATATATAAATATATATATATACACATATGTATATAAGATTTGTTTATAACATACTTTTAGGGCGAAGTTAATGAAATTTCGTTGACTAAAATTAGTTGATTTAAAGACATTCAGGCTAACATGAGAAAACGGACATTTTTAAAGCTCCTTGTTGCTTCAAAAAGTATGCAACAGAGTTTTTTTGAAAAAAAATAGGAATTAATATGCTCATATTTACCATGTGTATTTACAGGGTAACTGCTGCGTCGAGCCAACTCCCCAAGGGCTACGGCTACTTGTTATGTTTTTGTTTTTATTACTGTTAACATTTTTGTTTTGGGGGCTTTGGTCGAAAGTAACGTTGATTACCGATCGCGATGTTGGCAGTTAGAAAGCATAACACATAACAGAGAGCGAACGAGAGAGGGAGAGAGGCAGAGAGAGAGAGGGAGAGGCGGATACATTCCGTAAATTCCATGTGCTAAATAGCTGGGAGAGCAGTTCCATCTCTCTCTCTCTCTCTCTTTGGTTATTTGTTTTTATTTTGCATTTCGCGATCACTCGCCAAACAAACGCTTAGCTCTCCCATGCTGTCTCTCCCTCTCTTTCGCTCTCTCTCACTCTCTCTGTTGGCTCATCAAAACTGGTTGATCGGTATCGAAACTGGTCGCTCAGTCGGTCGACTTTATTCAAACTTGTCCACTTCGGTCTAGGCGAATATTGGTCAAGTTAAAAAGCCCGCGATTTTTGCATAGACAAACCTCATCATCATCATGCTGATCGTCACGATCTCGCATCTTCATTATGTCGTGTCGGGTGTGCCAAATTGTTGTCGCCTCAAACGGGAACCGGGTAATCCCACCTGTTTCTTCGTTTTTTTTTTTGTATATACCTGGCCCGAACTGGTCGAACCACTGATCCAATTTCCAATTTTCAAACTCCCAATTGATGCCAAGCGTGCTATAGACTCCCCCCCCCCCTAACACCTGTCCCATCTACCAACCTACTTACCTGCCAATCTAACGTTAACTCAACCCGTTTTCTCTCTCTGTCTCGCATCCAATTTTTTTTTCAATTAGCCGTACATAATTTATGATTGTCGCGCTCGCTATAGGAAGTTGATAAGTGAGTTTTATTTCGGGTTTCTCTATTTATATAAACATATTTCTGTTTTTTTTTGTGCGATTTGCCAATCTAAATGTATTCGGCAAGCGATTAGCAATTGGGGTTCTTGCTCTTATCATTTGTGAACTTGATCGCTGTAGACAAGTCTGAAATATCTGAAATTCTGAAATCCGATTATCTATAAAACTCGGTCCCCCGCCCCATCATAACTGCTCCATTGTTATATTTCCTTTGTCTTTTGGCTTATGAATTCCGCAATCTTTGGAATAATATATAGAAAATCTGTATATACTAATTGGAATTCAAGTTGGTAGAGAAATTGTTAATAATTCGCTTATTATAAGCTGCATTGTTAATTTTGTAATGCTAATTAAAATCAAATTTGCATTGTTAAATGGATTAGGAACTATACTATATATTTCATTGTTTATCTAACTCAAAAAAATCTAAACATTGCTAATTTTATTAAAGATTTCATTATTATCTAATTTTATTATATTACCAATTTATCTGTTTCTTCAGTCCAATCATGTTAAAATTCATTATTACCTTCATTAACAATTTATCTTTCCCTTTTTCCCAACTAATGACCTCGAGGCCATTGAAGATGCGTAAATTCCGGGTGTGTCGGTTATTATTTTAATGGATCGTGTCTTGGGTATGGTTGGGGAATGGGGGCTGCATGTTGCGATTGCTTAAAAATTTGTTTTTTTTTTTTTTTTTTGTTATGCATGTTGCGCTGCAACAACCCCCACTACACCCCTTCCCCTGGCTGGGATAAGTTGCAGACGTAATTTCACTTTTCTCTGCCCAAGCGCAGATTACCTGCCCGCAAGTTATATGATGCATGCATGCATGCCAGGGGGGGAAGGGGGAGGGGACTCTGGCATAGGTGGCGTATTTGTGCAGCTCCACTTGAGCTGCCTAAGACAACAACAAAAGGAACGAGTGAAGCAGAGAGAGAGACACAAAGAGAGAGATCTCAATAATAGTAAATAATTTCAAGGCAAGTCACGATCATCGCGTCGAGCCACTTGCGAATCGAAGAAAAATCCGACAACGACTACGACGATGCCGTTTGCCGGGGCCCCAGGGCCAAATAGACAAAAGACACCCAAAAAAAATATAAAAAAAAAAACAAGTAAAGAAAGCCAGAAACAAGTCGAAACTGATGGCAAAATACTCTATAAAAGTATGCGATGCTGTGCTGCATTGGACAATGTGGAAAACAATATATTTCGAAATGAAATACAAGAAAATTATACCAAATTTGCAATGTAATTACCAAGAACACTCATACCCAAAAATCTACAACAATATTGATCTTGTTCAAGAATATATATGCTATATTTCGCCCTACTCAACTACTACGCAGTTCCCATCTGCCAATTGGAAAAAATAAATAAAATTTAGTGAAAAAACAAGCAATATTCATATCAATATTAAATCAAATAAATAATATTGCTCATGCTGCAGAATATATAAGCTATATATTGCTCAGCTTAGCTCTATTACGGTATACATCTACCAACTGTGATATATAATATATTTTTAATATAAAAAATAAAACTAGGTAAAATTTCCATAAATCTCCCAAAAAAATGCACAGGAAAAAGAATATCTATATAGTATGCTAGCTAACTGCAAAGATATACCCCCCAGCTGTTGCAGGGTATTTTCGAGTGTGTACGCGAGTGTAATGCCAAAAGATAACAGAGAGCCAAGCAGGAGAAAGAGCGTGAGCTGAGCGAGTGTAAAAGCAGACGAAGAGATAGAGAGAGAGAAGGAGAGGGAGCGAGCGAGCAGGAGAGAGAGCGAGCTAGAGAGTGTGGCCATCTATCAGTGAATGTTGCTGCTGTTGTCGCCTGCTGCTGCTGCCGCTGAGCAAGTTGGCAGCGAGTGCCATTTGATGCGCCGTTGTTGCTGCTGCTGCTGCTCTTTGCGACTCGTTGTTGTTGTTGCTGTTGTTGCCGTTGCCGTTGCCGTTGCTGCTGTTGTTGCTTTAATGGTTGGTTAGCGGACCTGGCTGGCGACTGGCTGCCGCTGCCGCTGCCGCCGCGGACTGTGGCCGTTTTGCCCGTTTGCGGATTTTCATAGTTCAGTGCGCTTTGCAGACGACGACGACAACGACAACGACGTCAGCAGTGTCGTGTCTCCCCCAGCGCTGTCTAAATATATACAATATAATAATAATTTTGTGATTTATTTAATTGGACAACACAACGGCAACAACAATTGCTCTTGAAAAGTGCTAAAAAGAGAAAGAAAACTAAAAAGTTGTACGAAAGTAGCTCGATAAGCTTGCTGATCCGCGGTTATGTGTGTGTTGTTGCCGCTGCGGCTCAACCTCAGCAGCGGCAGCTAACGCGGCTGTCTCGTCTTCTGCTTCTTCTACGTCTTCTTCCTACACTTGTTGTTATTATGCAATAAGAGCAGCAGCAGCAGCGAAACATGCCGCAATTTGATGAATCTTTCCTGAGCGATTGCGCGCACGCGGAACGTTGGCGTTTCTATTCGTACAACGTGCAACAGCAGCAGCAGCAACAAGTGGCAGCTGCACAGCCTGCGCCGCAGCTGTGGTCAGCGCTAGATAACAACAACAACAATAACAGCAGCAAGAACAACAACAATAAAAACACGCTGCATGACATCAAATTCCACAGGCGTCGCAAATATAAAAAACTGCCACGTTTGGCAATATCAACAGCAGCAGCAACATCCACTTGCAATCCCAGCCCGCCATTGACATCCACATCAACAACATCCACATCGATATCATCGGCATCCACATCGCCATATGCGCTGGTCAAGAATGCGTTGCGCTGTAAGTGAAAGCGGCCGTGGCGTGCCCCAATCTGCAACTAGCCGGGTGAGGGCGGGCAACAGCAGCAGCAGCCGTAGCCGCCACCCGGCAAACACGCCCACCAAACACCTCGCCTTCCCTCCCCTCGTCCGTCACCCAGCTGCCGTAGCTATTATCACTTTTGGGTTGGGTTTCTTTTTGCGCATCAGAGATCAGCGCATCGCCAACCACCTGTGCGCTCATTCATCATGCATGCAAATCAAACCTTGTTGAGGGTGGGGAGGCACATGTGCAAAATACCCTATAACAGCTGGCGGGTATATGGGTTTGTGAATGTGTGTGAAGTGCAAGTGTCAAAACAAATTAACCAAGGACTAAGAAATTAGTTATTTTACAGTGTAATCGCTATATCGATAAATATCGACAATCGTATTAATTATTTAACGATAGAAATGAATTGAAATAGAGCTCCAAAGTAGTTGTTTTCTAGTGGAAATCAATTATTCCCGATAACTATATTGATTATGGATCGATAAGCTTGTGAATAAGTTTACAGTTAACAAGTTGTGTTATCGCTTATCGATTATTACCAATAACTTATCGATGAAGTATAACTAGCAGCTGCAACTCAATCAATGAGACTTCAGTGACACTTATTTTTAACACAAATATCATCCATCAATATTTCTGAAGATAACTTATCGATAAACTTCTAAAAAAAGTTAAACTTTTCTTTGAGTGCATTCACTATTCGTTGTTTTGCCTGTCACCTTGTTTTAAACACACATGAATATCTACCCTGGCTCTAGTCTTTCTTCGCCGTTTCTTCGCACATTTCTTTTCCATCGTTTTATTGGCGTTCCAAACAAGCGTTGAATAAACAACTCATCAAATTCGCCATCTCCTGCGTTGGTGAATGTGAATTTTGTAAAGAAAAAAAAAAAAACAACGCTAACTGAGCGACACGTGAAGGTCTCCTCCCGCGTATTACGCACAGCAGCCTATACCTACTATTTCCGACAAGTTCACGCACACGAAGCTCTATGTAAATTTTAATACAGATCTATATATATACTTTATGCATATATTCATTATCAGCGCGAAAGTCCAGCGACAAATGGAATACATAAAAAGAAATAACTGAACATTTTTGTCAAATAATTAATTATAAACATACGTGCATACATATATAATAATGTATTTTTTTGGATCGACCAAATGCGATAAGATTTATGAGGTCTGCGCGTGTTCCCAAAATGTATAGAGAACCGAGAGTTTTCTATAAATGGTTTTTTTTTTTTTTTTTAATGAAATAGTGCATTACTATTATTCTGTGCATAGTATGAAAGTTAGATAAGATAAAATTCAGTTAAGTGGGGTTAGTTTTGTAATAAAGTCATAGTCAGCTAGATAAGGTTAACGTGGGGTAAGGTCAGCTTAGTGTGGGGTTGTGTAAAATGAGTTAAAAAAAAAAACACGAAGTAAGGTTAGTTAGGAACAACAATTTACAATGAGTATGGGTTAGAATGTTTTATTTAAATGTAGTTAGGTTTCTAGATCAGCTAAGGTTAGTTAAAAAAAAAAAAAGCTTTCGTCGGGTTCGTTAGGTACGCTTGAGGGTTAAACACTCAAAGTACACACGAAAACACACCCAAAATTTGTTTAAATAAAACGACCTAGAAGTCAAATTAGCTGAGAGCTAACTACAATACATAGTCTGTAGAAAGACAGTCGATTGCACATATCTAGATAATTCACAATAGCGCGCATTGTTCCTAATCATTTGTGAATAACTTGCCCACTTATCGTTTGATACAAATCGATACGAGAGTCTTAACCCCATGCCGAATTTCGATTGACCGATTAATAAGTAATATAAATAGCAAGAATCGAATCTATATATATATATATATATATATACATAAATTCGTTGTAATTGAATCACATGTGAGTGAGTGTGTTGAGTGATTCATACTCGGCGCGAGTTTGATAGCAGGTCCCGTCTCTATTATTGTTTAGTCATTCGTCTGGCGCAGGCCAGAATAATATGTATAACTGATAACTGATTGGATCGCAATCATTAACCTCTCTCTTTCTCTCGATCTCTCTCTTTCTGTCTTACAGACGGCAGCATCAGTACTCCATCCACGCCCGGCAACTGTTCGACGGGCGGCAGCGTCGGCGTCGGCGTCGGCGGCGGTTGCAACAGCAGCAGCAACAACAGCATAAACAGCAGCAGCGGTGGCGGTTGCGTTGGTAGCTACAATAACACCGCATCGACACCGCCTCCATTGCCACAGACACCACAATCTCAGCGTGGTGGTGGTGCTGCTGCTGGAGTACCGCCAGCGCCGCCGGCAAGCAGCAACACATCGTCGGGCGGGTCGTCCGGCTCGTCGGGACACAAGAACAGTCTGAAGGGTACGAAATTGGCGCGTCGAGCGCGCTCTTTCAAGGACGATCTGATCGAAAAAATCTCACTGATGCGCACCAACAACAATACCCTGGGTCGTTCCCATTCGCCGCACAGTCCGCGCAACAAGCACGCGTCGTCCAAGCCGCCGCCCACCACCGAGGAAGTGCAGCGATCGACGCAAACGCTGGAGACGCACGTCAAGGACATCTCGAATGCGCTGAAACACTTTCGCGATGTCATACTCAAGAAGAAGCTGGAGGTGCTGCCGGGCAATGGCACGGTCATACTGGAGACCATTGCCAGCATGTATTCCGGTAAGTAAGGATAAGGTGCTCTCCTGCAGCAGATTAACTAATTTCCCTTCGATTCCCATCGCTCCATAGTCATCCAGTCGTACACGCTGAACGAGAATAGTGCCATCATGAGCTGCGCCACGCAACAGGTGTATCAATCGCTGGGCAAGCTGATCAAGCTCTGCGACGAGGTCATGCTCAGCGAGAAGAGCGGCGAATGCGCCTCGCTGAGCAATGAGAATGTGCGTGAGGTTATCGATTTACTGGAGGATGCAGTGCGGGTAAGTGCATGTGGTTGACCAGGCCAGGAGTTAGCAACTAATCCATGTTTTCCGGACATTCAGAATCTCGTTACGCTGGCCCAGGGCAAATTGAAGGAGCAGGATCAGTGTGCGTTTCGTTATGGCAGCGCCGGTGCCGGCGGTTTAGGTGGCATCGGTGCCGCCGCCGACATCATGGGCGCCGTAACTGCTGCCTCTGCTGCGGGCATGGGTAGCGCTGCGGCTGCAGCAGCTGCAGCTGCCTCGGCATCGGATGCCGCAGCCGTGGCCGCTGCAGTGGCGCAACGCACCTCGTTGCCCGACATTGCGCTAACGCCCAAAGAACGCGACATACTCGAGCAGAGCAATGTGAATCCCATGCGTGGCTCGCATAGCACGGAGAGCATATTGCGTGACACCAGCCCGCCGCCAAAGCCACCGCTACCAAATCGGGCCAGCAATCCGCCGCCTCTGCCGCCCAAGCGTCGCAGTCAACCGCAGTCGCAGACGAATGCGAGCACCACCGGCACCGGCAGCGGCACCGCATCGCACTCATCGCAGGCGAACAGCCCCTTGCCGTATGCACAATCGCACAATATCAGCATCAACTCGGATCTGGATTGCAGTTCGAATTTCTCGCTGCTTAACTACGGCGTGGATCGGTGTGTTGAGTAGCAGTACCCGCTCATTTATTTCCCGCCCTCACTCACCTATTTCCTACTCTTTCCGTACAGTCTGTCGGTGCGTTCGCGTTCGCCGGATGAGAATAGTCAGTGCTCATTCGACTCGGCGTTGAATCATTCGCGCGAGGAGGAGGAACAACTGCAGAAATTGCCCATGCGTATGCTGCACCAGCTACAGCATCAGCAGCATCAGACGATGGATGACGATGTGGACAAACTGATTAGCTACAGTGAGTATCGCTTGAATGCAATCCCAAGCTATAATCAATCTTCAATCTTAATCTCAATCTAAATCTTAATCTCAATCTAATCTCTTGAACTCGATTTGAATTGTGGCCAACAGAGGCACAGGCTGCCGATTCCGTCGAGGCAGTCGCCGCTGCATCCGCTGCTGCGACAACTGCACTGTCGGCTGCAGGCACGGGTTGTGCCGCTGGTTTCGCTTCCGGCAGCAACGGCAACAACGCCGCATCCACTGCCGTCGCTACTGGTCTGGTTGAGGCCAACACGGAGCTACGCAAGGCGGCGGCAGTGTTAACCAGCAATCGTCATTCGAATGAATCGGGTACTTCAATTTCCACTAGCTATAACTGTATACTAGACCGCTTCATTATTTCCCGCTGCGCCGTAGTTGTTGTTTTCAGTTTTTTGTTTTCCTGCCTTTAGCCGTTCCTTTATGCCTTATCGTTCTCGTTCTTGTATTATAGTCATCGCCTATAAATGTATGCGAGTCTGTCTATAATCCCATACTAATCCTTCTCTATTGCCCTCTACAGGTTTCGTCTCCATGATGTCGTTTCGCACCTCCACGCAGAGCGTCTCGAAACGTTCCTCGGAGCACAGTGTGCAATCCTCGACAAAATCATCGAGCAGCAATTCGGAGATTGCCTTCGGCATCAGTGAAACCACATCGACAACGACAACGCAGTCGACGTCGAGTCGCAGCAATTGCAGCAGCAGCACCGAGTATCAGCAAATAAGCCAAATGCAATCGACAACACAGTCCACGCAATCCACACAGCGTCACATCACCAGCAGCACAAGCAACAGCAACAGCAGCAACATCAATGGCAACACCACCACCAGCAGCAGCAACAGCAGCACAACAGCAATTGCCACGGCAACAAAAGCAACAACCATTGCCGGCAACAGCAGCGAACAACTGACGTCGACGACAGCAACAGCAACAGCGACAGCGACAACACTACAGACGCTCGGCAGCAATTGCTCCTCGCCGGAACTGGCACCAGCGCTGCCGCCCAAGACGCAACAGCGATTGGCTTTGTCGCGCTTTGATGCCACCATGGATGAACTGGATGACAGTAGCTTGTAGGTGTCCAGAAATGGGATTCGTGGGGGTGCAGCTAGTGTTATAGGAATGATCTAGGCAAATCTGCAAATCCACACAAATTCACCATTTCTTATAGAGCAACTGTTTGCTCTTAATATTTTATATATTACCCTATGTCATATCAATTCAATTTCAAGATTTAGAAGACTCTTGCATATTTCTAAAAAAAAAAAAAGATATATATTTTATTTCAGTACACAAAGAACTCTACTTTAATCTTCAACCCATTTAAGTAATATAACGAAATGGTTATGAGTATGATTATTAAAATAATATTCAACAGTAATTGCACAAGAACTTCAAGTTAAGATGGATTTCTACCGAAATGTCATCATATATTTTTAAAACTATGACTTGTAGAGGAAGATAAGTTTATGTCTATATTATTAATAATATTAATAATCCAATAACATCAGTTAGGGTAGAAAACTGCTAAGAAATTTCAAAATATTCAGAATATTTAGTATTTCAATATGGCTGCCAGTGTAACTTTTTCATAGCTAGCTTGCGCTCCCTGTCTCTCTCCCTCTCACGCACTCTATATCGTCCTTTGATATCGATAACTGCTAATCGCATTCTGTTTGTTGCTTGCAGCGAGCTTGCTGAGCTACGGCATCTGTCGCCGCACCATCAGCAGCATCATTCGTCGTCGCAGCAGCTGCATCAGTGGCAGTCGAAGCACCACAGCCTCATTGAGCCACCGCGCAGCGCACAATTGCCGAGCAGCAGTTGCAGCGCCGCATTCGAGCAGCATCTGGATAAGCTAGACAAGCCGCCGCCGTTGCCCATCAAGAAGAAACACAGTAAGTGCGATTGCTCAAGGCGCACAGTTATTTTTACAGTTGTCTTCTTATTTTTTTTTCTCTCTTTTGTTCTACTTTTCTTTTTTTTTTGTTGTCGTATCTATGATTTTTCATGCATCGATGTTGTGTGTGTGTTGCATGTAAAAACTACTGACCGCCAGGTGGCGACACCCAGCGGTGAGTTGTCAATTGTGTTGCGTGTGTGTGTGTGCCTTGCTTTATCCATCGTCGTCATTTGCCATCGACTTTAGCTTTTCTGTTTTGATTTTTGTCTTTTTCGTTCAGTTTTGTTTTGTTTTGCATTCCATTCACAACAACAACAAAAACAGTAACAATCAGAAGGACACGCAACACACAAAACAATTTAGATTTTTTTTGTTTTTCGGGTGTATTTACCATTCAAAATTCTATACTCACCACACTGCGCGACATAACCAATCAAGAAATTCGATCATCCAAGCAAACAATACACCCGGCCCTACCCCTTAGTCAGATCCTTAGCCTGCCACGCCCCTTTAATAAACTCCTCAGACGAAACAACAGCATCAACGAAACAGCAGCAACAACAACAACAACAACAAGAACAACTAGAACACCACAACAATCAGCAACAAGTTCATCTCGATGTATATTGTATAATCGATAATTATCGTATCGCCACCACACATGCATCGTATTGTTTTCTTGCATATTCAATTTGTGTAGCGGCCGTTTACGAATTTGTAGCAACTCTTTTATGTTTTATAGCACAAATTTTATTGCAACTGAATCAAAATCAAAACCAAAACCAAAACCAAACAAAGCAAACAAAAATCGAAAACAAAATCAAACAGAAAAACCGAAAGAAAACAAATACCAAAGTCGAAAAGAAAACAACTATCAATATGAAAATCAAAATCAAAATCCAAATCTTTGTCAAATTGTTGTACGCAAGACTCTAACCCATCTAAATTATCGTTCCAATCAACATCTAGTGTTTCAGAGTGTCGCCTTTTCGGGTAAGTCTCTCTGCTGCGCCGCCTGCTCTCCCTCCTCCCTCTCTCTCTCTTTCTCACTCTGTCTGTTTCTTTCACATTTTTTCTCTCTTTCTCTGTCTGCCTTGTTTTGTTACTTTAACGTTTTGTTTAATAAAAATAAATACTGTTTCGCTTTTGCCCAGGCTTTTGTATATCCTTTCCATTTCATTTTTTGGTTTATTCATTCCTTTGAATCATTGGACTACTTCTGAAAATCTTGGAATTTCAGGATTATTGTTAAAGTGTTCTGTTTGAAATAAAAGCTTCCACATCCAGTTGTGGAACAGATTAGTCGGGCAAACTCTATATATATCCAATGTTTTCGAATTTAACGCGGATATGCAAGATGTCTAAGTCCGTTTATTTGAATGTGATGGAAAGGGTATATAGGATTCGTGCTACCCTAATGCTGTTGCTGTTGTTTTGCGCCGGCCCACTGACAATTTTGTACATCCCAATTTGGTTTTTGTTTACAACTGTTTGGTTGTTGCCTTTAACCCCCCCTATCACCCTCCCCGCCCATCGTCGAAATTTGTGCTTGAATAATACCCTGGAACCTGCGTTGTGTTATTGTTTTTGTTGTGACGCGCCTTACGACATTTTTCGAGTTCTGAAATATCCTTGATCCTTAGCGAAGCTCCGTTAGAGATGAGTTCACATTGAACTATCGATAGAGCGATTGCGTGTCTGTACAAATATAAACAAATTTCCCTCTATCGTTGCTATCGATTGTACCAGTGTCACAACTCTGAGTTAAGCAACAGTTGTCGCGAATGCGGCATACCGCGCTTCCTTTTGAAATGTGTTACTCGGAATTAACGTTTACTTTTCCCCCCAATCTCCACGCTCGCAGTCCTGGCCTACATGGAGATATGCTCGGCCAACTTGCACTCCGTGGAGCAGCATCGCCACACGATGCACACGTACAACATCAGCCGCAGCAACATATCGCACAGTCAGACCATGAGGTAAGTTTGAAGCGCATAATATCGCCACCATCGGCTTCGATAAACAATGTTCTTTCTTTTGGCAGCATCATGCCCGTCAGCAAAGATCTGTCACCGGAACACGAGACGCCGCCTGCGCTGCCGCCGAAGAATTACAAACAGCGCAAACCATCGGTTACACCTCCTGCAATTATCACAACGCCGCCGGCCAGTCCAAAGCCACAGCTTGGAGATGGTGGGCTGCGCAACAGTCGCATGACCACCGTCAGCGAAGAGCTCAACGATCTGCAGGTTACGGCAGATGAGTCTGCGGCGGCGCCAACGACACCGGCAACGGATAGCAATGAGAATGTCAGCACTGGCGGCAATACCTTCTATTGTCATTCGCACCAGCTGCCCAATGAGTCGGTCGCCGTGCTAGATCCTCAAACGACACCCATCAGCACGCCCACCATCGATATGGACACGCAGCAGCAGCAGCAGCAGCCGTGTGGAGCTGATGTCGAGTTGGCAGCACGACAAGCAGCTGAACTGGATGAGCACGAAGCACACCATCAGCACGGCGATGACGAGGCGATGGTGGTGGGCGAGGAGGAACTGGAGCTGGCGAAACAGGATAATCAATTGCCAAATATGCTCGAGGAGATCGACATAACGCCATACCTAATACTCAAGAAGCGGGACGAAGATGGGCCCGAGGTCAAAGGCGGTTACATTGACGCCCTGATCGTGCACGCCAGTCGCGTCCAGAAGGTCGCCGATAATGGTAGGCATCATCGTTCACATAATCGTTCGCATAATCGTTCGCTTAATCATTACAATCATTTAGAAAATAATTCATTCACACTTCCCCGTGTATATAAGAAACGTAAACATCTAAATCCAAAAACTACATCATGTGTTGTACCTCTCGTTCGTGCAGCATTCAGCGAGGCCTTCATCACCACCTTTCGCACTTTCATTCAGCCGATCGATGTGATCGAGAAGCTGACCCATCGCTACACATACTTCTTCTGTCAGGTGCACGATCAGAAGCAGAAGGCTGCCAAGGAGACCTTCTCGCTGTTGGTACGCGTTGTCAACGATCTGACGTAAGTGTTGCCAACTACTATAAGCATGAGAAACTATCGAAGCGATCAGACAGTGTGTTATCGACGGTAATTTTGGTATTGTTAGTGCGATAACATACACTGCGTATCGATAGTTATTCCTTTCGAATTGATAGCAGTTGGTTAATAATCATATTCTTCATCTTGCAGCTCGACGGATCTAACCAATCAGCTGCTCAGTTTGCTGGTGGAATTTGTCTATCAGCTGGTCTGCTCCGGTCAACTGTATCTGGCCAAGCTGTTGCGCAACAAATTCGTTGAGAAGGTAACGCTGTACAAGGATCAGAAGAGCTTTTGTGCCTACGTTCTTGATCGCGATCAGCTCGCTAGCATGGGCAGCGCTGGCACTGGGAGCAGCAGCATCAGCGGAAGTCAATTAAGTCTCCTCGACTTAAAGTCACTGGAGATAGCCGAACAGATGACACTGCTCGATGCTGAACTGTTTCAGAAAATCGAAATACCCGAAGTATTATTATTTGCCAAAGATCAGTGCGAGGAGAAATCACCCAATCTCAATAAGTTCACCGAGCACTTTAACAAAATGTCCTACTGGGCGCGCTCCAAAATCTTGCGGCTGCAGGATGCCAAGGAGCGTGAGAAACATGTTAATAAATTTATCAAAATAATGAAACATTTGCGCAAAATGAACAATTACAACTCGTATCTGGCGCTGCTGTCGGCACTGGATTCGGGGCCTATACGACGGTACGACAATCGAGAGTCTATGCATCTATTCCTGCTTATCTAATGGTTTTCATTCTTGTTCTGCAGATTGGAGTGGCAAAAAGGCATTGCGGAGGAGGTGCGCTTGTTTTGTGCTCTCATCGATTCGAGTTCCAGCTTTCGTGCCTATCGTCAGGCCTTGGCCGAAACCAATCCGCCTTGCATTCCCTACATGTAAGTGGAGCGAGAAAGAGAGTAGTCTGAGTTTATTCTAATTTTGATGTCTTTCAGCGGTCTGGTTCTGCAGGATTTGACCTTTGTGCATGTGGGCAATCAGGACTATATGACTAAGGGCGTTATAAACTTTTCCAAACGTTGGCAACAGTACAACATAATTGTCAATATGAAACGCTTCAAGAAATGGTGAGAATTGTGTGGATTAAGTATACCCTGTAAAATGTTCTCATCTATTTCCTGCCACCTTAGCGCATATCCATTTCGGCGAAACGAACGCATCATTGGCTTCTTTGACAACTTTAAGGACTTTATGGGCGAGGAGGAGATGTGGCAGATATCCGAACGGCTTAAGCCACGTGGCCGACGCCAGGTCAACTATTAAGTCTTCAGCTGCACTTGCAGCATCAACAACATCAGGAGAAGCAACAACACCAACTACATTTATAGTGCAATGGTTATACAAACTACTTTAGACATTATGTCATACGCTGTAAACTATTCTAACTGGGTCTGAGTCAAATCGTTCGCTACTCTAAAAAGTATATAGACATACACTATATACGTATATATATGTATAAACTCACACATACACACACAAAAACACACACACACATTATGTATAGCTGTAGATGCAGATACATAGCTTATGTACCTAAAGAACAAAATGAGAGAACCGAGAAAAAGATACGAGATCTGTAGTTCAAAATGAGAAGAAATATATATACTGATATATACTAATTGTGCATGAATATTGTAAGAACTCTACATATATATACATACATATATATATTGTGTATATTCGTATTCGTAACAACCTACCTATTCGGATAACGTAGTTACCGTTATATCGCACACACGATTTCCCTACTGATACTTTTCGGTGTGTAGAAAACTCTTTTTTTATATGTTGGTTTTCGAATATCCTTTCACCTCCATCCTCGGCCTAACAACCTTCCTGTAACTGTATTTTACAACGAATTTTTCGAACTATGTTAACAAATATTACGTGTTTGTGTAGAGAAAGCCAAAAAAACAAAACTTAAAAAAAAACTAAACAAAATTTGCAACAGAACAAAAATTAATATTAAATGTGTGTCGTATTTTTTTTTTTTTTTTTTTTCGTGAATAAGCCCAATCTAACGGTAACAATCACCTCAAGAAAAAGAGAGAGACACCACATGCGATCGCTAAAATGAACATCACTCATACAATCTCACTCTGTCGCCCCAACTCCGTCTCGGTCGCTCTCTGTCTCTGTCTCTCTCTCAATTATGTCATGTCTCGCTCTCTCTGTTGTACGTGCAATGCAAGTCAAATTTCTTAAAAAACATAAAAAGTTTATAAAGATAACCTTTTATTAAAACCGATATTTTACCTCCACCTCGCATTCGTTTTATGGACTATTCGGTGTCTAAACAAATGACCAGCACTGTACGCACAGTCGAGAGGGGCTGAAGCGGGACAAAGTACGTTGAGGAAGGGAAGAGAGTGGACTCGAGGGGAGAGGCGCAAGCGGACAGCGCAAACTATGCCAAGGGAACCGCATTCAGTTCACACTCAATTTAAAAACGAATCAACTTTAAAAGTTATAAAAAAAACAAAGAAATCAGAAAACAAAACTTGCTTTTAGCCAACTAAATATTTATATATATACAAAATAAAATATATATACATACATATACATTATATATACATATATATATATATATATATATATACATATATATATATTCCGTTGCAAAGAAGTGAACCTAACCTTTAAAACTATACAAAGTGTAAATTAGTTAAGCTAAGCGAGAGAAACCTTGATTACTTGATAAACTTTATATGATGTATGATATATACTCTTACACACACACACACATGTCGTAAAAGCTTCCACGTCCGAGTCTCTACAGAGCAGAAAACTCACTCACTCACACGCACATAGAAACAAGACTGTCTTTAGGATATATGTAGTAGTATTTCATGTATATCTAATCGAGCTGCATATGTATTATACATACGTATGTATAAGATGCTTATAGAAATTGTTATACACGCACACTCACCCTCACCCTCACACACGCACACACTCACAATCGACCGATCCACTGCATATGCTACTATATATACACTCACACTCTCACACACACACAGATACTATATATGTATACATTTATTGCATACACATGAAAATTGAAATTGAAATTGAATCAAAATTTAAACCTAACCGACAAAACCCTATCGACCTATCGACCTATATACACCATATATGATGTATGGCATGTAATGCTATCCTACCTATTTCATACATGTTTAAACATGAACATATATACTACATATATTGGTATTATATGTATAACAGATACAGCAGATACATAAATATATGCATCGTGTATCTGATAACTCTGATTTAGTCATTGCTTTGTATGTGCCTATTATCGATTTTTGATGTATATGTATTTCGGAACATCAGTTACCAGTTTTAATAATCCACATTTTTATTATGTATGTATGTAATCTAAATAAAATATATGTAATCTAAAATCTAATCTAATCTTAACTAAACTAATCTAATCTAATCTATTGTAAAACCAACAAGAACTTTAAAAGATATTACCAACGGCAGCAAGAGAAAAAAATGCATAAAAATCTAAATGTATTGATTAAGGCTAAATTTAATAACAATCTTCCCGTTTTTTTTTTATGCTAGTTTTTTTTAATCTTATGTTTTTTTTTTTTTCTGTCTTCTTCTCTTCAAAGTCTTCTCTGTACATCTATTTGTATGTTTAACTTAACTGATTAGTTTTTATATCATATATATCGTCACGTATTTCGTACTTTCGTTTCCCAAGTAGAGCAATTTTCAATTGTAAATGTAACTAAATGTTATACATTTATTCGTAAGAAAAATAGCTACAAAATAAATGTATTTTTCCTTTAAAAACTATATACCCTTCTATGGGTTTGTTTTGGCCTGGGTATATTTATTGGTTATATTTTGGCAATTTATCGATTAAAATATAAAGGACATAATTTTTCAAAAAATATCCCACTTAGCAGCTCAACGTAACGTATTTCCCTTATGTTACCATTAACATTATGTTGTCGACTGTTAACTAACAGAGTTTTGGTATTTACGACTGCTAAGCGCCGCTTTACATTTCGTTTTGGTATTTTTCAACGTTTTCAACCGTTTCTCGTGGCCGGCCACACCGAACGGCAATAGATCAACAAAAAGTTAATACTCGTCAACGGTTTCGAACGGTACTGCGTCGTCGTCGTCGTCGTCGGTATCGTAGTCTCGTAGTCCTATCGGCAAACGGATTTTGCAAAGATTTCGCATTCTGTTGCGTGCGGTTACGATAAATGTTTTAAGCCAATGTAAATTGAAGAAGAATTTACTTATTTGAATACCGATTGTGATTTGTTGTGAGTGTGTGTATAATTAATGTAGATAAAGTATTTTTTGTTAATGTTATTTTTTTTAATTTTAATTGTTTCGCCGACTGTTTGCCAAATCAATTTGCAGTGTGTTTCTGTGTATGCGAATCGAGCCGTAAAGAAATAATTGATAACAACGAGGAAGAACTGTTGTAACAATTCAGTTGGCCACTTTCAACGGTTTTAATATCAATTCGATTGATCGAACTGAACGATCGTTCAATTAATATGCGCTCGCCGCGTCATTTACTTGATTGCCTGTCGAGCGATTTTAATAAGCGCAGCGGCAGCAGCAGCAGCACAGCGTACGATCATGAGACGATGATCGTAAAGGCCGATAACGATAATGACGTTCCTCGAGCCCGGCGCTGCCGACGATGTTTCCTTTTGCAAATTGAACGCGCTCTCTGGCCTGCTCTACCCCCCACTACACCCCCCCCCACCCACATCCACGCTGCTGCTGCTGCTGCTGCTGCTTGTGCAAAATTGAAAGTGCGACAAAAAAGCGAAGCCGGCTAACAAACGCTGCGAAGTTTCGATAACGATTACGTAATGCAAGTTTTGAACCCTTTTATTTTTGATTTTGTCTTTTTTGTCATTTGTTGTTTGCTCTTTTGGACATTTTCAACATGACCCTGAACGGTAATTGAGCTGGGTGCGTGCGTGCGAGAGCGAGACAGCGCGCACGCAAAGCTTTCCGGCCAAGCCTGAGCTATCAGCTGAGCTTGAACTGAGTGATCCTCAAGCATAAGTACACAAACACACAAACACACACACGCACGCACGCACACGGTGCAAAAAAAAGTTGCCCAATTGCGTTGCGATTTTCTAGTTGACAAAGATTTGCAAGTTTCAAAGTGTGCCATAGGAACTAGAGATGGAACTGATAAATTTAAAATATGCTCTAGAATATAAGCTAAAAATGCAGAAGGCTTTATTTTTGACAATCTCTAGATAATTATATATGTTTTAGTTGCCTTTTTAATGTTATTTTTTTATTAAAAGTTGTGCATTTTTAAATATTGTGAAAGTTAAAATGAAAATCTTTATTGTAATTTTTTTTTTTTTTTTTGTATTGCAATTATTTGCTTATAATTTGTTGTCAATTTTGCAATATTCTTTTTTACACACACATACTTTTTTTTAGTTAATTCTACAGTATTTTCCATTTAAATTAAACTACATTTATTTACTTCCGCAATTACAAATTATTTTTTATTTATTTTTCCTAGTATATTCATTTCGAAATTTCTTTATATTCTTACTATATAAACTTTAAAATGTAATAAATAGTGTGTGCTTTTTATAACATGGATTCTTTAACAATTCGCTCTAATATTTTTCGTAGTGTTCACCCCATCATTTTGCGCAGTGTACGCTGCCGACGTCGGCCTTTTGGCGGTGCCTCATTGTCTCACGGGCGCAGTCGCAGTCGCAGTCGCAGTTTATCTTAGCCGCGACTTGGCCTGCCTGTACTTGTTGCACTCGCCCAGAGAAGCCTCAGTGTGTGTGTTTGTGTGTATGTGTGTGTGTCGACATGTCTGTGCAAGCACTTGTGTATGCAATGTTGTTGTTGTCGTTGTTGTTGCTGTTTGCGTTTTGGCGCGCTTGAAAGGCGTGAAAGTCATTGTCCAACAAGGCACGAGATGGTTGCCAGGTTGTGCCTGCGCTGTGCGCGACTCCTGCTCCTGGGGCAGAGCAGGCGCAGGCGCAGGGAATGCGCGGCAACCGGTGCTGCTGCTTGGTGTCTCTGCCGTTGCCTGCCTCGCTGCCTGCGTCTCTGCCTTCGCCGCTGCCACTTGAATGCTTCCTGTGAGCAAAGCAAACGACGCCAAACAAATGGAATCGTCTGCAAAACTCCGCTCGCATCTCGATCGAGTTGCCGCTACACAAACACATACAAAACAGGCACACACACACACACATAGGCACACACGCACACAATCGCAAAATCAGAATTCTCTTCCCCTGAAGTAGCTGCTGCTGCTGCGCGTCTGCACGTCTGTTCGATTCCCTCTCGCTCGCCAGCCTGTTCCCCTTGCTCTTCCTTGGCTACATGTTCCCATTCACCTTACCCCTGCCACGGGCACTGCCTCTGTCCATACCCTCGTCGCTTTTGTCTTGGCCAGCCTGCTTGTCTCGCGCCTGCTACTTGACCGGGCCGAGGCGTACGGAGACGCAGGCAGCGACGCAGACAGCGGTACTTGAGCCCACTTGGAGACAGTCTGCTGTCTGCGCGTGTGTGTGTGTGCGTGTGTGTGTGTCTATATCTGAGCAACACCCTCGAAAAAGGGTCAATCATAACGACCAAAAACAAGTGCATTGAGTCACAGCTCGAAAAGGCTTCATTAGAAAATTGTTATAGATTTTTAAATAGTTTTATAAACGAGTTTCTATATAATAAAAAATATTTTCATTTGTTTAATGATATGATTAATTGCCAGTATGCATAATACAATATATACTGTAAGCCTGAATCGTTAGAAAATTAATGCAAATCTTCTAAAATCTCAAACTCGCCAGTTTATTTAAAATACTTGTGTTTTATCAAATTGATTTATTTCAAGTATATATTATTATATTAAGTATATATTTAAATACTATTAACTCATTCAACTAGTCAAAAAATCTCAAGAATATTACACAGTAAACACTTTCAAGTGTTCTGAAAATATTTAACAGTAATTAAATTCGAATCTACACAATCATAATGATTGTTTATGAGTTTTTATTTATTTCTCAAAAATTTACATTTATTGAAATATTTATATCTAAAAATAAGCCCTAAGACGCAAATCAAAAAAAAATTTATAATCAGTAATTTTTGCAAATAATAAATAATTTTTACAACTTAATTTTATTACTTAAAAATAATCATTAGCACTAAGGAAACGCCAAAAAAAAACATAAATAAAATGATTGGAGCGAGCAAGTCGCGTGGATCACTTCTAGTACTAGAAAAAGCTTCTAAACAATTTGCAAATATCATAATGTCGGTAGGTTTATTTAAGTTGACAAATGGGGATGCATATAAACTAAATTAGTCCAATTTTTTATATATATATATCTTATTTATATTTAAAAATGCTCTTGACTTGAATATAACATTTCTAGAGATTTCTATATGACCTACTTGGGGTATATTAGGCGCATTGCGATTCTACACTCTCTGTATGGATAAATATATTTTCAAATTGAGCTAAAGCTCTTATATTATTATTATTATATTATATTATATTATTATATATTTGCGTATACGCTTTGCAAATGATTTTTTAGCATTGCTCGCATGCTACTGCCGCTTTACAGGGCATCTGCGTCTCGCATATCCCCGCCTGCAGCTCGCCTATAGGGACAGGCCGGTTAAGAGTGTATTTGCTGAAGGTGTTTAATTTTATTTTTTACCTTTTGCTGCTCTCAAGTCGCGTTGTTGTTGTTGTTGTTGTGTTTTCATTAAGCAAACAACGCTGCAAGTGTTGGTCAACGTGCTGCTTGTTGTTGTTGTTAGCATCGTTTTAATCGGTAGCTCGTTGAATTGGGCCCAGCCAGGTCCGGAGAGCAGAGCCGCGCATTGTTGCATCCTCTCGTCCTTCTTCGTCGTCTCCTTTTGGCAACAATTTGTTCTTGTTCTGCCTTTGCCTCCTCCTACTCCTTCTCCTACTCCTTCTTCTGCTTGTCCCCTCGACTGTTTGTTGTTGTCATTTATATTGTGTAAAGATTGTTTACGAGCACTGTCAGTGTGTGTGTGCCTCTCTCTCTCTCTCTCTCTCTCTCTCTGTGCCTCTCCCTCTGCCTCTGCCTCTCATCTCGAGTGCCTGTTTATGGCCAGATGAGCATGCGATTTCCACTCCAACTCCGACTGCGACTGCGACTGCGACTCCGAAACTTGTCGTGGCAACGGCAGCAGCGGGGGAGCTGCTTGGAGGGAGAGAGGGGCTAAGGAGGCACCTTGGTCTGGTCATCATTTCAGCAGCTTCTCAACTCGGTTTCCCACTGTATTTCGTGTTCTTCTTCTACTCCTTCTTCTGCTTGTTGTCTCTGTTCTTCTTGTTTTTTTTTATTTTTTTTTTTTATTTTCACATTTCATTGTCGCCTTATTTGCTGTTGTTGTTGTTGTTGTTGTTGTTGCCGTTGCTGCCTCTTTATTTTCTTGGTAATAAGGTGTGAGAAAGGCAATAATCGTAAAGAGCTAACAAATTGTTGCTGCCGATGCAGCAGCAACAGTTGTTGTTGTTGTTGTTGCTGCTACTGCTGCCGCTGCTGTTGCTGCCTCTTTGTGTCTTCGGTTTCACGCTAAAACGTTAATCTGTCCTTTTTAGTCGCTTGTCGCTGTCAGAGCAATTATGTATAGATCTCTCTATATGTATGTGGGCCCGTCTCGCAGCCTCCTCTGTTCGGCTGTACCCCTGCTCCTGTTCCTACTTCTATCCATGTCAGGTTTAAGATAGAACCAGCATGTTTCTAGACAGAACCCTAAACGGGCATGTCTTCATTTCGTGCCCCATTGCACCTGATGCAGCAGCAGAGATAGAAAGAGAGAGGGTAAGATATACGTGTCTATAAACTACCTAAAATATCTGCTAAGATAATATTTTCCATGTGTAAATCGCAGTTAAACTTGGCTCAGAATTCAATTTACTAAGTTTCTGTTTTTGAGGTCAACGGGAACACTGAGAGAAACGAATCAGCTATAGAGAAAATAAAGCAATGCTCTTATTGGATTGCCCAAAAAATATGTTAAGGATTTTTAGTTTCATGTTATCATTATAGAATAATTAACTAATAATCGGAATATGTATTTAAATGCTTTAAGTTAAATGTAAATTCCTGATCTTAGCTTCCCTTTAAAGTCTTTTAGGCAACTTAATAAGTCTTTGGTATAGAACACTCACTCAGCGCACCCTTTGGCGCCAAACAAACCAGTTCTGGCAGTCATTTTGCCAGCGCTTTCTCGCAGTGTAGTCGCAGCAAGTGATTAGACTGCACTGCTCGAAATGAGTGTGTTTGTCTGTTTGGGTCTTTCTACACAAATCGGATTATCAGTGGATCGAGCGGTCGAGCCTTATCATCCGCATTAATTAAAACACAAAATACAAAGGGGAAAAGTCACAGCAAATTCGACTTATTTAATTTTCATGTATATTTATTTATATGCGTCTTTTTTTAGTCCACTCGGCAATTGCGTTGTGTGTTGTTTTCTTGTGTAAAAACAAAAATAAAAAACAAAAAACAAAAAAACGAGAAGACTTCCGTGTGGGAGAATGGTCGAAAAACAAACCAAAAATTGCGAAAAGGAATCTGTCTTTCTGCTTAATTGGAGAATTTTGCGCAATTAAGGCGCAAATTAAGCATAATTAAGATTTCTCTGCGAGATTCTTGCGATTTCTTGGTATCCGTTGGAGGCAAATCAATTAAATGTTATTTAATTAACTCAACATAACCTCAATTGTTATAGTCAATTTTTTTTTTTTTTGGGAATTGCTCATTCCATATTTCATAGTATACTTAAGTAATTCCGCATAATGGCCGAAATTGATCGTATTAAGACACCTTAATTCTTTGCGCCGCAACAACGCTGGCCAGGTGATTCTCCTACTCCTACTGCTGCCTTCTCTGTCTGCCTCTCTCGCGTTACGCTCATTCATCTGGACGAGACGAGTGCCTGCTGCGCTATGTTGACCAACCAAGTGGACGCATCTGGCTGGCGTTGCTCTAGCGGGAATTTACTTGTTGACTTTATTTCAATATGAAACTGGAAATATACTCATGTAGATAGATATAGCTTAGCATATTTGCCTAAGCTGTAGATCTTGACCTAACCCTTTTTTTTTTTAACTACTTCCCCCTCACTGCCTACGCCACTGCACACTTGTGCCTGCCCCACCTGTTGTCCCACTGTGCCGCGTTACTCTCGATTTTGTACCTGATCCTACTGCAGCCTTCGTTAGCAATCCGTGTTTTCTTTTTTATAGATTTTGGGTCTTCCAACTGACCACTCCACTCTAATAGGATGCACTCCTCGCCAATCGCCTTCAATGCATGCCATTGTATGCGGCTTTCTTGGCGATTCTCAGCGATTATTAGCGCCTCCCAGCGACGAAATGGGCAACTGTTTGTGAGTTTTTTTCTTTGAACGTTTTGCGAACCGGTTCAGAATTGGGTTCAGGCTCGTAACTCTGCAACAACTCGAGCTATAAAGCTTAAACTGAACAGTTTTGCATTCGATCGCTAAAAGTTCGCAATTTGAATGGGAATTTATAATGATTAAGTTTATTGATCTTGTCACTTCCGGGCAAAGACAGCTGTGTGAGCTGTGTCCATATAGGCGCAGTTGTCTAAACGCGATATCTGTTTGCATCGATATCGGTTTTGATTCGCTTTGAGTCTGTTTGATGAACACTTATCTACTATATATATGTATATATGTATATATATGTGTTTCTAGCATATATTTGCTAAGCGTGGAAAGAAGTAGAGGAAACGGGAGAGCAGGGAACTGGAAGAGGCCTCAAAGAAAGCAAATATCAGCAGGCAAGGCAAACAATCAAGTCGCATTGATTGAAGGCGTATTGCGTTCTCCTAGATCTCTGCGTAGCACCAACTGTTAATGATGATCATTCCGGGATCTGTGTTTTCTAATTACAAATTTTGTTTGCTTTTATTTATTTGGTTTTGTTTTCTTATTAGAAATATGCCACAGCGCGGATTCGGTTGCTTTGTCAAGTGGTTCTATCTGGCGCTGATCGTGCAGGCCTTCCTCTGCATTGGCCAGATCGAGTGTCGTCAGCATCATCAGCAACACCGCAACAATAACAACAACAGCAACGGCAACAACAATAGCAACAGCAACAACAACAACAATAAAAATAAACGAGGCGACTCGGAGAGCTCGGAGGAGAATAATCATAGTCAGGGGGATGGAGATGGCTTCGAGCACTTTGCCGACAGCGATAGTAGCCGTGGCGTGGGTGGCAACGGTCACGGAGGCTCAGGTGGTGGTGGAGGCGGAGGCGGCGCCGGTGGCGGTGGACATCGTACTCGCAGGAAGCACAATCGCCAGGAGGAGACAGGCCTCTCGCTGTGGATTAGCGATCAGCAGCTCAAAATGCTGACGGGTGAGTAGCGGGGAGAAAGGTAGTAGCCGACCCGTACCGGTTCGGCGGATGGTGCCGGAGTTCTTAAGAGAGAATAACCATAGTTTCGGGATATGACTGCAAAAGTTTGAGCATAACTCAACTCTCCTATATAAAGTCTTGCTCCAAGCGGTTCCGAACCGTTTCTGATACGAAATTAGTTTCATTTCGGCATAGTAGTTTCCTAGCCTGTAGAGGATCCTCTCATTGTCTTTTGTCTCCGCTCTCTGCCTCTCCCTGACAGCGCTCTACTTCCCGCAGGCCTATGCCCAACGCATCTACGCGATCCACAACAATCATGTGACAAACGAGATGCGCGATACGACAGTCTACAACTACTTGGTAATACCATCGGAGGTGAACTATGTGAACTTCACTTGGAAGTCGGGAAAGCGTAAATATTTCTACGACTTTGATCGCCTACAGACGCTGGACGAGAGCATACTGAAGGCACCGACGCTGTCGATTAGTAAACGTGGTCGCATACCGCAGGAGCAGAAAAGTAAGTGTCCGATATGGTCAGAAGGGTTGTCCATTTATCGAAGGGGGGGTGAGCGGTATCGCTTGACTTGGATAACTAATATCGATCCAAGCTAGATTTCAGCATATTCCTGCCATGCACTGGAAACAGCTCGGGCACCGCTCAGTTCAGTGTGGGCCTGAAGATCCAGACCAAAAAGAACAAGCCGCTCTCGGGCACACCCATACGTCTGAACTTCAAAAAGGAATGCGCACATAGAGGTGTGTATGATATAGACGCTTCCAACCCTACTTCACTAACAACTCTGCAAGGTAGTGTATACGAAAAGTCAATCAAAAAATGCTTTATCAACAAACAAAACAAACAAAAAAAAAAAACAATCATAAAACCAACTCGATCTGTGGCCAAAAACGCTTAAGCGGAATCTTTAGAGTTTTGTATATCTTCAGCGTTTTCTGCCACAATATCACACATCTATCATTTTCTCGCTATCGCTAATGGACTACTTCGATACTCTATATAGTGTGCTTTGCTGTTCGCTTTTATTGTATCGTATTCCCTATGAAATCTCTTTGAGCACAATTTTCATATTCTTGATTTTTCGCTGTGATTAGGGTGCTTTAAAATTCAAATTGTTTACCAATTTTATTTTTAATTTTAGTTACATATAAATTTAAAGCAAGCCCATTAGGGAAAACGCATTTCCCAGTGACCAAGCTTTAAATAACTTTTCTCAAGGCACCCTAATGTACCCAGCAAAACTATATAGAACCTACGTAGAACATTATTTTATTACGCATTTCGCTTTTCCATAACTTTGTCAATCCAATATTTTGCGCTTTTGTACACACACACAACTCTCTCTCTCTCTTTTGTCTCGTTTTATCGCGCTAAACCAACTCGAAAACAACTATAAATTCTATATGCCTGTATATAACACTCGATATAAACTAAAAAAACTTAAGCTCCCGATCCAGAATGCGGTTTGAAATGCGGAAAGAATGGCTACTGCACCGACGATCGGATCTGCCGGTGCAATCCGGGCTATTCGGGCCAATACTGCGAGACAGCATTTTGTTTTCCGCAGTGCTTGAATGGCGGCAACTGCACCGAGCCGTCGGTCTGCACCTGCCCCGAGGGCTACCAGGGCACACAGTGCGAAGGTGGTGAGTACAATATCCGGTTTAACTTGGTATTTCGCGTTGTATCTTTAATGCTTAGCAGATTAGATTAATAGAAACATAGTGATAATGGTCGAATTTAGATCTTCTTCGATATGGCTATCGCCGTCTTGCAGCCAAACTTGATCACCTCGGTCATAGCCTTGTAGAAGGGAGCCTGCTCCGCACCGCAATCGATGCCCGTGTCGTGGTGCTCCTGTTCCTCGTCGCGGAACTTGGTGATGGTTGCCAGCAGCTCCTAAATCAAAACAAAAAAAGCGAGCAAATGTTCAGTTTCTATGGTTGACTTAGTCGCCATAGTCCGCTCACCTTGTCGGGATTGGGTGATTCCATAATCTGACGCAACTGATCGTTGTAGTGCTCCACAATCACAGTCTCTACGGCCACCGTGCAGGCCATTGCTGCCTTTTCACCCAACAGTGCGGTGCCAGCGCCCAGCGCAAAGGCTGCCACATTCCAGATGGGCGTCATAATTGTTGGCCGCACACGATGCTGCTGTATCAGCTGCTCGAATTGCTGTCGGTGATGCTTCTCCTGCTCCCACATATGCCCGATTGTCTTACCCATCGGACCATTGCCCAAAATGGCCATTTGTCCGGCATAGATGCGATCGGCACCCAATTCGCCAGCATGATCCACACGTATGATCTCATCTGTCAATGCATTGGCTCGTGGACGCAGTGGAGGAGGCGTAGCTGCTGTTGTTGTTGCTGTTGTTGTTGGTCCGTCGCTGCTGCTGCTGCTACTTGTGCTCGAGGTCATGCAACGTACAGCAGGAGAGCTGACCGAGAGGCGTACCAGCTGCCAGCTGGAGGCGTTTAGGTTTCGCAACATATTGAAATTTGTCTGGAAAGGGAATTAAACGAGATTTGCATTATCTACTTGGTACAGGTATCTGCAAGGAGAAGTGCATGAACGGCGGCAAATGCATACAGAAGGACAAGTGTCAGTGCACCAAGGGCTACTACGGGCTACATTGTGAATACTGTAAGTGCATCGGAATCCACTAATGGATGAGTTAACGAACTGTGCGATTTGTTTGCAGCCAAGTGTGTGATACCCTGTAAGAATGGCGGCCGTTGCATTGGCAATAATCTGTGCCGCTGCCCGAACGGTCTGCGCGGCGATCATTGTGAAATCGGACGCAAGCAGCGATCCACCTGTAAATGCAGTCACGGAGGGATCTGTCTGGGCAACAAGGGCTGCAAGTGCCAGCACGGTTATCAGGGACGCCACTGTAGACGTCGTAAGTGCCCAGAGGGACATTTTTGCAAATATCCCTGCACCCATTGCATTTTTTTCTCTATCCCCGCACTTGTTTATTTCAGGCATTCCAAACCGCGCGCATTGAGCAGTCCGCTCAGAACGGCCCCAAGCGACACGCACGTACATGTCACATGTAATATACACAAACACAAAAACAAACAAAAGCAACCACCGCAATAACATCGTTTGGGCTCCGCAACATCAACAATTATTAAACTATTTAAAATGAAATGGACAAAACAAAATAATACTAATTGTGATACAAATTTTTTTGTAATTTAAAATTCTTAAATAAAAACTAATAAAATACAAATCAACTTAACAACTGTGCACTTGCAATCTTCTATACTTATTTTTTGTCGTAAGAAAGCTATAAGAAATTTTGCCGTAGCACTAGACCAATAGGTATATTTGCTTAACAACTTATGCAAATATTTATGTATATTTACCTATAATAATAACTCGTAGTAGATAACGATTAAAATTTTTTGCAACAAACTTAAAACAAATGCTTTTATTATTATTATGGTCAACCCGACCGGCTGACTTTTCGTTGCAGTGTGCCCCAAAAGCGTAATGGAATAAATTCCCACTTGTTTAGTATATTACATCAGAGTGGATTGCTTTAGAAAATACTGAAAAATACTATCGATAGCAAACATGAATTGCCATCAGTCACACTTTTGCTCATAAATACGAAAATGCAGTGCTGCAAAACGCTCATGTTATCGCAAGCTCAAACTATCGAATCGGTCGATTGGCCTTAAATTAATATTTGCATGTGCGTAGTATTTTTAATGAAGGGGCTCAAAAATAACTTATTGTGTCGCAAATAATAAGTAAAAACATTTAAATATGTATTAATAAAAAAATTTTATTTCTAAAAGCTTGTCAAAAAAAAAAAATCGGTGTCAACATGAAACTCTAAATTCTTCGCCAAAAATAGACCCTTGTCATGATTGTCACTACGTCTATGGCACTGTGTTCAATTAAATAGAAGTCAGCTGACGCCTTGTTTTTGCAGCACCAACAACGATGGCACCAAGAAATAACCACGATCCGACGTCCTCCGGCGATTCGGGCAACACAAATGTCCAGGAAGCCGATCTCCAGGGTAAATATATTCACGGTTTTTAACTCCAATTGCTAATCTAATCAGAACTCTGGCCATCGTAGAGATGGAGGACGTCAATCAGAGTCTGGACGCTCTCAGCTGTGCTCTGGACGCCGTGGAGCAGCGTACCGATGACATACTGTCTCAGCTGCGAGAGCTCCTAGACTCCAATCGCGAGATACGCCGTCAGTTGGCCCAAGAAAAAGACAACGCCTCTCAGGACGGTCACGAGGATGACGACGACGACGACGATATGGAGGGGCACGACGCTGAAAGCATGCCCAAATCGGGTGTTAATTAAATCGCTATTTTTGTTTCCTCTTTTTTTTCCCCCCACTTTATTACATGTACATATAGCAAGTTATTGCTATAACATTTGTATTGTTTCTTAACAAAAATTACACAATTCTGTTAACCGAACTACTTCATCTTCTTCTTGTTACCCATTTTAACCTTCTTCTTGTGTTGGCGATTCTTCGGATTCGTCACAATTGCCTCCGTCTTCAGTTCTAATAGACGCTTTGCCTCAAGTTTCAGTTGAGCATTCTCAGCGCGCAGTCTTTCAAGCTCTTTGTGAACAGATTTATTGTTACTCGTGCCATTCGTCGCGTCAGCCATCTCGTCTACATTCTCCTCAACGTTCTCATCGGTTGGCGCAGCATCTAACGAGCACATATCAAACTTGAACTTTGGCAGTTTTCTTGCTTTGGGATACACTTCTGTGATGAGCAGTTCAATGCAATAGTTTTCATCCTCTGGACTGATCATGCGCTTCAGACTGTCCGCAAAGAATTTCGGTTCCTTGGGACCGGGATGGAACTTGGAGCCACTAATCAGGCGCAAGTGCAAATTCGTTATAGCGCCCAATTGCGTGATGGTCTTGATCAGCTGGCGACTGGTCACATCAAAGATGCACACCTGCTTGTCCTCACCGCCTGAAATTAGTTGTCCTGCATTCACCGAGAGCGCCAGGCACGTGACAGCTGCTCCCGCTTTGTGTCCCACCAATGCTTGGCTTTGCTCCTCCTCAAGATGATATTCCTGTGGAGAGAAAAATATACTTTATGCAATATGTTGCTTGGCACAATGTAGCAATTTTACCTTCATGCGTGGCGTCTTGTCTATGTTAAAGATCAGAACCTGACCCTCTCCAGTGCCCACAAAGACACTTGTCTCCAGCCGATTTACAATAACGCTGTGTAGAGCAACAGGAAATACGACACTTAGCAGCATGCTGCCATTACTTAGATCGTATACCTTGCAGCAGCGATCCAAGGAAACTGTGTACATAAAGGCATGTATGCCACCAAGGCCGATATGCACATCTGTGACTGTCAAGCCGTGATCATTGAAACTGTAGAGGGGCGCATTGTCGTCACTGTCGCCCGAGTTCGATGGCGCACACACCTTGTTCAAGTTCCAGACGAGCACGGCACCGTCTTTGCCGGCTGTCGCAAAGTGTTCACCACTGTCGGTGAAGCGAATGCAGATGATGGGCTGATAGTGCTTCGACATTGTGTTCAGCAGGCGGCCAGTGTTTAGATGCCACAAGTAGATGGTTTCCTGTATGCCAGCCACCAGATACGCACTGTCGGGTGTTAGAGCCACGGCATTCACTTTGCCAGGCACCACGTAACGTATCGTGGACATCTGTTCCTGACCATTCAGTGGCCACACATGCAGCAGCGGTTTTGTGCTGTTCGCTGCAATCACAAAATTCCCGCCAAGCATTTGAAGACTGTGTTGCTGCATTGTACCGCCGCCTTTGTACCTCATCAGATCGGTGCCGGTGCGTAGATCCTGCACATTGCAGGATGCACGCGCATTGTCCATACAGCTAATGAACAGAGCCTCGATGACATCTCCCATTTTTAAACACACGTGCCAAACACTGACGGTACATAGAAAACAAATTCCGTAAAGGTACTAAAAGAATGTGCTAAATAATACCTAATGCATACCTAATGAAAAGTGGCAACGCCACTTGACAGTTTAGCTGATTTTACAACCGACTGTTATCAACACTGGTGGATGGCAGACGTCACTAGCCGGTATCGGCAAGCTATCGATAAATTATTGCGGTTAAAAACATAAATAAAGAGCGCTCCAATGCGTGGCCACATGATAAACTGATAAATGATAAAACGGCAGCTACATAATGAGTGGATACTTTTGGAAGTTGGTCGGCATAACGACAGCGCTGAAGGTGCTGCTGCTGCCCGCCTAGTGAGTCATGAATGAAACAAGACAAAACTAAGAAAGGCTCATACCGCTTTATTTTGTTTTAGCTACTCCACCGACTTCGAGGTGCACCGCAATTGGTTAGCGATAACCCACAGTTTGCCTCTAAATCGTTGGTACGTGGATGTGACAAGCGAATGGACACTCGATTATCCGCCATTCTTTGCCTATTTTGAGTGGGCGCTGTCGCAGTTGGCCCAGTATGTGGATCCAAAAATGCTTATTGTTCAGAATCTGAACTATGCGTCGCCGGAGACGGTTTACTTCCAGCGAGGATCGGTAATTGTTATGGACTTCATCTACGTGCTGGGCTTGCGTTGTTGTCTGGGCGCCCTAGGCATTGTGGAATCCACACAACAGAATATTGCCGGCTGCATGTTGCTGCTCTTTAATGTGGGTCTTATCTTTGTGGATCACATACACTTCCAATACAATGGATTCCTCTTTGGCATACTTTTGCTGAGTATCAGTGCACTGCTGAAGCAACGGTATCTCTGGAGTGCCTTCATCTTTGCCGTGCTGCTGAACTTCAAGCACATCTTCCTCTACATGGCACCTGCCTTTGCCGTTTATTTGCTGAAGTTCTACTGCCTGAATGGAAAGCAGAATGCGCTGTATGCCATGGGCAAGCTGCTGACTGTGGGACTGACTCCCTTTGTGTTTTCCTTTGGCCCATTCTGGCATCAATTGCCGCAACTGATGTCGCGCCTGTTCCCGTTCAAGCGGGGTCTTACACATGCCTACTGGGCGCCCAATTTATGGGCGCTATATAACACCGCCGACAAGGTGGCTGCCAGCGTACTGAAGCGGACTTCTTCGGGTGCAGCGCCCTCAACTACCTCCGGACTCGTGCAGGAGGTGCAACATGTTGTACTGCCCAGCATCAGTCCACTCGTTACATTCGTCCTGACAGCGCTCTTTATGCTGCCCATTTTGCTGAAGCTCTTCCTCGCTTCGTCCAAAGAGTAAGCAGAACGTCTTGCTATGTCCCATGTTCTCCATTGACATTACTCATTTCTTTTCTCTCCGAAGCCAAGCCAAGCTGCTCTTTCTGCGCGCTGTCGTCTTATGCGCCGCCTCTTCGTTCATGTTCGGCTGGCATGTGCACGAGAAGGCGATACTTATGTGCCTTATTCCACTGTGGTGAGTGTGTGGAGAGAGGATTATCTAAGCTACTTTTCGCATTAATACTATCATTCTATTGCAGCCTGTTGGCTGTGCTGGATCGTCGGGATGCCAAATACGCATTCATTCTGTCCATCACGAGTTACTTCTCGCTTTTCCCGCTACTCTTCGAGGTCGATCTGCTGCTGCCACGCTACTCGCTCTATGGCGCTTACATGGCCATGATGTATGGCCAGCTGGAGCGTCTATATAAACCAAAGCCTACGTTTCATCTACTTGAATGGCTTTACATGCTCGGTTTCATCGGAATTCCAATCTACGAGCATGTACTCAGTCGCCTGTTAGGCCTGCATGAGCGTCTGCCGTTTATGCCGCTCCTGCTGACATCCGTTTACTCCGCCCTGGGTGTGCTCTACTTCTATGTACGCTACTACATATATGCCTTGGATATCACGTGTCAGAGCCGTGCTCCAAAAATTAAATCTTCGGCCGCGAAACGAAAACGAAAAATTAAATAAACGATGAGGGATGAGCATATTGCAGCGCTGTTTTTGTTTTCGTGCGTGATGCACACTGAAGCGCCTGGCGCAAGAGCCTGAACGGCGCCGTCGTAGCCGCCGCCTCTGGGTGAAGCAATGAAACAATGGACAACTTCGGCGGAAATTCAGGTAGCGCAATGGGAGGTTGTCCCGGAAGGTGCCGGCGCATACCTGTTGCCGTAGGCGGAGTGGGTCGTAAAACAGACAGGTACAGGCAGCGTTATGAGTGGGTGTTGTTCCTGGAAAGTCCCGGGGAAAGCACCAAGCGCAATTGAATGAATATCTGTGCTGGTGGTGCGTAAATCAGTATTCAATTGCAGTTCACAACGAGCACTTCGCCAGGTCCAAATTCAAATCCTATGAAGATGCAGACAGAGACCATGCAACAGAGGCAACATGCATCGTACCCAATGCAACAACAAGACAAGTGAAGCAACTGAAAATGGTTAAATTTATTAGATGAATTGATAAAGAAAGAAAATTGTTTAACAATTTACAGTTATCACACAATGGAGTCCAGCCCATGCTTTAGACGCGGCACCTACATCGAGCTATCGACGGGAGTGATGCGCCGTGTAGAGGACATACGCACCGAAGATTTCATTCAGTCAGCGCTGCGCAGCAATCACTTCGATCTGCGCGAGGCGACGGTGGTCAAAGTCGACAGATCCTGCGATCCACGCTCGATTAACATCACCTTCAGTTATAGCACACAGCAGCGGGTAGGTCAGAGCGCAGATCCTTCGATCTTCAATATGCATTTCGTTTTTGTTTTTCATCGATTGCAGGTGAATCTGGAAGTGATGCCCGCACAACCGCTGTTCGTCTATGGCCAGGGTTGGGCCTCATGTAATCCGCAGTTGTCGTTTCAACTTTACGAGTTAAAGTGCCAACAACTGCAGGTGGGTGACATTTGTCTGTCGCTGGTGCCGCACGAGCAACCACAGCCCCCGTTGCCGCCGCCTATGCCCGAGCTCCAAGCACCGCCAATGGCACCATTGGGGCACTATGCCTTGGAGCCGAGGCATCCGTATCAGGTGTACGCCGAGATGGCAAACCTGGTGGCAGCGTATACTCAACACTTGATTGGCAAAATGAAGAATTAATATGCAAACATAAGAGTTGCATGTTTTTCTTTTTGCTAATACCTTTAAATATTCTTCCCATACTAGTTTAAAAATAGTTACTAAGAATTCGATAGACATTAAGGGCCGGATTGTCATCGATATGTGCTTTCAATAAATTTCCTTTTATTACGATCGACAAAATGCCCTTCGGCCATGAGAGCGAGATGCAAATAGTCGTAAGTACTTTTTGCAGCTTGATTGTAAGTTGAGAAAAATACTTGTCCGGTATTTTTAAAATTTCGATTAGAATACATTGAAAACTATCGAAATGTGTTATTTTTTGATCCTTTATTTGGTTCTTTTTTTTTTTTCAAAATTAAAACTACATAATTAGATTTTAAATATTCTTCTTTTTAATAGAAAAAACAAATGTATGGGTTTTTTTATGTATGATCCGAAAGTGTAATGTATGTTTGCATGTGTGTGTGTATCAGTGTGTTTGAGTTTGTGTGAATTTGCTTTTATACAATTGTTGCATTATTATAGAAATAACGGCATTGACATTTGACTGCCGTATACATAAATATTTATGTAGTTTATTTGTTAATATTAATTTCGTAATAATTCTTAAATATTTTCTGTAACCAAAATGCTTCTAAAAGTTTCGTCACTTCGCGTTAGTCTCTAAGTATTGTTTCATTATCTCACTCCAACATTTGGTTTGTATTAAAGGGCATACACCATAAATATATATGTATGTATGTATGTATATATATATATACGTATGTAATATGCAATACATAATAAATATAATAATAATCAATTGAATAATTTACAATAACTACTATGGACCATTCGAAATTAGCCAAGTTCTCTTTATCTTCTTCCTCGTCTTTTTTCTTTATCATTATTTTCATCAATTCTTAGTATTTAATTTGAGTGTGCACTTTAAGCTGAGCTCCCTTAATGTTTCGTCTGCTTTTGTCTTTGTCTTCCTTTTTGATTTTGTTTTTCTGTTTTGATCGTTTGTGATGAAATGAAATAGTTGAGATTAGGGAGAAAGGTGCTGATATTACACATAGGCATAATTTTTGGACGTGATCTATGTTAATATGATCGAAGCGAAAGGAATAAAGCTTTCAAGCATAATTATGTATGTACGTGTATTTAGAAAACTTTACGGTATTTATGGGTTAACTATCATTCTATCATGTGAATACGAAAGAATCATCTAGTACCATGCCCCAATTAACAAAGAATTTCGGGATATTTTGGAAATCCAGAAGGGGATATTGCGGGACAAATCAAGTATACATCAGAATATAAATGTATGCATGTGTTTTACCCATTGGTCCGTGGTTATATTCTTTTGGTTGACTCTCGCGGAGCTACTACATAGGTGTACGATGGTCGAAGATTAAAGATCAAAGGTCAAATGGTCGAATATTCATTGGTTCCGCAACCTAAGTGATTTATAACAACAATTCGTCTAACGTACACATTAAATTAAAAGATATGTATCCATTTTGAATGGCATCATAGTTTGTTTCTCGTGTAAATATTTCTAGGGTTTGTGTTCGCTCTACAGTCGCCTATACAATCCTATACTTCGTACATGATATATGATGCATATATAAGATATATTGACTGTGTGCAAGCTACTCGTGGGTGTGTTTGTGTTCTTTGTATATGCGCAACCGAAACTCAACTCTGAGCGGGAGATCACATCAAAAGGATACTAACAAGGCTCCAGTTTCGAGTCCAATACCAGCTAGCTTGGAACTTGAAACGGTCATGCGAAAAACAAGTATTGTTTCTTATGTATCTGGTTAAAAACGTACAAAAATTATGCAATGATCCCAACTGATATGCTGTTCGATTTTCAAGAAGCTACAAACATTATAACTCGAAATACATGCACTCTTATCCAATTACAACATTTCGATGCGGTTCCTTATACAAAACGAAAAGCGGGGAGGTGATGAACTGGCGCATGAAAGATCATGGATTGCTGTAGGGCGGCCGACGGAAGGGTTGGGGGGAGGGGGTTGTGAGAGAAAGGGATGTACTGTAGCCAACATAAACACGGCCTTCATAGTACGATTAGTTGTATTCACATTCATTTCAATCGCAAAAAACAATTCTTTATGTTTCGCGTACGCCCTTATATACGACTTCTGTTCTGTTCTGCTACGATGACATTCTCGTCTCGTCTCGCCTCGTCTCATTCATTCATTAAATACATATTTTGTTATTTTCTGGTTTCGCTTATGTCTACAATTAGTATTCATTTATGCTATGTATTTTTAAACAACCCATGATTAGAGTAAAAGTCGAAAATGCAATCCTGGACAAGATTTTCGTATTTTGCTTTCGTTTTCCTATAGTTTTTCTTAGTTTTTTTTTGGTTTTTGCATTTCCCCATAATACTGTATCTCTGTCTTCTCTAACATTTCTATTTTTATAGCGTTACAATTTTGTTTTTGACCATTCACAATGTTGTCATCGCTGAAATGGCTTGACTATCGCGAATACTATAAAAAACACAACCATAGTTAGGGGGCTCGAAATGAATCGGGTCCCGTTCGCATGTTGCATTGCAGCGGGTTCTTCACCTAAGCGGGGAAAAGAAAATAAACATAAATATAAAGCCTACTTTTGGGATACTGCGGTGAGGGAACTGATCTAATCCATAAAATACATAAGACAGGCACTTCTTTTCTCTCACTTACCATTAAGCACATGCACTACAACAGTTTCCGTTATCTCGTTTCCCAACATACAGGTATAGTTGCCCGTGTCCTGTCGATTCGCATTGGCGATGTAGAGACGACTCAACGCCCGTCCCGGCAACATGTCCGTCTTAACGCTTCGAAATGCATTAGCGGAATATGAATAAACAGAATCAGGAATCATGGTTCTCTAGGGCTTACCTAATGCCACCGCGACTGGTGTCGTAGTTGAGCAGACGTAGACCATGTCGCCAGGTGATATATGAAGACGGATGCGGTATCTTTGAGATGACACACTGTAGCTCAATGGTGCTACCAGCCTTGTAGTATTTCTCCGGTGTGGCCGATCCTCGCTCATCGAGAATTTCCACATGAGGAACTGAAATGTGGTATGCTATGTAGTTACCGCTGTTTACTCTGCGCTACACATTACTTACCAATTATAGTTAGGTATACTAGGAGTACCAGCGGTGGATGGGAAGAGACTTGACACTCGTACGGTCCTTCATCGCGTTCATTGGCAAATTGTATTAGAAGTTTCCAATCGTTGGGCTCCTCGAATTCCAGCGAATACCGTGAATCTCCACTGTACGTATGCTGGCCGAATGTGATGAGGGTCAAGTCGTCACCCTTGCGCCGCATCCAGGACACCGTCTTGCCCTGCAGATCATTGACACGACAGTGCAGATAGACGTTCGACGACAACTGTGTGCTTATGTTTATTGTGGTATATGGATCGGCAAAGAACGGAAACGGTTCGTGTGTCGTTGTCTCGGTGACCTCGAGCTCCTCATCCTCGGGCGTATCTGTGAACGGCGAGCTGAACTCTTGCCAAAAATTTTTCGGAAATGTATCGAAGGGATCGCCAGCTCGGGGACGTTTCACTGCAAGGTTAAGAGAGAATTGGTGAAGAAAGATCGGGTTCACATTACAAAAAATATTATTTTCGAATATATACTAATATAAATATATACAAATTTACATTCCTTCTTAAAATAAAATATTATTTTAAATAATTTTTTTTTACCTATTTTAAATTATAGTACAACGTAAACTACAGATCTACTAAAGTGTACAACGTTTAAAATACTTTATTTATGAACTTACAAGTCGTCGAGGTCGATCCGGAACCTATGTGATGTAGCGATGAGTATATAATGGCAAAAATCCAAAATAATCTAGATTTCATCACTGCAATCGAAACGGGAATGAATGAATGAATGCATATCATTATCGTGACTTTTTAATTGTGGGCTTAAAAGAGTATACCAAAGAACAAAAATAAAAAAGGACTCACCGCTGCATATGCACATACAATAATTGTACTCAGGAATCCAAAATAGTTGTGTCTGTTGTATTTTTATCTATCTCTATTTCTATCTAAGTAACTTTTACATCTTTTAGAAGATTTTAACGCGACTTTTATTGATATTTTCACTCGCAGTGCAGCGAACTTTGCCGACGGATTTCTGTTATTCTGATGTACCGTACAACATATTGTGGATTGTGCGAGGACATGTGTGTGCGTAGGTGTGCACGTAGGTGTGTGCGTAGGTGTGCGCGTATGTGTGGATTTTATGCGACGTTTCTAACTTTTTGCACCGCAATTATTACAAACGCAATTCACAATTTTTATAGACGGTTTATTGTGCACGCATTTTCCGCTTGCGATTTCCCTGCGCTATTTTTCACCACTTGCAAGCTATTCCGCATTCGCTGTTCGTTCTGTTGCCACAAACTACTTGAATGCTGCTGCTTAGATGACCAATAACGGGAATGTAGGTCAGGACACGATGTGCGCATGCCACGCGCTCAGGCTCAGGCTCGGGCTCAGCTATTGCCTATTGCTGGCGATGCTACTACTGCTGCTGCTGACTCTGCTGCCTGCCTAACTCAACGGAGCAGACAGCATTTTCACGCGAGTGTGGAGCATATATTGGTATTAGCGAATTTGCATTATTTGGCAAATTTGAGCAACAAAAATCGATTTGCATTTTTCAATGATTTACGTTACACGATTGAACGCGTTGCCAATACGTTTGCAGATTGCACCGAAGAAATATGCAATCTGTTGACTTGCATAGTCGATGCGTTAACCCAGAATTAGCTCCCACATAAGTCAACACAATTAACACACACTTAACACGGTATGTGTGTGTGTGTGCGTACGGTAAGCTTTGTATGCATTTGCCGGCCCCGATAACGTTGTTGGTTCGCACGCAATTGACACAAGACTGCCGGAGATAGAAGTTTCATATTCCGCTTGCCAATTATGCGTGCGTGCAATTGTCCTTTCTCTCGCTCCTTTGCTCTCGCATCTCTATGAGATTTAATGCAAGCTTTTTGTTTTTGCTCTAACTGGAGTTGCCATGCTAACAGCGGCTGCGGGTTGCCAGATGTGGGATGCTGACTGTGATTCTAGCTACTTTAAAAAGTAATCGAAATTATAAAGATTACATACACAAATTTGCAAATATTTGTAGTTAAAAATAAAATAAGGGAACGGCTATACATATACTAAAAGATATGTATTATAGGCCACAAGTATTTTCGGATGCTGTTCAAAAGTATGCAACATTATTTTTACGCGCGCTTTGGCGCCATCTAGTGTGCGTTGGAAATGATAGATACGTCCTTAGAAGTTGCCGAGAATGTTGAAAAACATCGACATTATTTTTATCCGTTGATAACAAAATGTTAACAATAAATTTAACAAAATTAGATTTTGTACACTGATTTATGAATAGTTTCGCGCCCGCATAAATAATCGACATCGAGTTATTCCTCAGTGGTACTTCCTGCGCATGTGCAGTATTTCTGGGGTGAGTGCGAGCGAGCTAGATTATAAGCAGCTGTGAGTGTGTGTAGCGTATCATTGTGTGCGAGTGTGTACACGCGCTTGTATGCCCCCCTTATCGTTTGTTGTTCGTGGTGCGATATGGTTTCGTATAGAATCGGGCGGAAAACATGAGAGCAAGAGGCACAGGCACTCGCACACAAGCACAGAATACACAAAAGTGGCGCGACGCTCGGCACGCACACACTCATACACACACACACACACACACACACATTCAATAAGCATAAATACATGCGCTTAGTCGGCAAAAAGAACCGTTCATTTCATTTTCAGTTCTCTCTCGTGCTGTCATTTCCTCGCCTTCCATAGATTTCCACGCTTCTCCAATCGCACAAACATTTCGAACAGCAAAACAAAAAGGAAAATAAGAACATTTTATTTATGCACAACAGCAGCGAATTTGTTCAACGTGCGTTATTCTCTGCTTCGAATATTAAGCTTTCCAGACAATCGCTGAATTTCAATAAAATTCAATTGACGACGCATTCTGCCGGAGAGGGCAGCGCAAAAAGCCGAACCCGAAAACAGAAACAAAAAAAAAACACACACACACACACACAGTAACAGCAGCGACGACGCAGGCAGCGAGAAGCTCACCAAAGCAGCGACAACGACGACGACGACGACGCCGGCAGCGACAGCAGAGGCAGCAAACGCTAAGCGCCAAAACAGACCTATCAGGCACCTAGGGTAGTCCATAGAGTCCGCACCCAGTCTGCAGTACGTGTTCAACGGAGAATTACTTGAAGAACTTTTCATAGTAGGAATATCCGATTTGTTGCCATGGAAGACAACTCCCGAGCTCTGTCCCTTCTGGGCGGTCTGGCCATCAGTATTGTTGGCTTCCAAATCTGCCGCAAAGTTTTTCCCTGGATCTACACAAACATCCTGGCGCCCAAGATATACGGTTGCTCCGTGAACCTAGCGATCATGGGCGAATGGGCAGGTGAGTCGAACTTTGTGCCGATTGAACTGGGGTTGTTTGGGCGATTATGTCACGCGTTTCCCCGCCAATCGCGCCAGATAAGAACGTCTCGCACGCCCAGACACCTTCTACACATGTTTATTACTCATACTAAATTCGAACTATACATGTATAATTAACTTTTCCAACTTTTGCAGTTATCACCGGCTCGACCGATGGTATTGGAAAGGCCTATGCCCGGGAGGTACGTACGCAAGGGTATTAGAACAGAGAGAAAGTGCTGCGATAAGATGTTAGACTTGTTTTGGGCGAGATTTGATATGATCACCAAGCATATCATCTTGGATTTATAGCGACCAAAAATATAAGCATTAGGATAATTGGGCAATCTCAAGTGATTTATAGATTATTTTAATGCAAGCTCAGTTCGAGGTGAAGAAGTAATTATTCTCTCAAGATTCAACTGCATTGCAAGCAACGCGATGACATTGTCGCTTAAATAGTAAAAACCCTAAAAAAAATGCAACTAATGAATTAGCTTTGTATTTTTTGTTGTTCGTAGAAAACTTTCAACCATATGGCATGACTTGAACATTGTTCCCGCCGTACATAGAGCTCTTCCCCCACTGTGTTGCAATTGTCAAAGTGCTAATTATCCATTAGGCAACTATAGTGACCGATTTCCAGTAAATATGGAAAACAGAAAGCAAAAAACCCTAGAACTGTTGACTTAGCAATATTTAAGCGACCTTTCGATTGCAGTTACAACTGCAACTTGGCGTTCGGTTGATATGGAGAGAGATCTTTAGTTGTTTACTTTTTGGCAGTCGACACTTTGCACACTTGGCAAACTTGGCGAGCTATTAGCTGGTCGATGGCCCTTAGTCTATCTATCTATAACAATATGTAAACATATCTATTTGACTATCCGCTCGGGTTCCCGTCGGTTAGATTTTCTCTACGTAATTAACAATTCTATGCTGGTATTATGCGACATGGGACGGGGTCAAATGAACGTACGCTTTCGTAATTCAATTCAAAATTTGCATGCGGTATATATGTAGTTTATAAGTAGTATGTAGGGAAACGGAAAAATGGCTGAGGGATAGCAAATGTTTCTTGATTCCATGTTGGTAATATATTACCAATATTTGTAGTTCTCTCTCTAGTAATATAGAATGTGAACTTTGATCTAATACCAACTGATTTCTTTCTATAGTTGGCTTGCCGGGGATTGAAACTGGTGCTGATAAGTCGCTCGCTGGACAAACTGAAAGTTGTGGCAGAGGAAATAAGTAAGATTGTGGTTGCATTGCTTCTAAGACCGGCTTAAACCCGCCTTTTTGTGTGGCATACTTACAGGCAGCGAGTTTGGCGTTGAGGTGCGTGTAATCGATGTGGACTTTACAGAGGGTCCGGAGATCTATGATAAAATACGCAAACACACTGAAGGTCTGAACGTGGGAGTGCTGGTGAATAACGTGGGCATTAGCTACAATCATCCGGAATACTTTGTGGACTGTTGCAATGATGATCCGAAATTCTTGCGCAGCATTGTCTCGGCCAACATACATTCCGTGACACACATGACGGCGATTTATCTGCCAGCCATGGTGGCCAAACGCAAGGGTGTCATTATAAATCTATCCTCGACAGCGGGCGTCATTCCAAGTCCCCTCTTGAGTGTCTATAGTGCTACCAAGGTGAGTGGACTAAACGCCACGAAATTTTCCAAGCTATAATGTTTCGATTTCTCCCTCGCACGCTCTCTAGGCATTTGTGAACAAGTTCAGCGATGATCTGCAGACAGAGTATGGCAAGCAGGGCATCGTTATACAGAGTGTACAGCCAGGCTTTGTGGCCACCAACATGACCAAGATACGTAAGCCGAGCGTGTTTGCACCGTCCCCGGAAACGTATGTAAAGTCCGCATTGGCGACACTCGGCAATGCCAACCATACAGCTGGATACTTACCACACGCACTGCTTCAACTGGTCATACATTTTACAGAGGCCGTTTTGGGGGAGCAGTTTGCTAGGAAAATGGTGTTTAAGAACATTTTGGCGACTCGCAAGCAGGCCCTGCGTCGCAAGGCCGCCGCTCAGTAATGTCCAGCGCTTACGATAATTAGTGTCTTCAATTCAACTATCCAATATCGATGCCATCGATCGGGACAATTGGGGGAAAAAAGCATAGGAAAAATGGAAAAATGACTCGTAACGTTTAGGAGGCTCGCGATTGTATATGTATGTGCAATGCGCATACGGCCATGCAAATAATACCAAAACGAAACAAACACACATTTATGGTGTTTTTAAATTCAATTTAGTATTGTTAGTTTTGCAACAGAACAAATAAATTGGTAGCGTACAATAAAACAAAAACCCACAATTCTTGTTTTTGCCATAAAATATTTAACTGCTATACAATTTTAAAGTTCTTTGACACACTTTTTTGTTGGCGCCCGAGAGATGACAATTATCGATTGATTGTTTTATGTGGTGGGCGGTCGATTGCTTGTCGAAAGCTACATACATAGCCTGTTATCGTTATCGATAGAATATCAACAAATCCAATGTCTACCGACACGGTTTGGGACTTTGATTTATTCGGTTTATTGTATTTGTGATTGTGATTGAAAGTGGAAGCGACCGCCGTGCGATGATTAATTACGACTGAGCCATCTAACTGGCACAAGCTCCAGGACAGATATAGTAACGCGCCAACTCAAATTGTGCTTGTAATCTACGCAGCAGCAGCAGCAGCAGTAAACAACATACATAGGAAACAGCAATAAGAAGAATAAAAATAACAACAACAGCGAAGGCATCACGAAGCGAAGAGTAAACGATTTTACGAAGGCGGAAAGCTGCTGCTTGTTACACCCCAAGGCTGCGCCGCTGTTATCAGTTATCATTCGGCGCACCGCCCCTGCGTGTCTTCGCATGCATCTGATATCAATATCAACTTGTTGCGATAAAAACATCTCGGTCAGCGTGCTGAGGCTGTGATCCCGTGCCGTGTCCGCGCCGCGTCCGCGTCCAAGATCAAACGCTGTGACCACATTCGGAGAAGCGGTCAGGCGGTCGGTCGGTGGGTCGGTCGGTCACAAGGGCGTTAAACGTTGTCGGGGGTGGCGGAAGTGGTTATAGAGAACTATTTTTAATACTGTGTCACAGACATAAATTAAAAAAAAAAAAGAACAGAACACATGACAAAAGCCATAACAGTAGGCGGAGGCGGCAGCAACGCAAAGAAGCAACTTGAGAATGAACTAAAAACGAAAAATGTACAAAACGCATGAAATATTGAAATTCAAAGCGGGAGCAGCAACAAAAATAAAAACAACAATAGAGGAAATAACTGTAAGCCACTAGTCGCACACACAAACACACACTCGTCGCATTCACAGGGAAAGTGACACTCACTCACTGTATCGAACGAGTTGGAAACAGCTGGCCGCCATGGAGCGACGCCGCCCATTGTTTCCCATTGAACCGGAGCTGCCAACAACGCCCACACAGCGCCTGACACTGCTGGCAACGCGGTAAGTGAAGAAGGGCTGCATAAACTTTAAATACGCAACTCCCCAACACCCCCTAATCCCAGTCCGCCGAACGTGTGTGTATCCTGTGGCCAGCATATGTATTGGGTTAAATAATGCGCGACTGGTCGAAGGTGATTGGACATTGGGAATTGGTGTCTCGTGGTGGGTGGCGGGCAGGAATGCGTGTTCATTATTATTAATAGATTTTCTTCGTTTTCGCCTGCCCCCTCAATCATTTATAATATTCTATCTGTTTTTTTTTTTTTTTTCAGCTTGCTACGTGCGCTGCAATTAAACTGGAAGATTATCATTTCCGGCATCACGCTGACGCTTTTGGCCGTTATTTGGTATTATCCAACGTTCTTCTTACTCTTCGCGTTTGTCATCTACTCCCTGGTGCTGGTCATCGCAGGTAAGACGACCCTTGTCCGTCTACAGTGATCTATCGATAGCGCGTACTATATCGTATACTAATGAAAAGGATTAAAGAGATAGCATAGATTGTATAGATATGTCATTCTGCTAGAACTGTGGATAGTTTATTGAACTTCGATTGTGCTAATTACTTCCATTTAGATTAGACCTGAAACTATAATACCCTCTGATAGTGCGATAGATGACAAGCACAATTGTTGATGTCGATTTGATTGGTTCAACTCCTGCCCAGAAATAGAATTCAATATTTAATTAAAACTGATTGACCAACAACAAACTGAATAATCAATAAAACGTTTAAGTTTTCAAACTGAAATTTGGCACACAGGACTGAATGATTAATGGGATTCTTCGGAAACTTTGCGCTCATATTGTTTATTTCTGAAATTGTGTCTTGAGTGAATGGAAAATTTCTTGCACTTTCTCGTTCCGATAGAAGAACCACTCCTTCGAGGACGCACCGTACATACACAGATAATTTCATCAAGCAGCATTATCTAATTTCATTCATGACTCACGTTCGCGCTTATCAGTATTATAAGGCGATCATATTAATTTTCTTCAATAAAAAAACAAGATTCCAATAGAAATCGTTAATTAAAAATTTATCTTTTTTTTGTACTTGGCCACAGCTGTCGCCGGCACCGTCTACATACACTATATATTTACGACCAATGAGCCGTCAAGGCCAAATCGACTGCCCTCAAAGCTGCTGTACAATGCCACCAAGTGAGTAGCTCCACCTTCAACCAGACACATAGATGCTAATCATGAATCTTTCTCTCTCTCTAAAGAAGCAACATCTTCGATTTGCCAAATCCCATCAGAAATCCATCGAATTTACCCTTAATCTTTGGCAAGACAGTCGATCTGCAATTGCAGCAGATCATCGAGTATGTGCTTCGTGACTTTATGGTGCCCTGGCTGGGGTAAGATTGATACAGAATGCAGCACGCTGTAAACAAACTTATTCCAATGATCTTTTCCCTTTCCTTGCAGCTACGTGGTCACCAAACCGAAACTCATCAATGATGTCATACGCGAGGATCTCTGGAATGCCATACAGAAGATACACGAGCGTGCCGCACGCATGGATCCAGCCAAGATTATAGCTGTCGACATGGTGAATCGCGTGACAGTTCATCTCGAGAAGATACGCATTGCCGAGGCACGCTCGTAAGTGAATTTAATTGATTTCCCACGCAGACTTCAACTAAGATTAAGCTACGTTTACTTTTTACAGTGCGGAGACGAACACGGCTCCCGTGTTCAGCACCAACTCTTATCTGGCGGATGAAGAGAAGGAACTGGAGTTTCTGCGCAAGCTGTGCGAGATTATGGTCATCTTATTGCTGCCACGCGGCTACTCACTGCCCCCACTCAAAGTGCTGTTTAGTGAGATCCTATCATTTAAGAGTAGGTACTACCTGGGCGCACACGCAGCTACTGTCTAACGGTTTCGTATTTTCAGTTTTCTTTCCGATGATCAAAATGCTGACAGCGCCCGACTACATTAACCAGAAGGTGGTGCAAAATATTGAGACACGTCTAGCGGCGGCGGCCATCAGCAAGCGAAGCTACGAATATGCAGCGAGCTTCGAGGATTTCCTGAAGATCATCAACAATTCGGGTAACCTGGAGGAACTGTCGCTCATACGCAAAAGCATTGTAAATGATCTGATGCATGCGACAAGCATGCAGAATCTGCAACGTGCCAAAGGTCTTGATCCCGATACCGAGGATCATACACTGAGCAAGTCGGAGCTGACAGCTGCTGTGCGGCTCAAGCGCTATGTGCAGCAGCTTACGCTGGCCAAGGCACAGTGCGAAAAGAATCTGGCCAAGTTTGGCTGGAATGGCAACTACTCCAGCGACACAGTAAGTGAAAGATGAGATTCCAAATTACATTTCTATATGTTTACTGTCTGTGTCTTTCGCAAGGACTTAACGTTAATGGAGATACTCAATACGGCGGTGGGACGACGCTACTTTACGCTGTTCCTCGAGCCGCTTAAGGCGAGTGCCCTGGTGGGCTTCTACCTGGCCGTGGATGAGATGAAGCATGCGCACAAATCGGCCAGCCATCAGTTGGGTAATGAAATCTTCTACACGTACATTCGTGTGCCCAAGCCAGAGATACAAATCGATAAGCACGAACGCAAGCTTATCGAGACCTTTGTCCTCGGCGATGCTGGACCAGATATATTCTATGACATACAGCGGAATATATTGCGCACCCTAGAGGACAAGTATTATCCACCGTTTGTGCTGAGCGAGCAATATCGTCAGCTAAAGGAGGCGCTCGATTCGAACGAATTTAACGATCCCACCTTGCTAATGTGCCCCACGCTGTTGGGCGAGGTACCCGACGACGAGCAGGTTAGCGTTACGGACGGCCTCAATGGCGCTGGTGGTGCACCGGCAGCCATCGACGTGGCTGCCCACACTTCATACGCGCGCAAGAAGCTGGAGCAAATACAGGAGCGTATCGATAAGAAGAATCAGGCATTAGATGCCCTCAAATACTCAGTGAAGCCGGAGTCGAAAGTTCTGCAAATACTGGAGAAGGAGATGGAGTGGCTGAAGAGTGAGAAGCGGCAAACGGAGGCGCATTTGCGACGCACAGATGCATGGACCGAGCACCTAGGCAAATGGAAGGCAACCATACAAAGTGTGGAGGTTGGTTTTACAAGATTACAGTCTTTGTATTGTCAGCTAATACGCGTCTATTTGTTCGTGCAGGTGTCCGATGAGAAAGAGTCGCTGCAGTTTATGATACTGGTGCATGTGGACGAGGACATTAATGCACCGCCTCAAGCAGTGCCCAAGAATGGCGAGGCAAGCACGGGACGCGCGCAGCGACGTCGCCCCTCGGGCATTTCCAGCGGCTGGGTGGTGATGCGTTCGCTGAACCAAGTGCATGTAAGTAGACACAACAGATTAGACCAGAACACGACTTAACCGACTTCTGCTTGGCTTTTAGGAGCTGCAACGCAAGCTGCGCCACGTGAGCCCCAATCTGAAATCGCTGGATTTACCGACGAATTTCAAGTTCTTTTTCCTGAAAACCGATCGACACGCGCAGGAGAAGGCAAAGGGGCAGATACAGAAGTTTCTGAATGTACGTAGCGCAGCGTTCTTATGAAGAATCTCTATTAACTTGATTCACACTCGATTGCAGTTCATACTGGAGGATGACCATTTAAATGGCAGCGAGGCGATCTATACGTTTCTTAGCCCTAGTTCGGATCATCTCAAGCAAACACTGCCATCGCCGAAAAAATCAAAGTTCTCCCTGTCGACGCTCTTCAAGAGCGACGCGGCCAAGGCACATGAGACAAATAAAGCGAGTGATCCATTCTGGGGACTGCAGCGTGACGATGACGATATGTCCACATATTTGGATGGCGAATCGAGCAGCGATGCCAAACTGTTGGCTGATCTGGATAGCAAGGATTCGATAGCGGAACCAATGTATGCGCTAATGGGTGAAATATTCGATATGGGCGGCGTCTTTAAGTGGCTGCGAAAGAGTATCATCTCATTTGTGCAGATCACATATGGACGCACCATAAACAGGCAAATACGTGAATCTGTTGCTTACCTCTTTGAGGAATCTATGCTGCACAATTATTTCTCGGCCATATTGAAATCGTTTTGGCCCGGCGGCGTGCTTGCCTCGGCGTATCCTGTGCGTTCCGATGACATGAAGGAAATGACAACCAATGCGGCCAAAGCTTTGCTCACCGATCACATACCCGAGGTGCTGTGCAACCTTGTGGGTGCCCAGGCGGCCAAACGGGGAGTACTGAAGGTCTTCGATGCCCTGCAAAATCCCCTATACAACAAGCAACTCTTCTATGTGAGTCTAAACATTCATCTAGCTAGGGGATAACATGAATCTAACCGTACCGTAAAATGTATTCATTGCAGGAGCTGCTGGAGATACTGATGATTGAGTTCTTTCCCGAAATCCGACAGCTGAAGGTGAATAGCGCCAATGGCAGTAAACTGAACACGGCAACGGCGGGCGTGGCAGCCGCTTCGGCTGCTGCAGCGCTGGCCACCGTTGCCGCGCTGCCACTCAACTATACAAGTAGTCACAATAATCATGGAATGGGGCCAAATCATTCGGGACAACAGAGCTCGAGTGTAGCAGCGTCAGCCGCAACTGGAGCAGGAGCCGCCGCGGCAGGCACTTCAACGCATCCCAAGGAGCATTATCATCAGCAGCCCCAGCAGTCGCCCTATCACCATCATCCACATAACGCGCATGGCTCCACGAGCTCCAAGTAGAAGCAGCGTTTTTTTTTTTTTATATGCTTAACTGTTTTGTTTTTTTGTTTAAACAATATGAGATTAGTGATTGTGTGTTAATGCTCTCTAGTGCTATCGCTATTTCGTTCTAACTTGTAGTAACACTATCTCGCTCTATTTAGAGATTATACTGTACAAAAACGAAAACAAAAACAGACCACCTTCCTCCCCCCCAAAAAAAAATAGGTAATACACCCACTATTTGCTGTTTGTTCCATTTTATGTAGTTTAGATCAATTTAATGTTCGTTGCTTCGTTTGTTTATTGTTTTGTTGTTATTTTAGCACATTAGCAGGTAGCATATTCCATGTATTATTTCGTAGTTATCGCAGTATTAAGCGTTAAACCAAATTTAGAAACATTTTAACATTCCCTACACCCAGACACACGCATACACAACGAATCATCTGAGCAAAAGATACACGAATAAAGCGAAAACGAAATAAGTTTTTGGTGCCCGTAACCCCTAACCCTTTTTCCCCTTGAGGTGTAACTGTATAACTGGTGGAGTCGACTCATTGTGATCTTAGCAAGTAAACAGCACCAAATAATATTGTAATTGTTTATGGTAAATAATAATACAAAATGATAATAATATGTAATTTATTTCGAACTAATCATGTAAACATAAGAATCGTAACTTAGATAAACCAAATAGTACCATATATTTATGATGTATACACCAACAGCAACGTTATTGGCTCCTCAAAAAAGAATGAAATTGATTTGATGAATCGTATTGTACTTGTATTGTATTACTGAATATTGTATATTGGATAGTATATTCTATTTATGTATTGCCGTTGCAATGTTTTACGTGTGAACAATATTAACAACAACAAAAACAGACCCAAGCGAAATAAAGATGCTATTTATGTAGACTTTGCGTCTTTGGTTTTATTTAAAAAACTATATGATTTTGATTTGTTAAATGTATTATGTTATCTCTTAATTTTTCACCTACATATATGTCAGTCTAAAACCTTTGAAGTTTAAACTTGTTTTGTATAGCCTAAACAACTATTTTAATCTATTGTGATTTGGATTTTGTATAAGTTGTTTCTCTAATAACTTAAACCAAGATATAGCTTATATTCTGTAAGTTTTCTGCAAACTTTCTCTCAGGGCTCTAAGAACTATTCATTAATATAAACAATTTATAAAGTATTCGACAATTTTCTCACTCGGCTAAGGCACTTAAAACACAACTATTTTCTGAATTAGCTGCTCCAGTTGTATGAGCTCCATGTCGACCACAATTACAGCCAGATTCTTTCGCATGGCTGCCGGCTTCTTGACCAGCAATTTGACTTCAAAGTACTTGAGCAGAAAGCGCCACTTTAGCTCGGTTTTCTTGCGTTCCGGCAGCCGCTGAAAAGCGTTGGCATTGAGTCCCAGTAATTGAACTGCGACAACACCACTAAGACGCGTCTCGATTAGCGTGCCTGTTTGATCCGACAGTTGGATATTGATGTTGAAGAAGTCTTCGGCACGGGCTCCACTGTAGTTCAGGGAGAACTCCATCAGGCAGCTCTCATTTTCGCATTCGTTACGGTTGCTCGCAATGAGTCGCTGGCAGGAGGTACTACAAAAAGGATAGATATAATATGCATAGGTGGAAAGTTGGATTGGCAACTCATGCCAGCTACTTGCCACTTTCTGCTGATGCAGTTGGTCAGGCCATCAATATCGAACTTGGTCACCATGGCGTATAGCACGGCTGTGAAGTGCTCCCTGCTGGCATTCTGTAGTTCGCCCTCGGCACGCGCATAGATCTGTCTTACGGTCATCTGTGTTTGGATATCGTCGGCTAGAAGCAGGGCAAGGATGGGTTAGTTCTTTGGGGATTCCCTAGCCTACTCACCTGCTGGCAAGTTCTCTAAATCGGTTTGACCAAACATATCGAAGTTATTCAACGACGCTGCTGTTGCAAATGCGAGTAACGCTCGAGACTCCGAGCTTTGCGGATGTGGATTCTCGTAGATTAGGGTGCAGCTGGCATGATTCAGTATCGAGCAGCCATAGTACTGCGAGTAAGAGATGCGCACATCGATTAAATGCAGCAGTGTCTTGCGCGGCTGCCAAAATTTTGCTCGACGTATCCAATCGTCGTGCCACAGAGTTAACATCATGCCATCCGCACAGCTGTCATCGATGACAATCAGTTCGAGGCAGTGCAACAGCGTGTTGCCATTCCGAGCCGCCTTGCGCTTAAGCTGTCGCACCGGACGCGCTAAGGCCACCACCACGAACAGATCGATATACACGGGTGCACGCTGTTCGCCGCCTGGCGTGGCGCATCGCACATCGGCCAGCTTGAGGGCTGAGCTTAACGGCTTGTGAGGCTGATGAATGAGTTGACGTAATGGTTCCAGCGTTTCCAAATCATCACAATTGTGCTTTATTAAATAACCATGTCCTTCGTTTATGACTAGAGCACGGGACAACGTGCCACGTGGCTGGTAACGATGCTCAATCAGGCCCGATGTATTGGGCGGCACTATGGCCATAACTTTGCCACCCACAACATCTACCACATCGCCAATTTGCAACATTGCGTTATACTCATCCACGCAGCTCTTGGGTCCCCAGCACTTGCAGTTGGCTATGTGACGCTTGGAGTCGCGCAACGTGAAGTTAATGACGCCGCGCTTTTCGCTGCTTAGTTTGTCCAGAAAAACATTTGGTTCCGATTTAGCTATAATTAGCGCCACAGTAGAGAAACTGGTCATGGTTGGATGCATATCGGCCAGCCGAAGTACATTTCTTGCCCTATAACCTTTTTCCGCCATATTTGTTTTGCTTATGCCGCCGTTGTCCGTTACAAATTCAATAAGCCTAATTAAATTATTTCGCCCATGTGTACACACTGCTTGCAAATAGGCAAATTAAGGGCAAACTAATAAAAGAAATGCAACTTTTTTTTTAATTTTCTTTACGTTTTTTCTGCTTTGTTGTTAATTAAAGTTTATCTTTTAATTTTTACAATGTTTTTTTTTACATATCTACAACATAAAACGTAAGCGTGTAGAAGACTTATTGCTGTGGCTACACAATTTGGATATAGTTTTTATTATTTTGTTAATTTTGTTTAGTGTTTTCTTATATATCGTTTTTCTTCAGCGGTATTTTTACTGTTTTCGGGTTTTCATTCATCCAAGGTACATAATAGAGAACTCTAAAGCTAATTTAAATCGAAAGTTATCGTTAAGCCGCATTTTTCTATATCATTTTAGTCGTTTCGGAACAGGGTTCTCCTTAATTGCTCGTCGTTGCGTTGTGTCCTTCGTCCTCGTTCTTATTGTTACCTAATATCCAGTCCATGAGAACCATTGATGGTGAACGTAGTGAGGTTTGAGCTGCGAAAGTGAACGAGCGGGCATGAGCAACACATTTATTTATCGAACTGTGGATCAATATGGTGACACTTACATGGATCGTTGTCAAATTGTGGCACACCGGTTGCCATTGCCGCGCCTGCTGGCAACACTGTTGCAGCAGCTGCTGCTGCTGGTATTGTTGTCGTTGGGGCAGTTGTTACTGTTGCTGCTGCTGCTGCTGCTGAGGATGCCGCGGTGCCCGGCGTGGTCCTTTGCAGTTGAATCATCTGCTGCAGTCGCAGTTCCCGCTCGTCCACAATTGCCTTGTCCCTGGAATGCTTCACCGTTTGCAATTCCGCCAATCTGTGCAGGTAACAATAAGCGATAGTATCAAATAGAAGATTACTTCCAAACGTTTTGTCACTTACTTCTGCTTGAGGTCGCTGCCGCTGGACGGAACCAGATCACTGCTGCTGGCTATACTAATTCTGCTGGGACTGCCTGAGGCTGCTGACGAGTGTGAAATATTGCCCTGTGCACCGCCTGCGCTGCCGACTGCAAGAGAAGTAAATGAATTAAACAAATTGATGTTTTTCAAAAATATTATGGAGCACTTACAATCATCGAGTGTGCCCCGACTGCGCTCGGCTTCCAGTTGGCGCAGTGTATCGGACAGTTTCAACTGTAGATGATCGCGCTCATCGAGCAACTGCACCAGCTCAATGATCATCTCCTCAATGCGCATCTCTCGTTGATGCAGCATCATTAGCGCATAGTCCAGATCCGATTTAAGCACATACTCGGCCTGACCATCCTGGCTGCTGCCGGTTGCCGGGTGTCCACTGGCCGCTCCGCCTGCCAGCGTATTCTGCAACCGGAAGGGATCGTACTGGGAGGCGAGACGTGCATACTCAGCCGAGCGTATGGCCAATTGTTCCTTGAGCGTCACAATTTCCATTTCCTGCGTCTCCAGCGCCTTTTGCATCTTTTCCACCAACTCGCTGGGCGGCGTCTCCGCTCCAGACTCCGTTGTCGACGGCGTCGTCGTCATCGTCGCTATTGCTGTCGTTGGCAGCGCCGTCTGTTGTTGCTGCTGTTGTTGTAATTGCGCGATCTGCTCCTCATAGGCAGCCTCACGTTGCTGCAGATGACCCTGCCAGATGCTGGCCACCTCGCTGCATTTCTGCTCCACCAGCGCTTCCCACTGCTTGTTCAGTGCACTGAGATCTGGTTGTGCATTCTGTGCCGGCGGCGGTGGTGGCTGCTGCGCTTGGGCCTGAGCTTGCTGGAGCAGCTCCAAAGATTTGCGCAGCTCAGTTAACTCAATATTCTTGGTGTCCAGCTCAAGCACAGTTTGCTTCATATTGTCCTCCAGCTCCAGGCTGGAGAGCACATGATTGTTTAGCACACGCAGCTCCTCTTCCATGTCGTATTTCTCTTGCTGCAGCTGCTGGCACTGTTGCTGCACTTGCTCCAGCTGTTGCTGCACTTGCTCCAACTGCTGCTGCACTTGCTCCAACTGCTGCTTGGTCTCGCTTGCCGTTTCCTGCACTTCAGCCGCTTCAAGCTTCTCATGTTTCTCCTCCTCCTGCAGCTGCTTGACCTGCATGCGCAGCATGTGCAGCTCCTGGTTTTTGGTGAGTATCTCCAGTACCAGCTTTTCGGTTTGATCCTCGCGCATCAGCTCCTCGATACGTTGCTTGAGATGCACAATTTCGGATTCCTTCTCCTGCAGCAGCGCGAGGCTCTCATCGCTGGGCGTCGTGCTGGGTTTCTCCAGCTGTTTGGCTTGCAGCTCGGCCAGCTGCTGTTGCAATTGCTCCTGCAGCTGCTGGCGCTCCTGCTCGTACTGCACTTTCTCTGCCTGCAGCTGCTCGCGTTCACGCTGTGCCTGTGCCAGAGCATCCTGCACCAGCTGCTTCTCCTGCTGCAGCTGCGCTTGCAGCTCCTGGCATTCTGTGTTCAGATCCAGATTCTCTGCCTGCAGATTCTCAATTTTGGCCATAGCTTCTGCCGTCATGGATTCATTCGGAGTGGAAACAGCTGCTGGCGCAGCAGAAGAAACTTGGCCGCCGCTCTGCACATTGGCTGCTCCTTCCTCGCCCCAACTTTCGAGCTGCTGCAGCTTCTCCTGCAGCTCACGTATGCGCGCCTGATACATCTGCACATCCATGTCCTGACGCTCCTTCAGCTCGGCCATGCGCTCATTGCCCGCGGTCAGAACATCAATGCGTTTGGCTAGCTTCTCCTTTTCCAGCGCATGCTGCTGCAGCAGTTCCTCCGTCTTGGACTGCCGTGCCTCGTGCAATTGCAATTGGTTCTTGAGCTCATCGATAATGGCGCTATCCAGATCGTTGCTCATATTCTTGCTCATCGTCATCAGTTCCTGCTGCTGCTGTTGTTGCTGCTCCTTGGCGCGATACTCCTTGAGACGTTTCATTAGCTTCGCTGTTTTTGTCTGCAGTTCCGCCTTCTGTTGCTCCAGCTCATCGATGCGCGCCTGCAACGTTGACGTTGCTGCCGGCGGTTGCTCTGCTACGGCTGCTGCCGCTGCACTGGCCCAGGGATCTTCGTCCATGTCAACACCCCAGTCGATAGCAGGCTGCTGCGCCGGCGTTGGCGCAAGCAGTTCCTGTTCCGGTTGACAGACATAGGCTTTCTTTGGTATGATGAGCGACTCGACAACAGGCTCCGATTGCGTTAGACCCAAATCCAGACTGATTGCGGTGCCATCCGAAACTGTTTCCGGTCCGAAAAACATGTCCAACGTAGACGCGTTCGCCTTGACAGGCACAGGCTCTGCCTCTGGCAGCATTAGCTTCTCAATGGCAGCCACTCGCTCCCGTTCCTCGGCCTCGGCACGTAGCTGTGCCAGTTCCTGTTCACGCTCGTGCAGCTGCCGTTCGAGTTGCTGTCGACGTTCTTCGTGCTCGGCCAGCGCATGATTACGTGCCAGCAGTTTTGTCTCCAGCTCCTTGGCGTGTTTCTCCAGATCGGAAACATTACGCTGCAGATCCTCTATCGTTGGCTCCATCGATGCGGGATCCGGCGCAGGCACGCCCAGCATCTGTGTGCCCACACGCAGTGGCGGAGCTACAATCTCGTCGAAGGGCGATGGCGCTGCTGCCGCATCGCCGCCAAAGAACATGGCAGTTGGCACGTTCTGAGGCGTATGAGTGGCATGGACAACTTGATTGTGAGACGGTGTAACGATCTGTTCTTGGCCTGGCTGCCGTTGCCAGGCAGCTGAGTACATCCAATCGTCGGCTGGCTGGGATTGGGACTGGGTTTGGAAGAGCGCAGGAGCGGGAACCGTTGGCTGCGAATGCTGTTGATGTTGCAGCTCCTCGAGACGTGCCTGCAACTCGTTAAGATGCTCGGTGAGACGCTTGTTCTCTGTCTCGATATACACCTGATCATCGGTTTGATTCTGTCCCAGTGTGTCCAGCTCAGCGATTTGCTGCTGCAGTGCCTGCAGTTCCTGATTGTGATTGGCACAGAGCGAATCGATCTGGGCACGTAGATTATCCATTTCCGTTTTATCCTGCATGGCCTGCATGCGCAGTTCCTGCAGCTCGAGCACATCCTGCTCGGCGCTGTCGTGTTGCATGCGCAGCAGCACGGCTTCGCGACTGAGTGTAGCACGCTCACGTTCCGTATCCGCCAGCTCATCGGTGATTCGAGCCACCTCCTCGCTGCGTGCCTGCAGCTGCTCCTGTGCTCGTTCGAGCTGTTGCGTCAGATCACGCGTCTCGGCTGTGGCACGTTCCATATGCGCACTCAAATCACATTCCATTTCATCCAGTTCGGTTGCCTTCGCCGCCAGCTTGGCATCGTAGACGTTACGCTGTCGCTGCAGCTCCTGGTCACGCGCCTGCAGCTGTTGCCGCAGCTCGTGCAGCTCCTGCTCGCTGTTATTGCTCAACTGCTCTCGTTCGGCTTGTGCTTGCTGTGTTTGCTGCTTGTGCCGCGCCAGCAGCGAGTCGTGTGTGGCCTGCAATGCGGTCAGCTCTGCGCGTGCCTCCTCCGCCTCCGAGCTAAGCTGCTGCAGCTGTCGGCTTTGGTTCTGCTCGCGTTCTTGCAGCTGCTGCACACGTTGCTGCAGTTGCGACTCGTGCTCCGTCTGCTGCTCGCTTGTTTCCCGCAACTGCTGCTCTAGTAGCTGCACATGTTCCTGCGCCCTGCTGTGCTCTGCCGTCAAACTGGCTGCCTGATCCTCGAGCGCCGCGCTCTTGGCCTGCAGCTCCGTGCTCTGCGCCTCCAGTGATTCAATGTAGGTTTGATCCTGTTGCAGCTTGGCCTGTATGCCCTCATGCAGTGTCTCCAGACGCGCTATGGCCAGCTCAAAGTTAGCCTTCTCCTCCAGCAGTTGCGCATTCGTCTCCTTGACTGCCAGCAATTGAGCGAGTACCTTAGCCTGCTCCTCCTCCCGTTGCTGCTGCTCCTGTGCCCGTTTTTGCTGCTGCTGCTGCTGAGCCTGCAACTGCTGCTCTTCCTGCTTCTGCACTGGCTCCTCCTCGGGCTGTGCCTGCAGCTGAGCACGCAACTCCGCGAGCTCACGCTGCAGACTTTGTATGGTGGCATTACGCAGTTTGATCACCTCCTTGGACTTATCAAACTTCAGTGATTTCTGTTCCAGCTGACGACGCAGTTCATCGTAACCGGCTCGTGCCTCCAGCTGCTGCTCCAGCTCGTAGCTTTCCTGGCGCAACGAGGTATTGGCAAAGACCGTGTTCTGCAGTTCCACCTGCAGGCGATCGACCTCTTCGCGCAGCTTGGTTATTGTGGACAGCTTGGTATGCTGCTTGGCCAGATCTCTTTCGAGTTCTTTCTTGGCGCGTTGCATCTCATGCAGCTGGTCACGTAGCTGCTGCAGTTGCTCCACCTGTTGCTCCACTGTGGCTTGCTCCTCGCTCAGTTTCAGTTCCAACGATGTTTGCTCTGCCAGTGCCGCCTTCAGCCTCATCTCGAGCGTGATTTGCTCCGTCAGTGCCGCCTGCAGTTGCTCCTCTTGCTGTGGCTGCTCCGCCTGTTCTGCTCGCAAACGTTTCAGCTGCTGCTCCAGTTCGGCATGCTCCGTTGTGCGTTTCTTCAGATTGAGCGCATATTTCTTGAGCTTCTCACGCAGCTCCTTGTTGCGCGTCTCGCTCGTCTCCAGCTCCAGTTGGCATTGCTGCAGCTCGAGCAGCTTCAGATTCAATTCATGCTCACCCTGGCTATAGGCCTCGATAAGCTGCTGCTTCTGCTCTGCCACTAGGGTCTGCAGTATGGACTGCTCCCCCTCCAGTGTCTCGATGCGTGCATCCAGCTCGTGACGCAATCGTTGCTGCTGTTCCATGTACTTCTCGTGCAGCATTTCGCTCTGGTTTAACTGCTGATCATGTTGCTCCGCCTGCAGCTGTAGCTGCACTAGCTCGGCGCTCTGGCTGCCAATGAGCTGCAGTTGCTCCGCTGTTGTGGCACGCAGCTCCTCGATGGTTGCCTGCAGCTCCGCGATGGACTGCTGCAGACGCTGACGTTCCACGTCGTGGGCATGTTGCATGCGCAGCAGTTCTCGCTCTAGCTGCACACGCTCCAGTTCCGTCTCACGTTCTTGCTGCTTCTTCTCACGCTCCTGTTGCTCCTTCTCACGCTCTCGCTCCTGCTGCAGCTTCTCCAGCTCCTGTTGAACCTTCCGCTGCTCTCCTTCCTCCTCGTGCTGTGCAATGGCCAAATGCACCGGCTCATCGGGATAGCTGTCGCGCAGTTCCTCCAGTTCCGCCTGCAGACGTGCCAGCGCCGCCTTCAGCTCCGCATTCTGTGCCGTTAACTGTTCGTATTCCGCCAGAGCTTTGCCATTGGGCGCGGTGACAGCAACAACAGTTTCCACCACTGTGACCGTCTCCACAGCTGTGCTGGCCTCCTTCACCTTGTGCAGCAACTCGGTAAGTTGCGTGTGCACATTCTTTGCCTCCTTGGCCAACTTTTTGGACACATTCAGCTTGGCATTGCGATCGTTTGCCTTGCGATATGCCTCCAGTTCGGAACTGAGCTTGGACAGGGAACGTTCACACTTGTCGAAGAGTGGAGCGGCACCGCCGCCTTCGGCGCCACAATCCAGTGAGGCCACCACTTCGGAGGAGCGTTGCATGGAGCTGAGTTCTTGTGATAGATTCGCTGATTTCTCGGTGAGCTGCAGCGACAACTGTTGCTTGTCGCGCTGTACCTCTTCCAGCTGGGATTGTAGCACGGCTTGCTCTGCTTGCGATTGCTCATGCGCCTGTTTGAGTTGCTGCTGCAACGTTGCATTCTCTGCCTGCAGTTGCTCCATTTTGGCCAACACTTCACGTCGCTCGTCTGTAAACAATTGAATCTTCTGCAGCAGCTCATCACTCTCGGTGCGCAGTTGGGCAAGACTTTCGTTCATTTCCAGTTGCTCCGGTGCCGCCTCCTCCAGATCGGTTTGCGTCAATTCACTCACAAAGCTGGGCAATGCCGCACTGCTGCTGGGCTCCACTTCGGCTGGCTCATCGCCCTCCGAGGCGGGACGCTGCTGGCTAAAGCGTCGCTCCGTGGGACGCTCCACAATTTCAATGGATTCCGCTGAACTGGATGAACTCAACTTCTCCAGCTTATCGAGCAGTTCCATATTCTCATTGATGTAGTGGCTTAGCTTCTTGTCCAGCGTCTCCTTCTCGCCTTGCAGTTTCTGCAACTGTTCCCGCTGCTCGTTCGCCTCCGCCTCGAGCTGCTGCACACGCTGCGACAGTTGCTCCTCCAGCTGCACCTCGTTCAGTTCGGATTCGACACGTGCCGCATCTGTGCCCTGCTGTAGCGCCTCCAGTGCCTGTTCCAGTTCCTGCTTTTGCTCTTCCAGCAGACGTATAGCCTCCGTTTGGCCACTGGAAGCAGCTGCAGCAGCAGCAACAGCTACTGCCGGCTCCTCATCGACCTGTGCCAGCTGCCATTGACCCTTCTCGTCCTCCAGCACGGTGATGCGTTGCTGCAGTTGCTCATTTTCAGCACGGATTCTCGCCAGCTCCTGTTGTGTATCGGTACTTTGGAATTTCTGCAGTTGCTTCTCGGCCTGTTTGCACTTCAGTTTCAGCTTGATGTTGCTCTTGTTGCACTCATCCAGCTTCTGCTTCAGCTTGACCAGATCGCCCTGCAGCTGCTCCGTCGCACTGCCATCGTGTTCGTCCAGAAAGATAGGTTTACTCTTCACACTCTGCGCGAGTTTCTCTTCGAGCACGCGCAAATTCACATTGAGCACATTCAGCTCGGTTGTCTTCTCCGCCAGCTGCTCCGATTGCTGCGCAATGGTGGCCTCCAATTCGCTGATAAGTTTCGCTTGCGCCTCCGTGTCCGTATCCTGCTCTCGCTGCTGCTCCGCCTCCTCCTTCTGCGCATTGGCTTCGCGCAGCTCCTGCAACTGATTCTCCAGTTCTTGCAGCTGCTTGGCCAATTCCTGATTGACTTGCGCATCTGTTGAGTTAGCAGATGCCTCACTGGTTGCCTGCTGCTCTAGCAGCAACTGTTCTCGCACTGTCTGCAGCTCATGCCGCGTCGTCTCAAGCATTTCGCTGCTGGCCTCCAGTTCGGCATTACGATCCCGCAACTGTTCGATCTCGGCCTGTAATCGCGGATGCTTGAGATCCGACAGTGGCCGCAAACTACTTAGCTGATTGCTCTGCTCCGACAACGTGATCTCCTGCTGCTGTATGACTTCGTCGCGTCGCGACAGCTCGTTGCGTAAGTCGAGCAATTCCTGTTGCAGCTCTTGCTCCTTACGCGTCTGCTTCATTTCGATGAGCTTCATCTTATTCTTCAACATCTTCAGACGGCTCTCGTCGCTTGCGGGCAGCTGCTGTGGTGTTTGCTGCTGCTGCTGGAGCAGATCCGCTGCGGAGCGATGTCGTGAAACCGGAGCCGCCTGTGACTCGGCCATGACACGCAGATCGCTCATCGATGAGCCCAGTTCACTGCTGGCACTGTGCCGCAATCCTGACTTGACGGACTGCAGCGATTTGGCCAGATCTCGTTTGCGCTGCTCGATTAGCGCACGATTCTGTTCGGTTCGCTGGTTAAGCATTTGAAGTTTCTCGCTGCCGGAGATCTCAGCGAGTGAGACATCCTTGGTGGGCGTAACCAGTGGCGTTGACATATCCTGTGGTCGCAGCTCTTTGTGCTGTGCCAACTTTGGTCCCAACGACTTGAGGGATTCCATGGAGTCGCTCATGTTGGACAAACGTCGACCGCTATCGTCATTTTTTCGAAGAGCGCGTTCCCGTAACGCCATCAAACGTTCCTGCAGCGAGGGCGATAGAGACAGAGAGACAGAGAGAGAGAGAAGAGTGTATTTAGATAGCCCATTCATTTGTAACATGATCAGACTCACCTGCTGTTTGGACAGATTCTGCCGCAGGCTGTCGAGGCGTCCCTTGCCGCTGACAGTTCCTGTGCTGTGCTGTGGGTACAACAAGAGATTTAATGCGGGGCCCGAATGAATGGATAGCCACGTTAACTTACCTGGATAAGTGATATATCCGTGATGCTGACATCTTCCGCATCCTCCGGCTCATTGTGTTGGCTTAGTTCAGCAGCTTCTGTGGCAGCATCCGTATCCATAATGTGCCCGGACATCATTCATACACTCATGCACACCCACACACACACAGGCACACAAGAACAAAAACAATTTCAACTATCTAAATTTACGAATTAATGTAGAGAAAAAACCAAAAACCGAAAACTTAAATACAAAATAATAGAATAGAAGGAAAGGGAAAACAAACAAAATGAAAGCACTGGCTATCTCCGGTTCGGATAAATCCAATGTCGTCGCGTCGCGTGTTTCGTTAAGTTCGTGCTGCTGTTAACTATCGACATTGACTGCAACGAATAGAATATAGAAAGGACATTTTAACAGTTTCGATCTTCAAGTTGCAAACAAAATTGATTTCATTCAATTTGTGTTCCAAATTTCGTTCGTGGCACGACTGACGTGTGCACTTCTTCGTTGTATGCGTGCGTGCGGGTACGTGTGCGTGCGTGTGTATGCGATTGTGTTTGTGGTTGTGGTGCTGCTGCTGTGGTATGCTTCGTTGAAAACTTTATTGTCGAAAGCAGCACGCACAATGATTGAATGATTTTAACTTCAGTTTCAAAAGGCAACTATATATTGCGCCATTTCGTTGTTCAATTCATTTAATATACGCAAATATATTTACCAATTATAATTAAGCAATTGCTAACAACAAAAAACTTAAACACCAGGGCTTCGAAGTTGTTGCTACTGCCCTTGATTTTGTTCAGTGTTGCGCAAGACAGCAATATCGATTTGATTTCTAGTGTGTGCGATAGTTTTGCATAAAATAATAATCGATTATTTAAATACATGAAATTAATGGAAACAATTTAAATATAATTATCGTTTGTTGTTAGATGAAAACAAAATAAATTAGGGGAATTTTCATAAACGTAGATTCCCCCACAGATTCGCCCATCACTAAACTTACAATAATCGATTACTTTTGCAGATAATTTCAATGATTTGAAATCGAATTTAAACCAATCTATATTACGTTTTATTTGAATTCGAGAATATGAGAATTCTTCGTCTAAAATGCAAACATATAAATTACTAATAAATAGATTGCACATTGCATATGTACTATGTGGGGAAAGGATTACTGGACTAGACTATAACAGCTTCGAGAGGTATTTTTTTTTTTTTTTGGATGAATTTGTGCATCGGTTGGCGCGGGAATTAAGTAAACTGACCGGCATTTTTGGCTTAATCTTTTAGCTCGGCGGGCTTGAGCAGATTCGCAATGGCATCATGGCCGCCGCGTTCAGCATAATCCAAAGGCGTCAAGCCAAGCTTGTCCTTAATGTCGATGGAATCCATCAGAGGCAATATGTAATGAATGAGCTCCTCGAAACCGTGCAACGCAGCCACATGCAATGCCGTACGACCCGAGGGATCGGGAAGCGAAATATCTGCTCCGGCCAAGCTATACGACTGCAGTCGCTTCAATGCGCCACGCGCTGCGGCGGCGCAAAGCTGCTCGCCAACGGCACGCGATGACCCGGTCAAGTGGGCACCACAATTGATTAGCAACTGGATAATCTCATGACTATCGCGTGAGACAGCCTCCTGCAGAGGAGTGCGATCGTAACGATCGCGTATGTGCACCGAGACGCCGTTCTGCAGCAGATGACGCACAATGGGCAGATTACCCATCTGACAGGCCAGATGCAGTGCCGTGCGATGATCATGATTCGAACCCGACAGATCGGCACCGTATGCCTTAAGGTTATTGATTTTCTTAATGTTGCCCTCGACAACGGCTGCATTGATCATGGCCGGAAATAGAGTGGCACTCAGCTGATCCAACTCCTGTGGCGTGGATAAATGCAACGAGCGTGCCACCGCGTCGACCAGATCGTAATCCTCCATTTTGGGGGCAATAGTTGTGGTCAGTTCGCCGCGTAGATTCGCTTGCATCATCTGTCAAAGTGGAATTCGATTAGTCCAACTGCAACTGGTGAGCATCATGAAATCCAATTACTCACCTGCTTCTTGACATCCAATGACCATTCCTCTTTGCCAATCACATAGGCAAGCTTGCAGAGCGCCGCCTCGGGAGTCATATCGTAGCCAGGGATGACGCCAACATCGCATAGCACCTTGCCCGTGTCATAGATCTCGGCCACGGATCCATTGGGGCATTGTGTGCAATTGATAATGATGACACCACGCTCCGAAGCCTGCTTCAGCTCGGCAATGAGATCCTTGCGATTGGAGGGCACATTCCCCGAGCCGAACGATTGCAGGACGACACCACGCACTGGTGGCGCCAGAAATGCACGAAAAGTGGACAACGAAATACTGGGAAAGATGCGTAGCAATCCGACATTTTCGTCCAGCTGCAAATGCACACAAAAACGTTCCACGCTGCACATTCGAAAGATCAGGCGATAGTCCACATTCACATTGATGCCAATCTTTGCCAGCGGCGGCACATTTGGTGAATTGAATGCATCCAACGCATTCGAGCTGACCTTGACGGTGCGATTGCCACGCAGCAGCTTGTTGCCGAAGAAAATGCATACCTCCGGAATGACATAGTTGCCCGCTATGATCAGCGACGAGGTGAAGTTGTCCTTGCCGTCTGTGCGTGTCTCAAATATGGGCAACTGTGATCCGGTTATGATTACCGTCTTGCCCAGATTCTCCAGCATAAACGATAGCGCTGACGCGGTATACGAGAGCGTATCGGTGCCATGGAGCACCACGAAGCCATCGAAGAATTCGTACGATTCCTGAAGGATCGAGGAGAGAGAGAGCGCGATGGTTTAGTTGCAGCTGTAGAAATGCGATATTCCTTACATAGATATCGTTGGCAATGCGCGCCCAGTCGTGCATGGTCATGTTGCTGGAGTCGAGTAGCGGTGTATATTCCGTCACCTGGTAGAGCACACGCCGCGACTCGCCCTGCACATAGGGCAGGACGAGCGGCGCCATGGAGGCGCCAGCACCGAAACGACGTTCCGCATAATCCTCGTCATGAATATTCGGATACTTGCGTATGTGCCGCACCAGCGAGTTCGGTATGGGAGCAAGCACTGTAGTAGAGATAGAGCGATGGATTAGATTAGACTAGCTTGCAGCTTCGACTGCATTGTTTACCATTGCGCTCGTTGCGCATCATGCCGATTGTGCCGCCCGTGTAGATGACCCGTACACGCGCCTCCTTCACCTCTTGCGCCATCAGGTTGCCATTGCTGAGATTGCGTCGCATTGCCGGCGATTGCAGTGTCGGCGATGGCGGCACCGATTGTTCCAGCGAATTGCGACTCTCCGCACGCGGTGGCAATCCAATGGGACCTGTCCTTTCCGTTTCCCTGCTGCTGCACACGCCCACCGTAGGCTCCGGGGCAATAGAATCGTTTCCACTCGCGGACATCATTGAAAACCAACTGATTTGTGTGACAGCAGCGCTATGGCGGTGCCTTGCTTTGGCGTGATGATGTCGATTGTTTTTTGCGATATTGTTGTTGGTATTTTATATTAGTTGAAATTTAAATAGCCAACGTTGTAAACACAAAAACATTAACGCATGTGCAGCAGTGTGAGTGTGTGTGTGTGTGCATGTGTGTGTGTGTCAGTGTGTGCTTGCAGTGTGTTTAACCAATTTGTTATCAGTCTAACGCCGAATGAACGTAACTGTATTCTGTTCGAGAGTCCACAGGTTCACGGTTCCTATAGTCTTCTTTATGCACTGAGATTAGGCTGCAAATTAAAAAGTGCTATATCTCTTGGTGAAATCAGCCCATGCATAGATATATGCGAAATAAATACTAAAACTTGGGAAATTCGCATGTGCCCATTGGGGGGTCCGGCTGAACAGCTGATCGCAGCTGCTTGGGAGAAGGCTGGCAACGCCGTGGGCCTTAACCTGCGGCATGCAGCGAAAATGAAGAATTTAACAGCAGACCGCGTAGTGCACTCATTGCGACTTTAAAAGCATATTAATATATTAATAATACTGCCAAACATTCATAATACAAAAATGAGTATAATTTCAATGTCATATATTGTTTGCGGTGCTGTCATTAATTTACATATTTTCATATCAGTTGCACTTGCAGGGTTAACATTAGCGTTGCCAGACATGCAGAATGGCGCAGTTGCTTGGTTTGAAACTTGACTATAACTGCTGCATAGCTTTCACCACACATGTAGACTAGAATGTGTCCAACTAACGTGACGGGAATGTGTTGAAATTCCAAGCGCAAAATCTAACGGTTTTACTGCTGCCAAAAGTCTACACAAAATGCGAAGGCCCACCTCACCACTTCCACTGCCAACTCCACAGCTTCCCCCCACCATTCGCGAACCACCTAACCAGCCCACCCATACATATGTATGCAAGCAATCTGTCAGCAAGGGTAATAACGTATACAGCTGCCGCTGCCGCTGCTGCTGCCTTGCTGTTAATGCTGCTGTTGCTGCCGTCTAATGACAATTTCAATAATGGCCATAATCGCGCGTTACACGAGCTGCGCCTGCAATTGCAACTGAATGCAAGTGCGCTTAACTGCCTCGATTGCTGCCGGTGATGCTGCTGCTGCTGCTGTTGCTGGCATTGATGATGCTGTTTTTGCTGTTGGCCGAAGGGAATTACACACGCGTTGATTGACAGGCTATAGAATAAGGGATTAACCCGAACTTAAATATTAACATATGCCAACGATTGTGCTATTTAATGTTGAATTATACGCTGTCGATAAGTCAGTATTAATTTGTGAAGCGCTTATCGATAACGCAATTAGCGATCGGTCGTGACAGCACGCAGACTGTCTCTCACGTGTATCGTGTTTGCGCCTTTTTGAGTTTTCGATTGTGCCATTCAAATTATGTGCAATCGATATATATGTGGCCGACTCCACTTTTCGATTATTGAACGGCATATCGATAGCCGTGACAGCGATCTGCGCTGACAGCGCGCTCTCTCGCACACATTTCCCTCTATGTGAGAGTAAGCAAATAAATTCAAATAGTTTACAGTTGTTTGGTTTTTGTGCGTGCGTTTTCTAACACACACGCCTGCTCGCTCCCACCTGCGCGTCTTCTCTGTCTTGCCTTCTGCTGCCACAATTTAACACAATTTTTTGCATGCTACTTTGTATGTGAACGATTTCCGTTATGCGCGCTGATAAACTTTGTTACTTTATTTTTTAAGCTTCTTCGAGTGGCGGCGCTGTAAAATACGCTCGTTTACACCTCAAGTGGCAATCATTTGCCTGACAGTCTACCCCGAACTCTCGCTCTCTCTCACTCTCTCCCACTCTTGTGCCCCCCCGCGGGCGACGTTATCGTGCTGGCTGCTGCGCTCGCTAATCACCAGACGAAAGAGCGAGCAAACGGCTTGCACTCGAAGCAGGAAGCAGTTGAGTACTTTGACGGGGAGCACAAACACGCGCGCACGCACACCAATACACACGCACACACACACACACACACACTCGCAGAGAAAATACAGCCAGGGAATGTGGCCACATTGTATTGCTAGCTGGGGTTGCCGCTGACGCCGCGTCGCTGCCGCCGCAGCTGCTGCTGCTGCTGAGCATGTGGCTGGGGCCGCTGCTGCTCTCATCATAATGATGATGATGATGCTGATGATGATGAAGTGGCAGGCAATGTGACAGTTGCAGGAAGAAAACCGCGATGCTAGGCGACGCTAACGAACAACAATGGAAATATTTGTAATAATGGCGCCAGTGACAATAATAACAACAAACAGCGACAACAGCAACAATAACAACAACAACGACAGCAACAGCAACATTCACGTCAACGTCAGCCCATGACAATGACAAGGCGAATAATGTGTCGGCGAAAAAGAAACTTTGGCATTCGCGCGCTCGCTCACACACACACACACACACACACAGGCGCGCGCGCGCTTCTCTCTCTTCTTCCGCCCTCGCTCATAATTTTTGCCTCACATGGCTTGAGCGCTGCTCTCCAGTGGATTGAACTGTAATTATAACGGCATTTTGGGGCTTAGTTGGCGCGCTCGAAAGTAGGCAATGCGAGAGAAATCAGAGCGGCGCTTAAAAGTAGGCAACGCTTAAAGTAAGTAGGAAGCAGTATCAGCAGGGGAGGGGGATGGCTGTGGCCTGCGTGTGTGTCGCTTTATATATGGTATATATGTACATATATACATACGTATGTATATTTACAGCTACTAAGCTGTAATCGGGCCACACACCGGAAGTTGAAATGACTTGAAAATTTATTGCATTTGCTGCCAACGTCCTGCTGCCTGCTCTTGTTGTTGTTGTTATTGTTGTTGTTTTTGCTGTTGCTGTGCATTCAGCAGCCAAACGCTTGACTGGCTCCGGCTCCGGCTCCGGCGCTGCCATTGCCTGTGTCGGAAGTAGCACGGCAGTCAATTGGAGCCAGTTGCAGAGATTCGATGGCGACGACGTCGCCGATGCCGGCAAGCGGCGATTGCAAAATTGAATAAGCCAACGCGCGTCACTCTCCCCCCCCCATCCCTTCAACACGGCTGCCCCCCTTACCGCGTCGCCTCATCGCATAGCGATGGTCTGCAGCAGAGCGATATTTAAGACAAGCGACGATAGACAACACTGTATTTACCTATCTCGATATATTGCCATTTAATACTGCACTTTGTTTTGGTATTTCAATTTAAGCGATATCGATTACAATACGATATCGATGTGGCACAAAGCAATATGGCGGCTATGGGCATCGTTGTGAGTTGTGGTATTTTTTTTGTGCATCGGTATTTTTGGTGCCAATGCACATCTCTAGCTATCCTGCCTGCCATCCCCTCCCCCCCCCACCCTCCTACGCCGACAATCGCAATCTGCAGCTCGAAACTTCACCGATTCTTAGCTGAAGCGACACAAATTTACGGCGATTTTGCAGTCAGCAACAGCTACGGAACGTTCGTTTCGCCCGAAAACGACAGACCGCTCCACACACACACACACACACACACGCATGCACGTCTGGCAGGCTGCGCCTGGCACGGCCAGCTAGTGCATCCTTCAAGCGTTTTACTGCTCATAAAAATCCATTAAATTATTCAAATTGCATAGCAAAACACTTTTGCGATGGCGACGACGCGCGGCCACGCTTTGCCTAGATTTTGGGCGTCGCCGCTGCTACGAAATGTTTGTTTGATTTTCCTCTTTCTCTCTCTCCCGCTTTCTGCCTGTCGTTCGTTCGCTTTGCGCATTCTTCCTTTTTGCTATTTTTCCGCGTTGACTGTTCAAAATAAAAGGCAACCGGCGGCCGACGGCAGCTAGCAGGCGCACTCAGGCATGCAACACACAGGCAGATGGAGGGGCGAAGAAGGGTAGGGGGGGAGAGGGAGGAAACACACACTCACACACACACACATGCCTGCATTTCAGTCGAGGCAGTCGCATTGAAAAGCTGCTCGAGATGCTGGCGCGCTACGCTCGCTGCTTGCGGCTTTTATCGCTGTGCTCGACGCTTGTGTGTGTCTGTGTGTGCGTGTGTGTGCCTGCTATTATTGGCAGCACAGTGGGCGCGGTCGGGGGCACACACACACACACAAAGCATGCATGTTCGCACAATATGTAATGAAAGTTGATTACATATGCCGCTTGCCTGCTGCCAGCTTAGGAATCGCCCATGGAAGTTTCCAATGTAAAGCTAATTTATTATAATTACCCTTGTCCTATGGCTATTATTAGTATTATTATATTGAAAACTAAGCTATATTATAGCAAAGTATAGCATACTTATTGGGCGCGGAGTGAAACGCTATGACAGCAAATTGTAGCATACTTTGCAGGGCAAGTCAAGTAAGAACCAAGCAAAGGGTTTGTTTTAATGTGTTTGACAGCAAAAGAAAAAAAAAATTACATATGGTAGCCACTGTACCAAGCTGCTTGCTTCAGGCAGCAGGCTGTGGGCGTGGCATGTGCCACATAAATACCCATTTGCAAGGCAAACACACAGGCGCGCACACAGACGCACTCACACACACAGAGGCGTAGATCTAATAATTATTTAGCTTACAACAGCACAGCGGGCACCCTGACTTCACTCGCCTCCCCTCCCCCCTCCCCCCTCCGCTTATTCGCCCCCTAGCTGCTCTTTGCTGACGCTCGCTTTGCGCGCCTCTGCGTCTCATTATACACGCTGCAAAACCGATTTTGTAGTTTTGCACGTTGCGGCCAGCGCACATTAAACAAATTTTTTGCAATTACATGTTTGTGTGTAGCCGCAGCCTCCGCTCAAATCCCCCCCCGCCCGCTCCGCCCTCCCCACGACTCCCGCTCCACTGTGGCTGCCCTCTTTTTGCGCCTACTTATTTACGTGTTTTTGTGATCAGTTTGGCGTCCGCATTACGTAATTTGCTCGACGCATTACGTGGCATACGTAATTACAGCTGTGTGCGTGCTCCCATCTGCGAGGCTTTCTCTGTGTGTGTGTGTGTGTTTTGGGCGTTGTTTCAAGGGCGCGGTGCGGCAATCAGTGGCGCTTTGCCTTAGCTGCTTTGCTTTCACTTCACTTCGCTCGCTCTCTTTCTCTCTTCCTCACTCTCTCTGCCAATCTTCCTTTCTCGCCCTCTGCAACAGCCGCCTCCTTTGGTTTGCCCAGTTTTTTATGCTAGTGGGCGTGTCGCTCTCTGTGCATTTGGCATAATGATAAAAACCAACAAGCGCCAAAGTGCACACAGAATGAAAGCGAGAGAGAGAGAGAGAGAGAGAGCGAGCGAAGGCAGCCAAACGAAACGAAACGCAAATGAAAATGTAGCCTGAAAAGTTTCCTTCTTCTCCTGCTTTTCCTCCTGCAGCTGCTACTGCTGTTGTTGTCGTCGTTGTTGTTGTTGTGCGCTCTTCATGAAAAATGCAAACCGAAAGTCATTGCGGCACACACACACACACAAACTAATGTGCCTGCCTGCCTGTGTGTGTGTGTGCGTGTAAGTACATGTGTCGGTATGTTTATAGCCCAATGGGTGCGATTACTTTGCCATGTGCATTATGCAAAAACAATGCGGACTGTGTGCGTGCTTACTCTCGCTCTCGCTCTCTCTCTCTCTCTCTGCGTGTGTGTGTGTGTGTGTAAATATTAGCCAAAATGGTGGGCATAAAATGGCCGTGTTATGCGGCTGTCTGTCTTCAAGCATTGCTGCTGCTGCTGCAAACATTTAACTGGCTTGGATATTGATATCGACACGCTGCATTGCAATTTTAAGTTTGGCTTTGTCAGTGAGACCAGTTAAAATGTGCTGCACGAAATGCGCATTAATATTTCATGGCGATCGTAAAAGCCGCACGTTCCTGTTCTTGTTGTTGTTGTTGATGACTTTATGCGCCGTGATGGCGTATTAATGTGGCGGACGGGCGATTGGCTTGTGCTTAACTATCACTCGGCACATAAAAGCCGGGATTTAAGTATCGTTAAGCAGGGCAGCACGCAAGTATCGATGCGCAGTCTGCTTAAATACTTTGCAAGTATCGATACACAACATGATGCGCAGGCTGTTTAAATACTTTGCAAGTATCGATACACGACATGATGCGCAGGCTGTTTGAATACTTTGCCAGTATCGATACACGACATGATGCACTTTGCAAGTATCGATACTCAACATGAGTGCACGATGTGTACACACTGTTTGAAGAGAGCGAGAGAGAGGCGGCTCTCTCACTGCTCGCATCGATAAAGTTAATTTCGGCTGCGCGCCTGCTGAGCGTAAACAAAAACAAAAACAACAGCAGCAGCAGCGATGCTGTGATTCATATTACTTGCAAACACATGACTTCGCGCAAACAATGCACATGCATATGCATGTGTGTGCATATGTGTCTGTGTGTGTCTGCTGCAATTAATGGAAAACTTCTCTGAGTGCAAGGGACACACAATTGACCGCATCGATATGCAGCGTAGTTGTTCTTCCTCCTGCTCTTCCTGTGGTTGTTGGCATCGACATTAACGCTGCAAGCAGCCTTTGCTGAATTTTAATTAATTTTTAATGAAGTGTGTGTGAGAGGTCGCTGTGTGTGTGTGTGTGCGTGGGCGTGCCCATCTGCCGGCTAACATTGTGACTGCATGTCACGCGTATCGATACAGTTGGGCTGCGCAGCGCACACACAGAGACACGTACACACACACACGCACTCGCCACATGATGAATCACTGTCAAATGAACATGTTCAGTTTACGGTAGATAAGCAACGTCAATGTCGAGAGCCGACATTAAGAAGCATGACGAGCCCAAGAGGCCAGTCGAGTCGAGTCGATTTGAGTTTTGAGTTCGAAGCCGGAGTCTATCAAATAATTTCATCACGCACGCAACGAAATTGTTGCACTGTATTGACATTTGATGAGCAGCTCGCGCAGCCTTCTCGCTCCCACTTTCGCTATCTCTATTGATAGGCAGCAACGGCAAAGCTATCAACTTACGTGGCACTTGAACACACACACACACAGAGCAACAACATGTCGACATTGCTTGCTATCGATATTGTAGCAATCAACTTTGAGCTCCTTTCAAGCATATCATTCATACTTATCGATGACGAGATGTATCGCAGCAGCAAGAGCAAAAGACAACAACAACAAATACACTCAAACTGACAGTTGCAGGTGATTTCTCTGTCGACTCGATTGCCCGAGAGGAAGAAACAGGAAGAGAGCGCGAGGGCGAGAGAGCGACAAGTTTTTGCCGACAGGCCTAAGCCTGTCCGGGCTTGGGCAATTGATGATGCCAATGGCATTTGGCATGCTGCTTGCCCGTATTGCGCATGCATAGCGAACGAAGGAGGCAGCACAATGCGCCACTGATTGAATTGCATGTAAATTAACTTGCTGATCCGATTAGAGCAAAGACGACAGCATCGGCAAAATAAATAACATCAGCACACACACACATACACGCGCGCGCGTGCAAGCAGACACATGCAGCTGCACGTACGCAAAATAACAACTAGCTGCCTGCGTGCGTGTGCGTGTGTAGTGTTGGATAGTTATCTGTGCCTGCAGGAATTTACCTGTGCTCAGTATTGGCGGTTTTCTGTTTTCCAACACAGGCGAGAGAGCGCGTGAGCGTGCGGAGAGAGCGCACAACATGCATGTACTGCGAGAGAGCAGAAAGAATTATACACAGATAAAGAGCATGCAAGCACAGTTTGAGAATGAGGGAGAGAGTGCGGGAGCTACACACACACACACAATTTAATTTCAATGCTCGAGCTGTTACATAAATGAAATTTTGCGTTGCATAGTTGCAAAGCAATTTGCTTGCAGCTGCACGCTTAACCTCAAACGCTTTGGCCATGCTTCATTCGGCTACGCTCGCCAGCAGCTCAGTCAGCTTAGCGAACTCTCACAGCTGAAGCCACTCAGACGCCCACTGCGACTGCGACGACGACGGCGACGGCGACTGCAGCTGAGCTACAAAGTCGACTCGATTTCTGTTGTTGTTGTTGTTTTGCGTTTAAGTTTAGCATAGTTTGCGTGCGATATTTTCATTGCGTCAGCTAAGGCATTAACTTCTTCTCCCGGGAACTGAACTATCTCTTCTCTTGACCGGTCAAAGTTTACGCTGGAGCAGCACAACTTATTTATTTTCATAGTTGAGAGCTTTGGTTTGCGATTCCAGCACCGCTCTGCCACACACTGCCCCCCTCGCACTGCTCCTCCCTCGGAATATTGCTTCAACAAATCAGCAGCTAAAACGCACATCAAAAGAAGGCAAAAAAAATGAATTTAAATAAAAATAAATGCAACGCGCGCTCTGCTGCAAATACATATTTAATTAAATTGGCGTGCCGCTGTCATTCACAGCGCGACGCGTGTGTGAGTGCGAGAGTGCCGTCTGGGCTAAGCTGAGATTCGACCGCCGGCGTTGCCACCACGTTTGGCAAATGCTAATAAAAACAAAATTCCGCTTAATATACTCACTTGCCTGCATACATGCATATAAATAAGCGCATACACATACGTACATATACGCATGTATGTACACGCATGCCGTGCCGTGCGTATGTGTTAGTTATGTACATAACAATGACTCTTTTATGATGCTGGGGTCCAGCGCCGGGAGCGCTCTTTTGCTTAGTCGCCAAGCTCATTAACATAATCGCCAATTCATAATCTGCAAGTGCCATACAAAACAGAGAAGAACACACATGCACACACGCACATACACGCGCAGACACGCACACACACACACACACACAGCCACACGCACTCGGAAGAAAATCGAAGCCTGTGGACATAATGAATTCAGCTTTGGACCTGAACTCGATGGCAACCGGAGCGGCAGCGTCATGGCCCTAATGGCTCCAGCGTTGCCATTGTCAACCGTTTTTCGGCACAGCACGAAGCAGGCAGGCGAAAGCGAACTCGCTACATTTTCCAATGACGTTTGAGACAGCGCAGAAAGCGTTGCCAGACGCTTGAACGCGCGGTTCATTTTTGACCAAGTTGTTGGAGTTGCCAGTCCGGGCAGGTTTCTAGCTTGTAAGGGTATGGCGAAAAATTTATTTTTATTTTTACGATATTTTGATGCAGAATATAGGGGTTAAACCATGGAGATAATGCCATTTCCCAAGAGAATTAGATGGTTTTTAAAGAAGTTATGGTTGCTAGAAATCCAGGTGGGGTCCTACAAGGGGGTAGCATGATATGGCGGCAGCATGGAGGGTCCAAAATATTTGATAATTTTATAATTATGATATTTGGATGCAGAATCAATCTAGACGCTAAACCATGAAGATAATGTCATTTCCCACGAGAATCGGAGCATTTTTGATGATTTTATGGTTGCTAGAAATCCAGGTGGGGTTCTACAAGGGGGTAGCATGATATGGCGGCAGCATGGAGGTCCAAAATATTTGATAATTTTATAATCATGATATTTGGATGCAGAATCAATATAGAGATGCAATCATGAAGAATTTGCCATATCCCACGAGAATCAGAAGTTATGAGTGTTGGCAAACGATCCAAAAATCGTTATACTTTGCCTAGTACATCCTGTGTAGAGCATGCAAGGTGCGTTGTGCGCGTGCAGTCAATTGTTTTGCCAATTGCTTCTTTTTGGGGCCGTTCAATTTGTTGCCTGCCCGACTGCTGCCTGACGGCTGCCTTTGCCTCCGCCTGCCTGCCTGGCTGTGTCTGCGCTGGACAGCCCGTTCGCTGCCCGGTCTGTTGCTCAATTATACAGATTGTGTAACGGGAGCAGCAACAGAAATTGGGAAACTCAAGGCTCTTCGTATGCAGTGCAAGGTGGAAAGCTGGAAACTGCCTCGGGATGCTCGGCATAATCAGCATTGATGCCATTGGGGATAACAGAGAGCAAGGCGGAACGAACAGATGGAGAGAAATAGAGAGAGAGAGAGAGAGAGACAGAGAGAGAGAGACAGAGAGAGAGAGAGAGAGAGAGAGAGAGAAGCACTGAGTGAGTGTGTGTGCGCGTGCCTGCAGCTGTAACCGTAGACGATTCATGAAATTCATGAAGAAAAGCCCAAGAAGCAAAGGTAATGGGGTATGCGAGACTGCAGTAATTTTAATTGTTTGAAGGTTAATCGATTGTTGCAAATGACTTATCAGGAAATAATACACAAAGCTTTTAAATCAAAGCAGTATGTGCAGTAAAATCCAACCGGCAGTGTTGTGTAAGGTTTTTTGTTATTAAAATATTTCAAAATTCGCCATAATATCTAGATTATTACTAAGTTAGAGCACAGCAACGACCTTTCTTTAAATGTTATATCACTTTGAAATATATATTTATATCGTAATTTAAAGAGACCGTAAATCGCACCTGGAACCCTTCCGAACGTGTCGGTACCGCCTTGATTTCCTGATATTATGGCTCACACAATATCGTATCGCATTACATCAAGCTACATCATATTAAATCTGATATTTCAACGCTTTCGAATGCAAACGGTTTCTTCCTTTTTTATACGCCTGCATCTTCACTTGGCATTTTCCAACACTTGTCGTGTCAAGAGTGGGCAGTGGGTGCGGGGAGGGGTGGTTGGTGGGGGGGGGGAGCAGAGCAAGAAGAGGCAACAGTTCACGCTACATTTAAGCTGCAGTTGAGTATGAGACATTTTCGCTTCAGCTTCCGCATCCGCTTTAAGCTTAAAGTGAAGCAGGCTCTTCTGCTGCCTCTCCCCCTCTCTGTCTGTCGTAGTGCTCTCTCTCTCTCTTCGTCTCTCCATCTCGCTCTGCCTCTGTCCGTTCTTGTGCATTTTGTAGCTTGATTTCGTGTTTGTAGTTAACAAATTCATAAAACGAATTCCTTTTGCGCCTTTTGTTTTGCATAAAATTCACAATGAGGGTGAAAGAGAGGGGAAAGGAAGGGACAGAGAGAGAGAGAGAGAGAGAGAGAGAGAGAGAGGGAGGGAGGGAGGGAGGGAGAGAGGGAGAGAGGAAGAGCGGGAGCTAGAGAGAGAGCTCACTCAGTGGGGAGTTCAAGTGCGGGCTGGAGGTGTAAATTTCCAAGCGGCTGACCACATGAAACTCATTTGCCAGTCAGGAATTGCAGCCGGGCAGGCAGTATGCGACTGCCAGATACCCTGTAATTTTTAGAAAACTTAAATTAACTACAGTTTTTCAGTCACGTAAGCTTCTACTCTCCGGTTGCATAGCTCTTGCGCCACATTTACAGGGTATATGCATAGTCACTGGCTGTGCCGTGTGTGTGGCCGAAATCCTTGAAGGATAACAAGCCAATGCGTGTTGCCTGCCACGATACGTGCTGCAGCGCGTTGACTGCTGTCGCTTTTCACGGCGAATGTTGCATAACAACAACAGCAACAACGGCACGAGGCATGCAACAGAGTTGCCACATGCTGCACAGACCGAAAATATTATGCAGGCTTGCCTCGTCTGCCCTCGCACATTTGCAACTTCATTTCCCATTGAAAATTTCGTTGTAACCGCAACTGGTAAAACAGTTTTCCATTTTTTTCATTTTCATTTTCACCTTTTTTTTTTTTTGTTTTTTCATTTATTTTTTTTTTTCTGTGCGGCGTTAGAAAAACCGTGAAACATAAAAACGGCGACAGCGGTGATAACACACACAAAAAGAAGCGGCAGGGGGAGGGGGCGGGCTGGCAAACGGGTTGCATAAGATGAAATCCCGGTGCTGCGGCAGCTGAAGGCGTGGCCAGAACAAAAAGATGCGCCGGCAAGGGGAAAGGCAGAAGAATGAATACCCCTACAATGAATACCCCTAAAAATAGGCTATGAATAGCCTGGGAATATATTATGTATACACTATAAATAGCCTGGCAATATTCTTTATATACCCTATGAATCCCCTTTCAATCATAATATGTCTCTCAACTCATTTCTCTTAAACCATAGCTCTGAATTCATATCTTTCTACTCACATCTTTTTACTTATGTATATCTTTTAACTCATAGCTCCTAACCCAGAACTTTTAGCTTATGTCTCTTTACGCATATATCTTAACTCCTATATCTTTACTTAAATCCCTTAACTCATATATTTCTACTCATATCTCATAACTCATTTTTTTTACGTGTATCTCTTAGCCCGTATCTCTTTACTCATATTCCTTAACCCATATCTGTTTAACAATATCTCTTTACTCATATCTCTTTAACAATTTCTCATGAATCATATCTTTTTACACAAATCTCCTTCCCCATATCTCTTAACCCATATCTTTTAATCCATAAATCTTTACTCATATCTCCCAACTCATATCCTATTCTATTTATTTTGTCTTTATCTTTCTTCAACTTTCACTTTCTCCCCTTCTCTCTTCCTCTCTCATTCCAACATCCTTTTCTATATGTCTCGTATTTTATCTCTTGCTTTATCAACTTGTATCTCTCTAGATAATCCATTAGTCACTTTCCGCTAGACTTTTTCAACCTCTATAGAGTATTCACTCACTCTCTCCCTCACACACACACACACACACACACACACACACACACACTCGAGCCCACAGCAGCCGCAAACATACAAAAAGGCACAAAATAAGTGTTGGTAGGAGTGGGCAGGGGTTGGACACGACACGAAGAAAAATGTGTTGCCTGCTTTTGGGCGCTGGCGCCATTTCTGCCCAGCGCTGGACATGGCGTCCATTTCCGCAAGCACAAATCGCCGACCAAAAAGTGCGACAGCTTCTCTGCTGCTTCTACGTTTCTTTTTTTTTTTTTTTTTGCTGTTGTACACAAATTTTGACACAATTTTTGATGCATGTCGAGAGCTGAAACGAAGTGTGGGGAAGGGGGCGGGGGGGGGGTGCGGTGGAAGCGTTGCTGGCGCCACAGCCGAGCCGAAAGACAAACAGACTGACAAACCGTACGAAACGTAGCCAAAAACAGATTTAAAAAATGCGAACAGAACAGACGGACGAGGAGCTGTGGGATACGGAGCAAGCTCGTCAGCTTGCCTGTTTCTGGGGCGTGGCATTTTGCGAAGCTTGAGACGGAAACCCGCATCAACGCAAATGTCATTTGATGGATAAGTTTTGAGCCGTACACTGCAGCTCTCGCCAAGCGACCGGGATAACTATGTTCCATATTTAATTATTCATGAGCAAGCGAGACGGAGCGACGGCGCGCTCTCTCTCTCTCCCCCCCCACTCTCTCCACGTCCCCGTCTGACCGGGGGGAGTACACTTTGATTAATGAAGCAGCTGAGACAACATCAGCAATCAAATTAATTTCAGTTACATGAGCGGATTATACAAGGAAAACGATGGCGACAAGGGAGACAGAAACGAAAAACAGAAAGCCGGAAAAAAGCAGTACGACAAACGGAAGCTGGAAAAGATAAACAAGAACTAAAAGCAGAGAGAGAGAGAGAGAGAGAGAGAGAGAGAGTGCGGACAAACAACAGCAGCGTCGCAAAGGGAGACAACAAACATTTTTCACAACTTAATGAACTAATTTAAAATAATTATCAATGCTAATTTAATGAGCCCTGCGCCATGAGGCGTCACAGGCGCAACTGCCTCGCATCCGCATTCTGTTTTATATATATAAATTTATATAGAACATGCATTTTGGACACGCCCCGGCCCCGCCTGCCCCCGCTTGCAAATCTCGCAAACAATAAAATAAACAGTTGAAACTTGCGCTGACCGAAACGCAGATGGGCTGTATCATAATTATGGGACGAAAAATTAAATAAAATATGTGTGTTTTATTTGCAATAGTTTGTCTTTTAATTATTTAACAAATTTCAGAGCTCTAGCTCTGATAAGTATAGAGATTGCGTACAAATAAGCGCTGAACTATTGAAATTTTCATTTTTTTTTACATTCTATTTTGTTTTCTAAGCTGTTCTCTTTTGTTTGGCATATTTTAAATATATAGAAGTTTTTATTTTTTTAATTATATAGAAGTTTCAGTAGTTTTTTTGTTTCGCAGCACGCCCGCTCACAGCTCGCCCACTAGCAATTACAGGGTATACAAAAGGCCGAGAAAAAACTAAAGTTAAAACCGCAAGCAGCAAAACTTTTTAGCGCAAACATGGCGCATGAGTTTGTTGTAAACCTTTTTAATTTATAGTTTTTTGTGTGCGAATGGGGAGAGCGAGAGGCCGAGGGAGGAGGAGAGAGAGCGAGGGCGAGGGCGAGAGAGAGAGAGTAGCAAAAGAAATAAAGAAGCGAAAATTAAAATGCATTAAGCCGCTGCCGCTGCCGTCAAGTGGCGGCCAATTTTGCTTGGCTAATTTGTGTGCAAGAGACGTCTAGACGCGCGCGGGCGCGGGGGCGGGGACGTGCACGTAGACGGAGACGGTGCCGAGTGCAAGCGACACATGCATTGGGTACCGTTTGGCGGGCTGGGGCAAAATATGCAGCGCATAAATTGCACAAGCCGCTGACGGTAATTGTCGCCAGCGCCAAAGCCAACATGACGTATGCGCGATATTTGCCATGCTCTAAATGAGGCGAGGCAGCGCGAGTGTGTGTACGTGTGGGTGTGTGTGTGTGTGCGACTGTGCAAGCTACTCTCTCTGTGAGTGTGTGTGTGTGTGCTGGCGTGCTCAAGCGCCTGGAAAATGCCGCTAACGATGTCGCCTAAAAGCAGGCAGCGGCAATTTAAATTTGCGCACATTTCAATTTGCGAAATGTCGAAAATGCGCGCTAAACAAAAGCTGCGCGCAACCAAAAAAAAAAATGCCAAAATCGGCCAGCTTGCCGCCCGAGGACGGGGGTGGTGGGCGTGGCTGGTTTGCGCTCTGTGCTGTGCTGTGCGGGGGCAAATCGCGCGGGGCGTAAAGCGCGTAAGCTAAACAAGCAAACGCAGCTTAAATACCCTGGAAAAAATTGTTAGGCAGTGACAGGTTGACAGTGCTGCAGGCTGGAGAGAGTGTGCGGAAAATCATTTAGGAAAATTGCGAAAAATATTTTAGCCTTTTTTATTTTTAGAAAATGCACATTTATTTAAGCAGTTTCAGTAGCAGTCGCAGTCACAGTTACAGCCATAGTTGCAGTTACAATTACTGTCATTTAAGTTACAGTCGCAGTTACAGTCGCAGTTACAGTCACAGGTAAAGCCACAACTAAAGTCACAGTTATATGCACATTGGCAGTCACAGTTACAGTTACAATTGCTGTCATTACAGTCGCAGTTAACGTCACAGGTAAATCCACAGCTAAAGTCACAGTTACATGCACATTGACAGTCACAGTTACAGTCACAGTTATAATCAAAATAACAATCACAGTTGCATTCACAGAAATCGTAGCAGTCACAGTAGCATTCACAGTAGCAATCACAGTAGCAGTCACAGTAGCAGTTACAGTGGCAGTCAAAGTAGCAGTGACAGCTACAGGCACAGCTACAATCCTTGCTACAGTTGAATTTACAGTCACAGTAACAGTCACAGATTACGTTTACAGTCACAGTCACAGTTAAAATCAGAGCTAATCACCGTTACAGTCACAGCAACAGCCATGAAATACATATATAATTTACGTTTAGCTTTAAAAACACCATATTCATATAAATCTGCAGATTACTCTTTAAATTTTGAATAGACTGAATAAAAAAAGGTTTTTCTCTCTTCGTATTCCTCTTATATTTTTACAATAACTCTGCAAATAATGAGCCAATTCATTGGCAAATCAGCATCAGCTGCTACCTTATACTGCTGGCTACGCATATACCACATTTGCTCAGCTAGGGCAGGGTATACCCGGCCATGCCCTGTGTATACTGCACCGATTTAAAGCATAAATATTTATTAACATGCTCGGTTTATATAGAATTCATACATTTGCAGAACATGCATGGTTCGCTATAAAAAGCGGGCACAATCAATATTGCAGCACATTTAAGGAATTGCAATGCTTTCAATTATGGGCGTGGCACGTGGGAAGGCAAGACAGAGACAGAGACAGAGACAGAGAGCGAGAGAGAGAGAGAGAGAGAGGGAAGCAGAGAATTCTTGATGGAAAAGTTTTCACTTTAGCAAGCAGCACGGTACGGCACGAATCGACTTATGTTTTTCCAAGAATTCGAGTGCATTCGACTTGTTACAAAAGCCACGCCCACACGCACAGCACACACACAGTCGAACACACACACACACACAGTCGTAGCAAGTAGAAAATGTTGTTGCTGTCGGTGCAACTGACCAAAAGAGTTCCAAGTGTTCGAGAGGAAGAGAGAGAGAGGGAGCGAACGAGACTTCTCATTGCTGCCCAGCAGGATTCCTTCTGCCCCCCCCCCCCACCGCCTGCCGGCAGCTCCTCCTTCGACGCGCGGGCTCGAGCGTGTCTGCTGCGTTGATTGAAATGTTTCGCCAGCGCGTGCCATTTAAACTTTAATGCAATGGATCGCAATGTGTGCAATAAATTGAAGGGCTGCACAGGGGCGTAGACAAGGCGGCTAAAGTGGCACGAGGGGGAGGGGGGGGTTCGGTTGTGGAAAAGGAACTGCTACTGGTTACGGAGCCGGCGGCAGGCACTCGAACCCGGGCGCAGCACGCACATTAAAAGTTCAAATGGCACAAAAATAAAATATAATAGAAAACAAGGCAAACAAAATGTGAAAAATGTGCGAGGCGGTGCGTGATCGACTAGCAGATGCGCTGTAAAAATATAAGCAAATTAAACTAACTTGAATCAGCAGCAGCCCCAACTATCGCATGACTATCGAACGACAATTTGTAACTTGTATTAGCAAATCGAACGGGAAACTCTTGAAACTATCGCTAAACTATCGTCAGACTATCGCTAAGCAATCATGGCAAGTCATTCAGGGCAACATGTACTCAAACACTTAGCAAATTCTTGGCTTACTATCGCCACAACTATCGCTATAAGCTATCGAGCGTTTTATCGATCGTTTCTGCCTTAAACCTTACTTAAAGCGTATCTAAGCTATTGCCAGCTTTGTGTTGCTACAGGGTATTTGGTGAAAAAATAAAAATAAAAGATTAAAAAATCCGCTTAAAATTGTAAGCTCACGAAACGAAGCGAAAGCGCACAGATAAAAGAGAGCGAACTCTAAAGAAGATGTTAAAAAGGGGAGAAGCAGAGGCAGCTGCACGGGGGCAACCTGAAGAGGTTTGGCGCGGTAAGCGGCCAGAGGCGAAAGGCAGCGAGACAGAGACAGAGACCGATAGAGAAAGAGAGAGAGAGAAAAGCAGCTGCAGAGTTCGGCTGTCTGTTTAATGAGCTTTTTGTGCAGCTGCGTTGCAAATTATCTTCCCGACAAAATATTGAAACAAATTCAGTTTAATTGCGAGCGGGAGACCGGAAAAGGGAACCCTGAGCGAAAGCGACAAGTGCAATTCGAAGCAGAAAATCACAGGAAGAAGGTAGGAAGGGGTAACCGGTAACTAGAAACATAAAAAGTTCTTAAGTCCGGAACAAAGAAAAGAAAGATTTGCATTATTTTGTACTGTAAGCTGACACTGATTAACGGAAGCAGTAGCTGTATATGCGCTTGTTTGCGGATTTACATAAGTTTGTACACTCTACTCACAGAGTTGTATACAGATATATATTCTTGTTCAACTTGCAGTATTAAACGATGTAGTTCTTTTTCAAATACTTGCCACAATCTGCGATACTATCGCTCTGAATATCGATTTAGTTCACCAAGTTCCAGCCCGTGTGTAATCTCACAATTTATAGCACATGCTGATTAATTATCCTTGCCATAAATTGACCTTGCTATAAGTCAAGTTCGCACAGCCTGCTCACATTATGGCGTCAATTTCTTTGACTTTGCTCAGTCGCTTTGTTTCCGTTTCTTATCGCAGATTGATGCTTGTGTTTTGGGTCTAGGAGCAAAGAGAGAGAGAGAGAGAGAGAGAGAGGGAGAGTGAAAGGGGGACAGAGGGGAACAGGGAGGGTACGAGGCTGCAAAGAGACGCAGATAGATTTTAATTAGCCCTAGCCAGCTGAGCATTTTGACGTCTTTCGTTGGCCCATCGACGTGCCTGCTTTCTTCCCTCCTCCTATCTCTCTCTCTCTCTCTCTCTCTCTCTCTCTCTCTCTCTCTCTGACAAAGGCAGAGCGAGTGTGATGTCTAACTAATTACTTGATAAAGGGCCAAACAAAAGATGAAATGCAAGAATAAAGGCAAACGGAGGCAAATTGTAACAAAAGACAACAATGGAAAGCGCTGGCATTTATCTCTGATCGCACACTTGTCACATTCTCGAGAGCAAGTCAACACACAGGCGTTGCCCGGAGGGGGGAACGCAGTGCGAGGCGGGGTGAGAATGTAAACAAAGGCCTGGCAAAAACAATAGGCGGTTTTTTCCCACACACACACACACATGCGAAAGGGCAACCAGCAAACAATCGAAAGCCAATCAATGTGCAAAATTGGTAGCAAAAGCGTAGACGGGCAGCGCGGGTTAGCGGCAGGTTTGTCGGGTTTGCTGGGAATATTTGGAAGGGGTGGGGGGAGGGGAGGCGGTGTACACTAGGCTTATACGGTCTGTGGGCAGTGCGTAAAGCGTAGCGCGGAGTTTTCATTAATTAGTGACAGTCATGCGGGCGACAATCGACAGCCGCGATTGCAACAGCGCCAGCTCCAACTAACTATCGATTGCAGCTTGTGCGAGCGAGACGGCAATAGCGCTGCCAGCAAACAAACGGTACTTCAGAGAGCATGTATTGGATTGCAGGCTGTACCATTTGTATATGTATATTTGTTGCCCTTACATTATAAATCGTTTCATTCCCGTTGCTTTCTTTCGATTACACTGCCTTTACCTAAGTTATTAATCGTTTCATTCCATTCGAGTGCCTTTGGTTGGTTTTTATTTCATTCCATTCCGTTCCACAACCTTTCATTGCAGTATATTTCATTCCATTCTCATTATAAATCGTTTCATTCCCGTTGCTTTCTTTCGATTACACTGCCTTTACCCAAGTTATTAATCGTTTCATTCCATTCGAGTGCCTGTAGTTTGTTTAAATTTCATTCCATTCCGTTCCACAACCTTTCATTGGAGTATATTTCATTCCATTCTCATTATAAATCGTTTCATTCGCGTTGCTTTCTTTCGATTACACTGCCTTTACCTAAGTTATTAATCGTTTCATTCCACATTTTAATTTCTCCATATTCCATTCCACTACTTTTCGTTTGACTATATTTCATTCCATTCCGTTCCGTTTATGAAATTTCGTTTTGTTCTGCTCTCCATTCTCACATTACATTTCAATTTGTTTCATTTCCCAGCATTTCATGGCGGGTTTTCCATTTCGTTCTCTCTTTTATTTTTGATTTCTGCGCTTTCTTTTTTTCGTTCAGCTATCTCATTCCCATTCATTCCCATTTCAGCCTTATCTGGTTCCACAAGGACTACTCCGCTGTCTCAGCATCCTGCAGAAACTTCATTTGGGATGTAAGCCCGGCGCCAGGCTCAGCTGTCCAGCTGTCGCTGTGGCTGTACGTGTGTGTGTGTGTGTGTCTTGTTGGCCGTAAAAAGGTTAAAAAACCGTTGAACAACCGCCGGACAGGTGGGCAATGGCCTGCAGGCGCCGCGACAGGATCATAAACTGTGCCAACTGTGTAAGCTGTGAGACGCGGCTGTTCCGAGTCCAACTCTCTCCGTCTCCGTCTCCATCTCCATCTCCGTCTCGTCTCTGTTTGCGCTTGCAGCTTAGAAGCTTATTAAACAGTAAACCGCAAGCGAGCAGCACAGCAGGAGAGGGAGCAGCAACAGGAACAGGAGCAACTGCAGCAAGCAAAGCGATTGCGTTGCACAGTTCGATGGGTTTTTTTTTTGCTTCGCAGGCAACTGAAGTGACATTAAAGTGGGCTCAGCGGTTGCCAAAAGGGGCCACAACGAATAGTCGAAGAAACAGCCGGGGGAGAGAGATAGAGAGAGAGAGAGAGAGTGGGGAAGCGAGGGAAAGCAGTAGAGAGATGGAAGCAGCAAGTGTGGTAGCTGCCATTGTCCTCGCCTGCCTTGCTGTGTGTCCTTTGTCCTTATCGGAATCCAGCGCTGTCACTTGCTGTTAGGGTTTCACTAGCAGCCCAGGGAGAAGGCAGCGAGGGGCAGGGAGCGAGAGCAAGAGGAAGAGGAAGAGGAAGGTAGGTAGGTCGATAGGGCTGGCGGCAACACTTCACGGCTGCCACTGATCTCCCAGGAGTGTGTCGAACATACGCTGCTCGCGTGTGAGTGTGAGCCAGGGAGTGAGTGTGAGTGCCGCAGTGAGTGTGCAATTGTGTGCGTGCGTGTGTGTGTGTGTGTGTGTGTTGGCTATGCGTCCTGCGTCCTGGTCCGAGCGACGGGTCGTGCCGGTCTTATGCAACCACTCGGTGACACAAATAAAAGTAAACATGATAAAACCATTGAAAACTTTTTCCATTTTCACTTTTGAGTGTGTTTGTGTTGCTGTGCTGCCCACACACACACACATACACACCCGCACACAGGACTCTCTCTTGCTCGCTCACTCTTGTCTCTACTCTCGCGCCCCTACTCGAGTGCAGCTGAATGGGAAGTTAATCTCAAGTGCAGCCGAGAGCTAAATATTTGCTATTGGCTCCCAGTCAACCCCGCACACAGAGCCCCATCGCACACCCCCCCCCTCCCCGACGCCCCTCGTTTACCGACTACGCCCACGCCCACATGCCAGCCTTTGTTCAGTGCCCTCGCGCCGCTGCGTGCGACTTCTTGCTGACCGGCGTCCAGTGCGCAGCCGAGTCCATTGCTTATCGTAGATGCTGTGCGAGCTGCGAGCTGCGACCTGCGCTCGGCCCCGCTGCCTTTGCAACCCGTCTAAAGCAGCATCATGGTCCTGACCCAGCCGGCTCCCCCTCAACCCTAAGCCCTTACCCCGCTGCAGCGTGGGCAAACATGCATTCAAATGACCCGCAGTTTTCTTTTTCAATACCCTGTAAGCAGACCGACAAACGTGTGTGGCATAACGTTCGGGGTACCTTGTTATTCCTTGGAGGAAGTAGCCCAAGCTGGCGACGATAGTTTCAACTAGCAGTAGAAGGTACTACCTCGCTCAGTGCGATACCCTGTATTAACTTATTAGCTTACCCTTTCATAGAGGGTATCTACTAACCTAACACTGCACTTCCTCATTGGCTTGGGCTTTTGTTTAGCTTTCCTTTTTCTTTTTTTTGTTTTTGCTGCTTTCCTTTGTTTGTTTGCACACTGCATACCCCGCTGCACGCGCCCCTTCAGCTTGTTTACACTAAACTAACAAGCAAAGCTAAAAGTTGGCAAACTGCAGGCAAGTCAAGACCCATACCTCTCGGCGCAACCCTCGCATAGTGCCTTCTACCCCCCGCAAATAGTGTAGAGAACCGAGAAGTGAGTTCCCATTGATAGAGCTCGTTGTGCATAAATTGTTTATGTAGCTGCGATGTCCCCAGCACTCGTTCCCTCTCCCGCTCTCTCGCTCGTGCTTTTGGCTTGTTTTGTCTGCGGCTGCAACTAGCCAAAACCTAACCCCAGTAGCTACAGCATTTCGAACACCCTACTCCAGCGAGAGGTAGCCCAGCTCACCCTACTTCTCCGTCTAACTAAACTCATTTCTAACCCCAACGAGGTGAACCTGGCAAATATTTGTGTCAGTCGTTGAACTTGTTCTTGCTGACCTTTGCAGGCATCGCGAGTTGCTGCAGGGGAGGAGGTAGGGAGGCAGGCGGGCAGACGGGCAGACGGGCAGGCAGGCAGGCGATGCCTTCGCATTGCGAACTGGCACAGACACGTCTCGGGCGACGGGCCAAATAACTTGCCAAACAAAACTAAACGGGGAAAGCGTTGCGTATGCATTTCCAGCAGCTAGTTAACGTGTGTTTTCCAACACTGTGCCAGCGGCGACTGTTGACAAGTGCTCAGCAACACCTTCAGCTGGATGTGTTGAATGTGAGAGGGTATGATGTGTGCATTGAAACTTGTTAAAGCAGTTCAAGTCTTTTGCAACACTGTGCGAAAATGTTTCGTTTAGGATGGCAAATGGCAGCACCTTTCAGAGGGTTGAAGACCTCTTCCAACACTGTTAGCAGCTCAGTCGAGCTCAATCAGAGTGAGTGCTGGTTAGCGGTTTTCAGGTCGACCTAACCTTAAGGTTTGTTTAGCGGAAACGTTATTTCAAGCCGCGCATTTTTGGGTGCCGGCGCTTTAAAATGCAGCAAGCTGGAGAGGGAAGGGAGAGGGGGCAAGACTGAAAGAGAGAAGCGAAACAGGCAGTGGCGGTACCATTGTGAATGGCAACCATTCTGAACGGTGCTTAACCTTGGCTTCAGCCTGTCGTCGTCGTTGCAATAAATTGCCAACTATCGTGCATTATGAAGTGCTACGGCTGAGGGAGACAGAGAGAGTGTAGGAGCGAAAGAGAGAGAGCGAGCGCAAAAGGAGGTAGAAGGGAGTGCAGAATTCAGTCCGTGCTGCCACAGCGTTTGCATTGTGGCTGCCAATATCTTACGCTTGGCTGGCACCTGGCACGAGACACCAACTGAACCGATGCCAGGCGAGCAAGCAGAGCGTGGCAAGGAAAAGGGGAATGGAGCAAGGCGGAGTGAGCAGCGAGGAGCATTGCTCGCACGTGGCAGGTGGCAAGGCAGCGCAACGCAGCGAATGATGCGACGGATGTGCCAGCTATGCGTCGGATGTGGAGTCGGCGATGTCGGCGTGTTACCAGGGCAATGAATGTTCCCGCACTCCGTTTCCCCCACGATCTACACTTGCTCTGGCTGCTCTTGATTCCCTGTTGCACTCGACGTCTCTGTCTTGGCCTGTCAAATATTTCATGAAGATTTAACGCATTTGACGCTCCAACGAGGCGGCTCATTATGAGCCTGCCTGTCTGCCTGCCTGCCTGCCTGCCCGCCTGATTGCCGGCAGCTCCGAGTGCTTCTGCCATAACCTGTGAGCCCAGCGAACGGGCTCCCTCCCCCCGAGACCACCTACCTCAATAAGCATTGAATTACTATGCTTCTCTGGGGCTTGCTCCCATCCCTCCGACACTTTGCCCGTCCATGCAATTTTAATTATGCATGTCAAACGCTTCAGCTACTGCCAGTTTCCATTGCAGGGACCCTTCCACCTGCATCGCTTTGTTTTGTTTGTGTATGTACGAGTGTGCGTGTGTGTGCGAGTGTGTATGTGTGTGAGTGTGATTGTGATTGTGCAACCCCAACAACTTCAATTGTCATCGCATCAGCAGAGCACAGAAAATGGCGCGTAACGATGTCTTAATTAAGTCCCGTCAATGGAAGAAAGGGGGAGCGAGAGAGGGCGGCGGGGGGAAGAGAAGGGCAAGGGCGTTTGAGCAGTTTGGGTTAAGTGAACCCAGGAACCGTAGCAACATAATGAGATGGCAAGCAAGGCGTATGGCCAACAACATCGAACATCGAAAATCGGTCCCACTTCCCCCCCCTCAATGACTTGCCAGTATGCGAAACGTCCTGAATCGACCTGTTTTTGGTGAGGGTAGCTCAACCACCCTAGAAGCAATTTGTATGTTAATTATCTACAAAGGTTTTTGCATAAAAAAATATGAAGATCATTGCATAATGAAGATGACAAACCGTGCTAAGGTAAGACAACTCCTCTCGCATTGATTGATTGATCCATCAAGAGCTTTAGTGCGCTTCCTTTACAATAACTCAGTTGGTGTCGCTCCAGCAGCAGCTTAGTTCTGCAACTACTATTGCAGTCTATCTTATCTGTCTTATGCCGTAAGCCTGCTGCTGTCTGCTGTCAATTTAGCCCGGCTCAATTGATCCCATACTCTTTAGGCTTTTGACTTGTCTCGCTAAGCGGGCGCCGTCGGCGGCGGCGTCAGCTTTCGCCTTTCACTTTTCGCACATTTCGCAATTAATTTCCGTTTGATTGTTTGTCTCTGTCACCGATGCATAAGCAACGCTGTCTACCCTCATACCGTGTCGGGTCTATGCCTCTCCTTCTCTCTCTCTCTCTCTCTTGCAACGCCCAGTGCAGTTTAATTGCTTTGGGGGCCGGTCTAAGCCTTTACTTCGGTGTGTGCGAGTGTGTGTATGGGTGTGTGTGTGTATGATTGTGTGTGCATGTCTGGGTGTATGTGTTTCTGATTTACGCGCTGCATTTGCCGCCATAAATAATGCGCTAAACACAGCGGGTGGCAGTGAGGCTGGTGCAGTTCACAGGGCGCAGCGCAGTCTGTAGAGTCGACTGCGTCATGGGCTGGGTCGACAAGGGGCGTGGCTTATGCCACAACTACTACTACTACTGCCATGTCGACAACTTCGTCCTGTGACTTTCATTTGTTCGGTTCATTTTGCCGGCAGCTGCTTCGAACCCGCTCCTGGATATCCGCTTCGGGTTCGGGGCGTCCATGTTTATTGCTGCTTCATTGTTGTCTTTGGCTAATTGCCGATGGCACTGACAGCAACAGCAGCAGCAACAACGGCAGCAGCCACAGCAGCAACGATTACAACAACAACAACTAGAGCCACAACAACAACAACAACAACGCTGGCAACAATTGTTCCCAGGGCATCGATTTTGATTCAATGCGGAAAATAAAGTTGAACAATTTCAAGATGCAATTTGCGGGGACTGTCAAGAGACAGCGAGCGAGCGGCAGAGCAAGGGCAGGGCAGCATGAGAGGAGGTGGAAAATGTATGAAGTGCAGAACAAAAGGAACACATGTCGAATGAGTTAATAAGTTAGTTCTACGAGCGTATGACGGACAACTGCATTGGGACTGAGTGGGGACATGAATTGAAAATGCTTTTCTAGTGGTTTAGACTTGTGAGAGAGACGTGTGTGTGTGCATGTGTGTGTACACACTGTGTGTGTGTAGAGCAGTATGGCAGCTAGAGCAATTAAAGCCAAAGTAACTAGAGTAACTAACCTTTGATTAGTTTACCCTTTAAAACTCTTGTAATATTCTCAAATGAAACTAAAGTAGCCTTTGTCTGTTTTGTTCTCCGACTGTTTAGTCAGTCTGTGTGATCAGACGTATTACCTCAGTCTGGGCAAGTTAGACTTTGACTCAATATACATATTTTTTAAATTAATTCTGAACATCAGAATATAAAAGCGTTAAATTATCAACGAGATTGCAAGTAAAGTGCCTTTAACTGACGACTGGTGTGCAGCAGAAGATACGCACACACACACACAGAGGGAGGGAGAAAGAAGGAAAGAAGGAAAGAAGGAAAGAAGGAAAGAAGGAAAGAAGGAAAGAAGGAAAGAAGGAAAGAAAGAAAGAAAGAGAGAAAGAGAATAATAGAAAATATATCACATAGCATACCACGTATAGGAGCCAAACCACGGAACAAGTTAGATCAAATGGTTCATCGTCTTCTTGCATCGAAATGGTCATTAATCTGAATCCGACAACGTTGACCAATGCCAACGGCGTTGGCGGCCTGATGGCCATCATAAGCCACACTGTTATCGATGACATTGTCTACATGCATATCGTTTGTCCCGGCGACGAGATCTCCAAGTGGGTAACTCTCGATGAGGCTCTCGGTCTGTGTCCGTCGGCCGTTATAGCCTACACTCAACTGACACTATCGCAAATGTTTGTATGGCAACTTGGCGGCAGTTCCAACACACAATTGGAATAGGAGTGTCGGACTCAGTTCATAAATGTTCCTAAGTAAAAACTAAATGAAGAAAAACCCCAATGTAGAAAAACTATTCAGAAGAAGACAAATATCACACTTACCAGAAACAGGGTAAGAAACGTAATCCTAAGTAAACCGAACCCGAACAGTATGTTGAATGTGGAAAGTATTGTGTGCAGTATCGCTTTTCCTTTTGTCGCCCAACCAAACATACGTCTTTTTTCAAATTCAAAGTTCAAGACTTTTAAATTGCGAACACTAAAAAACTACTACAATGTGATTGTTTCGATAATTTAAATTTTGTATTGTGCTTATTATATTTAAATATAAATAAATATATATATATATATATATACATATATATATGTATAAATATATATATATATGTGTACTGATGACCACGCCTCTGTCCCTCACACAGTGCTCGCTACGGTCACGTTTCACGTTTGGCAGCAATAATAATTCCATGTGCAAAAGGTTTTTCTCTCGTCTCGGCCAAAAGTCAAAAGCAAAGGCACGAACTCAATTTGCCAAACAGAACGGAAATTGTAAAGCTAATTTCGATATTCGATTTCAGTGGAGTTTTTTCTTGAAACGAAAAAAAAATCTTTTAATTGGCATAATCTGGAAAAAATAAATCCCCTACCTTGTTGCACAACCAGTAAAATCGTTGGAAACTCTTATAGAATTCCATTTAGTTATTTTCACTTTGCTTTTTACAGTTTTTAGGGCGTGGATTGAAAACATTGTTGGCATGTGCGTTCCCATAAACTGTATATATACCTTTACAGCATCAACAGTTGCGCTCTTTGTCAGCCTATCTGGCTTTATACTTTCGCAGATCACAGTTATTTAAAAAAAAATGTATTGTAGTGTATTGAATTTAGCCACGCCCTCGTGAAACATAAAATCGAATTGCAGGCGTCATTGTATAGCTAAAACTATCTTTCTTTTTGGTTTGTGCAATATTTAACACTATCCAACGCATAAATATGCTGTTTATAAGCTAAATTATATATTATATATAATCTATGGCCTTAAGCCGTAGAGACCTTAGGTCGTTTGCACTTGTTTTCGCTTTAAATTGTTGTTAAAGGTTATTAGCTTAAAAATGCGTATTTTCGCTAGTTTATCATCAATTTGTTGGGCATAAACTGGAGTAGTGTGTAGTGTTGATTAATGAAAGGCGTCCAGTTTATACAAAATGACAAGGCACGAGATCCTAACCCAACTGCTGCTTTCCTTTATCGAAAGTCAGTCATGTGTACGCCTTTTCTGCTCAGTTATGCCTCACGTATATGGCCATGATTTTAAAGTTATTGAAGCTGCCAAATTAATCAAAGTTCACAAAGTGTCGCCTCCGAATAAAATGTGTTTGTCTGTCTCACATTCAACATTCGCCGTGGACAGGTCGTGGCTTGGCTGGGCATGGCTTTTGGACTTGGACTTGAACGTGGACTTGGAGTTACTGCTGGTCTGGCCTTGTGCCGACACTCACGTGCCGCTGTCGCATTTGTCAGACACACAAACACATACATGCGTACACGTAAATGTGGTTCAAAATTGTTGACAACGCGGCGTATGCGTAATGCCGGCCTTGCCCTGCCCTGTCCTTATACGCTTTGCCCAACCTTTGCGTACGCACCAAATTTGTCTTGGCTTAGGCATTTCAATTGCAAATTAGCCTGGCGTGTCTCCTTTGCGGTTGCTATCTAGCCACGCTGCGCTCTTGCGCCCTCTCTCTCTCTCTCTCTTTCTCCCTCTGTGTGGTGCTGCTTCCTTGTCGAGGTTCGTTCGCGCTCGACCGCATTCAAAGTGTACATTTCGCTTTTTGTGGCAATTTGAATGATTTATGTTGATTGCGTATAATTGCATGTTGTGTCCTTGCCTGCCTTCCCGTTACCACGGGCCCAGGTGAGTGTTCCGACCTAACCTCAGACATTTGGCGGCGCCCTCGCCGACTGCGCTGCTTTTATGACGCGCCATCTGTCAACAGCTTGTTGTGCGACATTGTCTGTCGGCCCGGTCCCGGCCCGTCCTGGGCCGGCACAGGGCTTGGCTAGACACTGCGCTGCTTATCTAATTATGTGCCCCAAACCAGCCAAAAAAACAAAAAAAAAACGGAAAGCAGCAAGGCCTGCTCCAACCATCACTTACTTGGCTTGTCTTTTGCGGCACGACGCTTCATTTTTCTAACCAGGCAAATGCCCGTTGTGGGTGGCGTTGGCGGGGTGTGGCACCTAATGGCGGGGCGCGCGCGCATTTATTTCGCTTGTAAACGAGCGCAATTTGCAATTTGAACGCGTCCATTTGGCGCTGCCATGTGCCACGTGCCACGAGCAAAGGCTGCGGCGTCAGCTGCTGCTTCTCCGTTCGTTTGGCCCGTGTCATTTGCGATTGAATATTTATTTGCGCCTGCCAAATGGGCGTGGCAGGCGCAACTAAAAGTTATTACGCGTAAAGCCCGCAAAGGAAATCCGCCATTTGCTAATCAGGCCAAGCTAGCAGAGCAGTGTGACCAGCCGCGGCCTGCCGATCGAATACCAAAGAAAATACTACGAAACTTGACGATCGGCCTGCAGTATTTTGCGTATCAAAAAACAAAAAACAATAAACAGCAGCAACTGCGTGCAGCAGCTTTAATTAAATGTAGTTAAATTTAATGTAATTAATTCTGCATTTAATTTAGCCATTTTATAGACTGCCAAATTGGCAAAGGAAATTGGTTTTTTTGCGCTTACCTCCCGCTGGTCACACTGTGTGTGCAGCAGAGGCAAACAACAACAACGGCAAGACGAGCAGATTAGAAATGACAGCAGAATGCAAAAAGGAATCGAGCGCGTGCAAAAGATGAGGAGAGCGAGAGAGGCGAAGAGCGCGCGCAGGGCAAAGAGAAACGTCAGCTAATAAAATGAACTTTATGTGCGAACGTGCGTGGACTACACAAGGCTGCAGTCGCCAAGTGAAATGTAGAAGGAGCACAGAGCGTACAACAACTTATTGCGCTCTTTGCTGGGCTCGCTCTCAAACACACACACACGCGCGCGTGCTGCTGATGCTGCTGTCGGTGTAACACGCTCAGTTACAGTTTTAGCTGCCTAATTATAATTTTGCATTTCGGCATGCAAAATTCATGCGAGGCAGCAGAGTGCGAGAGCAGCGACTGCACAATATTGTGCGCCGCTCTCTCTCTCTCTCTCTCTCTCTCCAACTGCTCTGCCCGTGTCCCTTTGCTCTGCTTCCGCGCTGCGTTTGCTGCTGGCGTCGCTGCTGGCGTCGCTGCTTCTGGCGATGATGTAAACATAAAACATGACAACTTCCGGATGCTGCATGCGCGCAGCGCGGGCGAGTGCAGGGGATATGGGGGCGTGGCGTTAAGCGTTTTATGGCCAAAATGTGCGTTTCATTTGAGCGGACATGCCCTCCGCTCCCCGCTGCCCGCTGCCCGCTCTCCCGCTACGCTCATTTCGCGCTGATTCGCAGCACTTCCGTTGCGTCGTCGTTTGCTGTCGCTGCTTTTATTGTTGTTGCCGGCGCTTTCTGCAAATGTTGCAAATCTTTTGCGAAAAACTTGTCGTAAAAATATTTTCATCAGGCAGTCGCGCCCCACGCCGTCGCTCAGTTTCGGGGCGGCAAATAAAAACGAAGGAGCAGGGGGGGGGGAGGGTCAGGAGAGGGGACGGGGCGCGAGGTAGGGCCCGACAATTTTGGAGCAGCTCCAAAAATAAAGCAATGAAAACGGGCAATAAACAAATGGCAGAGCGCAGCGGAAGTTAAAGCGAGCAGCGCACAAAATGGCGGCCAGCGCACCGGAAGAAGACAAAGGCAAACAGGGCGAGAGAGATCTTTCTCGCTCTCTCTCTCTCACACTGTCCGTCTCGCTCTGCCAGTCGCGGCGAATTTATGAAGCATAAGCTGCATAAACATTAAGCTTACATAAGCGTCGGGCCTGAAATGCCTTGCAACACACACAGACACACACACACACACGCAGAGAGCAACTGACGACGCTTGCAACATTTTAAGTGTCGATAATTTCGTTGCCCGTTCATGACATAATCACAGTGGGCGTTGCATGAAGCAGCTCATGCATATGCAACAACTATGCAAACGACACAAAACTCGCAGCGCAGACACAGACAAAGGAGTGGGAGTGAGAGAGAGAGAGAGTGCCGCCTCTGAGTAGGACAGACACACACAAAGACGTCGCGCGATAAGCAAAAAGCATTTAAAATTGCAGGGCAGAGCAAACTGACGAAGGAATTTGCATATTTCGGTGCGAAGCTCAAATTAAGTAAATGCAAATTTTTTGGACCCTAACAAAGGGAATACCCCCAAAACAGACTGGGAGACTGTGTGTTTATCGATAACTCGCATACTGGCAGCGGAACGCAGTGAAGTGGAACAGTAAACAGCACGAAATAGCTTAGCGTGGAGACAATGGAATGAAACGCAAAAGTGAAAAAAGTCTGGCAGACAAAGCGAAATGAAACAAGTGGAACAAGCATATCTAGATACTAAATGATCTATGAAAGAACTACAAGTGAAATGGAACAATAAACAACTTGCAGAGAAGAAATGGAGTGTGGATATGGCACTGCTGGCAATGGAACAGTGGAATGGAGTATAAAAATGTGGTTGCAGGTAAGTAAACAAGCGAAATGAAACACTAAAAACCTTTAAGGGTAAGAAAATCCATAGAATATAGAATGGAATGAATGGAATGAAACACAGAAATCGCCACAAGCGCCAAATAATTGATAGAGAAAGGTAAAGAGTGCAGAGCAGGAACGTGTGAAAGTAGACACACAAGCTGTCAATCTTGATAATAAATGAAAGTACAGTACAGCCAGAGTGAAACAAAATGGAATGAAACAGTGAAATACTGGAAAAACCCCAGCAATTTCCAACTAAACTCTCTCACTTCTAACAAAGAGTTGTCAATTGCAAAGCGTGTGAATAGAGGAATCATTGCATCAAAGGAGCTGAAGAGAAAAAAGGAAGGGAGAGCGAGAGCGAGAGCGAGACAGAGCTATTAAGCCGACAACGTACTGACTGTGACTGACACAAGAATATATATAACTAATTTATGGGGTTACGAGTATTTCTAGATGGGGTCATACAACTAATACGACAAATTCGCTTACGTTACGTGTGCAGAAAGAGTGACAATGGGAGGGAGCAGGGAGAGGAGGGGTGCCAGAGCAATAGACAGAGAGAAAGAGAGGGAGTGATGGAGAGAAAGAGAGAGCGGGGGCAAAGTGACATACCAGAGGGCAAAAATCAGCAAAAATGAAATAAGAAGAGCAAGGGCAGAGTGTGAGGGGCTGGGAGGGAGATAGGGAAAGCAAGGCATCAATGGGGCAGAGACAGAGAGGGAGAGAAAAAGAGAGAGAGACAGAGAGAGGTAGCTGTAGCTGAAGTGATGCCTGGAGGAGCCGGCAGCAACGGCGGCTCCTACGTGATTTGTTTGCCAAATTGTGGCAAATGTGTGTGGCGCATTCGCTCTCTCACTCATTCTCTCTCTTTCGCGCACTGGCAGCAACAACTCAATTAGCGGCACACACACAAAGCGAGGCAGACACCTCTACCTCCCTCTCCCCTCCCCTCCGCCCCCTACTGCCAAGGCGACCCTCTTTATGCTGCCTGACCCCAATTTAAAGATGATTTAAAATTCCCGCTGCGAAATTAGTCGAAACCTTCGCCGATCAGCTGTGCTCGACAGTGTCTCCTACTCCGTCCAGAGCGCAGAGAGGTGCAAGGCGAGTAGGGCAGGCAGGGGGGTGGGATTTATTGTTTGGCAACATCGGCGCTCGCTAATGCGACACATTTATCATGCAGCTGGCGATGCGCTGGGTCGGTTGGGTCGAGCGAGGGCTACGCTAATGGTCGCCACTTGGACCAACATAAATTATGTGAAATCAACAACAACTTAAGCGGCAGCAGCAGCAGCAGCAACAGCTACAAAAACAACAACAGCAGCAACAGCAACATCAGCTACAACAAGCTTGTTTATTGCCTGAAACCGATGCTAATCGAAGTGATCGCTGTGGGTCTTGAAGTGATTTTGGGGGCTGCGGTTGTCGGGGACACAGGATGTGGCAGGAGTAGGGTTAGTGAGCTACACGACTGCCCAGATACCATGTAGTACAAATGTGGGGAGAGTAAGTGCGAGCGAGCGCTACCCTGCTGAACTAAATTCACTTAGTTTCTTTTTATACCCTGTAGAAAACACTTCGAATACTTCTGTGCCGGCTACCACTGCAGCGGGAGCTCTTAAATTTGGCAGATGTACTCCACGTAATCCCACGCTCGTGTGGCTTTTCTTCGCCTCGATTTGCGATAATAATTGACAAAAACATATTTGCAGCTCATCGAGGTTGCTCAAACAAAATAAATTCACAGCTACCACGCCCACGCTTTGACCAACTGTCAGCTCCCCCTACTAAGGGGGTAACAGCTTTGCCTGTTCCTCCCACCCGCCTGTTCCTCCTTCTCCTTCGCCTTGCTCGGCTGTCCAGGCATCTTATCGATCTTCAGTTTCCCGGAAACAACGCCCGCACACGCCTGTCGTCATATCAAGTCAATCAGGCGCCGAGCGAGTAACACTTTGGCCTGGCCAAGACGCAGACGATGACGAAGATGAAGACGGGAAAGATGTGAATGGTGCCGGGATGTGTGTGCGGCGGCGGGGGCGTGGCCGTAGCCAAGCTGAGTACATTAAACTTAGCTGACAAGCAAATGGAGAACTAAGTGAGGCAGCAATCGCCCGTGGACGTATATACATAGCTGCTCAGGCAGCTCAACTCTTTGCGTGTGTGTGTGGATGTGTGGGTATGCGAGTGTGTCTGTGTGTGTATTTGCGAGTGCGTGTGTGTGCGAGTGTGTGTGCTGACAGGCAATCAGCTCAGGCAGCCAGCTAGCTAAAGTGCTGCCGCAAGTCTGCCGCGAAGTATGCAACACACATGCCGCAGCCAAGGCAGTCGGGCGGAAAGCTGCATTTCATTGCGTGGGCGTGGTCGCGCACTGCCTCAGCACTAACCCCACCCCCCATACATGCCTAATCACTCAGCTTTTTCTCCAGCTCAATCTACACTTAAATTTAAGACTAAAATATTAGCTAAGCCTTTGGTTGTGCGCGACAGAAGCTTTAAAGTGGCTTGCAGCGAGCGGATAGCTTAAAGATTTAAGCAAAGCTTTTGCTTAAGCTGTCGGAGAGCTTTTGCATCAATGTTTTGATTTATGTTTACAGTACAAGCCCTGAAGAGTTTTACAATTAAATGAGTTTTAGCTGAACAGCTAATACAGCAAGCCAAAGCTCACCGAAGCTGTGCTATATTCAAGCAGCGCTGTTAAGCTCCTGAAAGCTCATTAAAACCCTACAATCAAGCGCATTAAAGCTCCATGTGCATAGTTTAGATTTGTCTTTAATTAGTCGTGCTTTGACATGTTCTAACCAAAGCTTTGCCAAAGAAAGCAGCTAAATTAATCGAAGCAGTAGCAAATATGTTTTTCATAGACCTTGCACTCTCACGTTCCCGCTCTATCTGAGGCTGGTAGAGATCCCACCCCCTCGCCGAAGACACCCTCTCTATCTGCTGGAACACACAATCAGCCTCTGCTGTCTGTTCGCCAGTTGTCCCCGCGGGCCGCTTTCACGACGCAATTTATGGCGCGCGTTTTGGCCTTTTGGCGTTCTGCCGGTTTTTTGTTTCGTTTCGGCCGCATGGCGGCGTTATCTTTGCTCAGATTCTCCCGGGCCAGGCCAAACCGAAATATGAATTTATACCATTTTTTAGTTGTTTTTCGTTTCTTGCTGTGTTCATGCTGTGCTTTTTTGCACTGGCAAATTCCTGGAACACAACGTAATTTATAGCTGGGAGTTGTGTGTGCCAAGCAGCACGGCACATAGAAGCGGCTAGAAGAAAGGGATAGGGCGAGGGCGAGGGCGGGGGCGGGGTAAATTCAGGATGACAGTTGAGGCAAACGGAGCAGGATGAGCGGGGGCGATGCAAACTGGACGCTGCGAATATTGGGAGTCTCTGAGCGAACTTGGCTGGACGCTTTTAATTACGGCTGATTTATTTATTGCGCATACGCTCCGTGTGCAGGTGCAAGCGCACAGTCCACCCCTCCCCACCTACCACAAACAGCAGGCTACCGAGCCTGTCTCGGCAGGCAGACAGGCAGGCAGGCTGGCGCAGTGGGGCGGGCCATCGATTACGTATGCCAAAAGCGATATTTAATACGCAAATTTAATTTACAGCTGGGAACCCCGAAAATTGCGTAAAGTTCTTCTCAGTTCTACGTAACAAAAGCAAAAAGTGTAGAGGCAATGCCTCCAAGTAGACCCTTACATTTTTCACCCAAAATTGTGCGTGGGAAATTCGCAAAGTGTCTTAAATTAACGCGAATTTCCGCACAAAGTTGAATATAATTTGGGTGTAATTTAAGAAATTCTTCAAGTCAGGCCTAGTCCTTATACAAATTGAGAAATTCCGACAATTAATCAGCGAAAAAACACTTATTATTATACCAATATTATTAATATTATAATTTTAATAGTTTTTTATAGAAATAATGGAAATCGCTTACACAAATTCTAAAAAATTTCAAAATGTTTATATTGCAATTATTGAAATGTAGAATGACTAAGGGTGTCAAGACATAAACAAAATGCCATTATTTTTGGAAATCGCTTGATTTTTAAGAAAGTTATGGTGAAAAAAATTTTTCTGAAAAATGATAAGGGGGGACCCTTACACAAATTCTAAAAATTTCAAAATTTTCAAAATGTTTATATTGCAATTATTGAAATGTAGAATGACTAAGGGTGACCCTTACACAAATTCTAAAAATTTCAAAATTTTCAAAATGTTTATATTGCAATTATTGAAATGTAGAATGACTAAGGGTGTCAAAAAATAAACAAAATGTCATTATTTTTGGAAATCGCTTGATTTTTAAGAAAGTTATGGTGAAAAAAAATTTTCTGAAAAATGATAAGGGGGGCCCTTACACAAATTCTAAAAATTTCAAAATTTTCAAAATGTTTATATTGCAATTATTGAAATGTAGAATGACTAAGGGTGTCAAGACATAAACAAAATGCCATTATTTTTGGAAATCGCTTGATTTTTAAGAAAGTTATGGTGAAAAAAAATTTTCTGAAAAATGATAAGGGGGGACCCTTACACAAATTCTAAAAATTGCAAAATTTTCAAAATGTTTATATTGCAATTATTGAAATGTAGAATGACTAAAGGTGTCAAAAAATAAACAAAATGCCATTATTTTTGGAAATCGCTTGATTTTTAAGAAAGTTATGGTGAAAAAAATTTTCTGAATAATGATAAGGGGGAAAAGGCATTTTCTCTATTATTTTACCTCTAGATTGCTTCCCCATAAAAATAAAATTTTCAAAAATTTGGACCATCCATGCTACCAACTAACCTTATCTTAGGACTTCTATAGGGCTTCGAAAAGCCATAACTTCGTTAGTATCAAATTGAAATTTAAATGTAAACAGAGTTTTTCAAGGCCTCCTAATCACCCGCTAGAAGCCTGTGAATGATTCTAAATCTACAGAATTACCACGGAACTAATTTCTTTGTATGCCTACCAAAAGAGACCTTAGTTTTTTATAGATCGACAGTCATTAAATTGCAGATATGCTCTACAAAACCGCAGCAGCTGCGCTTGAGACTATTATTACCACTATTTTGCTTATAAATCGATTACCTGTGCTGGGATTTTGTAAAGATTTTGTGCAGGTACGTATAAGAAGGTTATCTAAGCATGTGCTAAATTTGAGTACGTTCGATTCTACGAAACTTGAGTTATACACATAAATATAGAAATGCTTGCGGTTTGAGCGAGTGACAGAAGTGTGTTGCTTGTTTGCAGCGTGCATTGCTCTATATAGCTAAGATTAGTTCGATTGATCGTGTTATTTATATAAATAGAAATATATGTATGTATATATGTACATATGTATATATTATAGATAGATAATTAGTAGATGCGCGATTTAACACGTACTTAGCCGACCGCATCCACTGTGCCTATACAGTGGGCAGCATAACGCGCAGGCCGACAGCGCAGTGGGCAATTGCAGGCGGTAAATTGTCATTAAAGTGGTCCAAGCAAACGACAAACAAGTTGCAAGTGGCAAGTGGCACGTGGCAAGTAGAATGCAACATTGGGGCAGGATGGCAGTTTGCAGCGTGGAAACGAGGCAGCTTGTTAAATTAAAATTTAATTGCGCAAACGAGACAGAGCGATAGCAAGAGCGAACGAGAGGTTTCTTTCTGCAGCAACCGCAGCCGCGCACAGTCAGAGGCTGTGAGGCGGCGCTCGCTCGACTGACTCAGGCAGCGCGAAACAGCTGCGCGAACAGCGCACGCCTCAACCAGCTCAGCTTAGTTACGCTTAGTTCGCAACCCAACACGATCGGAGCATGAGCGACATTGCCGGCAGCAGCAGCAGCAGCAACAACAATAAGCACGCCAGCAGCAGCAGCTGCTGCAGCCCCAGCAGCCGCACCAACAGCTGCAGCTTCTCGAGCAGCTACAGCGACACCAGCAGCTGCTCCGGCTTCAGCTTCAGCTCGGAGGAATGCCTGTGCAGCGACGTGGCCGAGCAATGCGGTCGCCACATACTGCATGAGTTGGTGAGCACGGAGCAGCAATATGTCGACGATTTGCACAACGAAGAGACGCGCTACAGGCGCATCTTCGATCAGCCCGATGAGCTGCTGCCCGACGGCCTGGCCAACCGCCAGGATATATTGCTGGCGAAAATCAGCAATATCGCGCAACTGCATCGTTTCAAGTTGCTGCCACTGATGCTGCAGCATCGCCAGCAGCTCGGTCAGCTGTTCGACGCTTGGCTCTCGCTCGTCGAGCACGACTATTTCTATTGTTATGTTCTCTTCGCCGCCCATCAACGCGCCAGCATGGAGATCTACAATTCGTATGAGTTGTACTTCAAGGTAAGCTACGCTCTCTCGCGCACTCTCGCTCAACTGGTCGCCCTCTACCAGCCGCTCTCACCCGCGCACGAACTCTCTCTACGGCGCAACGGCAGCCATATTCCGCCTGAGCAGCAGCCGCAGCGAAGCGGCATTTGTTTTCGGCAAATTGCTTTAAAATCAAACGATTTGCTTCGGAAATGTTGCATTCTTCCGGATTTAGACACTAAATATTGCCAAAAATCTGTAGCCTCGTACTCACTCTCTCTCTCTCTGCGTCGCAACGGCAAACAAATTGCGCCTGAGCAGCAGCAGCAGCGCAGCGGCATTTGTTTTGGGAAATTTATTGTGGTACCATTTTTGGGCTTTTTTCGTCTGCATTTTAAAGTATTTTCATATATTTGTGCAGCGCTGCCAACCTTTTTAATGCGCGCTTGCTGCGCTGTGCACTTTAAATACGCATCAATTGCTTGGAAGTCAAAGACACTAAATATTATCAAAAATCTGTAGCTTTACATTTTTAGTTTGGAAAAATTTAAATATTACATATATACATATCTCGCAACAGCGCCTGCAAATCACAGAGGGCGATGGACTAGGACTGCGCAGCTTTCTGCTTAAGCCCATACAACGTGTGACGCGCTACCCGCTGCTACTCAACGCACTCATACAGAAGTTCTTCGAGAATCGTGCCATAATTCCCAAATCGATAATCGAGAAGGCCTGCCGGCTGGAGAGTCGACTGCGTCAGCTGGTGGAGCAGGCCAATCAGGCGGATCAGCTTAACGATATCAAGCACTTCAATGTTGTAGGCTAACTGCAGTTTCTGCTACTTCTCTCTCTCTCTCTTTTTCATACACTACTCACTCTCTCTCTCTCTCTTCCACTTAGTTCAAGGTGCTGAGCGAGCTGCGTTTCATAACGGTGAGCGAATTTCAATTGATCGACAGAAAAACACGACGCACCTTCAACTGTAAACTGTTCGCCTTCGACACGTGCCTCATCTACACCGAGCGCAAGGGCAGCAAACAGTTGCTGCGCGGCAACTTCATGTTGCCGGACGTCTGCTTTGTGCTTACCTCGAACAAGTCCTTCATGCTGCTGAACAAGCAGCGCGAGTGCGAGTTTCTCTCTCAGCCGCAACAGGTGAAGCGTTGGGAGGAAATACTCGATCGAATGTTGCGGCAAAATGCCAGCGAACCAGTGCAAAAAGCGAAGCGGAAAGTGGCAGGGGTATATGAAGGGTCAGAGGTGGAGGTAGGAGCAGCAGCGCGAGCAGGAGCAGCAGCAGCAGCAGGAACAGGAACAGCCGCAAGAGTAAGAGCAGCAGCAGAAGCAGCAATGAGTGCAGAGAGTGCAGCAGCTATTAACGATGCAGAGACCAGTCGCACCACCTGGTACTGTGCCCTGGCAATTCCCACGGCGAATGACCAAGTCAAAAAGCGTTCCTGGTGGCAGTGGGGCAATTACATTTTTCATAAAACGCAATGAAAGTTTATGACATAAATCAAAAGGATATGGATGTGTGTGTGTAAATAATGAAACGGGCGCATCGATATCGCGCGCCCAAACCCCCGCGTTGACCTACCTGGAGTACCCATTAAATGGGGGGGGCTGTTCGATAAATAAAATAAAGCGAAAACTGTTACGAAAACAGAGTGCTCGTGCGAAGAGAGCCAGAGAGAGAGAGAGAGAGAGAGCGCAGCAACAAGTCGCAGCGCGCATACTCTATAAGATTGAAGCAGCGTGCAAAATCGACGGGGAAAAAATCGAATAAAATTAAAAAAAAAAATAAAAAAAAAGTTGGTGATTTCGGCAAACTTTCTAAAATTTACTCTACATTCTTCACTTCTGACAGACTTCAAATTAAGTACTGTATATATCTCAAATATGCCTACATATAAGTTTTTTTTTGTGTTCTATATTATCTTAACTATTTATTTATTTTATTTATATTTATATATTTTTATTCATTTACTATATATGTTAGATAATATACTATGCCGCGCTACATGCTTCAAATATTATGCCATTATTATTTCTTTCTTTTTAAACTAGCTAGTATATTAAGCAACCCAGCGTTATCTTTGGCTTAAAAAAGATTTGTAGCATAAATCTGTTCAGGCTAGCTGAGTTCTTACTAAAAACTATAATATCATCTCAACCGCAGACCACAAAAATCATATGTAAACGATTTCCAGCTTAATTGGCATTCCAGCTAAATTTGGAGTCGCTATCAAAGGCGATGTAGGAAGCGATAAGCCTGTTGTGAAATGCCACACTCACTCGCTGCGACATTTAGCCGCTGATATAGTGCATATATATATTTATAACCGTATGTAGTATATATATATACAAGTATATCTGTATATATATATATTTATATATACAAACGATTCGCATGAACAAAAAGTTTTATTAAGTTCGCCTTTGTTGTCGATGCGAAACTCAATAATTGCGCCCCGAAGCTGTGACAAAACGCAGCCTGTGTGAGTGTGCCTGTGTGTGTGTGCCTGTGTGTGTGTGCCTGTGTGTGTGTGCGTGTGTGTACCTGTATGTGTGTGTGTGCTCGTCTCGGGCTGTGTCGATGAATTGATTTATGCGCTTGTTTGTCAGTTGACCTGCAACTTGTGCATAAATTTCGAAATTTCGCTTTGCCTCCTGCTCACATTACGCATACGCCGCGTGCTGCGCAACCCACTAATACACATGTCGCAAACTTTGAGGCTTGAGTAACTGTTGATGGGAGGCGGATGGCAGGGCGGGGTGTGTGTGTGTGTGTGTTAGTGTATGTCTTCTGCCTGACACTGCCCTGCAGATTGTTTCGACAAGTTTTCATGTTCATGCGCTGCCACCAAAAAACTTTGCCCGGGCATCTTCATAAATATTTTGAGTTCTTGTCTAACGATACGTTAGAGCAGCAGCAGCACAAGCAGCAGGTGCGGCAGGCTCCAGTTGCAGCTGCAGGTTGCAACAAAAACAACAACAACGCAAGAACAAACAACAAGCATGTTCAACTATTTTAAGCGCGCTTAAAAGCCCCTGAAACAAATATATTTCGTTTAGTATTTAGTACTTCTCGTTCTGCTTTCCCTTTCTTCTTCCTCTTCCTCTTTCTCCCCTCCCTCTCTCACTCTGACTCGCTGTGTCTCTCTGTTTGCTGCACAAACTTATGCGAAACTTTGCCATCTTTGCTGCACTGCACAAGTTTTTGGGTTAAGTCACCTCAGCCAGATCAGAGTGCAGAGCGAGCGCCGCAAGAGATGCAAAAGCGTCGTGGTCGGAATTGCAGTCTGCGTTACCTGCGTTACCTCTACCTCCCCCCCAACTCGTTCAGCCTGAGGGTGACGAGAGCGTGACACGAACTATCGCGGCAATGACTTCGCAGCCAAACAGGCATGTTGTGTAATGATTGAGATATTGGAGAGTTTATGTATTAAGGTGACCATGCCTGAAAGATATACCACGCAAATATTACACACAACTATAGGAAGATACAACTGCAGCATGCTCAGGAAAAGCTAGCCTACAGTTGTATATGCATAGAACTCCCCAAAAGGATCGCGAAACATAAATTAGAGTGACCATAGCAGGCTGTCAAATTAGGCAAATAGCAACAACTTGATAAGCAAAACGTATTCCAAACTTTTATTAAAATAAATAATAAAAATAAAACACTATAAAATATAAGGGTGACCATATTTTACGGTGGGTCTTAACATGCAGACAATGCCAAGCTTAATGAGCTTATGGTGTAACATAGAAATCCCCAAAGAATCACGAAACATAAAAAGGGGTGACCATAGCGGGTAGTCGGAATAGGCATTATGGCTACCACAAGTTAGGCAAAACGTATTCCAAACTCTTAATGAAATAAATAAGCAACACAAAAGACACTACAAAATGTTAGGGTGACCATATTTAACAGCAGTACTTGACATGCAGACTATGCCATGCTTGAGAAAAGCTAGCCTATATATAGATTATAATATTACATATAACTAGCCAAGGAATCACTTAACATAAGTAAGGGTGACCATAGCAGGTAGCCAAATTGGCCATAGAACTACAACTTGATAAGCCAAACGTATTCCAAACTCATCGTAAAATAAATAAGCAAAACAAAACACTCTAAAAAATTGGGGTGACCATATCAAACAAACAGTACACCATACGCTCATGTAAAAGTCTTTAAAAAACACTTCGTAAATCTCGAACAAAGCCAAATCCGCACAAATTCAACTGATGAAAATTAGGGCGACCATAAAGCAAATACAATAACGAATAATACGCGTTAAACACTTGAAAATGGCTTGATAAATATCGAACAGAAGCGCAAAAAGCAACTCAAAGCAACCATACGAAGTGAAAATACCGATTCAAAGCAAATAATAGTGGTAAGTGGGTATTTGTAGGAATCGTGTGTGTTTGTGTGCGTGTGTGCATGTGTGTGAACACGCCTGAAGTGACCAGCGTGGTCGAGGGACAAAGGTAGTAAGTGGTCGGGGCGCAGGCTTAGGCAGGGCACACGCTGTGTCGAGGAATCCGAGCTCGCATTGCGGGCAGCATGTCGTAAAAACAATTACAGCCGCGGGCGGTTCAAAGCGGAGGGAGAAGTGGCAAGAGGGGGAGCGGGCAGCTTGTGGGAAGTCGAAGAGAATTGTTAGGCAGCAGGATGGAGGGGGTGTGGGGGGTGGTAGGGGCTCAGGGCGTTAGCACAGCAGTAGAACATGTTGCCATGCCTTGCACTAAATGAAAATGCGCGTGACAAAAAATTTCCATTTCCATTTCGACCACGCGACGGGTGGTGCAAACAGTTATTGCTTACAATACCAACCCCCTCCCCCTCCCCCTAGCAGGCAACCCCCTTGGCTTGCCCAAAATGTTCGCGATGTGGCGCGAAGCAAAACTTGTTGGCTCACTCAAAACGATGATGAGTTTCTTCATTTTGTGGCGGAGTGTGCGAATAGCTGTGTGTGTGTGTGTGTGTGTGTCGAGTATCTGTGTGCGTGTGTGTGTGTACCTTACACACCTGAGTGTGCAACGCGCACATAAAAACAGGCAAACGCTGCTCACTCGCTGCACAGAAGCTGCGTCAAGCCAAAACACACGGAGTTGCTGCAAACAATGATATATAACGATAACTAAAATCGATAAATTGCTTGTACGTTGCAGCAACAGGCAGCACTGCAGCCCTGCAGCCTTTAAATGCGCTTAAGTCAGCTACTATATATATATAGTACATATCGATAGTTATCGATATTTATCGTTGGCGAGTAGAAGCGCAGCGGCGCAGCCATTGCACAACTTTTCAGCCTTAAAACATGAATTTAACGCGCCTCTCATCCATAGACCTGCTAGTACGCGCAGAGCTGCAATAAAAAAAAATCGATAAATTATCGTTTAGGCAAATTTAGCTCGAGCTGCTTAATATTTAGCACACTGATGCGGCCAGCTCATTAATCGGGACGGGGCGAGGGTTGTGGCAAGGGCAGAAGTGGGAGGAGATAGCAGCAGGCCTGGGCTTGTAGCAGGGGGGGGGGGTGCAACACGGCTACAAAGTTGCATCCACACACGCACACACACACACACGTGTGCGCACAGCAGCTCACACTTGACTGTTGTGCATAAGCTAGCGTAACAGCTGCCGCTTGCCGGGGTGTGCGGCGGGCGGTCGGGCGGTTCGGTCGGTCGGTTGTGCTGGCTGCCACGCCCACATCTGCAACACGGCAGATTTGCCGCTTTCGTAGCAACAAAACGCATAAATGTGCACACGAACATGCACGAACACAGGCTGCCCCGCTTCCGCTGCCTCTCCCTTCCCGGCCTGCCTGTCTCTGCACTGCCCTCTCGCTCTCACTCGCTCTCCCTCTCACTCTCTCTCTCCTTTGCTCTCTCTCGCTCTCCCTCTTTGCTCTGCCGCACTTTTGGCCTTGTTTGCACCCGTGGGGCCAACTTCAATTCAAAGCGAACAAACTAATTTCCTATGCAAATTGAATGGCAGTCAAGTGTGCGAGAAGTTCGAGATACATTTGTGCAAGCGCCAAATGCTTTTAAAAACAATCCCCCCCGCCTGCGCTGCGCTGCGCTAGCCCACTCGATCCGACTCGACAGTACCCTACACTACGAGTAACCCAAAAAATAAAACTGTGTCAGTTTCAATGTTGGGAGGCAGCTGCAGTTTGTCTTGGCAGTTGCTTGGGATTTCGTTTGTAAGCAACTGCAGCAGCAGCAACTTGCCACGCCCCCCCGCACCCCGCCCCGCTGCCTGTCCTGCTCATATAATTTACTTTTCATTTTAATTACCAAGTGGTTTGTGCAAATTAATTGCCCCAGCCACATTCACATTCAGAGAGAGAGAGAGAGAGAGAACGTGCCACATCCGTGTCGGCCTTGTTATTGTTTGTGCAGGGCGTTGGGGCGTGGCAAATATTTGACTGCAAATTACACAGGCCAAGGGCGGGTGGGCTTGCCGGGTGAGGCGGCAACTCTGCCAACTATTTGCATAGTCAAAATCAAACAATGCATCGATTTCATTCGACATGACAAACGTTTCGCATGCCTGGATGAAAGGGGAATAGACAGAGATGCCCCATGCATAGATAGGGCAGGATAGAGATAGATGCGCATAATTTTTCATGCATATGCAGCTTGTTGTTCTTACTCTGCTCCTGCAACATTTGCATACACCGAAAAATTACTTTGCAAAACAATGGAAAATTAGAATTTCACAACGAGACCGAGAGAGAGAGCGAGAGAGAGATAGACAGGGCTGAGCGAGAGGGAGAGAGAGCAGTAGAGTTTTAGTTCGAGTTGAAGTCGTTAGGCCGGGGAAAAACAATTGGGTTAGATTTGAGGCTGCATAGGGTAGGGAGGGGATATGATTTGCAAACGTTTCTAAGGTTGCTGGAAATATGCAAAGACTGTGCTGAGGTATTTTCAATTAGAGAGAGAGGGAGAGAGAGTGGGAGAGAGTTCCTGGCAAGGGGGAAACCCAATACGATAGGAAAACTGCTAGAAATATGAAGCAAACACACGAGAGAAAAATAAATTAAAGATATTGAAAAAAAGGCGAGAAATACAGGGTAAAAGCATAGTCAGACAAACCTGCAAACAGGCACACAGAGTCGCAGAAAGAGCAGGAAGAGAGATAGATAGAGAGAGAGAGAGAGAGAGAGAGAGAGAGAGAGAGAGACAGTCAGGCGACAGTGGGACTGCAGTTGTGGCGAGACAGAGGCCAAAGGGTCAGAGGTCAGCGCGCAGAGCAGCCAAAGAGAGAAGGAGAGAGAGGAGAAGAAAGAGAGGGGCAGAGGCAGAGAGCACTTAAAAATGCCCAGCAGATAAGCCTCGGTTGACAAGTAGCGTGATGCGTGGCCGGCGTAAAAATGAAACTCATTCGTCAAACGGCAACGCAGAGTGCAGCGGGAGGAGCAGCAGGAGCAGGAGGAGACACCAAGTGCTCCAGGAGCAGCAGCCCGGCATGTAGTCGAGAGCAGGCGACGGCTAAGGCAGAATGGACGCACGTGCGTGGACTTTAACGGGCGAGGCACGAGGCACGAGGCACAGCGAAGGCAACGTAGTTGACCACGATGTTGTTGTTGCTGTTGTTGTTGCTGTTGTTGTTGTTATTGTTACAGCATTTATGATGGGCTTTGATATATTGAAGTGGCCAGGCAGTGCAGCTGGCCGAACAAGAAAACAAGTCAAGTAACTGAGCACACGGGCGTCGGGTATGATAAATCGATAGGAGATAAGAGCAGAAAAATAATGCGATTTTTGCCAGCAAGGCAGCTTAAGCAAGGCGAATCTCTTTTAAGACATATAAACTGTTGCATATGAGTTAAGAACTCTTAAGAGCAATATGTAAGCTGCATATTCGCAAAGTTTCAGCACAAACACTTTGCAAGATCCTGAGATATTCCATATCTCAGAAGGAACAGTCGTAACTGTCGAACAGAAGGATCTAAAACTAAAAATAATACTCAAACTAATAGAGTCATTTTTCGAGTGCAAATACGGTCTAAAGGCAATGAGCCAGGCAGCTGGCTTAGCTACGCAGCACTTGCTGGCTGCTACAGGGTATCTGCAGTGCGTATATGCAGCTGTCACGCATGTTGCGCGTTGCTTGTTGCCCTGACAAACAAGCAGCATCAGTTGACAGTCATAAAATCAAACGCACACACACGAATGGGGCAACGTGGTGCGTGCGTCGAGTATGCGTGGGCGGGCCTGATCCGGTCCAGTACTGGCCCCGTCCCGCCCTGCTGCAACTCAAATATTTTTGCAACAATTTCGCTCGTTTGCTGGGCAAATTTACTTTCAGTTTTGCGGCCATTTGCAACGAGAAACTTTCAACGAAATTGCCGGCAGGCGAATCGCAACTGAAACTCAATATGAAACTGTGCGGGATTCAGGATGTGCCACCTTGCAGGGTACAGGAACAGGAACAGGCACTGGATAGGGCTGGGCTGGGCAGTTTTGTGTGTGTGCGGCAAGCGCATCTAATTGATTGACAGGATTTCAGAAGTGTGGGTAGCTGGATAGCTGCTGCCACTCAGGGCATAATTAAAAGCACATTTATTTCAATTTTCCACGCTAAAGTGGCCAACGACCCACTCAGCCCCGTCCCGGACGGACGGAGGCAGCTACAGCTACAGGATCGTTCTCTTTCGCGTCGTCGCCAGGACAACAAATGAAATGCGCCTGACAATCTCAGGCTGCCTGGCGAGGCATTAAGTAATTGATGAACAACAAAGAGCGCAACTTGCGTCGTACAATAACGACAGCTGCTATACCCTGCTCATAAGTTACTGTATGTGATTATAGTATAATATGTTATATAGTTCGATCGATTTTAGTTTAAGGCATTTGCATGCCTAATTTCATAATTCTAACTCGACTGACAAGCGAGTTAGACTAGTTACAGCTAGTTGCAGTCTGCTAGCTCTGCTGAGAGTCCAGTTTATATGGTCTGTACTATATAGAAGACGCTCTACTACTCTTATATAGCACTAGCTCCAATGTTGCAGGTCTCCACTGGCTTTATTCTACTTTACTGAGTATCTATAGCAAGTTTCAGGTTTCCAGCTCAACTCAATGTGGTTTTCTGTTGTTATTTGTGTTCTACCCTAAAAGTTCTTTAATTTTTTCAGCGTATTTACTAACTTAGACAACACTTAGTAGCTCTAACAAATTTCAGAACTCTAGCTCGTATTATAGTGTTACAAAGTGCCTCCAAAAACTGATAGACTCTCTGCGTGTCGTGTTGCTTGTCAAGGACCTGGCAACAAATTCATTTTGAGCCTGACCTAATGATGCCTCTTAGTTCTTCGGCGCGCAGTGTGTAGGCGGCAAGAGAAATTTGAGCGGGACAGAGAGAGGGAGAAAGAGGAAGAGAGGGAGGGAGAGGCAAAGCAGGCACTCAAAAAGTGTTGCCTACAGTTTGCCACGCGCTCATTGAGGCAGAATGGAAAGCAAAAATCAAAATCGAAATGCGCGCATATTTTGATTTCAGTAACAGAAAGAGGGAGAGAGAGGCAGAAAGAGAGAGGGGGAGGCAGAAAGAGAAAGAGAGAGAGAGGTCTGTTTAAATTCCGTTACGGCATCATCGTTGCCTCCCCACTAACTGTAATTGGAGAATTGATTTTGAAGAGCCTGCAAACAATTGCGCATTAATCACTGAAGCAGCAGCTCGAGAAGAGGCTGCCAAAAGCAACTACGTTCGCTAAATTGGGGTAAGGGAGAGGGTAAGGGAGAGGGAGGGGAAAGAAAAAGCGAAGGCAGGGTTTCGACCTGGTTGCACCCATCGGGGTTAGTTGGGCTTGTGAATAGAAAACAAGAAAGCAAGGCTACCTTCGGCTTGCCGAAGGTTTCATACCCTTGCAGTTATACAAAATATAAAATATATTTGGATTGCTGCTGGTTTCTGTGGTATTTATTGAACAATTATAACAGTAAAGGAAGTCGAGATTTTTACCTGATTAAGGCTATGAATCAAACACCTGCTTCGAAAAAAAATAATTCTACCTTTGTTAATGCTTTTGTATATACCTGGATTTCTTATATACTTAACACAAAATGTTATGAGGAAATGTCTTTGTGTTGTAAAGGATCTGTTGGTCATAAAATATAAATAAATTTGGAAAGTTCTCATTCAAAAATGCGTTTGAATAACAGCTACAGGATTTTTTGTTTAACAGCTACATGTAATAGTACTCAGGTTTCCATAAAATTGCAACATGAACCTTCATTAGGCCGATCGTTGATCGTTATAAGTTATAAAAGTTCGATTTCGAACTTTATTATTAGGGACACACTTAGATTTGGATGTGATAAGCCTGATACCTATATCTTGAAATATAACGAAAATCGGCCGTAGGCTCCATGACAGCTATACGATATATCGGTCCGATCTGGCTCGTTCCGACTTATTTACAGCCTACAGCAATAAGAAGCTTGTGTGCCAAGTTTCATGAAAATAGCTCAAAAACTGAGAGACTAGTTTGCGTTGCAACAGACGGACGGACGGACGGACGGACGGACAGACGGACATCCATTTTTCGACTCCTCTGGTGATGCTGATTCAGAATATATATACTTTATAGGGTCGGAGATGTCTCCTAAGGTGCGTTGCAAACTTCTGGCTAAAATTAATATACCCTCTGCAAGGGTATAAAAAGCAAACTACATAAGTAAACGGAACAAGTCACTCGAAAAGAGGTGCAACTAAATTAAGTTAGGTTTGTGTGCGATACTACACTAATAAACTATCGATAACTAATCGAAGCTGAGCTAAACGTATGTAAGCAACTGTACGGCTAAGTAAACATAACCTACTCAAGGCATAAATGTGGTCTAAATCAAGAAAACGTATTGGCAAGCTTATTAATGTTACTTAGGGTATATTGTATCGATTTAATCGATACTATCGATACTATTGATACTATCGAAACTAACTTAGACTTCCTTAATTGAATTGAATTAATAAATTGAAAAACTATCTAGATATACTTCAGAAGCCTTGCTTAAATACGCTTTCTCTGGCACTACAATTTATATGGTAAAGTGTAAATCGATAAGGTCTTTAATTATTTTATTTTTTACCACATTTCCCGCTAGTTCTTTAGTTTACGCACACACTCGCAAACACATACCCACACACACATGTGCATTACAGCTTGTGCTGATTCTGTAACTACAAAGTATCGCAAAGATACATTTCGCTTTGTAGCCTTGCGCAAAGTATCTTTTGCGGTTGCCTTTTTGTAATAAATCAATCAACCGTCTAAATGCAACCAGGCAACAGTCAACACACACACACACACACACACACACAAGCACACAACCCTGTCTGCTTTGCAGTACCCGCTCAGACCCTACCGCCCCTCCCCTTAGATCGCTTCAATTATGGCTTGCAAATTGTTAAACAACATTTTCATAATTATCAGAGCAAGCGAGCCACAAGTCTTGGCTCGAACGCCGAACTTCCCACGCAGACCTAACGCCTTCACCCCCCCTCCACCCCACTACCCGGCAAGCACTACCCCAGCAAGCCTGGCAACCCTAATTGAAAGATGTAAAACGTTAGCTCGTTGTCGGCGGGCGCGACTGTTGGAACGATGAGGAAACAGGGGGAATAGGGGAGGGAGCGGGGGAGGAGGGAACAGGTCGTTCGGCTGCTTCAAGACGGGGTCAGGACTGATAATGAGCACAAGCTGTGGCGCTGGAGTCGGAGCCGGAGCTGGAGCTGAATGTGGAACTATCTTGGCAAGTCATGTCCTGCGAGAAGTTGTCCTCACTTTCTTTCATATTAATAGCAGTAGTTGCAGTTGGTTAGACAAGTGCAACGACTAAAGTATGCCCTGTAAATACTTTAGGATCTTTTGGGATTTTAATGTAGATAAGGCCTTCATTTAAATATAACCGGGAATGGGTAGAGCAGCAGGCTTAGATTGATTTAGTTCTATATAGTAAATATTATTTAATTGTAATTTTTCTTGAATTTGTAGGGTGTTTCTTTTCAGGAAATGCTTAAGTTAACTTGTCAAAATCAGCTCAGCTTTATGTCTGCTTTATGACTTCTCTATAATAAACCAAAATTTCCTAGATCTAACTTCGATTTGCATTGTCCAAAACCTATTCCCAGCTGCATAGGTTGTTTTGGTAATGCCAAGGTATTGGTAGGGTATTTTTTCTCCAGGAAATGCTTAAGTAAAATTTTCAAATTAGCTTACCTTTATATCTGCCTGACTTCTCTATAATAAACCAAAATTTCCTAGATCTAACTTCGAGTTGAATTGCCCAAAACCTATTCCCAGCTGCATAGGTCGATTAGGTACTTCGAGAAGGTTTCCCACTCTTTTGCTCCTTATTGCACGTCAGTTAATTAGCATACCCTACTTAGTTGCAGACGCCTTGGCAGGGTATTCAAATTGGTTTGCGCAAACTGCAAAGGGGCGCAAAATATCAGAGAGGCGGAGCCCTGGAGGGGAAGAACAGACGAGGTTTTTCAGCGATAGAGCAAGTGCTTTGTGTCGCCATTGTGTTAGCGAGATGCTGGTCACCAGGCAACCGCCATACCAGAGCCTGAACCAGAGCAGGCCACACGCCCCCCCCCCACTTTTCTCTAGGGAGTGGGAGCGGGTAGGGGGGTGGCAAGCAGCTTGCTTTCAGTTCAACTTTCTTTTATTATTACATTAGTTCATTCTTGTTGCTGCTCTGCTTCTTCGTTGTCGTGTTGCTGTTGTTGCTGTTGTAGACGGCAGTTAATAGAAAAATCTGCAGCGAACAAAGTCTGTGGGAAGTTTGCAAGGCCTCTTACCTCCCCGCTGCCCCCCCCTCTCCTCGCTCTCTCTCGCTCGCTCGCCCGCCGTGTTGCGCTTTTTTGTCGCTTTCGCACACTGCCTTTCGCAGCGAGTGTATTTCATAATTTAGCTTGTCGCTCTGCACAGTTTTCTCATATTCTCATACGCCTGTCCCCTTCCAACCCCCTGCCTCCCCCTCCCCTACGCCCCTGCACAAGCTGTGGACGCAACCCTTTGGCGCACACACAATTTTGAGTTAAGTTGATTTTCTTCTTGTCTTTTCTTTCTCTTCAGTACTTTGAGTTGCTTTTCTTTTTGCCATTCGTTTTTTGTTTCTTTGCGTTTTCTATTCTTCGCCTCTTCCTTTTCTCGTGTTTTCTTTTTCCGATTTTGCTTTCCTTTTGTGTCTGGCGCAGCGTGAAATTGAATTAGGTCAATGCGTCAAGTAAAAGTGCCAAATATAAAGCGACAACAACAGTAGCAATCGTAGAAGAATCCCATACAAAAGTGCAATAAACGAGATATGCTGTGTCTCCTCTACCCTGGCACCTGCCTTACGCCCTGCCCTCCCTACCCCTTTCCCACTCTCTTTATGCCTTGCCCGCCCCTTCGCCTTCGAAGTCGCTTATTGGCGCCTGTCTCTCAGCTTGTCCGGGGGATTATGAAGCTCTGATAAAGATTGCAGCTGATTGCGCGCCTGCAGTTAGGTTAGGTTGCCTTAAAGTGAGGTTAGGGTGCTGGCTGGCTTTCGCTTGTGGCATGAGGTGTAAAAGGATTAAATTCAATTTCATTAGATACAAATAAGTTTACGTTCACGGTAGGGGTTCAGCTTAAAGTTATGGCGTATTATATTGAATTAGATGAGTTTAGGTTAGGTAAGATTAGGTTAGGGCTAGCCGAGCTAAGGTTTCTGAGGTTACGTTAAGTAAAATTTGAGGTTAGGTTAGTTGAGGTGAAGCTTAATTAAGTTCAGGTTACATTGGGTTGGCTTAGGTCATGTGTGAGGTGAGCTGCGATGAGGTTGGACAGAATCGGGGCTAGGTAATGTTGGGTTAGGTCATTTGGCGTAAGGCTAAGCTAAGTGAGGTTGGAACTGATCACTCAAGATGAGATCAGTTCGATTGGGCTTAAGGGAAGTGCAGATAATGAGAGGTCTAGCTAGGTTGAAGGCAGTAGACTGTTGGATTAGCTTAGCTAAGCTGTTTCCAAGCCTAGTTGCAGCTAGAAAGTGAGGTTAGTTTAACTGAGATGAGGTTCAGTTAAGTTCAGGCCACGTTGGGCTAGGTCAGGTCATGTGTGAGATGAACTGAGTTGAGTTTGTGCTTAGCTGAGGCGAAGCTCGACTAAGTTCAGGTTAGTTAATATAGGGTTAGGTTACTCCAGGTTAGGTTAGTAGAGTTCAGGTTAAGGAAAGTGAAAATAATCAGAAATCCGGCCAAGTTGAAGGTGGGATTAGCCTAGCTAAAACGCTGACAAGCTTAGTCACGTTAAGTTCGATTCAATTTGAGGTTACATAAGGTTTTAATTAAGCCAATCATTGCAGCTTCGCCTAGGACTCATTACGTGGTCTTGCGATTACGTAAGCTTATGTTTAACATGTGAATCGATTCGGTTAGGTAACGCGGCAATAAGTGAGGTTATGCTACGAGCACTACTCGAAAGTATTCCCCCCGCAGCGGCAGAGGCAAAGGCAACCCCAACAGCCTTTTTGCAGCTGGCAACTGCAATTACAGTCACATAACACGCACAAATGGCCAGCTAAATCATAATTATGACAGCAGCATCGCGGGCAACAGCCCATTAACAAACTGAATAATTTGCCATAATTTATTAGCTGTCGTGAATCGAAAACCCTCGAAAGTTGGCCAACAAAAAAGCGCGCAACAAACGATTTATTTATTTATTTTCTTTTCTGTTTTTTCTTGATTGTTTGCAATTAGCAAACAACATAAAAAATTATAGAAGGGTTACCCGACAGGGTATGTGCGGCAACCGGAATACCCTGAATACCCTGTGCAATGGCAAATCCCTTGTATTATGCAGATTTGAGCTGATAATTACGATTATCTAAAGTATAGTCTGTACTTTTGACAGCCCATAATACTCTTGGCAGCTCAGCGCGTGTCGTGTAGGGTATTTCGCAAATCCCGTTGCGGTCATTAATTGAATTTTACGCTCTAATAAGCCCGCATGTAGGTCGCACTCGACTGGACTGTGTCCATTTAACGGCAACTAAGTAAACTGATTACATATCTATCGAAGTATTTACTGACCAAACAAATTTGTAATGTGTAATGCCATAAAGCAGGCGTTGCGGGGTCTATGCGGCAGTTGGATACGCTTTCGAAGGCGGTACGACGTTACTAAGCTACTTTTTGCATAACTGGTTTATGGCTCAATCGATTTGCTTGAAATGTTGTATATAATAAAATAAAATAAAAATCTATGTTTATGCTTAATTTAGACTAATAAGCTTATAAAAGCCAAAAGTTATGGCAGTTTCTAGCTGCTGTCTCTGTGCACTGCACATACTCTACGTTTTTGAGCATAACTCATTTATTAATGAACAGAATTCAGAGAAATTTGTAGTCTACCTAGAGAAAATACAAAGGATTATATTAATATATTTTTTGAAGACTTTCTGCTGCTCTAGCTATGGCATATTTTGGGGTTAGGCCCAAGTGCACTCGATATGCAGTTTTTCCTCAGGCAATTTCGAAACGATGCTAATTAAAATGTTTAGTTTACAAATAATGAAAATGCTGAAAAAGTGGGAAACCAAAGGGGGAAAGCAGGGGCAGGTTCTGGAAATGTTGTGCAACAGGGGCGTGGCCAGCGGCAGGGGCAAAAAACCTTTGTGGTTGCAACATTCAAATTGATAGGGAAGCAACACGAGCTGGAGCTGCCGCCTGGCGCCCTTTGACTGAATGTCAGTCACTTAATTAACATTAAACCTTTGTTTCTGCTTATATATTACCCTTCCGCTGTGCCCTTCCTATACCAACAAACATTCCCTCCCTCGTTCACCCCCTCGCTCTCTGCATCGCTCGCTCTCTCTCTCTCTCTTTATGCTGCTCGATTTGTTCAGGCAGAAACTGAAATTGTTTTCGTTGCGCGGCGAAGGAGGCAGCTGGCATGCTTGATACGACACTCGCGCATGCCACGCCCATTAAGTCAACGCCTACACGCACACACAAAATAGCAGCCCTCCACCTACCGACCCCCCTCCCCCACCCCCAGAGCCTCTGCCCGGCGCCAAGCAAATTTGCATTAACGAACTGAGGCAGCCAGCGTGCTGCGCCGCGCACAAAGCGAATGCCAAAACGGATGCGAATGGGGATGCGGATGCGGATGCGGATGCCCGGGTGAAGCAGTCGAGCGCGAGTCTGCACAGGCTTCAGGTATCGTAACGTGGTCATAAACAAAAACTAATTAACCCAATTTCAATAATAAACGCAACGAAAGTGCAGCCTGCAAAGTGCAGAAACGCAAACGGATACGGATAGAAATGCAGCGGTTGCGGTGCACCGGTGGCTGCGATGCACCGCTTTTTGCAGTAACTTGCCGTAGGCTCCAGATCCAACATAATTTTGTCAAAATCAGAACAGATTTTTGAGGGGGAAAGACATTATCTTACTGAGTGATCGTGCAGGCTCTAGATATAGATACAATCACAAATCTAACTGCATGATCATTAATTTTGATTATCTTCCCGGCGAATTATTTGTCAAAATTCTTTGCTCTTCTCTTTTATTTGCAGCCAGACAGCTGCGGTCGTGCTCAGCCCAATTTAGCAATAATTTAGCTGAAAGTGAAGTGGAAAACTAATGATGTCAGCGAAGCTCACTTTACGCGAAGATGAAAGAGGCAAATAAAAAGAGAGAGAGAGAGAGAGAGAGAGAGTGAGTTATGCTTAAAGAGTTTCTGCAAATTGAAATGATTCAGTTTCCCTTTGTAGAGACATTCAAACGCGCAATCAATCATTTCCAGCCCGAACTGTAGCATAAATACTTGCTTTCAGTGCTGGCATTCATTCATCCTTTAAAGGCTATCCAAAGAGTTAACGTTTGCTCACATTCACATGAAGTTTTGCCTGCAACAATACCCTGTAAAAATATGCAATTTAATCAAATGATTTGCTCGTTTTATTAAAGTTTCAAATTAGTTCAACTTATTGGCTTATCAATCAATTAAATTATATATAATAATAATTAATAATTAAATAATTATTATTATTATTAATTAATGAATAATGAAATTTTGCAGCAGCTTGTGTGTTTTTTTTTATTACTGAGCACCCAAACAATTAATTCATTATTTCAATAATTTCATTAATTCAATTCAAACCCCGACCGATTTAGCTAGACAAATTTGCAGGGTATTATTAGTCGCTACGCTGTTTTAAGGCTTCATGCCTGTCTGTCAATCGGTCAATTAATCATAATCCCCATCGAAATGTTCGCCCCAAGAGAGAGGGAGAGAGGAAGAGCCCTTGCGAGTTGCTCATTAATTAGCTACAGGCTGCCTGGGGCTGCGGCGTTATCTCAGGTGCGTCGGCTAAAGCTGGCTGAGAGTGGGCAGCTCGAGCGGCAGCAGAGGCGTGGCACTTTTTGAAAGGGAGGCGCGCGGGCTGTGAAGATGGCCTGGGAATTTCCGGGACGAATCTGTTTGTTTGTTTGACCCTTTTTCGCATGCGGCTTGGCTCAGCTTCGGGCCGGAGGTCGGAGTTGGGTCGCAATTTGCTTAATGCTTCGTTGTCCAGGTCGCATACTCTACCTGCACGCCTGCCCGCCTGCCTGCCAGTGTCCTACCCTCCCTCCAGCGCCCTCCCCGGCGCTTGCCGCAGCAAAACTTTACCAATAACTGCAAAATGCAATGCATTAAGCCGGCTGCCTGAAAGCTTTTGGCTTGCAAAGCGAAAATCCACTTGGCCAAAGGCACAACACACAGCGGCGCCTGCACACACATGCACACCTGCACACACACACGCACACACACGCAACGCAGCTGTCGCAGCAACTGACATTAAATTCACATTACAAAATTGGTTGGCTGCATTCGGCGTATCAGTTGAGTTTTTGCAGCTAAATAATGTTTGGCGCCGCCTCAAGTGTGGGCACAGCGGGAGGCGGGGTGAGAGGGATGGGTAAGTGGTTTACCCTCACAACCCCCACTCCCCACCCGTGTCAGGCGAAAAGCCATCGATGCGCTCACCTGCCGAAAAGTTTGTTTTAATGGACAAAGTTGCCAACGCTCGACGGGATTTGCGGCGCAGTTGTTGCAAGTGCAGAGGCGTCGTGTGGGGACAGGCAGGCAGGCAGGGTTTAGGGTGCTGCTACGGCGACGACAAGCCGCGTGGCCTGGCAACGCTGCATTCCAATCCATGCACTCTCCCGCTCTCCCGCTATGCCTGCAGCCTGGCAACTTGTTAAGCCGACGTCGACTTTAAACTTTTAGCTAACACAAATTAAATTATAAGTCGAGGGTTCTGTCGATTGTGGCATCAAGCATGTTGCACCATGTGCTCTGTAGTTTTTTGAGTGATTTTCTTGCTCGTTAAATTTTGCTGCTCTGACGGCCGGCAACGTGGCGTATGCGTAATCTGATATCAACTCGACAAAAACTTTCGACAGCCAGCAGTCTCGCACTGCACTGAGCAGCTCAACGCATTCTGTTTCCTGATTTCGGTTTTTAAGCCAACATAATTTGAATTGAGTTCAGCGCGTTGCTTTAGGCCCATACTTGACCCTTGGCCGACATCTCTTGCCTGCCTAATTGTCGGCCGGCCTGGGAGTTTTTCGGGCATTTTCTAGCAATTTCCACATGCAAATCTCTTTTTCCGGCAAATAATTGTGCATTTATTATGCATTTCTGCACCTCAAAATGAGATTAAGCAAAGGTTAGTAAAGGGAGAGAGCAAGAGAGAAAGGAAAAGGCAAAGAGAGTGAAAGGGAGACAGCGTGTAAGTTAGACTGTCTCTCTTGCAGACAGAGTGAGCCATAAAGGCAGCGAAAGCATTCATTTATTGCAATTACAAAAAATCCTAAGACTGCAGCTCTTCTAATCCTCAAGCTTTTATTCTTCACTTTTAGAAGCTTTAAAGCTTTGACTTTATTTCGCAATTCAAATGAAAGCTCCCTCGTCTGTTCGTATACTTCTCCAACGTAGCCAAGAGCTTTCAAAGCTCTTTAAAGCTTGCTGATGTATCAATTAAGCTGTTTTAATTCAATATATTTCGGATGCTGCCTCAATCGTATCACTTTTCAATTGCAATGATCGTCCACAAGCTATGTATACTTTAGATGCAACTCGAAAAGCTGCTTAAAGCTCCCGAATGTCTCTGTTAGCCTGCTTCTTCAAGTAACTTATTGTGCAAAGTTTCTTAATCATCTGCAGCATGCTCTCTGTAGAGTTTCTAGAGCTTATGGAAACTTCTCGCATTTTCAAATTCTAAGCCTTTCTTCTACATAAACTTCGAAGCGTATTAAAGCTTTATACAGCTTGAAACAGGAGTAACGCCTGCTATTCCGCAATTGTCGCCGTCTCTCGTCCTCCTAGCCCTAAGCCGGCGGGCTTAGCTGCGTTTACAATGTCATCCACGTGCCTGACCCCGGCACAGCTCGCATAATTGTTCTGCGTTGCATTTATACCTCGGCTTCTCTCCTCCTCTGCCTCCTTCTCTTCCTCTTCTTCTTGTTGTGCAGCTCGTGCAACAATTTAGTGCTGCGTTGCCATTAAATGCTTGAGCAGCTTAATGAACAAAATTAGCAGTGCCAAGGTAGGGAATCGAGGGTAGAGGGAACAGTTCTTAGATGAAAATGACAGAAAAGCAGTCCCGGCTTAATAGGCAAGCGGGAAGAAGAAAGCAGCTGAGAGCAGGTGAAGAAATAGGTATAGATTTTGGAAGAGAACGAAAGGAGTTCAGAAATAGAGAAGCAGATAGAAACTAGACGGACCTCAGAGAAAGACAAGGAAATGGGAACTAAGAGCTCAGAGAAGAAGAAGATTGGAATAAAACTGACTTCAGAGATAGAGAAGAAGATAGGAACTAAGATTGAGATTGAGAAGCAGATGGGAAGAAAGATTGTTTTCTTAGATAGAGAAGAAGATAAAAACCAGACGGACTTCAGAGAAAGAGAAGGAAATGTGAACTAAGATTGAGCTCAGAGATGGAGAAGAAGACAGAAACCAGACTGACTTCGGAGATGGAGAAGGAGTTGGGAACTAAGATTGAGCTCAGAGATGGAGAAAACGAAGGGAATAACAGCTTAGATTGTGTGCACAGAAAGAAAACGAAATAGAAAGTAAGTCTCAGGCTTAAGATGAAGACTGAAACACAAAGTAGGATAAATATGAAGATTTTTAATCTTTCTCTCACTCTCTCTCTCTCTCTCTCTCTCCATCTCTCTCTCTTTCTCTCCATCTCTCTCTCTCTCTCTCTCTCTCTCTCTCTCTCTCTCTCTCTCTCTCTCTCTCTCTCTCTTTTAAAAGCCTAAAGAAGCTGCTAATGATAAACGAAAAAAGCAATAGATAATGAAGCAAGAAAAAAGCAAGAAAAGGCTAGCGAGAAGGCGACGACACAAAGATACGACCTGGAACGAACGGGTCAACGAAGGATTGGCAAACTGAAATTGGAGACACAAGCTGGGGACAACGAGCAAAAAAGAAAGCAAGAGTAAGAGTAAGAGAGGAAAGAAAGATGATGCAGGCCGACCGCAGGGCGCCATCATGCTCAAACTGCAGACGGTTGCATTCTGCGCCACTGGATGCCACGCCCACGCCATGCCAAGCCTGGGCGAGAAAGACAACGAAGTTACGAGGGGGCGAGGGGGAGAGTAAGCCGCGTTGTGTGTGTGTGAGTGTGTGTTCTCTTTGAAGTTCATCAGGCGAAAATGTCTTAATTACCGAAATGAATTGACGCCCGGCTCAGCCAAGGGCAGCAGGAGGAGGAGGAGGCAGAGGGCAGCGACACCGTAGCAGACAGGTGACAGCCAAAGGCAGCCAGCGAGCAAGCGGGGAGGGCGGGAAGTAAGGGCAGTGGGGCAGACCGGACATGTGCGGACAGACTCGTGGGCAGCGCAAGAAATTTGTTCTAATTAATTTGCGGGCGACGCTTGACGCTCTCGCAGAACGTCGAACGAGAGAATGTGCCCGGTACTGATCCGGTAGAGTTGACAGTGTCCTGTTGCTTCAGTTGCTTCTATTCGAGCTCCTGCTCCCGGTCACATCCTGCGGCAATAACTCACAGCACTTTATGCGCTTAAGTGATTTCTAATGCAAACCAATTTCCGAAATCAGCAGAAAGCACTTGAAGCCATTTCGTCTGTGCCCGGTCCCGGTCCCGGTCCTCGGCTGGCGGCGTCGCGTCGGCTAAAGGATGTTTCGCTTTTCGGTTGTGCCACCACCATGTGCGCGCCCGTGCCGCGCCGGGCAGGAAGTCAGTCTTGTCTATCAGGCAAATGACAGTCGCGATGTCTGCTACACAGCTGTCGCCGGCCCCTGCCCCTACCCTGGCCCCAGCCCCAGCCCCAGCCCCAGCTTCTTATCTGCTGCCATCCCCCATCAACTGCTGCTGCTCCGCCTTCGCCTTCATCCTTTGCTGCTTGGGCTGTTTGTCTTACCAAGACGGCGACCGGGCACAAATGTGCACATGATACAGGCAGCAGCACATAAAAAGGACACACACACACCCACACACATGCACACATTGACAAGCCGCACACACATCCTGCACACATCCCGTAGTCTCTCACACACACACACACACACACATCCTGCATGGCGTACTCAACTCGGCAGCAAAATCATAAAGGAAAGGAAAATATTGAATTTACTGCAAGAAATGCAAATTTTTTGTCAGCGTGTTTGCTGCACGGCAAACACAACTGTAGGGGGCATGCCCCACTGCTGGAATACCCTGTAAGTAGCGGAAATCAAAGCCAGTCTTTCCTTGTTATTAAAATATCTCACTTATTCTAATAAAATCTATGGATAATATAGAAAAACCTAACATAATACGCTCTCTTCTCTATAATATATATGATCTTTTCTTCTACAGACTGTCTTTGAAATTTAGCAAATACTTGCTACTTAGTTCACACATGCGCAATGCACAAAATACCCTGTAAGAGGCACAAATCAAATGGAAACTATTCAACCATATCTTTTGTATTGCTATATCTCAGGATATATCGCACCTATTCCTATGAAATTTGTGGAAAATGTCGAAAAACCAAAAAACTACACTGAGCGCAATGCCTGAAGTCGCAGTTCCTAAGACCCAGCCAAATACGATCTTTTTCCCACAAAATATATGATATATTTTTGCTCTATAGACTGTCTATGAAAGTTAGCTGTTAATTTCATAGACTAGCCCAACTACAGGGTATGCCAAACACATACACAAACGCAGTTGGTAATAGAAAAAATACTACAAAAATGTTATATCATACACTACACCATCACTTGTCGTAAACTCGCAAGCGGCATCTCTATTATCAATCTATTACCAGGCAGTGAAAAATTCTTTACCCTACCCCCCACCCCACCCCCCAGCCCCTGCCCGCTTCTGTGACAGACAGGCTCAAACATGTCGCCTCTGAACTGATGCAGTATCTTCTATTTATTTTTTTTTTCTATTATAAACAAAATTTATGAATAGGTCGGTTTGATGGGGCCAATATTTACTACTAAGCACGTTTCGAATTGAATTTCGTGCGGGCGAGGGCATCTACTATCGAAAATTAAACGAGTTTACGCAGTCTATCTAAATTGAAGTGCAGTATATTACAGTATTTTTTTTTTTATTTCTAGTGAAAATATTTTGCATTTATAAAATTGTTTGTGTTTTTGCCTGATACCTTTGCTTATTTCATTGACTCGCCCCCCAAACCGAGAGTGAGAGAGAGACAGAGAGAGAACTATTTTTTGCTTGCTATGCGTATTGCACTTTGCATATTTAGTTTCAACAATATTTTTGGTATTTAATTGGTTTTAGTACAGCAGCAACAAAAATCGAAAAGTCATTACAATTTGAAATTTTGTCAGCTATTTATTTAATGTCTCTCCCGTGGTACCCTTCGATTAGGCAAAGTAGCGCGCATCAAAAGTTCAGTCGATTTTTTCATGTTTTTAATTCAGTTTGTTTGTATGAGCGCGTTAAACTCGGAAACTAAACTAGCTGAAGGCATCAAACTTGGCATGCAGGATCCTCAAAAATACGCATTGCATGTTGGGTATCTCGCTGATGAAGCCACCCTATACTAAAGCTCTCCCTTTACTTGTTTTCTTTTGGTAGTTCGGCTTGTTATTTGAAAAATTCATATTTTAAATTTATATTTTAATAATATTAATATTAATATTTTAATTGTATTTGTTTTGATATTTAACTGTCTTTATTTCTCATTATTTGAGGAGTTAAAATTGCATACACATACGTATGTCGTTTAGTTGCAGGTACTGCTGTGGCACACCTCGCTGCGCTAAAGCGTATGTTTCGAGGTAATCAAACATATTGGATGCATATTGCGGCAAATACAGTGGGCAATAAAACGTAATATGGCCAAATGATAAACAAGGTAATGTATGGCAAGCCGAGGAGGGGAAGGTGGCAGGGGGAGGAGGAGGTGACTGAGTGGGGCGGGGCGTGGCGTGTAATAACCTGAAACGAAACGCATGCCGTAGACTTTCAATGACAATAAAGAAGAAGGTAAAGACGGAGGGAAGTGCAAAAAAAAAAGAGAAATGTGCGCTATGTGTGACGATGCTGTGTGTGTGTGTGCGTGTGTGTATATGTGTGTGTAGGGCGATAAAATTAACAATTCAATGAAGTGAATTCAAAATGGAAAATCGAGAAATGAAATCAAATAACGACGAAGTCGACAAACAAGACGCACACACACACGCACACACACACACACAGAGGCCATAAAAGAAAAGCACAAGGCACAAATAGCAAGTAAGAAAGGCAAGAGAATGAAAAAAAGAAAGGAGAGAGGCAAACGTAAGGAAACGCCAGCAAGCAAAGAAAACAACAAGTCAATAAAAATTAAAATAAGAAACAGCCTGACGCAAAAAAAAAGTTTTTATTTTTATGACTCGCGCTGTAACAATTACGCGTCTTCGTCTTCATAGTCTACGCAGAGGGTGCTGCCGATTCGAATGGAAAATGAATACAAAAAACGAATAACCAATAAGTACAATGAATAGATACGCGCGCAGCGAGTACAGGCCGGGGAACAACCCTATAGAGCGATAGATCTCTGGAATTAAAGCAGCTGCAGCTCTGAAATTTGCCATAAACATGCTATACAATTCGAACAACAATAGGTTAGCATACACTTGGAGAAAAAATGTGCGGTATTTGAAAGAAAAACCAAATTTGCGTAAAGAAATTTGATTTTTTTTGCCAATATTCAACACTTTTTACTGCACGTACTGCTGCGGGTACTTTCGCAGGAGTTTCTGCAGCTTTTACACTCAGCTTTTTTTTTCTTCTCTTTCTAACTCTCTCTCTCCCCCTCCCACTCTCTCTCTCTCTCTCTCTCTGTCTCTCTCTATCGCTCTGACTGCCTTTGCCAAGTCAATTTCTGGCCAATTTCTGGCAATTTCAATTGTATTATGTTTATTATGGCATAAATCGTGTTTTAAAACTGTTGCCCTAACGTTCTTTCGTCTCTGCAAAATTGAGTTGACTCACATCGGGTGATGCATTTGCTTTTGTTGTCTACCGATGAGCTGTTTTCCGAGGGTGCTTCGAGCGAGTGCGCAGAGCCCGAGATTATGCTCTAAACTTGCATATATTGTATTAATTTGCATAATTTGAAAGCAAATTGAAAATAAATTAAAGCGAAAAAGAGCAGAACTTAACGATAGTTAATTCTACTCGTAACAGCCCGCGGGCAGCAGCAACGGCCTCATTGAACTGAGTAACCGCGTAAGCTAGGGTATTGAAATTTGGTATAACATTTTCAGTTGGCATCTGCTCAAGAAACTGATAGCTTTCAGCTTGCTGGCTTGGGAAATAAAGAAGTTAGGCAATCTGTCATGTTTTTCATGTATTCGATTAGACATGCCTTCGATAACTTGTTTCTGTCTGTTTGAATTGTTCATATTTTGATTAATTTCTGTGTAGCTTTTTGTTGTTGTAGTAATTGCAAAGTGCAGCCGAGTGTGCGTGTGTGTGATGTGTGTGTGCGTGGTGTGTGTGTGTGTGCGTGGTGTGTGTGTGTGCACACACGCAGTCAGCAATTAAGTAAATAAAGCGCTAAGAGCAAAAACGAAATGAATTAAACGAAACAAACTTGCACGAGCTGCGCGAGGGGTTAGAGTGGCAAAGTGTGGGGGGGGGGGAAGGTGGCTAAGTGAAGCTTGATATGAGTGGGAGAGGGGCAGGGTGGGGGCAGCGGAAGTAGTGCGACTCACAAGCCAGCTTTAGCCAAGCTGTCTACCACACACACGCTCTGCCCCTTCCGCCCTCTCTCCCTACACACTTCAGCCCTCTCTCTCTCTCCTTCTCCCACTCTTTCACTGCTTTTCATTCTATACGCAGCCATAAAATATGAGATAATAAAAAGTGAATTATGCGCTCGCGGGCAACAACTGCAGAAGCTGCGAAGAGCAAAGCGAAAAACAGAAAAAAAACCGAAACAAGTCTATGAGGTATAGCCTTGCAAATGATAGACTACACGCATACCCTGTTACGTGTTCGAAGTCTGGCTACCTTAAGCTACAGGTATACCAAATTTCACATTTCTAGCGCTTCGAATTGCTGAGTTCGTTGAGGTTAGGTGAGCATAACTTTTGTGTACCTTGAGCTATTATCGTCAGATGATCAGTATGTTGTTTTATTGAGCACAGCAATGGGTACAACAAATTTCAATAGTCTAGCTTCTACGGTTGCTGAGTTCAATGAGGTTTTTGGCTAGTTTCCAGCTAGTTTCTACGCTCAATGCGTCTTAAGGAAGTTTTTCCAATTTTAGCTTTTTTGAGTACAAATAGTAAGCAAATCTGTTTTCTAACTGCCATAACTTTAGTGTAAATTTCAGCTTATAGGGTAAAATACCTCTTGAAGCCATATATCAAATTTGAATACCCTAGCTAGAGGAGTTGCTGAGTTCCTAGAGGTTTTCTGTTGCATATTCAAATGTTGCTTCCAGCTCTCTTTCTGTCGATATCTTTTGCTCTTTTTGCATTCGAATCGACACAATTGCCTCACAAAGTCGCATACCCTATGTATGCATTTTACAGGGTATGCACAACAACACGCGCACTTAATTGCAATTGTTTTGTTTGCCTGCTAGTTTTTATTTGCACTTTAATTATGAAAAATACGCAGCACAGCAACACTGACGGCAGCAACTAATTTCTACAAGTTGCAGTTAAAGTTAACGACTAACGTAGTGCGAGGGGGCAGGGGGCTGGGAAGAGGGGTAGGGGCAACCAAGAAGCTGCTAAGTTATGGGCAATGCGAGACAGCAGGCGGCACCGGGCAGGGGCCAGAGCCGGAGCTGAACGAACATATGTACGTATAAGTCAATCGATTTGTATGCGGTTACGGGTAGAGATAAAGAAGAGAAGAAAGAGGCAGAGTGGGTAAAGTATGGACCAATTCCAAAGAATCTTATTTAATATTAAATTCCAACAGATCTGCTGCTTCTGCTTCTATATACGTCTTCTTTTTCTATTCTGCCCAACTTTTTCAGTTTCGTTTTTATTTTATGCAATTAACAGCTGAGAATCGTGACATTCGATTATAATGATAGCTATCGATAGTTATCGTAAATAAATTGAGGTTATAATAGAAATCAAATTCCCAGAAGCTGTCTTCGTTTCTTATCGTTCCTTAGCCCATAGTTTCTCTGCAGCAGAGTTTGTCTTTCTGCTGATCTTATTAGTGTTTGGTGTATCTTGTTTCTTCTGTTGCCCAGTCTGGTGTGTCTGGTGTGTCTGCTGTCCTCCTCTCACATTTTCCTTCGTCTTTCCCTTCCATCTGCTTCAACTGTCTAACCCAATGTGGGAAACTCTTGCTCATCGTTCATATTGATCAGATCCGTTGTCTGCTCCGCCTCCGATTTGTTCGGATTGCGTCCGCTGGACATGGCACCCAGGAAACCGGTGGCACGACGATCGTCCTTGAACTTGAATTCGATATCGACGACACGCTGCAAGCGGCCCACGCGCTGCGGTGCATCGCAATCCGTTTGGTTACTGCCGTCCGACTTGTTCGGGCCATTCTTCTTCTTCTGCTGCACTACGACCATCTTCTTCCGGGCCGACTTGTGCAGCCCGCCCTCGCCAGCCTTGCGTATATTATCGATCGGTTTCTGCTGCGCTCCGGGCGGGCCATCTGCCTCGGAGCTTTGCTGCGACCCTTTCTGGCCCTGCTCGTCGCCCACGGACGAACCCCTATTGCCATGGCGCTTCACTATGGTCCGCATGCCGCTCTTCTCGGAGCCGGATTGGCGATCGAAACGGTTTCTCATGACACGTGCGTCGGCCACTTCGCCTGCTTCACCAATGCCGCTGCTGCTGCCGCCACCGCCGCCGCCATAGCTTTTTCCCTCGCCATAGCCAGCTGCGCCATCTCCTCCTCCGTAGCCGCCGCCGCCGCCTCTACCGCCATTACTTCCTCGCTGGCCATAACCGCCGCCACCAGAGCCTCTGCCCTCTCCGAACGCGCCTCCGCCTCCATAGGCACCGCCTGCGCCACTTCCTCCACCTCCGCCTCCATAACCTCCTCGGCCTCCATAGCCTCCTCTGCCTCCTCCTCCTCTGCCGTAGCCTCCTCTGTTCCAGTTGCTGTTGCTTATGATGCGCTCCTGGTAGACACGTTCCCGCACCACGCGCTGCTGCTTCTGCTGCGACTCCAGCTGCACCTGCATCTGCTGCTCCCACTGTTGCTGCCCTTGCCGCTCCTGCTGCATTTTCTGCATTTGCTGCATTTTCTGCAGTTGCTGCTCGCGCTGCAGGAGCTCCAGCTGCAGCTGCTGGCGCTGCTCCATGATGCTTGGCTTCGCTTTCATCTCCACCAGGCGATTGGGTTGAGCGGCTGCAGCTTTTGCTGCTTTCATCAATGTTGTTGTTGTAGTTGTTGTTGCCACTGCTGCGGCTGCTACGGCTGCTGCGGCTACTGCGGCTGCTGTTGCTGCTGCTTCCGCTGCTGCGGCTGCCTCTGCTGCCGCTTTGGCGCCCAACAGCAGCGTCTTGGCCTTCTCGCTTAGCGTCAGCTTTTCGCGTTTAATTTTCTGACGTCGCTCCTGACGTCGCCCCTGCTCGCCTTGACCCTCATCGTCGGCCTCGTCATCAATAAACAGCAATTGGTATCGATTGTTCTCCAAAACGTCCATTTTCACGGCTTTTCTCGAAAAGTTTCGACCAGAAAAAGTATTATTTGCCAGAAAATCTGATATTCACTCGCAACCGTCACAAATCCAATGCTCAAATGCTCGTTTTGTCAACTCGACCGTTTCGAATGTCGAGTCCACCGCCTACTTTAATAATCAGCTCCACCAAACTACGGCAGTGCCTCGCTCTCTCTCTCGTACGCTAACACAGGGTGTTCCGAGCACCACAGTATTTTTACTGCCTGGACGAGCGACATATTTGGGCTAATTCCGATGTTCCACAAATCAAGTTATCGGAATTCTTTAAATAATTGAAATTTTATTTTGATTTTCTCGGAAACCCATTACAGAGTATGTAAACAATTACAATTATATTGAACAGGAAGAACAACAAAACGTTTACGGTTAATAGAAATAAGAAAACAAAAAACCAAAGGAAAACAGAGAAAAAAATAAAAACGTCTGCAAACTTTTTGCGCATTATTCGATTTTCCCTTTAATTACATGGGGTAACACACGCTGCCTTTCACAGTATAAAGAAGAGAGCTGAAAGTGATACGGCAAGAGAGAATGAGACAGAGAATGAGAGAGAGAGAGAGCGAGAGGGATATTTAAGCAGTATTGTAGACTTAATGAGACAATTAAATACAACTGCTTAAACAGTGACTGCAAATTTACTGCAAATATGCACAGAAAACAATGGAAGAACTTCAATATTTCGCTTAGTAGCAGTGGGCGTGGCATCTGGAAACAAGCATGCCATGCGTATGGAATACAGTAAGCTTCCTGCCAATTTTTATGACTATAGCCCTTCCAGTTGCTGAGATCAAGGTGTTCGTACAAACAAGCTGACTTCAGAGCGTGACTAAATCGTCTATTAATGTTGAATACGATGTTATAGGTAATATAAGTATATATATATATACACATACATTCCTTTTGTGTAGTCTGCCACGCCTCTGCCGGTACACCCCTTTCTAAGCCGTTAGAGCAACACTTGCAGCTCGCACCAACTCGTTATTCGATCAAATTAATTATTCAGTGTGCACTTGTAAAAGCTTGTAGTAGACAGGCAGTTACCCTGTAATAAGCGTAAATATGTGAGCAGACAAAAAGCTGAAGTAAACTGGAAATTATAAACGACCTATTGGCCGCGAGCATGCCGCTTAGCGCACTCGTATTTGCTTACAGGGTATGCAAACGAGCAATTAGTGTTGAGAAAATATGAAACAAGTTTTGTGTGTGAGTGTCAGTGTGTGTGCTGGTGTGTGTGCGTGCGCGTGTGTTTAAATATGATAAATGCACCCCATGGAAATGATGGGTCGCTGCCTGCCGCAGCGTTGCCAGACCGAGCAAACAGTACTCGTGCTCGCTTGTTAAAATTGATTGGCTAACCGAGCTAAGCTCTGGTCACACAGTGTCTGAACGGGCCGGTTTGGCCAGTGAAGCGTCTACAAAGTCAACGCCGGAGCCGGAACCGAAGCCGGAGCCGGAGCCGGAGCTGGAGCAGAGCAAACAGACCGCTTGAGACAAAGACAAACAGCAACGAATTCGGTTTACCTTTTGTGTGTGAGGAGATGGGTTGTTGCCGGAGGGGGGGGGGGACAACATTGATTTATATTTGTATTGGCACTTCAAGCAAGTTCTTTTGCCTAGCCCTGCCCAAACCCGTCCCGCTCCCCCCTCTCTGTCGATAAGCAGAGCATTTGCATTGTCCTGCTCCATTCTACGCTCGTTTTGCCAGGCTCACAAAAATTTGTCCCTTTCATTGTTTTACAAGCCCAAAAGGCAGGCCGTAGCTGCACAGGAAGGGAGTGCGATAAACGCGGGAGGGGGGGGCAAGGGGCAACTCTTTCACTTAAGATACACAACATTTATCGATTAACAACAACAGCAACTGCAGCAGCCGCACGAACTGATTTGCCTTTAAATGCGGCAGCTGGCAATATTGATGCGCCACTTGCAGCAAGCAGACAGCTCGGATAGAGGGGGAACGGGGGTGTAGAAAGGGGAGCGTAGTGGCACAAATAAAAGGGCCAAAAACGGTTGCAATTGCAACGCGCTTAGCGCTCAAACCAAAATAAAATACGTCGTTTCTATCTTCAATCACGTCGCATTAGTGTTGATAAACGTGCAAATAAGCGTTGAGTTGCTTTGCAGCAGGGTGTTTTCGGTGTTAGTTAATGCAGTCTGTAGAATATTTTAAACGAGTTTACATCCATCTTGTCTTTAAACTAAACCCTGAGGCCCAGCTAATTCCATTCTATTTCTAGCCCAAGGTGTCATAAGTAAAGAATGGAATATTAAATTTTTCCGCGAACTTACACGAAAAACGCTTTAAGCAGCGCGCAGAGAAATGCCAACAATAAGTGAGGTTATGGGGCCTATGGAAATGCGAGTTTCGAAATTGATTATTTTCGCCTATTCATATATCATTTTATATCATTTTACAGCCAGGCCAGAAATAGAAAGAGAGAAATGAACAAAAAAAATGCTGTTGCTTTAAGTTGTAAATCTTGTACGCCTTGACCTTTATTTGCAATTTGCGCGAATTGGCATACCCTGCGAAAAAAACGAGAAGATGGCAAAGGGGTTGGCTTGGGCAGTTAGTAAAGCAAAAAACGCTTGATGAACTTATAGAGATAAATATATATAGATCTGTTTAGTTGTAAAGAAAACTTAATTTCTGCTATACATCTCGTTATCTACGCTTCGAAATCTGTTCGAGCAGGGTATCTTTTCGCTTGTATTTAACACACTTTGCATATGGCTCAAATATTTACTTATTTATAGCTTTTGGCTGCGATCGATTGCGCTGCTATTTTTGACAACGTGACAACATTTTTCTGACGAGCAGTGTCCTTGCCAACGTGGGCAACCTTGTTTACCACCCCCCCCCCCATTCACGCCCTCCCTTTCCCTTGTTGACTGCTCCATCTTCGTTTCGTGTCACGGCAAATAAGAGAGCAACACCTGATGTTGTGTGTCATTTTTTACGCTTTTAGAACTTAATCCCTCCCTCTCTCCCTCCCTGGCGCGGTACGGCAGAGGCTGCAGCCTTTTGCCAGTGTGTGCGAGAGAGAGGGAGAGAGAGAGAGAGTGCATGTGTCTACCACGTGCTGCGTGTGTGTGTGCGTCGCTGCTCTGTTTGTTTATCTAACGAGTAAATACGATTTTAATTAAATGTAAATCACATTGTCAACTCACACACACACACACACACACGCACAGCAGCCCATAAAAGTTGTGGGGAGCCTGCGGGTTGGGGGGAGGGGGCGTGGCAGCAGCTGGCATTGGTTTCTCATGTTTTGTGGCTAAAATTGCAGACAGCACGACAAGAAATGCTTATAATAAGGCACATGCTGCGCTTTGTCTGCTAAAGTTGGGAAAGTGGAAGAGCGAGAGAGAAAGATAGCGGAAGGGAGAGAGAGAGAGAGCGCGAGAGTGAGACAGTGTGTGGCGCCTGTTTGGCTTCTTCTTCTTCGAGGCACAACACCCTTGAGATTATTAATTAAAAGACAAGAAAACATAATTTCTAAATTTACGCACACAAACAAACACGCCTAGACAAGATGGCTGCCTAGGGTTGTAGCTGTTGTTGTTGTTGTAGTTGTTGCTGTTTTTGCCATAATACTGTTTGCTGTGCTCAAACAAAGCAGAAAAACACGTGCAAAATGTCAGCGAGAGGGACAGAGAGAGAGAGCAGAAAAACTGAAGCGATAGATAGTGTTGCACAACGCATTTGCAATTTGCCATTCGCCCGGAACGCACGGAGCACGTGAAATTAGGTGCCGGGGAAACAAGTTGCGGGCCACTCAGAATGTCATACTAATCATTGGTTTAAGCACAGCGCACACACACACACACACAGTAACCACTTGACGGTGGGCGAAACTGATTGATTGCACACTCGCACAGCCGGATGCAGCGCATTTCCACTCACAGTGGCAACGCTGTCGCTGCTCATTATGTCGGTTTTTGCAAGGCAACCGGCCATACCCAACCTATTGTAGGCCAAGCGAAACGCGAGCAAAAAAAAAAAGAAAACCAACCTAATGAAATCGCATGGCAACACTCTCTCTCTCTCTCTCTCACTTAAGTTGGCAGCACTGCACGCACGTGATGCGCTCAAATCGTACAGCTTAAAAGCAGACGGCGACGCCGCTTCATAAACGTTAGTCATTCGATATCGCAGCCCGGGCGAATTGGCAACATGCCAGTGGCTGCATTGCCAACCGCGCCCCCCCGCCAAACCCCAGCCGCCTCCTACAACAGACGAGGACAAAGCGCCGCCGCCGCCGACGCCGTCGCTGCAGGCCCGGTTGAAGTTTATAAGCGCAGATTACAGTCAAAAGTACTTGCGAAACTTGTCTGCAGTTGTGTGGGTAGGGGGAAGGCGGCAGGGAGCGGAAAGCGGGGGGAGGCATTGGCTTGCCGGGGGCTTTCAAATGTTGTCGAAACAGGCAGAGCCGGCAACACGAGTGACTGCGCGCGTTTTCGATGCGAATGCCCTTATTGGCATTCGCAATGATCGCGCACTTGTGTGAATGGCAATGCAAAATAATCATCAATTACTCAGAGCAATTTGCATTTAATATTTAAAGTGAATTTAAAAACTACACTCGCTAAATCTGCATTAAAAACATAAGCCACACATACTTGTATACCCTACGGAATTTATAAAAAAAAACAGGGTATACTCGCTATACAAGGTATATATATTTCAGTTCTGTTCATGTTTGTACGAGCGTCGATAGCTCAGTTAATGTAAGAGCTAGAGCCAACAAACTTGAGACACAGCTTGCTCCAAGCCAGCAGCAGATTTCAAGATGCCACGCCCATTGTCGAAGCAAAGGAAGGCCGGCTGGCTGGTTCGGAATGTAAGCTGTTTGCAGGGTATGCCACAAGCAGGTGCACTCTGCAGTTGCTTACGTCCCTTATGCTCTCGAATAATCGATAACAACTGCTTGGCATGGTGTAATTAAAAGTACAAGATGATATCAAGCGTACAGTTTAATCCGCTTAGCTGCATGTGAGTGCGATCAAAGTGAGCTTTACCTGGAGTTTTCTCTTGCTCGGCTGCCGTAAGTCATGTGAGAGAGCGAGAGAGGTAGAGAGACAGAGAGAGAGAGAGCAGGTAAGCATGCATGTGAATTGCAATTGATAAACCACTTACTCGGCCTCACTAAGCGAGCTTTATACTCGCTCTTAAAGTCTCGAACCGGGGCTGTGTTAGGTGTGAGCTCTCGCTCTCTATCCCTGTCTCTAGCTTTACTTGTATCTGTCTTTATCTCTTGTCCCCTTCTCCCCCCTCTCCATCGCCGCTGTAGCTTTTCACTCTGCACTCGAAGTCGCAACTCGGGTGCGGCTTTGTCATCGTTTATGTCGTCAAAGTGAAAATCCATGCGAGAAATTATATGTCAAAGTTTCACTTTTGATATGCAAAGGCATTTGCCTGGCTGCCGCTCCCCTCCCTCTCCGCCAGCAACCCCCGCCCTCCCCCTCAGTGAGACGCCCTGGTCTGTCGTCTTGGCAGCTTTCTGCTCGGGCTGCTGCTCTGGTATGGCACGCTCCAGTGACGCACTGACAAAGACACATTTTTTTTCAGGCTGCCTGACAACAAAGGCTCGAGCATTTCGATTGAAGAGGGGTACCAACCCCTCCCCTCGGCAAGCTCTAGCAATTACTCGAGTTACTGGCCTCGGCGCCAATGCAAGTGGCACACAGGGTTGCATGTCAATATAAATATATCGATAATATACAGCATGCAGCTTGAGACAATAGGTTAATTACAGTATTACGAGATTTCTCAGCTCTTGTAATTGTAGAATATCCTTAGAGTCGATGTGATCGATTTTCTTAAGGTTGTCTTTGTTTTCAATATGCTACTTTGTGCGATAGTTTTGCTTATCGATATTTAGCTGCCCATACGCATCTCTAGCTGCTGCCTGTTTCTCTCTCTCTCTCTCTCTGTCGCTACTTCTCTCACGCTCGGTTCCTACGTAGGATGTCATTGAAACGTATCCGGCCTTTTAGCCTTTCCTTTATACCATTTCGCCCCGGCTCCAGCGTTGCCATACTTCATCGTTGTCTTTTTTAGTTTTGTCTATGCCCCGACAACGACGACTGCTTCCTATTCGACTGTTTCCTTCTTTCTGTTGACTTTTCCTTGGGTTCACTGGCGCCTCTGCCCGCTTGACTGACTGACTGACTGACTGACTCGCCGCCGTCGCCAGCATCAGCATTTTCCGGCGTCTTGTGCCGCACTCCGTGTCCGTCCAAAGCTCTGTAATCTAGCCTGCTTTACAGTCGAGAACCCACTGGCGCGCCATCTGTCGACTGCGGTTGTGGGCTGTGTCTCTCCCTCCTTCTCGCCGCCTCTCTCTTTCGCTCCTGCAAGTGCATTCACACAGGCTACATCTTATTGTCCACGTACCCTTTCCCTCTTGCCAACCAATTTTTCATTCTGTTTGCGCACTTTGGTTAATTTGATTTCGTTGCAGCTTGACTTTGATTGTGTGTGTGCGAGTGTGTGTGTGTGTGTGTGCGAGTGTGTGCATAGCAATTGAGTCGATCAGGCAGCTTATTATGCATACTTGTATGTATGCCCGTCGTGTCGACGTTTCGTTGCGAATGGCTGCAGGCCGATAATCAGTTTACTGTGCTTAGCAAAAATACCAACAATAGGCAAAGGGATTAAAATACCAATAGAGAGCACCGAGCAAAATACCGAGCTTTGCGGTAGTTTTCAGCTGCTTTGTGCATTGCACAATACGCTCGACAGTGGGATGAAAATGCAAATGGAAGCCACAAAATAATTGATTAATATAGAACACAAAGCGTACGCAGCAACAATGCGTTTCACTCATAGCTGAGATGAGAAATATTTTGGGGGCCGCCCGAGTAATGCATTTTAGGAGCGAGAGGGCGCAAGAGAGAGACGCCAGGCGTGTGGGCGTGGCAGCCTAATAAACGCTGCCCGCCTGTCAAGCGGCATCGTTAGACAGTTTCCACAATTTATTGAGCCCATTAAACGCAACACTGGCTGGCTGGCAACCGCTCTCTCTCTCTCCCTCTCTCTTTCGCTCACTCTCTCTCTCTCGCTCTGCTCCCTCTGTGGACTGCGTCGCGACGCCTGTGACATGCAATTTATTGCCGAAGCGGTAATTGGCAGCCCAAAGTCCAGTCGATTGGAGTCCGGCAAGCTTTGCCCCAGCTTGTTTATTAATAAATTGTCACTTGCAACACTGGCGACACACTTGGATGAGAAGCAGCCGGCCACTGGCCTGGCCAGTCCGGGACGTAGCGGTCTAGCGCTAGCGCGTGAAGTTGGCTGCGCTGCAGTTTTGCTGCTCGTGTCGCATTATTTCCGATCAGCCAATTAGCTGGAGATACCCGTGCTTGGTTCGCTGGACGCTGCCGACTAATCCCGTTTAAGCCTTATCGAAATTGAATCATTATCATATCGAGTGGCGCCATTTTGTTCTCGCTCTCTCTTTCGCCCACCCCAAGCCATGCATCCCACTGTGCGTGTGCTCGTTATACCTGTGGGAAATATGCTCAGCTCGGCCACGTGACCGAGCGTCTTGCTCGTTCGCTTCTCCTTCTCTTCCTTCTTCTCCTTCTGCTGCTTTTCCTGCTTTGCTTTGCCTCTATCTTCTGCCATACGTTTCGATTTGCCGCTAACAAGTTTTCGTACAGTTCTTTATTCTTGGTGCGCATCGACGCGTTCGCCTGGACTCGAGACTAAGCTGCTTATTATCCTTTGGGAGCCAGCACACACACGCCACACACACACCACACTCACACACACACATGCACTGCAGGCATTCGGCAACGTTAATTGGATTTTGTAGACCGACGCAACTAGAGATGAAAGTGAAGCTTAAACTAAAGCATCTTAAATTTCAAGTGCTTCGCATGCCGCTGCTCTTCCCATCTCTAACTCTTTCTCTTCCCTCTCGCCTAGCTCGCCTGCGTCTCGCTCGCTCCCAGTAAGCTGCCACAGTCAATCAACGTTGCCAGACCGCCTGAGCTGCTGTGCATATTTGTCAATGTTGTGTAGTGTTGCCAAGCTGGCCAATTTTCCCACTCAATCTGGCTCTTATTTTTAGCATATATTTACGTAGGCAGCGTTAATTCTAGAGTTTTTTTTCAAGCGATTCTATTATTTTTTTTTTTTATTTTTTTTTTTTATTTTATTTTTTGCTAAATTTCCAGTCTTTTTCTGTAAAATTGAACTAAAACTGCATTTATTTGCGCATCATTTGTTACAGTTCCATTTTTTGCTTAGCTTCTGTTTGCTCAAGTTGGCCGCACTGCAGCTGAGCAATGCGAGCTTTAAGCTGTAACTGCAATATGCTGGCATTTTTCAAATTTCCAATAGTATCGAGCTGAAAATAATTTATAAAATATTTTGCGCAATTTAATCTGATCAAGCGTATGGGGCAACAGGCAGCAGTTAAATAGAGATTAATTTAAACGCACACTTAAATCAACAGAGTAGAATATTAAAAAATAAAAAAATGTGAAACTATCAAAACATAGAGATATATGTGTGTGTATTTGAAATGATTTACAGCCGCAGCAAATGCAATCAGATTGCATAATATTTATGCAGGCAGCGCGCCATTTGTGCGCTCTGTGTGAATGGCAAAAGCAGGCAAAACTGTGACTGGCGCGTAGAACTATGAAAACTTAATGAACTCGTTGGGCTGCATGTGGGGGAGGGGGGTGTGTTGGGTGGGCGTGGCGCCGCCTTATCGCTTACTGCTGCTAATTGTGATGGCGGATGAGATTCAGATTGGCCAAAAAAGGCGCACATAATTCATGTCTCACTCTCTCTCTTGCTCTGCCTCCCTGTCACGCTAACAAGCACATTAATAATACCTTAACGGCGACGTGGCAAAGTGGCGGCGTCCACTCACTACCCCCCCCCACCGCTTCGCCTGCACGTGCCGCTCGCGCACAAAATGCAGTTAATTAATCATTCGCAAGACAAAAGTAGTTTTGCTGCTTGATTTATTCGCGCAGCATCTCCAAGTGGCTGCCAACCACAACAAAAGTTAAAGTTTTTTATCTGCCGACCGGCAGGCAGACAGACAGACAGGCAGACAGACAGACAGGCAGACAGACAGACAAGCGCAGCGCAGCCAGTGTGACCCCACAACCCATGGGCCACGCTGGCCAAAAATATAGTGTAGTATTGAAAAGCAGCCGAAAGAGAGCGGGAAAAAAACCACAGCCAGCGCCGGTTGACTCTAAAACCAAGTGGCATGTGGAGCAACCCAGCTCAGCCGAGTTTCGTCCGCTTCAGCCCGGCGGAGGCAGTGCGTCAGCTGAGTCGATTAATTAAACCGCAAGCGTTTAAGCGGCAAACCGCATCGACAACCGAGTTTGCTTTAATTTGATTTTCACTCTTGCTCATGCTCGCTCTGCCTGCCCGCTCTCTCGCACTCTGTCTCGCACACACGTGCTCTTCTTTTATAGGTTATGTACATGCACGGCGTGTGGGCTGCGCTCTGCTGCTGCTGCTGCTGCTGCTGCGCTGTGTCCCAACGCGGCAGAGGCAATCAAATTTCGTATTAATTATGTGCTTAACCAAACACCTCACAGAGCACACACGCAGCAGGAGCTGGCAGCTGGGAGCGGGGCGGGGTCGGGCAGGAATCTGTGCAAATTGTAAACTGTCGGCTCTGGGTCACGTTGTTTGGTTGGGATTATGCGACGATGAGCACGAGAAATGAGAGACGAGCGCCGAAAATGAGCGCAGTGAAAATGACACACTCGCACACACACACTGGCAATCTGCACAGTCTGCTGGCCATGCGGGTCAGGGCCGCAACGGCACAGTGGATACGCTGGCGCAGGGCAGGACAATCATTCTTTGGTTTTCACGTTTTACTGGGACGCGCGGCAGATCGGGGCCGGGTCGACTGTCGAAAATCCTTTTGCGGCTTATGCTCATACGGGCGACACATGTCACGGGTCAGTTGCTGCCCCCCCCCCCCCCACACACACACACACACGCGCTCACAATTATATATGTGTGTGTGTGTAGGTGTGTGTGTGTGCCTATTGACATGCCGTAATAATTATGTACAATTTGTTTCGGTTCCATCGCATTTTCGCTTGTTGGTTTTGATCTGGCAACGCTGCACGGCGCAGCAACACAATCAGTGCTGCCCAATGCGCTTTTTTTTAGCCGTCAAAACTGGCTTGTATTGAAAACCAGTCGTTTAGCCCGTCAAAACTGGCTTTTATTGCCGAGCAGCCGTTTTAGCTGTCAAATCTGGCTTTATGGCAGCGGAAAAATTTTATGCGCAGCAATTCCAGCTTGTTTTTTATATATGAAAATAGCTTTTTCCGCTTTTTTCGCAATTAGACAAAACTTTTAACATTTTTTAATTATAGCTTTTGCTGTAGAAATGCTTTAGCCTTTTTATGTCTCTTGTACGGTCTGGAATGTATTGGCTTTTTTACGGCAAGTTGGCAGCATTGCACACAATAATCAAAGCATTTCATTTAGCACGCCGCCTAAAAGACAAACGCCACGAAAGAGAGCGTGTGAGAAAGAGAAAGAAAAGGAGGCGAAAAAAGAGCAGCATTAAAACCGCTAAGCGCTAAGCCAAAAGTTATGCAGTTTTTTAAGTGAATATGATTGCATTCTAATGTCAGCCATAAATTAGCGACTCGCATGCCACGCAGTCTGGCCCACTCGCACCCGCCAGCCCCACCCGCCTCTTACCTCTCGCCCACAGCCCCTGCCTGCCTGCGCCCCTGCATTACGTGACAGGAGTGTGTGAAACTTTTCAACTTGAACGAAAATTTATATGCTGAAAAATATAGCTAAGAGTGGGAGAGCGAGCGGGATCGGGATTGGGAACGCTATAGAGGCGGGGAGAAAATAAAGAATAACACAAAAAAAATGAGTATGTGCGAAATGGCGGACGGTCGTCTTGGGGTGGGTGTCGGTTGGGGGGGGGGGTGGATGGTGGGCGTGGCAGCATGCGAATCAGTCGTCGGAGCACTGCGGTTTCGCGTGCCACACTCGCATGTGGAACGTGTCTGACTCCTGATGTGACTTTGCCAGCTGCTGCTGCCGTTGCCGCTCCAGCTGCAGCCCGCCTCTTTGCGGCATGGTGGGCGTGGCACGCTCAAAATGAAAAACTGCCACGGATTACGTTGCGGTCGCTAAAGTTTTCTACGCTTGATTTTCATGTTGATTATAATGTTTGGTTTCAGCTCGATCGGTTTTTTTTGTGTTTGTGTGTGCGAGGTAGTGCGTGTGTAAAGTGTGTGTTTGTAGTTGGAGGCCAATTCAGTGCTGCTCAGTGCAACTTTTGGGACAAAAAATAAGCTGTTTTTCACGGGCTCCAATATATAAAAAAACCAAACAAAAATTACGGGAAAAAGGCGGACAAATATCGGAAATATCAAAAAAGCGGATAAAAACTAAAGAATTGAAAACAAAAAGCGTAAAAAAGCTAAAAGTATATTATGTTTAAATAAAAATTAGCAAGAAATTCAAAAAATTAACCTTCAAAAATGTAATTTGAGATTAATTTGAAAGGAAAAATCGGCAATTCCAAAAATAGCTAACTTAATATAAATAAAAACCAGAGTTTCCGCTTCCTGCAATTCGTGAATTCATTCCGTAGTTGGCCTTCAAAAAATAAGGACAGAACTGATAGCTAAAGAATTTATAACAAAAACTAACATTTAATATGTTTAAATGAAAATAAGGCAACAAATTTTAAAATGATCGCCAAAAACGTACCTTAAGATAAATTATATAGAACATATAGGGAAATTTGAAAAAAGCAAGAAAGAGCTAAATAAATATATATAAAATCCTGTATTTTTGCTGCCCGCAATTCTTTAATTCATGCCGCAGTTGGCCTTCAAAAACAGCCATATTTCACTGGAAAAAGCGAAGCTGGCAGCACTGATACCGACGCCATCTTGTGGCTGCGTGCTTTTAAAAGTACTAAAAATATCCCACAATAAGGAAATTATTCGATTCAATTGAATTTTTTTTTTTATAATTCGATTAAGAATCGATAGACAGCCAAGCACGTGCGTCGTCTATCGTGAATCGCGAAACCCAACGCCAGCGTGGACTCATTTTGACGTCGTCGTGTCGTAGTATTTTGCAGAAAAAGTTTCATCGAAATATTGCGCAGAAATCCGGCATAAAATCTGGAAAATACAATTTTGTAAACTTCACTTGTTTCTCTCGATATATTCTGCGATATTTCGTCTCTGCAATTGGCTTCTACGATTTGTAAAATGGCGTTTGCAAAGCAACAGCATCAGCGTAAATTCCAGCACAATATGGTGAGAATCAGCGAGAGAGGCGAGAGAGTGGGAGAGAGAGAGAGAGAGAGAGAGAGAGAGAGAGAGAGATTGAGATTAGTAGACCCTTACGAAAACCACATATATTCTATACAGTGTCTGCATTTGCATTTTCTCTTGTTGCAGTACAATCGCTACTATATAGATCCATTCGATCCGTCGTCGCGCGAGGAACGCATTTTGGCGCAGCGCAATGCCGCCGCCGTCGTGCGCCACGTGAGCCCCAAGCCCAAGAAGGTAGTGACGATCATAATCGGCGCGGCAGAGATGAAATGTGATCTGAATCTGTTACAACGGAATACACAGTTCTTTGTGCGCGGACAACCGGGTATGGCGTTCGCGCTGCCCGTCAACGATGTCAGCCTCGAAGCATTCATAATCATCTACAAATGGATGGCCAAACCCAACGAGGTTGTGCCGCCCAAGGCGCTGATGGCGGTCTATAAGGCGTCTGCCTATTTGCGTGTGCAGGTGCTGCTCGATCAGTTTCAGGTCGAATTCGAAAATCCGCGTACGGCACGCGAAGAACTCGGTTTCTACATATTCATCGGTTTGCATCAACTGAACATGAGTCTGCCGTTTCGCAAACCGTTGCGTGTGCACAAGTTCTTTCTGACCCTGATCGGTACCAAAGAATTTCAGAACCTATGGCCCACGGCTCTGGTCGATTTGCTCAGCTCGCCGCAAATATGCGTAAACTCCGAGATTGAGGTATTGATTGCGGTCATGTTGTGGCTCATGCATGACTACAAGACGCGTAGCAAACACACGATGGAACTGTTGGCCTGCGTGCGTTTCGATAGTATTCCACTCGAGGCACTGCTGCAGCTGCGTGCCAACAGTCCCATCAATGCCGTCACCGAGCTACTGTTTCGTCCCGAATTCGAGAACTTCATGAAACACGCTCCCGCACACAACAAATACATGTGCTACTCGCATCGTCGGATCTGGGTCTACGATCGATTGTGCGACTATCATCACGATCCGCATTGTCCCAAACGCAACTACGTGACGTTCGGTCAGTTTCAGCAATTTCAGCAGGTGCTGCGTAGTGCACCCAATTTTCATTGGTGGCATCGCCATCAGCTCAACCCGTACGATCACGGATGTCGCAACGAGAAGTGTCGACGTCCCAACTAGCTCTGAATAAGGTAAATCCACAATGAGTAGTCCCGCACGCAATACTCAAACTAATCGAATCAAAACTAACATTAAATATTCATTTAATTTTTCATTCATTCAATGTACTAAATCTTTTAACATATATTAAAACCCATGTAATTTATCAACTCGTTAACACGTTTGGGAGTTTGTCTTTAATCTGTTAGCCAACTAAACAAGGTTCTATTAATTTCTACGCTTCCTGTTGCCTGCTTTAATCCCCACTCTCTATCTCTCTCTCTCTTCCTCTCTCTCTCTATTTGAAAACATTCCATTTGTAGGTTATGTTTTTAAGTTTGAGGTTATGTAAGCTGCGATACAGCTGCCACATGCATTTGGCCAGATTGCAAAATTCCTTCATTTCATTCTCTGCCCGGTTTGCTTCCATTCCGTGAATGACGACGACGATACAATAATTTATCCATCCATTAGCGCGGAACAGGCAGGACAGGGCGGGGCGACACGAAATATTTGCGCTAATTGGCAACTGGCATTTCGAGGGGCAAGTGGCAAGGCGCAAGTGTGGCAAGGACGAGTTCAAGGATGCCATCAATCCATAAGATTTCACGGCGCCGACCAATTTCGTAATTAATCATTTTCTGATTTGGCATTTCCGACTCGGTTTCGGTTTCGGTTTCGGTATCGGTTTCCCGTTTTTAGCTGCCGTTTCGCGTGGGCGATTGTTGCCACGCCGCCTCGTGCGGGGTGGAGGGTGGGGGGGGGGTGGTGCGCATTTCACGCGCCGTTAAAGTTTAATCGAAAAAGTATTTTTGTGGCCAACGGAAATTCCAATAACAAAATTCCGAGGGTAGCAAAAACTTCTTCGATGTTTTTCTCTCTCCACCACCCCCCCTGCCCTACCTCCCTCTCTCTTTCTGACCAGGTGCGCTGCCTCCCCCGCTGCCGACAACCTTTCCAAATGGGGATCAAGTGCAGCCAGTGCAATTGACAGCGGGGCCAACTTTTTGTGGTTCATTTACAGCAAAGTTTGCGCCTAAACGCGCAATTAAACCAAATTTAAAATTCAAAACTTTCGAAAACTTTCGGGCGCGCGCGGTAGCAGGGGACTCCGGGTACTCCTGGGTATTATAAGCAGCAGCAGCAGCATCTTCGCGGCAGATGTTGCCCGCGGCCGGCAGCAGCATTGGGACGGATCTGTTGGCCACTTTTATTGTCCGTCTCAGCCGGCAGCAACAACTTGCGTATACCTGCAACAAATACGCAATATACAATAATGTTAGTATACATTTTAATACCATATACTATATACTAGTCGGTTTCAAGAGGCGGAAAGTTTCGCAACAATGTAGTTCTTAAGTTTTGTAAATTCTCGCAATTTTTACAGAGCTCGAAATGGTCTTTGGGTCTTCTAGCAAATCCGAATAAGATATGAAACCGGCAAGAGGAAATGCACCATGCAGATTCAACCGAAGCAAACCGGAGCGAGTCCAGGATGCGGCTGGATGGAACAGCCGAACCGGAAACACTTGCAGATTGGGAGTGGCTGGGGAATCAAAGGCTGAGTTGACATAGCATTCGTTTGAATACTCTCAGAAAATAGTACACAACAGATAAATAAAGTTTGTTAATTTACTTTCGGTAGGAGAAGTGCTAGCAAAAAGTATGGTGGACAAGCCTGGCGATGCGGTGCCCGTCGTGGTGGAGTCGCAATCGGCATCGTACAAATCGAATAAAACGTCCAAGAAGTCCAAAAATGTGACAATGCTCAAGGCCGTCGAGGATATACAGCGCATGTGAGTGCGATAACGATTATCCATACTACTCTCCTCTCCTCTCCTCTCCCGCATTCGATACCAAACACCCACAGGTCACCGGAGGCAATCCGACAGGAGTTCGATCGGATGGTGGAGCACACAAAGCGTCATTTCATCGAGGAGACTCATCAGCCGTGCGCCAATGTGGCGCAATCGTTGATACGCTGCCTACGCCAGTATCCGCAACAATCGTGCAAATGTTTCACGGCCATGGAGGACTATCGTCAGTGCGTCAAGCAGGCCACGCAGCGTCAGATCGATCGTTTGGCCGAGGAGGAGCTGCAGCGGCAGGGTCGACGTCCGCCGCCGCCGTTGGTCGTTGTGCCGCCCGACAGTGTGCCGCAATCGAACAATAAGCCGGCCAATCAACAAGTCCACGCCAATCCTAGCCTGACCAGCTTGAGCAGCGTGAGCAGCGGCTATCGTCGCTGGTACAAGCCGTGGACCTGGCTGCACTAGGCGCAGCAGCAGCCCACAGTCGCAATCGCAATCGCAAGCGCAATCGCAATCGCAGTCAAAACCAGAACCAAACAAACCAAATCCAAAAATCCACAAAATCTTGGACTTCAGCTATGAATCATATCCAAATCCTGTACAAAGACTCTTTTCCAAACACCCAAATTTTCTTACCTCAATTAACCAGAACCCCAATAACCCACACCCCCACCCCCACCCCCCCAACTACCCTTACCCCCCAACTACCCTTACCCCCCAACTAGCTTTACTTAACTCACCTTACTAGTTGAATCTTTGTACTAATTAAAAGCAGAAGGCGTTTCGGCCGCAACGATTTGAACTGGTTGTGCTTCTCTTGGCCACTTGCTTACCACTTGGCACAAGCCCGCTCGTCCTTCTCCCCCTCCCGCTGCAGCCTGTCGCCGGCTTGTTTGCTCGGGCGGCCAAAAAACTAAACTCAAAATTTGTGCAGCACTCGCAGCTGCAGTCAGGTTGCAGCCCCGCGGCCATTTGCTCCTCTATTCATTCATTTGAATGTCTACATCATCGTCTGTGTGTGCCGGCTGATGGTTGCCCGGCGGCATTGCAATTTGCAATAAAAGTAAATCTGCAGCTGCAGCTAAGACAAGATGCCTGCAGCAGCTGCAGACACGACTCCCGACTCCCACTCGCCGACTCCCACTCGGCCACACTCGCGCCTGGCCCACACTTGCTCCCCCATCAGCATGTGTGTGCGGTTTCGGGTCGCAAGCCTTTCGGCCACGTTAAGCAAACATTCGAATTTATTAAATCCGAGCTCGGGCTACCCAAAACTTATTCAAAAACAAGAGAGCGAAAGGTTTCGCGCGATATACGGAAGGTGCACTGCCCTAGCTATACCTCTTGTATCTAGAGCGATTGTTGCTAGGTTTCTACAGCATATTGAATCATCTATTTGAAGTTTGTACAGTATATAATGTATACGAATCTAAATTTAGCAGTTCATCTATTGTTCAGTATTTGTATATATCGCAACATAAAGATATGCCGATAGTTCTATGGCAGCAATACGATATATTGGCTTGGGGGTAGGGTATGTCTCCTATTGAGTAGGGCATAACAACTGTGCATAATAAATATACCCACTGCAGGAGTAAAAAATTGAAGAAGGCAGTATACCCTGGGCCGATACCCTGGGAAGAGTATAAAAAGTTGAGGGAGTCTGCTTGTGACGCTGACTGGCAGATACCCTGTAGTAGGAGCTCTGGCAAAATATAAGAAAGATAACTAAACTATGCCAAATAAATATAACTCTGCAGATACCCTCTAAAAAGAGAACAAAACTGCAATATATACTTTACTAATCTAGCTACCTGTTTATAATACCCTACATTTGGCAAGCTGTTAAAACAGTGAGTTACTAACCTGTCATTGGCATACTTGGCACATAGTTTTATAGCATTTTTAAGTACCGTTATACACGATCTCAGCAACTTTGTTATGGGAACATTTTGAAGGGCAATTCGACAATTCGAATCAATAAAGTCGCGCACTTCATGCGCCTTATAAGTGCAGGGTATAAAAAGAAAAATGATTGCATATAAAACTCACCTGGCCCGAGTGTGGCCAGACACAGTGTGCATGAAGCAGGGGGGAGGGGTAGCGAAAGGGGATGCGAGAAGGAGAGCAGACTGCATGGGATAGGGCAATAAACTTTTGGGCTGCTTTTGCTCTTGTGCGGATGTGCAGGTGTGCCACGCCCACGTGTATACGCACTTGCACGCTAGCCGGTCCAGAGATTTGTATTATCTCTTCAAACACACACACACACACGCATATGCAGGCATATATGTGTGTGTGTGTGTGTGTGTATTTGCATGGGGCCATATACCAATAATCCAACTTTGCTTTTAGCCAAAAAACAAGAAGAAAAATCAACAAAGCGTTTTTCAACCTGGGTCGCCCACACAATGACCACGGGATATCGAGGATGCGAATACGAATATATATATAGAGTGGGGAGCAGGGAGTATGTACGATATATGTGCGTGGTATATGCAAGTGATTGAATACCGTGGGCATACGCGAAACAATGAACGTGCCGAACAAAGGCAAACACCTGAAAGTGCTCTCAATGTGCACAATTTGAATGACAAGGTGTGCCGATAACTATCGATAAATATCGAGCACACTGCAAAGCGTTGAGTATGAAAAAACGTTTAAGCGTGAACACAGGCAAACACAGCAGGCAGAAATGAAGAGCTGAACCGAAAGCGAATCCCTTTTTGGGGTTCTTAGCTCAATAGTTTGCTGCAGAATTAATCTCAAGCTAACAAATATTGTTTTTTTTTTTTCAGCTCCGCAAAGAGTTACCTAATCCGACTGCTTGGCAGCGCAAGATGACACAGAGTGTGTGGGAAACTTATCGATTAATTTTGCAGATCAAAGAGAACCCTGTTTGACCGGCAAATGGAAACCCGAAACGAAATCGAAAACATGTTTCAATATTGAAAAAACAAAACAATCGTATTAAAGGCTTCGGGTTCTCTCTCTCTCTCTCTCTTTTACTTAATATTTCGTTGCTTGCCCGGCAAACCTATCGCATTTCAATCTACGGCAGGCACAATGAGAAGCAATATATATTACGTATCGCCTATCGTTCGGCTGTAATCTTTAATCCCTTATGCTCTATCACCGTTCGCCAGGAAAGCAGAAGGCAACGGCGAAGGAAAACTCTTCGGCAAAGAGAGTGAAAAACTCTTTTCGGGGGAGGGGGTTGGTTTTTTTTTTCTTTGCTTTCGTTCGTAAAACGACGCAAAAATGTGCTCCACCATTGACTTAATAAAAAAATGGAAGAGAGGAGCAAACGAAGAAAAACAGGAGCAAATAACGTAACAGCCAACAACTTAAGCAACAACGACGAACGAGAGCAACAACAACAACAACAACAACAACAACAACAACAACAACAAATCACAGTGTACTCAACTACGCAAAACCTGTGCACGTACCGCCCCCCCCCCACCTCGCGCCTCGCCCCTTCTCCATCTCCAGCGCGTACACAACTTCCGTCCCAGATGCCTGAACCCTTGAGTTTATGTTCGTTTAGCGGGTTTTTTTCTTCTTTTTTTTGGCCACTCTTTTTGCTTTTTTCTGGCAGATACCCTGCAAAAATTAATAGCCAAATGCTAGGTACCGTTATATTTATTGCATTTCAACAGTTCAGCCAGTTCGCTGCGCTTGAAAACCCTAACGAACTCAGCTGTCCCGACAGCTAGGGTATTTAAATTCGGCCAGCGTGTAGCTTAGACTTGCGACTGAAAAATATTAAATGCTTTTTGAAATTCCTTTAGCGGTTTCTGCAATATTTGCAGAAATTCAACTAGTTAGCGAAGTGGTATCACTTGGTCGAGCACTAATTTTTTCTCTTGCTTTTTTTTTCGGCAGTTTATTTTTGTTGGCCGTCGCTGCCGTCTCGAAGCATCGTCAGGGCATAAAGATTATTATGAAAGCATAAGCATTTTGCTAAGCTTTCGTTCGTGCCTTGCACTTGCTTCCTACTTTGCCGAGCTCACTAAAAGGGCTAAGCGAGGAGTAGTGTGTGCCGGAAATGGGGGGAGGCGAGAGGCAGAAGTGTGTGGCGTAGCATCTCTGTACGCTAGTATCTGGGTGTATCCATCTCTGTCATGCCATTTGGCTGGCACTCTTGAGGGCTTAAGTGTGCATGCATTATATGCCCTGTATGTATGGGCCAGCACTATTAGATATGTATGTGCCTTGACTGCACATACATAGCAGACGGGGAGCAATATACTGTGGCTAATTTATTGCGGAAATGTTTTAAATTTGATCTGGGATGGGGTAGAGGAACGAGTGAGGCGTGGCTAATTTCTAAAACAAACTGCAATGTACCAAGAGTGTTGTTACCAATTTCGAAGGCTCTAGGTTCTATGGTCTTCGAGATCTCGACGTTCATACAGAGCATTTTGATAAAAAATGACTGCTTTCGACAATTCTCCAAAGATTCTACCGTAAAAAAAGGCGTGGCTAATTTCTAAAACGAACTGCAATATACCAAGAGTGTTGTTACCAATTTCGAAGGCTCTAGGTCCTATGGTCTTCGAGATCTCCGCATTCATACAGAGCATTTCGGTAAAAATTCACACTGATTCGCTTCGAGTTTTCCCAAAGCGACTCCTATTAATTACCTAGACCTACTCAACATGTTAGGATGTCGGTCAACGTGTTTCTTTTTCCAATGAAAATGCTTTCGACAATTCTCCAAAGATTCCAACGAGAAAATGAAAGAAAGGGTAAGAGAAACCCTCGAAAGGCAAAACATATCTTTTATAATGCTTGCTGGGAGAGGCGAGAAGCTAATTTATGCCAAACCGTTTGGCTGGCTGCCCGATGCTTTGGCTACGGTTCTGGCATTCGTGTGCTACTTGGGGGGCCTGGGGGTACTGGGATTTCGGTTTGGTTTCGGTTTGGTTTTCCCTTGCAGCACTCAGTCAAATTTCATATACTTTTGCTTTGTGTTCTTCTATTTTATTTTTCCTCTTTTTTTTTTTGGGTCCCATTGCTGCATGTGGCATATGGCAAACCGTTGTAGAACAAGCAGCTTTGAGAGCCAACAGCGGAAAAAAGAAGATACCCTCAACCAGGTGCCGCGGAAGGGGTATATGTATTGTGTTGCCCGGCAGGAGTGTGTCGTGCGCTTTGATGTGCAAGTGGTTTGCTATATGTGATATAAATAATTTAGGTTGTTGCCTGTGAAATGATAAGTAAATCTGGCGATCCAGCTGAACTCGAGTTCTGAAGAGTTTTGGTCGATGAAACTTGGTAGAGTTGTTTTATATGCTTATGTGATGAGAATTGATGATATGGGCGGAATGGACTGTCTCTATTGCTTAGTATTGTAAGACAATCCCTATGAAATTTATTATAATTGCTATGTTGGAAACTGAAGCTACAAATATTTGCTCTGCTTGGCCATTATATATTTTTGTTTCAGTTGTAATCGTTTTTTAGAGGTTTTTATAGAGGTTTGGTCTAAATGACTTCGAATGATGCTGCTGGCTTATGTGGAACAAACTTATCCATGGTCCTGCTTTGTTTTATCTATCTTAAACTATCTTGTATACTAGATTACATCACAAAAAGTTCAATTTAAGCACAGGGTATTGCTGCGTCCGTGTCATTGTCTCTCTTGCCTGTGCACTTATTTTCTTTTTTTGATGAAGTGAAATGAAATAATGCAAAGCTGTTGCATAAGTGCATTTGTCTGTTATCCTGCCGAGCCCGCACGCCAATGCTGGCAACAGCAACAACTAACTAAGTAGACCGCAGTCGAGGTGCCTGCACTCGACACGTTCCCAGCCCGGCTGTCCTGCACCCTGCACCCTGCACCCTACGCTGTGCCAAGCCTGCACTTGTTTTCGACGGAATCAATTTAGCGTAAGAAGTTTTGTGTTTTCCTTTTTTTTTATATCCCGCACCCTGCTGCTCCCCCGCTTGGTTGCGTCTCCCTTCTCGCTTGTCATGTGCAGCAGCTGCAGGGAATGGGGTAAGTGGTGTAGTGGCAAGAGGGGGGGGGGGGTAATAGTGGTGTGGCAGCACTTGGACTTGGACTTGAAGTTGGCTTTTTTGGGCTCGTGATTTTGTTTTTTCCAGCTTCGAGGCTTGTCGGTTTCTGCGACTCTTCGTCTTTTTTTGGGGCATGTGGCGCAATTATGTTGGAGACTCTTGAGGCAACTCGACTTCCATCTGCCGGCAGCTGTCTCGCTCTAACACTCACTCGCTCGCTCTATTAATCAAAAGTTATACAAAAAGCCAACGAACTGCGCCACAAGTTGACTAGCGTTGCCACCTTTTCCTGTTCCCTGTGCCGCTTCCCCTGTTCCCTCTGTCATTCCCCTGTTCCATCGCCTGTTTCCTGTTCCATTTCCCCGTTCCCAGTTCCCATTACAACTTGTTGTTGTTGTTGTTGTTTGCAATTTAACTTTGCTGCCAGTCTCGAGGCTCGACACAAGCTGAAGTTGTCGTGCCACATCGTGGCTTGCCTCAACCCGCTCGGCTGTGCCTCGCCAGCTCAGCTTGGCGTAAAACAAGATATAATATTTTATGAAAAGCTTGCCCTTCCCTCGTGCATCTCCAGCCCCGTCTGCCTCTCCGACCTCGTAGCTCTATAAATAAATAAAGCAGCCAAACACAATCAAAAACCAATGAAGCAAACCGGCAGCAACCGCAAATGACACGGCCTGGCGAGGCAGGAGCGGGAGGGGAGGAGCGAGGAGAGCGGGGAGTGCGGAACGAGCTGGCAGTCAACAAGGAGTGGACACGTTGGACACACGAGGAGCAGCAGCAGCAGCAGCAGCGGAAGCCTTATCAGCTTCATCATCGTCGTCGTCGTCGTCATCGATGTCCACGGTCAATGGCTTCTCGTAATCCTTTGGACATCTAAGTGCGCGCCCGGCTGCTCTGCCCTCTACCACTCTTTCTCACTCGCTCTCTTTCTCGCTCTCTTTCTCTCGCCTACCGTATTTACTTTTGTTGACTTGGCTCGAATCGAAACAAATAACTAAAACGACCCATCAGAGCACTCTCAGCCGCAGTCGACTCTGACTTTGTGTCTCTCAGGCAGCGCTGCCTTTCTCTCCCTCTCTCTCTCATCTCTTTCTATTGTAAGCTTACCATTTCAGTCAACTGTATGATGTGTGAGCTCGGTTCCTCAATCTGTTTGTGGCTTAAAGCAATGCACAAATTAAATTGAATTGTAGCTGAAAACTCACTCGCATTTTTTCCCTAACACATTTCTCATTTGATTATTACTTTCAGGCTTCTCACGTTGCTAACGTAGTGCAGAAATCGGTTATTAACGGTTATTGTGAATACCCTGTAAGTATTGTGCATGAATAACTCCTGTACTTTTCTCTTAACTTGACGCGAGCCTTGAGCTGCCTTTGACTCGGCTTAGTTGTTGGCTTAACTTCTTATTACCTTAAACCGACGTACAACTTAGTACTCTGCTTCGTTTTGAAAAAGACTTAAGGCACTCCGAGTGCAGGGTATGTGCAATTCGTGCATGCGCAGCTCTTGCAGTTTTTGCTGAGCGAAATTAAAATTTGCTTGGCACAATAAAAAGTATTGTATTACTGCTAAATATTATGTTGCTCTCGTGCTGCGCAGAGAAAGGGAGGGAGAGAGAGCGATAGAGAGAGAGAGACGGGCTGTCTGGCTGCTTAAAGAGATCCTTGGCAGCATTGTCCCTCACGCCCCCACTCCACTCCCCCGCCTAGTACAACTTCAGCGCAGTGATTCAATTTTAATTACTCAACATTTGTGCCCCGCAGCGCCTGCCTTCCTCGTGCCTGGCAACAGTTTCTAATTTAGCCAAATCGCGCGTGGTTTGACTTTTGCGCAACGCCACGCCCCACACTTCGCCACTACCCCCCCGCGCCCACATAGAAAAGTTAAGCGAGTCGCTGCGAGTCTCGTCCGAAACTTAATAAACGAAATGAGCGCCCGCAATTGTCGCGCTGTTGCCCTACGCCTTGCCTTGCCCCGCCCTCCTCACGCCTGCCCCATCCGCCTACAGTTTGTCGCCATTTCCGCTCTGCTTTGCCCCGCTCTCTGTCACTCCTCGTTCTCGGTCTCATTCGCCAAGTTTTGTGTTTCATTTAATTTGCTTTGGAATTTTAACTCGATTTTGTTTCATGAATTTGCGTTTAGCGCGCGCGACAACTTTTTAATTGCCAGGTGGTTCACATGTGACAACACCCTGTAATGGCGTGCGGGTGCCACCCTGTGGTGCCGCTGCGGCACAACAACTTGGTTAACGCCTCAGCTCCGCCACCCCCGGGGGACGTATTGGGTAACCATAATTTCAAACTGAGTTCATAAAGCAGACGCGAAGCCTAATTAAAGTTGAGGCTAATCGGGGCAAATTAAATATGGTGGCAAGTGAACGACTGCGAAACACCCTGTAGGTCTTCGCAATTGTGTAGTTCGAGTTGTTGCTTGTTTTTTTTTAGCAGTATTTCTTGCTGCTGCACATTTGTTTACTTTGCTACAACTTTTCCTGCCCCACTATAACATCTTTAAAGCGTAATTATTAAGCAAACTTTCCATTAGAAAATTCCGTAAAGCAGAATTATTGATGCTTTGCCCAAAAAGCAACGTAACAAACAAATTTCATGAGGCTGCGATGTTGTTTCTACGTTTTATAGCCGCTCGAGCTCGGGGCAGAAGAAAATGAATAAAAAGTGGGGGATTCAGGGCGAGGGGAGGAGGGGGCTGCCTGCCAAGCACGTCTGCGCTGCGCTGCTGCTGTTCGCCGATGGTCGTCGAGCTGCGCTGCGCTGCATCGAGTAGGTGGCGTATGCGTAATGCGTATACTTAATGCGTGACATCGTTGTCGCTCATACGCCGCGTGCGCCCGACTTAAACGTTTCGCAGCATTTGACTTAATGAAGCTTAAAGACAATAAAATGCTTAGGCACACACCAAGTCAGTGACCGGAGGGGGGGGGAGCGGGGAGGGGGTTCGAGGCAACACCCTGCCAAGTTTCGAGCGTCGAGTCGAATCTCGGGCGCAGCGTCTTCGCGTCATAATTTCTATGAATTTCATACACTTTGATAAGCAGACAATTGGCATGCGAGGCACGTTCGCCAGGGAGGAGGGGAAGGTTGGGGGAGGGGGGTGTTTGTGTTATAAACTTTTGCTGTCTGCCATGTAAATCAGGCCAAGGCGCAGGCGAGGGGAGACAATTAAACGCGCCGGTCACGATGCCAACGATTTTTGGAGTCGGCTAATGGAAGCGAAACTGCAAATGGACCTGAGCCAAGGCTGGCGCAAGGTGGCGAGGTGTTACGACAGCCCCACCTATCCCCTCCCTGCCGCCTACCAACACGCCCCACCCCATCACTCATCACTTCGTTTGCCATTTCCGTTAGCTGTCGAAAAGTGTAAACAATTAAATTTTAATTAGAATGCGCCTTGCTTGACAGCGGACTGAAGATTGGAGGCTGCAGACTGGCGACAGGTGAGAGGGGAGGCGGGTGGCGGGGGGGGGGGCGTTGTACAGAGCACAGTCAGTGTAAGTGTTGAGTGGTAACGGCAGCTGAGCAGCAGTGACTCAGCTTAACCGCAGCATCCGCACAAACGTTGCTCATTTCCGGCCTCGTCGCCTGCGTAATTTATTGTTGCCTACTTACTTGCGCTCGCACTCGCACTCGCACTCGCTCTCTTCATCGCAGCCAGCTGTCTCTCTTCCCCAGCCACGCCCACACTTGCAGCTGTAAATTAAACGCCTGCCAGTTAATAGAAAATGCCAAAAGCCTCTCATTTGGCGTGCACATGCCGCACAGTTGGTTTAATAAACTCGCAGTTTGATCTATTGCCAGCTTAGTTGTAGCCACTTAACTGCCAAAGCGGGTGTGTGTCTGCCAGTGTGTGCGGCTGTGTGTGTGTGTGACAGTGTGTGTGTGTGCTGCTGTGTGTGTGTGTTCACGATTTATGCTGCCCAAAGGTGTTGATCCCCATACCAATTCGCATTCGCAGCTTCAAAGCAGCCGCTCGACACTCGCTTCTCTTCTCTCCCTCTCTCTCTCCCACAATCTGCACTCGCCGCTTAGCTCTCCCCCTCACGCATATGACAAGCTCGTAATGCCCATGATTTGTGTTGCGATTTGCTCCGGGGATTTCGTTTCGTTTTTCAAGTGTGCTTAGAATTGATGGCCAAATTGCTGCTGCTGCTGCTCTATTGTTTCTCTCTCTCTCTTTTTGTCTCTCTCTCTCTCTCTCTCTCTCTCTCTCTCTCTCTCTCTCTATTTTCTTCCCGCCTGCCCTGGCTCTGGGCGCGGCTTGTGGAGTCGCGCAGCAAATCACTTGAAAGGCGATTTCCTAATGCGACGATTTCCAACTGCTTTGCCATATGTCATCTGGCGTGCGTGTCATATGTAGCGCAAATGCAAACAAAAAATTGAAGTGGCTGGGTTGTGCTGGTAATCTATCGCTTACGCATATGCTGCCATGTATTGTGTGTCATATGTTCTATGACTGACTTGCCATATACATATGGCATAAGCTGAAGATATTTTAAGCAGGCTAAATACGATAAATATGTCATATGTCATGTGTTATGGTATGGTAGGGTAAATTGCTTGGTTAAATGTTAAATATGGCAAGGTAAATAAATAGTGCCATACGTAGCAACGGTCATATTTCGTATGCCATATGAGTTGGGTTGCTGTGGAAAACTCTCGCTTACGCGTATGCTGCCATATTTTGTGTGTCATATATTATCTGACCAAAGTTGCCACACAAATATTGCATAAGCTGCAGATACTTTTAGTGACATATGTTATGCGCTTTACTATGGCGAGGTAAATAAGTTGCGTCATACATATGAGTTGTCATATTTCAAGTGTCATATGAGCTAATGCATAGTATAGGCATCTTTCAACTCCCCAACTAATCATAGCTTGCTATATGACACTGCCTGCCATATATATGACCAGCAAAAAAGCGTTGCCTTGCCTTGAACTGATTTTGTGCGTGTGCCCAACTTTAGGCAATGAATACGCAACTTAATTTTCAATACCCTCTCCCACAACATCTTTTCAGTTATCAATCAAGGTTTTTTTCCCTCTAGCCAAATAAGCACCGTTATACGCCTCGCCATGCTCTACGCATCTGGCAATTTGGCCTTTGCTTTTTTTGCCTTTTCCTCGGAAATCCTACACTAGTTATAACTAGCGTATGCACACGAAGTTCTTCTTCGACTTGATTTTGATTGCATTTGGCGAAAGTTTTGCGTAGCGTAGTAATTTTCGCACAGCTGCCAGATACCCTGTAAGTGCCAAGGGCCAAGCAATTCGCCGTGGCACTTCTTAGAGTTCGAAAATGTTTTATTTGGTAAAGTTTGTTTTAAAACTGCAGACAATATTAATTATTAACGAAAACTATATGAAGCATACAAAAAATACTGCAAAATATACTAGAAATACCAAGTTAGTTGAACGTGCGCGGTTTGTGGCTTTCCCTTTCCCCCCATTTTCTTTTGCCTTTTGCCCTTTTTCATTTCGGGGCAATAAGTTTAGTTGCAACTCTAGTTATAGTTACACTTGTTACTGGTTGCCACGCCCACTTTGTGGGGGAGTAGTAGTGTAGTCGGGTTTCTGGTCAATATATGCGGTGCTGTTATTATTGCTGTGGCAGCAGCAGCAGCAGCAAAAGCAACAGCAGCAGCAACACTTTATAAAGTAGCAACAAATAATTGACCAGATACACACGTTAGCTCAGTCTCATTCACTCGCTCTGCCTCTCTCTCTCTCTCCTTCCTTCTCTCTCTCTCTACCTCTCTCTCACTCTCTCTTCATTTCTCGCTCGAACACAGCTGCAAAAATATGCGACCAAGTGGCAATCATCGTCTGCCGCCGCTGCTGCTGCTGCTGATCATCGTTATTGTTGCTGCTGCTGGTGTGTTGCAACTGGCAATTGTTGCCACTCCCATTCCCCCGCCCCTCACCAAGCTTCTGCTGCCCCAACGAACGCTTAAAAATACATTGCACGTTCAAAATTGAAGTGCAAATGCAACGAAATCCACACGCAAAAAACGCTTCACACTGCTGCTGCATGCGAAATCTCACGCAAAAAAGAAAAAGAAAAATGCGATACGCTTGTCAAATCGATTTCGCCAGCAAATCACCAACTGTCGGTTGACTCGCAATTATGTTATATATTGATTTTTACAAATTATAATGCAGCTATAAAATATAATAGAGCTATAAGGCGAGCAGAAAACAAACCTTTTGCTTGGGGTTGATGTAGTTCCGGTAAGCAGGTCGGGCGAAAAGCAGGAGAATTTAAGGAGATTTCTTAGCTGGGCTGTCAAGGATTATAAGATGAATATGTGATACTTGTAGGGTGTTTAGTTTTTTTATAAATTTTGCAAGAAACTCCCGTTGTAAGTGAAGATTCTTTGCAGCAGTTTCAGCTAGAAGAATAAAAAAATAAAGTAAGAAAATGTGTAAATAACATAATTAATACATAAAGTAATAAATAAATGTAGAAATAAATGAAGAAATAAATGAAAAAATTAATGAAGAAATAAATGAAGAAATAAATATAGAAATAAATGAATAACTAAATAAATAAAGTAGTTTAAAAAATCACAAAATTATTAAATATGACACATAGAAACCTTAATAATTTCCCTGCCTGCTCGAGTAGTTTACGTTTGCTGGAACTGCCCCAGCTTTGCTGCCACTGTGGCAGCTCTTTAGCCACTTCTATAACACACGCCACGCAACTGTCTCAATTAAAAAGTTGCCTTATTCAAAAACAGTTGGCGAAATTGTTGCGAAAGCGAATCAAGAGACGCGCAGACACGTGTGTGTGCGGGAGTGTGTGTGTGTGTGTGCCAGCCACTTCTTTCTTTGCACATTTTAAGCTCGTTCTCGTTTCTGGTTGTTTTTTTGTGCAAACTTTTTCTCGGTCGGCTCAGGCGATGTCAAACAAATGCAATTATGGATTTACGCGGCGTATGCGCAATATTTATATATGAACGCTTTCGCTTGCGGTTTGGCTTACGTTTTAATTGAGTTGCCGCCACGTTGCCCGCAGATGATGCAGAAGAAATAAAAAGCCGTGACAAAGAGAGAGAGAGATGGGTGGCGGGAAGGGTGAAGGGGGCGGGGGGGGGTGTGGTTGCTGGCAGCGAGTCAAGAAATTGATGCGCGCTGGGTGCGAAAGACACATCAAACACTTGAAATATGTTGTGTAAACTTGAGAAATGACATGAAAGCGAGGCCAAGCATAACAAAGACGCAGGCCGCACACACACACACACACACACACACAGGCAGGCAGATGGTAGATGTGTGTGTGTGTGTGTGTGAGGGCAGCTTCGAGTGCGGCAAAAAGTAAACAAAATGAAACGAAACGAAACAAAACACAGAGAAACAAACAATTTGCGTAGTCCTGTGCCTGACATATGAGTAAGTGGCGGGGGGAGTAGAGAAGGGGAAGAGGGGAGAGGGAAGAGGCGCAGGCAGGCGGTGCGGGGGCAGACAAGGCATACATCTTATTTGCGCTGCCTGAAAGATGATTGATACAGCGCTACGGCATGCTGAGCGGCACATACAAGAGACAAAGCAGGCGGGAAGAACGAAGGAGAGAGAGAGGGGAAGCAGCGTGTAAGGCAGCTTAGGAGGCAAGGCATAGCCTGCTGGGATGGGACAGGAGAGGGGGTTAGGTAATGAAGCGGAAATCGATTTGGTGCGCGGCTCAACCCGTGCCGGGAAATCGCTTGCCGGCTGCAGGCGTGCGTGAAAAGTTTGACAGCAGCTGGAGGAGTAGGCGTAGGAGGCGGAGGAGCAGGGAGGCATGAAACAAATGGAGCCAAGTCCTGTAACAGCGACATGGTACAAGCAGAAGACTGAGACTGAGCATGATAAACAGCGGCTGTGCCATACAAAGCGTAAACAAGAAAATATAAAGCAGCGCTGCAAGAGACCAAAACAAAGCAGAGCGAGAGGGAGAGGGAGAGAGAGTGAGAGAGAGGGAGAGAGAGAGAGAGGTAGAGCCATGCAAAAGACGAAAAGTTTCCTTTGTTCTGCCCGTCGCACTGTCAAGTGTATTCGATTGTCACCAGAGATTGGGGAACATGGCACCCGGCCTGGGCTGGACCTCAATGCGTGAATCTCTAAAAACAACATAGCATATATATGTATTTGCAGGCTTTAAATTGTGTGAAAATATGTCCTAAAATAAAACAAAGGAGGCAGCATGGATAGTCCAATTTTTTGAAAATTTTTTATTTATAATATTTTGATTAAGAATCAATGTAGAGCTCAAATAATGATGAAAATGCCTTCTCCCGCGGTAATCTGATGATTTCTAACGATGTTTTGAGGTTTTGAGGCTCTATATGGTTCTTAAATAAGGAAAGGGGGGTAGCATGGAAGGTCAAATTTATTGAAAATTTTGTATTTATAATATTTTGATTAAGAATCAATGTAGAGCTCAAATAATGAAGAAAATGCCTTCTTCCGTGGTAATCTGATGATTTTTAACGATGTTATGAGGTTTTCAAGCCTTATAGGGGTCTTGAAATAAGAAAAGGGTACTCCCTTGGATGGTCTGAATTTTTGAAAATTTTAGACTAATAATAATATGTTAGAGAATCAATCTAGTGGTCAAATAATGAAAAAATACTAACTCTCGCTGCAATCTTATGATTTTGAACGAAGTAATGGGTTTTTGAAGCCATACATCAGTCCTGAAATAAGGAAAGCCTGTAGCATGCTGTTTTGCCCGTATTGAACACTTGATCTTGGCATAACTCGCTTGTGCGATTTATCATCTTGTGTAAATTTTGTCCTCTATTGTAGAACTTTGTTTTGTATACTTAAACCAAATTTCAAGGCAATCGCTTAGTTAAAACATAAGAAAACGCATTTTTAGTTTAGAAATTGCGATTAATACCTTATGCAATTAATAAACTCCGGCTAATTTTGCAATTAGCTACATGCGTTTATTTTGTATGGCCAAACAAAGTTTTATTCAAATCGGTGCAGTATATACCATGAAAATACCATCTCAATTAGAGCTCGTAGCGTATTTGGACTGCGCAGAGCTCAAAAAAAAAAAAAAAAAAAAAAAAAAAAAAAGTGTGTGTGCGTGTGTGAAAAAGCGATTTCCGTAGCGGCTTGCTTAGACTAGCGCGCGCTTGCTCGCACACATTAGTTGTACCTTTGTCGCCCTCTCTCTCTGGCGCTCGCTGTCTCTCTTCCTCTCTTTCTGGCTCGTAACTTTTCACTTAAGCATTTTTGTCACGTCTGCTATTTATTTATATTTTTCTTTTGCCGCTGCTCCTCGCTGTGTGTGTGCGAGTGTGTGTGTGTGTGCGAGTGTGTGTGTGTGGGCGTGGAAATACATTTTTGTAATATTTACTCAGCGCTTTGTTGGATTTTTGCGCCGTTGTTTGTTTTTGCCGTTAGGGTTCCGGTTCGGCTTCGCTTTCTTTTTTTAGGGGGTACTCAGTTTGGGTTACGGCTTCGGCATGTCAGGGGTGTTCTGAGTGGGCAGGGGGAGCCGGGGGCGCACGGCAGCAGTTCCTTAATTTCTTTTTGTGCGCTTGTTTGCCTCTTTATTGTACTTGTTGTTGTTGTTGTTGTTTGGCCAGAGAAATCATATTTTATTGTTATCGAAATTTAGTGTAGGCAGATAAACATCGATAAACATCGATCAGGACGGCTGGCGGTGTAGTGGGGCGGAGGGGGCAAAGTGAGGAGTGGCACAGCCCTTCTACCCCTGCAACTTTATCAGCAGCCTGCCCCACGGGCCACGCCTGGATTAGACTGCACGTTTCGCGCGTTGCACGTTGCGCGTTGCACGTGGCATGTTGACTGCTGTCATTGTGATTTGCCACTAGCTTCAGGCACTCCACGCCTGAGGCCAAGCGGGGAGTGGCGAGGGGGAAGGGGCTGTAATACGAGTTGAGCCTGCATTGTTTTGATTTAGTGCTGTCTGCAGTCAAGCTGCCGCACGCAACCTGCCACATGCAACCTACTGTCCTAGCCTGCCACCTGCCACCTGACATCTGGCATGTTGTTTAAGCTACGCTCGGCGTTTAGCTGTTTTCCCGCTGCGGCGGTATAGCTTAAACTGCTCGAACTGCTTTTCACCTACGCTCGGATTAATCCGCCCGACTTAATCCCTGCGGCAGCTGCAACGCAAATAGCCGAGTGCGTCATCTCATAAAAGCTAAGGAGGGGGCTCGAGGAGATTTTTGGGAGTGTAGCCCGAGGACGAGCTTAGCTGAAAGTCAGTTTTGTGGACGTGCATGGAAGGCGTAATAAATTTAGAAAAGATTTAAACTTTAAGGAGCACCTAAAGAGCAGCTGCAGATTAAATGGGCTTTCGAAATAGAATACAAAATAGGTAAAATAAAATAAAATATATAAAAAACTACAGCTAAGGAACAATGCAGCTTTAATGAGCTTTCATTCTAGAAAAAATATGCCGCTTAATCAAATAAGTAGAGACAGCTTTAATGAGCTTTCAGTGAAAAAAATACAAATCAAGTTGAAAGCTTTATGCAAGCAGCTACAGCAATTGAACAGCTGCAGCTTTAATGAGCTTTCAGTCGGGAATAAATAAAAAGAGACGTGCAAGCTTTAAGGGGAAAACTACAACAAAGAAGAACCAGCAGTAGCTTTCATAAGCTTTCAGTCTGCAAGCAATAAAAAGAGACCTGCAAGCTTCAAGTAGACAGCTACTGCAAAGCAAAGAAGCAGCTTTAATGTGCCTGCAGTCCAAAAAAAAGCTCTTCGATATTACTAACAAGAAACTTGTATTAATAAAAGCTTTCAAACTGCACTGGATTAATGGAATGCAGCAATTGAGTGTCGACGGCTTAAACAAAAGAAAATCCTTGAGAAAATTGAATTTCCAAGCACATTAAAGCTTCGAAAATTAAATCAAGCCCATGAAAATCTTTTCAGCTGCAAGGCTTTGCTTTATTCGACGCGTCTTAAAGCATTTCCCCTAAGCAATTACTTAACATTTTCACCTTTCATGCTCGAAGCGCTTAAATCGAGCCAACGACCTTACCCTGTGCCTACCCCCGGCCCCCATCTCTACCCCTACATGCCGCCTACTACCGAGGCAGCTGACTGATTTCCCATTCTTGCACATGGATGCCGCCTTATAAGGGACTTATAAAAGGATTCTTACCTCGCATCGACTACTCGAAACTTTTCATATAAATTACAACAATGCAGCAATTTGGCTTAAGCTCAGCCCAGCCCCTCTTCTAGAAGGCTAACAAAGGTGGGCAAGGTTAGGGTGTTTGGGGGAGGGGGGGGGCGTGGCAATGCCAACTGGGGCGTGCGGTGAACGCGTTGTATTCGATGAGAGATTTGAGAGGCAGCTTAGGCGAACCCCATTGATGGCGTTAATATTTATTTAAAGCTCTGCCTCCTGCCCTCCTCGCCTCTTCTCCTGCAGCCGCTCAAGCTCAAAGAGCACCCACACACACACACGCACACATATACTCGAGCGTATTTCCTTAGCTTTTCTCTGCTTACTTTGAATGTAATTTGTAGCAAGAAATTTTTCATGATTTGCTGAACAATTGCAAAGTATTTTATTGTGTGTGTGCGTGTGTGCTTGGGGGTATTTAGGGTGTATGTGGAGCATGCAGGGTATTGCCGGGTATTCGCTGTCATATTAACAAGTTCGGGCTGGCAACCGAATTGAGTTGTTGCAATGACACGACGAAAATCTTCAGCGAAAAGAATGAAAATAATGCCTAATCACTGCTCGGGGAGCTGCTGTGCGGAAAAGCTGCCGGCCGTGGGAATTTCCACGCAGCACATGTACGTGTTTGGATCAGCGAAAGCTACAGTAGAGATAAACAGAGCGGGAGGAGCAGGAGCGGGAGCGGGATCGGGAGCAGGGGCGGGGCAGACCGACATCAGCGGTGAAAGTAGCCGCAAGTAAAAGTTTTGCCCCGTCCATTTGGTCAATTTGGGCCAAAAGAAAATTTGTAGGCTATAGAAAGTTTTCCACAGAGAGGGAGAGAGAGAGAGAGGAAGAGAGAGAGAGAGGGAGAGAGAGAGAGGGAGAGATGGCGCGAGAGACAGAGAGAAGATGCCGCTCTATCTTTGGCTTAGTTGCCTGCGGCGTTTTGGCTGCATGGGGCGTGGCATGTGGCAAAGTTTTTCGTGTGCCCCGCACAGCATCGAAAATAAACAGCAACAATGGCAAGTGGCAGCGGTTAAGTTGACAGCACATGGCACAGGGTGCACGACGGAGGGGGGTTGTGTGTGTGTTGGGCACAGGGTGTACCCCGATGCGCAGCTATAGCTGGCAAGATAAAGCGTTGAAAACTTGAAGCCAGCGGCGCTTGGCGAAAGTCGCTAAAGCAGAGCAGCAGCAAAACAAAAGCAAAAGCTGCGGCCCACGCTGCAGAGAGTAAGAGAAAGAGAGAGAGGGAGCGCGAGTAAGGTAGCGCGGAAAATAAAACAGCGCAAGCTGAAAATGAAAACAAATTGCGCACTATAGAGCATCATATTAGGGGCACTCAAGCCGAAAGTTTTGCGAAACAAATAATCAAAAAAAAAAGGAAAAATGTAAGAAAACCGAACAAAGCACAACAGAATGTAGAAAGTACAAAGCAAGTTTTGATAATATTGTCGGCAAGTCAACAGGCCACGTGACACTGCTCTGGCAGCAGGTGCAAATTGGCAACGAGTCCCGTTTGGCCTCGGCGAGCTTCAGTTGGTTTCAGGCAGCTTTTGCAAGCGCCTTAAAGCTTTCAATTTTAACGTAAAAGCACATATCCTGCCGAGCGTTTCGTGGTTTCCTTACAAGAGCCTTGCACGCAGCGGAACCAATGCGCGTTCTGCCTCGATTGAGCTGGTAAAGCTGCCCAAAATCAGCTTGAGCTTTCAATGCAATTTGAAAGTTGCTAAAGCAGTTTTACGGCTAAATTGCAAGCTAACAGCTTTAATATTTTCAAACTTCATGTAGCTCGAACCTCGTGTGCGGTCGTCTCTGTAGAGTGTGAGAGAGCGCAGTCAAAATTGAAATATGAAGCTAAACAAATCAGGCAACGGGCTGTAGCAGGGGCAAGGGGAAAATCAGTCGGCACGCGCAGCATTTATCAGCGCGGGTAGGGGCAGGGGACCGGGGCAGATAGGGGTAGCCAACGGAAACGGAAGTAGAGCGAAGAGCAAAGGGCAGCCGAGGCGGGGTAGGTCGCAGCGGATGATAGCAGCGCGCAGACAGGCACGAATCCTGCTCAGGGGCGGGGGGGGGAGGGGAGGGTAGAGCGCGAGCCTGCCGGAGATAGGAGCTTAAGGGGGGAGAGGGTTACGTACAGCCGGGCAGGGTAGACGCGCTTATTGACGTTGAGCAACGCTTATTGGCGTACTTAATCCTTTTGGCAAATTCCAATAAATTACCAGGACAGAAGCAGAGCAGCCGAACACAACCCAGGGTAGCCCCTGGGGAGCGAGTGAGGTGGGGCGGCAGAAGGGGCGGAAAGGGAAAAACAAAAAATAAAAGACAAACATCAATAGGCCATGATGAGTTTCTGATTGCAAAGCAAAAGGCAGAGAGTACAAAAAAAAATGGAAAAAATGAATGGGGCTAGACTGTGGGCAGAGCTGCTGAGTGGTTCGATTGGACAGGGCGGGGGGGGAAGCTGGTACCGGTAGAGGTTAGCTTTAGGCCTACAGGGGCTACACGCTGTTGTTGATGAGGACGAAGGTCGCGTGTAGGCTGCGCCCGCCGGGCAAGTCATAAAATTCAACTGACATTTTGTGAGACGAGGAAGCCGGGCGGCGCGCAGTCGAGCAGGCACAGGCACAGGCGAAGTAGGAGGAGGAGAGGGGGCAAGCAAGCAGAAGGATAAAGCAAGTCCAGAAGTTAAATTGAAAGTGGAAATCCTTATCTGGGCGTTACGAAATGAGTTTGCTGCTGCTGTGTTTCGGTTTTTTATTGTTAAATGTTTTGCATATTTTTGATTGGGCTCCGAAACGAATAAAACAAAGCAAGAGGCAGCGGGGTGCGGGTCAAGGTGCAGGTGGCAGGGAGCAGGCGACAGGAGGTGGGGGCTTACTTGCTCCTCTTTTGTTAATCCACTGTCTAAGCTGCACTACGTCTGCTGCTTCTCCTGCTCTCCTGCTCCAGCTCCAGCTGCTATCCATAGACAAGGGGTAAGGCTTGCCACCTGGCAGGTGCAGTACCTGGCAGCCTCTGCGCTAGCTAGCCTGCCTTCTACCTTTCATGCAGCTGCTTCTGTCTGCTTTCTGCCATTTGCTCTAATTCCTCGATCTTCTGCCTGCACTCGTCCCGGGTTGATCTTTCCTGGTAGTGCCTCGTCTGCTGCGCCAGCGGTGCCTGCTTGTGGTAGTACAGCTGCTTGTACTGCAGCTCGTCTGGCTACTCCAACCGCTTCTTGCCCCATTTACCCTACCTGCCAATCCTTCTGTTAGTCTTCCCACTTCTCTTCGCTTCTTTTTGAACTCCTGCTACTACACCTGCTACCCTTTCCACTGTCCCATCTGCTACTCCATCTTTTACACTCCCCTCTACTTCCTCCCCATACTTTAGCTGCTCTACCCACTTTCGTCCCTGCTGCCGCTGCCCTTTAGGCCGCTTGCCTCGTGATACTCCGCATCGATGCGTCGGCACAGTGCGAGCAGGCGCGGAAAGTTGCGCACCGTCTCCGCCAGCGGCATCTGCGGCAGGCTGGTGCCCAGCAAGGCGGTCACATGACCAAAGAGCAGTGCATCCAGCTGCGTAGGTTGTTTGCCCCAGAGAAACAGCGTCTGCTCCTGTTCCTGTGCCTGCTCCTGTGTCTGCTCCTGTGCCTGCTCCTGCTCCTGCTGCAGCTGCTCGTTCTGGCATTCCGCTTGCGTCGCCTGCAGCTTGTCGTCGAGCAGCTGCAGACATTGCTGGAACTGCAGCTGCACCGCGTGCGCGTCGAGCATATGCCACTGATAGACACGCAGCAGACGCAGTGCATCCTGTTTGCGCTCGTAGCGACGCAGCATGCTCAACGGCCACGGATGGCCGGCTCCGTTCCGTGGCCAAGTGTGCTCCGCATAGGTCTGTCGCGCACAGAAGCAGCTATGCAGCTCGGCCAGCGTGCACGTGTTCTCCACGTGCGTGACCATGGTGCCGAGCTGTTCGCGCTGTTCCTCGTTCAGCGAACGGCAGAGTGCCTGCTCCGGCTGCACTTGCTCGACATGCGCCACAATCGGCTCGAACTCGGACAGCAGACGTTGCCCGACGCGCAGCAGCGGCAGCCGGGTCAAGCGTCCGCCGGGCGACATGAATTCGGCATTGGCGCAGTTCTGCTCCCGGTAGGGCAGGCGACACATGCGCAGGTAGGTCTGCACGGCCAGGCAGCTGGCTTGCTCCGGCAGCAGCATCTGTTTCGTCTCGAGTGGCTGATAGAGGCACACATCCGGCGGCCAAGTGGCCGACGCAGCGGGCGCCTTTTCCGGCAACAAGGAAGCGCTCAGGTTGTTCTCGGTTTCCAGTTCCATGTTGGGAAATGTTTTTGTTCGGAAAATTTCGTACTCGTATTTATTTGGATTTGTTGAAACTGCTGGCAAGTTGGCAGCCTCGTTACTGGCAAGTGCTGGCCTGCTTTCAGGGCTGCCAACAAAAAAGCCAAAAATAGTATATCTATAATATTTTAAATAATATATTTTCAATAAAAGGACCAAAAAAAGCTAAAATTATAATATTTTAAAATGAAAATTAAGCCACAAATTTGAAAATTATCGTTAAAAAATTCATTTGAAAAAAATTTTATAGAATATATTGGTAATTCCGAAAAAAATGGAAAAAGCTAAATTAATAAAAATGAAAATTGCACCAAATCGCGGAAAATTGCTTAAGAGTTTTCAATTAAAAGCGTAAACAAGCCAAAACTATACTATTTTTAAAGCAAGCAACGAATTTGAAAATTATCGCTAAAAATGTAATTTGAGAAAAATTTTATAAAAAATACTGGCAATTCCGAAAAAGCGGAAAAAGCTAAATTAATAAAAATGATAATTGCACCAAATCGCGGGAAATTGCTAAAGAGTTTTCAATAAAAAAGCGTAAAAAAGCTAAAACTATAATATTTTTAAACAAATTTGAAAATGATCGCTAAAAATTTAATTTGGGAAAAATTGTATAGAAAATATTTGCAATTCCAAAAAGCGGAAAAAAAATCTAAATTATTAAAAATAAAATTCAGAAATTCCGCTTTCCGCAATTCTCAAATTTTTCAAGCAGTTGGCCCCTAAAAAAGCCAGATTTGGCGGAAAAGAGAGCGAAATTAGCAGCATTGCCTGCTTTGCTTCAAGCAGGTGCTGCCAATTTGTATTGTTGGCAATTCCAAAAAAAGCTTTAAAAAAGGCTAAATTAATAAAAATAAAATTCAGAAATGCCGCTTTCCGCAATTTTTAAATTTTTCCCGCAGTTGGCCCCTAAAAACTGCCGGGAAAAAAGCAGCTGCTGCCATTTTGTATTAAATTTCAAATGGCAATACTGTGCAACACTGGCAAATGGTTAACAGAGCTAAACAACACTGAAAGAGGATTTCAAGCGCGTTGCTTTTGAGGTTAGTTTCGTTTACCTGCATGATCCTTGCATGTAATATCGACGCTTGGCTCACTCTACGGGAACTGCCAACTGGTTTAATTATGCAACTGAACGAAAATCAATGAGCTGAGCGAGCGTTGTTTTGCCTGCTCAATTTGTTTGGCTTTTTGGGTTCAGATTCATATTAAGTATGCGCAGTGTTGTGCACGGAAAGCGAGCGCAATTTGCCACGCTGCGTGGCAATGGGGCCACAGGGTGTAGGTGGTGCAGGGGGGGCTAGCGGGTCGGAATTGACAATTAGATGGCAACTGTTTTGTCTGCCCGGAGGGGTCGATGGACGGTGAAAAGCTGAAGTGGTGTGCGGAAAGTGAGGGGGCAGACTATGGCGTGCTGTCAGCGCGATGTGGAAGAGGCAGGGTCAGGGGCAGGGGCGGCGCGCAGGGCGGCGCAACGCTGTCATCGCTCGCTTCAGCTGGGCTGTCAACAGGACGCAGACAACGCGCAAATCGTCTGCAAGTGGGCGCAAAGGTGGACAGAGACCGAGAGAGGGAGAAAGAAAGAGAGGCAGGTGGGAAGAGAGAAGTAGTGACAATGGTAGAGAGAGAGAGAGGTGGTGAGAGGGGGCAGACAGCCAGTGCGGGACTCGTTCGCGGCCGCGGCAATTGCTGTTGAAAATTTTATAAATTTCCAGCTCCAATTTGGCAATTAATCATGAAACGCGCCACCTGCCGGCATTGGCGCGCAACTTTTGCCTAAAAGGTTTACTCCTACTCTCTCTCTCTCTCTCTATGTCTCACTCAGCCGCTGTCTCGCTCTGTCGGCGTAGCGCTCTCTCTCTCTCTGACACTCGCGCTGAGCTTGAAGATGATAAATTACACAGGCGGAACATTATGCCAACATAATGCCCCGCCCGCCGCGCTCAATGCTAAAAACTCAACTCATGTGTGTGTGGGTGAGTGTGTGGGTGTGTGTGTGGGTGAGTGTGTGGGTGTGTGTAAGTATGAAATGCAAGTTTTCCACTTACAGTTGGCGGTTTGCTTCGCTTTCGTTTTTTCACCCCCCCTGACACGGCCCGTTTCGAGCAGCTTCCGTTTCCGAGACGGACGTACGTAAAGTTTCTCAGCTGAATGTCTTCGAGAAATCCAACAAAAAAAAAATAGGAGGGCAAAACGAAATGTTTTTGCTGCCAATTGTTGATTGCATTTTGCGAAGGGATTGTCAGAATACGAGAAGGAGAAAGCGAAATCACTCAAATTCTGCTTAGATACATATGCGGTTTGTATTGGAGATTAGACTGACGATAAACTGTCGCAGGGTGCCTCGACAGGGTCGTCAAATTGATGGATAACTGCAGAAATGTATACCAAATGGGCTTGGAGTGGTTCAACGTATCGCCCGGCTTCCTTACAGTATACTGATTATCATAATATCTCAAGGTATCGCTGGCTCACTAGACTTTTCTCTAGTTTAACTTCTTTCTTTCCCTTCCAAAGCCTGCGGCAAGCACTTTAAGATGTTGCCCAAAATTGTTATGCGGCGCAAAACCCCCCCCCCCCAACACTTCGTTCGTTAAATTCCTGCATTGTTGTTCTCGTTGTTGTTCTTGGCTTATTTAATGTTCAATTACGAGTTTTGATTTAGTGCGGCAAACTGTGCGATTTGCCTTTGTCAGCTGCCTTTTGCATCCATCTCTCTCACACTCACTCGCTGTGTCACTGTGATTGATTGACAGCAGCGTGGCAGGGGGGGTCGGTGGTAGGGGGTAGGAGTCTGAGACTTTGCCTAGTTTAGGCTTGACGTGAGCTCTTTGAGCATTGACAAAGTTCATTGTGTGCGACGAATTAATTAAGCAGCTGCTGTAGGCACTTGCGGACCCAGGAGAGCGATGAAGGGGCAGGAGGGAGGGGCGGGGCGGGGCGGTGGGTGAGTGTTGTTTCAGGCGAATGCGAATGTAATTGCAAGAATGTGAGAGAATATAAGAAAATATGAAAGAATATGAGAATATGCGAAATGTGCGTGGCCGAAGCAGGTGCCGTCTCAGAGGGAGACAGTCCGAGAGAGAGAGAGAGAGGGGGGCGGGGGGTAGACTGGCTAGCTGGCGAGCAGCAGCAGCAGCCTCTTGGCCGTCGGGTTGAGACGTCGTTTGCACAAAGCCAACAAAAGGCAACAATTCTGAGCCACTAATAAAGAATAATATGACTGCCATAAAACTCAATTTATTACCAAAATGTCGACAAGCAGCGCGCTGGCCCTGCACTCTCCCTCCCTCCCCACTCCCCCTCATCGCTCTTCCTCTCTGCGTTATGTCTCTGTCGCTGTCTGTGTGTGTGTGTGTGTGCGAAAGAATTACGACTCAGGCAGTCGGGCACCAGGGCAGCCTGTCAGTGGGAATACGTATACGCAGAGTGTGCGGAGCAAAGCAAACGAATGATAGAAGAACTGAGCGAAAGAGAGAGAGAGGGAAGAGAGTGAAGAGAGGTGGCAACCGGCTGAAGCACCGAAGTGGCAAAACAAGCGAGCGTATTTCATGCTGCCATTTTATTTGCCAATTCCTATTCCTATTTCAACTTCAACTTTCATTTTAATTCAAAGTCGTCTTCTTTTTAATTTCAAGTCGTCGCAGCATGAAAAACATTCACGACGTTGGCTACTCTGCTTTCAAGGCAAATACCTGTGTGGGCGTATAGCAAGCAGCTTCGATCAGCCGAGCTGAACTTTGATGCCAATATGTCCTTATTAATTTCCCACCGAAATTGCAATTGCCCTTGAGCTCAATCGCATATCGCTCAGCTTTCTTTGTGACTCGTGTGGTCTAATAGCAAGCAGCTTCGATCAGCCGAGCTGAACTTTGATGCCAATATGTCCTTATTAATTTCCCACCGAAATTGCAATTGCCCTTGAGCTCAATCGCATATCGCTCAGCTTTCTTTGTGACTCGTGCGGGCTTATAGCAAACAGTTTCGATCAACCGAGCTGAGCTTTGATGCCCATATGTCCTTATTAATTTCCCACTTATGTTAAAAATGTCCTTGGCTCAATCCTTTTGCGCATATCGCTCAGCTTTCTTTGTGGCTCGTGTGGGCTTATAGCAAGCAGCTTCGATCAGCCAAGCTGAATTTTGATGCCACAATGTCCCAACTAATTTCCTATTTGTTTAATATTTACACTTTGTGCATCACTCAGCTGCGAACTTAAAATTTTGTGCATATCACACAGCTTTCGCTGTTTTGCAGAGATCCATGCGGCCTTTTTGTCCATTTCCTACTTCTGTGCATAGCAATAAGCTTGCCAAAGTTATTCCCTGCAAAGTAATCGCCTTTGGTCTGCGACTCAGTAGTCGATTGCAGCTTTTGTCCGTCACACGCCGCGCACGCAGATTGCAGCTTACACTGATCAGCTTAGTCAGAAGCGCCACAGGGTGCACAGGGTGTGCATAGAGCATTTCCCAGTCAACGTGCGTGCTCTTTGGAATGTTGCCATTCATTGCGTTGTGCTGGCCCATTGCGCTTTATTTCTTTGGCGACTTTTCATCTTTGTTTTGCCGTTTCATTTGGCCATTTGTCTGTTTGCTCGTGTTGTTGTTGTAGCTGCTGCTGCTGCCGTTGCCGTTGTCTACCGTTGGCGATTTGTTGCTTTTGTGGCTGCCCATCGACCACGTTGTCGTTGTAGCTGCTGCTGCTGCTGCTGCTGTTGTTGTTGGCCGGCTGTTGGGCGCATTTGCCGGCCGCTTTGTGGCCACTTTTCGACTGTTCTTGCACTCGGCATATACACCCTAAATAACTGATTTAAAAGCTAATACCCAATACGAGCTGTGCTCTTCTTCTTGCTGCACACCCACAAAAGCTACTTGCTATGGCTAGAGCTAAAACGAATGACGCGCACACGCGCACACGTAGCTGTTTATGACAGTTTCGAGTTGGATTTGCATTTTCAATTGGTGTGTCTTTTCGAGGATGCTGAAAAGTTGGATAGGTGAGCACGAGGAATTGGCTTGGCTGTGGGGTTGCTAGGGGTATACTCTCTGCATAGAGTAAAGGAGTAAGCGTGCGAGAAGAAAGAGTTTTAGAGTTGCGAAACGAAAAGGTCTAAGATGATAAATATTATAGGGTGAGTAGGTTAGACACTGTAGTTACGCGAATACTTGTGTAACCTTAAAAGCGACAAAGTTGTTAACAATAACAATAAAATGCAACAGCTTTCGCTTGAGCGGGCTACGCTAATCGTGAGACCCACGCCCCTGCGCCCCCTCAAGTGCCATAGCAATAGGCGCGTGCGACATTCTCCAGGTTAATCTCCGGTTGGCCTCGGCGCGCAAATTGTTAATTTTGAGGGCCATTTATGTAGGTGACTTGAACAATATTTTCTTAGGGTCGCCTCGCGTCGCGTCGCGTCGCGTCGAGTTGAGTCGAGTTGAGTCTGCGGATGAGCCGTGTCGCGGGCATGTCGCTGCTTGTCGAGGGACTTGTCGAACATGTCGCGACATTTTGCTGTCAGCGTCGGTATTGCCGTTGTTCTTGTCGCGGCTGTCGTTGTTGTTGTTGTTGTTGTTGTTGTCACTGCAAATTATGGCGGCCTCAATGCGTAAATGATGCTTAATTAACATTCACAAAGTTGACGACAACCTGAGCGTGTGCCTGCCCCCTCCGGAATGTGCTCAGCAATGCCGGGGCGGTTACTGGGGGAGAGCGGAGGGAGTGCGGCTCTGTCGACTCTTACCTGAGCCATGGCACATTCAGGCCGACAGGCCGCAAATAGACGCGCAAAAATTGCAAATGATGTGCGTTTACAAGCTAAATTCAAGCGCGGTCGGTGGGAGCGGGCGGGGAGTGCCTCCCCCTACGCTACGGTGGCACTTCCGTGCAGGAAACTGTCGCGGCAATGGCGTCAAAGCACATTAAGGCCAAGTGAAGAAAAGCGACAGCCGCAAAATATGTTAGAGCGGCTATCAAGGTTAAAAGCAAAGCTCCAAAAAAATAAAGAAAAAAAAACCAGACGGACGCCATGAGGTGGAAAGTGTTGCTGTGGCAAGGCAGAGTGGGCGGGGCGGGCTGGCGCACTTGCTAAACGCCTTAGGCTTTCGACGCGTGTCAAAAAGCATCTCGCTAACCCATTGAAGGTTGTTCTAAAAATAGTGAATAAAGTGTTTGCCCCGAGTGGCGCTGTTTGGGGGTTGGGGTTAACGGGCTAACCCAATTCGCAGTGCTCTGTCTCGGCCTGAGTTAGCTTAGGATGGCGCAGGTCAAGCGAAAAGGGTCAGTTGGTCCAGTGGGAACGCCATTTTGTTATTACTTCTTGCTGCTGATCTCAGATGGCAGTTGTAAGGGCGAACGTTGGAAATTCGGGGACGGGAGGAGCCTTATCTAAGCCCATGCAAGTTCAGGCTTACATTGCCTAAGCAAGGGCAGGAGCATCCCCGGAGCTACCTGTGTCAGCTCCTGAGGGGGCTAAGTTAAAAGACAATGTAAAGTTGGGTTGGGTTAGGCAGGGTTAGCTTAGGTTAGTTTGCATTCGAATAGCAGGAGAGTGAAACGAGGAGTTGAAACACTTGAGAATTATTTTAAATGGAAAGAGAGCGAAGTATGAAGCTTGAAATGCAGATCGGTGCAGATCGATAATGCAGCTGAGGTTCAGGTTCAGGATGTAGAGATGCTTCACTTTGGGTTAGTCTCTTCCATTCGCGATTAAATTGAAACTACGGTCTGCATCTTTGACCTCCGCCTATACAGATGTTTTTGCAGCTGCTCCCCCTTAGATCCCCCCCGTGCGTTGGTCGTGCTGCTTCATCTAGCGCCTTAGGTGCTCAAGCCCTTCCCGAAGCCTGAAGTCAAGCAGCTTTTCGTGGTATCCTTCTCGATGGATACACAAGCTGTGTATCCAGCTGCAGCTGCCGTATCAAGTGTTCCGCAGTTCAAGGACGAAACCCGTTGGGCAACCGTTGGGTTATTGTTGTGCAGTCTCTCTCTCTCTCTCTCTTCTTCGCTTGCCCTTGCCCTGTTGTTGTCCTTAATTAAACCATAAGCCAAAGATGGCCAAAAAGTGCCGTTGTTTGCTGGCAAAATGGCTGGCACTGGGCGCAGATAACGGCTAATGAAAATCACTTAGCCGAATTGGCCCAATGAGGAAAAGAGCAGGAGAGAGAGAGAGAGCGAGAGAGAGAGTATGCGAGTGCGAACGAGAGCTTATAACGGGACATCAGCGTCAACTATGTGAGAAGCTTCGGCACACAACAAAAGGGGTTGGGCGATAAATGAAAAACTGAGCAGGCGGAAGAGAGGCATAGCGGGGGGATAGAGAGCGAGATGGAGCAGGGGGGGGCGAGTGAGAGGTCAGAGGACACGCTTTTAATACAATTAGAAGCTCTTAAGTTAAGTGCTTGAGACAGAACGGAGCCGCCGGTGGACCAGCAGCCGGGCACAAGCTGACCCCAAACAACAGCGAATGGCCGGGCCAAAGAGGACAGAGACAGCGAAAGGGAGGACGCGAGAGAGAGAGGGAGAGCGAAAAGCAGCTGAAAAGGATTGAACCTGCCGCAGGTACAGCAGCAGGCGGCAAATAATGAAATGAACTGCAGCCAAAAAGCAATGCGAGAGAGCAGAGAAAGGGAGACGAAGGAGAGCAAGCGAAAGAGCAAGGAGGAGAGAGAAGGTAAGCTGCGGCATGGACGAGCGCCAAATTGGCTGCAAATGAAAGCATTTGCGTATAATAAACAAACCTCGTAGCGGGAGAGAGAGCGAGAGAGAGGGAGAGGCGAAAAGGAAAGACGGGAATAACTAGGAGCAGGAGTCGGAATAGAAGTAGTTAAGGCAGGGACAGGGTTAGCCTGGACAGGGGCGTTAATTGTGCGCTCCTTCGCTTATGCATTACATTTACACGCTAATGAGGCGGCAGGCAAATATAAAGGCGTGGCCCATCGCCAAGCCCAAGCGCAAGCTTACCCGGGCCCCTCCACGCCTCAGCGTCTGCAGCTGGCGTCGTGTTAATTGAAAATTAATGGCGCGAAGGCAAAAACTAAACATGAAAATTCGCCAACACTGGACGCCGTCAGGTGGCGCTAGTACACACACACACACACACACTCTTATACAGCTGCGTGGCAGTGCGGGGGCGTGGACGTAGGGGTAGGTCTGCTGGGTGTACTGGAATTCGGCTAACGCGTGAAGTGCTAAGCAAATTAACATTTCCATAATTAAATCTAAAAGGTGATGAGCGCAGCGCAGTGGCGTCGGCACATGAGGGGGTCGGCCAATTGTCGGAGGGTTTCCTCGGAGGTCGGCGGGTTCGACTCGGCTCAGATGTCACAAGTGAAAATATGCAATTAATCACAATTAAAAAGAGGCAAAAGTTTGTTTTATCTCGCTCTCTCCGTCTCTCTCTCTCTCTCTGCCTTCCCGCAACTTGTGCTAGCAGTGCGTAAAATGGGCGTGGTGCCGGGGTCCGGGGCGGCAAGTTTTTTAATACTTTGCCGGGTAACGCACACAGCGGGCAAATTAAAATAAATATGCCCCGAAAAAAGGGGTTACGCGAGGAGAGGAGTGGAGAGAGGGCGAGAGAGATAGCGAGAGAATGTGCGCGGGAAATTAAAGGAAATTAAAGAATGAAAAAGTAACGAGCACAGAGACAGAAAGCGAGAGAGAGTGAGAGAGCAGGGTAGATAGACCCTGCGCGATTCCCAGCAAAATGAAAGATTAAAGATGCGAGTGCAAGCGAAACGCGTTGAAGTATGGCCATATAACATGGCTGAAACAAGGAAATTATAAATAACGAGGCAAAGAAAGCCACCAAAAACCGAAAAAGAAAAGTGGAAAAGAAGAATATCAAGAAGATGAAGAAGGGAAAAAAAATTAAATGTCAAGCGGATAAATGGGAAAAGAAAAATGAATGCGCTCCAGTTGGAAATATTCGCGCACGTCTCTTGCTTTGCTCTCACCCATTGCTCTCCGCCTTTCTCCCGCCCTCCCTCTCTCTCTCTCTCTCTGTCTCTCTCGCTTCCTCCCACAGCTTTGCATGCAGCAATTAAAATGTAAGCGAAACAGACAGCTAGAGAAAGAATTTAAGTGTAAGTTATGAGATGGGATTAAAGATATAAATTGCTTATAAAAACCGAATGAGAAAGTTAAATCCGATTCGGGAGCTAGTGGGGTTCGGATTGAAAGGCGAAAGGCGCAAGGAAGGAGGCTGAGACTAAGAAAGTGGGAAGATAGATAGGAAGCCCAATCCATAGGCAGATCTGGAGAAAGATCTCCAAATCACACAGAATAATTTGTAATGCTGACAGTGAATGGATTAAACCTTCAGAAAATCGTTATAGTTAACCTAGTATATACTTACTTACTCGGATAGAAGCGTTCATACATACTCATGCCGCATAGAACTTCCATCAAAAACATTTCAAATTTCAGTCTAACCAAAATGCAGTCTCGAATTTACATGTCAACCAAAAGGATTTCGCGAAAAAAAACGAGGGAAATGTAAATAATTTACTCGTTAAAAAACTGTTTCTAAACTAGTCTTAAATACCAAAAAGTTTCAGGTGAAATTGAAAAATGCGAATGCTAAAAGGGAAAAATGCAATTTTCTAATTCAATAAAATGTTGCGAAAAAAAGGGAAAACCAGGAAAATAATGTAGAGAGGCAGAGACAGGAAAACTGAACTGGAAGTCCGCATGACGAGAAAAAAGAGACGCATAGCCCGACGCGAGTCGACAAACTTTTTGAGTGGAAAATATTATACGGAAAATATGAAAAAAATGTGGGGCAACGAAAACGTATAGTAAACTGTGTGTGTGCCGGGAGGGGGAGGGGGGGTTGTAGCTGCGGGGACGGAGGAATGCGGACTGAAAAGGAAACCCAAAATGAAATGTGGAAAAAAGCAAGCCGAAAGTCAAATACACAAAGCAAAAGCCGGCTGAATATGTGTGCGAGGGTGTGTGTGTGTGTGAGGGAGTACTTAACACGCTGTTTGCTTGGGCAATCGAAGTGGCTAGGGGGGGCAGGGTGGGTGGCGGCGTAGCGGAGGCAGGAGGTAGGTAGGCGCGAGGCAAATTGTTGCCAAGCCAAATTTGATTGTCAAATGAGTTGGGCGGCGGTTAGACAGTGCCGTAGACAAGGGGGGGGGGAGGGGGGCAGAGTAAAGAGCGAGCGGGGACTTACTCGGGGGGCAGGGGGTGTGGCATAGCCCACAAATAATACCGTTACTTAACATTTGAGGCGCAAACAAGACAAAATGGAGGCCCGAAAGGCGCCGACGATAAGTTTTAGTGCGAGCGAGAGGGAGACAGATGAAGCGAGTGTGTGTGTGTGTCTGCTGTGTGCGTGTGTGTGAGTAGCAATAAATGTCTCCTGCGGCTAGTGGCAACAACAAAAACCACAACAACAACGACAACGACAACAAAAAGTTTCCGCTTAAGTGATACAAAATGCAAATACGCCGCCGACCAAGTCACAAATGGCAACTCTGACAGCAATCTGGCGGGCGCAGCGAAGAGGGGAGTGTGTAGGCGTGGGAGGGGGCGGAGGGGTGTTGCATGCTTCTTGCTCCGTCTGCAAAGTCGCTTGAGCAGCCCGCCACCGCCGGCTTAACTTCTATTTGCACGACGTCGATGACGGACGTCGAAGGCGCAAAATGGAGAAGCAGGCATATGATACGCTCTCGTCGATTGTTGTCCTACATGCTGCTTGTGCCGCCCCCACCGTCTGCACCTACGCACTCTGCCCTCCCCCTCCTCCCCTGCAGGCGTTGCCCAGCTGAGCTTGAACTTGTCTCAAGTGCAAAGTTGACTGAGATTTGCCTAGAAACTTTTCAAGTTGCTGCCTTTCTGCCTTACTAAGCTGCCGACAAGTCACTAGGCTGCCAGCTCTGCATGCTATATGTTATCTATACATGACATATAGGCTATATATTCTTGTACAAGCGTAAGTTGGCTGCAATAAATAGGGGAAATGAATTGAGGGGGTTGACAAAGTCGAAAAGACTTAAGATTAAGCCTCAGGTAGAAACAATGGACTTCATTCAATGGTTTCTATATACTATATGGTAACTATGCATGCCATATATGCTATATATTCATGTTCCAGCTAAAGTTGGTCGCAATAAGTTGGGGAAGTTGTGCTGTGCAGGCTGGTAAAGTAGAAAAGACTTAAGATTGAGCCTCAAGTAGGAACTGTAGTCTCTACAATATTTCTATATATGCTATATATTCATGTTCCAGCTAAAGTTGGTCGCAATAAGTTGGGGAAGTTGTGCTGTGCAGGCTGGCGGAGCAGAATAGACCTGAAAAAAGTAGAAAGTGAACTCTACAATATTTCTATATTTGCTGTATATTTAATATATGCTATATATTCCTGTTCCAGCTGAAGTTGGTTGCAATAAATTGTGGTAGTTGTGCTTTGGAGGCCGGCAAAGTAGATTAAGCCACAAGTAGAAACTGCAGCCTCTCTACAGCATTTCTGCCTGCAATATGCTATATATTCTTGTTCAGGCTATTATCGTATTTCTTCTGCATGCTCCACACATGCCCCGCTTTCTTTGGGTCCCACTGGGTGCGCCCTGGCGCGACTTGGACGACTGTAAAAGTGGCGACCATGTGACTGATATGTGGCAGCATTGGCAGCTTAAGATGAAATGTAAACACAAACACAGGCCTCGACATGGGGCACGCCCACACCTCTTGACGTAGCATCCCTGTTCCGCTTGCTGTCTCTTGCCCCCCCCCCTCACCGTTTCCATCTACTCCTCCCTGACGACACATTGTTAAATTATGCGTGGCAGGCGGCAATATTTGCCTTTGCCTTTGCCTTTTGAGTTTTTTGCTTCCTCTTCTACTTTAGTTTGGCTTCGCTATTGTTGTTCTTCTTGTTATTGTCAGTTCTGTTATTATTATTATTGTTATTGTTGTACTTGTTGTTGTTGTCGTTGTCGCAGTTTGTCAGCTCGTAAAACGCAGCGTCTAAAAAATATCAAAAACTCATCTGCATGTCGGCTGCTGCATCATCTAAATCAACTCCCCGAGAGCAAGTCCCAGCCCAAACCTTCCCGCGTTAGTCCCATTTCTGGTCACGTCACAGAACTCACATATCCGATGTGGGGGGAGGGGGGTTGTGGTAGAGCGCCACGTGCTCTATATGTTTTTCACACACACACACATTCTTCCTGACGATGTGTCTGTCGATCGTGACCAATTCAAGCATTTTATAGTCACTTTCTGCCTTCTTTCGTACACTCATTTCCATCATATTTAAGTGTAAAACCATCGCAAATAGATAAACCTCCCCACATGAAACACCCGACAACAGATTGTGCGGGCGTAAAAGCAAGGGAGGGGCCTGAGTAGAGGGAGCAGCAGGACGGAGAGTTTACGAAAGCCAAGAAGGTTGCAAGCAATCAAGGCGCTACTTTGAGCCATTGCTTTCAGTGTTGTAAATGGAGTCAAAGCAAGAGACAGTGTTGAAATTAGTTTAGAAAAAGCTGTGGCTCATTAGAAATTCAGCAATTTAGTGCATGCTTAATGTTTATAGCACTCGGATGCCATAAAAGCTGTGCCAGTGCTACATAACGAGTCTGAGCAGTGTTGGCAAACGCAAATGCAGATTAGTAAGTTCCGCACAAGCCAGACAAAGCTTTGCCCAGCCAAATTCATTTATTAATTAACTGCGAAACAGTGTTGCAAAACTACTTCAAAAACTTTATTTGTCGAAAAGCGTTTAAACATTTGCCCAGCATTTATAAATCATTACTTCACAAGCTGCATTTTAATTGCCTTAATCAGGCTGGATGCGTTTTCCAGCAAGTCAACAAGTTGTTAATAAGATTAAAGCATAAAAGCTGCTGCCAAAGCAAACTGTTTGTCAGTGTTGTCAAACGCGTAAAGCGAAATCTGTGACTCAAACGAGAGCGAGAGAAATAGAGAGAAAGGATTAGGGCGTATGTGCAGGCAGGGCTCAAACGGATTCTCTTTGTAGTACTTATTTCTACCTGATGAGAAGCCGCTGCGATTTGCTTTTTATTTGCAAAGTTTGCATAATAAGGCAGTCAAGCGGGCCGGAAGAATCGAGGAGGGGGGGGTGGCTATGGCAGGGGCCCGACTTGGGCATTTAACGTTTCTTCTCGTTTTTGTTTCTATTCTGTTGTTGTTGTTGTTGTAGTGCCTTTATTTGAGATTGCTGTTGGCGTTGTTCCGGTTGCCCGGGCAACCCATTAGTCGCTGCTGTAGGATCCCAAGGAAATGCCGCTCCCGCGCCCATCGCCACGCATAGTCTCGCCCCCTACCCCCCCGCAACCCACGGCTCATTCTCAGCTGTGGCCTCGCCTTGCTTTGCCGCCGCTGCTCGGCACGTCAATTCAATACGTTTAAAAGTTCATTTGCTGTTTAGCTTGGTCATTATGTGCCCTGGCCAGCACGTTGTCCCTGCCCCGCCGCCCGTCCGCCTGCCCCGCCTGTCAGGCCTCTCGCTCTCCCACTCTCCCGCTCTCTTTGTCGGCCTGGCCATTAAATGGGCACTCAATGTGTTTGTCTAACTTGCCATTTGCGATGATAATAATGTCGTATGGCCGTTACATTGATGCTCCTCGGCTGCCCGTTACGGCCGAGCGCACGGACAACCCGGACGGCTGGACGACGGGACGGGCAGTCGGACAAGTCGGACAAGTCGAACAATCCGAACAGCCTGGCGCATTGTTGTTGTTGCTGCGAACCATACCCATTGTTGTCTGCCTGTTGTAGGCAGTACCCTATGCATGCGCACCCGGGCGGGTATGTGCGGTTACCTGAGCTGCCTGAGCACAGAAGCCCAATTAGCATGAGTCGTGCGACAGAGACAGAGAGAGGGAGAGAGAGAGATATTGTATGTATTTTGTCAAAGGGTTTTGAAACTAATATAATGGTCTTATCAGTCTTAGACTTGTCTAGGGTTGCTTAACTGCATTCTCAGTTGAAAAGTTGGCACAGAATCTTGCTTGTATGAACTTTTTCAGGCAGTTCTAGGTAGTTTTTCTAGGCATGTTTGAAAAAGTGTCTACAATATGCTTTAAATATCAATTAAATTGATTCTATTGATTTTTTCTACACATTTTTTACACAGTTTTTGGGAATCTATATATATTTATATATATACTGTGCATACTCGAAAAATCGATTTAATCCACTAATCGTTATTGAGTATAGTCTCTCGGACAGCTTTAAGTGTTTTATGCCTATTGGTATTGTCTAGTTTGTTTAGAAGTGTATGAAATGCTGCTGGTTTACCTTGGTTTATCCAAGATATATATTCTTGTTCCTTAATCAAATCGCTTGACAGTCGAATCAGCTTTAGTACACTTTATTTGACGCTGCCAGAAGAGTATCTTAACTGCGACTCTGCACTTGCACGCTCAAGCTCTACCTTTGCAGCTCTCTCTCTTTCTCTTCTTCTCTCTCTACCTCCCTCCCTCTCTCTTTCCTCTTCTCTCTCTCTCTCTCCCCTCTGCTGCTTGTTTTTGCTGGCTGCTGTCGATGTATTTCCAAATCGTTTGGCTTGGCGTTTTGATTTCGTTATCAGTTTTTATGTTTATAAGTGAGACACACACAGCGCAAATGTACGTGTGTGCTGCATGTGTGTGTGTGTGCGTTGTCTGAGTTTTATTTGTGCGCTGTTTGGTCAATTGGAAAACATTTCGTAGCAGACTTTCGGGCGCCGGCCATGCCTCGCCGCGCCTCGCCGCGCCGACCACGACGGGCGGTCGCCAAAGTGACGACGTTTTTCTCGTGTTGCTGCCTCCTTCTGTTCCGCTGCTGCTGCTGCCTCTTCTTCTTCTCAGGCTTCTTGCTGTTGTTGTGGCTGCTGCTGCTGCTCGGCATAATGGCGTCGTTATTATTTTGGCATTAAAAAGAATTAATACGCTTCAATGGACTCTCAACGTAAATAGATCGTTAGGCAACTTGCCAGCCAACAACAACAACAGCAGCAGCAGCCTGACTATTGTTACCCATCCTTTCTCGCCTATGCCTATCTCTCTCTGGCCCTCTCTCTCTCTCCTGCTACGCACATCCTTTCTCCTTGGCCTCGCACGTTGCGTTGTCACGCAATCGAGCAACATTTTTGGCACTTCACATGCAAAAAAAGCCAAGGCACGCAACGCACTCATGCTGTCGCTCTCACACACGCACGCTGTCTCACGCACTCACGCACACTTTGCCATGTTCAAGTATCTTTCGGCTAGTTTTAAATGCGCTCCGTCAACCACTTGACCAGTTAGGTCTGCTAGGGTTTTGCTTTTATCTCTCTCTCTGCCCTATTCTATCTCACACAGCACAAACCTTTCAATTTGCCTGCTGTAACGTCTCTGCCTGTCTCTTTCTAAGCTCTCTCACACTCGCCACTTGCCTTCAACTTCATCCTAACTTGCTTATGTTGGCAGCCATTCTTGAGCTGGAATTTCCTTATATTGTATATAGTTAAAAGATGAAAGAGCCCACATTTATATCTGTCTTACTTACTCCTTCATGTTTGATTTATATTACTTACTCCTTGCCTGCCATTTATGCTCATATTATCATCGCTTTCGAGTCCCCGAACCCATATGCCATCAGGCCCTACGCATCCGATCCTCGGGCCACACATTTCTAATTACCTTGGCCCTGTCGAGCAATTTCATTTGCAGTGCTCAATCTGCTGCTTTGTTATCAAATGCAACCACTTGCAGTGAATTAATTTACCTGGTAACCGCCCCAGGAGGAAGAGGGGGGTGGGGTGGGGTGGGCTGAGCTGCAAGTCTTCAAAGTCATTGGTAATAATTGTGGGGTATTTCTCTAGTCCAATTAATGTTCTGCTCGCTTTGCAATTGTAATATGAATATGGCGAGCTTACAGTTGAATAATTGTGGTTAATGCCAAAACGAGTTCAAATCAAAATTGGATAGGCTATATGTTTATATGCACACATATGTGTGTGTGTGTGTGTGTGTGTGGCATGGGGCTAATGTTTTATGATGTGCGCACTACGTGAGTGCGTCTATAATTCGTTATTGCAGAAGTACCAGGATTGCCATTGAAATACAAACAACTTTGGCATATAGGAATGTCTGAATGTTACGTAGACCGCTGCAGATGCTCGACTTGGTATATACCCATTAAAGAGACTGGGTTTATGCGCAGTATGCAGCTTCTACGCTTGCAATTGCTACGAAAGAATAGAGAATATGGAGTATATATAGAAGAATAGAATATTTCTTGCTTAGGATCACCGTGAAGGGTATATTCACTTTGTTGCGTTGCTTGTAGGGTGTTCTAGTTAGGAGAAGGCTTTTTATAGGGTCTGTTTGAGTCACTGATGTACTTAGCCGGCTTGCAGTGGATGCGGAACAGGAATATGGGCATATAGCTATGCACCGAGCTTTATTGAAATCGTGCCACTTATGCAAGTCAGCTGAGGTTCTATGTAGGGATTACTTTTGAGCTTGTGTCTATGGCTGCTGAACAAGAATATATAGTATATATATATACATATATATACTTTATATATATATATACATTTCTCGTTTGCCTTCTCTACTGCAACAAATCAGACACGTTTCCTGCCACAGTTCGAGCATAAGTTTGCACCTGAGAGAGAGACTCACACTCTGCCTGGGTTTGCACAGTTTACAGGGTATATATATAATTAGAATAACGTTGATTATCAGTACATACGGCTGCTGTTGTTGCTGTTGTTGTGGTGTGCTGCAATGTGGCGGTGTGGGTCAATCGCGTTGAGTGTGTGTGCAACACACTCGAAACGCAATTTGAAATTTGCTCAGGCAGCATTTCAATTTAGTTGCATGCAAATATTTAGTTAATTTCCTACGCTTCAGCAGCAAGTGCACACTAGAGCGTGGAGAGAGAGAGAGGGGGGGTGGAGAGTGGTAGAGAGATAGTTAGTTAGATAGAATGGGGTTTATCGTTAAAGAGCTGCAATTCAATTTGTGTTCTGTCAGTGTTAAATTCCTAATGGACACAACAAAACAACCCAACGCCAGCTTGTCTATTTCCCATTTTCCATTTTCCGTTTCGCTTCCTCATTTTCGTTTTTCGCTTTCGACTATTAAACATATTTGCTTTCAACGCACTACTCAATCATTCACGGCGAATTTCCTGATTAAATGAAAAATTAAGAATTAAGAGGCAGAAGCTGCAGTTCTTGTCAATTCGGATTCAATTTCCTTCTCGAAAATACCAAAGAAATACCAGAAAATACCAAAAATATACCAACGATGTGATATTTATGCACAATTCACACCGTCGCTGCCGAACAATTTCTAATTGAATGCGCTGACTTCTTTGTTTTGGGCCCAGTCTAATTGGCCTTGTTTGCTTTGTTTTCTTTCGAACACGTCGCTGCAGTCAAGGTTTTTGTCTTCATTGTTTACGCTTGAATTGCGCACGACACGGCAGATGATTTATATGGCATATATATACGTGTGTGTGTGTGTGTGTGTAGCTCTGAATATACATTTAGCTTCGAGCCGCATTCCGATTGACTCTGTTTGCTTTCGACTTGACTGAATTTGAATGAAAATGCAATCAGCTGAAAGCCAAGAAAAATGCAAAACTTTTGATATCAAATAAAAGTCATGTTTATGTTGTTGTAAGCTCGAATTTTGATGAATATACGATACGATATAGTGTCCTTGAGCTGAGTGCAAAATTTCATTATAATTGGACGTCAGTCTTGGCGGGTATACGCGGAGCAAAGATACCCTAGGCCGAGGGTAAGTGCGCGCTGCGCTAACCGAGAGTAGCCGGGATAAGGGGAATAATAATACGGTTTTTTTTTAGGGTATTGCCAAGTTGTGCTCATCATGTTTTTCCCGGCTAGCACTAGACAATGCCCGCCCATTTCTTTAGCTATTAATTTAGCTTTTTTTCCATCAGAAGCGTTGCCAATTCAGCTGCAAAATCTGCTTACAGGATAGTTTCGTGTGCGTTCATGCAGCGATTAATGCTGCAGATAAGCCGCAGCCAGCAACACGAAACAAAACAATGGCAGCAACAGCAACAACAACCACAGCAGCAACAACAACAACAGCAGCAGCTGCCGTAACAACTTGCGCAACATTTTTTTTTTGCGCTTGTCAACATTTTGAGTAGCAATTTGGCTACGCTGTCCTGCAAACACTTACCCACTCCTGCTCGACTCTCAAACACCCGCACGCCACCCTTCCCCCTCGCCCCTTGGCCAGCGTGTAGCACATTTTGAGAAATGCGTAGCCGCTGCCAACAAACGATTGCTGCTGCTTTAGCTGCAACAGTTGCTGCCATTGCCGTTGCCGTTGCCGTTGCCCTGCTCGTCAAATGCATTTGATGACGCTGCTTGTGCCTTGCAACCACTGACTGCCACACCCCCCCTCCCTCCACTAGCTCTCTCCGACCCCCTCTATATCTAGTCGCTGCTGATGAATGGGCGGAGGAGGATCAGCCAGGCAGAGATTACCGTTAGCCCAGTGCAGCGACCATTTTGGGCATTGCCTTTTGCTGCGGCAGGCAAAGGGCTGAGGGTTGCTTGTGTAGCAGGGGGAGTGGGGGGCCGGGGGGTTGTGGAGTGGTCTTTTTTTGAAATCATAAATATCACGACAGCAACAGCAGCAACACGAGTGCACAGCAGCAACTGCAACAACAACAACAACAATTGCTTTGCATTTCGCTCGTGACAGTTGAAAAATGTTGAAAAGAAGCAAAAAGCAGTTCGGGCTAATGAAGAAACCAGAGTCGAAAAGAGCGAGATGGCGAGCGAGCAAGAGAGAGAGAGAGACAGAGGAAGTCACTGTGAGTGCGGTAATGGGCGGCAGCGGGCGTGGCAGTTTATGATCCATGCAGGCAGCACTCAGTGCATTTGGCAATTATGAAATGCACGCACGCAGACACAGGCACACGCGTACACACACACACACACACACACACACACACACACACACACACACACACACACACACACACACACACAGGCTGCCGACTATCTCGCGTTCATATCTACCTCCCCTCCCATCCCCTCCATCACTCGTCTCCCCCTCCCTTAGCCACGTGCGTAGCAAATTTAGAACAAGCGTAAAATTTGCAATTAAATGCCAAAGTAGCATGGAAAGGCCACTGCCACGCCCACTGCGGAAAAAGGGGGCGAGGAGGGTGAGGGGAGGACAGTGTGCTGCATGTGGGCACAGTGGACAAAATAATAGAAAAAGCGGCGGGCAGGCCAGGGAGGGCGGGGAGAGAACTTCATAAATGAGGTCAGCTGCACTTCAGCGCTGTGACAGTTTTTGGCTTACAACGGCAGCAACAACAGCAACAACAACAGCAGCAACAGCGCCAGCAACAGCAACAACAACAACAGAAACTGCCACAGCAACAACGTTTGCGGCGTGAAGGAAATAAAATGAAAATTGCTGTGCACATTGCGTATACGCGACGTTGGACACGACGCAAATAATGCCACGAAATGCATTAAAAACTGACAGCAAGAAAGAAAAGCAAGAAGAAAGAAACAAAGCAATAAGAGTATAGGAAAACAATCAGCTGCAGCAACAGCAACAAAGAAAAAACAACGAAGTTTGCATGCGCTACTGATAAATTAAGTATACGACAGGTGTAACGTATGGTCAGTTTTAGATAGATATGTGGCGATTAGACAGAAATCACTGCATAAAACAGAAAATCACTGCATGAAAAATAAAGCAGAGATACACTATATGTAAAAGTATATAACAAACCCAACAATCGATTAAAGATCAGAACCAATTCGAGTGACGTATCCAACTGAAACCGAAATGATTCAAGCCAAACACCTGCCGGCTGCAACCTTCGGCTAGGGTATACAACAAGAAAATGACACAAGGTTTCGATTCCCTATATATAAAGTACGTGTACGTATAAAGCCGTCGAATGCGAGAGCGTTGGGAAACAGTTTCGAAACGCTTGCGCTGCGCTGAGCTGGCAGGGGGCGTTGCAGAAGGCGGTCTGGCTGAAGGGGTGGGGCAATCTCATTGCCGGCAATTGGTGAGCTGGTGCACTGACACTGTCAACCGTTACATTGACCCCAAGTAGCCACAACAACAGCAGCAACAACACGATGAGGGCAGGCGGAAGATTCACAACATGACAAATGATAAATGGGCAAAGGATACGCAATGCAGCAGCAGCAGCAGCGGCAGCAGCAGCACACAAAGTGACAGGACAGTCCGGGCTGGACAGCGGACGGACAGCTGGAAAACACGATAGCAGCAGCGGCTGTTACAGATCTACAGATTCCACATATCAAACGTTTGTCAGGCCTGTGACAGTTGGTCGCCTCAGCGGGTATTTTGCATTTCAGAAGCATTTGGACGCCTTGACATCGTGTGTCCGAGTGTCAATTGGTAAGTGTTTTTGCTCGTTGAGATGCGATGTTGTAGAGGGTAACTTCGAAAATGGGTTAGCAGTGGTTCAGGAACTGCTTCCAGAAATGATTCAGTGTCATATCTCAGTTATTCAGCGAGCTGGACTGTTGAAATTTTGCGTACAAGTAGCTGAGGCAAGAAAGTAAAGGATCCACATTTGAGAAATTCTTTAATGCAAGAAGAATTTATAATACAGCATTTTTTTTACGTTTACTATCATATCTCAGCTATGCTGCGAGCTCTACTGTTGAAATTTGGTGTGCAAGAAGCTGAGACAAGTAACTAAAGCAACCGCAATTGAGAAGTTCTTTGATTCAAGAAGAATGGATTATACTGAATTTTTTCAGGTTCGCTATCATATCTCAGCTATTCCGCGAGCTCTACTGTAGAAATTTGCTGCGTTAGTAACAGAGATAAGCCACTAAAGGAATCGCTTTAGAAACATCACTCTGAAAAAGAAAAACAGTTTATAAAGCATTCTAGAACAGTTTATCTTTACAATTTTTCAGCTATTTTGCGAGCTGGTGCTATCAAATTTAATGTGCCTCTAGCTATCATGAATAACAAATGAAAACTATTTGAAAACAGCGTATGAAACAGTAAAAAAAATTGTATGGCAATTTGTTACGGTATGTCTCTAATTGGTCAGTTTATAATAACGGAAAATTGGCAACATTTTTGCATGTCTGCATTTTTTTCCCAGCTCTCAATGTCTCGCTCGTTATGCAGTAAATACTTATGGAAATCAGGGCAACTGTCGGACCCATCAATATTCAACATCAGTCACGCCCGCAGGGCCGCTCAAATTAATTGATTCGAACAATTCAAACGATTTGCACATTAAAAACTCAACGGGCGCCCAGTCAAATCAAATTGAAATGCCAATGGACGCCGCAGCCGTTCAACGCCATCGTTCTTCAACATTCGCTTTAGTATCCGCAACGGATCCACATCCGCATCCGCTGTGTCACTCACTCTCTCTCTCTCTCTCTCTCTCTCTCTGTGTGTGTGTGATGTCCATTTCGAGCGAAAACTCTCAGAATGAATTTAATTTTGATTTTTATTTGGCTTTTATTCGGTTTTTAAACGTCGAACGATTTAATTGAATTGCACGCGACCCAGACTCGATTTCCGGCTGACCTCCGCTTGTACCTCTTCCTCTTCCTCTTCCTGCTCCCTGATCCCTGCTGCCTGCATTTTGTGCCCGTCTGGCTGTGATTATGCAAAGTGGCGCCCAACGTGGGACAATGTGTGGCTAATTTCATCGTTCCGTTGGCCGGACGAGCCTTTTCCATGTCCCAGCAAATTGAACAAGCAACTTGCAACTTGCAACTGCAATCGTTCTGACTTCCCTGCCCCTCTCTCCCCTCCCTCTCCTGACTTCCTGTTTGCTTAACGTCGAGCTGCCTGTCCGGACATTGCATCCTTCTTTAAGTCGTTGGTGGCCACTCGAGAGCGCCTCGACAAGCGGCTCGTTCAAATAGGCCACAATTTCAAGCTCCATTTCAGTCGACATCTTCAACAACTCAATTTGCCAGACAGACAGATAGACTCTTTGGCCCGGCCCAGCCCAGCCCAGCCCGGCCCGACCTCGTCTTCGTTCTCGTCTTCGTCTTCGGTTGGCCCTGTTGATTTACCCAATTAAAACGGGGCACTTAAGTGATATACTACTACTTCTATTCGCAGACATCTTGGAGGATTCTCACTTTATTTCATCACACACAAAATGTGACGCAATAAAAACAGAAATTCGCTTCCATCAATTTGCGCAGACAAATCTGCAAGCTGAGTCCGTCCTGCTTTGCGTGCTCGAATGTTGTCAGGGCAAGATGAAGCAGTACAATTAATAATACTATCCACTTTAAACTTGAAATCACAATTTATTTAACGAGCTCATTTGGCAACTACAAGCAGCTGCGTAATAAAGGATTTGCTTGAAGGGTCTCTAACGATATGACACCATATGATGTAGCGCTTTGTTCTTCGTGCGTGCGAAGGTTTCAAAGTATTGAAGAGTTTATTGTAGCATGGAACATTTGAATCTTCTTGGTGCAAAAATCTTGGGAAGCATTCCATCTCTCGACTAACCTATTGCCATTATTCGATATCTGCAATTTGATCAATCGACCCCAACTTGCACTCACAGTCCATTTAACTTCATAAACTGTCTATATTATGCCACACAATCCCTTAGGGACGCAGCAACAAATGCACTGAGTAAATCAATCAATTGCAAATGAAATATTACGTATACGCAACGTTGTACAACAAGCGCATTAGGCCAGGCCACGGGCTACTAACTAGGCTAGTAAACTGTAAACTAAAATCGAATGAACTCAAATGAAAACTAAATTGAATGAATTGAATAGAGCATTGAATTGATTGATTGATGGGCCGCTGAATGGTTGAATGAATGGCAAAGCGGAAGGATGGCAGGCCGAGCAGACAGTTAGATAGCGAATTTGCCTGCACTTATTTTTTTTAACCCAGATTCGATTTGTTTCAGATGCTTAACAATTTGACTGGAATGAGCAGGTCGAGTGCATTACATAATTGATTTCAATTATGCGCTCGCTGTGCGTGTGTTGCAAGTCGATCAATCAATCAATCAAGCAGTCAGGCAATCAATCACGCAGCAGGCAGCACTAATAACGGAAAACTACGGGAAACAAAAAGAAGTAGGGAAAAAACACGAGTTCTTTTTAATTTCATTTGCAAGCTTAGACAAATCCCAGCCAGTTGTTGCCATTGCTGCAGGGATTGCAGCAGCAACTGTTGTTGCTGTTGTGCTGCCAATTACAGCTGCTGTGTGCCTGTGCCCATGTTGCCATTGTCGTGTTGCCGTTTAATGCACTTTTTGATTAATCACCGCCAAATGGCAGCTGCAACGGCATGTGCAGCAGGGCGAAGGCTGGGCCAAGAGGCTAGAGGTTGAGGGGCAAGGCAGGTGAGGTCGCTGTGCTACCAAATGTCAATTTCATTTGACACGCGTCACAAATCGAGTCAACGAAAAGTGTCAACGCAATATGCGAGTGTGATAGTTTCGCGGTCTATTTCATTGTGCGATTTCTGCGCGGGCGTTGGGAAGGAGGGAGGGGTTGTGTGGGAGTTTTAGCAGTTGTGCGCATATGTGTGTGTGTGTGTGTGTGTGTGCGTTAATTTGATTTTAATTATGTAACAAGCGCACAGCAGCGCAATGTTGCTGCGGTGCAGCTCATGTTGCTGCGGTGCACTTGGTTCGCTTTCGCTTCGCTTGCCCCGTTCTGCGGTTAATCAACTCCGGCGTTGTCGTTAATATTTTGATCGGGACGAGTCTAAATGCTGCACGTGCACCACATTGCACGCCACCGTGGGGCAAGCCACAAAAATTGACAATTAAAAATAATTTGAAATGCAGACGCCGAAAATGGGCGACACAATAAAAGCGACGCGTTGCCAGGCGCATTTCATTAAAATTTCATATCAACGGTTGAGTGGGGAAAAGCAAGAGAGAGACAGAGAGAAAGGGAGCGAGACACACACACATATACACGCAGCACTTGACAGCAGGCACGCCCAACACACACACTCACACACACAGAGAAGCGAGTCGGCGACGCGCAGCGACAGCAATTTAAAATTAGTAAAAGTTAAAGCAGAGCAAGGGAAGCAGAAAAGCAGGGTACACAGCGAAAGAGAGTGAGAGAGAGAGGGCGAGCGAGAGCGAGAGAAAAGGGGGGAATGGGTTGGGCGTTGAACTGGGCCGCGGCAGCTGAGGTTACGCTAAATGGGAGCAACACGAGCTGCCCTGCAATTAAAAACAAGCAACAAAGGCAAAAAGGGAAACAACGAGTATGAGCTCGAACGAAACCCGAATACACTAACCGTAATGCGTAGAGAAAACTTCAAACTAACCTCACAATTCGGTTAACTTAACCTCAATGTTGACCTAACCAAGCACGAACTGCGATCAATTGAAACTAGTTGGTATTGCTCGAGTAATCAACTGCCTGGCCGGAGTCCAAGTTAGTGTATGGCAAAAAGACAACTATTGGCTGCGTTAGGGCGTAGGGTTAGCGGGTACTGATAACAGTTAGAGGGTACTGGCTACGGTTTAGGGCAGGCAGCGACAAGGAGTTACTGGCTAAGAGGGAAGCGGCTAGGAGGCAAGTGGCTAAGAGGGTTAGGGTTAGGGGGCTGGGCTAGTGGGTTGTTTAGGTTTGGGGGAAAGGGTACTGCACTAAAGGGTAGCGAGTTTGAGATTGTGGACTGGTACCTAGTGGGCGGCCAGGGTAGCAGGCTAGCTGGGTAGCAGTCTAGCGTGAGCTGCGAGCTGAGATGATGCTGGGATGGGCAGAGTGGGTTTGGAGGGTAGTGGGTTAGCATGCGGGTCTCGTCTGTCAGCTGAAACTCAAAACGTGCTACTGAACTGCTGCCTGTTACAGACAACTTTCCAGAGCCTGTCAGCTGACCTCCTCGGTGCCTGCCTGCCACTGCCTCTCCCCCTCTGCCTCGCTCCCTCTCACTCCCTCTCTCACTCTGCACCAACTTTACGCTATGCCACACTTTCATCCGGCCAAGTGACGCTGTGCTTGTTCCTGTGGCATTTTTAGTTTCATTTGCCAGCCCGACTCCATCTCCCTTTCACTCTCCCGCAACCCTCCTGCTGTCAGCCTAGCGAGGCCAGCTTTATGGGCCTTTAAGCGTGGCGGCCAAGCCGCTTAAGTGGGCTGTTAAGGGCTTGTTAATTTTATTGATACCCCATGCCGAGATCGAATCCGGCTTTGGCGTTGCCAACGGAGTCCACCCAAAGCAACTGGAGCAACTGCTGCATTGCCCACCCGACGTTGACATCGCTGACACATGTTGCGGTTGTGCTGGCTGCATGAAACTATGTGTGTGTGTGTGTGCAGCTTTGCAGCACAGCTGGCCATGCTACCAATTCGTTCTACTCTAAGCTAAGCTGCTTTTGCCAGCTTCCTGCATGAGGCATATGCACTCTAACTGTACTGTGTACCGCTCGCTGTGCAGACAGTCAGGCGAAACGTCAAAGTTCCCACAGTTTGAGTGATCCATAAAGTGACAGCTCGTGCAACTGAAATTAAAGATTCAAGTGTGGTTTACGCTACTCATAGCTGGCATGGGTATAGTTGGCTTAAAACAGATGCAAAGTGTCGACGATTCTTCTTAACAACTCGGCGATAACTTTACTCTAACTGATCTCACGCATGTTAGATTATTTTTATTGGATTATTTTTACTTACCCTGTAAGCCCCAATGCAACGCCGTGGAAAAAAAAAACTCTGGCAACTCTTTATGTCGAATTTCATTTTATTCATGTTATTCCAATCGCTTAGTAGCCTTACATAGTTTGCCTTACTCTTTCAGCTTTGACATTTCGCTTTTTTCAGTTTTGGGGAGATCTTTCGAATCGTTTTGTTCGTATTTGGTTTACTTTGTTCGCATTTTTTGGCTATCTTTCTTGGCTATATATATGCGTGTATTTTATATATATATATATGTATATATATTTTTGGCATGCCGTTCATACACACACATATATATCAATTTATCAGTTAAATCGTAACTTAAGTTAAATAACAATCACATTTACTTATTCTGTTTTCCGTATTTTCTTTTTTTTTTCAACTTCTTTGACTTTTCTTTCACTTTTCGATCCAAAAAAAAAAAAGTTACTACCTGCACCTCTTGTCTAGTTTATTTTTTTTATATAATTACGATTATATAATGTATAAGTTACACCATTCATAGCATATTATATATATATATATATTTAATAATTTATCAAGTGCCTCCCACAACGAAATTGTCAATAAAACAATTGAAACAATCAGAGGAAACAACAATCAAAAATTCGGAAAACTTAAAGAAATAACTTTCGTCTCTCGTCTCGCCTCGTTTCGTTACGTTTCTCTTCATTTTGTTTCGTTTCGTTTCGTTTCGCTTTGTTTCGTTCCAAAAAAACCAATCGATCTTCGACTATAACTTGCTATATCCTTTGGGTATTGCATAGAATTTTCTACTTGTATAAAATACGCGCCACTTGCAGTGCACGAATTCACTGTATTCGCTTTGATTCATTCATAGTTTTGTTCTTCTATCTTTTATCTTTTATCTTGAAATCTTGACTTGTATTACTTTTATTATTAAGAAATGTTCCATTTACGTCTATTTAAAGTTCCCGTTTATCTTTATGTTTCGGTTGTATAATTATTTATGTAGGGCAAATATTTGATTTTCCTTTTCGTATTCGTATTTCTCTTTTTTATTTTTTTTTACTAAGTATTCCAATTATCGTATTTAACTTAAGTCATACGTAGTACATTCATATTTGTATATATAGTTAATGCTTTACTCTGAATCTGAAGTCCTCATTCTGTAGTTTACTCAGTGAGTGTGTGTGTGAATGTGTGAATCTATTCGCTAGTCGCTAGTTTTAATTTTAAAAGGATTACACAAGTAAAGTTCGTATATTGTATTGTATAAATTTCGGTATTGTAAATTGTGTTCATCGTTTTTGTTCCGTTCTCTATGTTAATTTCGGCACATTTGATTACTTGTCACGTGAAGAAAATCGATATAAAAATAAAAAAAAATGAAATTAAATTGGATGTTACGTTGTCTTGTAAATGCGCGTTTTTTGTCTATCTGAGCCGGGAAAAACTTTGCCGATCTAAAGAAACTATGGAAATTGCACTACGAGGACATTGATGAGACGGCGTACCAGGCTCAAGCACTCTGTGGCATAGACAAAAAGGACTTGATTTCGAAAAGCTGTTGGATTTCAACTATTCCGAGTGTTTATGTAGCTCACATAGAATTTAATTACCTTTTCAGGTAAGCCAGTTGAGTTGCCTGGGCGAGTCTACTCCTTCCAACCAAACCAAAGACAGCTCGGCTGAATGTTTGTTTTGCATAATCTTTAGCACATTGTCGGCCATGTTTGAGTGTGTGTTGCATAAACGAAATCTGAGTTCATCGGGTTATTTGCGGGTATTTGATGCTGCTGCTCGATTGTAGGCAAATTGAACGAATAGCTCAAACAATTCAACTACAAATTGCGCAAATATTAATTATGCATTTGATTATTGTGTTAGTTGTGGAGCTGGCTTGAATATCTCCGGTTAGGGGCGAGGTGTATACGATGATGTTGTTGGTAAGCAGGTTGTTCCTTTGTTGTTTTTGTTTTCGGCTTATTTTGTAGTTCGTAGATAGACATTGAAATAGCATTCGCAAATAGACAAACAATTAATTATGATTTATTCTCATATTTTTCGCAATTCAATTGTTCTTAAATATTATTGTTATTTATCTCATATTTTGTATTATTTTTGTTTTTTTTTTTTTTTTTTTTTGGTTTTCTTTTTTTGTATTTTGTTTGTAATTTATCTTTAGTAATATTTTGGAAAATCAACAAACAGTTAATTGGAAAAATTTAATTATTCATTTTCTCTGCGTCTGTTGCTCTTTTCGGTTATGGCAAATCGCTATAATTATAGCATAGTTTTGCGCAATGCAAAGCGAACCTTGCTACACATCCCTTCGGGTGTTTTCTTCACTTAGACTAGGTGGGCGTGGGGTCTTTGTGGGAAGAGTGGGCCGGGCGGGGCGGGGCGGGACGGGGGGATTTAGTGGTTGTCTTAAAAAAAAGTTCTTTAAAGTTACCATATTCATTCAGTATTATTTAGTATTTTGTTGTAAGTTAATGCCTAAAGTGCGTTGAGTACTCGTTCGCATGCGTGTCTGAACGTGTATAAACGTGTCGCTTACCATGCGTTCCCTCTCAATTCTCTACGTATGCCTCTTCTTCTTCTTCATATTCTTTTTAACTGCCATTCACATCGACAGCCAGCACGGGCACAGGCACAACCGGATGGATGCCATTGCTCAGTCCGCCGCCGCAGAGCGAAGAGGCCGCTGTGGGTGATGCTGGTGGCGATGCTGGCGGCGTCAAGGTCGACGGTTCCTGGGCGCCGACTCCATTGGTTGCTGCTGCTGCTGCCGGTGGCACTACAGCCGCCTCTGCTGCTGCTGCTGCTGCTGCTGGTAGGTGTGGCTGCTTGCCATTGTTGAGCACCAGTGGCAACTGCTGCTGCTCCTCCGTCGCACCTGCTTCCTCCTGCTCCTCGTCGTCTGTATTGTGCCCATTGTCAGTGGGCAGCGGTGGCGGTGGTGGTGGCAATGAGTCCAATTGATTCGTTTCCATTAGCGTGTACTCGTTGAGCTCCTTGATCTCCTCGTTCGAGGGCGGCGCCGGCAGACTCATCAGACTGTCGTAGCTGTTCTCCGTATCGAGAAATTTCTCGGCTACCTTGGTCGGTGAAGTGGGCTCTACCTGTTCGGGTTTGGGTTCCGGTTCGGGCTTGCTCTCTTTCTCGGGCTCTGGTTGAGGCTTATCCTGCTTTATGGGCTCTGGTTCCGGCTCAGGCTGCTCGGCCTGCTGCTTCGCTTTCTCCTGTTGCTCCAACTCCCTCTCTTTCTTTAGCTCCCTCTGCTTCTCCAACTCTCTCTGCTTCTCCAGCTCCTGCTGCTCTTCCAACTCTCGCTGCTTCTCCAGCTGCCTCTCCTTCTCCAGCTGCTTCTCCCTCTCCAACTGCCTCTCCCGCTCCAGCTGCCTCGTCTTCTCCAACTCGCGCTGCTTCTCTAACTCTCGCTCCTTCTCCAACTCGCGCTCCCTCTCCAGCCGCTCCTTATCCAGCCTCTCCCTCTCCAGTTGCCTTTCCTTCTCCTGCTGCTCGGCCTGTGCCTGATCCTTCTCCTGCGCCTCCTGACTGACGATCAGCGGAGCACTGAGCACCTTAGCCGCGCTACCAGCATAGCCAGGCTGTTCGATGACGTAGAGTTCCTGGTTGCCGTAGGAGTAGCGCTTGTTCGAATCACTCGAGGAGGTCGAGCTCAGGTCGGACTGCGATAGACCAGTTTGCGATTGCTGTTGCTGCTGCAGCTGCTGCTGTTGCTCCTCCTCGGTCAGCTGTTGCTCCTCCTCCTCGATCAAATGCAGCCCGGTGCCGGCAACAGTTGCTGCCGTGAAATCGCTGGGTGGAGCATGTATCTGTACCTGTTCGTGATTCGGAGGCAGCTTGCGATCCTCGAGCGTTGACTTCGCACCGCCGCTGCTGCTGCTGCTGTTGCCGTTGCCGTTGCTGCTGTCGAAGGGTAACTCGGTGATGTCGCCGGCAACGGTGCCAGCGGCAACGGGCGCAGTCAGGGCGGGACTGTCGGGCAGTTGCTTCGAGTCGATGCCACGCGCAACCTCCACAACGAAGACGCCGTCCTTGTCCGTGTGCATTTTGGTTTCACGTGCGTTGCGTGAAATGTCCTGCAAAGCGAAATCAAAGTGAGCACGAGGCGCAAGGCAAGAGAGTTGTGTGTATAGGTGTGTAGGTGTGTGTGTGTGTGCAGCAGGCAACAACAACAACAACATCGACAACAACAACAACGACAAGTGAAAGTTGCCACAAGCAGTGGCGCAGCAGGAGGATGCGATGGGGCAGGAGACAAATCGAGTGCCTGCCATGCGGAAAGTGTCGAAAATTGCATTTGCATATGCTTCGCTTGTGGCACATTTACACCTCACACAGACAGGGACAGAGAGAGACAGAGAGAGAGAGACAGGGAGAATGTAGGGTAGTTGCACCTGACGGGGGGCAGCGAGTCAGTTGACTGCGAAGGCTAAAGACGTCCTGAGGCTGCTCTGACAAATAGCTGACACTATAGTCTGTCTCTCTAGTGAGAAAGAGAGAGAGAGAGAGAGAGGGAGAGGGAGAGGGAGCTAGAGACGAGTAGAAAGCTGTACAGAGGGGAGGGATGAAGGGCGAGCCGGGTAATGGAACACAGGGTGATTCACACGCCAGGGTTTTGCTCTGTCAAAATGCAGGACTTATTTTACAGGGACAACCACACATAGCATTCGAGAGCATAGAGAGAGGAGAGAGAGAGGGAGAGGGCTTAACAGACTGCAAACAGACGTACAAGTAATGAGGGAAAGAGATGGCTATACAGCAGTTTGTTAGAAGTAGAAATACAAATAATAATAAAGTTATGCGATTGCTTATCGACGGGCTGCTATGACTAATTATTACACAGTTCAGATAGGAAGACAGCAAGCTTTACAGCCATGAGTTATGATAACTGTACTATCAATTGCATTTGAAATTGAACGATATTACGATAGTTGTCTCATGCTTAGCCCGAAATAGTAGAACTCGGAGAAAGAGTCGACTTAGCGTATGTAGTACGATTCATAGTTATTGTAAGAGAAAGTGCAGGCAAATAGAAGTATTTTTACAGTTAATCGATCCTACTAGTATTTACAAGAGAGCGAAAAAGACAGGCAGATACGATAATGATAACGATAACAACAACTCTAACTACATACGATTTAACAATAAGAGCAAGACAAGCGAACTATGTTACTCAGCAGCCGAGAGACACAGACAGAGACAGTGTATGCGTGTTGATTAGTGTGTGAGAGAAAAAGACATAGAGTAAGTGACAGATAGAAGGTTTTGTTAGAGATGCGAGAAAGAGATAAACACACACAAGCACAGAGAGACAGAGACAGAGACAGATGCTAAACACACAAACGTTTCAGTGTGCGATACTCGCTCTACTCTAACCAAATGCGGTGCGTGTAAACGAGACGACAACAGTGACAGCAGGCGATGTCAGCAAGAGAGAGAGAGAGAGGGGGGGAGCGAGAAACCGCTGCTCGCTAACAGCTGTTAAGCGACTGTTAACTGTTAATTAACAGCATGCTAGTCTCCACTTACGTGTCGCTCTTCGGTTACGACAATGAGATGATTGTCTTTGAGCGTCATCTTGGTCACAGAACCGCTAAAGGCAAACGCTTCCGCTGTTGGGGGCGTGGCAGCTGGCATTGCCATTGCCATTGCGCTGGGCGTGGTCATGGGAGTAGGCAAGTTCGTTTTTGCTTCGAATTGAAACTCGATACGCTGCACACCGCCGGCCAAGGCCAGCGACGTGGAACGCATTAGTTCGGAGCTCGAATTGCGATTCGAGTTCGAATTTGAATTCGAATTCGAAAATTTACGCTGCGACGACGACGGCGACGGTGAGGAGGAGGAGGAGGCGGAGGTGGAAGCAAACTGCGAACTGCACGAGGACTGTAAAGGATAACAGAATGCAGAATGTGTTAGTGAAGAGCACAACGCATTTACACGGATTTTCGCTCACTCACTCATACACACACACACACTCAAGCACCCACACACACTCTCAAACACACACACTCATATACACACACACTCATACACACACACTCATACATACAACCACTCTCACACAAACACGCCCGAACAGAGTCTTTCTTCACGCCGAACTTTCAGCTTTTCGCCGCGCTTTGAATGCATTCAATTTGCGCTGGGAAATTCGGCAAATGCTTTTCGCACAGAAGTTCCCAGCATTGTTGTGTAGGCGTCGAGCAAAACTAGTTGGGCCCGCAGGCCTGGGGGCGTGGCCGGTTTTTTTTCACTATTTTTTACTTGGCAGCATTTTGCGTTTAAATTTTGAATTGAAGTTTCTGTTGCGTACCTTCTACAAGTCTTCACATTCTTTTTATTCATTCTCCTCCTTCATCATCATCATCATTATCATCATGATTATCATATTCATCTTCTTTTGCTTCTTCTCCTCGTTCTACTTGAACTATCTAGGCACTTACCTCATGCTTGGAGTCCTGTCCCTGGCCCTGTTCGCTGTCATTGCCGGCGGCGCCCGAGCTTGCATTCTTATTCAGCAAATAACTGCAAAAGAGACAGATGGGAGAAAGAGAGGGAGAGGGGGAGAAAGAGAAAGAGAAAGAGAAAGAGAAAGAGGGAGAGCAGAGTTATTAAAAAAATCTCATGCATTTCAACTGTCGTTGCAAACTGTCCACAATTTGTTGCCTACAATTCGGCGCAAGGCTGGCAAAGAGGTTGCCAGACTGGTTGGGAAAGGGAGCCTTGTGAGCTACAGTAGGGGGAAGGAAGAAGGCAAGAAGAGACAGAGGGGAAGGTGATTTGCGAGAGTGCGAGGATCAACCAATCTACAGTGCCCACCCAATTTACTGAAAGCGAACCTTGTTTATTGTGACTCTTCTGCACGTTTCTCTTTCTCTCTCTGTCTCTCTTTGTCGCTTGAAGGAAGTGCGATAAAGAGAGTGCGAATAAAGTAGAAGAGTGCTGAGTGCTTTGAATGTTGTTTGCTTAAGGCAAGTGTATACCCATCCCCCCTCCTCACCCCTTTTCACCTTATCCCTAACCTTCTTGCTTTCCTGTAGTCACTCGTACTTTGAAGACCCACGAATTCTGCTTTCGTTTTTAATGCGTTTCCCTGGCAAATGTTTTGGCACACACACACACGCACACACACACAACTAATTTCTCGTCCCGACAGTTTATTGTGCAATTTCCTTTGCACCCTCATTCGTGTGTGTCTGGTGTGTGCGAAAGAAAGGCGAAATTTATTTCCGTTGCGCATTTGTCGACTTTCATCTGCGTGTGGCACCTTTTTTGCGGCAACGTTTTGCGGTTTTGCCGTTTTGACGTTTTATGCGTTTCCTCACTGTCTTGTTAGCTTTTTCTGCTTGCTTCCCCCTCTACCATCCGCCAGCCTTCTTTACCATCTTCACACAGCGCTCTACGCTTTCTCTCTCTCTCTGTCTGTCGCCGTGGCAACTTCCGCTTCCGGCATCGTCGTCGTCTGACGACAGGCGTCGCGTTGATTTGTGGCGCCTTTATATTTTCCTTTTTTTCGGTCGGCTTTCAGGCTTCAGGCCGCCTCGAGTCGAGTGTTGCCTACCCTGTGGACTAGTCTGCTCCCGGCTACCCTCCCCACTGCTCGCCGCCTTCCTCTTTCTGATTTTATTTTGTTTGGCATTTAGTGGCCGCATATAAAAGCGACGGCAACAAATTCCCATTTACGTGTGGCATGCTCGAGATTTATAGAGGCATCGCTTGGCCCGAAAGGCATCGAGCTCGATAGGATGTGCGTGCTGACATTGCGTCAGATGCCACGCCTCTGGCCTCCCTGTCGCACTTGAGGCGCAGATTTAGTTGCCGCTGGCAAAGAAATAAAATGCCAGAATGAAGCTGATAAATGCGATTTGCCACGCCTACCATACCAATAACTCCCCTGTGTATTATGTATTACTAGCTACGGCAGCGGCATCTGCCGCCTGGCTGGGCGTGGCCAGGTAACCCTTTGATGCGCGTTTTTATTGCTTCAAGCCGACAGCGACATCAGCAACTGTTGCTGCTTCTGCAGCAACATTGGGATAGGTCGCTGCGCCCGAGGGGTTACGCCACAGACGAGAGTGATGAGAGACGAGCGTGCGGGGGGGTGGTAAGTAAAAGTTAGTTACTCCACATTTCCGCCAGGTGGCAGCTTGGCAATTGCCACCCAATTTCCACGGTTTCGACTTCGCTGCGCATCACTTGCAATTATGTTGCGACCTAAAGGACAACGCAGCCAAGTCGATTAGACAGTCGCCCTGGGGTACAGCAACAAGAAGATGCAGAGAAACGAAGAAAGAGGAAGGCAGAGTAAAGGGTAAAGGGTAAAGAAAGAGCACTGCAATAAATTGAGTGGTCAGCGAGCAGATCGAAGTCGACTCGACACAGTCGACTTGGTAGCTGAGAAAGGTTGCTGGCAAGCAAGTTGGAATTGGATTGGAAATGGAATCGCTTAGGGAATTGGACTTACTTTTCTATATTACGAGCAACAAGTTACATTAGAAGCTTATGCAATTTATAAATGGGAAGGGGCGGCTAGTTAACCTATCAGATTGATAGGTTTCCTAGTTGAATTTATCGTCGCCAGTTTTAGTTTCCTCATTGTTAGGTTGCGGTTAGGACTCACTAAGGTCGTGGTTAGGTCTTGCTTAGGTCTTGGTTAGGTCTTGCTTAGGTCTTGCTTAGGTCTTGGTTAGGTCTTGCTTAGGTCTTGGTTAGGTCTTGTTTAGGTCTTGCTTAGGTCTTGGTTAGGTCTTGCTTAGGTCATGGTTAGGTCTTGGTTAGGTCTTGTTTAGGTCTTGCTTAGGTCTTGGTTAGGTCTTGGTTAGGTCTTGCTTAGGTCTTGGTTAGGTCTTGGTTAGGTCTTCGTTAGAACTCAGTTAGAACTCAGTTAGGTCTTGGTTAGGTCTTGGGCAGGTCTTGGTCAGCCCAAAGTTAGTTGGCAGTCAGTTTGCAGTTAGTTAACGGCCTTTTTGAAGATTTGTACCCTACTTAACTACCCTCTTACTTACCGTACTGCACAGTACATGGAGGTCAAGAGTCCAGCGGGCAAAATGACAATGATCAGTCCCATCGAGACAGCGAAGAGATTGAGAAAACCTGAGGAAGAGCGAGCAGAAGCGAAAAAAGAAAGATTAATCTACTGTGTAGAAGATTAATCTCCACCCCGCCCCAAAACTCACCATCATAGTCGGCTAGTGGATCCTCCGACAACGCTGTGGCATTGCCCATGCGCTCCAACAACTGATTACCGCCATGCAACAACGGTGCCATGGCCGATGCCGTTGCACCACCACCCGCATTGGCTCCGCCTCCACTCTCGTTGTGCAGCTGCAGCGTCGCATTTAGCAGCTCCGCCACAGGCAACTGTTCGCGATGCAGATGACTGTAGCCATGTCCATGCTGCTGTTGCTGCTGCTGCATGCGATGTGCGGGACTGTCGAAGGGGTAGGATCCCTCAACGCCATCGAAACCACCGCCGGCCCCTTCATCGATCAGATCACCGCCATATTGAATTGAACTCTCGATTCCATCCATATCACTGCTCATGCCCATGCCAAGGCTATTGCTCTCGATGTCGTCCTGACCACGTCCGGACATAAGCTCGCCAGGCATATAGTCGATCTCCTTCAGTTCGATCTGCGGGGGTAGCTCGCCAATGACGGGCACACCGATGGCCAGATCTGGCAACACTGCCGGCTGTATAATAATGTCGGATTGGCCCGGGCTAGCCGAGGGTGGCGGCAACGATTGCTGCTCCACCTCAATTACCGATTCACCCACATAGGTCACATCCAGCGGTGGTGCGCCATCTCCGCCTATCATTGCGGGACTGCGTAGAATCTTCAACGCGTCTGCGGTTTGATGCAGCGGCGAGAGTAGAATGTCCTCCGAGGAGCTACGCTGCGACTGCGACTGCTGCTGCTGCTGCTGGGACTGATCTAGCACATAGCTGGCCGGAAAGAATTGATTCTCGAGCTGCAGTTTGCGCTGCTGCTGCTGCTGCATCTCGTTGCTGCTGGCTGTGGGAAGCGACTCGCCCACCTTCACCTCCGTATTCGATATATAGAAAATCGTATCGAAATCGCGATCGATGTTCGGTTTATTGCGTGGTGGTGGCGGCGGCGGCGGTGGATGCGGAGGCCGCGGTAGGCCCAGCTCACGATCCGCCATAAATAACTCGTCTGCATCCTGCTGTGGTGGCCGTATCGCCGGTGGTTGTCCCATACTCAGATGCTCCGAGCTGTTCTCCGTGCTGGAATCGATTATCTCCACAACGAGTATCTCGTCGTTGGGTTTACCCAACTGTTTGCTGTTGTCATCATCGTTGCTGGCACCACCACCACCGGGTGGCTGGCGATACGAGAATTCCAGATCTTCGCTCTCGCTTCCGAATGCCTCCGAAACATTAATGTGTATCTCAATGGCAGCCGGCTGTGGCTTGCCCAGTCCCTCGGCCGGCTGCGTGGAGACATCCGCGCGATCGATAACATACTGCGTGAAGCGTTCCTGCAACACGGGCGAACTGGGTGGCCGAGTGGTGGCCACAGCTGGCTCCAATGGCATCGGATAGTAACCCTGATTATCGCGGAAATTGGTTGAGGCAACAATCGAATCCACTGTCGAGTCATAGACCTCGATTTGTATATCGGATATTTTGGATTCGGTGCGTGGCGGTAGCGCCGGTGGTGCAACCACACTTATCTCAGCCGCTGGCAGAGGCAACCGTGTGGTGCTGGTCTCAGGCACCTGAAAAACCGTAGTCGAGAGCACCGATTGTGGTTGTGGCTGCACTGGTAGCTGCATGGGCGGTGCAGCCGGTTGTAAGGTGGCACTGCTGTTGGTGGTGCTGCTCGTAGTAGTTGTGGTGGTGGTGCTGCTGCCATTTGTGCTTGTTTCCAGTAGCGCAGTCGGTGCCAAAATCTCCACAATACGACCCTGCCGCAGCTGTGCTTCAATCGATTCCTGGTGGTTTTGTGTACCTTGTGGTTTCTTTAGCGGATGCACCACACTGAAGGTTTTCTCGCCCATGAAAATGGGTCCCAAATAACCATTGGGCACGGGCACAAGATGCGCGGCATTGGTCTCAGGAATAGAGGTGGTGATGCTGGTGGTGCTAGTGGTGGTGCTGCTGCTAGTACTAGTTGCTGCGGTGGCTGGCACATGAAAGTGTTGCTGCTGCAGTTGCTTCTTCTTGGTCAGCTTGAGGCCGTCGTGTCCATTGTGAATGGGCGGTGCTGCGGTCAGTTCCAGTTCGAGGAGTTGCACCGCCGAGTGCAACGATTGCAACGGGTTGTTGTTGCCACTGTGTTGGCTGACGGAGTTGGTTGCAGTTGCTGCCGCAGTTGCTGCTGCTGTTGTAGTTGCAGAGGTGGTGGGACTGCTGCCACTGTTGCTACTACCGTTGCTGTTGACAGCAGCAACTGTTGCCGCTGTGCTCACTTTGTCTGCATGTTGCTGTGCTGCGGTTACGGTCAGAGTGGGCGTGTCACCCGCTGCGCCTACGTGCAGTTGCTGCTGCTGCTGGGCCGACGCTGTTACTGTTGTTGCTGTTGCTGCTCCAATTTCTATGCCAGCAACAGTTGCCGGTGCTGCCTGCGCTTTGGCCGCCAGCAGCAGCAGTGAAATTAACCACAAGCTGCTGGCAACTTTCTGGCCACGCCTACTGCCCCCAAGTGCAGCAGCTGCCATGTTGCTGCGGTTTGCTGCTGCTGTTGCTGTTTGTATATTTTGATTATGCTTTTTGTGCGCTTGCTTTATGCTTCTACTTTGTGCTTCGTCTTTGCTTTTGCTTCTCTTTTTGTTTTGTTATGTAAATTTAGTTTTGATTTTGCTTCGCTGCAAAAGTTGCTGCTGCTGCTGCTTGTGTTGCTGTCGTTGCCTTTGGCACTTAATTTCCCCTTTTCTGTTTGTTGTTGGCACTTGGCATTGTCGTCTTCGTCTTCATCTTCATCAGCCGTCGCAGCTGTCGCTGCTTTCATTCATTCAGTCGCTGTTGCTGCTGCTGTTTGTGTTGCTGTTGCCGTTGCTGCTACTTTTGCTGCTGCTGCGGCCATTTTCTGTGGCTGCAGTTGCCGCTGCCGCTGTGGTTGCCGGCGGGCGTCGTTGTCTTTGTTTAAAATGTTTCAAAGATACAAATAAAAATATAAATAAAGAAATAAAAAGAGAATCAAGAAGTATAAAATACGCTGCTGTTGCTGCTGCTGCTTGAAGCACTTAACGCGTCGCGCTCGTCGCGCTGCCTCTTTCGGCCTGACGACTGACGACGACGTCGCCGTTGCAGTTGACGTCGCTGTTGGCGTCGCAGTTGCCTCAATTCGTTTCGTTCCGCCTCGCTTTGCTTTGCTTCTTTTTTTTTTGCTTTTCAGTTTGTTTGTTGCCTCTTCTCGCCTTTTTCTTTGGCTCTCAATGAGTTCTGCTTGAGTGGAAATAAAATTTAAAATAAGGAAATATGCTGCAGCAGTTTCTGACGCTGCTGTAGCTGCCGTGCTTCTGTTGCTGCTGCTGCTTGCAATGCAATAAAAAGTAATGCAGCGACGCGAATAAGTATGCTACAAAAAGTAGAAAGCAGAAAGGGAACTAACAACAGCAAGAGCGACGCGCACACAAAGAAAATATATAAAGTTAAAATAACGACCATAAATAATGCTCTCAGCCAGCAGCAATTCCCGCTTACGTTTTCGCCAGCATTTCGCGACGATAATAAAAATAAATCATGCTAATTGCGTGACAAGTTGAACATGACTCGCACATCTCGTTGGGCAGTTGGCAAAATGCTCGTGAAACACGATTAAAATAAATGAATTTAAGGCAAAGATATGCCGATAGGGCTTCGTATTATCTTTGCCTTGCACTGATGAATTTTCCAGCAGCATTTTTCAAATATCTACTAATATCTACTAATTGCTGGAAAATTGAATTAATGTCAGGCTGAATTTAAGGTTAAGCTATTTGAAGTTTGACTTTGTAGCCATAAATTTGCCCAACAATTTGCAATGATTTGCACATTATTTATTTGCTTCTTGATCATACTGCATATTCTATTATTGCATTTTAATTGTCTATTTGTTTTTAATTAGAAGACCCTTGCTTAATGCTTTGTTTTCACACAATACTTGTGAATCGAATCAAAATATATACTCCAAGCTATTCAAAACGATAATCTTGCACCCTTGCAATGCCATCAATAAATCTCTAAATAGACCACACTTTGCGTTAACGCAACCGGAAACACCTGGGGAATGGGCGAAAACCGAAATGCATAAAAACTTGCCAGCAAATTTCTTGAAAATAAAACCCCTGGCAAGTTTATTGTATGCCGAGCTCAATTGTGCAGCAGCAGCTACGGCTATGGCTAATAAAATTAAACTGTGCACAGTAAGCGAATTAAATGTTATTGTTGTCAAAGGAGGTTGAAAAGTGCTTCGAGTAATCCCAGTGTACGCGTTGCCATAGCACACAGCATTTTGTCTATCTTAAGTATATTCATTTTTATTTTTTTTTTTTTTTGCAAATCTCTCTTTGTGTTATTTAATCCAATTCATTTTTTTTAATTTTATATATTTATTTGCCAAAATGCGCTGCACTCAGTTCTCTCTCTCTCTCTCGCTTCAGTTCGACTAGTTACAAAAAGTATTGCCTGCTTTCGGGCGGCACGTGAAAACGATACGCTGCGCTCGCTTTGCTGCTTTTTATTGCCTGCTTTCGGGCGCGGCACATAAAACAAAACAAAATATGACGAACTTGCTCCGCCTTTGATCCCCGAAATTCTTGCAAATTGTTGTGAAAAGCAAGCTTAGGCCGAAAGTGGAAAACAAAACGAAAACGAAAACGAAAATGAAAACAAGAATATGCCAAATAAAATGGCCCAACAGGGCGATTTTCATGGCAAACTTGTTCGAAATTGTTTGAATTGCTCGACGACGGCAGGGGGTAACTCTGGTTGAAAGGAGACAATAGAATGGCGAAAGGGGGTTATTGCTCAGGGGCGCGGCGGGGCTGTATTGTGCCATGCAAATTAAATGTTAAGCCTACAAATGATTCGATTTGAACTTTCGCCAGAAAACCCATCAATCGGTCCAGCCCGGGCCAGTTCAAAAAGGTTGCTTAACGGCTCTCCCCACTCCCCACTGCCCACTCCCATCTCCACTCGCAGCACCGCAAGCAAAAGGCTGCGGTTAACTGTTAACGCACCCATTGGCCAACTTCCGCTTGGCTCGTCTCGCTCTTCTGCTGTGGGTTTGTGTGTGTGTGTGTGTGTGCGCGCTATCAGTCATCGTTATCAGCGGCAGCCCACAGCAAACCAACCACAGATGATGCCGACGCTGCCGCCGCCACCAACTTCAAAGCAGCAACAGCAGCGGTCATAAATTTAATGACAAATAATAATAATGTTGCTGTGGCTTGCCATGCTTACCAGTTCCGTCTCCGCCTCCTCTCTCGGCCCGCAAGGTAATCCTAGGGTCCTTGCAGAGCCAGTCAATTCTCAAATATCTCAAATATCGCACAAATTCAACGCACTTCTCTAGTTCACAATAGTTTCTCTCGTCAGTTCACAATAGCTTGCAGCACTACAACAAAAAGAACAGTTGGCCTGGTTTCTTCTTTTTTTTATTTTAAGGGGATGGGGTTGGGGGCGAGCGAGAAAAAACACCGGCAAATTTGGACCGGCAGCGGCGGCAGCAACAACAACACAGAAACACAGAAACGCGCGCAAAATTTATAACGAAAACAAATTCGCAATCGACTTTTGAGTAGATTTTTTATCAAAATATTTTTTCAATTAATTTTTTTTTCCAATTAATTTTTTTAGGTGTTTTTCTTTATTATTATTTTCGTATGTTTTTGCAGCACGTTTCAAGCGCTGCTCGAGCCGAACGCAGCGTGTTGTCTGTGCGGTGTGTGTGTGTGTGTGTGTGTGTCTAGGGGGAGGTGTGTTCGGGTGTGGATTGCGTGTTGAGGGTGGGGGTCTGGGGTCTACGGCACTGTGGATCTCTCACGGCTAACTGTGTTGACTGTGTCTACTGTGACTGTTGGCTTTTTCTTTTGTTGCTGCCGCTGTTGCGTCCTTTAGCTCCGATAACCGCACGCAAACTGCGCAAAAATTGTAGCATCCTTTGGCTAAAAGGACTCGCCTCGTCGCCGCCTGACAACAAGAGCAGATTCCCTACAGCTGATGCCTCACGCGACGGCGACAGCGACGCGTCGGCAACGGCGACAGCTGCGCACTTGCCAGCAGGTGTGTGTCACGGCTAAGCGCCTGTGTCGGCCAGACTGTTGCGCAGAGCGCGCGTGCACGTAGGGAATTTCGAAAAGTTACTTAACAATTAAATTGTTAAATTAATGCAATGAGTAATTCCAATATTTTTTATACAATTTTAAATACAAATTTCTACATTTTTAATTTTTTTTTTTATATTGCAAATTGTACAACACGCTGGCAACGCTGCTTGACGCGTGCAGCTTTCAATTCCAGTCTACACAAACGCAAGTTTTGCTATTGGAATTCAACACGCTGCTTGTGCTGTGGTGAGTGTGCATAGTGTGCTGGTTCGGGTCTTGGCTTTTTGCTGGGCCGCTGTCTTGGGCTGTGTCTTGGCTTGTGTCTTGGTTTGTAGTACAAACTTTTACCTTGGTTCGTGTCTTGGCTTGTACCGTGGCTTGTGTCCTGACTGTGGTTGGTGCCTTGGCTGAGCTGCGCATGGAGTTGCGCGCATATTGAGTTGTTTCTGGGCGCGTTTTCAACTCTATTTGATGGATATGTTTTGGGCATCGTATGGCAAATATATTGTAAGATATATTAGCTGACAGTTACACCCATTACGCATTAATATGCGTACATATACTCACATATTTCTATAGTCTTTTGCGCAGCTGTCAAAAATTGCGATTGATGTGCGGCTTGTTGGTTCGCTGTCTTCTGCCTGTCATAAGTAATGTGTCTCTCTCTGTCGCCCTGTCTCTCTTCCACTCTTTCACCCACTGTCTCTATCCCTTCTGTGATCCACTGGATCCATTTGATAATGCAGTACGCACGTTAATTCCCATAAATAATTCGCCATTCGGTTATGTAAAAACTCTTTCGGGTGCGCTTCTCTTGCTCATTCCAAAGCGCGTTATTGTTGTTGTTGTCGTCTACGTTGTGGAATTTGAGGCAGCCGCCTGGGGCGACACTCCCAACAACAGCAGCAGCAGCAGCAACAACAACAACATTGGCCACAAGCACCGCAAAACTGTCGGCGCGCCGGTGGCAATGTCTCCATCGCAAGCTGCCTCCCTCTGCCTCTACACCCCCTTTCTCATTCTTTTTCTCTCTCTCTCTCTCACTCAATCTAACTGTCTGTCAACTGTTGTCGACTCTGCACTGAATGTGTGTGTGTGTGCGTGTGTGCGTGTGTGTGGACTGCAGTTGACAGCGATTGAGCCAGCAATTTGGCATTTGCAGCACCTACGCAGCACACACACACACATAGACACACACACCATACACTCACACACGCACAGATGGCAACTTAATTGCGCTTTCGGCTTTAGTTTTCAATGAAATCGCTTTTTCGGCTGACCTCAAAGCGTTTCCAATTTGATTCATTTCATATCATGCGGTATTTTTAGTATTCTTTTTTTTTTGGCTTAACGCTTTCTTCGGCAGCAGCAACAGTTGCCCGTTAGTCAGTCGAGGTCGCGCGCACTTTATGATGAGTATAATGAGCAAATTTCGGGATGCCCGTTAAAGTACAGCACACGCACACGTACACACACACACACATCACACACACTGCCAGACAGGTGCATAAATCAAAACTGTTTCAATTGTCGGTCTAATCAAAGTAAGGGGAAATAATTAATGAGCCTGATTGTGCTAAGATATATATATGTGGTATACAACACGAATGTATAGAAATGTGATGGGGATGGAAGAAAAATCGCGAAGATAAATTTGCCAATTGTAGATCATTCTTCAATGGTTTTTACACAGTTAAAGTAGCTCAGGCGGATCACAAAGAGCAGCGAGATCAAAGACAATATAGATCACATACATACAAATTTATATCATATACAAGTCATACATCAATTATATGTCATATACATAGCTCACATATTATAGAGATCATTTACATAGATCGTGGTTTACTTGATCCACATATATAGGGCACATAGTTCACAAAGATCACAGAGATCACACAGATCACATAGACCTGCTCATAGAACTTATGGATGCCATAGCTAGACTCTATATGTTGTATAGTACTTTATGAAGATCGAAGAGCAAGAGAGAGTGAGAGAGGAATCATAAGACGATCATAGACGAAGGGCAAAAAACCAAAGAACCAGAAGAGAAGCCGAAAATCAATGAAAAAAGCGATCGAGCGTCTCGACAGACCCGACTAAGAACTCATCAAGTGGGTGAGGCAGCCTGCGAATCGTTACGACTCTCTTTAATGTGGTGTCAATCACGCGAACAGTTATTGCCGCTGGCTGGATCAATCGCACCACCCTGCAACCACCAGCAATGCCAACGACTTCGTAACGGGTCATTTAAATTTGACGCACAGCTTGGTCAAGCTGAGCGAGCAAGGGGGGAGCATACGCTGCTGCAGGCTCGTTCCTTCTGCTCTCCACTCTTCGCTCTTCCCACTCTCTCTCTTCGCTCTCTGCACTCTCTTCTCTGTTGGCATGCAAAGCCTGACGACACGTTGACAACTCGCTGACGATTTATGCACCTTGAGTTTTCCATGAGTTTTCCACACGCTGCACCGCGCGTGCCTTGCATGTTCATCTCGAATCCGTTTTTACGACGAAATTCTTCATGCCTCAGGCTGCATGCACCATGCACCATACACCATGCACCATGCACCATTTGCCATTCTCCATTCTCCAATTGCCAATCGCAATCGCCAATTGCCAATTGAAACCGAAACGGTAAACACGGCCCCAAGTGCCTGTCGATCGATAAGCCCAGCCAGAGTCGATGCCAAAGTCGATGCCAAAATCGATGCCACTTCGATGCCAAAGTCGCTGTCAAGGCTCATCGATCACGGCGTTCGTTTTGGGCCGTGACACACGGTTTTGGCCAGCAAAAGTCCCGCAAGCTGGCCAAGTGGCCGCTTGGCCAGGCCAAGTGTCGCCCGAATCCGCAGGTTGGATACGGTTTTGGATTCCGATTCAAATTCAGGATGTGACATAGCTGAGCAATCATGCTCGACTTGATGGGAAATCTAAGCAATTCAGGTGAGATTTCTGCAGGGATTATTGAAAACAAATACATAGATATATGGTCCATATGTTCTCAGTGATCCGAATGATGAATGTACGATTTATATGAATAACATAATCTATGATCTATATGATCTACCTGACCTCGTTATCCCTTTGATCTATATTATGTCTATTATATTTATGATCTTTATGATGCATATATGAGATCTCTTTGATCTATATAATACTATGTGATCTATGAGCCATGTGATCTGAACATATGATCTTTATCCAACTGTATTCAACAGCCCAAAGCATTTCATCTTAAATCTTCCATAATGCTTTATTACTTTGTATCTTTAATACTCCCCATGAGTTGAAGTCTTTCTTCGCGCTTTACTAATTTCCAATTTCAAACAGCCCCTCCCTCTTTCGTAGTCTCTCTCCCTCTCCCTTAGTTTCTACCTTTATCTCAGTCTCCTCTGACATTGACTCATCGCCCCACAAAGGCCATGATTGTTTTGCCCAAAAGTAACACTCCGCTAGATAAGATCTACGCGCACATGTCACGCTTATCGCTTTGATCGACATCTGTGCGTCTCTCACTCTCTCCTCGAGTGGCTTATGCAATATGGTATTATATAGACGCCGATCAGTAATCGTAGGTAAATCGAAAATGCAAAAAAAAAAAAGAAAAAATTTCAAATATTCCGAAAACACCGTAAAAAAAATAAAGAAACGTGTGAAAAATGCGATTGAAAATGTTCGACGGGTTTATTAAGATTTTATGGCAGACGATTTTATGGATAAGTCGCAGAGAAAGAGACAGACTGACAGGCAGAGAAAGAGCAAGAGAGTAGATGTAGAAATAGAGATGAATTTATGGCATCGTTGATAAGAAACTTTCGCGTGAAAACAGACGATGTTCATGTGGGGTTTATGACTCAACTGCGGCTAGCCCAGCGCCACAGGGTGACTCCGGCAAGGAGCCAGACTCAAGGGTGACTCAAATCAGCCTCAAGTCACCCCTCCTCTTCTTGGCTGCGGATCGCACTGCGATTGAATCATTCAACGCACATGCTTCTTCTTGTCTTCACTTTCTTTCTTTCTTTTCATGGGCAGCCCCGCCCGGTTTGATTTCGCTTTCTTTTGACTCATCCTACAGCTAGCTGTCTCTCTTTCTCTCTCTCTCTCTCTGTCTCTCTCTTACTGTTTGATTTATGTGGGTGACGATTGCAACATCTAAGACAATGCGACAGCTTTGTGCGAGTTGCCGTTGCCGTTGCAGTTGTTTCTTCGATTTCGTCATCTGCCACTTGCCACTTACCACACCCCCTTCGCCCCCACGTCAACAAGCCATCTCTGTCATCATTCATCATACACACAATTAATGTGCACTATTGTCGCGGCGCCTCAAAAACAGCTAAAAAAAAACGGCCAGAAAAAGTGGGAAAAATAAAGCGATCTCTGTTTGTTTTTTTTCTTTCTTTTTATATACCTCGTGTATTTTGTTACAGTAGAAATTGTTGGGCAAATATTTTGCTGGCCGCTCGAGAAGGGAAAGGAAAAGCAACAACAACAACAGCAGCAGCAACAAAAGCAGCAACAAAAGCAGCAACAGCAACAATATAAACCTGTCGTGAAATTGAGAAAATTTTCTCATTTTTTTTCAACTTGGGCCTCATGTTTATATTTGCACAGTTGTTGTTGTTGTTGCTGCTGCTGCTGTTGTTGTTGTTGCTGGGCAATGTTGTCGTTTTCGTTTTCATTTTGGTTCGAGCTCGCATTGCCAGCGCATGACTCAAAGGCCAAGCCAAAAAATCAACGAAAAGTGCGAAAGTTGTCGGTGTGCACGACTAGACAGATACTCTGTAAATGGAATGGACCATGCTAATCAAGGTTGGCGGTACGCAAAGCGTAAACAACAACAAATGCTCTCGACAGCCCTTACAGGGTATACAGCAAGCTGTACAGCCCTTTAACGGCCTGCAAAATCCGAAAAAACAAGACTTTCTTTCATCCGTGGGCTCAATTCTGGCGACAGTCACGTTCCTTGGCCTGCCCCAAATTGTTTCGAGTTCATTCCCCGCAAATGTTGTCGCTGCTGCTGCCTCGGCTGGTGGCCAAGTGGTCAAGTGGTCAAGTTAAGGTATCGAGCTGCGACGCGGCAGAAATCATAATTTGCTAATAAATTTTCATTTCCATGTCTCGTCGTCGTCGTCAGTTGTTGATGTTGTTGTTTTTGCTGCTGCTGTTGTTGTAGCTGCTGCTGGTGCTGTTGTTGTTGTTCACATTTTTGTAAAGTGAAAGTTCCGCGGCGGAACAATGTTTTGCCAAACGATGTAAACAAGGCGCCGAAAGCTTTTCTTGCCCTCTGCTCATACGTCTGCTTCTACTTCTTCTCCTTCTGCCTACTGCCTTTCCAGTTCCCCCAGCGCCCCGCCCTTCCTTAGCTTTGGCCTTTCCCTTTTACGCAGCGCCACTCCCTTTCAGCTTGGCCCCCGCTGCACTTGCCGCAACCAGACAAAAGACTTAGAACACAAACTTTCCTCTCTGACATTGATTTCTTTTGTTTTGCGAATCACTTCGGCTTTGGCTATGCCGACGCACGTGACATGTGAATGGGGTCGCAGTTTTGGAGGAGATCCCAATATGGTTTCAACCTAGAAAAGCTAGCTATCTACGAAATATACGATATCTCTTTGGGGATTTAATGAATATTTCATAGAAAATGGTAATACGCATATGATTCGCTTGTTTTATATGTTTCAAATACCCTGTGGGTTAAATAAAGCTTAGTAAGTTGTATATGCATAAGATATTCAATTACAGGGTATCTGTTGGTTGACACATTATGCTCGTAGTCCCCGCTATGCAAGCTGCTTGCTTAAATACTTGTATAAGGCAACTTTGGCAAATTTAGTGCATTTCCTTAATTACAGGGTATCTTTAGACCATAATTATATTATAATATATCCATATTAAGCTCATCTACTGCATTCACATGCTTATGAAATTGAGAATTATAAATTTATCGCCACATACGCATGTTTACGTACAGGGTATCTTTCGGTTATCAGGTAAAAATATGAATATGGAATTCAGCTTCTCCATGCTTATCGAATATAAAATAATGAACTTTTCGCAACATTCTCACTTTAACAACATTACAGGGTATCGGTAGTCTATCATTTCGATAAATTACTGCGATTTCCAAAGCAAAGCAAAACTTACTTCACTTAACCCCGCCGCATGCGCACAGGGTATGCTCTAGTCGGACAGACGACGCACTTGTCTCAACTCATAATCATTTCCAGTTTGTTTTCTAAGTCTTTCGAATTAAGGCATAATACTAGCCATAATACGCATGCTCTACGGCACCGGCGTTGGCTATTCGAAATTTCACTCTCGTTTTCCGTTTAGAAAACCTCTTGGCAGAAACCTACAATCGAAACAAGTTTCTTCTTACCCGGCCATCTCACTCGCACAGTTAGTTTCACTTTTATTAAGTAATTTCTCAGAGAGAGAGAGAGAGCGAGAGAGAGAGCGAGCGGGGCAGCGAGGGAGCGAGAGAGAAGGCGAGAGGGAGTGAGACAACTTGTCAATTGCAGATACGGATGCGGAATGTGCTGTCAAAGCGACCGCAAGAAAGAGCAGTGGCACAAAGTGATGAGGAGGAAAAAGGCAAACAAAATGAAACAATTAAACGGCGGCCACATTAAAAAGAAACAAAGGCAGCTCAAGCAGCTTCAGCGCACAATCGGGCAGGGGCGTGGGCACGCAGGGGGATGACGGGGCCACAGAGGAAGCCTCTGCCTGCCTGCCTGCCTTTAGAATGGCTGCACATTTGGCACACTACGAAAAAACCAATCAGGGCACAGCCAGCAGTTGCAAGAAAGAAAGAATCAAACGCAGCAGAGGCGTGCGCAGGTCGAGCAGGTAAGGGAAAACAGCGGAGTGAAGGGGGGGGCGTGTCACTTGTAGTGTCATTAAATAGCGCGCACGTTGTTTGATAAAAATCTCAGCGCATAAATCGCGTCAATTTCAAGCCACAGTTAACTTCTAAGTACCGCCCTCTATATCTCACTTTTCCCCTCCATATCTCTCTCAACTTCTGCCCCTCTCTTTCACCCCTTTTCCTACTGCCTCCCTCCCTGCATTCTGGTTGTCATACGCCGTGTTGCCGTGACTGATTCGACTCTCGTTTTCCAGCACTTTCTTTGATGATGATGATGCTCATCAGGCCGGCAATCTTAACTCTTCGATCTGCCAGTTCTAAGCGAAAGTTTCCCTCACTTTGGCATTAGCTCTACTTTTTCCCGCCCTCTCTCTTTCCGCTTCTCTCTGCGTCTTTCTCTTTGTTTGCCCTGTGAAATTTACAGAGCATATAATACTAAAATCATTGAGTTTCAAATCAAATTTGCAAGAAATAACTCAATACGGAAAAGACTTTATTAAGTTTCTCTATTGTTCTGTTCGACTTTAAATTAAATCAAAATGATATATGAAAATTCTTAGATTCGTTAATGAAACTAACAAATTCGTAGATATCTAAATAAAACTGAGGAACGAAATAAAGTCTTAATTTTTAATCTCTTCTGAAGATGCAATGAATTAGGAAATGTATAATGACTTGTCTTAATTATTTTCTTTTCTTTTGCTCTTCTTTTTTTCTTCTAACCCATTGCAAGTTCTATAAGTCCATAGATAGATTTATTTTAGTCCCGATTATTTGTGAAATCACAATAACATGCTCACATTTTCAAATTGGATAAAAACAGAAGAATACAATTTATAAAGACTTTATTTCTTTTCTCTTCTTGTCGCGCACCCCGCAGTCTTTTTTATCTCTAAGCTGCGCTAATAATTTCTCATTTTTTTACAAAATCTTGTAAGATATATTACGGTGCTATTCTTAATGTTGTTGTTGCTGCTATTTCCATTTTGTTCGTTGTTTTTCTCACGCATTTGTCACTTTGATTTTCCCTTTTTCGGTTTCAGGTCTCGTCTCGGTTTTAATGAGCGGGTCATCAAGGCGACATTTTGGTCATGTCGTAAATTATATTTACTGCAATTCGCAGAGCGACACACACACACACCCACACACAGGCACATGGAGAGGGCGCCTTGGCAATTGTCACTTACACAATGTTTTCATTTTCATTTTCGCGTTTATTTTCAAATTTTTCACATGTGTATTTTGTGGCATTTGTGGCTTGGCTCGGCTTGTGTGTATTCCAGATACCCTGGGGGAGTATGTTTTGGGTGTGATGTGTCCAAGCTGCCATAGGGCGTGAAGTCGAATGAGTAGAATGGGCTAAGTATTCTGCGAAATTCCATTCGAGTTTGCTTGAGTTACATAAGAAAAAACTTGTTATAGTCAATAGCAAAGCTCTTGCATAGGTATAGCTACTGTATAGGCTAGTTGACCCACATCTACACACTACAGGGTATCCATAAGTCGCACATGGTTACAGTTTTTTTAAAATTTTTAATTGATATACTGCTGATAAGCGGCTGCTTAGTGCAATTGCTGGTGTTGCTGCCGCAGTTGCTGCCGTAAAGGTGTTGCTGTCGCGCTGCTGTTGCACTGTCTCCCGGCATTGTTGTTGTTTCCCAGCATGACATTCGGTGCCAAAAAGGGGCGTGTATGCACTGGCAATACAGCAATGTTGGTTTTGGGCTGCGATGGCCTTGCAACCTAAGCTGATGTTGATGTTGCTGTTGCAGCAGCAGCAGTAGCTTTCACAGCAGGCGACGCGATGCGGAAATGTGGCAAGTATCGGTTGTTGTTTTTGTTGCTGCTGCTGCTGCACTTGCGCTGGCTGCACTTCCAGGCCATTCGTCACACGTCTCGATTCGCTGACAACTTGCAATCCTCGCAGCAGCAACAGCAGCAGCAGCAACAACTTATCATAATTTCAGCCAATTTAGCGGCAAGTGTTGTTGCTGCCGCTGCTGCGCAGTGACTTGACTTTCTCCCGACCTCGTTTAGTTCGAGGCGATTCCAATTCCGATTCCTAAAATAAATTATTGACACACAAATTGCCGACGTTGTCGTCGTCGCTGTCGCGTCTATTGACCCGCAGCAGCAGCAGCAACAACAACAGCCCCAAAAACTGCTTTTAGAAACTCTTTCCATAATCATAAGGCCCCAGTTGAGTAGGAAGCGAGCGCAACCCGAAGACGCGCCACAATTTATTTGCATATTTCTTTTTCGTTCAAGCAGAGCGCACAGACAGAGCCAGAGACATAAGGGGAGAGGGTGAGAGAGAGGGAGAGAGGGAAGGGGGACTGTGCTCGCGGGTCACTGGGCAATGCGTGGAATGCGTTAATTGCCCGGGCAGCTGGCAGAGCACATACTGTGCATACGATCAAGAATGTGACAGTTTGCGGCGAGCATTAACTAGCAGATACCCTGTAAAAACTGCAAGCTACTAAAGCTCTTCACTGAAGTGCTTTGAGTGCACATTGTGCACATTGTGACCCAATCCAAGTCGAATAAGCACCAATTTCTTTGAAAAACCTCTAGTAACTAGGGTATTTGCAAGTCCAACATTATAAAGCTTGCAGTGCTGATAGATAATATGTCTTTTTACATGATTGCCAAATTTCAGCTTAATATCTTGAGCACTTTGAAAGTGACAATAAACTAAAGAAAAGATAAAAATAAACTACAAGCAAATCAATGATTAATGTAATATACACCTACCTAGCAGATTTCTTGCAGCATATACAACAAAATACAGTAAGAAAATGTTTATAATACAGTTTAATATGTCTGGCATACCCGCTTAAGCCACCCTACCGGCTACAGAGTATGCAAGCAACACAAACAGTTAGGCTCAGGCATGAGCGCGCTCATCAGGTGTTGGCAGCCCAATAATTTAGCTTGGGGGGCAAACGCTTAGAGACCTAGCGAACCATAAATTCTAACTAGCCACAGCAGCAGCAGCAACAACAACAGTAACAAAAACAACAACAACAGCAACAAAAACAACAATAAAAACAACTACATTTCAATTGGCATCGAAAGTGCCGCGTCGAAAAATGCGAGTGAACAATTTCTAAATGCAAATATTTTTTAACTTATTCAATTATCAAAATGAAAGTTGCAAACAGCCGACGATGGACAAGACGGTACGGTACGGCACGGTATGTTATGGTATGGCACGACGAGGGCTTCGAGCGGTCAATCAGCACGTAGACAACATCAATAAAATTGTCAAATTGGCAGAAAAACGAGTAAAAACAAAAACACACGAAAAGACAGAAAGCAACGAAGTGCGGCCGCTTGCAGATACCCTGCTCGCGGGAAAGGGAATTGTGAGTGTGGCGAGTGGCAAAAGCGATCTTAAGATCAGACAGGCCAGGGTAGCAAATGGGCTACAAAGTTCCATCTGGTAATCCAGCACAAATAGGCTCGCTGTGCTAATACCCTCGCATAACGAGGCGTAGGAAGGCAGCTAAGGCTGCTTATGGCAGCTATGGCAGCTTTTGGGGCGTGACGCACACGTGTTTGGCATCGGCAAAGCCGAAGAGCGTCAACAGTTGCCGGCGTTGATGGGTGCGGCAAGTGCGCGGCGCTATGCAAGAGTCAATATATGAAAAAGACTCAGGCAACGAACTTGCGCTTGCGCAGAAACCAAATGACTGAGGCAACAAACTTGCTGGCAAAAAAGACTTAGGCAACAAACGTGCACACAGAACGCATGAACGTTTTAACGGTTGTTATTATGCTTCCTGGCAATGTGATTAGGGCCAAACTGTGCGACACAGAACCGAATGCCATAAATCGAGGTGAGCAGACCAAGCAGTGGATCCAAGAACTTGTGCTATATGACTGCAGCTCAGATTCTGAAGAAATTAAACGATTTTATGCTATATGCCACATATATTTCGAAGGTACCTGCACAGATTGTAAGCATTAATAATATTTTTTAATGATTTTTTTTTTTATTTTTTCGATAATCTTTTGCAACTTTTTCAAACTGCAAATTTTCTCAACGACTTAAGAGTTTGTTAGTACAAAAATGACACTAAAATCGTTAGACAAAACATTGACGTGTAAACATTATTTGTCACAGTTGTTACGAGCACTCGTACCATTCCCTGGACTTGCATAACTTGGCTCAAAATCAAACGATTGCATGGGGGAAATGACTTTTTGTTTAGGTCTTGAAACACTGACAGTTTGTACGTTTATGCATGTGGAATATGTCATTTTTAAATTTACTTTTGTAGTGTATTTAATTTTTTTGGTTTTCTTTGGATCTTAAGAATAAACTTATTGATTATGTATGGAATTTTATTTATTTTAAATATTGAAGTATATTCGGGGCGTCGTAGAAATAAATTTCATGCTCAAAAGTCTGCCCAGAGCAACTCTGGTCACCTAGACTGAGTTTTGTAGCATCCATTGAATTATCTATATAAAACCTCCTTCAGTTTTGCAAATTTCAACATATCCTACGCCTCTCAACCCACAAAGCGCTAGGTATCTGCGAGTCTAGTGCGCTGATTCGTTCGGTTTTCTTTCTTATTTTTTTTTTTGTTGCATGCGACAACAAGTAAACCAAACCGAACGCAATAAAAAATGTCATCTTTATGTTCGAAATGAGTCGCTGTTACAGTTGCTTGCCCCATTATTAAGTATGACACAACCAGCGGCAGCAGCAGCACCGCGCTTAGTCAATCTGTCAGACTCAAATACAGTGGCCCCGTCTTGAAGCTGGCCAAGATCGGCACAGTCTAATCCAGTCCGAACGGGCAGACCGGCCGGCAATCTTCCTGGCACCAACGGGTGCCCTGTTGTCTTTTTGTTGTTGTTTCATTTCGGTCTTCTGTTTTCAGTTTTCAGTTTTGTTTTTTGCAATGTTTATTGTTGTCGCTGTCACACAATTGTTGTTAGAGTCCCCCCCTGGTTGTTACTGGGTTTCTTCAGTGTGTGTGTGTGTGGTTTATGTAACATTGTTGAATTCTTCGCTGGGCAGGCATTTCACTTGGATTGTTGCAGTCATCGTCATTAGTGTCCAAAAATGAAATGATTGCAAATAGTCTCGCATCGCACAGGCAGCTTAGCTGAGGCAGCTCAGCTCAGGCAGGCAGGCAAGCAGCTCTCAAGTGGGGCAGCTGAACTCTGCACAGCGGTACACTGAGAGAAACTACTTGGGTATGGATTGAACTGGGGAATAGACTGGAAGTGAAAAGAAATTCCAAGACTGATCCCTAGAAAGATATATGCAAAAACATATGTAAGCCTAATGATTGATCAAGCGATTGCTCTGCAAGATCGACTAAAGATAGATCTATAATATACACACGAGGTGGGTAGATCGATACCGATACGAATCGATAGATACATATATAGATCCTTACGTAGATATTTGTTTAATTAAAGAGGTAGACAGCATAAACAGCTTAGATAGATGATTAAATATCTGATCACGAGAAAATATATAAGGATAGACAAAAGTACTAAAGGCTGATGGATAAATGGAACTGAGATTGTAGAGAATAATAGTAAAACCTAAAGAGTCCCAGAAAAGCTCCGAAAAAAACTATATTTATATTCTTAGAACTTTAAATCACAAGACAATCAACAATATCTCAGTAAACCTTTCCTTTTTAGCAGATATATACACTTACTTCGATAAGCTATTATAATATAATTTTGTTTATTTATTTGTCGAATTGAATAAACCTAATTGAAGCAGCGAAGCAATTAACTGATATGCTCAACTCTTGAATTGGTTCACAAATTCTATTTGAAATGTTTTTCTTGCTGTGTGTATGTTGCTGCCACTTGTTGTTGTTGCTGTTGGTATTGCTAAGCTGGTTGTTGTTGTTGCTGCTGCTGCTGCTGTTGTGGTTGTTTAGGGCTTAAAAGGCAAAAAAACTTCACAGCTTCCAACAATGCGCAAAGTTTACTTTCGTTTCATGCAATGCGCGCGGCCACATTTCACTTTACATTTTGCATTGCAGGTGTGTGTGTGTACGAAGGTGTATGTGTGAGTGCCCTGTGTGTGTGTGTGTATTTGTTGTGGTGTGGGCCGAGTAGCAGCAGGGTGGTAATCAGCGCCAAGTTACAACTATTTGCTTCCCCTCTCAGCACAAGGAAGACTGGCAAGGAGCGAGGGCGGGGGCATCGCTTTGGGTTTTTCATTTTTTTCTTTTTACAGCTCTCTTCATATTGTATAAGTAATAACCACATTGAGTTAGCCCCACTTAAGAGTGCCCCCACTAGCAGCGGGGGAAACTGAATTTGAATTTGAGTCGGAGTCGCAGTCGGAGTCGGATACGGATTGGGAGCTGTAGCTGACGCTGGAGTCGCCGTTGAAGTTGGCTCTGAAGTTTGGCAATCGGCGCAACCGCAACGCGTCACTGTTGCACCGACACAGACACAATGTGGGCGCACAGTGGTGCCAAATATAATCAAAAGTGCCGCAAATACACGCGCACTTGAGCGCACTTACATTCACATTGTCTTGTGGCAGCAAGAGGAGACTTGAGCTGTTTTGCAACACTGTCTGCTTGCCACTTCCTTCTATTGATACACAGTGATGCAATGCGAGACCTTTTGGAAAGGAGCTAAGGGCTTTTTTAGCTGGGAAATTAGCGAGTGAACTTTCAAGTGAGCTTTGGCTGAGAAAGGCTGAAAAAGCTCTCGAGGAGCAGCTTTCCTGTTATTAGATTAGCTTATGTACTAATTGAGCTTAGCAGGAAACGAGCAAGTATGCGTGAGGAGCTTTGAAAGCTGCTAAAAATTCGAGGTATCATTTTACATTACTTGGATTATTGTTTGCAACACTCTAAATTAAATTCTTTGGCAATTTGCATGGAATTTCTCAGCTTAGGATCTTGTATGGGTTTGATTTAATATTTAGTGTGCTTGCAACTCATTTATCTGTGCTTTGAAAGCTGCTTAAAGCTCTTAAGCATAAGGTATAAGTTTAGAAAAAATAAATGAAGGAATACATAATCTGACGTCTTTCTATGTGATAAATTTAAACTTAAGAGCGCTCTTATACCTTTCATTACTGCTACAAAGGCTGCTTAAAGCTCTTATAAGTTTTTGCTTAATTCTGAGCATATTGATGTATTTCAACAAACAATTAACAGCTTAAACCAATGCCTAGCATAATACTTATGAAAAAAAACTGGCGATAAAAGCTTATAAAAGCTCTTGGTAGCAGTGCGAAAGCTGCTTACAGCTTGTAGCTACACTTTTGACTATAACACACTTATAGTTCGATCTTAAGCTCGGCTAAGAAGTAGCCTAAAGTTTGTCTTGTTGGCGATTAAAATGTGCTTAGCTGTAGTCTGCAGTTATCTGAGTTTGATCTCTTTCTGAAAAGGTTACATTAGCGCCTTATTCAACGGTTATTTGAATAGCATTATCTCTATTCAAGCCACTCGAAATGGGAACAAAGGGAGAAGGCGCATTGCACACACTTTCAATTGGAGCACACACTATAGGCCCATTCTCAGGCGGTACGGGGCAAGCTGCAGGGCACTGGCTGCAGGGGGAAGAGCAGAGGGGAGGGGGGGGGCTGGTGCTTGCCACTGGGAGGCAGCGAGTCAGAACATTAATCTTTGAGACTTTGCTGGAAATGAAAAATAATAAAGCACTAAATGGAAAATGAAGAGCGGAACGGGCGGGGAAACGGGCAATGAAACTGGAACTGGGCGAGCTGGCTGAGCGGAGGAGGGTGTTAGGTGAGCGGAGAGTAGAGAGCAGAGAGCAGAAGAGTGGCGGGCGGGGGGTAGCTGGCACACTCTTAATTGAGCATCGTGAACGCAAATGCAGCAATTCGATGTGCTTCGCCGGCTGCGGCACGTTGCGCAGGGAGAGAGAGAGAAAGAGAGATGGTGGGCGGGGGGCAGGGCGAGGAGGGCAGGTGGGGCAGACATTCTTGAAGCTGTTGCGTGCGCTGCCACTGCCACTGCCACTTGATTTCCTTGTTACCTGCGGCTTCCTCCGACCCAGCCACGTCTGGAGCGGCGTCTTCCTCCTTCTTTTTCCTCCTCCTCCTCCTCCTCCTCTGCTGCTGTGGCCGCACGTGGCAATGCATCATCCAAGTGGGCACTGGTCGCGGCACTTGGCGCATGCCAAGCGTAACAATTGGGCAGTGGCACGCCCCACGCCTCTCGCCAGCTGACCAGCCCACTGAGTGCGCCTACAGCGAGGGCCCTGCCAACTTCCTCATTGTCTAATTAAATGTTTCTGCAGTCATAGACACAATTTGATTAGTTAACTGCTAACGGGACTCGCTGTACGAGTGGAACGGAACGGAATGGGAAGGGGCACACAAGTTGGCCGGCTTACCAGGAACTGTGAAAGGTAAAACATAAGTTAAATTTCTTAGCTTACATTTCTTGTAACAATTTCAGGCTTGGAACGATTGGAATCGAAACAGTCAGTAGCTAAATTTAAATTGCTTAACAATAGACATGTGTTAAAATTGAGAGGAAGGTTTGGAATCGAAACAGAGCAGAGCTTGTCTGTTCGTTAAAACAAATGGAATTTGGAACTCACGCAATCTTGTACTGATAAACACTTGGCTTTGAAACTAAATACACTAAAGCTTAAAAGCAACTTGATCGGCAGTTGAAACGAATGGAATTTGGCCAAAGTGAGAGCACAAGCTTGATATTATGTGTTGAAACATTTGGAATTGAAACAGAGCACCTTAGCTTAGCTAGCACAATAAAGTAAACATGGACATGTGGAATATTTGGAACTGAAACAGAACATAACAATAAACTGGCTGTGTGAAACGAATGGCATTTGTAACATATGAATAAATGAACATATGATTATGACATGAAACAAGTGGAATTGAAACAGCGCAGTTTACTATTTTCCCATATGTCAGCTGAAACGAATGGAATATACTGGATATCCACATCACAGCAGCCACTTGTTTCAATAAGGTTAGGAACGTCTGGAATCGAACTGGAACTGGGCCAGCTAAAGCTGCTCCAGCTGCTGTTGCTGCTGCGCCCAATTCTATTGACAGTCGGACAACTTGATGAGTCGCTGCCTGCCTGCTTGCCACAGTGTTGCAATCGTTGCTGCTGCTGTCATCACTTGCGGCAACGTTGTCTTTGTGTTGCTGCTGCTGTTGTTGCGGCTGTGGCTGTTGTTGCCATTTCGTTTTTATCGTTGCGCTGCAGCAGCACTTTAAACTGGGTTAAAAGCACAAACAGCACGCAAAAATGTGACGACAATTCGCAAAAGCGATCCCATCCCCTGCACAGCCCCTTTCGAAGAGAGAAGCAGAAAAAGAAGAAGAAGAAGAGGAAGAAGCAACAAAGGCAGAAGCAGAGCAACAAGTAAAGCACAAGAGGCAGCAACATAAACAACAACGACAACTCGAGAACAACACGAACAACGTCGCTTACAAGACTCAAATAGCTGTATCCGAACGAAATGATCGTCATGCGGTTGGCCAGACCAGATCGTAATGATCATGCTGATCATTCCTGTGTCGGGCACGGAATCAGAACACAACAATAACTCAATCAGAGTTGCCATGTTCGTTGGGAATGGGTTAACTGAAGATATTTTTGGGACACTTTGACCTTAAAAAAGGAAATATCATGTGATTGCAGACTTCCTTCTTAGATCAGTGAAAGTGTTTAAATAAATTATTTCACCACACCTCAAGCGTTTTTTAAAAACAAATTTAAATAAATAAGCTTGGGAGGTTGTTGAAAATTTAATAAAATATTGTGATGTTTTTTTGATATAGAGTATTGCCATTTATTTCTTTAAGAAGACTTTAACACTTGGCTCCGAAATACTTGAAATAGAACAAAAAATAAAGGCTAGGAAGTTAAATTAAGTTAAGCTGACATAAATATGATTATGAACATGAAGTATACATACAATAGTTCACTGAGTTCGTTTCGGTTACGAAAATATAATAGAAATCGATTAAAATAATAAATAAAATAATAAATCAATAAAATATAATTAGCCATGGAAGTTTTTGATATTATTTTTCATAATTTAATCACACGCAAAATACTTGTTTTTATTTTTTTAGAATATCCCAATTTAATCCCAAGCACTGTGCTACATACAGTCTGCGCGGTTTCCATAATGATCTATGGGTTTCTCTTTCTCTGCCTGAGACAAGTCTAACACATTCCACAAAATCCGCTGCGAATCCTGTGGGAATCACAAAAGTTTCTCTTGCACTCATTTTCTTACACCGCTATGCCCCCCCGCCTCCCATCAGGTACATAATGCAATTTGTTTGTAATTCTCAAACGGTTTAGGCCAAAACCTGCTACGAATTAGGTGGCTCATCTTGTTCATCTGGCGGCCTTAAAAGGATCAGCTACATGACCAAATTTTCAGCCAACCAAACATGTTCGTCGCATGACGCAGGGGCAAGGAGAAGGGGGTAGGTGAAGATGAGGGGGTAGGCAAGGGAAACGAGAGGAATTGGAGATGGTTAGCATGGTTATGCTTTTGGGGCATTCGCTTTGCATTTGGCCCACATGTGTCACACAGATTGTGCGTTGGTGCCACATGTGGCAAGAGGCAGCAAGCATGTGGCATGAGGCATGTGCCATGAGGCTGCTGCTCCAATTTGCTGACCATTTGGCTTACTTTTGCGGCAGCTTGTGGCATGCAAATACTGCCCCATGCCGCATGCCGCATGCTGCATGCAACAAAGCAGAATTTATTTGTGCTGCTCGCCAGTTGCATAACCTGTATTAGTTGTTATTACCGTTTTGTGGCATCCACAAACAAGCGCAACTTTCTTGGCCACCACCGCAGCAGCGCAGCAGCGCAGCAGCAGAAGCACAGCGCAGCAGCCATTGAACGCGCAGAGCGCTCTCAGCTCGCGCAAAAAAAGCCCTAAGCTCTGCCAAGCCGCGGCACTTGCCAAAAGCGCAGCAAGTGCGCAGCGACAGCGACAGCAACAGCGACGCTACGCATGCACACACGCTGCGCACGGCGTCGACAGCGGCGTCATGGCGTCGCTTAACGCAAGCGCAGCTTACAAGACGCACAACGCGACGGCGCAAACTTTCAGTTGCTTTCGAGCTGCACACGACGACGGTTCGTTGGGGCCATCATCTGAAATACACAAACAACACCAACACAAGCACACGCTTAGAGCAAGAGAGAGAGAGCAGGGAGCACTCGTGCGCGCACTACGCTCACGCCTCGCTCTCAACGTGAAAAGTGAAAGAAACGTCGCGGTCGCTTTGTCTTCGTGTTTCGTCTTCGGCTCGTGTCGTGCGAGCTCGTTTCGTGTGGAGAGCGCGTGAGAGCGGCATCGCCTTTAAGCTCGTCGCAACGCGAGCCATCGCCTTCAGTTGCCGTGCCGAACACGAAGCGAACGGAGCTCTCTGTCAGTGTGTGTGTTTTTGTGCGCAACGCGAGGCGCGTGGGGCAGAGAAACACGAATCATTAGAGAAAGAACTTCAATTCATTTTTTTTCTACTTAACGGTTAACGACAACGACGACGGCGAACTACGACTAACGGTACCACGCGCGCTGAGTGCTCGATAAATAATTGTGCAAAAAATCAAATTGGTTTTTCTTTGCCTCTTCGTTTCGTTTCGTTATTTTTTTACGGTGTACGCAGGATAAAAGAAACAAGAAACAAAAACGCAGACTGACACACTTTTGTTGTTGGCGCACCTGTTGCGAATATTGTTTTTTTTTTTTTTTTACCTACAATTGAGCATATTTTTTTTTTGTTTTTACTTTACAGTTTTTTTTTTTTGTGCACATATAAAAAAAACATTCATAACTTTCGACGTGTAAAACAAAACCAAAAAGCAGTGTAAAAACGAATTTTCCAAATTCGCAGTATAAAAACAAAACACGAGAAAGGAAAATAGAAAAGTAACAACAAAAAGAAGCGCAGGAAACAACAAAAGCAGCGACAAATTCAACGCAAAATGCAACGCACGCAGTCGCCGTTGATGGCGACGACGACGACGACGCGGCCAGTGCAGCTGCTGCTCGCGCTGCTGCTACTAGCGTCGGCGCAGGCGCAGGCGCAGAATATAGGTGAGTGTGTCAAGCGAAAGAGGCGAAAAAATCAACAAGAAGCGGCGAGACAGCAAGGCAAACAAATCTCTCTCTCTCCCGCTCTGCTGTCGCAGCGCAGCGCGCGTTCACCCATTTTCGGTGGTTTCTGCTGTTGTTGTTATTATTTTTGTTCTTTCTGTTGTTATTGTTCTTTCTGTTGTTGTTGCTGCTGCTGCTACTGTTAGTGAAATAAATTTTTGCATACGCTGCGCCTTTGCCTTTGTCGCTGCCTTCTTGATTTCCGGTTCTCTGTTTTATGCGCTTTTTCCCACGTTCATAAGGCGAGCAACAACTACAACAATACAACAACTGACCAGTTGCCGACACTTGCTGCCTGCTATTGTTGTTGTTGTTGCTGGGCTTTAAATCGGTCAGCTTTTGTGCTCGTTAATTGTTTCGTGGGATACGCGCGACAAAAAAGAACTGAACGAAATGAACTGAACGATCGGGGTGCCGGCTGCGGCATTGCCAACGGTCCGTGAAATGGTCAAAGCGCCACACACAATTCCCATATGCAAACGTCTGTGTGTGTGTGTCTGCAAGTACCGTAAGCATGCGGCAAGCTGTTGCCGATCAGAGCGCCAGCAGGGGAAGCATTATACCATCTTTTATGCAGTTAATTGCCTAGAATTTCGGGTAAACTCAACTCTGTAGACCGAGTACGCCCCGTAGTTTGCGTATAACTCAAGTAACTCAGCTCTGACTGGAGTAAACTGTAGGAAATGTGCTGGGCAGCATCATATTAGTCTCAGCTTTGGATATATATTGACATAGACTTGGTCTGATAACCATAGCGCAAGATAAACATAGTTCAAACATAGCTTAAGAAACTCTGGCAAGTTAAAAATAGATATTAGGTTTTCTGCAGCTTCACAGAGTTTTCATTTGAGCATCTAAAAAAAAAGCTGCCTTTCTAGTCTATATATATATATTCTACCTCTCTTGCCCCACAAAGACTTGATTTAAAAAAATATTCCTACCAATATCAGCTAGCCCAACTAGATCTCACTTAATTCGATAGCTATACCTATTCAAGGCGATTATATCAGCCAATACAATTGGCGATTGCACGCGAAGCTGTAAATATCCCACGCTGAGTGTGTGCACGCCCCGGTGGGCGTGTCCGCAAGTGTTGACCGCAGGAAACGGATGTTTGTTTGGGTCAGTAAACAAAAATAGCAGCGAGGCAGAGGCAGAGGCAGCGTGAGCGTCAAATGTGTCACAGAAACAAAAGACTTAGGCAACAAACCTGCTGCACTGCACGTGTTACCTGTCGCAGCGCGAGCGAGAGCGAGAGCAGCAACCTGTTGGTGCCGTTCTTGTGTCTCCAATTACCAATCCAACCTGCTGCACGTGGCCAGCGCTCGGATTACAGTTAAATGAAAAAGCAGGTTAAAGGAATGAGCGGGAGAGGAGGAAGGGGAAAAATACGCCTTGAACTTGAGAACAAAGCGAAGACTCTCTTAGCTTGCATACAACGCGAGATTACTGTTAGCTCGAGACTTTACGACTTGACAACTTCGATTTCTTATAGATAGAACCCATGGTATTATCTCCCCTCCCACTGCCTGTATATCTCCCGATCTGAGTGCATCCATTCTTCAAGTTAATGTGTCGCCCGACCATGGGGGGAAACCGTTAAGAAGTCGAAAGAGACCCAAAACCAAAGCTGGTGGGAAAATTAATTTAAATTACAAATCAAAAACAAGACGGAAAAACAGAAACTAACAAAAAGATGAAAAGAGGAAGAGACAGAGAGAGGAGGAGAGTGGAGTGAGAGGGAGGCAGGGGAACTGTAGAAAGAAAAGGGCGACAACAAGGGAAAAAATTGTTTAAGAAATTAAAATAAAATTTACGAGCAGCTGAGGTAAACAATTTCACAAAGTCGCGTCGTGTTGCCGCTCGGACAAATGGGAAAGTTTTCTGTAATACATATATATATATATATACTACGAGATATATATATATATATACCAAGCACATGTATATAGATATGATTTCTTTGCAATTGTATTTCATATTCATGTTGACAATAAGAAAAAAAGTAAAAGTGCAGCAGGAGAAATGACAGAGAGAGAGAGAGAGAGAAAAAGTGCTGGCAAATTGTGGGGCAGCAACTCTTACGTGTTGCCATGTAGCATGTGGCATGTGTATGAGCATTCGATACTAGAGGATGAGCCAGGCAGTTGTGGTATAATGACCGGCCCAGTAATGATGATATAGCATACGTAGCATACGAGCAACATCCCGATTATGATCTCTTCCATCATCATTTCCATCATTATCATCATCATCATCAGCAGCAGCAGCGTCGTCGACGCCGTCGTCGTCGTCATGTAGCTAATGCTCCATTGCATTGCGGAAGCTTCGTGGTTTAATTGCAATGCGAAAAATCAGGCATAACTATCCACAAGATGCTCGTAGTATCTATGAGATACACATGCATAACTTTCCACTGGCTGTGGCTGTGTCGTTGCCTTTTTTTCGCTTTTTTTGCTTCTCTTATGATTTTCGCTGCCTTGGCTCATTTGCTGCAACCACACACACTCACACATAAACGGGGCGTGGCACACTGTGCGCGCATGCGTGCAAACAGCTCCCCTTCTCTCTGTGTATTTTGTTTTTCTCGTCTTGCTTGCGGTTTGCATTGGGCAAATCCCGAAACAAGCCGCCCTTACATAATGCTCCCCAGCAACAACAACAAGGAAGTCCGCGTCGAGGAAGCCGCACTCGCTATGTTTACCGTGGGCGGCAAATCACGCACTTCACTAGACACCAACAACAACAGCAACAAACACAACAACGACCCGCATTGACTTTTGCTTGTGACAACAAGTCGAAAGTGTCAAACAACACGAAAAAAGTGACACAACTTGTGGTATAAAGTGCCGAAAGTGCCATATAACTTGTAAATGCATAAACAGTTTCTCAAAAAAGTCTGGCAACACTTAGCTACACTGACTTGCTAAGCTTATAGAAAGTTTAACGCAACTTTATCAATGCAATGCGGAGTTACACGCACTTTTAACACGTGATTTACCTTGCTGATCGGTAGCGAAAAATATCACACAACTTGCAACTCCATGAACAGTCTCTGCTGAAAGTCTGGCAACCGCAAGCTACAGCTACTAGCTAAAAGTTAACTAAATTTCAAGAGTATCGTTCAAGCTGTTTTCGAGTTACACGCTGTACTATCACGCTACCTACCTCACTTGATTATGCACCAACTCGATTAGTCTGCTCTACGCATATTTACCAAATTTAATGGCGTAGGCTCGCCCTACCACCTGCTGTGCCCCGACAGCATCGTGGGTGGTGGCACTCTACTTGGCTTTTACTTTCCACAGCTTTAGGGTATTGGGCAAGCGCAGTGTCGGTTATTATTATGAAATAGTTGAAGAAAATGTGCAGATATACGTGCGCTAGATAACAAATTAATCGATCAATTGTGGCGCAATCGAATACGATCGAAATTTAATTAAGCTGGCAACGCTACGGGCTATACCTATGCCGAATTTCATAAAGCTAACCTCCAGTCGGCGGTCGAGCTCCATTTGCTTTTGTAGTTGTGCTAATCAACTAATATGAATCTGCCAGCGTGTGACAATTGTCGCGAGGGCAAAAGTCATAGACACAGGCAGATGTTTGCGCAATGACCAACCCCTCGCTCACCCCAACACTCCTCCTATTCTCTCAATATGTGCGAGCTCACAAATTTACGCAATGCACACGCTCTTTTTTTTAGTATACCTCGAGTTTTCGGTTTTTCTTTTTCTTTTTGTTGTATATTGTTTTTAGGTGCAATCTTCATCAAGTGATGCCGCCTTGGCACGTAGGAGGGCAATTTTCAAGTGGGGGAGTCGAGTGGGGGAGTGGGTAAAGGAGGAAGGGGGGAGGGGGCCAATGGAAATGAGCCACTGCGCAACTTGCGCAAGCGGCCTTGCCAGATCACAGCTCGAACAGAAAACCGAAGCCATAGTCGAAGTTAATTGAAGTTGCAGCTGTCGATGATTGATAGGAATTAACCGATGGAAACTAGTGGAAACTGATGGAAATTGGTGGAAAATATATGGGGGCATGCCTGGAGATTAGATGATTGAGACATAGCCTGAAAAAAAAAAACGAAAAAAGAGCTGGCAAGCTTAGCAAAACCGTTAACGGAAACTGATTGAGGAATTTGTGGGTGCGGAAAATGAAGAAATTATAGCGGCTTCTCTGGCATAGAAATTGATTGAAAACACAGCTAGTACAAGGAGAGAGAGAGGGGAAGAGAGAGAGGGAAGAAGGAAAAGAGACTGCATCACTGCATCATTAGCATGGATGATTTGAGTAGATTCAAGTGAGCTGAAACTGATTGGGGGCACGAAGTTGCTTTAAATTAGTTTCCTTTTTTAGGGTATTACTGCAGAATCTACTGGAGTACCTAGTGTACTTATCACTGTACTACCTAGTGTACTGGCTAATCTACTACCCAATACACTAACTCTCAAGTACTGCCTGCTTCTCGTTCTGCTTGTTATCATGCATCATTTGAGTAAATCATTCCCCTACAATCTTTGATTTGTATTCTATACTACAAATATTATAGTTAGCTATTATAATATTAGCGATGATGTACTCTTACATGTACATGTATCTTACAGAGTATATATAAAGTCTTAAGCATAGTAGTAGTAGTCGAACTATACAGAAAGATGATTCCATAGCGTATTATAATTAGACATTGCTCACAAGCAACTCGCTATAAAATTGCTACGAAACTCATCAACAGTTTATTTGCTAGTTTTCTCTACTCTTAGACCGCTTTACCTTCCTCTGAATATCTAATCCGCCCCCCGCCCTCTCCATGAATTATTTTCAATAATATTCCATCGATTTTTTTAGTTTGGGTGCAGCTCATTAGTATCCGATACTCATTATTGGAATCGAAACTTATGTAGTTGGGTTTGAGTATCATGCGACGAGCGGCGTCTGCAACTTTCGCGTTCGTTGCCTAAGTCATTTGTGAGCAGCGGCAGTAGCAGTGGCAATGGCGTTGCCATATCTGTGTGAAATTTTAATGTGTGTCTCCAGTCGCAGTCGCAGTGAAATGCTCGGAAAGTGAAACTAACAATCTAATAAATAAATGAAATTGTTTGCTATTAGTAGCGCATTTAAATGCGACAACAGCAACAACACACACGAAGAGAGCAACATGCTGCTGGCAGCGGCATGAAAGCTGAAAGGAAAAAAGGTGTAGCTAATGTTGGACGACAGAATTTATGCGCTTTTTAATTTAATTAATTGTAATGAATGTGCGACGCGTTGTAGTTGCTGCTCGCTGCTCGCAGTTGCTGCTGTTGCTGTTGCTGCTCGGCGATTGTTGTTGTTGCCATTTTGAAATTGCTGGCAACAACAACAACAATTGGCAACAGGCACCTGATTCACGACTCGTTTTGCAGTCGCCATCAATGCCAACAGCCACAGCCACAGCCAACTTCATCGAAATTGTTATAAATAATTGCCTTTTGTTAATAACTTTAAGTGCTGTGTGTGCGTGTTGCCCGAGTGTGTGTGTGTGTACGTGTGCGTTTCGTCACTGGCCCACAAAACTAAAGTAAACTGTTGCAACTGCCTGCCAAATGCGGTGTAAATAAAAATCACAAACCCCAAAAAAATAAAAATAAAAAATAAAACAATATATGCTTATAGAGCAGAGCGCACAATAAACCTCGAAAACAATGCACCCATTACAGGGTATGCGAGTCTAAAAATTATGCTCAATTTATGCTGACATTGGCACAGATCGTGCACAGAAAAATGAACTATATATAGATGCAGCTATTTTGATTGTCAATCGATCTGCTATGGAAATAACTCTTCTTCTTTATCTATTCATTAGCTTCATAAGGCATTGAAAAGCCTTTCTCGTTGCGTGACAAAATTATAATATACTGCGCACAATAAATATGACTTATATCGAATATATTATAGAGTTTTGAAAGCGTTTTTCAACTGCCTGAACTGCATACCAAGTGGGTATCGTTTTCAGTTGGTTGTAGAGACACGATAAACTCTATAAGCTAGTATATTTCACTTGAAGTCTTATATTTCATTTGAAGTCTTCAATCATTATAATGCTGATAATATTAGAACTGATACTAATAATTATTATTTTTTCCTTATGCTTACTATTTTTAAAATTCTATGTACTCTTGATATCAAAGTTTCCGAAAATGTTGTTAGAAAAACCTCAACTAAATTTAGACTTACTGCACTTTATGGCATTTTCTGCCAATTCGCATATCTTCAGCTTGATTTGCTTATATACACTTTATATATGTTCTTGTGTTATCCGACTGTTTTCAAAGCTCATGCAGCTTGCCTTTTCTTTCTGCACTTGAGTTTCGTATATCGGTTTCTTTGGCAAGCCCACATCATATATAGACCATATAAACGCTGCCCCTTTCCTATCGTATTACGCTGCGACTATGCCATAATGAAAGCAGGCTAGAATCGTGGCTCGCCGTGCGACGCCGTAGAGCTGTGGAAGGTACGAGGCAACTTTCACAACGACAGGTAGCAAGAGCAGCGACTCGGCGCAGTGTAGAGCAATGGCAGCGCTTTTGGCACAGCGCCCACACACACACATACTCGACTATACACTCGTAAGACGAGACAGACATGCCGAAAGAATGTTGGGCTGCGCTTCGCATGTGGGTGAAAGCCAAGCCCATGTGCTCTGCCTACCTAAGAAATATATATAAAAAAAAGACACTCTCGCACACACATAGAGTGCATGCTTGAGACACAATTGAACACTTGCCCACTGTCTGTGCACCACTGTGCTGCTGTTGCTGCTTCTGCCTCTGCTGTTGCTGTTGCTGGCGCATAAAGAACGATTTGCCATAACAATAACCATAACAATTGCCATAGATTATGGCGCCTGCTTGTGGCTCGGGACGTTGCTGCCCAACTAATTGCGGACATGGTCGAGGCAGGCAAATTGCAGCAGCAGCAGTTGCAGTTGCAATCGTTGCTGTTGTTGATTATCATCATCATCATAATCAGCAGCAGCAGCAGCAGCATCATGAGCAACATCATCATCAGCATTATCGTAGTGCAGTTCATTGGCCTGAGCTGACTGGCTTATCCCGAACAATATCGGAAGTAATGATAAACGCAGCAGCAGCAGCAACAACAGCAGCAGCGGCCACACTTGCTGCCGCACATGGGCAATTGTTGCAGCTACTTGCCACAGCGTCACCTGCTGCCAGCAATAACATGTTGTATATCAAGTTCCGACTGATTTCATAATGTGTTGCTGCTGCTGCCTTGCTGCATGTTGCTGCTTCTGCTGTTGCCAGCGGCAACTGTCTAGCGGTAAATCTCGAGCAATCGGAATGCCAACAACAAATTGCTGCGAAACTATAGCAACGACAGCAGCAACAACAAATGCATATTTTAAAATCAAAGCACGCCAGCAACAGCAGCAACAACAGCAACTGAGCGAAGGGGTGGGAAGAGGTGTAGGGCAGGTAGAGGGGCAGTGGCAACAGATTTGACTAAAGTGAAATTTTTAGCACGCTCTCTCTCTCTTTCTTTCTCTCTCTTTCTGTCGCTGTCTCAGCTGTTGCTGCTGCTGTGGGGTCATTCATTAGCATACGCAACGCGTTGACATTATGAACTTTGCTAACAACAGCAGCAGCAGAGGCAACACTCTGAACAGCAGCAGCAACAACCCGCACAGCAACAATATTTGATTTTTAGAAGAGAAAAAACAACTTTTTATTTTATTTCTATTTCTGTTTTTATGCAAATTGCTCTCGCCCTGAGCAGGGCAAATTCTTCCCGCTCGAGAATTTATGGCGGTTTTCTGGCTGCTGTTGCCCACAACAATTTATTTTTTATTTTTTGGATTGCTGTTGCCGTCGTTTGACCACAAAAACGCCATAAAAAGTCAACGGCAACGGCGAACAAAAAAAATCTAAAATGAAATTCTAGAAAAATTCTTTGGCGGCGTGTGCAACAAATTAGGCACAAAGCCAAAAACAAATGCAAAAAAACAACAGCAGCAGCAACAGCAACAATCAAAGCTAATGAAAATTGCGAAGGCAGCGGCAGCCACAACAACAACAACAGCAGCAGCAGCAGCGGCAAATTAGCAACTGCAACGAGAACGCTTCTCGAATGCAACACACAACAAACACACACACAACAAACACACACACAACAAACACACACACACACACAGCCACGCAGGCAGCCGCACGGGCCGTGAAGCGAGTTGAGCATGCGCTGCTGCTGCTGCTGCTGCCTTCGCATGTTGCTTGCAGCTCGCCAACTGTTGCAGGTGTTTTGCAGCTGTTGCTGCTGTCGCACACACACACACAAAGACACAGACACAGACACACGCAGACGCACACGCAGCGAGCTGGGCACGTCTTGACCCAGTTAACGTTGGCGCTGGCAGTGCAGGACAACGACAGCAACTGTGGCTGCTGCTGCTGTTGCTGGCAACACCTTTCTTCTGCGCGCTGCTTGCACATTGATTTCTTGTCGCTTGTCGCGGAATGCGGTCAACGGGCAGCAGCAACATCGGCAGCAATCGCAGCAGCAGCAGCAGCACAAACAATTCTTGACAGCAGCATCAACGCCGTCGCTTGGTCAATGTCGATGTTGCTGGCATCGCAGTTGTTGCTATTGCTGTTGCTGTTGTTGCCGTTGCCGTTGTTTGGCCTTGCTTTGGTTTAGCGGCAAATCAAGCGTTTCCTTTGCGCCGCCAAGCAAAGTGCCACAAAAGTCTTATCGAACCTGTTATATGTGCAAGCATACCCTGCTCCTCTCCCCCTCTCTCTCAACTATCGCACTCTTTCTCTCTCTCTCCCACTGCTCTCCCGCTCTGCTCGCTGCTTTCTTGTTCTGGGCGCAGGTGAAAGATGTTGCTGCTGTGCCTAATGCCAGCATTGTTGTCGCTGTTCTTATTGTTGCTGCTGCTGTTGCTGCTGCTGCTGCTGCTGCTATTGTTGTTGTTGCTGTTGTTGGTTCTTTGACTGGCTGCCTGCCTGTTGTCATCGTTTTATGTAACTGTTTAAGCTTGAAAATTTATTGTTGTCTGCGTCTGCGTCGACGTTGCTGCTGCCGCCGCTGCTGCTGCTGCGTACCGTTACATAAAAGCCATGTCAAGACAAGTCAGCGCATGTTTATTTAATACGCTTAGCAGCTTTTAGCTGGACATCGACTTATAGACACACACGCATACACACACATGTTGCTGATGTCTCAATTCTGGCAAGAACTGAGAGCGGAAGTACGAATCAAAAGACTTAGGCAACGAACTTGCAATTGCTAACTGGGCGCATCCATTGCAAAAACAACAACAGCAACAACCACAGGCACTTGCGAAATAACTTTTAACGAGCTGCCTCTAATTCTGCGCCGCCAACAGCAGCAACAAGGCTAGTTACAGCAACAACAAAGGCTGCTAACTGGGTCAGCAGCAGCGTCTGCCTGCCTGCCTGGCTGCCTGCTCTGAGAGCGAAGAAGAAGCAGAGAGAGGGAGAGGGAGAGGGAGAGGGAGAGAAGCAGCAGCAGCAGAAGAAGCTTAAATGAAATTCTCCAAAACCGGCCAAGTGAAGCAACGCGCCAATTTATGTAAATCCAAAACCAATCAGCCTCAAAACGGCAACAACAACAGCAGCATGAGCAGCAGCAGCAACAAGAACAACAACAGCAACAACCAGTGGCAACAACAGCAAGACAACAACAGCGGGCAGCAGAGTCATCATTATGAGCGGAGCATTATGAGCGCTGATAGGCTAACGGTTTAAACCGTTGCTTCTTATTTGACAAAAGGGGAGAGAGAGAAAGAGAGAGAGTTCGCGGGAGACGACTTGGCTGCTTAAGAAATTCTTCAACAGAGTCTACGTAATATTTTCAAATAGAAATGTTATAGGAAAATAAAATTAATGAGTTGAAAACGAGTGTGGGCTCTATGCAAATTAGAAGAAACTAACTGTTGTAAGCCGAGAACTAGTGAAGCTGGCGAGCTTGGAAAATGGTATACACACGGCCTAATAGGTCTGTGCGGTATACGGAAAATTTCAGAGAAATTCCATGAACAATCTAATACTTATACGCGTTATACGATAAAAACTTATCCAAAGTTTTCTTAGCTAAAATCCAACTGCAGCTAGTTGAAGTTGTACTGCGAACTTGAACTTCTCGTATTTCCCATTCTAAGCAGCCTCGCAGAATCTTCGACTTTTATTCTTTTTACAGGGTAGCTGCTAGTCAGTTTGCTAGCCTGCCTTTCGTATACGATTTCGTCTTGCTTCTCAGCATGAAACATTAAATTTTAGTTAGCCCCATGAATCATTGCGGCTTAGGCCAAATTGTTAGAGCTTCCCACTGCCCCTGCCTCAGCCCCTGCCTCTGCCCCTACCCCGCCCCTTCCTCGCTTGCTTAGGAAAAATAAGTAGAACAAGTCGGAAAGGCTACAGTCGAGCTGACTCGACTGTGATATACCCGCTACAATTCTTCGGAAAAACACGTGCCAAATGTGAACAATGCGTTCTTGCTTTTTATTTCTTTCCGTCTCTAATTTGTTTTGCCTATGCAAGTTCCACTCGATTCTTATTGGATGTTGCCCTTTGCTTTTATTACTCTGCAGTTATAAATTATGCATGTGTGATAGAGACGCCTATACATACATACATATATGCTGCCTCACAATACATCTCAACATATCTAATTAGATTTGTCGTTTGTATTTTGTGTTGCTGCTCAATGTCTCTTTCGATTTTAAGTGGCTTTAAATATACTAAAAATTTATTTTGAATTTTGCAACACACTATAAAATAAAAAAAAATATAAGATACAAAAAAATAAATTTAAGTCGCCCAGGCACACCCAGGAGTTGAACTCCGGACGTCTCGCTGAACAGTCAACTACCATCACCACTCGACCACTGCACTTCTTTCGCAATAACCGATAAAATTGCACCATGAATATTTTCGGTGCACATAATTAAAAAAAAAGTTGCCACATAATTTAAAAAAAAAGTTGCCACATAATTAAAAAAAAGTTGTCTGCTGCTGGTGTTGAACTCGGGTACTAACATTAGGAAAAACCGACACAGGCACATGGCCACAAGGCAATACTATTTCTTGAATATCTTCCTTATTTATCGGCCGATCTTATTGAAACTTTCGCAACACGCCCGGATGGTGGTTTTTATCACATGGATAAAAAATGAATGCTGTAGAGCTATATTTGCAGCTATTATCGATTTATTATCGATTTTTGGGGGCGGATGGAGGCGTGGCAAAAATCCAAAATAAACTTGATCTGCGGGCATAATTAACACATATTGTCTCCAAATTTGGTAGCTCTAGCTCTTATAATAGCTGAGATCTAGGTTTTCATACGGACAGACAGACGGACAGACGGACAGACGGACAGACGGACAGACGGACAGACGGACAGACGGACAGACGGACAGACGGACATGGCTATATCGACTCGGCTGTTCATGCTGATTCAGAATATATATACTTTATGGGGTCGGAGATGTCTCCTTCTGCCTGTTACAAACATTTTCGGTTGGCACAAAGTTATAATACCCTTATACTCTTCGAGTAGCGGGTATAAAAAGCAAAAGGGAAAACCTCTTTTTTTAATGCGCTTTTCACTCGCCTTCGACTCGAACTATCTCAATTAGGTCATCGGGCAAGGCAAATGGAAGAGTTGCTACTGCTGCTTCAGTTGCTGCTGCTGCTGCTTCTTCTTCCGCCTGCTACTTGCCGCACTTGCACTTTTCAATTTCGTAATTGAAGCGGCAAACAAAGGGAGAGAAGACGAAGCACAGGCCGAAGCAGAGCAAGAAGCGAAGCGTGGGCGAGTTGAGCAATCAGCGCATGACGCTCGCAGTTGCTGCTGCTGCTCGACTGCCCTCGCCTGCCCCGCCTGCAACAACAACAATATCTTCAATCTGTAGATCTTGAGTACCTAATTAGGCAACTGATGGGTAGAGGGGAAGGGCAGGGCAGACGTGGTCAGCCCAATTTGCTGACAAATTCACACGCAAATCGAGCCGACGCCGCATTTGGCCAACAGCAGCAGCAACAAATTGCTGGGCCCATTTACAGCCAACAATTCCCCCACTAAGTATTGCACACCGCCCCTTCCCTACCCTACCCTCTCCACTTTTACTGGCAATTAGGCTTGCATTTCTCTCAGTGCATTTAAAATGAAATTAACTCGCGTACGCAAATTGTTGTCGCCGTGGAATGCGAATTGCTTTGACGAGTTGCAACTGTGTTTTGGTTTTTGGGCGAGGCGCAAGTAGAAAGCGCAGCTACAGCAGGCAATCATCAAAATGGGGGGGGACGTAGGAGACGGCGGGTTGATGGGGACACTCCCGGAACTGGGTGGATCTGCAGGTGCTTAAGCCGCAAGCAGGGGCTTATTAAATGCAGCTCGGCGATTTTTGGAGAGCTGTGGTTCGGGGGGCAGCAGCAACTGCAGCATCATTAACAGCAGCTTATCGTTTTGTGCCACTGAACTAGTTCCGTTTTGGTGCATCTTAAAGCTGCAGTTAGGCAGCTACTTTATATTGATTTTATCAATTGATAAGGCGAACTAGTTCCAACTGATTAGCTGGCTGCTTCTAGTTTCAATTCAGTAATCACTTGGCGGGAGCTTGTTTGCAGCATAGGCCACAAATTAATTGGGAACTAGTTCCGAAAGGAACAAATTTCATTATATAAGCATCTTCTAGCTGTTCCTTGCACTGTTTCCTCGCACAATGCCAAGACTAACTGCAAATTCAGTTGCACAACTAGTTCCAATTCATTGTTCCTTCAACCGCAGTCTGTTACTCATTCTGTGTTACTAGTTCATTTAGCTTGTAAGCTGTGCATGCAGTGAACTAGTTCCAAGCTTGCAAATTTATCCAGTGAGCTGAAATTGTTTCCAAATTTAGCTACAGAACTGGTTCCAATTTATCAACGTTGCAATTGATGCTACTTCCTAGCTCAGCCCGACTAGTTCACTTAGTTTACAGACTGTCAGCTCGCGGAACTAGTTCCAATACGCTGCTGCAACTAACTGCAAGCTGTAATCGGTAATTCAATGCAACACACACTCGACTAAGTTCGCCAAACAGTTCATTGAACCAGTGGTTCCACTGCAGACGCTAATCTGTCGATTAGTGTGGCCCATTCAATTCACATGCAATTAACCTGTGCATTTCACCTGCAAAAACAAAAAAAGAAACTTTTGCCTTGCACGTGTTACACGAGTGCCTCTTCCCCTCCCCCCTCTTCCCTATGCCCACTGCCCCTACACGCCCTTGCCGGCAACATTTTGGCCTTGCTGACCCGTTGGAAGCGGACAAAGCTTTCGCTTTTAACTCTTCTCTGGCGTTGCTTCCTAGACAAATGGCCACTACGCTGCATACATGGCTACGCTTACCCTGCCCCTCTCCACCCCCCTGCCTCCCGCTCGCTCACTCCCTGCCCACTGCCCGCTGCAGCTAGGCTGCCATTCTTTGCGTGTGCAAGGCGGATTCAATGGTTTTTTTTGTGGCCAAAAGGCGTTGATGGGCAATTTGTTACAACAACATGTTGACCGTTATTATTGTAACTTATTGTAATTATTATTATTATTATTACTGCGATTGTTGTTGCTGTAGTTGTTGTAGCTGTTGTTGTTGTTGTTGCATGCAGACACAATGAATATTCCAAACTCATAAAGCAGTTCGACTCTTTTTTTATGACTTTGTGTTTTGTCTTCTTTCTTGTTTCGTACAAATTGCTGTTGTTGTCACTGTCGTTGGTAGAGAGTGTGTATGAGTCTACGTGTGTGTGTGTGTGTGTGTGTCTGTGTGTGAGTATGCGGGGTATCACTTTCACTTAGTTCGCGCACGTAGAAAGCAAACGAAAGCAAAGCAAACAAAACTGTTGCACGCCCCATGCCAAGTGGCAGCGACAACAACAGCAGCAACACACACACACATACAGAGACAGACAGACTGATCTACCTACTATAAACAGCTCTATATATGTATGTACGATCTCCATGCCCGGCCGCCTCGATGGGGAAACCTTTTGGGGCGACTCTCAATCTTCGCTATGCATATTGGCCCGCTTCTTCTGCTTGGCTTACCCCTTCACCTTCATCTCCCTCCTCTCTTGTCTTCCCCTCTATTTTCGGGTTCGTTTCAGCGCACAGCGTGGGAGACAGGCCCTCATCTGAGTACCCCCTGCGACCCCCTACCTGCCGCCGGGTAACTCGTAACTGAAACTGAAATTGAAAAATTTTCATGAACTTGATTTCTTAATTTGGAGCTGGCGTTACAAATGTCTCTGTTTTGTGGCACCATTACCATACCCTGGAAGTACGAGGGAAGTGGGAATACTGGGTATAAAGCAGATTGTAGTTGAGAATATATATATATATATATACATAGGGAATAAGAGAAAATATGCTTGAGTTGAACAGTGCAGGGCAGTGATTGCGAACTTTAAGTAGGCATAAGTTGTTTAATTTCCGCAAGATCATAATAAAATTTATGTTCTACATAATACAAGCTGTTAATGAAAGTCTCTGAGAGTTGCATGAGTTTTGAAGCAGAAATAGCAGAGGTATGCAGGAAATTGGAAGAGTCTGTCGCGCAAAAAGTTAGGAAAGAAAGGAAAGTAGGATAGGTCAGTCTCATGCGCATGCTTGCAGACTACAAACTTTTGTATAACTATCTATTTTTATATCTATATATATATATATCTAATATACTTAGAAACGTTTACAGGGTATCTGCCGGCTGCTACCCTCTGGCAATTCTTCTACTTTTGTGCTTTTTTTTTGCTTTTTGTGTGATGAATTTAAATTTGACTGCACTAATTTGATTTGTGCCGGCACAGCAATTTGTCTAAGAGTTGAGAGCAACATAAGCAGCAACAGCTACAAGAGCAACAACAACTGGCAACAGCAACTGGCAACAGCAACTGGCAACTGGCAACTGGCAACGAGTTGCGGCAGGCAACCGTGCACCGTTATGATGAAATTGCTCGACATTAATTGTATAAGCAGCCTGGCAGACTGTCTGCCTGCCTGCCTGCCACTTGCAACTGGCCACAAGAGAAGCGGCAATTGTTGCTGCCACTGGCTGTTGCTGTTGCTGCTGCTGCAGCTGCTTGGAAAGTTGCCGTGGTCAAATGATGCTGCAGTTATTCGAGCAACATTTATGGCATGACTGACTCCCCACCAGCTGAAGAATTGTGCACAGTCTATAAAGCAGGCGATGCCTAATGATCTCAGCCAGCTGTGCAGCATGAAATGACACAGCAGCAACAGCAACCAGCAACAGCAAAAGAGACAGAACTGTGCGAGAACAACAAGTCGAACGTTGTGTGGAATGATAATGTTTTGCTAGGAATTGTTGCAGGCAACACGGCAGCAACATTGCATGCGCAGCGACAGCAGTTGCTGCTGGTCAATTCGATGATGATCAGTTTTCTGTCTCAGTGTCTGCCATCTTCATTCTTCAGTCTACAATCTCCGTCTACTACGTCTACGTCTCGAGACATGCAAATGCGCCTGGGAAACTGACTAAATTGAAAATGTAATCACAGCAGCAACAGCAACGGCAACGGCAGCAACATTTGATTTTAGCATACAAGTTCACGTATCTATCAGATGCAAAGATACAAGCACTTGCCCCAAGATACACACACAGCACGCCACATGCGTCATTCATCACGACACACAGCAATTGCATCGATTACGATTTGAAACGACAACTTGATGCCCTTGCGGCAATTCATTCTCTGGTATTTGAGATAGATAGCATAGATATATGACATTGTTGGGGTATATAAGCTTATCAGAAGTACTGGGGATTCCCTCAATATTTTATTAAAATATAATATTGCTACATTGTTATTCCTGCAAAATCCCGCAGCTCTCCACAGCTTCTGCCACATTCTTTTCTCCTGCTGTGTCGCCGGTTTTCTGTTAATAACTCTTTTACTCGTATTTTAAACAAAATCCCAAAACAATACACGATTCAACTCTGCCTATAAAGCATGATAAATTCTCATTTTGTACAATGGAATTGTCTAGCGGAGTCTTTATCGAGACTTATGTTAAAATATGTAAAACAACTCGCTAAGCTGAAAATTGTTTTGAAAAATCTCAACATTCTTTGCTCGATACACACACACACACACGTATAGAGACCCGGCACATATCATTTATTTAGCAGGCAAATTGCATCATAAATCTGTTGGACTCGATGCGGGGCAGAGGCTAGAGAAAAATGCCAGTTAAATTGATGGTTTTTTTTTTGTTTTCTTTTCTACTCATGTTGTTGCTGTTGTACTTGACAGTTGCCGCCGCTGGTGTTGCTGTTCTTATTGTTGTTGTAGCGATTTTCTCACGCTTTGCATTGACAACAACAGCAGCAACAACAGCAACAGCAACAGTGACGGCAACGGCAACGGCAACGAGCTGAGAACATTTTGCAATGCTGAATATACTCGAATTGTTGGCATTGCTGAGGTGTTTCGTTGACGCCACAGCGAAATGCCCCAACAACAGCAACAGCAACAACATGACCAACACCAGCCCAGCAGCAACAACATTGAAGTCCAGCGCGATGCAAACTGGAACGGAACTTGCTTAATTGCCCCTCGCTGTGGAGTCAACTTTGCAGCCAAAGCTGAAGCCGAAGCCGAAGCCAAAACCATTGGCCAGTTAGCCAGTCAGGCAGTTAGCCAGTTAACCAGCCAGCTACCCAGGCAGTTAGTCATTTAGCTTGGGAATTCGACAGGTTGTTGGCCGACAAAATGTTGAAATAGGCGATGCCGTAATCCAGGATCCTCTAGCTGCGTTCGCATTTTATTACACTTGAAATATGCTGTGAAATTGCAACTCCGACGAGTTCGCGGCAGCTGTAGACTAAGTAAACTTCGAATATATATGGATATGGTAGAATACTCGATGAAAACTGAGCGAGATGTATCAGTAGAGCTTTAAACGTTTGCTTGGCATAACCAACTGAAATATATAGATACATAAAGATAAGGAATCAAGAAATATGAGATATAGTTCAGATATATTTGTCATTGAAGCAGTTCTGAAAGTTTTGAATCGTTTGCACATATCAATTATCTTAGGGCAACGCTTCGCCCATTAAAAACACAAATTAATTAACATATATGAAAATTTGATATGCCCAAAGAGACGTATTAGTTACCTGTCCCTCTCTTCCTGCCTCTCCTTGTCTCTCTTGAATCTTTTATTAACTCAATCTGCAATCTTTAAGCACGAATTAAGAAATCAATCGAGGGTTCGTTTAATAACTCTGCTCGTATAGATTATCAATCAAAGCTGTTGCGCCTCCAAGTGGTCAGTGAGAACGTTTCTTACTCCCTCTCTGCCCCTCTCGCTTGTTGTCTCTTTCTGCCATTTTAATTAATGAATTTTTAATGTGCCACAACGATTTTGGGAGCGCATAAATGAATACTTAATTTAATGAAATTTCTCCAAAAATATTTCATAGCTTAACTAATTCTCTCCCCCTCTCACTCTCTCTATTTTAGATGGATCATGCAGTTTTCCCGGTTCGCCGGCGCACAGCAGCGTCGTCTTCTCGAGTGCGAATCTGACACAGGGCACCGTTGCCTCCTACAGCTGCGAGCGCGGCTTCGAGCTGCTCGGACCGGCTCGACGTGTCTGCGACAAGGCACAATGGGTGCCAGAGGGTATACCGTTCTGTGGTAAGTAGTTGTAATTACTGTGTGACTTGGCATATATCTATGTAAGGCATGAGGAATACCCTGTCGATACAGCAAACATATAGCATGGGCGATGGCAGAAAACACCGTAAAGAACATCTTTTTATGAAGTATCCGCTCGTAGGTAGAAGACTGAGGACACAAACTCCCTAAAAGACTTAGGACACAAACTTGTTAGAAGACTGAGAACACAAACTTATGAAAAGGACTTAGAAAACAAACTCGCTAAAAGACTTAGGACACAAACTTGCTAAAAAAAAACTGAAAACGAACTGATTGTAGAAAGTATGTATTCATGAATACATCTCTCGATTTTCATGCAAAACTACTAAAAAATTTCTCAATTCAATTAGCACTCCAAGTGATCGCCGTCATCATCGCCGTTCAATAGGCATAGTGGATAACCCAGAGCACCCTCGAAATGCCAAACAATTCTCACGAACTTGGTGTACGCGTTTCGACTCTGCCCTACACTCAACTACAGTCCCTTCCCGAGCGAGCGGAGTGTTTGCCGCTCAACTTTCTTAGCCAATATGTACGCGCAGCAGCAGCAATTTCGCCAGCGTAAACAAAAGACTTAAGGCACGAACTTGTCACCTCTTGTCCATTTTGCCAAGTTAAGAGCAAGGTCTTTCAGCTCTTTCTTTTTTTTTTTAATTTTGCACCATCAATTAGCACCTTCAACAAGCGGGCAAGTTAGCAAAAAAATATTAAAAAAAAAAATTTTTTTTAAACCAAAGCAAAAATTGGCCAAAACTTTCACCAACGTTCTCAACGCGTTGTGTTTTTTCTTTCGTTTACGCTTACGCGTGTCAGCGGAATTTCAATTCCAATTCCGAATCCGAATCGGAATCGAGCGATGAACGAGCAAACGTATTCCCCCACATGCCGATACCAATTTCGAGTTTCGATTCGAATTTCCAATTCCAAATGCAAAATTGTCGTGCCGTGATCCCAAACTGAAACATGATTAACACGACGCACAAATTGGGCTAAACGATTTGTGTGCGTGTGCTCGTGAGAGTCTGTGTGTTTTCTCGATGAAAGGCGGAACACACAGCACAACACACTTGGCACACACTCGGCGCACACCACGACGCGACAGCGCGTCGAGAATTTAACGTAACGAATTGACCCACATTCGGTTTAGTGGTTCGTTTGTTGGCTTTGTGTTGGCTCGCCACGAAAATCAAATAGACGCGGAGTAGGAGACGAAAAAAAAAGAAACGAAGAAACGAAGAAACGAAGAAAAGAAAAACACACACACAGACAGACACGAAAAGTCTGTTCTAAGTGAATTTTCTGTTGTTGTTGTTGTTGGTGGACTGACAACAACTTCCGTCTGTTAGGCAAACAACATCAAATTGATTGACAGAAGCAGTTCACGCAAATTGAATTGAAAGCAGTTGCTTCAACCGGTTGCGCCTGGTCGACAGACTGCCTGAATGGGAGGGAGCGAGTGAGGGCAGCCTTGACCCCAGTAGCAACAGATGCAACAGCTGCCGATTGGATTTGTATGAATTGCAGCACATTGCGCAGCAATTTGTAGAGCAGCAAAGCCCTTGAATTGCCTGCAATGAAATCCATGATAGCTTAGGCTGTAGATGTGTTAAACAAAGCGGCAAAGCGAATTTCAGCTTGATAGCAATATTGCTTCGGAGTTTAGCTGTTATTTCATATCACGACTGAGCTAGATTATACAAACGCTTATGCCAAATTTAAGCTTGATAGCTTTAGTAGTACCAGAGATCTGCAGTTGAATAGGCAGTACGATCTGTGTTTTGCTATGCAACATCTATCATAGAACTTCTGTTAGATTGATGAAAACTTAAATTCCTCTAGGATAATATATTTATAGCGCTTAGAGTAGATAATGATACGCGATTGCACTTTCTAGTATTTTTTTTATTGCCTAAGAACGGTAAATTGCAATGAAAGTGCTTTGAATACGTTTATAGTTTCGATAATATTCGATTGGGAAAATAAGTCAAATATCGTAAAAGAAGTTTTATAAACTTCTTGTCGAAATAAAAGTGTTAATTGCTGTGGAATTCTAATTCCCCCAATACACCGGTTAAGGTCTATAAAAAGAGAGGCCAGAGAGCTCTCTCTCTCTCTCTCTCTCAGTCGTAAAACCGTTAACGTGCATTGCGTGTGTAGCTTGGGGTTTACGGCTGTCACTAATTTTCAGACTGGTAAATTGAGCCCAGCGGCGTAGCCCCGCGCTCTGCTCCAAGCTGAAGTTGAACTCGCCAAGTTGCCGGCAGACAAATTGCCGCTGTTGCCAGCGAATGAATGGGCTAACAATCAAGGCGGGGGGGAAGGAGGAGGAGGCGAAGCGAAGTAACCCATAGCCGGCGGTACGAATCAGCAGTGGCCCATTGATTAATTGAATGAATGTGCACAGATAAATAGAGAAAGAGAGAGAGACAGAGAGACAGAGAGAAGCGCAAAATTGAATGACGACGCAGATGACACAGCGGGAAGATTTGGGCAGATTCGATACGATGGGAAGTTTGGAAAATTGAAATTGAATCTGAATTAGTTAGGGGGGGCAGGGGGGTGTGAAGAAAAGGGGCCTAGGCAATTTCTGGGGGTCTTTGTCGCAGAACGAAAGTGTCGAGCCGAGATAAAGATGGAAATGCCGCGATGCCGCGCCACCTGCTTGGCCAAACCCAGTAGAAAGTCGTTCTCCCTCTCTCTCTCGCTCTCTCTCTCTCTCTCGCTGCCTCACTCTCTGTGTGTCTTGCTGTCTCTGCGCGACCGACTTAAGAGTGATTTTTACGATCTGCTGCAATCTGCGATCTCCATGAGCAGCGTCATGAGCCGCTGCCTGCCTGCCTGCCAAGCTCAGGCTGAAGCTGATGCCGCGCTGCCTTTTTATCCGACAGATGCATCTGATTAATGAATCTCAATGCTGTGTGCCACACAAATGCGTAGCAATGTAATTAAGCCCAAGCAACAACAACAACAATTGAACCAAGTTGAAAGAAAAAGTTGAAGCCGAAACCGAAGTCGCAGCCAAAAAACAAAAAGCCGCATAAAAATTTCACTTTTGCTTAGCTATTTTTCATTTCTTTTCGTTTTTTTCGCCAGTAAACAATTCGCTGGGACCTTGTAATACTCGCTGAGTTCTTATTGACTTGTAGACCCTGTCTACCTACATTCTCTCTTCTCTTCCCCTACCCCTTACTAACAATGGAGTCGGCAATTTGGCGACAGAAGGTCGCATTGCGCGCATCGACTTTGGCTTGACAAAAACAAAAAAAAAATGCGCAGGCAGGCAGTACCTTCGCGTATACCCTGTAAATATTGCAGCTGCAACGAGAAATGCTTGGTCTAACTTAGTATACTGAAGTGTACTTGAAATGCCTAAAATATCACAAGCATCTCAGGCACAATAAAAGAGTTAGCAATGGTTTCTCTAGGGGCTTACTTTCGATGCGAAGGCTTACACACTTCGGCTCTAAGCTCAGGCTTTGTTGCTTGATCTACCTTAGTAAACTATGGTCTACTTGTTGTGTTAAAAATTTCAGAAGAAAACCTATTAATGGTTTCTTCCGAGGCTAACAACTCGCCCACTCTGTGCGATACTTCAATTCTTATGGCTTTGCTTTAGTCTTGTGGAAGGAAAACAATTACAAGGTATCATCTCAGCGATAATTTGCAGAGGTTCTTTGTGTGTGCGCCCAGCGTCATAAAGCATGTCAGGGCTGGCTGAGTGTGTGCGTGTGTGTGTGTGTGCTTAGCCCTGGCCACTTGGTTAGACCTTGTCTTTGGGGCTGGGAACTGTAAACCGACATCGAACAATAAAACAAAAGCCAGAATCACCGCAATCCCAAAGTGTTTAGGAAGAACAAAAATGCCAAATCTTATGGGTCTTCCATCGTATTTATAATCGTTAATCTTTAATCTTAACTCTTCGAATTCTCCCACATCTTATCATCGCAAACAGTTCTCAATGTGGCCGCCGGCAAGGCACCTATGCAAATCTCCACGGATGGCGCTGGGGCACCGCAGAAGGCCATCGATGGTTCCACCTCGGCCTTCTTCACACCGGATACGTGTTCGCTAACGAAGCCGGAACGTTCGCCCTGGTGGTATGTGAATCTTCTCGAGCCGTACATGGTGCAGTTGGTGCGTCTGGACTTTGGCAAATCGTGTTGCGGTAAGTGTGAATGAGAAGGTATTGATTCCAAGATGTGGAAGAAGCAGGGCAGTAGATGACACAGTCAGACAAGTATAGTGGGGAGTAGGGTAAAAAGTAGAGGCAGGATTAGAAAGAAGAATAGAAGAAGTAGAAGAAGGAGTAAGAGGAGAAGTAGAAGAAAGAGTAGAGGTAGCTGAAGTAGTCGAAATAGAAGAGCGTTAGACTGCAGCTAACTCCGACTGACAATGGCAATTTGAGAAGTGAGGGAGCAGAAGTTGAGAGAGGGGCTTAATAGCTTCATGCTGCACGTTGCACGTTGCACGCGGCACGAACTCGGCTTGTGGCCGGCTGAAAGGGTAGTCGAAACGCCAAGCAAAGGTAAACAACTGTCAGACTGCAGGTGAGACTACACAGAGAGAGAGAGCGAGAAGGAGAAAGAGAGTAATAGACAGGCAGACTGGAGACTGTAGAAGGTAGACACAGGGAGCTAGCGGGCTGTGACATGTGGGGGGGAGGGGGTTAACCCTTCCAGTCGCAACAAGGCAGTTACCCAAAACAGTTTGGCCAGACATTTTTCCCAAAAATGCTTTCACTCGCCGCACGGCGCGCGGCATGGCAAATGTTATGTGATTTTCTCGTGGTTGCGGGGCAACAGCATCGGCTTGGAGTGAGCGCGTCGACTTCATCGACTCACTGAATCACTGACTCACTGGTTCAGTGGCTCAAAGTCAGGCAGGGCCGATGGGGAAAACGAAAATTTATGTTTACTTTCACTGCGCAAGTTGCAAGTTGAACTTGCCACATGCCCACAGCACAGCTTGCGCGCTTGCCACATGCAACAATGTCATTGTTGTTATTGCTATTGTTGTCTTCATTGTTATTGTTATGGTTATTGTTATTCACCCCCCCATCTCTTTGCAGGCAACAAACCGGCCACAATCGTGGTGCGTGTGGGCAACAATCGTCCCGATCTTGGCACGAATCCGATCTGCAATCGCTTCACGGGCCTCCTCGAGGCGGGCCAACCACTCTTTCTGCCCTGTAATCCACCCATGCCGGGTGCCTTTGTAAGCGTACATTTGGAGAACAATACACCGAACCCGTTGTCCATCTGCGAGGCGTTTGTCTACACGGATCAAGCGTTGCCCATCGAACGTTGTCCCACATTCCGCGATCAGCCGCCCGGTGCTCTGGCCTCGTACAACGGCAAATGCTACATCTTCTACAATCGTCAACCCTTGAACTTCCTCGATGCCCTGTCGTTCTGTCGCTCTCGCGGTGGCACCCTCATCAGCGAGAGTAATCCAGCCCTGCAGGGATTCATCAGCTGGGAGCTGTGGCGTCGTCATCGTAGCGATGTCAGCTCACAGTATTGGATGGGCGCCGTGCGTGACGGCAGCGATCGCAGCAGCTGGAAGTGGGTGAATGGCGAGGAACTTACGGTCTCTTTCTGGAATCATCCTGGTGGCGATGAGGACTGTGCCCGATTCGATGGTTCGAAGGGTTGGCTCTGGAGCGACACCAATTGCAATACGCTGCTCAATTTCATTTGCCAACATCAGCCGAAGACATGCGGCCGGCCCGAACAACCACCCAACTCCACCATGGTCGCGCTCAATGGTTACGAGGTGGGCGCACAGATCAAGTACAGCTGCGATGCCAACCATCTGCTTGTGGGACCCGCCACACGTACTTGTCTCGAGACCGGATTCTACAACGAGTTCCCTCCCGTTTGCAAGTGTAAGTTGAAGCACCGTGGAGATCATTAAAAAGTCCTAGCTAGGACTTTTTTAGATTTTTGAAAAGAAACACACAAAAACATTATTCTATATATAAAACTCACTCCCTCCTCAGACATCGAGTGCGGTCTGCCCGCCAGCATTGCCCATGGCTCGTATGGTCTGATCAACGGCACCGTGGGCTACCTCAGCCTGGTGAAATACGCCTGTGACGAGGGTTACGAGATGATTGGACGAGCGCTGCTCACCTGCGACTTTGACGAGCGCTGGAATGGACCGCCGCCCCGTTGTGAGAGTAAGTTATAGCCAGGTGGAGATCTATACCAGTTGCTCATGCCTCCCCTGCTCCCTTCCCCTCTCCCTCTCACTCTCTTGCAGTTGTTGAGTGCGACACGCTGCCGGGCAACTACTATAACACGATCATCAGTGCACCCAACGGCACCTACTACGGCTCGAAGGCAGAGATCAGTTGCCCGCCCGGCTACCGCATGGAGGGACCCCGTCTACTCACCTGCCTGGCAACAGGTCAGTGGAGCAGTGCGTTGCCACGTTGCATCAAGCTGGAACCATCGACACTGGCCACACCAGCAGCTCCACCACCGGCACCGCCCTCGACCGTGCCGGCACCTGTACCGACACGACCCAAGATCACGGCCAGCACCAGTCGTACGCCACCTGCCTATCGTCCGCCGAGCAGCACGAGCGGCACCAGCAGCACTGCAGCCACTTATCCGCATCCACATGCGCATCCGGCGCATCCCAGCATCAATACGCCGCAAGTGGAGATCAACGGAGAACGTGAGTGGCGGCAGCCGAAGGGTTTGGCTTGCACTTGAAGCTTATTCACGTTTTCACTCCCGCATTTTTTAGCCGACTCCGAGGAGGACATCATCAATGTGCCCGTGCCTGGAACTGTACGCGAAGAGTTCCCACCACGTCGCACCGTGCGACCCGTGCTCATTCCCAAGAAGCCAAGCAGCACGCCTGCAACAAGCAGCACCGGTGGCAGCAGCAGCAGCTCCAATCCGTCTTCGACCAGCACGACACAGTATGCAGCACCTCCGGTCTCCACATACGCTCCGACGCCACCACGCACACGACCCACACTGGAGACGACGACACGCAACACGCAGCAGATCATCCAGAACTCGCATCCACAGGACAACGAGATCGCCGACAGCGTCAACATACGCCAGAACCAATCGCCCAATGTCAACGTTCCATTCGCCGTCGACAATCCCGATCGCAAGGAGACCAAGGAGGCCAAGCTCAATCTGGGCGCCATTGTGGCCCTGGGTGCTTTCGGTGGCTTTGTCTTTCTGGCTGCGGTTATCACCACCATCGTCATCCTGGTCAGAAGGTGAGTGCGCTGCAACTTGTTTGTTTTTTCTGCGATCTGCGATTGAACAACACGTTTCAATCTTAAATTGTTTGAAGTTGAAATTGATAGGAAACTGAAATTGTACTTATTCTTGCAATCAATCAATCAATCAACTAAGTCGATAAGACGTTGTAGAGACTCTAACACTTTACTTTAATCTTAAATCTTTTCCATTGCATTGAACGAAAATAGAAAATCGTGATTCTAATCAGAACATACCCTATAAGTAATACCATAGCCGAGTTTCGTTCGACCGATACGCTATATACATATGTAAATCTATTTTTATATACCTTCACTATCTGCTTTATAACTGCCATATCTGTGCTATATAGTATGCTCTATTTGTATGTTATATCCCACTGTATACCCTGTAATATGCTGACTGCGCAAAGCTTTCATACTCGCTCTCTCTCTCTCTCTCTCTGTGCCGTTTCTGTTGCTGTTGTTTTCCTGTCCTCTTTAACAATCCCCTTCATCCCCACCACCCCCCCCTTTAGCCACCATTTTCTCTGTGTTCTCTTCTTGTCTCTCTTGTTGTTGTTGTTGTTGTGCTCATTGCTCTCCTCCTTCCACATAACTGTACATAGTCGAAGGCAGAAGGAGCTGCAGGAAGTGGAAAAGGGAGAGGTACAGGAAGCGAGAGAGTGTCTCTTCCACACACACGCACCCACACACCTGCACCCTACACGCAGTTACACACACACACACACTCACATCGAATGCTCATCATCAAACGCTTTCTCTTTCTTTTGTTGTACATCTCTCTCTTTTTTCGTTTTCGTTTTCGTTCTCTCTCTCGCTCTCTGCGGCAAATCATTCGCCAGCACCCCGAACAGCAAACGGCGGCACCTTGCTAAACATTTAACCAATTACCATCATCATCATCACCACCAGCAGCAGCAACAGCAGCAGCAGCATCAGCAACATAAGCACCATCAGCATCTACAGCACCACCATCACAGCCACAGCCAGCAATCGTTGCATCACCTGCAGCAACAGCAGAAGCAGCATCACAGCCAGCAGCAACAACAACCCCCGCGCCGCCAGCAACACTCGAAACGGCAACAGCAACAGCAGCAACGGGGTGCACCGCCAGCACCACCGGCCTATGCCACAGCGACAGCAACGAGCGCCACCAGCTACGCCTCCACAGCGCAACTGACGCGCTACAGCGGCAAAGTCGGCAATGCTGCTGGTGCCGGTGCTGCTGCCGGTCGTGGTGGTGCTGGTAGTGCACTCGGGGGTGCGCTCGGTGGCTATCACATGCGACTCTTTGGCGACGGTGGCTATGGCTATGGCAGCATCGGGTCGAGCACACGCTGCGAGCCACCTCCGTCGCTGTGGTACAGCGTGCTGGCGTTGCCTTTCGAGGATCAGAAGCTGGCGAGGCGCGAGCTGAGCACCTACGGACGTGGATATCGAGCGCGAGCGGGTCTCTTCAGTAGCAGCAGCACGCACATGTGAAACAGAGAGAGAGAGAGAGAGATGGAGAGACTAGGAGAGAGAGAGAGAGCGAACGAGTCTTAGAATGAAATAGAGAGCCTGTTATAGAAGCAATCGAAGATAAAGAAGAGAAAGAGCAGATACGACAAAGCTCAAGCCAAAGAGACAAGGAAACGAAACGGAATGAAACGAAACCAAGTAATGGAATGAAACAGAACGAAACGAAATGTAATGAAAAACAAAATGAAATGAAACCAAAACCGTAAACTACCTGCGAATCAAATGTGAACGTGTGCCAAAGATGAGCTACAATTAAACAAACACTCAATCAATCAATCAATCAATCAGTCAGTCAAGCAAACGCTGTGTCTTCAATCGAAACGTACTACGGCCATACACACAAATGTAAGCAGCCCTAACAACTACCAAAAACAACACCAACAACACCTACAAACAACAACTACAACAACAAACACACGCTCAATCAATATCAATCAGTCAATCAACACAAACAACAAAAACAACTCAACACTGGCGCTTGGCGGAGAATGCTGTGGGGCTGACTCTAGTTGCTGTTTAACTTCATCAATCAGTCAATCATTCAATCAATCAATCACACACCAAAAAACACGCTCCTTACACACACACACACACTCACACACACTCACACACAACATACACACCCCACACATCCATCGCACACACAATGTGCTCTGCCAATCAATCACACACTCCCCCACACCGTCCCCTGTTCTGGCGCTATCTCTGTCCCGCTCTCACTTCACCAACAACCAATCGCCTCATCTCTCTCTCATTTGTATCGTAAAACTTTTTGATGTATGTGCTGTATGTGTAACGTTGTATGTGTCGCTAATCTCTTGCACTGTACCGCTGTGTGTGTTCTCTCTCTCTCTCTATCTCTCTCTTCTTTACATGTCTCTTTCTTTGTCTTTTTTGTGACTAACACGTCCCGTTTTAATGCAGTTCGCGTAGTGCGCCCACTTGGAAATTTAAACAAGATTTAACTAATCACAACTTTCTCTTCTCTTTGCGTCTCGCTCTCTCTTTGTCTCTCTCTCTCTCTCTCTCTCTGTCTCTTTCACACAGAAACCGCACAACGCAACATTATCGCCATCGCGCCTCGCCCGACTGCAACACCGTCGCCAGCTTCGACAGTTCCACCTCAGGTTCACGCAACGGACTCAACAGGTTTGTGTCTCGGCTAAATCGAGTTTGACGCGTGTGTGTTCACTGACAAGAGCTCGTTGCTTTGCTTGCTTACAGATACTACCGCCAGGCGTGGGAGAATCTGCACGAATCCGCCTCCAAGAACAGTTCGCACAATGCGCTGCGCCGCAAGGAGACGCTGGATCCGCCCAGCATGACGCGTTCCCGTGACAATCTGCGCGACAATATGCAGCGCTCCCGTGAGAATCTGGACAGGTGAGTGGGCAGCGAGGGAGGGAAAAAGAGAGAGAGGACTAAACTAATTGATCTTTCGTTTGCCTTGACAGATGCGGCCGCGATAACTACGGCATGCGCGACAACTCGGAGATGGTCGTCTCGGATGTGTGCCTGAAGGGCGAGAAGAAGCGTCATCATCATCACCATCACAAGAGCAGCTCGCGCAACGGCGACTATCGCGATCGCGATCAGTCGGCTGGTCGGCGCGATCATCATAGACACAGCGGCAGCGGCGGTGGTGGCGGCGGCGGCGGCGGTGGAGGACACTATTGACCAACCATGATCATAACCATCAGCATGGAGCAATAGCAAACGGCGATCAGTCGTTATCGATATCGATCGCAGTCGCAGCGCCCCTGGGAACGCACAACGAAAATCTTTTTGTTTAAATTTTAAGCGTGGTATTTTTTTTAATGAGTTTTTTTTTTTTTGATTATGACAAACTTTCTGTTCATAGTGAAGAAAAGAAGAAGCAGAGGCAGAAGAGAATATGAAGAAGAAGAAGAAGAAGAAACAAAATGTTAGAAGATTAGCTATACTTTAACCCTTGGCAAGTCACTATATACATACACATACACTTATATATCGTATGCTTATATCGTATTTAGTATCGATTACGTGCCCCTGCACTCCACGTCCCTATTCCATTCCATTCCATTCCACGTCTCGTCTATTTATTCCTCACAAGTTTTTTAATTTAGCCGAATTGATGATGATGAAAATGAACGACAACAAAACGAATTTCAAGCGTGGCGTCAAAATGGGCGTGCGAGCGTAGGCATTGGCGCGATTAGGGCGTGGCGGTTTTTATGATAGTTATTAGTTGAATGAGAGCAAGAGGGAGAGACGGAGAAACGCGAAACGAGAAATGAAATACACACGCACAGTCTTCACATACAATAAGAGAATCACAAAAATACTAAGCGAATCATACTCCATACAAATATACCCTGTAAACCTGAACTCAGTTAAAATTATGTGCAACTTGGTTTAGCCTGACGCAAGCTTAGGCCAAATCGACTTGCACATAGTACTCGCAATTCACTTAGATACGTAAATACTCTTCCCTTTCCCATTACTTCCCTCTACCACACACACACACACACACACACACACACACACACACACACACACACACACACACACACACAAACACCGCACAGTATCGAGAAATCCCTGCAGTTCGTTTCGAGCAACCATAGATCAGCAAAATCATCGAATAATATTGTAGTACGTGTGCCATGAACGGCAACAGTTGCAACAAAAACAAGAAGAAACCGGAAATGATGGGGAAAAATGAAAGCAAAAACGAAAAGAGAAAAGGAATTTACATTTATTAGATTACATTTATTTCATTTCCTCGCTGCACCTTACCACACATACTGCCACATACTTCATACGTATTTCTTTCGCAATTTACCGCATAGTTTACTTTCGTAATTTTAGTGTGTTTGTTTTGAGTGTATAAATTTTTTGATAAGGCCAACGCTTTTTCATGCAAAAGCCGCAGAGTATGCAATATTATTTGTATTTCGTGCATTATTTCCAATGTAAATAATAATAATTTATTTCATAAATAAAACAACAACAATTTTAACAAAACTTTTCCTTTGTATTTATTTAATTCACTGTCTGTTCGGATTGCTAGTTTAAATTTGTTATAGCGCCAAATGCCTTTGGACACCCTCTATTGGCGAACGCATTTCGATGCTTGCTGAATGATGAATCTCATTTTTGCGCCCACATGAAGTTGGCTGCGCGCATTTATGCATTCACATGAAGTTGGCTGCAAGCATTTTTGCGCTCGATTTAATCCGAACTGCGCACAAATCACAAATGTCAATCACGTTAAGATGGCAGCACAGCGAACTATCGATATATTTATGCTACCGCCAGATGTCGCTGCGCGCAGTGCAACCTTGGCACCACGCCATATTGCGACAGCTGCTGTCAAATTGACATTTGCCCGTATCGCCTCTCTCTCGCTCTTTCTTCTACGAGCGTTCGCCATACAAGATGGTGCGTTAACAAAACTATCCACGTTCAACAGAAAATAAAATCGCCAATTTATTAAAACATCCGCGATTAATTTTAACTGGAAATAAATCACAAATATTGTGTGTGTTATGACAAATGTGAAATTTCGAACATTTTCTGTGAACATATTCCGCGACACCGTGTAAACAATAAAAACAAATTGGCGATTTTTTTTTTTGTGGTGCACTCAGTGGTTGTGTCTTGCAACAAACAAACTAACAGCCTGTTTATCTGATTACAGACGAAAGGTACCTCGAGTTTTGGTAAACGCCACAATAAGACGCACACTCTGTGCCGTCGCTGTGGACGTTCCTCCTACCACATCCAGAAGTCGACTTGCGCCCAGTGCGGCTACCCCGCTGCCAAGTTGCGTTCCTGTAAGTCTACCCAGCCCCACTTGACCGATTGTTGTTTAGTTTGCTATATGATTTATTCATTTTCTCCCGAAACAGACAACTGGTCCGTCAAGGCCAAGAGGAGGAAGACCACTGGCACTGGCCGCATGAGCCACTTGAAGGTGGTGCGTCGCCGTTTCCGCAACGGTTTCCGTGAGGGAACCCAGGCTAAGCCCAAGAAGGCGCAGTCCGGAAAATAAACTACTTCTCCATTAGAGCGGGAGTAATACCAACATTTTGATCAGCAGCGGCAACAACAACAGCATCAGCAAAGTAATATGGATAACAACGCTTCTGCACTCTGTGGGAGTTAATAAATTAACTTTTGTTTAATCAAGTGAATGTGCTCATTTTTTTTATGGTGGTTCTTCTATGAACAATGTGTGCAAGGCCCAAAGAAGCTGCAACAACAAAAATTTGTGCAGACACCGACTGAAAAGATGTTTTTTTTTTATTTTGTTTTATATTTTTTTTACTGTGATTTGCAATTGCACATGGCCGTCGAAATGTGTGTGTCAACTGTTCCCAGTGAATGCCACATTCATGAGAAATTATTGTTGTTGCTGCACCTTTGGACTAAGCTAACATATTCATAATGGGCGAACTCAACAAATAATTCAGCTGGAAAGAGGGAGAGCTGTAGGCAACAACACTCAGGCTTGAGTTACCTTGCCAGGATTACGAAAGTAATGGGTAACTATAAAGGCACAGGCTGTGGCAACACTTGAGCTTTGTGGCGGCAGCGCAGCAGCGTATTGATGGAGGCCAGCCACAATTTGTGTGTTGCCTACTCGCTTGCACTCGCAAAAGAAGGTCGGCTTCCCTCGCTTTCGTAGCGTAGCCGGTTCAATGTGCCTTTATAATTGCCCAAGCAAATCGTGTGCATATGAAAATGTATACATGGTAACTTCCATGTGGAGGATACGTAATACGCTTTGGATTTCGCTATAAATCCGAGAGCAAAGGAATATACCCATAATCACCTTAGCCTAGAGATATTTATTTCATTTCCAACAAATTGTCTTCATCTCCATATTTGATGTACCTAGCTTGTTGTTAAAATAGTCGATGAAAATGAAAAAAATCTTTCTTAGGCAGAAGGTTATTTACACCGTCACACTGAATATTGAGCGAAAGTTTGTTTTGAAATTCAATGCGAATAAAAATTATACAGATTCACTTTCCAAATTTCAACCCACCGCCTGAAAGTATGCCTTAAAATTTGACGTAAAAGAATCTACCTAATGCAAATTAGCACGCTTTTAACACATGTGTATGTGGGGACTGTGTGTAGAACCGGCTTAACAAAAACATAAACAAATGGCAGTACAATAATGACAAAACAGCCAAACAACTCAGTCAGTTGCCCATGACAAGAGGAAGATCCAAAGCATTTACAGCTGCTGCCTGAAAGTATGCAGCAAAAGCCAACAAACTTTCAAAGTTTTTCTATATTTTTAACTTAATTTTATTAAGGCATACGGGGGGGTAGCTAAAACCCCTTTGCAAAGGGGTCGGCGTTGTATGGAGAGAGCGGCCATAAATACTTCCAGTTGAGGTAGAGGCTTGAAACTTTGCGCAAACATTTCTTATACATATTGTAATATCATATATAAAAATCTTCTATATCATACTGCTGACATTGAGCAATCAGTCTGATACCAAGTGTTTGTATGGAAAATTGTGCGAAATTGAAGATAATTGATGCTACTTATATGGGATTTATTTAATAAAAATAATTTAAAAAAAATAGACGCCAAATTAAATATTTATTATATTATAAAGTTTCACTGATTTAAAGTTTGCCTTTTTTTCTGTAAAGTAAAACTTCGAACACGTGCTCGCAACTTTAATTCTATTTTTAGAAAGAACCGTTAGGTTTGCAGAAAAAACCGGTTGTATCTTAAAATGTTTGGACATTTTACAGACGGTCTCGCAACTTATTGAGCAAATCAGCTGTTAAAAATGTTTTGATTTTTGGCCTATGGGCGCAACCACTGTGCTTTGTGACCTTGGGTTCTAGTAATTCAGTCCTTACGGGCGCGCCGGCTAACTATGGTTAGCTGTAGCAATACATTAATACAAATAATTCCAAGATTTTTGTGTTTACGTGCTTCCATGGTTTTTTGTTTATTAAATTAGGCAAAAAAAAAGCAATCGACCTCGCTTAAAAATAAGTTTCGTATATGGTAATATAATATATATAGTATATAGTATTAATGTAAATGTTTAACGCGAGCTGTTCCAGCTTAAAAGCGTTTTAGCAAGCAAGATAATATCGTTTCTTTTCATTATTATTTCTGTTTTTACAAACAAAGCAGTGTGGTTGGTTATTTATGACTATGAATTGCAGCATTTCGACTTTTCTGTTTTCATTTTCGACTTGCTGCGTCGCGGTTTCCTTTCTCGCTTGACTAACAGTAATTTACAATGTATAAAGCGTTTCACTATGACTAAGGGTAGAGGATGTAGGAGGCTCGGTAGGGGGACGGATGCGGAACTGGAGTGGAAGTGGGCGGGTGCGGGCAGGCGAATTAAATACATTGCCACTAAATGCTAAGACAAAATGTACAAGATACAAATAGAAGAGTTACGGCTTCAACTAATCCGAGTGCGGATGGGGATGCGGATGCAGGGCAGTGCTGGGCGTCGTTGGCGGTGTCGTTGTCGTCGTCGTTGTTGTTGCTGTCGTTGTCGCCGTGGCAGGAGCAGTAGTAGAAGCTGGCGCTGTCTTTGCAGCTGGTCGAGATGACTTGATGAGCAGCTTCTTGAGGTTCTGGAAAGGTGCGTCAAAGAGCACCGTCAGCGCCACCGAGGCCAAAAATATCGATATAAATTCGTTGGTATCGAGCTGCAGTAGAAAGTTGTTGCAAAGTGAGCACAATATACAGGGTATATGGGACAGGTCGGCTACTCACAATAATCGAGACAAAGTTGTAGTAATGATGCACATGCCGCCTGCGCCCGACATTGTAGAAGAAGACGGGGAACTGCGTCAGGTAGATGGCGTACGACAGCTTCGTGGACACCTGGAAGCCGCGCCAGGAGAACATGCTGGTCACTTTGTCTGCATAGAGAGATGCGGATTAGATCAATTGCAGCTGCAGCCGCAGCAGCAGCAGATGCTGCCCTGGACACTCACTCTTGTAGCCGTTGTGCGAGACAAAGACAATCCACGAGAAGAACAGGCACCAGGCGATGGGTGCAAAGGCGGCATAGATGGCCGCATGCGTGGAGTTGTACACATAGTTGATGTCGCCCATGGGCGCCGGCCCCAGCACCGAAGCGAGCACACATACGGTGGCAGCCAGCCAGCCCAGGCGCAGCTGCAGCTTGCTCAGCTGCGCGTTCTGATACTTGCGCAGCACATAGCCCAGCAGTATGCCCATGATGTACACCGTGGAGCGGTGTGGTGGGAACGAGTACATGTAGTCGGCTGTGCGGAACAGGCGCTGTATGCTGTGAACGAAAGCGGCAAGGGATTAGATCGCGCCAGGTATCGCGCTGAGCTGCCGACTCTACTCACTTGGTACCAAAGTAAATGTAGTTGGACAATTGATTCACAATGGTTGTGTAGTAGCGTGCGGCTGTGCCCACCGTGCACAGGAGCAGCAGGGTGAACAGACCACGACGCGGCCAGCGCCAGAGTGCCAGTATAAAGATGGGCGCCACTGCGAACAGCTCCGTATCGATGCCCAGATGATGCGTGTGTGTCAGACACATCTCGCTGAAACCAAAGTAGTTGTGTATGAAGAGCAGGTTGCGCCACCAGTGCTGCTTGCAGATGTCGGCATGGTGGCCCACCACCAAGTTCCACTGCGGTCCCGAGCCCCAGAGCGGCAGCACATACGTGCAGAAGAGTATCAGGGCGGCCAGTGGCGGCACAATGCTGCAGGCGGCAGAAAGAGAGAGAGCGATTAGTTGGAGTAGCTCAATAGGAGTACTTGCAGCACTCTGACTTACCGCATCAGTCGACTGATGTACTCGTTCTTCAGGCGTATCGGCTGCTGCTTCATCAGGCGCCCGAACAGCGAGTACGAGGTCAGCATGCCGCTGAATAGCAGAAAGGGATCGGTGTAGAGAGATGCTGCGCGTCCTATCACAGTCCACGGCTGGCCCAGGCTCTCGGCCATGGCGGTGCGATTGTTGTACGGATTGAAGAACATGGCCATCGATTTGTGCGAGAAGATGAGCATCATGGCATTTAGAAAACGTATGCCATGCACTGCCTCAATGTCGCCGGGTGAGCTGTTCGTGCTGAACAGCCAGCGCAGGTTCTTGTCCAGCGAGAAGGCTGTGCACCAGTCATCTGCAGAAACAATTGTTAGATTAGAACAAGAGCTATGCCTCGCCTGCTGCTGCGGCTGCTGCTGCTGCTGAACTTACTCTGCTTGCGCTGCGTCTTGGTGCTGCGATCGTAGATGGTCGAGAGCACCGCCAGCGAGAGTATTAGCACAAAGAAACGCACGGCCCACGTGGTGTTGCGATCCCAGGGCTGCGCATCGCGCACCTGGCACATCTGACGCTCGACGCGCACGTCGAAGCTGATGCCCGTCGCTGCCGTCTGGTTGCGCAGATATTCCGCCACGCTGTACTCCACGTCGCGATGCGTGCAGCCCGATGGCACACAAATGCCCCAATTAATCAGCGAGTAGCGCGGCACACGGTGTCCAGGCTGCAAGAGAGAGAGAGCATGAGAATTCATACAAATACCATATACATATGTTAAGGTTCGAGCTCGAAATTAACTGCGATTCTAGTTTAAATTTGTATTATCTGCCTGCCAAATTCGATAGCATCAGCTCTTGTAACTCTCGAGATCTCAGATGTTAATCATGTACTATATACAATATTTAGCCAAGTTTGCAAGAAGAGCGAAAAAAAAACCTTGAACCTTGAACACGCCAGGTACAAGGTCCAAATCCGCGCTGATCGAGTGAAATTTCCAGCTCTTTCAAATCTTTCTCTATCGTTCGGTTTAACGAACTCGAATCACTCAGTTCGATTTGGTAATTAGCATATTATTATGCCAAAGTATTGGTGAGTGCTGACAAAAAAAAACACACAAACACATACATAGAAAAAAAAAATGGCTTTGCTTTTGCTCTGTCAAGTTCAATGTCGCTACGCTGCTGCTCTCGCTCTCCAGCTATCTCTTTTTCTCTCTCCGCATGAATTTTTTATATGGCTGCAAGGCGAAATGTCAGCCAAAGCGGAATGAAATTTTGTCGAGCTCACGCAGCTACATATAGAATATATATATATATATATATATATATATATATATATATATATATATATATATATATATATATACATACAGGCGTGGCCCGATCTCATTGTAATCTCAGTCACGTGCAGAGTGCGCCATTAATATTGCATTAAGAGCACTAAGCCAAATGGCCGACAAACATGAGTAGCTCAGCAGCCCAGCAAAGGCATTGTATGACCCTGTAGACTGTGTGCCCAATTGCATTAAGTTAGCTTAAAAACAGCACGAACTAGACAGACATATGTATATGAATAGTTGCAGGTCTAGGCAGTTCGACTGGAATCAGGGAAGATTTCCACTCTGCAAGCGTATAAAGGGAATGCATATAAAGGCTTTCCTTTGCAGCAGCATAGATAAAAAAAAGCGCATATGAAGTGATATATGAACTATACATAAAAAAAAGCGTGCATGTAGAGAAAATGTTCATATTTCTGTCATGCCCGCCTGCCGCCATTTTGGCTCTTATGCCAACGGAATGGGATACGCAAAGAATGTCAAAAAATGTGCACAGTCATGCTGCTTCTAGTGCTGGCTAACGATAACTGTAACTCATATAGTTTACTTCCGACGTTCAGTTTCTCCGACATTCACTTGCATTTGTGAGCTTGACGGAGACGTATCAATTCAATTCAATTCCTGGCCGAACCGAATTTTTAATTCTTAAAATGGAGGACCATCCGATCACTAAAATGGATGTACTCCACATGTGGCGTCAGATTATTGATCAAACTGGTGTCAAGAAGTACAGCCACGAGGAATGGCAGGAGTATTACGAAGAATTCTGCCGATGCATGTTGAATTCATCGCAGCCCTACGTGCACATCGATAGTGTAAGTTCACGTATAGAAAGTCGGCTAGACGAGCTGCTTATTCATTTCCCCTTCCGTTCCGCCGTCGCTCGCAGATTGAAAATCTGTTGAATGGCCAATGCAATAATGTGGCAGTGGCAAACGTGGCCGTGCCGCGTCAGCCGGATGATTCTGTTGCATCGGGCAGCAAGAAGTCGTTGAAGAAGAAGAATAAGAAGAAGAAGAAGAAGAATAAGAAGAAGCAACGTAAGATCCCCGAGACTCTTTGCGATACTCCTTCATCATGCAGCGGGCTATCGACTCCGCCGTCTGATGATATTCCCTCATCGAGCAGCGATGTGTCACCGATGACAGTTGACTGTAGTGACTTCGAGATGGGAAATCAAGAGAATGAGGATGAGGAGGAGGAGGACGAGGTAAGGTTAAGTCGAAGTGCTAGTATTTTAACTATACCTTAATTAGTATATATCCATCTGACTATATCAAACCTTTTCATTTTACTTTAACTTTTTGTAATCTAATTACTTTCCACGGCCTCGGCCATGCAGCCGCCTAAGTCTCCGGAAGGTGAGCGCCAATTGCAATCGCAGCAACAACGCGCTTGGTCGTTGGTTCAGAAGCATATGCAAAAGCAGCCGAAGCCAAAAAATCGCGCTCCACGCAAGAAGAAGATGCAACAACCACGTTCGCTTCCGTTGGACGGACCTTCTACCTCGACTTCGGCACGCCTTCAGTCGCTTTCAATGTGGAAGCAGTCCTCGGAAGTAAAGCGATAATATTTCCATATCAAAATCCTTCCTAGATTTCAACTAACTCTTTTCTAACTATTCGCAGTCCAAGTCGAATTCAAGTGATGAAGATGATGAAATGAATTCCGGCGAAGAGAGTGTAATGAGTTCGCCCATCGATTTGGAAACTCCAGCTATGAATGATGATAATGATGATGAAAACTATGATGATAATGATGAAGTTAATGATGATGATAATGATGAAGTTAATGATGATGATAATGATAATGATAATGATGATGATGATAACTCCGACGATATGGAGCAGATGGACAACCCTAACGAACAGCAGATGGAGAATGCCAATGAGAAGTCCAATGAGGATACAAGCGAAGATGATTTCGAATCCAACGATGTCTTCGCCTACATCGACTCTTTGATCAATGACTAAAAAAAAAACAATGCCATATATTTGGGATATATTTCCAAATCGGTTTATGCCTACATCCGATTTGAAACATATCCCATTACCAAACACAGTCTAATATGACTAATTTCAATAATTTAACTAATGAACTTAATGCCTACAAGGTTTACTTTTGTCATTATGGTTAAATCTTGAACTTTATCATCCCCAATAAACAATTACAACCAATCTACCCCCAAGTTGGGGCACAGCAAACTTACGTCATTGAATTCACTACGAAACGGTCCGTGCGACTGTACCAGCTTGAAAAATGCCTGCAGACGCTTTGAATTGTGTGGCAACACTGGCTGCGCATAGGCCAAACAATATTGTCCACGTAGCACATCCTGCGAGGCACCATCGCTGCCGCTGCCACTGCTGCTGCTGATGTCATCCCCGGTGGCTTCTGCCGCCTGCGCGATGCCCATGCACTGATCGAAGTCGCCCGCCTGGTTGATGTTGCCATTCAGTATGCCCGAGTTCAGTTTGCCGCTGGCATCGTGCACTGCAATCAGAGAGGGAGGGAGTGAGAGAGAGAGAGGGGAGGGCGTTTAATAATCGTCATGTTGCATGTGGCATGCCCCCAACACGGCATACAAATTAGCACAATACATGCCAACTGCGACGCCGACGACCATGACTGTGATTTCAACGCGACGCGTCGCAGACGCCGCACACAGCTGCCAGCGTTGCCAACTGTGCGCGGCTTTTCCGCCATATTTAGTTGCGATTTCGCTTTCAGGTTAGAATTCTTCTAGGCATGTGCGTCGTCTGGCTGGCGTGCAAAAGCCTGTGTCGCAATATACTATGTCAAATAATATGATTTCAACGCGACGCGTCGCACACAGCAGCCAGCGTTGCCAACTGGAATTCTAGGCATGTGCGTCGTCTTATAATATGTCAAATAATATGATTATACATATTTTTTCATTTAGTTCTCTTTTTAAAAGCGTCTTTCAATTGAAATCGCAGCATTAGCTGCTTTGATAGCTTGTTGGCAACTCTGCGGACAGCGCACTGTCCTATCAACTTTCGTTTGTTCGCCAGTGACGTCACTTGCGCCTGCTTTCGCTGCAAAAGTAGCCATTTTGACGCACAATAGTTGGCAACACTGGCCAACTGTTGCCAACTCGTTTGGGTGCGCTCGTTCTGATTCTGAGCGCGCGGCCGGCTTGGGGCAGCACAGCAGCTGCTGCAGTTTTGTGCCAAGTTCGCGCTTGTTGTTGTTTTGTTTTTGTTGCGCTGCTGCTGCTGCTGCAATTTGCTGCAGTTGGCTAAAAATGCATTTGTTGCGTTTTGGCATTGCGGCCCCGCTGCAAATGTGGGTAAAGTTCGACGCTTGACCTTCACTTTAGCCGCACACACAACATGCAAGCACATGTTCTGTGTGTGTGTGTGTGTCTGTTTGCAATTTCAGAACTTGATTATTTGATTCATTTGACTTTGCACTCTGACAATTCATGTCGTCTCGCGTCTGGCGGTCACAGTGCGGCTGCCGCGACGTCGACTGCGCTGCGCCCTCTTGCCCGCTGCTGGCTGCCCGGTTGGCAATGACTCGAATTCTCAGCGGCGTCTCGCAAGCCGAATCATCTGGCCAAACGGATATATACGTGTACGTGTAGTTGTTGTTGCTCTACTCACTTTTCAAGGCCCACAAATCGAAGTTGTTCAGCGCATTCAGATAGCGTTGCATTTGGGCGCGGCAGAGGGGCGAGGCGTCCGGATTGCGTGCCGCATCGAAGGGCTGCGAAAAGGCCAAAAAGCGTTGTCCAATGTTGTACAAGTAGACTGCAAGTGCAATAGAATAAATAACAATTAATAATTATAAACAATTATTTGGCGCCAACTGGCGTAAATGTAGTGCAACTACGCCCGCGTTGCCAACTGCTTGCTAGCTTTGGCGTGCTGATTCGGGAAGCGCGTTGCTTTTGCCCCATTTGGCAACGCACGCACACATTAGAACGGGCTGCAAATCGGCCGATTGCATAGAAATTGTTTCTAATTAGACGCCACGAGTCGGCGGTGCTGCCAAAAAATCGATTTCATTCTTCAATTCATACGAGCCGATTGAGGCGTGCCGTGCCGTGCCGTGCCGCTCGTGCGTGCGTGCGTGCCGCATCTCAGCGAGTACATATGTATGTATGTATGTATGTAAGTATCGATATTCTCGTGCCATCATCAGCATGCAGTGCGCAGCGCGCGTTGCCAACTGAATGTTTGTTTTATTTTTGCTGTTTGCTTTTTGCTTTGTTCTTATTAACATTATCATTATCATTGTCGGACTGTCGTCTTATGCTTAGCACACTCGCCATTCGCATCTCGCATTTCGCATGCCAAGCGCGTTCCTAGAGCCAAACCATGCCGATCGATCGACAGACTGACTGACTGGCCTGACTGACAAATCTGTCAGCTAGTTCTGTGCATCCGTCTCGACGGATCGCTGGAAGGCGGCTGTGGAGGGCGGCCCAAAGTGCCTCGGAAACTACGTCAACGACTGCGGAATTTGCGAAGCCTGTCGTCATATTCTATATATACGATATACGATCTAAAACCATATGAGAAAATAGCTAATGCCCGCCGTGATGATGATGATGATGATGATGAGTACGTCGACGACAAGGAAGAATTGAAAATTCGCATCGACGCGGGCAGTTATAAATCCTCGGTTTGGGCCAAATCAACACGATGTGCGCGGCATGGCAAGTGGGCAGTTGCGAGCGGGAAATGCCAGAAGAACTTGGGTTTATCCGCCAAACTCTATGAATAAATGATAAGCACCGCAGCGAATTGATCCATTAACAACCCCCGCAAGTTTTTCGTCGCATTTAATGTGAGTGACACGACAAAAAAAAAAAACAAAAAACAAAAAAAATGTAAAACAACTTTTACATATTTGAAATATTTCTCTCAATTAATCTTCTTCTAATCAATCTTGCAATTAAAACTCACTTCGATCTGTTTATAAAACAATAAATTAATTTTATCGTTATTGCCACAAAATAAATAAATGTAATTAATTGTTAATTTATGATCTTCAACCGTCACGGCACGAATTAAATGTAGCAAAAAAACCGGAAAACTTGATCCACTCGAACTTTTGCTTAAGAGCGCGAACGCGAATAAAAAGCGAAAAACTGTACGATCAAAATTCGAAAATTTCGAATTAAATTATATAGAAGTGCAATGCACGATATTGTCAGGCGAAAGGAGATAAATGTTGCACAGAGCGAACGAGCGAGCGAGAGAGAGAGAGAGAGAGAGGTGACCCAGTTGCCTGAACCCAATTGGACTGGATCTACATAACTCACAAGCAGAGCCGGGACTGCTAAAAGGTGAGTCTAGCGAGTATTCCATAAACTTAAGACAACTTTATTTCAATTAATATTTAATAAACGATTCTTATAAAGGTACATGTCGCACTAAAGTCTCTCTCTCTCTCTCCCTCGCTCTGCTGCGTAATGCCAACTGATGATGACACTGCGATTTTAATCGAGTTATCGCATTGTTGCATCTCCTTTTCTATCGTTCTTGTTGGGACTGGCAATTAGCATGGCGCAAGAGCGGGACAGCATCGCGCTTAAATATATTCCTTGTATCATATCATCATCTTCAACATCATTGTATTTGCTTAAACGAGGCAAAAGCTCTAAATATTTGCCAAGCCAATTTACAGTTAACTCAGTCGTTTGGTATAAGTTGCTCAAATTCGCAGACAATCTTGTTATGCTTGTCATTGTTTTCATTTTCTTTTCTATTGTCTTTTCTATTTCTTGTTTATTTGTGCTTGTCATCAATAAAACTGGCAAATAAGTTCAAAGTTCGCTTTTTAAACCAAATGTAAGTTCGTAGCAAAGTTAGAGTTCGGAAATTTCATATCTGCACAGTATGCTCTAAATATGATATATACAGTTGTTGTTTGTAAGGGAATTTCTAATATTATGTCAGTTACATAGAAACAACACATTGTAACTGGAGACTGAGCGAAGCTCGAAAGTGAAAACTTGGTCTGCATGTGGCTGGGTGTAGCTGAGAAATAAATAACTTGTGTTTGCATGGAAATTCTCGATAAGTTTGCGGTTTGCGCTGTTGCACAGTTTAGTGTAACTCGAGATTGAGCGCAGCTAGAGATCGGAAACTTTGTATAGGGTAACTGAAAGTCTGGCAGTGATTTGCAAACAATTTCAGGCAATTCGGTTTATTGCAAATCTCAAGTAACTCTCGATTATTACTCAATTAAATGAATAAACTCATATCGGCGCAGCATTCTGGCTTATCATCATAAGCATAATCGATATGACAGTAATAAACATTATCATTATCATTATCAATAATGTCGCTAACTTGAAACGAGTTTCGAGTACTGAAAAAAAGCGCCCATGTCATCGTGGTCCTCGAGCAGAGTCGCGACGCCGAAGAACGCCGAAGAATGACTGCGCCGTTTTTTGTTGACCAGTGTTGGTTAGCGCGTGCATGGCAATTAGCAGCGATCGTTTGCTTGAAGGACTTCGCTGCGCGATCATGTTCTTGAATTACCTCATCTTGGTCTGGTCGCGTCTGTGCACAATCCACAACATTTAACCGTGAAAATTCACTTTGAGATTTGCAAATTACGTGCAAATTGGCACATTGCATTAAGCTGCCCGATCGTGCGGGGGTTTTGTCTTGTACTCACCCCCCCTCCCCCCACCCCCTCCGCCAACGCAGCCGCACACTGCCCACTAAAGTACTGCGGCGCGGCGCGGTACGCAAATATTTAACCAAATATTTAACAACAAGGCCGAACCTTTTAGCAAGAATAAGTGGACAACAATTGAAATTGGTCAAAAAGGGTGTGAGCGAGAGAGAGGGAGAGCACGATCGTCTACTCATTCGTACATCGTATTTTTTTTTTACGAGCTGACGCAGCTACATTTGTTCAAGCCGGAAGTGCCCTAAACAATTAGATCGACCTACGTAACAACTCAGTCATACACTCGAGCAAGACTACGATCGATAACTGGGTAAATTGTAGGGCTGGCGCCATCAAATTTGTGGGTTCTTCAAAATTGTCACTTTGATACTGCAGCAGCTATGATTGAGAAACACACACACACACACACAAGACTGTAGATGGTCAGTTCGATCATATATATCATATATGAAACTAAGATCTCGAAATACTTTACAAAAAAACAAAAGAATTAATGAAATTTCGGAATACGGCCTATTCCAATCTTATCTATGGCTGCAGACCCGCCCACTCAACTATATGGTCAATTCTGGTCTCTCTTTCTCGCTCTCTCTCTTTCTCTCTGCAAGGGTCATTGCTGCGATCACGTACACTGAGCTCTCTCGGCCCATATGCCCATGCCCAAGTGCGGCCGGTACGGTTAATTTTTTTGGAGGTCTTTGTAACCATTAAAGTGCTTGGCGAACGTGGCGCGAAAACGCCAAAGAAAGACAGAAAAAAGGGAAGGGGGGGTGGTGGTGGTGGTGGTGAAAAAAACCCAAGCAGATTTATCAAGATATAACATGATATATCACATGAACAATCGAGCAATTGATTTTGTTTTATTTAACGCACGCGCAGCTTATGCAACGCACTTGTGCAAGGCGCGCAGGGAGTGTGTGGAGCTTCGAGCTTCAAGTGTGTGTGTATAACATTTACAGCTATAAACGACAAATAAAAATTGAAGTTGTAATCGAACTCGTAATCGAAATCGAACAATGAACGAAATGGCCAGCAGCGCATTGCGTGGGCGGCGTGAGAAAGTCAACCGAATGAAATTGATCGGGGAATTTCGAGATGTTCGAGATGTGTTGCAGGTGCTTGAGGATGTTCGATAGATTTGTGGATGCTTAGGGACGTTCGATATGTTTCTGCATGCACGATTTGTTTGGAAAGATTCGATATGTTTTGGTGATGTTCGATATGTTTGTGGATGTTTTGAAATGCTCGATATGTGAGAGATGTTCGATATGTTTTTGGAATCTTTGGGATGCTCGATATAATTGTGGATGTTTAGGAATGTTCGATGTGCTTAGAGATGATCGATATATTTGTGGATGTAGAGAAATGCTCGATATTTTTGAGGAAATTCGAAGATGTTCGATATGTTTTGATAGGTTCGATATTTTTTGACGTTGGTAAAAGAAGCTCGATATGTTTGTAGATGCTTAGGAAAGGGATGTTCGATATGCTTAGAGATGTGCGATAAGTTTAGAGATGTATGCTTTGCTTAGAGATCTTCGATATGTTTGTGTTTGCCTAGAGATGTTCGATATATTTGTTGTTGTTCAAGCTAATATTATCGTAGGGTTGTTGCTGTGCACACTCACCCCGCTCCTCTTCCTCCTCGTCCTGCTGCTGCTGTGCCAGCTGTCGCTCCTCCTGCGTCGCGTTGCGTCGCGGCCGCTGCTTCTCGCTCAGCTGATGCAGCGTCGTATAGTTGCTGCTGCTGTGATGCAGCTCACTGAGATTACCGGCCGCAGCGAGTGCATCGTGCAGCACATCCAGCACCGTCGTCGTTGTGGCTCCTGCTCCGGCGGCCGAGCCCGTCGTGGCCGGCGTTGCATCATCCGCAAACATTTTCAGACTGTAGTTAACCTTATCCTCGAATATGGATGCAATGTGACTCTCCACAGCATCGCTGGTCGCATCCGAAGCGGGCAGTGCGAGCAGATGATCGCCCAAATTGCAGTTCTCCTTCAGGCTGCATGTGGGCTGCACCAGGGCCCGGCTGCAGCGACTGGCCAGCAGGCACAGCACGAGCAGCACAAGGGCGCGTGAGCGCATGATAATGGGCGCTGTCTGGAACGGATGGGGCAGCTGCTTTCTTTGGGCTGAGTTTCCTCCTTAGGAGTTTCTTTTAAACTTGCTGTCTCGAATCTTGTTCACACAGCACGCAGCTGGCACATAGTCGCGAGTAGAACGAGCACACAAGGCACAACAAAAAAATTCAAAACTATTTCAAAAACTTTTCGAAATTTTAAAAAAACATTTGTTCTTTTTTTTTACAAGTTAATTTTATGTTTTATGTTTTTCTTTTAATTGTTTACAGCTTATTCGAGTTTCGAGTTTGGATGCTTGCTGGACTTGTGCTTTATTGGCTTTTTAGAGTGTTTAGCGTCTTATTTAGCGACCGCCAAGACGAAACATTCAACGTCAACTGATTGTCCAAGTGCCGCGAAGCGTACGAAGACCGCTCTGACGACGGCGACGGCGACGGCGACGGCGACGCTGCGTTGGCTCGAACGCTTCGGACGGTTTTGCTGCGCAGCTTACTTAGCGGCTCGGTTACACACATACACACACTCCGCACACACACACACTGGCCAAGCGACTGTTTGTGGAGCGTATTTCAAAAGCAAATGCAAACCGAATTTTGAGCTGCATCTCGTCAAGAATTGTCGTCGATTGCATTGGGCTTCGTGCTCGGCTTACGAATCGATTACGTCGATTACATGCGTCGTCGTCGTCATCGTGATCGTAGGAGTTTTTTTTTTTTTTTTTTTTTAGAGTGTGTCCGTTTTGTTCGCTTTTCAAATCCGATATACCCGATCTAATTCCCGATCCATTTATTGTTTGTTGAGAGTTTTGTTTTGTTTTTTTTTTTTTCACAATTCGCACGCGATTTTCCTTGTGCCATTGATATTATGGGAGTTTTCACTGATCTATCGATAAGGCCGACGTAAAATAATAGAATGATATTTCATCATATTTCTTAAGCCAGCACTATGCCATCTACCTATTCCGTTTTTACTTCAACTTTAATTATAATTAATTTCAATTAATTTTAACTTTAGACATTTCCAACACTATACACAATTCGAATGCAAAAATCGGCATTATTATGCTTATTATAAATGATTTATCAAAGATGAGCTTAAGTCTAGAATCAATAGTAAGTCTAGCATGACATTTGCAACCTTCAGATGGTAAACATCAGGTTTTACATGGATTACAGTGTTTTTTATGATGCGCAATTTATGTAAAATTGTAAATATTTCAAAGGGTTTCTTTATTTATTGTCTTTCGCGGCAATCAATCACATTGAGATGCAAGAAATTCCTTCGACAATAATCGACCGGGGTTGACGACACACGATCCACGACTATGCAGAGTAGTACGAACTTAAAAATTAGCATATTACTCATAAACTATTCTCATAAACACTCGAGACTCGAGATTGTTGCTTTTTTCGGAATCGATAGTAGCATAGATCTTCGAAACGCAATCGTATCGATTCGATTGAAAGCAAAGCACAGAATTATAATCGTATAAGATGACGAAACTAGGTCGGCGAAAGAAGTTTGCGATACGAAAAAACTCAAAACTGACGACAGCATGACAAGTCAGAAATTCGAATAAAAAATAAAACGAAAAACGTAAAAACAATAACAATAATCATATAAATAATAATAATAAACGGGTAGCAGAACTGGGTTACGAATAGTTTTGAGGAGTGGAGAGTGACAGTTTTGCGTCGAGCTGGTTCGCTCGTACCGCCAGCTCCACGATGTCGAGCTGTGTGTGTCGCAGTACCTGATAAGCGATTTTGCAACCGAGCTCGATCAACTGGCAAAAAGTCTACAAATAATTATAGCCAAGGTATTGGCCAATGTGCGCGCGACTATACAACAACTTGTTTTTTGTTTCTCGCGAGACAAGCGCCTATAAAAAACAAAAAAAAAACTGAGTACAAGAAACCCAGTTTAAGAGCGATATGAGTTCGCAAATGATATATGATAATCGCATAAAACGATAAACATGGCATATTTCAGATCTATAAATTAAATACGGCTTAATCTGGGCATTTATAGAGCACATGAGTTTGAGTTTGCTTTGAGCAGTTTTCAAGGCATCGAATTGGCAGGGTTTTTCGAGTTTACTATATTTGTGAGTGTGGCAATTTCAAGAAGCTTATAATATATGCTTTTGGACAGCATAAGCAGTAGCTGTGCTCAGTTTCAGCGCGATAAGTCGGAGGGTAGTTGAGTTCGGTGAGTTGGTTTTAAGCAAAAATGACTGCAGTGCTGCGCAAACGATATACCCTACAGGCTGAGTGTATCTGCCGCACAATGAGGGTCGCTTTTTGTGTTGATAATGACAGATGACGAAGCTGCACAAAGATTGGCAATGCAATTGGGCGCAGAGAGGCGGCACAAAGGTTGAGGCACTGTGCCAGGCAATGAAATGCAGAAGCAGCAGCAGTGGCAGCAGCAGCAGTGGCAGCAGCAGCAGTGGCAGCAGCAGCAGTGACAGCTGCCACAAGGCAGACTGTGGCATGGCTAATCATAATCTTGCCACTTGGCCAAGCTTGAGCAAGCTCGACTGACGCAAGTGTGTGCGCATTGAAAGTGAGTCTGGTTGCCAATATCAAATTACCCAAGCGCCTTTCTGGCCAATTCAACGTGAAGCCGGCTGAGTTGCAAGCTCGATTTTTGCGACAAGGCGGGCGAGCGGAACCAGTGCCGCTGCTGCTGCTGCTCGAGCGGCGCAGCGCGGAGCCGGCTCGCGCTTGGAAAACATTCTCTTTTGGCTGCAAGGCAATTAGCCTGCTCGGCTCGACCAGGCCGGACCAAGAAGGAGTGTGGCAATGTGGCAGCGTGCGATCGAACGAACGAACGAGTTGGTTTGGTTCCGCGGAACCAGCGACGTTTGATTAACACAAGCGCAGAGGGAGGGGGAGGCAGGCAGAGGTGCGTCATGTTGCACACACTTTACAAGCAGCAAAGCTGCTACTTTGCTTTAGTTGCGGGCTCTGCTTGCCCGCCTGTTCTTGTTGCTGCCGCTGCTGCTATTGTTGTTGCTGTTGCTGCTGTTGCCGGTGTTGCAAGTGTTGGCGTTGCCAATTGAAATGTTGCCTGGCTTTTTGGCATTTCGTGCGAATTGTTTCGTTTTTCAAGACTGCGTTTTTTGGTCTCGTTGCTTGCGCGCAGTTTGTGCAACTCGGGGAGGAAACGCAGAGCCGCGTTTGTTTACACACATTAAGCACACACACACACACACACACACACGCACACCTAGCCTCCACTCTGCAAACAGAAGAGACAACAAATTTGCGGCAGTTAACGCAGCAGCGTGACCAGCGCAGCGACGCGACTCGCAGGCAGCGCAGCTTCTCACGCCTGCAGCGTAAGACCGGCTGCAGTCCGCGCGCGATTGCAGTTGTTTTCCTCGAGCAAACGAAGGCAAATTTCATCCAGATCACGCCAGATACTTTTGTAGCTGGAAGATACAGTTTTGAGCAGTAAGATATTTGTTACCTGAAGTCGATTACTTTGGTAAAACAAAAGATACTTTTCTATCTATAAGCAACTTCAAGTATAATAACTATAGGCTAATTTTGTAACTATAGGTTACTTTTGTAACTTTAAGATACTTCTTTAACTACTTTTGTAAATAAACTATGCAAGCAAAAGAAAAAATCCCTTGTACGACAAATTTCGCCTCTGCCCGTGCAATCTGTCCCACTGTGCCGGGCCCTTTGTCGGCTTTCGGTCGCCGCAGACAAAACCAGTTGACTGCAAACTATGCAAATCTTGGGCCCTTGCAGGTGTATGTGTGGGGGGGGAGGGGGAACTATGATAGTTAGTAGACCCCTGCCAGTCGGCGGGAGTCGAGGCGCGGTTCAGTGCGGTTCGAGGCCTAAACAGTTTAACACCATTTGCCATGCAGCATGTGCAACACGTTGTACAAACGAGTCATAAAATTGGAATATGGTTAAAATAAACACAAAAGATTTTGGGCAAACAACGAAAAGGCAAGAAAACTCTTTTGGAACTCTTAAGTCGGCGCTGTAAACAAATTTTCCATCAGTTTCCGCTCACTTTGGGCGTGCAAACAGCGCGACAAGTTGTTGAGCTCGTGACACGAGCAGGTAGGGTATTTAGGAGCCAAAACTACACAAATTGCAAGAATTGTTGAAATATGATAGCCTAACTATACAAAAATTTTGATAAAATAGGACTTTATTTAAGACAAAATTTAAAACATTTAAAAAACAGTCAAAATAAAAAATAAAAACAGGGTATATGCCGAAAAAATCTGCAAGTTTCAGCTACAGTTTCTGAATTTATTATACTGTATATAGTATATATATATGCGTATAGTTGTAGATTCTGAAGATTTCTGAAAGTTTTAAAAACAGAAAACTGTCTGGAAATATGCAAAATAAATAGCTAAAATAAAAAGAAAATAAAAGTATACATTTTAAAGTAATTTAGTACCTTTAGATTTAAGTTGAGCATATATCGTATATAAAATGAGATTTAATTTGAGCATATACTTGTATATATATTGTATAAAAAATGCACTCCAAGCAGAAAAAAAAAATAATAATAATGTATTTTATAAACCAAATAAACTATCTATACCCAATTGCAATCACGCTGCCATCGCTAATACGCAAACCGCAAAAAGCGAACTTACGACTTTGCTGCATGAACTAGTTTAAGTTTAACGATATTGATATCGAGCTGCTGTTCGAAATTTGCCAAAAAAAATAATGCGCTATTCAAATTGCAACAGTCGCGGGCGCTGAGTGCATTGCGCTGCGCAGCGAGATGGATGCGCAGAACTTTCGTAACGCCTCGTTTCAAATGCCTCATTGAGCACAAGTCTGGCGCATCGAATCGCTCGACGACGACAACAAATACTACGTGTGTGCCGTGGGAAACGGCAAAACCAGCGAAGTAGAGAGAGAGAGAGGGAGGAGGGGGAGGGGAAAGCAGTGTTATTTTGGCAGTACAACGTGTGGCTGATAATTCGTTGCCAATCAAGTCGCTCGCCTAAGTTATTTGCTTGTTGCGCCCAAGCAAGTTGCTCGCCTAAGTCTTTTGTTTCGCATGAAAACGAAAGTTAGCGATGCGTTGCCCACACTTACAACCGCGCCTCCCCCCTCCGCTCTTGCACTTCCCCCCTTGAGTGATATATTTCATTTTGATATTTATGGTATTTATTTAATACTGCACATGGTACGCTTTGCAGCGCGCGACCTTGACGCTTGGAAATAACCCATTTCGTAGAGTCGCCACTGCAACGTAACGATTCGTATCTGGAATTTTAACTAGTTGTGGTTGTTGGCTCGTTTTGACTTCGCCCAAAACGAGGAAGGCAACGCTGTGATAGGGAGGGGGCTCGGGGAGGGGTGAGGCAGTTAGGTCAACTGACTGCGCATAGCGCTGGCCTTGAAGGGCATCGGTCGGGTCGATCGTATCAAACGTACGAAACCAAACCAGATCCAGACTTCATATCGAAGCTTGACTTCAGTTTCAGTCCCCCTCCCCTTCAGCCACCCGCTCGATGAGCGTTAGGCATTGCTGCTGTCTTTAATTGGCGCTTTGTCTAATTAACGCAGCTCGACATAAGACTAAGTTGCGACTAATGCAGCGCTTCAAATTTAAATTACGCAGCGCAATTAACTAACCCAAAAATAACAGCACAAAAAATAACCAAAATTAAAATAAGTCACAAAATTTTTGAAAATGTTTTGGCTTTACTTTTACACATATGAAAGGGTTTGCGCACACATTGTGGGGGTACTCCGTTGAAGGGGGCAAAAAAAAGCTTTTAAATCAGCTCGATTAAGTGCATGCAAAAAAAATAAAATAATATCTAAGAACACTTTACAAAATATATAAATTTTTATCAAATATAATAAATAAACACAATAAATAATTTACAAAATAAATTTCGTATTAATCGAAACACTTGCTGAGAGTCCCCTTTTTTGGGAGCGCACACAGTGTGTGAACTCCAGCGACCTGCCTATTTTTTTTATAGACATGTTTCTTTGCCCCCCCCCCACACACACAAGTCCTGAAATTTGGCATTTTTACGATCTCCAAGGCACAGTTAGATCATAAAATTAAAAATGAACAAGTGTCGTAATCCGCCAAAAGCAAATTAATTGCTCCTGCTCTGGGTGTACGATGCCCCAAACAACAGCTACAACCTTTGCATGTTCATTTTTATTTAGGGGTTTTCGTATATTTTCGTGTGTCTTTGCACGTAGTTTATTTATGCACAATTTAATACACAAATTTAATGAGCAATTAAATCAAGCATGGCATTACTTCTAAATCAAAATACATATTTCAGTTGATTTCGAAGCGGAACCCGAACTGGACGCGACAGGTTTTCTTTTTTGTTTGTGTTTTCTTAGCCCGAGGGAATCCCTATAAGGTCTGAAGAAGTCACAACTTATTTTCATAAACAAGAATCACAATCACGAGAGAGAGAGAGAGCGAGTGAGAGAGAGCGAGAGAGAGGTGAGTAAACAGAGTCCAATGTGTACGATCATCATCTCGATTCTCCACATTCCACAAGTGCGTCTTGTCGGTTTCAATCACGCAATCTTCATAGGGTTGGTCCAACATGTTGTTCTGGCCAACGCCCAGTGCGTGCCATATTCGAAACTCCCTTTCGCCAATACGCGGGCAGGGTATACGCTACTCGACGACGTAGCTAAATCAAAGCGATGCTCATTTGCATACAAAAGAACTTGTTTGTGTTTCATAACTGCATTGATTTCGAAATGTGCCCCCTCACCGGGCACACGAAACGGAATTTTATAGGGTATGTGCATAGTAAAATTCCCCATAAAAAAAAAAAATAACTGTAAGGTTACTTGAGACGAAATCAAAAGAAAACTATGAGTTACCTAACTGAGCAGCTTTAATTCGTCTTGCATGTCCCTTGATTGCCTGCAGGGTATTTCTGGAGATTTATTGAACCTTTGTTTATGGCTTTTGATGTCATTTCGAAATGTTTGCCAATTATCTAGTTAATACAGAGAGTATCGTCTAGTCGTATTTCTCACAGTCTTTTATTGCGCAGGAGTTGTGCCATGTCTTTAAAGAACCGAAACCTGTTCAATTAACAACAACAACAACTTTGTCACCTTTTGGCTAATGTCAACTGTACACTTGGAGGTACTGCAGAATGATATTGGCAACTTGTTGTTGTTGTTGTTGTTCTTGCTGCTGCCGTGACCATAATTGCAGAACACTTGATGGAACAAGGAACCAAGTTTATATCACTTTGTTTTGGCAATAAATCTAAATTGTACGTTTTGTAGATTCTTCGTAAGAAGAACAAAAAGTAGGAGGAAGAAGAGAACAACAACAACAACTGCTACAACAAGCACTATAACAAGCCATAGCAACAACAATAACCATAAGTGCAAACAGTCGACGGACGATTTCGAGTGCTATAAAAGCGATTTATGTGCGCGTATTTCACGCCTCTTACTCATTGTCTCCCTCTGTGTGTGTGTGTGTGTGTGTGTGTGCGAGATATGAGACATGCTTGTAGTAGTGTTAGTACGCTATACTAAACACTTTAGATTCATCGCCATCAAACCCACCGCCCCGCTCCCTGCTCAAGTTCAAGGCCAAGATTTATGTTTACAATTCGCAGAAGCCAAACAAAATACTAAACACAAATAAAATGAAATAAATACTAAAACTAAAATAATAGATAAACCAATTCTAAAAACAATTTTAAACACACTGTACGGCTTTTTGGGCTATAAGCACAGTTTGTGAGCCGGAAAAGCTGAGATCAAAGTCTCAGATCTGAACTAAAGCTAGAATTACTACATATTTTTCTGGCATACATAATACACGCCCGTATGTTAAATTTTAACTCGTATTTTTTGTATTTTTTTTTCGTTTATTAGTCGTTAAATTTTTAAGCTAATTATAGCTTGAAACCTAAGTATATAGCTTGCATTCGACTTGTACACGTATGTCAACTAAATATTCTGAAAATTTCATAACAAACAAACGCATTGCAACTTAGTTAGCGTAGACTGGTCTCAGGGAACTCAGGAGCTGACCGAGCTAGAGCTACGAAATTTGCTGTGCAAGTCGGGTAGGCATTAATTAGACTGTACAGGGTATAAACATGTGCATACTTAACTTACAAGACCCTAGGAAAACATAAGTTCCTTAACTTACCTGATTAGATGGTTAGCTCATCAGGCTGCTCAATTATTTCTCTATTTTCGGCATAACTTAATTGACTATAAAACACGCGTCTAATCATTGCCTTTAGGGTTTAGTTTCTTTGATTTATACATCGTATTTACTTTTTGAAAGTTGTTGCCGACTGTCGCCGACAGTCTTAATGATCTGCAAATTGATTCGAGTCGCCTTTGTGCTGTCAATTCGCGCGCCTTTATCGCGATCATTTGCATCATTTTAATGATCATCGGGTGTCGCATCATATTGATGGATTGGACGGGCAAAGCTTCCAAGGGACTACGCCCTTTTTCAACACTAAAGCAATTGAGCGCATTGGAGTCTTTCATTTTTTTTTTTTTTTTTTTTTTTTTTTGATTATTATGTTTCCCGCAATATCTGTTTAAAATATTTGCTAACTTTTGGCTCGCTTGTCCTTCGTTGCTTGGGTCCGGAACTGAGCGACTCATCGAGGCGCGTCCGAGAGTCAATAGACTCGTCGGGCCCCGAAACCAAAGGTCGCAAGGTTTTTTTGTACTTTAGTCTAATTCGGTGCCAGACGAGACGCCGTCACTGATCGTCGTGCGGACAAATAGCCGCAATGAAGCCTAACGGTAACGCCCAATATCGAAGATCGTTTTTGCAAACTCATTCCGCCCGCCTGGTTGATCGGCAGCATCATCGTATACCATATTATTGAAGCAACTAAGTTGATATTTACCCATGCCTCAACGGAAGTCGATAGTCGCTGTCCAACATTGTTAGCTCATCCAATATTTACCCAGCATATTTGGGCGAGCACTACGCGGCGATCAATTGAATTATATAAATAGCTGGAAGGGTTCTTGAAGAATTCCAAAAATATTTGCTTGGTAGAGATGAAGATCGAAAGGCAGCATCGATTTTATGGCAGAATATCTTTATTTTTCTTTAAAATTCCTATAAATAAAATTCTTAGCGAGTTGGATCCCATAATATACCGCACTTTCAATAACTACGCTCATATTTTTAGTGTTTAAAAACAACGCAGGGAATATCTTGACTAATTGGCCAATTGAAATGATAATTTCGTATATAGACATTTCCCAGATGATAATTTATGATATTGCTGTGCGGAGGGAGGGAGTTGTAAAATGCATTTTTCATAAAACAAACGAACTTCGACTGATGCTTTTCCCATAACACACAACTTAACGACTTTGTTTATACACACATATACAAATATATATATATATATATATATGCATTTACAGGTAGTCAATGGATGCCTAGTCGACTGATAAAGTCAATTAAATAGATAATACGCGTAGGCTCTCGATTTGCATACCATATTGTTAAAAAAAAAAAAAAAACTGGTTTTCCTAAGCCGCAAGCTGGAAAACTGAAACTGAATTCGACATCGAAACCGAAAACCGCAGCTGAAAATGAAACTGAAACTGAAAAAAAAATGCAAGTCGCGGCTGACGGTGGAGGCGTTGCGTGCGATTTGTGGATCGATTCGATTTGATTGGATTAATCGATTGTTTTTTGATTGTTGCGCTGCGGCTTAATCCAACAACAGTTTCGGTTCAACCTTTCTGTCAGCACGAGCTCAACCAAATCTTTATCGTCATCAGATTGACAGCCACGCATCCAACGCCTCCCCCCTCCCCCCATTCAATACCTTGGCCAACAGCAGCTGTTGTAAGCAGCTTGTAACTTGTGCGTTGTTCAGCGTTTTGTAGTATAATTTTTTTTTCTGTTTTCCAGTATTTCTTTTTCGGTATGCCAAGGTCGCCAAAGTCGATGCGATCCACTCGAAAGCAATGCGATGCGATAATTTCAGATGCATTTGCATTGTATTTCATTACTTACCATATGTAGGGCGAGGGGTGGGGGGGAGTGAAGATAATAGCGGATTGCTGTCTCAACGCTTGATACGATACGATACGATATGATATGATGTGTATTTCCCAAACTAACCTACTCTGCATAAGCTTGAATGAAAAAACTTTGTAAATTAATTTAAATAAATAAAAAATAAAAGTGCTAAGCACAGCGAATAAATTTACTATATGAATCTGAGGGGTCTTGAGCTGATATGGAGTCAGAGAGAGCGAGGTAGGTAGGGCTTGGCGAAATACAGAGCCGAAAACATATGTTAGGGGTCTACCCTGCGCTGTAAAGAGTATGATAGGTTTGAGTTTGATTCCAGACATTAAATTAAAAGTTACACATGCGATACAAGGTACTTCACTACCCTATGCTCTTAACTAACTATACTGAAAATTTCAGCATAATCGCTGCGCAGACGTCCCAGTTATGTAGGTACTTCGACAGGGTAGCGCCGCGACGAGCTGTCGGTTGATATCGTTGCTAAAAAGCCACCTGTCAAGTACGGTAGAAATGTTACCATTATTATACGATAATGCGATGATAATACGAAATTGTATTAAAAACGAAAACAAAGAGGTCTGCGCAGAAGGCGACACGTCCAAGCGAACACGTCCGAGTGCGTAACGCGTCGCTTGTCCAATTCGATATTGTCATTGGATGCGATGAATTGGGCAATCTGCCCACAAGACACACACGTGGAGTGACAAGTGCCAAGTGCCAAGTGCCAAGCGGGATGACCTTGACACAACAACAACTACTGTTGGACTAAGCCAAAAGTTCATTTAATTTTTTAGCACTACTTGTGGCAATGATTCTTGTAACTGGTTTGTAGCAGAACTCTGCGTAGGGTCTGCCCGCTGATTCTCGAGCAGATCAGCGGCTCTTTCCACCGTTCCTTTTGGAACCGCGAAGAAGAGGCTCCGTGTCTATTTTTAAAACGTTTACAGAACATAATTCACAGATTTTGAAGGCCATTCCTAACCGGTTTTTCACGCAGATATTCTTGGAATTCAAAAGCGATTTAAGGAGGCTTAACTAGTTTGGCTAAATTACATTTTTTTTAAGTTGGCTACAATCTTCGAAAGCCTAAAAGTATTCCCAGCTAAAACAGGCCAGCAACATACCGAGATTTGCGAACAATTTGTAGTATACTTTTAGGCGTAACTTAATAAGCTAAACTTGACTGAAATAGTTAAGGTTGCTATAAGCTATGAGAATGAAATAAATTATTGATTGACAAAAGCCTACCTTGAAAAAAACCTTATCAATCTTCACGTATTCGAAACAAAGTTCAATAAGATTTCCTCAACAAATATGTATTATATTAACGATTAGTACAAATCTTACAGAATCACATATTACTAGATCGGCTTGGTGGGCTTATCAATTGTTGATTGTTTTGTAAACAAGGTACACAGCTGTTCACAAATTCGAACAGTGGAATTACCTATGGAATGAAGAATAAATCTGGCATAACTGTGCGACGTTCTCATTTGTGAAGCTAGTTCTATTAACTATTTCGAGGTATGCGATATTATTTAGGTATCCACTTAATAGTCGTGTGTCGGACGAAAACATGTTTTTAACTTATACAAAATACAAAACAAGTCGGAAAGACGACAGTCAACTGCACTCGACTGTGATATACCCGCTACAACTCTTCGGAAAAACTAGTGCCTAATGTGAACAATGCGTTGTTGCTTTTTTTTTTCCGTCTCTAATTTGTTTTGTCTATGCAAGTTCCACTCGATTCTTATTGGCTGTTGACCTTTGCTTTTATTACTTTGCAGTTAAACCTTAGCCGAGGGCTTGAAAGAGACGCCTATACATACATACATATATGGTGTCTCTCATCTCAACATATCTAATCAGATTTGACGTTTGTTTTTTGTATTGCTGCTCAATGTGACTTTAAATATACTAAAAACTTATTTTGTACTTTGCTACACACTGTAAAAAATATATATAAGATACGATAAAAAAATATAAGTGGGTCGCCGCACCTATCCTATATTCCAGAATATCTTCCTTATTTATCGGCCGATCTTATTGAAACTTTCGCAAAACGCCCGCAGGGTGGTTTTTATTACATGTATATGAAATGATTGCCGTAGAGCTATATTTGCAGTTACAATCGATTTTTTTCAATTTATGGGGGCGAATGGAGGCGTGGCGAAAATCCAAAATAAACTTGATCTGCGTGCAGAATTAACACATATTCCCCAAATTTGGTAGCTCTAGCTCTTATAATAGCTGAGATCTAGGTATTCATACGGACGGACAGACAGACAGACGGGCAGACGAACATACTTTATGGAATCAGAGATGTCTACTTCTACCTGTTACAAACATTTTCGGTTGGCACAAAGCTATAATACCCTTCTTCTCTACGAGTGGCGGGTATAACAGGAGTTGAAAGCGCGATCCATTATGAGATATCAAGGTGCTTCGCCAGATAGTGCGTATAGCCAGCCGCCGCGGCTCAATTGCATTCGAAGATAAGATTGCCGGATCGCATGCACTACGGGTGCGGGTCTATTTCAATGTTAGGCATAAGTCGCATAACCTCCAGATGCAGTCGCTTGCACTTTTGTATGTGGGTCAGGTCCGATGTCGCATTGTAGTATGAAACTTGTTTGCTATTGTTGTTGTTCTTGTTGTCGTTGGTTTGCTTATATCACTACGCAATTATGATAGAGACGAAGATCGAGTCGGCTTGTGGGGAAGGGGGGTGGGGGGGGGGTCGGAGCAGGTTTGAATTCTCTGATAGTTTTGTTGTTTCGCGTTTAGTTGACGATCCCCTACACGCCTGGGATCAGCTCTTGCTTTCATTCATTTTGCTGATTCAACATTTTGTTTTTTTTTTCTTGTTATGCAATTGTTTTTTTTTGCGTTTTGCATTCATTTTTGCATGTCAGAGTTTCAGCATGTATCGAATTTTTTTTGTATTTGCACACCTGCATAATAGGGTATGCAGAGGTATGCATTGCTATAGATGCAGTTTACAAATCTAAAATGTGTCTTATTATTATAATAGAATTCTAGCACGACTCAATCAAGTCATTGGAAATTATTGTGCCACATTGCAGTTGCCTTTCATCGTTTGATGTTTTGCGACAAGGTACCGACATGCTATAGGGCATGCACAAATCTGCCAGATCTTCCCCTGCACTATTCAATCGGCTCACTTTGGACGACTACTATCATTCACTCACGTCTAGTCTGAGGCGAATTTAGTTGAGTTAGTCGACAAGACGCGAACGGTTGCTACACTCGCATTGATCGAGTCGCCTGTACAGAACCTACACAATAACAACAACAACGAGTTCAACTAGAGCTAATTAGAGAGGCAGATCGATCAAAAAGTCTAAATGAATACGGTGGCTTTGTTGGCGTTCGCCTTGTGGGCGCTTTTTCTGCGCTACTTGCCACACATTTTGCGTTTCTTGCAACTGCAACGCTTCAGCCGTACGCTACCGGGACCGAGTGTGGGCGAACTGATGGCCAATGTGAAAAAAGGCGGTAAGTAAACATGGCAGTCAAGGTCGAAGGGGCAGGTCTAGCGATTTGATTGCTTGGGACCCCTTGCTACCTCTTGATATCATTTGCTAGCTCTTGCTGCTTCTCGCTTCCTCCAGCTACCTCCAGCTAGCTCTTGCTCCCTCCCTCTTGCTTCCTCTCCCTTGCTCCCCTTGACTTTATTTTACTCGTGCTATTACGGTCTCTATCTGTACTTTACTTTCTACCCCACGTTGTTCTGCTTTTGATTTTATGGGTCTCTTTGCCCTTTCTCCTTCTTCTTCTTCTTTTATGCTGCTTCCATTTCGCGCATACTCATTCTGCCCCTATTCACCCTACTTTATTCCTACTCTTAGCTTTACTTTTCCCCTTCTATCGCTTTCCAGACTCTTACCTTTTCTTCCATGGGTTGCCTTTCTTCTTCCCTTGTTCCTCATTCCCCTGCTTTTCCTTCGCAGGGTTTGCTTACTGCTTCCTTTGCTCTTGGTGATCTTCCCTTCTTCTCCTTTGGTTATCCGAGCACTTCTTCATATTTTCCACTCCTCCAGCTCCATCTCCTACTGCTCCCGCTACTGCAACGCCTTCTCCCACTATCCCTTCACTTTAATTCACGTTTCACTGTATACCCTTATTTCCCTCTTCCTCCTTCACGCCCCTACTTCTCCCCCCGTCCTTACTCTTCTGCACCTGCAACTAACCAATTTCCCAACTCCCCCAGAGATCCTCAATTGGCTCAAGGAGCTGCGCCAGCGTCATGGACCCGTCTTTCGCATTTGGTTCGGCAAGGATCTGGTGGTATTCTTTACCACACCGGAGGACATCAAGCAGCTGCTCAGCAACAACACGTTGCTGTACAAGTCACGCAACTACGAGCTATTGTCCCCCTGGTTGGGATTGGGCCTGCTTACGAATGGCGGCGAGTCGTGGCATCGTCGCCGCAAGCTGCTTACGCCCGGATTCCATTTTCGCATCCTAAGCGAATTCAAGGAACCCATGGAGGAGAATTGCCGTATTCTGGTTAGCCGATTGAAGGAGAAGGCCAACGGCGAACCCTTCGATATATATCCCTACATCACACTCTTCGCACTCGATGCAATCTGTGAGACGGCAATGGGCATCAAGAAGCACGCGCAGATGCAGAGCAACTCGGAGTATGTGCGCGCTGTGCAGACGTAAGTGAAGGAAAGCAATTGACTGTACCTGCTTCAGATTCATTCAATCTCTTCCATCCCCACAGCATCTGTCACATTCTACACAAACAGAGCTTCTCGTTCTGGCAACGCTTCAATATTCTATTCGATTTGTCCAGCGCCGGTCGTGCGCGCAACGCTGCGCTGCGTGTGCTGCACGACGAGACGTATCGCGTCATCAAGCTGCGCCGCAAGCTGCTGCAGGAGCAACAGCTGCAGGAGAAACCGGAGCAGAAGGACGATGATGCCGGTGCCAAACGTCGTTTGGCCTTCCTCGATGTGCTGCTGCTGGCCCAGATGGAGGGTAATGCAGACCTAAGCGATGTGGACATACGCGAGGAGGTCGATACCTTCATGTTCGAAGGACACGACACTACCAGCTCGGCCATTGCCTTCGCTATCAGTCTGTTGTCCAAGCATGCTGATGTTCAGCAACGTGTCTACGAAGAAGCCGTCGAGTTGGAGGGTCGCGAAAAGGAACCAATGCCCTATCTGGAGGCTGTCATCAAGGAAACGCTACGTCTGTATCCATCGGTTCCGTTCTTCTCCCGCAATGTCTTAGAAGATCTGAGCGTGGGCAATGTGACGGTACCTAAAGGTGCCGCGGTCAGTTGCCTCATCTACATGCTGCATCGTGATCCCGATAGTTTTCCCGATCCGGAACGCTTCGATCCCGATCGTTTCTATTTGGATGAGAAGCAGTTGCATCCCTTTGCTTTTGCCGCCTTCAGTGCGGGACCGCGTAACTGCATCGGTAAGCTGAGGAGTAATTCCTTCTACGGTTCCAAGTGGCACTACAATTCCTGCTTCTTCTACTCCCTGTGCACAGGTCAAAAGTTCGCCATGCTAGAGCTGAAGTGCTCTCTATCGTCCCTGCTGCGTCACTATCAGTTCCTGCCCGTGGCGGATCATAAACCCATTCCACTCGCCGAGCTGGTCATGAAGAGCGGCAACGGAATCCAGGTACGCATGCGACCTCGTGCCAAGGCCTAAGCATATCAGTTGAATCTTTCAAGTATCGAACAAATCGTCTACATTAATATCTTTAATTATATCTCGATGTAATTTTTCGATATCTCGTCATAATCTTAAATATTTTTTTTTTACCTGTGCGATATTTTTATAAATTATATTAACCTATAATCATGACTTTTGTATTTCCGAAATTTGCGAAGCCTGATCTGATTTAATACACTTTAAGACCCCCATAGCACAGCTTATCTTATCAGAAAACTAATTTCAGAATTAAAGCTTTCAAAATAACAGAGACCAACCAGAATTCTATTACCTTAAGCGATTTTTATGTGCTTGAAATTATGTTGAAACGTTATCGCTTATAGTACTAGAGATTTATAGGGTTACGAGGCAAGCGATTGTAAATTATATAGTCTGGAGGAAAACATAGTTGTTTACAATGGAAACTATATAAGTTTATAGTATTTACTACAAACATAGAGCCACAAACAAAAAACTTTGTCCCAGTACCGGATTCATATATTATTACAAGTCTAGCTGCGAATACAAGCATAATCTAGGGGGGATGGGGACCCTACAAGTACCACACGATGACTTTTCTTTTCGTTTACAACGGGATCAACAAAAGCAATTCAACCCACTCAGTGTTATCGGCCACATTGACTTGCATGATCTGAGACTTTGAAACTGCGGGCTTATCAAGATGACAGTGAGTATAAATGACGTAGCTGAAATAAATGTAGAATCTAGGAATTTTGGTTTGTTTTGTTTTTTGTTTTGTTTATTTCACGCATTTGGAACTATGGAAAATACAGTTTTTATATATTCATATATATTTATATGTATATATATTAGATCATATTTATGTATAGGTATAGCATAATATTGTTCTCTCAAGTTAACATCTAAAGCCACCAATTGTGTCTGTAACATCATCATCGTTTTGCATTTGGTTCAACAACAAAAAAATATATATAGTATGGTTATTTATATATACGATACACAAACATATATATTGCTGTCCCAACTAACACGTCGCCTTCATCGCACAGTGTTTTGTTTAACTGTGTCTGTGCTTGTGTGTATGTGTGTGTGTGTGTGGTATCCCTGACAATTCCTTCCCATTGGGTACTAAGTATTATTATATAGACTTAGTATTATTATAGATACACCTTAGTGCGGCTTCAATTAATTCAACTAGGTAAATTCCTTGGGGGGAATGGATTAATAGTAGTACTATGTATATATATATATATATACATACATATATATATATATATCTGTATCTGGTATGTATGTTACATTTCCCTATCTAGATTGCCTTCAATTTCCGTTGTTTGTGTGTTTTATTTTAGTATTTTGTTGTGCCCATTTTCCGGTCTAACGCCCAATTCTATATACAGTAGGTATATGTCGACTAATGATATGAGATATCGTAATATATAGCATATGTTTAATGTTTTATATATGTAGTAGCATATGTTAATTAGCATAGGATTATATATATATATATATATATATATATATATATATATATATATATATATATATATGTTTCTTGGAGTTCGAGTTACCCTTGCAGTAGTATTAATTTTAACAACTATAACAACTTGATCAAGCAATATTTATTCATATATACGATTAATTTATAGTTACTAACAGATCGACAGACATTCATAGGAACAAGCGCAGGGTATGAGACACGATGCGAAGCATTTTTTCATTAACATCGGACGAGCTTAAGTCTGCAGGAACAATCTATTATTCTTATCGTATCGTAGAGCTCGAAACAAGTTCAGAAAAAAGAATATCGGACGATTTTAATTCGATCTTTCAAAGAGTTTAACGTCATGCTATATTACTAAAATTCAACGCAATTCTACAGAATCTGCAAGGATAGCTAAGTTAGGTATTATTATTCTTTCTGGAAATCCCCCACATATCAAGCCAGCAAACTTGTTCCAGTTTTCTAAAGCTTTGACTCTTCTCTTATCTAACATTTAACCACATTAATTCCTCTACAATAGTTCAGATAAAGCTCATTCTCTCGCTCTCTTCTGGAATCCAGCTCTGATCACACACTGCACTATAAAAACCCTTGCTCTCTTCTGCGAGCCTATTAAAGCTTCTGTCAGAGGTCTTCGTTTCTCACTAAAGCTATCTTCCAGCCATTAACAAGTTTTCTACTTTCTTTTTTTCTCTATCAAAGGCTTAAAGCTTTGTCTTGCTGAATTTACTAGAGCTTTCTCAGCGTCAAAGCTCATTTAGCTTCTTCTGCCTTTCTTTCAACGAAATCTTCATCTTTCTTCTAAAACTTATCCTGCCAAACGGATTCCACTTCTTCTTAAAGCTTTGTCTCGCAACTGAGATCCTTCTCTCTCTTTCTCTCTCTCTCTCATTCGTTTGATCTTGCTGAAAAAAAAACTATGTGGAACGTAAGCTTCAAAGCTTGTGCAACCAATGTGGAACGTAAGGCTTTACACTTAGGAGCGGCTGCCTCAGAGCCAGGGTATGCAAATGGTGCGACAGACATCGCGTCGATGTGGCTGTGGATGCGGCTCTTCGCCCGTGGGACCACCGCCTCCACCTCCGCCGCCTCCACCACCGCCGCCGCCACCTCCTCCTGCTCCTCCTCCTCCAGCGGAACTAAACTTAAAGAAGGAACTCCTTCGTCAGTGCTTGCGATTCGCCTGAGGCGAACTCGAGTTCGAGTTCGAATTGGAATTGGAATTCGAATTGGAGGCCGAGCCGGAGCTGCCGATCGATGCGACGCTGCCGCCCTCGGGCATTGACTGCAGCGCAGCGGCGACGCTGCCGTAGCTGGCGCGCTGCTGTGCGTGCGAATGCGATTGTGGATGCTGGTGTGGATGCTGTTGTGGATGATGTTGCGTCGCTGTCAGCGTCGAGGCACGCGCCAAACGCTTGGGTATGACAAATGGCGGCGGCGCCTGCGGCATGTATTGCGGCGGCGTCGAATTCGCCGAGGCCTGACGCACAAACGATCGCGTCGCCGACGTTGCCTGCACGGAACCGCTGCGCGCGATGGCGCCTGTACGCGGCGGTATCGCCGGCGGCGGACCAGGCGGCGGTCCGGTTGCGCTACCGACTCGCTGCCGGCTTGCGGGCGGTGAACTGATGATGCTTGCCAGGCTCTCGGTCGATGGTTGCGAGGGCACGCGGGGCGGCAACTGCGGCAGCTGCACCACTGTGCTGGCGGGAGTGGGGGCGACGGTGATGCTGGTGCTGGTGCTGGCCAGGGGCGTGGTCTGTGCTGCCGGCAGGCGGGCCTGCGGCTGCACCGTCGACATGGTTATGGTGGGTTTCTTCATGGGCATCGTGTGACGTATGGTGACGGTGCCAGCGACGCCATGTCTCGATGCAGTTGCTCCAGCTGTGGCTGTGGCTGCTGCTGTTGATGCTGTGGATGTTGTTGTGGCTGCTGCTGCGGCGGCTGCTGCTGCTGCTGCATTGGCTGCTGCTGTGGTGGCTGCAGTTGCTCCCGTTGCTGTTGCCGCCGTCGAGATCGTTTTCTGTTGCTGCTTCTGCTTTTGCTGGGCGTGTATGTCCTGGATCTGTGGCGTGATTACCACGGGATTCTTCTTCTGATCCTGGCCGGCGGCCACGTAGCTGAAGACGCACAGTACCGAGTAGCAGATCTGATCCGACTGCGCCCAAAAGGTTTTAGGTTTTTTTCGTTTAGTTAGAGAGAGTGATCACTGTAGGCGGGGGTGGCTTGGTACGTGAGGGGGCGTGGGGATGTTAGGGTGTGTCTTGGGAACGGGCCAGTGCGTTGGGTGAGCAAAGGAAACGAGTGGGGTGGCGGGGCAGGTGGCAGGGAGCGTGTGTGTGCTTATCACAACGAGTAACGAAACCAACGAGAACGAACGAACGAACGAGAACGTACTGGCACAGTAATCGAACGAAAAAGAGCAGAAATCGTTAAGAAAAACCAGTAAGCATGCAGTGGAACAAATAGAATGGAACGCAAAAGAAACAACAACAAAAGTGTAAAACAACAACGAAAAAGAAACACACGAAATGAATCGATCGAGTTAATATTCAAAAAAATTTTCATTTTTATTTCTACAATTTGCGCGTTCATGTGAGTGACAATTGTTGTTGTGGCTGTTGTTGTTGTTGTGTTCCTACGCACACACACACACACACTCAAACACACACATTCAGACACAAACAGGCTAAACACACACACACACACACTGAGTGTTTAAAAAAATAAGTGATTTACGTTTGTTTTGTGTTATTTTATTTACAGCAAAAACTTAAATATTTTTTCATGTTTCATTTGTCGCCTGTTCCGCAGCGGCTGCTAATGCGACCGCATCAATTTCTGTTTCATTTCCAGTGTTCGCGACCTGCTTCTGCTTAGCGGCGTCGAGATGACAAATGGAAGCGAAACGCACCGACGTCACACGATGAAAGCTCAGCGCAATTTCAGAGGCCTTTTCATAGTTTATTTTTTGGTTTTTGTTTTTTTTTTGTTTCAGTTTCACAACGTTTCAGTATCATTCAGAGTGTTTCATTTTGTGGGCAGGGATATTGAGTGAGAGTTGATTGATGTGCGATGTAATGATGTAGTTGTTGTTTATGTTGTTTAAGTTGATGTTGTTGTTGATGATGTTGTTGTTGTTGTTGATGATGTTGTTGTTGTGTTAGTTGGTGATGTGGGCAGGCAGTATGTTATTGGTTATTATTGTAGGTTAAATTGTTGTTGTTGGTTTATTGTTTGTCGTATACATAGAGAGAAAATGTTTTTTTTTTTTTTTTTGTTGACAAGGTAACGAAACGAAAGTGGCAGCAAAGAACGAAACAAAACGATCGAAAAATTTAAGGCAAAAATCAAACATATTCATTATAGAAATTTATATATATATATAGTTTGTATATAGATATACAGTATATGTGGTTTATAAATTAGTATATACTTTAGAAATTAAAAGGCGCAGATTTTCTATACAAAAATTGCTGTGCATTTTATGTACAATTTTGCAGGTTTATGTACAATAGGCTAGGAATGTCAATAATATTGAATGGCTTCGAGTTTTATAATTACAATACACTAAATATTGAAATATTTCAATAATAGTTATTATAACGCTTTTCATTAGAAAACTTTAGCAAAATGTACGTAGAGTACGTAGATACTGATATCAAAATTCTTTTTCGCATCCAATATACTCGAACATTCCTAGTTTCCCTCTTGCATTATGTTAGTATTTCCTTATTAAGCATATTATGTTATTTTTTTTTTTTTTTTTTTTTTTTTTTTTTTGATTTCACCATTTCTTAATGATTCGAGTGCAACGATATATCGATTCAATTTTTGTACAAAAAAGTGCAATACTCTTTCTTCAATACAGTGTGGCAAATATGTAGAATACTGTGGTGCAGTGGTGCAAATGTGTGTGAGTGAAAAGTAAAAGAGAAAAAGACTGAGCGAGAGAGAAGGAGATTGAAAAAACTTACCATGCTGGACTGATATTTGCGTTGTATTAGATTGCGTGTCTTGGGATCTGCAAAAATGAGACAGAGAAAACGACATAGAGAATAATAAAGATTTCAGAACATTGGATCCGGTTCAGCCGAAACTGTACTTACTATATTCCTCCAGAACGAAAATGCCGCCTTTTTGTGTGAAACATTTGCGTATATGATCCAAGCGCACAAAGAACTGAAATTAATTCGGATGGATCGAGAAGAATACACAGATATATGAATTTTCGTTTTTCACTAAATTCGTTCGGTCTAAGGTACAAACAAAATTGGATTGACTTTTGATCAAGTTCCGTCACTAACGGTACGGCAAACGTAACGGAACGTAACGGCATCGAACAGAACATAATAGAATAAGAACAGAGGAAATGCAAATGAAGAAGGAGGAGTACGAAAGAAACTGTACATAGAGCGAAATGTTATGGATAGCAGCACTCAAATATATAGTACAGATAGCGCATACATAGGTTATGTACAGTTTACAGACATACAGTATAAATATTTATATAGTTTGATATATAGAAACCGCATATTTAACATGTGTGAAAATTATCTAGAGAAATTGTAGGTAGGATTTCATATGGTATTCAATTTGTTTCACATCTCAATTGTTCAATTCTTATTAGGTGTGTTTGTGTATGCGTGGAATTGAAACAAAAAAATGTTGCAGGAAACGAAACTAATATGCAATGCAAACAAACTCTAATTGCTACGCAGGCGCAGTCAGGCGGGCAGGCAGGCAGGCAGATGCAAAGCGAGCGGGCGATCGCAGGCAGGCGAAGACAAGCGAAAGAAACAGAAGCAAGGCAACATGCAATTGTGATTGATATGACACTACGAGTGCCGCATCAGCGAGCTAACAACTGGTTGTAGAGCGATAGACAGAGCGAGAGAGAGAGAGAAAGAGAAAAGCAAGTAGAAGTTGTAATAAAAAGGGCAAAGAAGAAACAAAACGAAAATGAAACATAAAACCAACGCAGAACAAACGCTTTGCCGGGAAACAAAACGCAATGGAACAGAAAATTGGGTTTATTGAAACGAATGAGAACGAAAAGGTTTTTTTTTTTTTTGAGAATGCGGCAAACGATAAGAAAACATTTAATTGTTTTGGTTTTTGACAGTTTTTTTTTCTTTCGTCTTTTTTTTTCATAGAATTATTTTCTTTTTTTCGTGGGTGATTGACGGGAAGGTAAAATTATAGTATCTAGTATATGCACATATAGATCGTTTTTTTGCTCATTTTTGTTGTTTTTGTTAGCTGTTGTTGTTGTTGTTTTTGTTCGAATTTAGCACTTGTGAGATGGTCTTTTATAAATTTGCTAGGATTGGTTACGATAAGAGAGGCTAATAGGTTGTTTTGGTTGTTTTACGGGGGTTTTGGGAAAGAGGGTTTTTTTTAACAAGAACTATATTTAAATAGAAAAAACTCTCACTAATACAAAAACAACTATGCATTGTACTCTGTAATAGGCTGAGTATGGTTGTGTTTCTGTTTGTGTGTCTGCGTGTGCGTGTGTGTGTCTGTGTGGGAGTAGTTAAGTAAAAGAATGTCAAGTAGAAGAACTAAAGTATTTGATGCGTAGGATAGCTTGGGTTGGTCCTGAATAGCATCTCTACTAAATGTAGCTGGGTGCTAAAGCAGCATGATAGATGAGGAACTCGTGTGCGAGCGAGAGCGAGAGAGCGGCAGCGGGTAGCAGTAATTCGTGTGGGCAAAGAATACTGTCTTCATCGCATTAAATTGGCTGGTACGTGGCGTGTATGGGGTTAGAGGTTAGGGTTATTCTGTTTCAAATCAGGCATATCAGAGAACATCACATGCTTGTACTGGCACAAGTGGTTCTATTTCATTCGTTCCAAATGCGAACGGGAGAGTAGTTGTTTTATTTTTTCAGGTTCTCTAACTTAGTAAATGCTACTGAAAATAACTATTTGTTTTCTTCAAAATTATATCATGTTAAAAGTTTAGCTTAGAAACGAAATGGAAATGGAATGTCTAATTAACTGAAACCAAAGGAGTGAAAGTGATAGTCACAAAGAGAAAGAGAGAGGTAGAGAGAGAAACAGTTATAGCAAGATGTCTAAAGATAGATAGAGAGAAGAGAGAGAGAGAGAGGAGAGCACTAAAATTAACTTTATTTTATGTTTGTGAATTTTCGATTCGCTCAAGTTAGGAATTTTCCAGACTATCGGAAGTTTCTTACCAGCTACAACTACAGCTTTTGCAATTGCAGGAAATCTTTGGTCATACAACTAAAATCTACACAAGCAAAATAAAAACAAAAACAATAATAAACTTATACAGTTTATGTGCACTCCAATGGGGTCAGAAGGCAAACAATCTTCGGATTAATCCGGCAAGTCGTTGCTCAAAATTGTTTTCTTAATTTTGTAGTTCCGGGAAATCCTCCGTTCTTTTTTCAAGTATTTCTTTGGCAACCCAACTAGCTTGGGCAGCAGAACAGCTAAAACTACAGCTACAAACTATATTTATCTATTATATATAGAAATTGTGAACAGAACTAGGTTAGTTTTGGTTTTGGTTTTAGTTTGATTGTTGTTTTTTTTTTTTTTTTTTTTTTTGAGTATTGGTTTAGTATGTTGTGGGCGTATTCAAAAAACATTCAAAGAACTTGCTCTTTAACGAGTGCCAAATCAAAAGCAGAACTCAAAATGCGTCGACTGTTGTGTGTGTGAGTATCTGTGTGTTTGTAAGTGTTTTGTGTGTGTGTGTGTATGAGAGTGTGTGTAGGGGGCGACCAGTTGATACATGCGTCATCGTCAGAGGGTTTTCTCGTAATTCGTAACACACACAGACCGACAAGCCTAGCAGTTTCGTGCAGTACATTGTGTGCCCATTGTAGTTATCGTTGTTTTCGTTATCGATATCAATTTATATTGACTGTGCAACGCATGCGCCGGTTGATTAGGCCCCCCCTCCCTTCGAGAAAGGTGTGATTTAATTTTGGGTAATTTTGTATTTTGCAGTGTTGTCTTTTGGTGTTATGAAAAAAGACAGAGAGAGCGTTGAGACAGAGAGAGAGAGAGAGAAAGACAGAGAAGAGAGAGAGAGAGAGAGAAAGAGAGAACTGAAAACTGAACAACACACAAGAGAAGTGGCTTACAAATAAAATATATATCTATATATATTTATGTACTAGTTCCAAAACGTTCCAAACGCCCGCTATGTATGTATATGCAGTACTCGTATTTGGAATTGAAACGAAATGAAACTCGAAACTGGAAACTTTGAAACTGAAAAATGATAAACCGAAACAAAACGCACAGCAATGCAAAAATTAAAGAAACTTAAGATCGATAAAAGTGATAAAAATCATTTGTTTTTTTTTTCAGTTTTACTTGTAAACTGTAGTAATATTGGGGGGAGAAAGTAAGAAACGTCAACAATTTTACGGCTCTGTTTCAATGTAACAAACAAACCAACCATCCAACCAACAGTTCCAAAAAATAATCTCGTAAAACGTAAAAGCTTACAAATAATATACATACATAGTTTTAAATAGGTATATATATTATTTGCTGTTAAGTTGTCGTAAATTTTAAATATCAACTACAAATTTGTTGTATGCCTTTTTTGGACTTTTTTTGTTGTGTATTGAAAAGAAATTTAAAAAGAAAAGAACATAAATTTATTTTGCGTTCTTTGAAAACATAAGATATTAAGTTAAACCGAAACGCAAATGTTGGGAGAAAAAGGGAGTAAAACAGGGCTTAATAGAACAATAGTTGCTTATAAATTTAAGTTTCAAATATAACAAGAAATTTGTTCATTTCAATACCTCGAAATCCTTTTCTCGTATAAGTTTTTGTTTTTTATTTTTTGTTTTGTATTTTTTTTTTTTTGTGATATTTTGACCAATCATTGGAATTTTTCGTTACGTTTTCGTTTTGATTTCGTAGGGAACGTTTATTTTTTTTTATCATAGTCCGCAAATGGGAGAGAGAGCAACGGTGCAGCGTTCCACGTACGACAAAAACAAACAACATAGAAAATTATAAAAAGAAAGTTAAAACCGTTTTTTTTTTGGTTTTATATATATATTAAATTTTTGTTTCTTATTTTTTCAAATATTTTTGGTTCAATTGCAAACATTTTTGAGTAGGTTTTCTAGCGAATTTTGTTTGGAAACGATATGAAATGTGGTTGTTGTTGTTGTGTTAGAGTCGAATTTATTTTTTTTTGTGTCGGGACGTTTTTGAGGTTTATTTAATGGGGAAAGGGCAGCTAGATCTTAGTTATTCTTGTTGTTATTATTGTTTTTGCTGTTGTTGCTGTTGTGGTTCAATATTAAATACGGAAAAGGTATAGAAACAACGGAAAAGAAACACCTTAAGGAAGAAACGAAAGGAGAAAGTAAAGAATAAACTGAACTTTTAAATTTTGAGCTGTAAAAAAGCTAAATAACGTTGTGGTATTTTAGAGAGAGAGAGAGAGAGAGAGAGAGAGAGAGACAGAGAGAAATATAGTAGTGAAAGAGGAAGAGAGCGAGAGATTTATAGAGAGAGAAATAGCCAGAAGAATAATTGGAAAAATCGAGAATAGATAAGATACTTATCGAAAAAGTATTATAAATAAAGAAAATAAAAAATAGCACAAAAAAGAAACGAAATCTGCAAATATACACAAGGACCATCTCAAAAGTTACCAGTTTTATAATATTCGCTTGATTTGAATTTTGGTTTTGGATTTACTTTGCCTAAACAAAATATGAGGTCACATATTGATAATTGAGGGAACTGAGAATTGATTGAAAGAGCGAGGAAAGAATCAAACTATAAACGATACAAACGATACATTAATCGAGACCCAGAGACCGCTCTCTCGCTCTCTTCTGCATACGAAAGAGAGCAGGGCGACTGTTTTTAGTTAACCTTAAGATTTTATATACAGTTGAAGCGAAACGGAAAAGTGGGAGGAGAACCAAAAAGAGAGGAATGATGTAATCACGAAAAAGAAAGTTGGAAAGAAAAGTCAAAACATCTTTTATGGGGTCCTAGGTTAAGATCCTTAACATTAAATATATATTTATATTATATTTTTTACATATAAATATATATATATTGACAGATATATATATATATATATATATATATATATATATATTTAATTTTTTTTTTATTGTTGCTGTTGTTGTTTATTAATTATATATTTTTTTAATTGTAAAATTGTACACATTACAAAAGTAGCGAAAAAAAATTGGAAAAAGTATGACAATGATGATATTTATGTTTGCTCGATATTATATATAATATATACGAGCTCTATAGTTTCGAAAGAAAAAAATGAAGGTAAAAAAGGATAAAGAGAAATCAAACAAAGAAGGCTTCAAAACATAATGCCCATTTAATTGAAAAGGAATCGAAATCGTAATCATAAGATGATAAAGAGAAATGTGTTTTTTTTTTATTAATTGGTTAGGTAAATAAATAAAGTAGAGAGTATAATGAATATAGCATTCAGTACATTCACTAGCACAATATATGAGTATGATATATGGATTTTTATTATATTATTATTTTTAATTTTTAATTTTTTTTTCTTTTTTGATTGTAGGGATTATTCATTGAAAAAGGTTTTGTTGTTGCTGTCGCATAAGTCTTATATAAGTAAATATATATAGAGGAAGGCGAGTGATAATCGAACGTAAAACGAAAGCCAAAACACAAAACAGAAATGTGAGAGAATATATCGAATATTGAAATGTTAAGTTAGGTTAGGTGGAGTAAGTCGGTCGATATTGAAAAATTCTTTAGGGGCGGAGGAAGGAATTACGTGATTACTAACAGAGAAAAATTGCCAAAATTATATACTTGACAAAATATATATGTATAGTATATACTACGAAATTTGGCGGGCAGGTGGAAATGGTCGGAATCTATATTAACTAATTACAAAATGTTGTTAAAATATTGTCCGAATTGGACGGATTATACTATTATGATAATGACAAGGACAAGCTACCGGGTTGACATTCTGTTCAGTAAAAGACCAATAATCGAATTGTTCCTGTATAAAACCAGCATTAAGATAAGGATCTGTGCTATGCTAGGACTCATGTATCCTATAATGAATATTTATTTTCTTCTTTTGCTTTTTTTGTTCCAAAACTTTGAAATTATAATGAAAATATTGAGAAGGTCCTTGTGTTATTGGAAAAAAGAAACGGAATTTGCGTATGACACAGTCTTTGCGTATCGACAATACACAAACTGAAAGCAAAACGAAACGAACGGAAACGAAACAGAAAACAAGACGGAAATCGTTTGAAAATGAAACCAGACCAAGTAGTTACTAAGAAAATGATACCGAAATCAAATGCTCTCAAAAATGTGAGTACAAGTATATTATGTATATAATACATATACACATATATAAATATATCCTTCATATTGAGTTTGTACTTTACTTTTTGTTGTAAATTCTTACCACGAAAGAAACAAAGGAGAAACAAACGAAAGAGTAAACTATAAGTATAAAAAAAATCGAAAAAATACGCACGTTGGGAACACATTTTTTCTTGTAGTTAGTTAGTATTTTTTTTTTTTTTTTTTTGAGGGGAGGAATAGGAAATATTTATGAACTGGTCTTAAAACTTCTCGGCCCTGGTGTAGGCATACACCAATTGCCAGTGGCACTTCGAATTCTAAATCGTATTTCTTGTTTTGTTTGTTTCTTTTTTTTTATTTTTATACATTGACATAGGATAATACAGTAAATGTCTGTGGTTATGTAAGAGATTTTGTGGCTGATTTGAGGAGATTTTTATGATAACTTTTTCTTTGGCTTTTGTTAATGTCTGGTGTAATGGGCTCTCGACGAGAGTTTGGGGTTAGTTAAGTTACGTATGTTTCTTTCTCTTAAGACTGATAGATGGCATATGTTTATGGCTTTTTATAGATGCAGAGAGTTTTCACACAAAACGAGTATTTAAGAGTAAGAGAGAGAGAGAGACAGAGAGCGGCTAGTTTGTGAGTGTGTGTGTGTGTATAAAGACTTGAGTCTGTATGTATCTGTGTGTGTGTGTGTGTGTTTGTCTTGTCTTAAAATGCGAAAGAGAGTGTAAGAGAGAGAAAGATAGCGAGACAAAACGAAAGATCGTTGCCGACTTACCTTGCTATTGGAGAACAACAAACCGACACCCTCTAGACAGACCTGCAGCAAACCTCCCTCGCCCGTATTCATATCCTGCACGGGAAACTCACCACCCAATTCGGGTACATTAGTGGGTGTACCACCACGTTCCATAGCCTCCTTGATGCAGTTGTAAAGCTCCTTGCACTAGGAAAGATTGAAAGTGATTTAAGACAGATATTTAAATGATATACTCCGTTCTCCGACTAAACTTACTTTTCTGGTATAGTATTTGTGCAGTTGAGTCTGTCCTCCATTGCGACGCCATAGACAGAGCAGCTTTGTTTTTGGCGAATAGGTCATGTTCACAAGTCGTTCATACCACCAGCGCTCCACAATCGTACCGTCCACAGAGCGCAGTACGAGACCATCATCGCGTACCTCCATGAATCGCAACGGTCCATTCACATCGATGCCCTGATGTACCGTGAAGCTCTGACGATGTAGCAGACGCGAACCGAGTGGCTTTAGATCGATGTCGTTGCCGTTCTAAGGAGTATATAACACGTATAGACCGCATAGTCTACAACTACGCTCATTTGCCTTACCAGGTTATTAATTTGATCGACCACATTGTGCACCTCCTGCGAGTAGACCAGTCCGATGTGACTCTTTCCGAGCAGTCGACGTATCTTACGTCGAATTTCATCTTTGCTCACGTTCAGCATAACCAAAATAGCGGTTAGATTGTACAACATGGTGCTCAACAGCCGATCCTCGTCGTGTTCGAGTCGCTTGCGCTCCGATTCACTTAGAGATTTGTAGCGTTCCATCATCTCGATGGGACCCTGTATGGGTAAGAGTTGAATTACGATCTACCTGTTAGCCCTACACTACTAACCTGATCCATGCCGATCATGTCACGCTCCTGGCTTACGGCATCCAAAAAGGCATCCTCCCAGAATTGCATCTGATTCCACAAATTGAGTCGATCCTTGCCCAATAGACCCTCAAACAGATAGACACGTGGACTATCGGGCGATGGGGAGGATGATGTATTGATCAGATGTCCACCCGTATAACGAAAACCAGCGCTAAGCGTTGATTTTCCTGACCATAGATTGCCTGTACTCTTCTTGGAATCCTTCGATGTGGTTGTCTGAAAGATCCGGCACGAAACGGAACGATTAATCGATGAAAATAACGATCATGGAGCAGGGTTAACCAATGAAGCTGACACCTAGACGCGTCGACGGGGACAGGAAGAGTCGCTGAACAGTGCTTACGGTTCAGAAAAGACATATGATGTGAAAAGGGAGGTTTGATTCGATTATACGATATTCGCTGTGTAAGACGAGCTCGGTCAGGGATTGATTGATTGATTGATGGTTGGTTTATCGGGTCGTGGTCTGGCCGCAATCGGTTTATCGTACTTACATTTTCGTATTCGGTGTCTGAGACTGTGGAACGGCAACTGGATGGCATACGAACGCTGAGACTGCCGGCCGGTAGCAGATCACTGACCACGGATAGCGCGCCCGTAGAGCCAGCAGCCTACGATATACGATATACACATTGTCTTATAGAGTATAGTAGAGTGCCTACGATATGAGTGAGACACGGTTTAACGAGTAATTCTACATATACATACAACGATTACTAGGATAATATTATTATATTAGATGCACGATATTTTGGCATACGATACGATATTAGTTCTGGGCATGGACGTAGACAAATACATATATCTCAATATGTAATTGTCATTTGCTATGCCTGATAAAGCGCTTTCTACAGATACGATACGATTACGTTTATTATTACGATATTAGCGATGCACGATATTTTTTGGTATACGATGTAAGCACATGGGACATGGGCGTGCTGGTATGGGCATGGTCGAGGTCAAGGTCGTGGGCGATTTGCCTGCGATAAGCACGCTCTACAGTTACGATATAAAATATACGATATATAGAGTATTGGGTATATATGTATGTTACAACGAATAACGATTAGCGATTGTAGCGATGCACGATATTGGTTAACGATACAAGCTCTGATCACTTTATGGACATGGACTTGGACATGTTGGGGCGTGTTGGCATGGTTGCATGATTATTGCTAGCTATGGTGCATGGGTTACTTTCTTGGCTTCTATATACGGTATGGTATGGTATGGGGTATGGAGTGGGTATTGAAAATGAACGCAATGATAGACTGTGCCGACTTACATCCGAATCGAACGAGGTGAGCATATTCTTCAAGGCACTTCTCTTCTGCGACAACATGTCCTTAAACATTTCCGTTGTCGATTGTCCGTCTTGACTGTCCGCGGAGGAGAGTCGTCGTGCCGCAGCCGGTAGAGCAGTGTGCGTGGAACTCTTGCGCGACTCTTGTGGTGAGGCCCATTCGCTGCCCAGACCCGAATGCGATCCGTTCGGGCTGCTCGGTGAGCGCAGATTTTCACGACTACCCATGGGACTAGCCGCATGACTGGAGAGTAAACTTGATGACATGTCGCTACCCTCGTTAATCTCTTTGCTCCAGTAGTGCGTGTGAGCGACCTCCATTAGCTGAAATACCGATGCCATGCCGCCTAGTCCAAAATTACTGAAGGTCGCATCCAAGCCACCTGCAATGGCCTGCACACACTTCAGCATGCCCTTCCACACGGGTTTGGTAACGCACTAAAAGCAAATTTAACGAAAACAGTCAATTTATATGTGTGGGCGCCCAACGTGGGCCGTACTTACCACATCATCAATATGATCGTCAGGTGCTATCTTCTTGTCCAGCGTTTTATTGAGCTTACTCAACACTAGCGTACGATACGATTCATCCTCCATGAGCTTCTTGAAGCGATTCAGCTTTAACCAACCGACACCCTCACCGGCCAATACCTGATTGGTTACATCCTTCAGGAATGTCTGATTCTCGGCATTGCTATGTGAACGTTCCTGATTCTGCTGCCGTGTCAGCTCCTCCTGCGTTTGTCGTGGTCCCGAATGCTTGATCAACGGCGTTCGCTCCACAAGACCTTTACGACCCGGAAACGGATCGAAGTTTATACCGGTTTTGGGCTTACCAACTGGCACATTCGCCGGCTTGTGCTGCACTGTCGCCTGCTTCTGTTGGATCTCTGCGGGGTGTCACGATTGGGATTAGTTCCAATGAAAGCTATGATCTCGTCAGTTACTTACTCTTTCCAAACATGCCCGAGAACATGGTTGTTGTAGAGGAGGCGAGTCCATTAAAATCACTACCGATGGAAGAGAAAAAGTTGTTGCCACCGCCTCCGCTCTGCTGCACCTGTTTCTGTGTAGCCAACTGCGAGTTGGTCATAGCCGTGGGATTGCCCGGTACCATTGCACCAGGTCCATGCTCCTCGATCTTAATGATACCCTTCTTGGTAGCCGCTTCTTTGGCCGTCTTGGTTAGATCACCCAGCGTAGATTTACCCACATAAGTCAGATCTTCCAGCGTATTCTTGCTGACACCCGCAGCTTGCTTAGACACTTCCAACGCCTGCTTGGATGCCTCACCAGCTGCCTTCTTGGCATGTAGCGTAAACTGTGAAGAGCATCAAACTCGTTGAGTTACTCGAGTGACTAGACAAATCTCGATTTAGGGTTCTACTTAAAAAACAACAGCGCATTATGCAGAGTGTTCGCAACTTAACAACAAAGCGACTTTGGATAGAATACAACTTTGTACGATCTATGGACTACAATGACTTAACTTAAAAGGCTTAAAGCGTGTCAATGGGCGTAGTTCATCCCAAAGTTATAAGCGGCAGAAGCTTCAAAATGTTCACCTCGAGTGAGTGTTAGTGTGAGTGGCAGTGTTGGTAAGCGTGTGTGAGTGTGCATGATCATGTATGCTATGTAGGGTGTTCGGTTATGTTGTGAGTGTTGACTGAGTACCAACCTTTTCGAAGGTGTGACGCATTTTATCGTCTAGATCTTCGTCCAGTGCATGCTATACTTAGTTATACACATATAAATGTATATATATATATGCACACATAAATATATATAAATATATATATATATATCAATATGCATACATATATATATATATTCGTTTATTTGTAGTAGACACATAGAACGTGTGTTTCCGATCGAATTTCATTTCATTTCGTTCCATTTTGTTTTTAATGTTTTTAAAGCCAATACGCAAACACAAATATCGAAAACAAATAATGATAGAACTATCTTCGGCAAGCCAAAGATCTGATATTCTGGCAGATTTCGGTAGCTGTAAAAGGTATAATTTCCCGGTTTAATAGGGTAGTGAGCTTTTATTATGATTTTTACCACCAAAGCGATAGTAAATCTACATAAATAACTACGGTTTAGATGCTTTGCTAAGCAAAGACTCTATACGATCAAAATTTTTGGATTTTCGGAATAAAATGTGGTTTCCTTTCAAAAACATGTTCTATAAGGCATCTGTAGTACCTACAGCAAACTTCTGCTGAAAAACTACACTAAAAACTGAATGAAAAATCTTTTTTCTTCGCTCTGCAAGTATATCATGTAAATTTGCACAACAGCGGCACAACAATACACGCAGAACACACATGGTTTAAGCTGCTCCTGTATCGGAAACATGTACACTCACCTTATCCACATGGGCGAGCAGACCCTCCTGACTGCTCTGGCGCGTTGTCTCACGCACCAACTCCTTGGCATGCGAGGCGAAGTTCTCGAAGAGCGAACTTTGTGAGCTCTGACGACCGGGACTGCTCGAACTGGAACCGGAACTTCCGGTACGAGCCAAAATATTGGTCACACTGTGTTGCTTGACAGGTGGCGTGAGTGGAGGCTGTGGGAGGAAGATTAACCTGGAATTCTGCCCATAGAAAGTCACAGCTTACCGGTATCTTCTTCTCGGGTCGTTCCATATCGCTGGTATTCCGCTGCAATTTGCCACCACTTGAGCTTTTTCCTGTCGACGTGGGTACGGTATCTGACTCAGCCTCCAGGCTGGCCATCTTGATCGTAGCCTCCAGTCGCATGGCAAGCGGCGTGGCCAAGTCAAAACCAGCTGCCTGTGCCGTTGCTTGTCCCGACTTGGGCTGAAAATCGAATTCGGAATCACGATTAAAACTGGGCGAACTTAAATCCGAGCGACTCGAGGAGGAGGACACAGGCGAATCGGCTCGCTCTTCATCCTCCTTGCTAATGGCTGGACCAGCCAGACCTTCAGGATATTGCAGCTTGCTAGGCGGATGATAGACGAGAGCAGGATCCAGATTTGAGGACAATGTTTGCGGCACAACATGTGGTCGATTGTACGAGCCAAAGACATCGTGCAAACTGGGCGATAGATCGGACGAGGCCATCTCCGAGACGAAATCACTGAGCGAACTATACGATGAGCTGCTGCTGTCGGCACCCTCCGAATCCGAACCACTTTCATCGGTTGGCTGACATTCGAGTTGCTTCAGTGAACGCAGTGCTCCATTTAGGGAGCTACCATCATCCCAGACCGAGAAGCGGATGGGCGTAAGCGAATGGGCAAACCATTTGGGCTTATCCCCAACCTGCATGGGATCCATGACGCCCGTTTGGACACGCAGAAAGGCCACATTTGTCGGTGTCAACGACCATTCGGCAAGGAACTCCACCGCCTGTGTTCGCGCGAACTGATTGAGGAACAACGAGGCTCGCGGTCGAGAACGCAGAAAACTGTTAATCTGAAAGGCGACCACGGGACGTGGATAGAGACGCAGGGTGCGTGTGTGCTCGGCAAAATTTGCTAGGGTATTCTGTGCATTGAAGAAGCGTACCATGGCCACCCGGGTGGCCACATCCACTGAATCGACATCGGTGCCATAGACAAAGGGATTCAACGCTGGCGAATTCATTGGACTTGGCTGACGCGACATGAGAGCACCCTGGGCGGACACCGAGTTCCTTTGACTGACTTGAGCCGAGTGTGGCGGCGTTTGTAGTGGTAGACGTACTTGGGAGACGCTACAGACGGAAGAATTAGTAGATAGATAGATCGTGTCGAAGTATAGTCCATGACTTACCCCAGCAGTGGCGGCTCCTGAAGACTATCGCGCACTGAGGGCAACAGCTGCTGCGAGGAGACAGCCTGATTGGAAGCTGACATTGAGGTTAGAGCCTGTTTGCGAGTGAGAAAGAGAAGGGTTTAATAGACGCCAAAAAGTGGATTCAACTAAGCTGCAACTTCAACATGGCTAACTATGAGAGAGACAGACAGTGGGAGAGAGAGAGAGAGAGACAAAGACAGTACGTTTCAAAGGTTGAGGGAGTCACAAATTGTGTAACCTAAGGGAGGCTGACGTACACAAGAGAAGAAGAGGCATGCACACACACATTACTGAAGACAGAGTGGGAGAAAAGCGGAAAGGGATAACTTGACTAGACTACTTGCAATTCTGAATGTTATAGAGAGATAGAAGATGGCATAGATGAGCACATTAAAGAAAAGAAAAAGTGATTGCCTAAGGTTAGTACTCTCTCTTTTTTTAGACAAGCAAGTCTGTGCGCATTTCAAGAGACGAATAGAGAGAGAGATAGAGAGTGGAATAAGAAAGCTATTGGTTCAGTTTACTTATGTAAAGCCATATCCAATACTTAATGTAAGGTTTGACTGATCGTTTGTCTACTATTTAGATTTTTCCTGCTTTATCTTAGGACATGAGTATAATATGCACTCGTATATCATATTTAGCAGACAGTTAGCGTAGAATTAATTTGAAGACTAGAACATTTAAAAGCGTAGGCCTACTTAAGATCCTAAGAGATATCTCTCGGATATCTGATTATGCTAGACATACATCGGTTTACATTTATTGCAAGTGTGGCAGTATATGTGTGTCTGTTTACAGAGTATTCATGGGCAGGGATGACTGTATGCATGCAATTATAGGCTAGACGTTCATTCATTAGTATATTACAGTTATGCTAAGGTATTATAAATGGTATATGGTATATGGTATATGGTATACTCCACACTAGTTTTTCTCTTATTTAGCATATTTTCTATGTACAAACTGAAAACGGAATCTAGCTCGAAAACCAAAAACTTTTCAAAACAAAATTGAAATAATAAGCGAAAAATGTTATTTAACATTTATGAACGATATTTACACCAAGTCCAGCTTCATCCATAAGTAGCATAGCCTGCAGATGTTGTAGTAGTTGTTGTAGTAGTAGTAGTAGTTGTTGTTGTAGTTGTAGTTGTGATCGAGTTTAAGAAATTCGTTTTAAATAGTTAATGCATGAATGTCAGAAGTAGAGTAGTACAGCATTAGCGAAACAGAAAGAGACAGAGAGAGAGAGAGAGAGGGAGAGACAGAAGAAGGGCAGATAAACAGAGAGAGAGAGAGAGAGAGAGAGAGAGAGAGAGAGAGAGAGAGAGAGTGAGTGGGTAAGAAAGTAAGAAAAGCAACAAAATAGAAATAATGTATAAATCTATAGAAAACAAATGACAGATAGCTTTGTTCGATTGTGAGACAGTTGTAGAGACAGATTCTTAAGATTATATAATAATAAGATGTAGTAGAGCACACAATCACACAAATTGCTTATAGCTGTATCGAATAAATAACAGTTATCAAGACGACTTAGGCCGTTAGATACATCATATGCGAGTTCTTTCAGTTAATTTTTTTCGAAATGCATCATATCAAACCGAAGAACTTGCATATCTTCAGTTATATAGACGTTAATCACAGTACGTAAAGTTGCAAAAGCGTTTGCCATATCAAGATATACAATTATAGATATTCGCGTAGAGTCAAACATAAAGATTTTGCATGTGAATGGTTTTTTTTTTTTTTTTTTTTTTTTTATTACTAATCAATTTTTGATGAGTGCGTTTTTGTTTTTAGAGAAATACAAAAATTGTTATCATATCAAGTTGCTGTATGAAATGATATTGTTGCAGTTACAGAGTTAAATATTGTGCTCTCTTAATGACCTGGTCCCTATGCTAGGGTTGTGGTAAGGTATATATATTAACTGTGTAAGATTGAAACTCGAGATATTTGCACATCATACTAAACTTTCCTTAGCTGTCAATCGATTCATGGCTTTATTACACATTTTATACTCACACAACTTCAGTTCGCATCTATTTTATTTTACGATGAATTAAATTTTTGAATTTGAAAAATCAAAGGCTATAACACTAATATAGCCCAAACATTGTACACAGAGAGCGATTTACTAAGCTGTACAGTCAGTGTTAGTCAGTTAGAGTAAGAGTTTTACCAAAATCGTATTTTCGTATACCATCTTCGCTTCTCGTTCGGCAAAAATAGAATGGATCGCAGACTGGATCAGCTGGTTGTCCATATATCATTGTTGGAACATCTGCTACAGCAGAAATTTCACTATGAACACGAGCGACACATCGAAGTGTTACGTCTGGAGCGCTTTAAGCGCGAAGGAGCCAACGAGCGTCGCATCAAGATGCAGATGCAAGTGATCGAGCAGGTACAGCGCATGATGCCCGAGATCGTGTACGAGCTGCGCAACGAACGCGATCGGTTCGAGCGATTTCTACGAAACGATAAGGCTATTGAGACGCTAAACGAAAACCTATATAAGAAGTCTTGGCAACTGATTAGCACCTGCAGAGAGAATCTTGAGAGGACCTAAGAGTTGTAAAGGTTTACAAAACCACAACCCTAACACGATGGATGGATAAGTCAAACGCGTCGCACGATGCGAACCCAATTCCAGCTTTAGAGCAATTACTGGTGATACCTTTTCTGCTTGCTTACCTGCTTGAGATGATTCTTCAGTATGGTACCCTCGGGCTCGGGCAGCGGCGATATCTCATCGTAGCCGCCTGTGGGTGGTGTCAACTTAGTCGAATCCAGATCCACCACCCAAATATCATCGGGCAGTCTGAAGGTAAATTCATTAATTTCTATGCAATTCATACAAAATTCAAACTTTACCTGAAATTCTTTTTGTAGACCAGAAACGAGGCGGGCACCCCGATGACAAAGGGCGTGGGTGCCAGCAGCAGCTGCTCGGCGCAACTGAGACAAGTGGGTAGAAGCGGTATGACGGGAAACATATACTCCAACGGATAGAGCATGGTCACGAATGCCATGACCGACATGGAGAGTGCGTTATAGTCGCGCGACTGAAAGAGCACCTTGTTCTCCAGTATAATCAATGTCCAGACCTTCAGGCACGTCTCCACGCCCAGCAGTTCGAGCGGTAAATGTAGGGGGAAATCGACTAGCGAGAATCTTGTGTGATCCGGCAGGGCGAAGAGTAGCGGTTCGTGCACAGTCGGCGACAATACCTCAACCTGCACAACAAGGAACATGAAATCATACACAAAATTAGCAGGCATGTATGCGTTTCGTTACACAGAATTATATAGAAATGATAATAAACTAGCAACAAGTACAACTTGATTCGAGTAACTGACCTCGACACGCGTGGAACCGGGCACCGGTACCGGCGTGGAGAGTAGACGCAGTATCCATGTCTCGATTTCGCGCACATCGTGCAACACTATAGAGGGTGTCGCCTCGCTGGCATGACCCGTCAACACCGTCCACACATTATCGCGATTGATCTTCTGCGAGGCGCCCACGCGCTTCGGCGACGATGACTCGTTGCAGGCATCGATAAGCTTCTTCAGTATGAACAGGCACTCGCGGAACGTGGTGAAGAACGGATGATGCGAGATGATGCACAGTGAGGTAAGCGACTGATTGCGCAGCTTGGTACGTTTGCGTGAGGCGCGCGGCGAGGGCGAATGACTGCCACCCGACTCGGAATCGGCCGATGGTGCCATCAGACCCAATTTCGGTACCGAAGAGATTGGCTGACCTCCTACGCCTCCTCCGCCTGCTGCTCCACCATTCGGATGATGCGCATGAAAACGCTGCTGATCCGAGTCGCGACGCGATGTCAGTTCACGATCCGAATCGCTGGGCGCGACGTTACTTCTGTAGTCGCTAGAAGTAGTTAAGAGGCCGTAACTATTATGGAAATGGTTTGGGATAACGATTAGACTCAAGCCAAAATAAGTAAAAAGAAAGCGAATAGCGAGACCCCGTACCCAACAATGAGTTAGCAATGGTATTTCGTGCCGAATCCTCATGAAACTATTTGAAATAATCGATAAATATGACGAGGGTTGCGTATGCTAAAAACATAAACTAAAATAGGTTTCATACTGCGAATTAAGAGGGTTTCAGCCTGAGAGTAGACTCTTCGACGCAGTACTCTCTTTACTCATTCTTATGCCTTGGGTACAGTGTCTCAACTGGTCTGGGATCACTCATAATCGTCGCATGCCGAAAACAACACTTGCCTGCTAAACGCCGAGTCCGAGCTGCGTTCCATGCTCTTGCGCCAGGATTCGCGGCGAAATGCAGACGAACGTCGTCCACGTGTACCGCCGCCGGAGCCACCGGCACCGCCAGCACCGGCATGTCCACCGTGTCCATTGCCAGCACCGCCGGCACCCACACCAGCTGCTTGCACCGAGCTAGGCCTTTCGATGGGTCGATAAAAGTTCACGCAGATGCCATAGCGTGTTTTGCCCGAATCCTTGTCGGTCAGTGCGAATACAAACGATGTCATGTCCCGTATGGCCGAGCCAGTGCGTCGCGGCCCAACGCTGGTGCAACCCTCTGGCTGACAAAAATACACCATGTCCAGGGGCAGAGGGAAATCCGCGTGATCCGATGGCGGATAACGACGCAACAAATCGGGCACCTGCCACAAGTAGACAAATCAAATTAGTGAAGTCAGTTGTGGCGGCTGCACGCTGCGGCTGCAACTCACCTGCACCGGGGGCGGTTTGCCACTCTGCATGCCCTTGGGCATCGGAGGCGTGGTATGGGCGCCCACAATGGCCATGTAGTCGACGAGGCGCGGGCATAGCGAGGCACGTTGCTGGTCCGACATGCTGCTATCCTTGGACGGGGCCTTGCTGCAACAAAAGAGAGACAGAGAGAGAGAGAGAGAGAGAGAGAGGATGAGAATGCGAGAGGAGACATGGCTAAAGCGGGCAACTGGTAGCTTAAGGCCATTTAGCTGCAAACCAGCTAATTGCGTTAAGCTCGGCACACAAGGTTATTTAAGCTTCAAATTAAATTGCATTGAAGCATCAACAAGCGCACGTCGAAAGGATTTTGCCCACTTAGGCGGCTTAGCTCTTTAAACGGCGACTGAGCCCCCTTCTAACTATTCCATTCTCGTAACTTTTAATTCCACACCATGCCATACTGCCATGGCAACGTCGTCCATCGCTACACATCATTTCCAGCCCCAAAAACGCCCAACGCCCAGCTACACTTTCCTACCCTACCCTGCCCTACCCTGTCCTACCCCAACCTGTCCTACCGTACCCTACTCTGCCCTGTCCAGTCCTCCTCTCACTTTATTCTTTATTATTTTTCTTTTGCTTCAAGCGAAATGCTCTTAAAAAAAACACCTCCACCCTGACAGCTTAGGTTTAAATCCACTTAGGGCATTATCTCCTGTGGTTCGCTTGATCTGAATTGCAGCTCCAACCATTTTTAATGTTCATTCAAGATTGATAGCCCGCTTAACTTTTCCTATTGATCGATACTTTTAATCTTTAATCCCAAAGCTTAACGAGCTTTATCATGGTCTTTCATTTAGAGGACATTGGGCTTTCATAAATGCACTCGCTTAGACTGTAGAGTATTTACCATGAAGAGAATGCCATCTCCCATAAAAATCGGATGGTTTTTGACGAATTTATGGGTATGAGAAGTGTAGGTAGGAGTTCTTCAAGGGGGTATCAGGAAAAAGTGAATTTTTGAAAATTTTGGATCATAATATTTTGATGCAGAATCAAACTAGAGGACAAACCATGAAGAGAATGCTATCTCCCATAAAAATCGGATGATTTTTGACGAAGTTATGAGTATAGGAAGTCCAGGTAGGGTTCTACCTACAAGGGAGTATTACGAAAAAGTGAGAGCATGGTGGGTCCAAAATTTTTGAAAATTTTGGATCATAATATTTTGATGCAGAATCAAACTAGAGGTCAAACCATGAAGAGAATGCCATCTCCCATAAAAATCTGATGATTTTTGACGAAGTTATGAGTATAGGAAGTCCAGGTAGGGTTCTACCTACAAGGGAGTATTACGAAAAAGCGAGAGCATGGTAGGTCCAAAATTTTTGAAAATTTTGGATCATAATATTTTGATGCAGAATCAAACTGGAGGTCAAACCATGGCGAAAATGCCATCCCCCATTAAATTCGAATGATTTTCGACGAAGTAATGAGTATAGGATATGCTGGCAAGGGGGTAGAAAGGAAACAAGGAAGGTCAAACATTTTAAAAAATTTTAAATAAACAAAATGTTGATGCAAACTCAATCAAGAGCTTAAGGCATGATGAACTCCTCAAACGCGAGAATGATCTGATGATTTTTCACAAAGCTGTATATAATGAAAATAGAGATAGGATTCTGGGAGAGAAATAGGAATAGCGTTTATTCCATTAGTAAACATTCCTGCTTCATAACCCTCCTCTGTTGCCTTGGAAAGAGTCTCAAAGTCCTTAATGGATCGGCTCTCGTTGATGATGATGATGATGAACCCTGTCGCCTAATGAATAGGTTACACACGACTTAATTCCCCACTGGCTTAAGCATTCCCTGCTGGCCACATACCATAGATGATTGTGTGTGCCAACCACGAGGTCATAAAAATTCCAACTTGCAGCATTTTTCAGATTAGCGTCGCGCAACGGGTACAAAGCGAAAGGAGCAGTAAATCAACGACCTACAAAGTCAATCAGTCCCTAAGGACCAGTCAAATCAAGTCAGTGGCCTGCTAATGACCTTGCCCAGTGTACGGGACAGGACAGGACGGGACAGGACAGCTTAGGACAGCACAGGACCGAACAGGATGGGACACGATGCGACAGCAGCGAAGGGATGCGCTGTATGTTAAAAGTCGTTGGGTAAAGCGCTTTAAAGCGTAAATTACAAATTGCCAATCGCATTGACGTCATGCGCGAATGGGGACAACAGAAAGAGGGAGATGGCGTGAGCGACGGCGACAGTGAGAGCGAAAATGGAGACAGGAAGAGCGAGGGAGATAGCGAAAGTGAAGAATGTGCAATGCAAGTGCCACAGCTGAGCGAGCACGAGCGAATGATGCGCGGTATGCCAGAAAAGTTCATTTATTGTGATAGACAAGCAACTGCCGGAGAAGGAAAAGCGACAACAGAGAGGGAGAGAGAGAGAGAGAAAGGGGAGAGAGGAAGAGAAAAGGGAGAGCGAGAGTCGGGGGAACAACCTAGCTGCCTGAGTCCTTGGAAACACTTGACAAGCTTATGACGGTCTCAAGGACAACTAATAGCAGATGTCAAAGCCGAAAACCAAAGCCAACTGGAAAACAACATGTCTCACGAGTGTGCTACACGGTCGGGGTTGAAGAGGGATAAAGAAGGGAGCTGCAAACAGGGGGCACCGACAATTTTCATTACTGCACAAGTTTGCTTTTTCCTACACACACACACACTCACACGCACACACATGCATACATGTGCTTTGCACAAGGCCAAAGGATGTGCTATGTGGTCCAGTTGCAACCGCAGAACGAGGCACATGTCATGGCTAATCATGTCAAGGCTGCAGTGCCTCCTTGCCTGCCTCTTCTTCCACAAGCGGATAGAGGGGGGTTAGCAGCTGAATTGCAGCTAGTCAATTCCATTTAAGCGCTCCATTTCGATCCATGTCGCACTCGAACTTGGGCTGAAAGGGACAGGGATGGCATAGGGTCAGCTCCTCTCAACGCCAACGCAATTGAAGAAGACGCCGCCTGGCGTCATGACATCAGCGAGCATGTCGCCTGTGTCGCATTTCAATTGTCTATGCCCTCTCGTCTCTTTTTCTCTCTCACTCCCTTTGCCCCTCTCTCTCTCACTCTCGCTGACAGGCGTTAAAAATAGCCAACAAGCAGAACAAAACTGTCATTAACCGAAAAGTTGTCAGCGGGCGAGAGACGGCTTATGAAATCATCCGCAGCGAAATTCAATAAGCTGTCCACGCAACGCATATTGCAACATGTATGTGCCACACAGAGGCATACACAATCCCATATTGTTTCGTAACATGCCGGGTTTTGTGGTGAAATTCTATGAAGTGCATAAATAAAGCTTCCTTTTCTTACATATGATATTGCTTTCCCTCTTAAGCGTGGGGGTAATCAATATCTTATGGTTTCCCAGCTTTAAAGAGTTGGCAATATGATGAAATTTTCATTGGAAATAGAGTATACTTTTTGTATTTGTCCTTGTCACACACAAGGGTTAAGGATTCAGCTGAAATGTAGGATGTAAACAAGTTAGAACTCAGAACTCGACATCGAAGATTCTCTGCCCAGACCTCAACCCACTAACCAGCTCTACAACAAAATCTTCTTGCCATTCTCAGAAATATCTACAACAATGACGCATTTCAATAAGTAATTGCAGAAAGAGTTCCTAACATGATGAAATTTTGACTGGCGTGATAGGATCTTTGTATGTATCATTCCTCCTACTTAGGTCTAAGGCATCCGCTGAATTGCATCAAATAACTCAAGTTAAAATGCATAGTTCATTAAACAAAGTTACTAAGGACTTCCTCTTAGAGTTCCCTGCTACCCTACCATATCTTCCACCGAATCACGACTTTCAATTTTTAATTATGCAAATTGAAAAGGAATATCGAAACTCTTTGTGCAGCTTTTGTGCCTGTGTCTAATTCGTAGTTGCATAAGCTCTGTCGCTTTCCGAATCAATGAGCTTGGCACATAACAAAACGGAATGTCGAACAACAGGAAGGGGAAACGGGAAGGGGGAAAACAGCAGAAGAACTATTGCAATAAACAACGAGAAACTGACAAAAACTTATTATGCCCGGCAGAGGAAACTGCGAGAAAAACGAGAAATATGTCACAATAAGCATAACAATAAAACTCAAATGCAAACGAAACTGCGGCGCACAAAAGCGATAGCAAGAAGAACGCGAAGAAGAAGATGCAGAAGAAAACGAAAAAAAGGAGAAACTGCAGAAGATGAGCCAGAAAAGGAATGCAACAAGAATGCGATGGCACAAAAGGCATGAGCGCAATTTGCGACAACTTGAAAATGGTTTGCTCTCTTCTTGGAACGGGGTCTTTCGAATGATTTACGAAGAATGTGACAAGTGTGGAGAATAAATGACGAATATGTCTGCACAAAAGAAAGTAAAAAGCACTCTTGGCAAAGTCAGGAGTTTTATCCGTATAGCTACTGATAATTATGTTTATATTGTTATATATGATATAACATATATCTGCAATGCAGAGTATAATAATGATATCAAAGCTCTTTTCATAAATATTTATTTGAAGAAAGGGCAGTTAAAATAATAAAGAAAATCGTGAGCTGTTATTTTTAGCCCCATATCACCGTATAAGTAATATATTTTCTAATATGATAAATCCCTTCGCTGCCTTGCCAAACCGCTCAGCCAAGCTGTGCGACCTTTTGCCGTGAAGTGTGAATGGAGTAAGCTACTTTGTGCTGCTCCACTGCTTCTTAGTTAATTCCCTCTCTGTTCCCTTCACCCGCATGTCCTTTCTAGCATTACTTCGTGTCTCTTTGTCAGTCTGACTGACGCTTAAGTGCAGCAGCACAATAGTATGCAACATTAAAGCAGCAACTGCTTTAACAGCAACAGCAGCCAAAATTAAAGCAGTCGCCTAGCTACTGGGCTCCCCGACTGCGCTCTCGCGCTCGCTCTCTCTCTCTCTCTCTCGCTGGGCCACTTACTTACTGGAGCTCGAGTGTCGCAGGCGATGATGTCTCTGGGGCGTTGCTTTTTCAATTAATTTGACGTTGTGTGACTCGTCTTACGAGTATGTGTGTGCATGTGTGTGCATGTGCATGTATGAGTGTGCGTGGCCGTGCATGTCTACTTGAATGGTGTGAATGACTTGTTGTTGTTGCTGGCAGTGCTGCACGTGCCCAGCGCTTTCGGCTGGTTGGGGAGAGGGGCGCAAAATCGATAAAGGGCTCGACTATGGAGCAAAAGAGAAAGAGAGCAAGAGAGAGAGAAAGAGAGAGAAAGAGAGAAAGAGAGAGAGAGAGAGAGAGAAAGAGAGAGAAAGAGAGAGAGAGAAAGAGAGAGAAAGAGAGAGAGATAACGAGCCAGCGGCAAATGGGGGAATAGCAGAACAACGAGCCGAAAGCACAGGCCCAAAAACCGAAACCACATCAGCATCAAGGCCAAAAAAATGTGCTACAATTTCGTAGATAATTTCAGCGCTTATCACACACACATACAAACAGAGTACCCACACAGAATACACACACATATACGCGCGCTCAGGCAATAGGCAAAGCGAGGCGAATTCAATTAATGCAAAAGTGCGCGACGGCACATTTGATGCTTTATTACGAATTCATTGGAAAATTAAGCGCAAAGCAAAGCAAAAAACAAACGAAGCGAAACGAAGCGCAGGCAAAGACAACGGCCACAAAGCCAACGCCAGAGCCAAAGGCAAAGAAAACACAAACAAACAAAAATACACGCCATCTCGCTCGCTCTCAAGCTCAAAAGTGTGCTACAAAAATATAAAAAGCGAAAATTTTAACGCGACAGCGACAGCGACAGCGACAGCTGCGGCTTTCAAGCAGGCGGGCCAAAAATACTCTCAACGCAGGTGAGGTGGATTGAGAGCCGAGGTGGCTTCACAAGGCTAAGCAGCAGTGGCAGCGGCAGCTAAAGCTAAAGCCAAAGTAACAATGACAAATACTCACACACACGCACGCACACACAGAGACAGATACGCAGCGGACACCCGCGTACGCAACAAGGTCACTGGAAAAATCGTTAAGCAGCAGCAGGCAAAATAACAAAAACAACAGCAGCAGCAGCAGCAGCAGCAGCAGTAGTAGCGACTGTGGCGCAGGCAGCGCAGCAAGCAGCGTGTCGATACTAAAGTTGCTGCTGCTGCTGTGGTGCTTGTAGTAGTATACACACACACAGGCACGCACCGATTGGGGGCCTGTGTATGTATGCGTGCTTGAATTCACACATTCAAATATACGCGTGTGTGTGTGTGTGTAAAAATCCTTAGCTAAATTTATTACTTACCCGCTTCGCACTCTCTTTACGCTCGCTTGCTCCTCTCACTCTCTCTCTGACACTCTACGATCTGTGCTTGTGGTTGTTTTTGTTTTTGTTACTGTTCAATGCGTCAACATTTTCTATGCAATTGTTGCTGCGCTGCATTGATAGTTGTGGGGGGGAGGGTGTTAGAGAGCACGCGCCAAGCAAGCACACGCACGCACACACAAACAAACACTTTAGTAAATGAGCACCAACAAAAAATCTCTCTCTCTCTCTCTCTCAAACACACACTCGCTCAGCCATTTAACTAATTACGCTCGCAACTTGCACTTGCTCGCATTGCAATTGTTTGTGTAAAATTGCAAAACTCTGTGCTTGACTGTCCTAGCAAGCAGCTCTTGTCTGTCTTGCCGCTCTGCTGCGACTCTGTGCTGGGCTGTGTTGTACAGTGCTGTGCTGTGCAGCTCTAACTAACTAACTAACTGTGCTAGCAAAAACTCTCTGCTGTGCTGCTGCTACTGCTCTGCTGCTGCTCGGTATGTCCGTGCTGCGCGCTGTCTGTGGTGTAACTGCTTGCTGCGGCTGGCGAGTGTGACTAATAATATGAAAAGCAACGACGTCCTGGACGTCGCTGGCGCATGTGGTGGAATTGGCGCGTGGTGTGTGTGGTGGCTTCGGCGTCGTCATCGTCATTGTCGTGTGTTGAAATTCCTTTGCGCGTGCAATGGCTCCGGACTGGAAATGCCGCGCCGACAGTACGCGCCATTTGCCCATTTCGGCGCTTCTTCTTCTTCTTCTTCTTGTTGCTGCTGCTTTAAATTTTTTCATTGCTTACGTTTCTCGCTGTTTGCGTTTCGTTTTGTTGCTTCGCCCGCTTCCCGCTTTCCATTTCCATGCCGCACTTGTTGGATTCTGCTCGCGCATACGGCGCATGACGCTAACGCTGCCAGCCAGCCACGTGCGTTCCAATGGCTATATGTGTGCGTGTGTGTGTGTGTGTGTGTGTGTGTGTGTGTAACCTCCAGCGTTTGGCTTTTTGTGTTGCCTTTGTTGCCATTAGTCAAATTGTCGTTGAAAATTGCGTTAAAAAAGCTGCGAGGCAAAGCCCGACAAAAAGCCGCAGCTAAATGGACTTATTAATACGCATAAATGTATGCATGTATGCTCGTGTGTGTGTGCGTGTATGTGTGTGTTGTTTGTGTGTGCGTAAGTTGATTAGAAATTTATGTGAAGCATGGAACCGAATCAGATTAATTTCGGCAATTTGTACACACTCCAAGCATATCCTTTGAGTGTTTATATATTAATGCACAGGCCTGTGCGTACTGAGCTCAATGGAAAGCTTGGCCAGCTCAAAGCCCACGATTAAATCGAAGGTTTCAATGGTTTTCAAAAGAACTAATCGCAAATTCTATTTTAATTATAGAGTAATTTATTACTCATTTATTCTTCGAATATTGATTAATTTTTTTTTTATAGTATCTTTATTATTAGTATGTTTTATGTTTATATATAAATTTTTACTTTTATTTTTTTCGGTTTTTGTTCATCCTTGCTAAGCTATGCCCTTACTCAAGCTCATCTTTCCACAGATATTAATTGTTTATTTTTTTATAGTACCTTTATATTTTTATCAGTAATTTTTTATTAGTATTTTTTATGTTTATATATAAATTTTTACTTTTTATTTTTTTTTTTCGGTTTTTGTTCATCCTTGCTAAGCTATGCCCTTACTCAAGCTCATCTTTCCACAGTTTTAATTATTTATTTTTTTAAAGTACCTTTATATTATTATCAGTAATTTTTATGTTTATATTTTAATTATTTTTTTTTTTTATTTCTTTTTCTTCACATATATTGATTATATATTTATTGAAAGTATCTTTATTTTATAATTAATATTTTTTACGTTTATATATTTATTATTTTTGTTTTTTTTCATTTCTTATTCGTTCCTTTTAAGCTTTGCCCTACTCAAGCTCATCTTTCCACAGATATTTTTTGCTTCACTTCATAAATAATTCCCAATTTTATTGCTACAGTTTCCATCATGCGAAACAGAAAGAGATAGCACGTTCGACGCGTGGCGCAAACCGCTCTCAAAGTGAAAGCTGAGTGACATGTTTCACTTAGGTTATGCCGACGAATTCGCAGAAACAAGGTAGCTAACCTCAAAGAGCCAACTCTTGCATAATCTGCGCCGAAGGTAAAAAGTTAATTAGCCCGTCGCTTAAAGGTATATGAATTTAAAGAGCTGCAAAAGTATTTTGTCTGACTTCAAGCCTTTATAGGTTATAGGATCCCCAACGAGTATTATTAATAGTATTGGAATTCCCCTTATATATATAGTTAAAAGCCCTAGAAAAGCAATCTGAAAACTCTTCAAAAGTCAAATAATTACACTATAACTGAAAAAAATTAGTGAAAATTCATTTTTAAAGCACAACAACACAGCAGAGTATCTGCTCATCCGGATTATGCATGAAGCTTACCTAAGGCAATTCTCGTATTTTTTACGGGGAAAAAAGTGTTGTACAACTGCATAACAAAGTTCCCCGACTGTACACAAAAGAAATTCAAAGTAAACTCGTAACTGTAAAAGTGTTATACATAACGTTCACACGTATAACAATATTGAATCGAACAAAGTAGGTACTATACAGTCTTTGCCCCTCGGAAAAAGCAATTTCATTTGACTTACGTGCCAGCAAATCCCGATACCGTTACCAATGCCATTACGAATAACTTACGAAACGAGCGGAAAAACTACAAAACAAAAAGATTATCATGTCGCAGCCTCAGCTCGACCTTTACTACGTTTGAGGCTTTTGGCCCCTACAGCTGCCATTCACAGCGATGATTGAAGCCTTGCAAAGTGCGGGAGAGGAGAAGTGCGAGAGGAGCTGGAACGGGGGTAGGCGCTAGTAGGATTTGCTTAGACCATGTGATGTTTATTAAATGGTGCCACGTGTACGGGCGAGTAGGAGAGGCCCGTGGTAGAGTTGTTGTTGAGTAGGCTGTTGGGGAAGTTGGCTAAACCGCGCATTGGAAGAGATGCTCCCTTAGAACAGGGAGTGGTTCGAAGAACAACCTGCGTATTGGAAGCTAGAGTTCCTAACAGAACTAAGGTTAACCACTCAGAACAAGCAAATGATACGTTTTAAGCTTGGGATAAGCCTCTGCTTGGAAACGATGGCCATGTAAGCTCCTTAGGAACAGGGATTGATACATAGATGGTGAGCACTTGGGAGAGTTCCTAGCAGGTCCGAGGGTAAGCACAGGAGATGACACGGACTAGGTGAGGAGTTAACCCCTTGAAAGCTGAGAACCCACAAAGAATATATGCGGGTTAACCAGGTCGAGCGGAAGGTAAGGGAATGACCACTGGGAGAAGTACATGGAACACAGGTGGGGTAAGGTAAGACTACATAAACTTGGGTTATGCGGGGCAAACAATTTAAAATATATTACAAAATACAGTTACACTGTAAGAACACACAAAAAAAATTTGATTGATTGACCTTTGACATATTTTTGCTAAAAAATTCCACCAGGTGACTGGCCACGCAAGCCTTAAAGCTAGAAGCAGGCGTCCCGCCAGGGGTTTGTTTAGGAGGGCTACGTCCGCTATAAATGCACAATCTGGAGAAGTAGGGGTCGGGGGGAGGAGAAGACGTGCGTCACGTGGTGGCCAAAAATGTTGTTGTTGTTGTTGTAAATAAATGCAAGAAAACAGCCTTAACCGTAATGAGAGTAACCCACGGAGGGTTAGCCCGTTAGCCTGGTGGGTTTCACCCGCCTCTAGTGCAGCATGAACAGCGCCGGTTGCTCCAGATGCTGCTTCCAGACATTGGAGAAGCTAGCCATGGTAACACCATCGATAACACGATGATCCGCCGACCAGCTAACGCTCATGATGTGCGCCTTCACGAGTTCGTCGCGCTCATTGTAACGCGGCACCGCCTTGGTACGTCCCATCGCGCCGATGGCAACCTGTGGCGCCATAATGCACGGATGCGTGTAGGTTCCACCCACCTGCGAGGGAGGCAGTAGAAAGCCAGAATCAGCTTCAGTTTGAAGAGTATTAAGTAACTCTACTCACGATGCCAATGTTCGATAGCGAAAAGGTGCCGTCGGCAAAGTCCGCAGGGCCCAAAGTTCCAGTGCGTCCACGCTCAACCAACGCGTTCAGATCCTTGGCAATCTGTATGATATTCTTGGCCTGACAATTCTTGATGTTGGGCACAACGAGTCCTTGCGGCGTGTCAATGGCCACGCTAATGTTGTGCGCACCCTTGTACACAATCGACTCGTTGCTCAGGTCGAGCGAGCTGTTCACAATGGGATAGCGCGAGAGCGCAATGCTGGCAGCCTTGATGCAGAACGGCATAAAGGTGAGCTTGGGCACGCCCTGCTCGGCCGCGGCAGCCTGCAGATCCTTGCGGAACTGAATCAGGCGGGACATGTCGATCTCGTCGCTGTAGGCAAAGTGGGGAATTTTCTGTGAAACAGGGCAGACAGATTTGCAATTAATCCGTCAGCAAGCTATCCAAGCGAGACTCACCAGTGACTCCGACATGGACTTCAGCATGGCCTTGCGCACACCCTTGAGCACCTCGACACGATCGGCGGGCGGCGCAGGCGTTGCTAATGCAGCACGCTGAGCTGGCGCCTGCTTGGCTTGCGCATTAGTGGGATGCGGCACATTGGTGCCCGGTGGCACGTGACCCAGAAATTCCAATACATCACCCTTGAGCACACGTCCGTTCTTGCCTGTTGGCGGCACCTTCGCCAGATCGACTTTGTGCTCCTTGGCCAGGCGACGTACAGCGGGTGTGGCAGGCGTAATGATGCGTCCACCCTCCTGAACAGCTGCTCCAGCCGCATCGGTTTCAGCTGCATCGCTATCGGAGCTATCGCTGGAGCTTGCATCATCTTCCTGCTCATCGGCCTCGTCGTCCTCGGTCGCTGTCACTTCAAACTCAAGCAAAGGTTTTCCCACCAGCGCCAGTTCATCGATATCATGAAAGATTTTGGTGATCTTGCCATCGTAACGACTCGTTATGGTCACCGAAGCCTTGTCCGACTGCACTTCACAGAGATTGTCGAACTGCTCGACGGTGTCGCCCACCTTGACGAACCATTCCTTAACCGTTACCTCGCGTATACCCTCGCCGATGTCACTCAGATTGAAGGCAACCTTCTTGTCCAGGCAGTTGCTCAGGTGCAGGCAGCGCGCCAGCTGTAGGCAAAAATAGGCAAATTAATTTCAAACGAATTTCGACAAAAACAAACACATAACACATGGCGCCCCCTTGCGGAATTTGCGCTGACTCTCGTGTTTTGCGCTTAAAGCACGCTCGCTCTCGCTCTCGCTGTGTCTCTGTCTGGCACACCTGTTGCATGCCGAACGTAGGCTCGTAGTTGCTCGCTCGCTCACTCGCACGCACGCATACACGCAGCTCTGCGTAGTTGTTGCGATTCGTGCGATTTCGATTACATAAGAACATCGGGCAACATCTTTGCAACATTCTCGTGTGACGACCCCCCCCACCCCTTGCAGATCCCGTACCGCAAACATGTGCATTGCATTTCCCACTACTCACAGCTAGCGGCCTGCTGCCTCGACAGCGCTGCAGCAGCCAAAATGTGCTGCCATTTCGCAGCAAATGCGTTGCCATTGTTGCCATTGTCGTCTGGACGGTCCCGCCTCGAATTTACCTGTAGAATTGTACGTGTAGTGTATTCGACTTTGTGCCGGCGATTCGATACTGGAAATATGTCGCAAATACATACGGAATATGCTACGCTGCTGCTTCTGCTGCTGCTGCTGCTGTTGTTTGTGGGAAAAAGGCACTCAAATTGCCCCCTGAAACGATCGACCTTATCGAGCGAAATTGCGGCCGCGTTCTAAGCAAATTCAGTTTGTTTTGCATATGCCAGCTGTTTGGCAGGTGGAGCTGATCGCACGCACCTGGCGCCATCTGTTGGCTTAAATATTATGCGCAAATTGGCAAGCGCAATGTTGATAAGCAAAGCTCTAAACAATAACTTATTTTATTTTTTATTTTACTTTTATGTAATAATAATAATAATTTGAGCATTGGTATCCGCCAAAATTTAATTGTTATAAAACGAAATATGTCGCGCTGATCACACAACAACAAGCTGACTGACATGCGCGGGCAAACAATATAAAATTACAGCAATATCGATAGGCATGCTCAAACTGTTCAAAACAGTTACAAAATTATTGTCAAACGTGTAATAAATTGTGTTGTTTCATTATATAAATTTGAAAACGTTAAAAAACCTAATTATAAGTGAAGTCAAATTTAAATTTTCGTTTGCAGCACAACAAAAGCTGGCGGATTTTTAACGCATGCGCACGCACGACACACATCGCTTGCAATATCGATATACCCGATCAGCTGCTCAAAACAAAAACAACGTGGTCGCTAAAATGGTAGGACGCAAACAATTGATTTTGTCTTAAATTAAAATGAATAAAATATTTAAATTTGCAGACAAATCTACGCAAAGAACTAGAGAAATGCAAACATCCGAACAGCCGCAAAACCAAGGCGCTGGGCAAGAAGGCGCGTCGCCAGAACAACAAACACAAAGTGCGCATGGGACATGCCATCAAGAGCAACCTGATGGGCGAGAAACTCAGCTGGTTCCTTGGCCACATCGACGAGGCACGCACTGAGCCGTTGACTCCACAGGAATTTGAGGATCTAATTGCACTTTATCTGAAGCGTTTCGACGAGGAACTTGAGCAAATTGCGCTGAAACAATCGATAGGCAAGAATCGTGCCAATCAGCATGCGGCGCGTCGTGATGTTATTCAAATTACGCTGGACAGGGAACGCAATGAATACGAGAGCGGTGGCATGGGTAAGGAAAACGCAGAGCGAACTTTATTGTACATATATCTAATTGATTTCCACTACCCAGAAATGCTCAACCTTTGCGATGCGGCAAAATTCAAGATGCTATTCGACTGGGACGGCAGCGCGTTGAGCGTGCAACATCTTAAACTGGATTTGGTCTCGAAGAACATGCTGCAGCGCTTGAAGGAAGTTGCGACGTCGGCCGAGCAAATGGAAATGGCATAAAATTAAATGAATTATCCATATTTTTTTTTATAAACAGTAGGCGTATAAAATATAAAAATAAAAACAACTTTCATTGAACTATCGATTGCTGCCAACTTAAATGTGCCGTGCAACCCTGACTATCGATACACAACCGCTCACGAACAGCTGTTCCAGGTTTTCTGATTGCACGTGTGTGTGAACTTGAACCGAGACCGTCTGTGTGCCGATAAATAGAATTGTGGTGAAATAATTATTTGCACATATTTTGAAACTGGTAAGATTTATTACATAAACAGATTGCCAACGGAAGCGAAAGTGCTAGCAGCTAATCTAATCTCGCCGCACAATTCTTTTCGTGCCAGCTTTCGTTATACGACACAAGGCGTAAACAACAATAATAATAATGGGCAGCACATCATCGAAGGGAGTCGCCGTCGTCGAGACCGCTGCGGCGCCTGTGGCAACATCAACAACGAATGCAGCCGCCGCCGGTGACAAACCAAAGTGCAAGGCATGCTGCGCCTGTCCCGAGACCAAGCGTGCACGTGATGCATGGTAAGTTCTGACTTAGTAGGAGTAGCTGCAACAAACAAATGACGCAACCACTTTGTTTTTGCAGCATTGTTGAGAACGGCGAGGAGAATTGCAGCAAGCTGATTGAGGCGCATAAGCAGTGTATGCGCGACGCTGGCTTCAACATCTAAGCAAGCAGCAGCAGCAGCGGCTGCGTGGCGCGCAGGGTGTGGAATGCACAACAATGTGATCTGGTCGGCGTACTTAGCACGTAGCCCCTTGTGCCGCGCCAAAGAAAACTCCTAATATGTAGTATCTATTTTCCTTTCTGTTCGCCGTTTGTTATATCTCAAAACTTATCATAGTTAATTTTATTAAAAAAAAAACAAAATTAGACGCAAAACCTTTGTTTTGGCTGCCCATTGCTAGCTGAATACACAATGACACGCACTGCTTACCGTTTACGGTGTCGTCTTATCAGATACCCATTCAAACGCAATGAATTAGCTTTTTCTCTATTTAGTTTATAACAAGTTAAAAAAAATTCTCGATGTGCAACCATGATATCGGCGTGTGTACTGAACTAAGTGCAGCGACTAGATAAAGCGCAGCGTACGCAGCGCCACCACGGCGGCCATATAGAAGGTGATGAGCAGCATGGTGGCAAAGGCCAAAATGCGCGATGGCTGCGGCACAGGATACACGGCATAGACGAGCGTGTGCACAATACGTGCGACGGCGGCCAAGCGAAACAGATTGCAGGCAATAAGCGGATTGGGATTGGTGCAGAGATAAATCAGAGCCATGATGAAGTACGGCAGAATGTTCTCCATGTCATTGCGATGCGCCCTGTGTGAAATAAAAGAGAGTGAAAGTAAGAGAGAGAGAGCGTATGCACTGCTTTGCAGGCAAGACTGCTGCACTGCTTGCCGTATAAAGCTCATTGCGCTGTCACGCGCGCGTGTGTGGTGAATTGCTCAATGGCACGGCTTACCTGCGCACACGTTCCACATGTGGATCATCGAACTGCACTTCGATGTTTTTGAAGAAAAGATCCTCCTCGTTGGGAAAGATCTAAAAAAAAAAAAAAAAACAATAGTCTCTCAAGTCAAAGTACCCCAAAAGCCTTGTGTATGTTGAGATGTGGTGAATTTGAATTTCGGAATGTTGTTTACCTTGCGCCGCACAGCCAATGGCAGCAGACCCAGCAGCTGTGGGGAGCATGTTAGGAGTCGACTTGAGTTCGATAAGCGCAAGGAGTTATGGCTGTGGTGAATACGCATTACTCACCTTATAGCGAAAACGTTGCAGTGCCGTCAGCAACGACATGAGCAGCATCTTAACCACCAGCACCGTGGCCCAAAAGAGATAGCAACAAAAGACGGGATTCTCCAGGCTCAACAGATTCATCGCGCTCTGCGCGCTCGTTGCGTTATTCGCCAGACCGGCTAACGGGGTGGAGGACATGTTGGACGTGCAGCAGGTTGAAGGTTGGAGGTGAAGAGGCGCTGCCGTGTGTGCTGTGTGCGCGTGGAGCTGACTTTGACAAATGATTGGCGAAGTGGGTAACCGAGCAGAAGCTGTAGCTGAAGCTGAAGCCGCAGCCGAAGCCGGAGCTGAGGCAAAGCAAAAGCAAACTGGCCAAACTGGTTCCATAAACGCAGCGAACTTTAGACTAGGTGACTGGGCAAAACGACTCATTAAATGCGGCGAGCTCGGCTACCTCTATCTAGCGCCCATCGCCTACCAGCTGCCCTCCCCCCTCAGATGCACTTGAAGGTGCAGATGAGCAGATAGAAGGCCTCGAAGCATATAATGCCGTATGTTATAAAAAAGGTAATCGCACGCGTTGGCTGTGGCAGCGGAAAGCATGCGTAGACGATTGTGTGCAGCAGCCGCGAGCTGGCACCGATGCGTATCAGCAGCTTGGCGGTCAGCGGGTGAGGGCCGACAGAGACGTAGGCGAGCGACATGAGCAGAAAGGGCAGCACGTTCTCCAGATCGTTGCGATGCGCGCTGCAAGTGGAAGGAGAACAAGAAGGGGTAAGAGTTAAACTTGTATCTGTAAGGCTTCCTTTGATTTCGGTAGATCGATCTAACCATTTAAACTCATCAGTGTCTTCCTAACCCGTGATCTTCCTGCAAATTCAACAGGGCTTGAAGTTAAAGTTACATCAGCTTTCAACGACTTTAGAAGATCGATATCTTTCTAACCCCTCAACTACTTCGATATTTAGTGGAGGTGGGAGTTAAGCTTGAGTCCATCAAGCTGCTGAAAACTACAGTAGATCGATCCTTTTGTACTTATCCATAGAGATCTAACCCTAACCCCTCATCTCCTTCGATATTCGGCAGGATTACAAGTTAAGCCTATGTCCGCTAGTCCTCCTACACTTACAGCAGATCAATCAACCCATTTCAGTCCATCAAGATTAACCCTAATCTCCTTCGATATTCAACGAACGCCTTCCACTTACCGCCGCATACGTTCCACGCTGGGATCATTGAAACGCACCTCGGTCGTGCGATTCAAACGCAAATCCTCCGGGTTGGCAAACGTTTTGGTTTTCATGCGTTGACGTGCGGTTAGCAGCGACATGAGCAGCATCTTCAGTATAAGTAGGCTGCTCCAGAAGAGGTAGCAGCAAAAGACCGAGTTCGATTTGGTCAGGTATCCGCCAGTAATTGCAGCAGCAGACATGTCGCTTGTCGCGTTCTTCATGATGTACTGCGCTGTAAGTGGAACAAGCCAAAAAGCGTTGCCCGAGCTTAACGCCAGCTGCACTCGTTCCCAGTGTAAGTCAGCGAGCGATGTCCAACCCCGTTCCTGACCTGTTCCAATAGCTAATTGCGCTAGCCTGCCAGCGTGCATATTTATTCCCAACATATATTATTCAGGCCCCCACACAATCGAGGCGACCATACTCGCCACACTCATGCCTGACCCTGCAACGAGTTCAATTATTCATCTCATCGCATTGCGAAATGTTAACGAAATTGAATGTTTAATGGAAAATCTGTTCTAGGAACTTGCTGACCTAACTCGCATGTCGTTAACGCGAAAATTAACGATAATTAGTTCCTTATTGAGCGCTAACTTGCTAACTAAAAGTAGAGGGTTTTTTATTAAACAGGTAGGCTATTTCAGGAAGTAGTTCCTTGGGTCGATCCTCGGGTAGTTGCTTGGGTTCTACCTGGAGCAGATCCTCGGGTAGTTGCTTGGGTACTTCCTGGAGTAGATCCTCGGGTAGTTGCTTGGGTTCTTCCTGGAGTAGATCCTCGGGTAGTTGCTTGGGTACTTCCTGGAGTAGATCCTCGGGTAGTTGCTTGGGTACTTTCTTATATAGTTTTTTAGATAGTTCCCTAGGTAGTTCCTTATTCAGCTTTGCAGTTACCTCTATATAATCCCCTTCCTACCTTTCTAGCCAGCGACTGAGCTTCCTTTCTTGCCCATATTGCATCCCCACTCCTTTTCCCATCATTGTCTTTCAACACACTGCGTTTCGTCCATTCTAAACAAACATCGACGCAGCGTATTAATTCTTGTTTACGCTTGCAATCACATAAACATTAGACCACACGCATATGTAGAACTTATGTAGAATTCGCCTAGGTAGACAAATCCAAAAATAAAAGATCAAGGTTGCGCTTTAGCAAACAACAAAAGACACGACAAAAAAAAAGAAGAGCCAAATGAATAAATAAAATTCCCGCATGAACAAATTTGCTTGCCTGAAGACAGAGAGAGAGAGAGAAAGAGAGGGGCAGAGAGCGCGACTGAGAGCTATGTAGAACTAGAGATAGAGTGTGTGTATGTATGGCAACTAATAGATTATTATAATATACTCAAAATCAAGAATTCCAAAGCCAACGGAAGCAGCCAAAGCGCACGAATGCGAAATGGAGAAGAAGACAAGGCAAGAACATAAGGAAGCTTGTAGACTCTAACTTGTCACGCCATTTAACAGCTTCAATGACTGCAAATTTCAATGAAACTCGACTAAAGCATAGAAATTGAATTAATTTCGATAAATGTGGAGTTTGATAAGCTTAACGTGGAGAATACAAAAGTTATGCTACAAAATTATGTGCTTGTGATTCTTCTTATGCAAATATGCAAGCAGTTCAGTTAGCTCATTGAATCACTTTTCGACTGCTTGCACTGCTTGTTGTGCATTATCAGGATCATGCACACAAACTGCTTTACATGCCAAGCAGTGCCATCTCCTGCTAGTGACTGTTTGCACTGCTTGAAAGCTTAATGCAATTCGACAAAGAGCGGAACGGCCGATTCCAGCAGAAACATGTTCATAATATACTTATACATATGTGAGTTGCCACATGCCGCACAAACTATTCGTACTATACGTTTGTAGTGTATTCCAACCATGCGCCATCTCAAAGTTCAGTTCTATCGGCAGGTTCCCAGCATAGTTGCCTGTGTGTGTGTGCATGTGTGCCCGTGGTTGCGTGTGTGTGTGCCCGCAAGTTCTCTGACTATCGCTGCATGCGCTGCGCCATGCCGCAGTCACAGCCTCAGCTGACGTCGTTTTGTCATTGAAGCGACGCCGAAAAAGTTTGTCCAGACGACAATGAAATGCAAAAAAAAAAAAATTTGAGAGAAGCAAATTCTCCATACATGCGTGTGAGCTAACCGGGTGCACTTGTACTTAATCAAGTTGAGATCTGCCGGCGACGCCGTGGTCTGTCAAACTGTACTCCCACATTACACACGCGTACATGTGTGTGTGTGCGTGCGTGCGTGTGCGTGCATGACGTATGCCGCGAATTGGTCTTTGCTCGCTTTCAAAAGAAAACATTAAAACAACTTGTCTAAATTTAGTCAAAGAGCTGTGTTTGTTGTTTTCAGCTGTTTATTGTTGTGTTTTTTCGTTGTTTTTTTGTTGGTGTTTTTCTGTGCGAGCTCTGCCGAGAATCGAATTTTCTTAACACTGCTCAAGAACTTAACGCTCGCGTCGCTGCTGCTGCGATGTCGTCGTCGTCGTCATTAAACACGCAGTAGACGTCGTTGACGACGCCGGCGGCGACACGTAGCCCGTTCAAAGTCCAAGTGTCTGGCTGTTGTTGTTGTTCTCTTTAGGTCTGCCTTATGACGAATTCCGTTTAAGATATACATATGAGCAAAGAGTGCGTGCGAGAGCGTGTGAGAGCGTAGTGCACTGCTTGTACATGCATATAAAGAATCCTTATGACGAATTGCACACAACGTGCAGTTAAAGCAGGGCGTGAGTAAACAAGTGAGGCAACTGCAATTGCACTCAACAAGCAGTGCATGCACTCAGCAGGGTGATGGGGCCAATGCAGTGTGCAAAGCACTGACAGGATCGTCAAGTTTGTGACCCCCGATTGAAGTCACTTCAGCGATTTGTAGGTCAACTAGATCAAGTGCTACTCAAGCGTTTCCACTGGTAATGCGATAGTGAAATATGTCCCCACTGGGCCAAGTGTAAACGCAGTACCAGACCGCGTTACGAGCCGCGATATCCATTGCAGTTCGCGTTGCTGGCACGATAAGAACGGCGAATATTAAATTGCATATTTATAAATACTCTATATGTATGTATATAATTATGTATGTATTGTATTTCCGTCCACTTATCGCCAAACCAATCAGAAAATCCAGCGCATTTAGTGCATAGAGCGATAACGTCAGGCAAACAAATGTATAAATTAAAAAAAAAAACAAGAGAATGAAAAAAATAGTCCATCGATTCATCCAAAAATTACGCATGAGTCCGCCCCCACTAAGTGTTTAAAGTCCATTTGTTTCATCACCCCCAAATGCGAGTCACTTGAAATTATATCTGGAAATTTCGTTGGTATTTTGCAAACTTTGGAATTCGATCGTAATACAAGCAAATCTCTCCCTTTCCCTCTTTGTCTCTGTCTCTCTCGAGCTACTACGTCCTTGAGTGTAACCAAACGTTAAAGCAGGCCAGATGCGACTAAGCTCGCGATTTAAGTGCAATATGCCAATATATATGTGTTTCTACTATATGTAAATACATCCCTATATACAGCATATGTTCGCATGATAAGCGCAATGCGCGCGAGTCAATAACCGACAAGCCGTAGAGCTTATGTCGCGAGCATAATGCCATATGCAGGGGACAGAGATAATGCCAAACAAAATCGATGTCTAGTTCGAGGCCTATCTGTGATCTTATAGCGTACTTTATCTAGCTGGGGAAGCTTTTAAAAAACCCAATTTTATAATATTCGGGAAAGTTTTTTTTTTTTTTTTTTGAAAAAACACCAGTAAAAAAATGCAAAACACATGTCTGAAAATCTGAACAGAAATATATTAAAATATTCGAAAAACATTAATATGCAGATTCGAATAATATTATAATTTTATCACCTTTCAGTGACGTAAGAAAATATTAGAATATGCCGACAGATTTGCACTATGCTACAAAAATATACAAACAAGTTCTTAAAATTCGAAATTTGTGTATTTTTCTTCTTAAAAAAATCTTAAGCTAGCAAATAACAATGTTTTTTCCATGTATCTTAAATATTTTGATTTTATTTTTAGAAATAAATTAAAATATTTGTTTATTTTTTATTACAAAAAAAAACTTTTTCTTATCTAAATTTCTCTCAGTGTCTTTGCGTATGTATCTTAAATATTTTGATTTTATTTTCAGAAATAAATAAAGATATTTGTTTATTTTTTATAAAAAAAACAAAAAAAAAACTTTTTCTTATCGAAATTTCTCTCAGTATTGCGTATAAAAAGCCCAGCAGTCCAGGTGCAAAGCTTGGGTAAACATTTGTACATGGTGTCACCCCAAAAGGGGTACCATAAAAAAACCGTTAAGTATTAATAACATTCGTAAATCAATCGATGCCAATTGACGACGTTATTTGTAACTGAGATTGGCCCCGGGGCGCAAAGTGCTCACCGAACAAACTGAGCGATTAGTGTAAGCAATGATATCGGATCCGATAAGGGTTACAGCACGACGGCGCCGACGATGAAAGATCGAACTTTGGACCGCGACGAAGCGCAGGCGGGCGGACTGACGGCAGACGAGATAATACCACGTAGCAGACGGCTGATTGGACATAAAATAGGTACAAATACGAACATATGCATATAGAGCGTGCGTGTGCGTGTGCGTGTAGTTTATGAGCGTCGTCTGGATCTAAACGGTAAACTGTTGCCATTATCAGGGCCAGACGCTTTCTGGGGCTGGAGGTTTGCCAGCCAAACTACTTAATCATTTTGTTATTCTTCTCGCGCGCGCTCTCCCTCTCTCTCTCTCTCCCTCTCTCGCTCTCTCTGTGTATTTACGGACTTTGGAACTGCACCGAAATTACATGGAATCGTTGGGCCTGCGGTTGCGGCTCTGTGCAAGCAGTGGCGCCATTCCATGACATGATCCACAATACGAGCGAACAGCAGCAGCGTCTTCCAATCACAGCGCACTGCTGCACTGCTTCTTATCGAGACGGGCAGCGAGCATGGCGCTGGGCGGGTCAAAGGTTTCGCACGCACACACACAACCAGTGATAATAAATTCCAATACTAAAAAAAAATGTTGCGAGTGCGGCAGGGTGAATGGGTGGGGGGGTGCGTGTATTAATCTAGTTGTCAAGCATGACATGGCTGCCGCGCTCGCTATCGGCTCTCTCTCTCCCTCTCTCTCTCTCTCTCTTTGATCGCCAAGAGATCAATCAGTTCGTCCGCCTGTGTCTGGTTTCAGATTGTATGTTCCCGTTTCCATTTATGCAAAATGTCAATTGCAATTGCAGTTTAACCAACACCCACTGTGCCAGCGTGTGTGTGTGTGTGTTTAATTTGATTACAGCAATTTCGAAACGTCATCGCACATGTTGAAACACAATTCAAGTCCAAAGTAACAATGCAACATTAACCAACACCGCAAGAGCACGAGACGTGCTGCTTAACAGTGCCGCTGTGCAGTATGCACTCGCACTTACTCACTGAAATGAATGCCAGCATTGCCTAATAGCACTGGCTAGCAACTGCACGCATACTTCACTCACGCACTGTCGTTGCGAGTGCACTGCCAGTGTGCATCAAAGTCCAAAACTCTAACTGAGCGACGAGAGCGAGAGCGAGAGCGGCAGCGAGAGAGCGCCGTCGCACGACGAACTGCAAGTGAGTCGCTCACGTTTTTGTCGTTGCTCGTGTTCTCCTTCACGACTTCTGGAGCAGCGACCCTTTCTGCAGCAAATGCGAGAGCAACTCGTACACGTACTCTCACGTTCGCGCACTGGCACACGTTCGCATGCTCACACACAGACGCCTCTCTCTCACACACACACACAAACATTTACTTGCGCTCATGCGGCTTTTTGACGTTCGCTCTCTCGCCTCGTGTTGGTCGTCAACGCAGCCGCCGTCGCCGCCTTCGCTGTTCCCTGTCGTTGTCGTTGTCGTTGTCGTCGTCGTCGTCGTCTTCTGGAACGACAGCGGCCCTTATAATAAACCAGCTGCGCAGCCTGCAAATCAGTCAGAAACGCGTTGAGTGAGCCAGCGAGCAGACGTACACGCAGAAAAGTGTATATTTTAGATAGAATCAAATCAATTGTATTTCACATCTCGTCTTTGCGCATCACCTTCCCGCAGACCCCATACATAGTTCTTGAGCTCGTGCAGACATACAAATACATACGATTTTTTCTTTGGTGCCAAACACAAGAGCAGAACGAACCAGAAAAAAAAAAGTGCCGTGCTAAGCAAAAGCTGAATATCAAATAAAAAGTGAAAACGAAGCAAGAAAGAAACACAACATAATGGCAAGTGCAGAGCAGAAAATCACCACAGCAGGCAGCAATGGCATCACAAAGCCCAGCAACAGTAATAGCACTGCTTTATCGACCAATACCAACACAAATACGGATCCAACTGAACAGCCAAAGGATGCAAAGGATCTGCTGCCGCATTTGGAGTCGCTCGAACGCATCATCAAGTTGCCCGTAGTGAATGCCGCGTGGGATAAATCGCAAGATGTCTATGGCAAAGTAAAAGGTAAGCAAAGAGGAAAAGCAGAAACAGTGAGAGAGGGAGAGTGGGAACGAAACGAAACCCGGTTAAGTTGCTAGAAGTGTCGGCGCCGCCGCCGCTGCCGGTCCACTGCTTGCTCTTTGCTTGTAGGAGAAGAAGCAGCAGAAGGAGAAGGGCGAGAGGCAAGTTTTGCGTTTTTATTTTCGAGTGCATTGAACTCACATTTTGCCAAGCTAACGGCAAAGCAATTGCAGTTGGAAATCGCAAACCGAAAAGCGATACCCAAGTAAAGCGAGACGTAGAAAAGAAACCAACAAAAAATCGAAAAGGCAATATGCAAAAGGCATAACTGTGTTGTGGCGACGGTGACGGCGACGGCAGCGGCTACTTCGACTCTTCGAGTGCAAAGTTCGCCATTTTGAGTGTAAATTGCTTGGGCACAACGAATTCGCCGCAACTCGAAAACTTTAATTGACCGGCAAATTGCAATTGGCTCTGTCTTCCATCTCCGTTGCCGTGTGGCCATTGCCAAATTGATGCCAATTAAAGTCAATTGACGCAACAGTCAATAAAATACGAGTAATATATACCTCGTAAATCGTATCGATCGACGAGAACAACAACAATAATAATCATAATAACAAGAACAACAACAACAACAACAACCATGACCTGTCCGTTAGCAAAGAAATTCTTTGCTCGTACTCACAGCACTCTCTCTCTCTCTCTGTCTACGTCTATCTCGCTCTAGCCGTGTACGCGTGACGCGCCAATCGAGCAGGCGGCCTGAGTACAAAGTACAACAAAAGATAATTTACATAACTCGCAAAAAATATATACAAAAAAAAATAATGAAAACTTTTTGCCAGCCAAACACGTAGATCGAGCGCACACTGCTTGCCTTTCTCTCCTCTGCTGCCGCCTCGACAGGTAGCAAAGCTTGTGTGCGTGTGTGTGCGTGAGTGTGCGTGAGTGTGCTCTATGAATAACTCGGCAAAGTGCAGTTTGACTGCGCAAGCAACAGGGGGCGCCAGCAGCAGCAGCAGCAGCTGAACTTAACGACACTCGAAAGCAATGCGCTGCGACGCCTGTTGCCACTGTGTGAATCAACGAAACAGTAGTCGCTGCGCGCCTGTGTGTGCGTGTGTGTGTGCGTGTGAGTTTAGTTGGACTTTCGACTTGTTTGTGTGTTGAAACGTTGAGGTTGAATGATGAGACTGATGATGATGATGATGATGATGATGATGATGATGATGATGATAATGTGTGGGCTAGGGCGGGGGGAGATGATGTTGATGACTAAATGGGCACGAGAACTATCAAAGTCTAACTTGTCGCGCTAAACACGAACTAATGACACTACACTGCAAAACAACAACAACAACAAGTAGAGTAACACAATTCGCGTATAGTGTAGCCTGGAGAATGGAGGCCCAAGCGAACTGCGCAGTTGCTTATCATCATCGTTAAGCGATAAGTTGGCAAAGAAAGCAGCGAGTGGGGGGAGGGTCGAATTGAGGAAGGAAAAGACATGCTTATCACTTTGGGCAGCTGCGCAGCAGTGCTCAATTGTAACTGTTTATCTCTCTGTACATAACTCACTCTCTCTCTCTCTCTCTCTCTCGCACACAGGCAAGAATCGCGTCTTCAATTGGGCACTCAATGCCGCCGAAGATTGTGTTGCACGCGCCGTATGCACAGCCGCGCCAATTGTAAATCGCCTGGATCGTCCCATTGCCTATGTGGATCAGACACTGGTCAAGGGAATTGCGCAACTGGAGACAAAGGCACCCATTATCAAGGATACGCCGCAGGAGATCTACACGCAGGCCAAAAATAAGGTGATCGATGTGGTGCAGCCGCATTTGGAGCGTGTGGTTAAATTCAAGGCAGCCGGACAACAGAAGGCCTCGTCTCTCAAGGATCTGGCCTGGCAGAAGGCCAACGAGGTGCTGGCCACGCAGTACGGCAGTCTGGCTGTGAATGGAGTCGATACGACGACCGCTCTGGCCGAGCGTCTGCTAGAGTACTACTTCCCCAAGTGCGATACCGATGTCGAGGAGGATAATGGTAAGCATAGATATTTATTATACATAAAGTGAATTTGTCTTTATGCATATACATACGATCGCATCGCAACTCTCTCTCTCTCGAACATGCCTGGAAATTTGAGTTCTATTTGTTTTTTTTTGCTGTTTCTTTCTCATGGCTTCCTTTTTGTTTGCCAGTTCTCTCGCGCGTGCGATAATACGAAAAATGCTATAAATAAATTTGTATAATTATAAAAAAAAACATAAAATACATCGTAAATATTTCTAATTCTCAGATAATAAACAAAATGCTGTCGTGCGAAATGGCAAAAACGCTGAAAGTGACAGTAAGTTTTTCTCCCTCCCTCTCTCTCTTTCTCTCTCTCTCGTTCTCTCGTTCGCCCTAACCCAAGCATGAGCTAACTAACCTAACCTGAATCAACATACCCGCACGTTCGATCGTTTGTTTCCAAATATTTACGATCTATAATGCATAACAAGGAAAATATATCGTAATAATTTATTTGCTTTTTTGTTTAACGCTCGATATGTTTACGATATATTTGTAAATCACTTGAATTTACTACTAAAACAACACACAACTAACTAACGATCACAAACTATCTAAGCAATTTTCGATTACATTTACGCGAAAATATTTATCAAAAATTATCAGCCAGCTCTAGCGGTATTTACATTAAATTGAGACGGTTTTTTCCGATATTGGGTTTCTCCTTATCTAACCTAACTACCAGTGTTAGTAATTACGGTTGTTTTCCTACCAAAATCGTTGAAACCTTGCAATCCCTTGAATTGTCGTAAGCTAAGCATGCAGAGTTGACTAATTTCTCTAACTCTCTCTCTCTCTCTCTTCTCTTCCGTCTGCTCTTTGCTCTCTCTCTCTCTCTCTCTTGTAGTTGTTGTTATTGGGGAGCCCGACTATGATCAAGAGATCGACACTAGATTCTTAGTAGCCGCCTCAACGGTATTTCTTTCCATGTCATTGAAAATCATAACCGAAATTGTCGAATACGTTAGAAGAAATCCAGAGATCGTAGGCATTATCGATAGGGAAATCAACAAGCTGATGGTAAGAAGCAAAAGCTAAACTGTACATAAATATATGTGTTGCATATAACATCTAACTGTATTTCGCATGTAGCATAGTCATATCAATATGTTCTCAACTCGACACAGATTTGCTAATGATCTTTTCCGTTTTCTTTTCCCCTTCCTTGCAGTGCCAGTTTCCGCCAGCGAGGACCCAGTACTACATACAGTCCAGACGGTCGGACGCCTATCCAATAAGATCTCGCGTCGCGTCTATCGAAATGTCTCCAGACAGATCAAGCAGGTGCAGCAGGGCAACATCAACGACTATCTGAGCTCGTTGATAGCCGCTCTCAAGCTGCATCAGTACATCAATTTCATCAACTCATCGATGGGCACCAACGTGGAGCAGTCTACGTTAACCAGTGATAACTGTACGCCCTACGGGAACAGTAGCAGCGGCAGCAGCAGCAACAGCGCGGCCGGTGGCGTCTCCAAGGCGCAGCTTGCCAACAACAGCAACAGCAGCAGCAACAACAGCAACAACGTCAAGAGCAAATCATCGTCGGCGGGGCAGGCAGTGGCAACCACTGGGGGGCAGTAAGGGCTCCTGAGCCGCCCTGCTGCCCTGCCCATCCACGCCCTATCTCTTTACCATTACTAAAGCCGGCCATTTTCCAATAATGTTATAGCAACTTTTTTTTCGTTTTTTTTTTTGCATTTGAAAATGGCTCAGGCAGCTACTGCTGCTCCCGCAACGCCCACCCAAGTCCCTTCACCCACTTTGTAAATATTTATTTGAAGTCTACGCACCTATACACCTACACATACACACGCACATACAGAAACACACTTACGCACGCATACATACACACACGTCTATATTATATATATAAATAAGTTGTAGCTGTAGTTTTGCCTTTATCGCAAGGTTTTTAAACAAGTTTTCTTTATTTTTTTTAGCTGTTTATGGCTGTTTTTAGCTGTGCTAAATAAAGCAGAACAGAATAAAACACAAAAAATAAAAGAAAAATAAGAAACTAAAAAAGAAAAGCGCCACCTGGCGACCATGTGCCACACGCATGTAGTGAGGAGAATGGAGAATAAAAAATCGATCTATAAATATATATATTTATATATCTATAGAGTATTTAGAGAGTAGAAAGAGAAAGAAAGCTAAACTGAAAGAAAGCAAATCAATGCTCTATATAACACACACACCACACCTACATATATATAAAGAAATATATATAAATATCTATTTATATTCTATAGAAAGCGAGGCTGCGATCCTCATTATGATTATAAAAAAAAAATAATAATAATAATAATAATAATAGCAATAATAATAATAATTATAATAATAATAATAATTATAATAATAATTATAATAATAATAATAATAGCAATAATAATAATAATAATAATAATAATAATAATATAATATAATACTGATGTTTTAACCTATATTTAATACTATCCTAACGCCTAATGATAATGATGAATATGCTTTATATGAAATATATCTAAAAACACACAGAACACAGAATAAATATATATGAAAAAGAAAAGAAAAGAACAAGCAAAATGTATGCGAATTTGGAATTCGTGTATGTCGACCGTCGGCCCCGTAATTACCAGCAACAACAATAGCAACACGGCCCAGATAAGGCGCGAAAGGCTTAAGAAATCATCAGACAAAAGGCATTAAAATTCAGTTTTTTTTTTTTTTTTTTTTTTTTTTTTGCATGTCATACAAAGCACTTGAGAGATACCCTTGCCCGACGCTCTGGTACCGAGCGTACTGGTACTGCTTGGCCCAATTATACGATGACTCTGAAGCGTACCGTTTCCTATTCCAAAGTTCCCTCCAGCGATAACACGACTCGACGGGCTCATAAATTTACTATATACCATGTGTACTACACATACACATCGAGTATTTACTTTCTTTATGGCATGCACTTGAAAGAGGTGAAAACTCAATAAAAGTTATCTCTAGGTATATGTTAAGTAGATCCGGCATGGCTGATACTGACTGTATATAAATAGTATGGTATGTCCAGCTGTCTTGCTATAACTGATAGCCTTTTCCACAATACAGTGCCATAATCTGGCCATATGTGTACCCAGAAGCCTCTTCGCTTGATCAGCGCGACACTACTATCTTCGCTTATAGCTGCTTTCATATATTCAAGTCATTCCTTATCGCACATTATAGCACATAGATTAAAAAATTAGCAAGGAATCGAATGTGATTGCATCATGAATTCAACTTTTAGATCTATCGTATGATTATTGCCGGAGTTTACCTAAATGCATTAGCATACTGATACGGGCGAGGGTTCGGCTAAGGGTTCTCCAGCGCTTATAGTATATATATATGTATATGCCACGATTTTCCATATGTTGCTGACTTTTTATGGCAGAATATTTTATCATTTGTGTAGAAATTTCTATGAAAAGTTCTGTTGTCATGTGAATCGGTTTTTTTTTATCGAATTCTTTTTCCCCCAAAATAGATAAACATAAATCACAAACGACAACTTTTCACTTGCCATAAATCGATTCCGAAAGCTATGTATTAAAAAGTTGTCAAACTTTTTGTTATCTGTATAAATTCGGTGCAGTTTGTGCAGTTGTTTCTCGAAAAAAGGAAATCAATCGATTATGGCAGAGTGCTATAAAGAGCTATGCTAGGCCTGAACCGATTTGCCGAGCTGTTTAAGCTGGTTTTTGGCTGTTTACCCCCAATATGTATTAAGAAGTTAAAGCAAATTGCCATAAAATGCTATAAAAATTGAATTTCTGCAAGATATAAATATTAGAAAGTTTTGGTAGAAGATACTTAACGGAAACCTTTAGTCAGTATAACCCCTTTGCCTGCTTGTTTAATTTATTCAAGGTTACTATAACAGAAAATTGCGACCCATAAATTATGGGATGCTATGATTAGTCGCTATAAGCTGAGATAAAACCCAGGCGTATCTTGGCCTTTTGCAACGCTTTGTAACCGACGCCAGCGATGTCGCAGCTTACGTCTATTTGAACTATGAAACAACGTGTTTATAGCACAGCAATGTGAATAATCGCGATTGTATATATACCGCATATGTATGTGGTCTACTAATCGACAGGTGTGTGTGTGTGAGTGGGATGTAGTTTAGACTCTGCCATGACGCACATTAAGTGTTTATGGAGACATTTCTGATTATAATTTTTTTTTTTTTTTATTTATTTATTTTTTATTTTTTTTATTTTGGAATTCTGGAACTTGTTCTGGTATTGTTTGCTCGTGATTAAATTGTACAGTTACGGCTCGCTTACGGTTCTTGGCGTTATCGAGCTGCCCCGATTGCCAATTCATAAGAAGTTCAACATTACCGCACCGCCCCCACCGCCACCACCGCGGCAATCGAGTGAGCCTATTTATAGAGCAGGGCCTTAGATAAGACCTGGGCCCAGCGAACAGGTACTGTCACCGCCGCCACCACCGCTGCAAGTACTTAATGGGAATCTATGGAATTCGCTTGTCTTGTCGTGTTATAGCATATCGGGGCATAGTACTAGAACGAGTTGTGTACCTTGTTCATTTTTTTCGGGTCTCTGCGTAACGCGATGCGATGGCAATTATAGCCTCAGCATCATCCTTCAACCCGCCGATCTCGGCTCCTTGTTCGCTCTCGCTCTCGTTTCGCGTTTCGCGTTTCACGTTCCATGTTTCATGTTTTCCTTTTCGTTTTTCGGCTCATTTCGCTCATTTCGTATGCCCGACAACCTGCGGTGCCCTCGCATAGTTGGCGATTCGCGATCCCTAAAATTCCTGCAGGTCGAACAAATTTATGTTATGCCATGCCCAAAAACGGATCGCGGATTCCTGACTATATGTACTACATGCAGCTGAAAACATTCTGTGTGGTAGTGGGTTGTTTTTTTTTCTCGACACAACAGATACCCTGCATGCTGGTTGAGTGGGGCATACAGTAGGTGGAAAATAGAGAGTAAATTTGATGGAAAAGCGTTTTACCGATTCGTGTAATTTAAGTAGAGAACTCACTTTATTATGCACACAAAATTATCCAACAATCAACCCTACAATATATCGTACCATATACCATACAAGCTGCACTATGATATCTACAAAATATTTTACATTTAACCCACAATTTTACGCAAAAGTTATTCTACAACTTAATCTATAAATAAATGAATAATTTATCTTACCATATACCCTACAAAATATCCTATACTTAGCCTAATATATGCTCTACAATATACCTTACCATATACCCTACTGCATACGCTAAAATATACCTATAATATACCCTACCTTATACTCCGTCTTGACTATTAATTAATTAATTAAATCAAGTTTTTACAGGATATTTAGGAGTCTATCACGTGCAACCGTAGCAGCTTTGACTTATTATAAGCCTGCCTGGTAGATCAGGTCTACCTGGCGTACTGCGCAGTCTTCAGTCTGCAGTTCCCAGTCTACAGTCTGCCCAGTCTGCAGTCTTCTTTCCACAGTCTTCTCTCTACAGTCTTCTTGTCTGCCGTCTACAGTCTTTAGACTTTAATTTGTGTTTTTTTCATAATGAGCGAGACTTGGATACAGACACAACACAAGTAGTTATCGTCTGCAGCATTTACATAGAGTGGGACAAGGGCAGGCTTCGGTATAGAGAGGGGGGAGAGAGTGGACTCTGGACCGCGAGCGCGAGCTGCTGTGCGACGTCAGCGCAATACATAAACATGTCGGCGGTTGGCAACGCAGGCGGCAACCAAAATTCTTATCAGAAAAAAAATGCTCAAACTACAAAAGGCAACAACAACTACAAAACAAAGCTGGAAAGCACGAGAGGCAGCCCGTGAGAGAGTGGAAACGGCAAAGCAGTGCGTGGTAAGGCAGAGTGGCTGCGACAAGGCAGCAGGACGAACCGCAGAGAGCGAGAGTGAGTGCGGGAGAGCGTATAAGTGCTTTGCGTGAGAGCATGTTCTCAAATTGCGGGCGTTAAACGCAACGCAGATACGTAGGCGTGTCACAGCCGCCGTCGCAATCAACGACAACGTCAAACAGCAGCTGACGTCGCTGCCGCTGTCGCAGTCGTCGTCGTCGGCTCGATTCTCTAGTGTCAAAGTACAGGAAAGTGGCGTGATTATTATTCTCTTTATTATTATGTTTGCACACACACACACGTATGCACATACACATATATCAGCTATATATGCCAGGCTTGCGCTCTGGCTTTTTGGTTTTGTAATTGTTGCACTCGTCGCGACGGCGGCAGCTGCGTCAATTGCGACAGCGATAAGCGGCGGCAGCGGCGACGCGTTGCGCAGCTCGCTTAGCAAAGACACGAACCCTGCGTTGATCGCATATTTGGTTTGTGTGCAGGCTTTCAGCTCTGTTTGCCTCTCGCTTGCACATACGCTGCGCAACCGACAGACAATTGTGCAGGCTTTGCACGACGTGAAGATACCGTATAAACCAGAAACTTTTTTAGATCTTGCCATGCACTTGCTGATTTCTTAGCATCTTAGCAGCTGAGAAACGCCTGGTAGAAAGCTTAGAAAGTTCTAAATTTTATAATTTATTTATTTATTTATATTGTGTACAATTGGTAAATTTACTACATTAAGGTATAAACTAATACACATATATATATATAAATTATAGCATCCGTGTCTAAGCACAATCGTACGGTTGAGAACCTTTTGACAGTTCGTTTATAGGATAATACACACACACACACGCAAACAGCTGTGTGGTACACTGTAAGCATATATAATAACTGTATAATTAATATGTGTATAAGGTTTGTTATTTGCTTAGATCTAGTTTCATATATATATATATATATAGATTAGCTTAAGTTCTTCGATGGATCAGTTAAGGATTTATTTGTATTATCATTGAATTACTGAATAATAATGCTGCAGCTGCCAGTTGTTTTCTATGTTAATTCTTCGTGTAGTTGTTGCCAGAATAGTGGGCGTGGCTGGGCGACAGACGCACCTCATTCGTGTGTGGAGAAAACTGTTTGGGGTTACATTGCCAAGGATGGGTGTGTTGAGTTGGTTTAGTGTGTTCGGTAGTGTCTCAGTTTCAGTTGTTGCTTGTTTGTAGAGTAGTATGATCATCGGGCATCATTATAAGCACCATGCAACCTTGTCCTGTCTCGATGTTGCCATTGTATTCTAGCGATCTATGGTTCTGTTTCTCTCTTGTCACAGTCTGTGTTTCTGTTTGTTTTCCTGTTTACTCCTCGTCTGTTCTATTGCTCGCTCTGCTTACAAAGTAGAAAAGATTGCAATCGAAACAATCACTTTCATTTCGGGATGATGGCGATGGTGCGCTGTGCGATCCAATCTGCAGGGTTTCAAAATTTCGCAACGATCTGTTGCGTCGCGCTTTCAACGCGCACCGACGACGACGACGACGACGACGACGACAACGACGATAAGAACAATCAGTGAGCGGCAGCGGTGTAGTAGTTGGGAGATTCATTGCCACACACACTCTCCTAGGGTTTGGCTGTCTGTGCCTGTGCCGAGGCGTGGCAGGTGCCCGTATCCGGTGCCGTCTCCACACTTGGCTGCGGCTGTCCCTTGGCCAGCAATTGTATAAAGTATTTGCCAAAGACGGCATGATTGTACGAGACAAGACGACGGAAGGAGGCGATGAATGCGACCAATTCCTCGGCAAAGTCAGCAAAGCCAGCGGGTGGCGGCGGTATGTTGCCATTGGAGCGCAGTGCGACGCGCACGAAGCCATCCAGACGATTGGCTACGCGTGTGTAAAGTAATTAAACGGATTAGTTATTGCATATTTAATTTAATCTTCTTCTACCCGCTTCACTTACACATGAGCGTGCGCACGGGCGAAGTCTTGTTCGACAGCTGCTCCAATTGGTTCTTCAGCTGCTGCTGCTGCGCCTCACTCAGCGCGGGCAGTTGCTCCTCGCTCAGCGATTTGCTTATAAATGCAAGAATCTGTTCGCTGCAGCTAACGATGGCAGCTTCGATTTGACTAGAGACAGAGAGAGAGAGAGAGAGAGGGAGAGGTAGAGAAACACATGGATTAGAGCGTGCACGCAATATATGCGGGAATACGAGACACCTACTCCGCTTTCTTGACATGCTGCACAAGCACATCCAGCTGTGCGGCCAGCTTGACACGATTCTCGCGTCGCTGCGAAATAACGGGCACGCCCTGTGCTATCGAGATGAGCGCGGCGCAGAGTATCAAGCGTTGTCCACGCCAGCTTAAGCCGTCAAAGCGTTCCCGATCGATGCGCAACAGTTCGGGAAACTCCTTATCCGCTGGATAATTCAATAATTGCATATACGCATTATAGATGATATCATCGACGCTATTGCAGCCGGCACGATGACGCTGCAGCCATTCCTCGGTGGCCGGAAAGCCAGCTGCATAAGAAAGAAATTGGCATAAGTTTTTGTTGCGTCAATTGATTGAATCATTCAGCATACCATTGCCATGGAATTCACGCAAGTAATTGCTGAACTTCTCCTTCTCGTATTCCACCGAATGCGCGGCAATATCGTTACGTGCCGCGGACAGCATAAAGTTGGCCATGTCGAGTTTCATCAGTGACATCACCTCGAAAATGCCACGGAACGTGTCAACGACATCTTCAATTTCGCGCAGCTTGGCCACAGCCTCGTCCCGGGCCGGGCAGCAAAGATTCGACAAGAGTTTGATCACAAAATTAGCATAGGCACGAAAATCGAGCACACCCCGCTCCGCCTGCTGTCGTATCAGTGTCTCGTCCAGCGCTGCACTGATACGCACCATGGCGCCAGCATTGTTCTCCGACAACAGTTGCGGAAAATCCTCCTTAATCTCGCCCAGCAATCGTATGGCCTGATCGAACGATGGCGGCTCTCTTTCCAGCTGATCCCTCAACAGATCCCAGAATGCCTTGTGCACCATCGTCTTGATGCGACCCTCGAGACTGCAGGCAGAAGTGGGATATTTGTTAGTTAATATATCATAATATGATATGATGGTAACAAGGTTCAGAAAGATTGAAGCAAGATTTTAAAATTCTTGCACATTTCTTTCATACTTCAAATAAAGATCACTTTGTAGATAAAGTTAAGATAATAATTTCTGATATTAGCCAAAAAAAAGAGCACTTTATAGACTCGAAACAGGATCTACGACCTATGTCAATGGGATTTAAAATTCTTGAACATTTCTGGTAAATTTAATATTTCATTTATATATTTATATTATTCTATTATCACTCTGTAGACCTGGATGATAAAGTTAAGATAATGATTTCTTTAGGCAGGCAGTAAAATGATATGTTCATAGACACAAATAAGAATTTCCGACCTATGCCAATTGGATAATACTCGATGAAACAACCAAATTTCAACATGCTACGAATTTCTAATTTTAGATATGCAGATCTACCCCAGATCATATGTTTTTCTTAGAAAAACGAGAAGCAGAGAGAGAGAGAGAGAGAGCGAGCGAGCGAGCTCCTGTGACTCACCTCTCCATGGGCGGCTCGTAGGGCTGCAGCTTGAACTCCGGATTGAGTGCGATTTCATGGGCCAACTCCATGTTGCGTAGATTCTTAAACATGCTAGTCACCTCGTCCATGGTGACCACCTTGGGCGGGCTACCATCCAGGCTGGGCAGCAGAAAGCGTGCCATGCTGTCTGTGGAGCTTTCGCTGTCCGTGCGCAGTCGCACATCGTTGTTTGTGTCGGGTTGCTGCTTCTGCTGCTGCTGCTTATTCTCCTTCGAATCCATTTTCAATTTTCTTTTCTTTGTTTTTTTTTTTTACGGTACAATTTAGAGTGTCTCACTTCCTTTTGTTTTTGTTGGTTTTTCTGCAAATTTGCGCTGTGTTAGTGTGTTTCTGGTTGTTTTGTTTTGTTCTTTGTTCTGTTGCGACCGTGTTGTTATTGTTCTTGTTGTTAGTAATAACGTGCAACTGGTTCTCTGCAAATATGGAAGAATTCAATAAATAAATGAATAACTTGTTTCTCCTTATTAGCTGCAATTGCGTCGCATTTTCGACTGCACCAGGAAGGGGAGTTTGCAAGAGAGAGAGAGAGAGAGAGAGAGGGAGAGAGCGAGTGTCAAAGAGATAGATGGAGACAGTGAGTGAGCGGGGAGAGGGAGAACTGCTTGCAGCCAGCTCAGCTGAGCTCAGTTTCCAGGGTCAGCTGCGCTAACGAAATGCGCCGTTAAAAAACCTTTCGAATTGCTGTGCATGTATGTGTGTGTGTTTGGGAGAGAGATGCCAGACAACAAAGAGACAACAGCAACAGTCAAACGGCGTACAACAACCTTACACACACACACACTTACACTCGAAGAGTGGGGGAGGAGCAGCAAAAATAGCCAAGAAAAAACTGTAAATGAAAATAATTTTGCAATTTCTGGCAGCGCTGACACAGTTTCCAAATTTAACGCGGAAAAGCGGAGCAAACAGATTGCACAACGCAAACCCAATAGGCGGAATGGCAACATAAACAAGGAGGCGATAATAAAGCAGCATATGAAAACAGAAACGATGAAAATTTTGTTTGTTGTATATTGCGCAGCAGCAGCGCAGCTCTGCGTGTGTGTGAGCGTATAGCTGGATGCTTGAATGTCTGTCTGTGTGTGTGTGTGTGTGTTTGTAAATTGGGAAATGAACACAAGGACGGAGCAGTGGGTTGGTTGGGGAGGGGGCGGTGGGTGCTTAACTGACACAATTAGATGCACTTATCAAAATATGCGAGACAAAAATTGCACTTACTACCACTAGAAAAGTGATTTAACAAAACACTTTTTGCGTATTTCTTATTTACTCGAAAAAGACACACTACACGTTGAATTTTAATCGAAATTTAATTTTGTCTTATTTGCACAGTTTTAAGATCATTATTACAGCTCGTAAGCTTATTGCGTCGGAGACGTCCGAATTGTGTTGTAAGTTTTAATACAATGAATTGAAAATTTCAATTTCAAAATGCAGGCCACCTTTGTTGTGTTGCTGCTGCTCACTGTGTTGTTGTGGTTATTGTTGTTCTTGTTGTTGCAGTTGAGTGTTGTTATTCGTTGGTTCCACAACATTCGAGAATAAGACTGGTATGCAGCTCAAAACAGCTGATGAAATGCAAGCAAGGCAAAAAACCGAACCAGTTGACTTACTTTGCTTGCCAAACACTTTATTGTATTTATTTTATTATTTATGTTTTCAATTCAACTAACGAAATAATTTTTATTTATTACATGCCAATTTTGCGTTAATATTACTTGAATTTATTTTGCTTACATTTTCAGTGGCTGCGCACCATATTGAATTTATAAAATTGGCGTTGCCAGACTATGGCTTCAAGCAGATGTCTGGCAGGTTTTCGAGAAGTGCAGTCAGTGCTTCGTGAGCGAGTGTGGCAACATTGAAAACAAAACATCAGACGTTCAGACAGACACATTAGTATAGAAGAATTTTTCTTTTCGGACTTAATGTTAATTTTGTAAGATAAAAAACAAAAACTGCTTTTGCCATATAACAAGAACAACAACGGTGGCACAGCGGCAGAGTGTAGTGTTTGTTTTTAATGCCAACCGATGCTTTAGTCTGGCCAGTTCTGTGTGCAACAAAAAACCCAAAAACAACAGCCACCTTCACCCAGCACCACCCCACCCGACGTGCACTGGCACCTACACACAAAAACAAACACACACAACACACATAGGTACACCCGATCCCCCCTCCCACACACACACACACAGGGTCCGTCATGGAGAGCGAAAAGATATTAATGGCCGCCGGTGTGACGGTGGCTGCGGTTGTTGGTGCCTTTGTCTTCTGGGGTCCCTCAGGTATGTAGCAATCACGAAATATATATATATAACCGATTGTTAAGCAACCGATTCCTCACACAGGTTCCCGCTTGCGTCAGCGTCGCGGTCAAATCGCTGGACTTCACAATTTTGGTAGAACGTGCTTCCTTAACACGCTGCTGCAGGCTCTGGCAGCCTGTCCACAGTTCATTGCCTGGCTGCAGCTCTATAATGGCGCCACACCGGATCGCAAGAGCCTGATTAGCTCGATGCTAAGCACCCTGGAGGTGGTCAACGGGACACACGCCACACTGCGTGGTGATCCACATTCGCCTGGCGCCGTCTTGCGCGCCCTGAACACATTGGGCTGGGTTATACCGCAAGAGGAGCACGATGCGCATGAGCTATTCCATGTGCTACTTTCGTCGCTGGAGGAGGAATCAACACGGCCACAGCAAATGGGCTGCCTGTCGGATGCACTGCTGCCGCCGGCAGCGGCTGCCAGCGATGTGGATCATACGGATGCGGAAATCGCCAGCGTCAGTGCGCATAGCTATCGAGCAGGCAGTGTGCCCGCTGCTGCCGTTGGCGTTGGACAGCGTATTGGAGATCAACCGAATCGGCCATCGTCGGCAATGCTTACCGATTTCCTAAACATGGAATATGACGAATCGACAAGCCTACAGCGTCTGGTGCGCTCCGAAGCGCATACACCCGACTCACCCGCGTCGGTTTGCGAACGTGAAACCATTGAAGCATTGACACCCGGTGCCGGCATTTCTCCATTCTTTGGCCAATCGCCCTTTGGCTATCAGTCCGCAATGGCGGCGATGGACTTTATTGAATCACAATCGCAGACACAATTGCCGCCACCGATGAATGCATCACCCATTTTGGGTGGCGAACGACTGTCACGTCCGCGTCTGCCGCAACAGCAACAACATCAGCTGCAGCACAGCGAGGGACTCAATCGACGCGTTTCGAACTCGTGTCGATCATTGGAGCGTCTGAATCGCGGCCCGGGACGTGTTTCCATCTGGTCGAGCATGATGCCCAGCCAGGTGGCGCATCCTTTTCAGGGAGCCATGGGCGCTCAAATCGTTTGCAATGGCTGCGGCTCCAAGTCGGCGGTGCGATATGATAAATTCGATTCGATTACACTGAATCTGCCGGCACAGCGACGCTCGGGCTTGAGTTTGGGTCATCTGCTTAGCGAGTACATCACATCGGAGGATCTCAACGATGTCAAATGCGATTCCTGCAATGAAACAACCATGCACACAAAATCTGTCACCTTTGCCAAGCTGCCGGCCTGCCTGTGTATTCATATTGCCCGCACCGTTTGGCTGCCCACCGGGCAGGTGTGCAAGCGTCAGGATTATTTGCATTTCCCCGAGAGCCTCTCCATGGCACCGTACAGCTTTGTGCAACCGCATCTCAATAGTCAGGTGAGCAGCATTTCCGTCACACCAACTAGTACTATCCACTGACAACTCTCTTCTCTCGTTGCAGGCTGGCACGCCGTGGGGTTCCACCATGTCGCTGTACTCATCCAGCCTGCCCATGAACAATGGCGGTGGTGCTGGCGGCGAGGGATTTGGCGCCATGTTCCCCAAGAACCTGTACCGTCTGCTGGCGGTGGTGGTGCACTCGGGCGAGGCGAATAGCGGACATTTTGTTACGTATCGACGCGGTTCACTGCGCAATGCGCATCGGTAAGGATTGTGATATAAGTCTAGACTAATCCATGACTACTACCCCTTGCTTTCTCTTCCCCTGCCAGCTGGTTCTACACCTCCGACACCATTGTGCGGGAAGTGTCCATCGACGAGGTGCTCAGCGTGCCGGCATATTTGTTGTTCTACGATCGCGGACAGCAACGGCAGCTACAGCTGCGTTAAATAAACAAAGACAAAAGCGAACAAAAAACAAGAAAAGAATAAGAAAACAATTGAAGAACAACATACAAAAGAGATAAAGTAGACAGATAGAGCGGGTAATCAGAAGTTAAGATTGATACTATTGTCGGCCTAGTCATTTTCTCAACGTTGTGATCCCAAAAACCAAACAAAAAAAATATATACAAAAGAGAAGAGAAACTCAAGATATAATAATAGATTATGTGACGCAATATGCAACCGTATGGCCATTCGCAAAACCCCAATCAAGCAACCAAGCAACGATCTATCTAACTATCCTATATGTATATGTACGTAGGAAGTAGAGAGTGTCTTCGGCACGGTCTCTGCAAGAACCAAAAAGAAAGAAAGTTCGAAATAATGAAGGAGTGACTGCTCTAGTCTTCAAGGCAGGTCTTATTACTAGGATATTTACATATATATTAATACCTACCAACCTACCTAATGATAGACATTACTATAATCACTCACATCGTTCAAACATAATATCATATATTATTTACTATCTATACTGATTTGTTACATCAATGCATTTAAAATTTTTAAATTGAATTTAAAATTCATCATGTGCTTTTAGAACTGTATCTGTATTTAGCAATATACATCATACTATATTGATAGATTCCAAGTATGTATAAGCTATAGGGCTCTACTACTGCAAACGAAAGCAAAATGATAATAAGAAATTGAATATATATTGTTTTTGGCGTTTGTTCGAATATTGTTGTATATTTTTTTAAATATCTATACATTTATACGATCTATATAATTGTACTATACTATGTGGCATGTTTTCCGCTCATAAATTGTTAAAATTGTTGATTTCGGGCTGTGCGATGGGCGGCAAAGAATTTGAAAATTTAAACAATCGATTAAATTGCATTTATCGATAGGCACATCGCCAGCCTGGATGATCAAATTAGACTATTTGTCGCCTAACAAGTTGCCCCCGAGTAGTAACTGTGTAAGAAAATATAGTAGGTCATTCTTATTATAATCGGACCTACAGCAGCTTTTATGAGTCATGTTAAGCAAAATAATAAAGTTTAAATAGATCTCTAAAATGTATTTTTTCCGCTTTGCCTGGAGATTTATGAAATATCAAAAAAAAAACATAATGAATATCTGGAAAATGAAACATTCAATTGACTGTTATGACTTTTTGAGCCACTACTGTTAATATAACAGTGATCTGCTAAGCTTAGCACAAACTGAAAACGGGCGCTGTTAGAAAACATAACAGACTCACCACAGCAACAGTAGCTCACTTAACGAAACTCTAAACTACGATATTCGATTATATCAACATCTATCTCCAAAATAATCGATTTTTTAAGAAAACCAGTTTTATTTGATTTGTCGCAGATTTACTGTTCTTTTTGTGTGAAAAGCTTCCCTCTGATTAGAAATTTAAAAAAGATTTAACGCATCGTCCAAATAATGAAATCGAATCGGTTCCACCACCTCAACATCCAAATAACCCAATGATCCCAAAATAAAACCAGGATTTGGAATACGGTTTAATAACCTTTAGTAATTGCAATTTTTTGTCTATTGAAATTGTTGCTGATAACATAAATAACACCGGAATACATTAAGTTATTTGAATACATATTTGGGGGTATAGATAGATAATATAATTATAGTTGTGTTAATTGTAGTATTCAAGGGTCTTGCCAATATACGCCTTGGTAGAAATTTACAAGCCACCACGCAGACGGAGCACCAAGTGGAGGGTGGACTCTTTCTGGATGTTGTAGTCAGAAAGAGTGCGTCCATCCTCCAACTGCTTGCCAGCAAAGATCAAACGCTGCTGATCTGGGGGGAATACCCTCCTTGTCCTGGATCTTGGCCTTAACATTCTCAATGGTATCGGATGGCTCGACCTCCAAGGTGATGGTCTTGCCAGTCAAGGTCTTGACGAAGATCTGCATGCCACCACGCAGACGGAGCACCAAGTGGAGGGTGGACTCTTTCTGGATGTTGTAGTCAGAAAGAGTGCGTCCATCCTCCAACTGCTTGCCAGCAAAGATCAAACGCTGCTGATCTGGGGGAATACCCTCCTTGTCCTGGATCTTGGCCTTAACATTCTCAATGGTATCGGATGGCTCGACCTCCAAGGTGATGGTCTTGCCAGTCAAGGTCTTGACGAAGATCTGCATGCCACCACGCAGACGGAGCACCAAGTGGAGGGTGGACTCCTTCTGGATGTTGTAGTCAGAAAGAGTGCGTCCATCCTCCAGCTGCTTGCCAGCAAAGATCAAACGCTGCTGATCTGGGGGGAATACCCTCCTTGTCCTGAATCTTGGCCTTAACATTCTCAATGGTATCGGATGGCTCGACCTCCAAGGTGATGGTCTTGCCAGTCAAGGTCTTGACGAAGATCTGCATGCCACCACGCAGACGGAGCACCAAGTGGAGGGTGGACTCCTTCTGGATGTTGTAGTCAGAAAGAGTGCGTCCATCCTCCAACTGCTTGCCAGCAAAGATCAAACGCTGCTGATCTGGGGGAATACCCTCCTTGTCCTGGATCTTGGCCTTAACATTCTCAATGGTATCGGATGGCTCGACCTCCAAGGTGATGGTCTTGCCAGTCAAGGTCTTGACGAAGATTTGCATGCCACCACGCAGACGGAGCACCAAGTGGAGGGTGGACTCCTTCTGGATGTTGTAGTCAGAAAGAGTGCGTCCATCCTCCAGCTGCTTGCCAGCAAAGATCAAACGCTGCTGATCTGGGGGAATACCCTCCTTGTCCTGAATCTTGGCCTTAACATTCTCAATGGTATCGGATGGCTCGACCTCCAAGGTGATGGTCTTGCCAGTCAAGGTCTTGACGAAGATCTGCATGCCACCACGCAGACGGAGCACCAAGTGGAGGGTGGACTCCTTCTGGATGTTGTAGTCAGAAAGAGTGCGTCCATCCTCCAACTGCTTGCCAGCAAAGATCAAACGCTGCTGATCTGGGGGAATACCCTCCTTGTCCTGGATCTTGGCCTTAACATTCTCAATGGTATCGGATGGCTCGACCTCCAAGGTGATGGTCTTGCCAGTCAAGGTCTTGACGAAGATTTGCATGCCACCACGCAGACGGAGCACCAAGTGGAGGGTGGACTCCTTCTGGATGTTGTAGTCAGAAAGAGTGCGTCCATCCTCCAGCTGCTTGCCAGCAAAGATCAAACGCTGCTGATCTGGGGGAATACCCTCCTTGTCCTGAATCTTGGCCTTAACATTCTCAATGGTATCGGATGGCTCGACCTCCAAGGTGATGGTCTTGCCAGTCAAAGTTTTGACGAAGATTTGCATATTTCCTGTTGCTAAGAAAAAGTAAAAAAAAAAAGGGGAAGAATTCTAGGTCAGACAAATCGATGAAGTATTGGAAAAAAAAAATTGTAGTTACCCTCGGCACTTTGTCCGAGAGAGATGTAGATACAACGCTGGGTAGAAAGTGCGCAGTAAGTTTTTCTGCGTCGTGACCTAGTTTTAATAATTGGAGCAGCTGTCTGCTGTCTGTCTCTACCCTAATATGTATAGGCAATAATGGCTACTTGCGATAACAGACGAAAATGTGTGAAATATGAAAACACTATGGGGTTTTCCCCTATTCATGGGTATTAAAATAATACAAGGGCTTTCTTTGTGCAATACTAACAACTTTTTCCTGTGCGTCAACTCATCATCTCATTTCATCATGTTCGAGTTTTCTGACAAATCGTGACTAATCGTTTTTATACTCGCTACTCGTAAAGTAGAAGGGTATTATTTTGTTCTAACTATTGTGTGTATATATGAGTCTATATGTATTTGTGTATATGCACTCTATTTTAGTGCACTGCGTCGCCATTTTGAAGTGTGCAAACAAAGATGGCGTTTTCAAGTTTCTATGACGACTTGCATTAAATCGTTTTCTTGAAACGTTTTTGCTGCTGAAACATTGTTATGTTACCCAAACCATTAAGAGAAAACGTTAAATTCTAATTTGCAACAACTTCTACAGCAACTCAGAAATGTATTATGCACGCAAGCACACATATGTACATGAAAAATTTTCTTTGTTGGCTTTGTCCCCGATGCAGTTGCAGCTCTCAGCAGAACAATGGCAAAAATAGAATTACACAATAAAATAGTGACTACAGAAATTGAAAATAAACATTTGTAAATTTACCTTTTAATTTAGTTAATAATGCTTTTGATTAAGCAAGACTTCTTTATTTCTTTTATTTAGATAATTTCAATGTCTGGCACTGGACACAACTATTCCTTTTGAACACTGAAATATGACTGAACGAAGCCCTGCTGTTGACAGAAAAATGAAATGTCCAATGACAAATCGTTTTCTCTCGTTTCTGTTAACCTTTACTGTGTCTGTTATGCATAACATGGAACTGTAATGTTATTTCGCAAACGAAGTTGATATCGATAATTATATATCAATTATTTTTTCCGATATATTGTACAAATATTTGTTTTCTCCTCCAATCAATATTTTGTAAATACTTCATAAAATTCATATATACATCTACATATATACATCTAAATTTAAGGAATCTGTCAATATGCTGAATGCTTTAGGTTTTGTGGGAAACAATTTTTATATGTTTAATTCAAGCTGTATGCCTGATTGGCGCCGAATGACAAAATGGTACTGAAATTCTTATTGGATTTTTTAAAGATTAAAACTATCATAATCTTTTTTAATCAATGTCTAGAGAATTTAAACTTTGTTTTTAAGCAACACATATTTTAAAAATTAATGCAAGCGATATTCATAAAATGTTCGAGGTGAGATACTTTCTTCCCTGGTAGTTATTATGCTTACTACCGATTACTACCGTAGTCATCGAATAATCAGAACCAAAAACAAAGTCAAAAGGGGCGGACGTGAAGCGCTCGGTACGCGTAATTTATTTGTAATTCCTCATTGTCTTTAAGGAGAGGTTCGGAACTTGTGGCAACCGTCAATAAGCAGTAGTTAATAGTTCAAATTAAATAAATATGTTTATTTCCTAAGTTCCTATTGATCTGAACTCTTTGTGACTCGACGAGTGCATTTTTCTTCTGTATGTGTGTGCAAATTTGTTTATGCCTACGCTTGTCAATACGCCCGATTAATATTTTTGTAATTAATTTTTTTCTTGTTATTGAAAAAAGAAAAGACATAATCATTTATAGAAATTAGTTAGTCTGGGCGTCTGAAATCAAAAATAAAAATTTTTAGTTTTTAATTTATCGATATCGGTTAGCTAAAATTTGCAGTGAAATTTTTTTGATATCACCAGAGCAACCCTGTGCGCACACATATACACGTACAGAAAAAATCATATGCAAGAGCGCAGCAACAAAACCAGGCCCAACGCGTCGCCGTCGTCATCAGCAGCAGCACCAGCAGCGCAGCCCAGAACCATACCAAATTTACATAAAGACATAAGCTAAGGCACGCTTACGTTACGCGCTTGCTTGTGGCGTATCGATGCCGTCGTCGACTTGAACGTGTCCGTCGTCTGTATATCGTCTATGTGTGTGTTATTCTTTTATTTTATTTTTTTTTGTGATTGTGTGCTGGATTCCTATAAGAATAGTCGATAGCCGATATATATGTATATGTTTTTTTTCGTGCAGTGATAACTAGGTTTTTTTTTGGTCTCTTCTTTGTTTTACGCGCAACTTACGCACTTAATTTTCTTTTCTTTCAACAACAACAGCAGCAGCAGTAGGAGCAACAACAACTAAAACACAAGTGGCAGTGTTTGTTGGTGTCGGCAGAGAAGAAGATAGCGTTCGTTCGTTCGCGCGTATATGTGTGTGTGTGCGAGAGAGCAGCAGAGCTAAAAGACATACAAGGCAAAAAAAAAAACAAGAGAAAAAAATAACATTCACATCAATTTGATAACTAAAAAGGTATCAAAAGCCGCAGCCAGCCAGTAACTGCAGAGCAGCCGCCGTGCAGCAAACATCGAGCAGCAGCGGGCAGAGCCAGAGGCTGTGGCGTAGGCGTCTCCGTCATCGTCGTCGTCGTTGTCGTCTTTCGAGCTTAAGCGCCGTGTTCTCGTCTCGTTCTTCTCCGCGCAGCAATTAACTGTTAAGCAACGTAACATCAACAACAGCAGCAGCGGCAGCAAAAGAGACGAAAAAATAACAAGAATAGAAAAACGCTTTGCGTTTGTGGATCGTGATTGAAAGAGTTGACCCGCCGTAGGCAGAGCAAGAACTCTCCCAATTGTCGTCTTCTTCGTCGCACTGTCATCACAGTCACCGTCACCGTTACCTTTTACCGCGTCGCCGTCACAGTAGGTCGCCATGGATAATTTGATACCAATCGTCAATAAGCTGCAGGATGCATTCACATCCCTTGGGGTGCATATGCAATTGGATTTGCCACAGATTGCCGTCGTTGGAGGACAATCAGCGGGCAAAAGTTCTGTGCTCGAGAACTTTGTGGGCAAGTAAGTAGAAGAAAACTTCATATCAAAAACCCCAACTAAATGTATAAAAAAACATTCAAAAATCTCTCACAATCGAAAGAAAATCCATATTTTTGCGCGAAAGCTCGTCTATATGTAAGAGAGAGAGAGAGAGAGCCTGTGTGTGTGTCAGTTCTGAGAGCTTGAGTTATGTATGCGTGTGACTCGCGCTCTCGCAGTCCCGACGTGTATGTGTGAGCATGCCTGCGCCTGTGTGTGTGGGTGTATTTGTTTGTGTGAATTTCGGCGAATAATCAATGAAGTACTATTCCTGTTTTTTGTTTTTGTTGCCAGCCATTCCCGTTGCTGGTCAGTGGGTGTTGTGCTGCGAGCAGGTGGCTATCAATATTTCCCCTTGTATGTAACAATGTGTGTGTACAAGTAAATGCGCATCCAAGTTCTACATGGTCAGCAGCGACAGCATAACAACCACCTTACTCAAAACGGTACGGCACGCCACGCTACATATACATATGTATAGACTCTCTTGCACGCACACACACACACACACACACACACACATATACATAACAACTGCCAATGGCACCCACTTGCATAGGGATCAGGTCATCAGCGTATTGTCGTCGCACTGCTCGTTGCTTCCATTGTAGAGTAAACTTTACTTAAACTCTTATGCCCACACACACACTAACGTATATGCATGAGTATGCTGTGACTTGCAAGTTACGAGTGCGATAGACTCAGTTCCAATACAAAAACAAAAACATCAACAACAAAAACGAAACAGAAACAGCGAAACATTTTTAACTATACTCTGTGCTTTTACTCACTCTCTTTCTGTCTCCATTTCTCACATACTCTTGCTCACTCTCAGCTAAGCAGTTGTTTTTGTGTATGCGTGTGTGTGTTTATGTGTGTGTGGGTGGGGTGGGGTGGCAGCAGGTTGGACTCTTTGCTGGCTGCGCAGCGCTCATTGCGCTTCGTTCGTTCTTTTTTTTTATCTATCGGCTTTTCGCCCGCCCCCTAAAAATGCTACAACAGCAACAAATACAAAAAACCCACAGAATACTTACGCCCCAAAAAAGCTGGCGATAGGGAAACGAAACGAAACGAACACACACAAAAATAAGGAAAGAAAGAAAAAAAAAATCAATGCACGTTGACATTTCCTTTTGCAGCGCGCACATGCTTTTGTCACTCATTCCACTTGTGCGCCAGTCCACGCCAGCATACCCACCACACACCTCACTATACCACACCGCAGCGCACCGGACCGTCCAAAACCCAAGCTCACCCCACCTAAGTAACAATGTTCTCTCGCTCTCGCTCGGCTACACACTTCACTTTGACATTTATGCAATGCTGCTGCTGCTGCTGCTACTGTCGCTGCCGACGTTTACGCCGACGCTAACGTTAGCCCACATTTCGTTGCTGCTCTGCTTAGCTCTTCAGCCCAGTTCAGCACACCTCCTCCCCCCTGCTATTCCATTACTGTTGTAACTGTTAATGAAAGGCAACGGCGCTCGCGCCTGTATCCATGTATTGTATAATCAAACACACACACAGAGACACATTTGTGCATGTGTATGCATGTTTTTTCTATGCAAATTTGCAAAATTATATAAGCTTCTTCTGGTTGGCACTGTAATCCTTTTCGTCAGAGTTGGCTGTGTGTGTGTGTGCGTGTGCGCGCGCTCTCTTCTCTCATCATCTCTTATGTAGCTTCTCTGCTGCTACTGCTGCTGCTGCGACTGCTTGGCTATTTATGCTCTTGAGCATAGCTCGAGTCCTTGGTCCTTGGTGTGTCTATGCGCACACACACACATACATACATATAAGTGTTTGCGTGTATAGAAAAGCGTAGGCGTTGCGTACGTATTGTATACACCAAGAACTTTCAATACATGCATGACTGCCTATGTGTCTGTGTCTGCACAGGCAGTGTGTAACTGCGTAAGTTCTGTCCTGCAGACAGTTTGACATGCAGTTGCACTTACATAAGCTGCCTGCCTGCAGCAGAGCATGAGCGCAGTCCATTTGACTGAGCCCGTTAGTTTTCGCATGCGCCGGTCACATTTATATTGTATACAATATACACACACAATAAATATTCAATCTGTATATAGAGTGTGTGTGTGCGTGTTTGTTAATGACCTAGTTTTTTACTTTTTCATATGCCACTTATGTTGCAGCCGCAGCCGCAGCCGCAGCCGCAGCTTCTGCTGTTGTCATCAATGTCAGTTAATGATGCTGCTGCAGCTTAAACTGTAAGCGCCTGTCGAGAGAGCGAGAGAACGTGAGAGAAGCGAAGTATTCAATGTCAATTTAACATCAGCGGTGAGAAAAGCTCTGCAAGAAGAAATGTCAATAGTTCATGGCATCTGCTGTGCTCTCTCTCTCTCTCTCTCTCTCTCTTTCTCTCTGCGTCCTCTGGCTCTTTGTCTTTTGGCATGCAGGTGTGTGTGCATATACGCACATACAGTATTATTACTTGACATTGGCACGCTTCGGGATCGAAACCAAAAACGGTTTGTACATAAAGAAATACATACGTACTTGCTTATGTATTTATGGACAATTGTGTGTATCAGCTTATACATCAAGTTTTATTTAGCACTGATGCATACAGATTTTGCGTGCGTTAAACAGCCAAGAATAGGAAAACAATAGAGAGAGAGCGAGAGTGAGAGAGAGAGATGTCAGAAACCATGTTAATTTTCTGGTTGCGCAGCTCGATCAATTTGCCGAACAATAGCCCGCTTAGTCAAGGCTAAAAACACAGCTGCATTCGAGAACAATTAAATTGATGCAGACGAGAGGAAAGAGAAGAAGAAGAAGAAATATCCGTTAAAACGCATCATCAGTGAATCAAAATTGACAGGGCAACAAACAGACTTATCGCAACACAACAGCGAGAGAGAGAGCGAGAGGGAGAGTGAGTCGCTGTCACGCTCTCGAGAGAGCGCAGCAGCAGCTGATTTGATCTGAGTACGGCGAATAGAGCGATCTACTCTCCGTCTGTGTCAGCCGGCGTCAGCGAAGTGCACTCAACTGCAAGTGAGAGTGCAAATACGCATGAGTGTGTGTGTGTGTGTGTGTGTACGACGCGTGCGTGTGCGTCTGCTCCATCTGTTTATCTTCTTTGCTGGTTCGTTTGTTCGTTGTTTTCGACTGCGAGCTTTTTGACCTCTTTGCTAATTGTTTGCATTAACTGTGCTTAGCTAACCGAGAGAAGAGAAGTATTTCCAGTGTTTTTTTTAGAGTTCTATGAGTAGTTCTTTTTTTCTTGTTGAGTCATCTGGAAACAATGAAGCGAACTTGGTTTAGAAAATTAAAGCTACTGCTGCTGCTGCTACCGATATCATCAAATTAATTTGAAACTTACATTATTGTGCTTGTACGTTTGTATTTGGTAATATTTTTTGCACGCAACCACCTTGTGTGCGTGTGAGTGTATTACAATGAATTGTGTGTACACACTTTCATGAATTACTCATCACGAGTAATTGATATAATTGCAATTTATTTACACTTGAAACAATTTCCAATATGTTTAACAAGCACACGCACACACACACACACCCACACCCACACACAAAAACACATGTACCAGACTACTGTGAATTTGGAGCATTTGGCCAGTTGATAAGATAAGCGAACAGGAAAATAATGTGGCAAAGTTTAGAAAATAATTTTCAAATTTCAAAATAGTTGTTTATCAATGTAGAATTTTTTCTTAAGTGCTTTTATTGTTGTTCTGCGCTTTGTACGCTCATTAAACAAACTGATTAAAATTTCAATGATGATTCACGGGTTGTGTCATTATAATTGATATTGTTTGTGATATATCGATAAGTAAGCGCGTACGGGTTACCGTAACGCGGTTTACTGCCGCCACTGTTGCTATTTGTGGCACGAGTGTCGGTCGGTCGAACGGCGAGGGCTTTTGTTGACTTTAGCGGATTTGTTTGGCACACATAAAAACAGGTCAAATATGCGGCCATAATATATACACAACATTAATATTAATAATCGCACGATATGTGCATGTCTGAGCTAACAATTATTCTATATAAATTATATATGCGCATATGTATACATTGCACATATTTTGTTTATATAGAATCCTAACACCATGTATGTTATAATTCCCACTCAATTAATTGCACATGTTGCCCGTTGTTGTGGTTTGTTTTTCTTGCTGCCTGGTTTCGATAACTGTTCCCACAACTTCAAAACAATTGATCAATCTAACAATCGAATCAGCGTGTTGGGGACTTTCAGGTCTTTCGCTCTGCCTCTTGCCGTCTTCGCTCTTCGATAATCTTGTGCCATGACTCATTTGCACTCAAAATTGGTCAGCCAAATAATCTTATTGTACAATTAATAAATGCACTAATAATTGTTAGCTCTATGAGGCTAGTTATCATATCGTTTTAGCAATATACAAGAATTTTTTACAATAACTGCGGCATGCCAAATTCAAGATTTTCTCACTGTGTTATCATTTGAATTAGCATAACTGGTCGATCAGTCGCTTTAGATGAGTAAAACTTAAAAATACATCAAAAAAACAAAGAAAACTAATTTTTTATCATATTTGAATATGATGCTGGTTACGGAATTTGGATGAGGCATCAAATCAGTTAGGGAAGGCTGACTCATGCTCTCTAGAAATGTAGCAAGCAGTGCAAAAACAAGCAGTTCAAGCTACGATCACTGCACTGTGGAAGAAAAAAAGAAGAATATTGTGCAAAAAGTTGTATGCCTTTTGTTTTAAGGGGTATTTGAAGAGCATCAGGCAATTCATTTTACTTTTCGCAACACCTGCGAGCAGTATGTAATGAGTATTTGTAATCACCACATAGTCATACACTGTTACCAGGCACCTCTCGAATTACAATAAATAAGTAAAGGCTATTGAAAATCTCATAATTCTCTTTCTTCTCTAATCGCAGAGACTTTCTGCCTCGTGGCTCGGGCATTGTAACGCGCAGACCCTTGATTTTGCAATTGATCAACGGTATAACCGGTAAGTAGGGTATTATCCCATAATTATATTTTCCTATAGATTTATTATACTGTGCATATTTTTCATATTACAGAATATGGTGAATTTCTACATTGTAAGGGGAAAAAGTTCTCCAGCTTCGATGAGATACGAAAAGAGATTGAGGATGAGACGGATCGTGTAACTGGTAGCAATAAGGGTATCTCAAACATTCCGATTAATTTGCGCGTCTATTCGCCATATGTGCTCAATTTGACATTGATCGATTTGCCCGGTCTAACGAAAGTGGCTATCGGTGATCAACCCGTTGATATTGAGCAGCAGATTAAGCAAATGATATTCCAATTTATACGCAAGGAGACCTGTCTGATTCTGGCCGTGACGCCAGCCAATACCGATTTGGCCAATTCGGATGCACTTAAGCTGGCCAAAGAGGTTGATCCGCAGGGAGTACGTACAATTGGTGTTATCACCAAGCTGGATCTCATGGACGAGGGTACCGATGCACGCGATATTCTGGAGAATAAACTATTGCCACTGCGACGTGGCTATATCGGTGTGGTGAATCGTTCGCAAAAGGATATTGAGGGACGCAAGGATATCCATCAGGCGCTGGCCGCTGAACGCAAGTTCTTCCTTAGCCATCCATCGTATCGCCACATGGCCGATCGTCTGGGTACACCCTATTTGCAGCGAGTACTCAATCAACAGCTGACAAATCACATTCGTGACACATTGCCCGGCCTGCGGGATAAGTTGCAGAAGCAGATGCTAACGCTGGAGAAGGAGGTCGAGGAGTTTAAGCATTTTCAGCCCGGCGATGCCAGCATCAAGACAAAGGCTATGTTGCAGTAAGTATTGCGTGTGCTTAACACTACTCTATATCCTGACTAACTCTAAATATGTCACTCTCTCTCTCTCTTTTACAGAATGATTCAACAATTGCAGTCAGATTTTGAGCGCACCATCGAGGGCAGCGGTTCTGCTTTGGTAAATACAAATGAGCTCTCTGGCGGTGCCAAGATCAATCGCATATTCCACGAGCGGTTAGTTGATACATAGATATATACAATATACAGTTACTTATGTTCCACTTCTGTCCCTTGTAGTCTTCGCTTTGAGATTGTCAAAATGGCCTGCGATGAGAAGGAGCTGCGTCGCGAGATTTCGTTTGCCATTCGCAACATTCACGGTATTCGTGTGGGTCTCTTCACGCCCGACATGGCCTTCGAGGCGATTGTCAAGCGTCAGATTGCGCTGCTCAAGGAGCCGGTTATCAAGTGTGTCGATCTAGTCGTACAGGAATTGTCTGTTGTTGTGCGCATGTGCACCGATAAGGTAGGCTAACTATAGATATCTTTGGTATATGTATAACCCGATGTTTGCTTTCTTTTCCAGATGAGTCGCTATCCACGCTTGCGGGAGGAAACCGAACGCATCATTGCCACGCATGTGCGTCAAAGGGAGCAGCGCTGCAAGGAACAGATACTGTTGCTTATCGATTTCGAGCTAGCCTACATGAATACCAATCACGAAGATTTCATTGGCTTTGCCAAGTATGTCATTATAATTATCAAACTTATCGAACAGCACTTGCAACGAGAGCGTATACTAATCGGTTTCTTATTTCCAATTTATAGTGCTCAGAACAAATCTGAGAATGCAAATAAGACCGGCACCCGACAGCTTGGCAATCAGGTCATACGCAAGGGGCACATGGTCATACAGAATTTGGGCATTATGAAAGGTATGTGCTATGTATGTGCGTCAACGTAATCAGCGTTCGGCTCCACAAACCCGCATAATGTTTGTAACAATCAGAACAGTTGTCGCACTTTGCACACACAATCGACACTCTGTGACACGGAAACAGCTAATCCCAACTAACAAACACTTGTAAACTAGCCACACATATCTGTAGCATAGCACACTGTATTACGCTAACAGTAATAAGTCGAGTAGTATATATATATAATATGATCTATGTATATACAATGTATAATACGCTGAGTCCTGTTAACGGAATAGTTAAATTAACCTTTCTCTCTCTCTGTAAACTTGGAGCTGGAGAAAATCACAGCAAGAATGAGGCACAAGCACTTTTCCCAGACAAGGCATGTGGCATGATCCTGAGAACTTGTTCAAGTTTACACTGGTCTTACGTTGTCACCGTATCTTAACCGATTGAATTATGTCTCTCTCTCTTTCTCTGTTTCCCTTTTTTTTCTTTTTGTTGTTTATTTTCGTTTTACTTTAGTTAAAAATTAGCTTTGCGATTGATTTGACATTTAGTGTTTTCTTTCTGTTCTTTTTCTGTTTATTTTTGGTCTCTTGTACTATTACTTTTCTTGATCAATTCTCACACAATACAAAATAAACCAAAAATTAAATACCATGTGGAAAATTGACAGGTTTTCTATGGTTTTTGCCACGCATATTCGGTTTGTATTTCTTATATCATTTCTTATATCATTATATTTGTGCTATAGTTTCTTAATTGCTTTGAACTTTGAACAATCGCAAATCGATTAGCCTTATGCATTGTATGTAAATATGTATCTGTCATATTCCGCCCCCAGGAATTGTCCAACATTCCCTTCCATTCATATCATGCGCTCTTTAACACCTATATATGTTTGCGTCTCTCAGCGAGTTCAGCATATCTACATGATATATATACATATATATTTATATATATATATATATATATATATATATATATATATATTGTGCATTATTCTCTCATTCGCAGGTGGATCACGTCCATATTGGTTTGTGCTCACCTCGGAGAGCATCTCCTGGTACAAGGACGAGGATGAGAGGGAAAAGAAATTCATGTTGCCGTTGGATGGTTTGAAATTGCGCGATATTGAGCAGGGCTTTATGTCAATGTCTAGACGTGTTACATTTGCTTTATTCAGTCCCGACGGACGTAATGTTTATAAGGTTAGTAATTTTTGTTAGCATACAAAAAAATGAAGAAACAAACCAAAAACAAACAAAAAAAAAAGGAGATAAGAAAAAAATAATGAGAAAATTTATCACAAAAGTTTAATGAGAAAGAAACAAACTAGAAAGAAACATCACGAAAAAAACAAACAAAATATAGATGAAAAAAAGCAAATCGAACTACAACAACTAAACTGTATACAGTTTATGGGTTTATTTGTTGTAGACGACTCGAAAAAACAATGTTAATTACATTAAATTATTTACATTGATCTTTTGTTTCTTAACAATTCCAATTGAAATCAATATTCGATTCTTCAGTTTAGAAAAATAACCTAAAAAATTCAAAAGAACAATTCAAAATCGAACCTAAAAAAAAAAAAATAGCAAACAATTAATTTTTTTGTATAAGATAAAAATTACTATGTTTTTATCAACATTTGAGTCAAATCGAAGGATGAAGGAGCTTGCACGCCGCAAACTCCTTTCGTGCCTTCGATTTGTGAGCATGACGAACCCAAACCAAACTTAAACCTAACCGCTAGCTAACGGTATCCTGCCGGCAAACCGATCTACATATATATATATAAATATACATATACATATATTTTTGAATATATCTATATAAACTCCACCGATACAAACCACACTAAACTAACCTTTGGTCCAAGACACACGCTGCCAACGAAACTACTTGACTCATGCCGTAGCTACAACAAAAAAAAACAATAATATAAAAAAGAAAATGAAAGACAAATCTAACAGACCCGAAAATCAACCAACCAACCAAAGCCACCAACCACCACAACCCGTCCAAGTACTCGTACAATCGTAATCGTTATCGTAATCGTAATACGTTTGTGTCCCATTTACCAAATGCTTGACGAAAATACCTATCCATTTGTTCTCTTTGCGCTTGGACGCTTCTCTTTCTCCTGCCGCACACCAATACAAACACACACACACCCACTCACTCATTCACACACAAACTTACACACATTTAGGATTACAAACAACTGGAGCTGTCGTGCGAGACGGTCGAGGATGTTGAATCTTGGAAGGCATCGTTCCTGCGCGCCGGCGTCTATCCCGAGAAGCAGGAGACCCAGGAGAACGGAGACGAGGTTCGTAGGCTTAGCCCATAGCTATATACTATATATATATATATATACATATGTATATACATATCTAACCATAACTTATATCATTTACAAAAATATATTATCAAGATATTATCGAAACTTAGTTATCGTGCTAAGATTGTAGCTTAGACTAAGCCTCAGTGTATGTGTTAACGTACGTGTATGTTTATTTCCCGGCTTCCCCAATGATTAGATAACTCGCTAGTCGATAAGTCGCAAGCTACAATCTTCTGCATTTAATTTAACCTGATGCTTTATGTGGCATGTGACATGAACTTTTATGTCTTCCAACCCCGCCTCCTTACCTAATTCACCTTTCTCTTTGTATTTATCTAAATCTTTGCCCATCTCGGCATTATACAAAGTATCAGCAGAATAAATCTTAGTAACCTCGATCGAAGAACTGTTTATAAAGCTAACAGCGTGAATTCCCATTATTTATTTAACATAATGGTAACAGCGCAACCAGTTAGCTAACATAATCCTTAACAGAGACAGTTATCGATCACAAGATATTACGTGGAAGTGTTTCATGTAAACTCATGCATTGGAGTTTCACAAATATTACTCGCTGTTATTCATATAATAGGCATTTTCCATATCGAGTGATCATCCTTTCCTTCCTCCAGTATATACCTCTTTCACTCTTTCACTACTTCCTGCCTTTCTTCCTGCCTAACTTCCTGATCTTCTATCGCCTTTGGCAACAGCAGCTTGTGTTGTGTGCGTAAAGTGTTAACTAATCGTTTATCTTCAACAACAAATGTATATGAACTTAACATACTCCCACATCTTGTGATAATTATGGTCTTTGGATTATATTAAAACAAACAATACTTAACTTATGATACAAATAATGTTGATAAAGTATTAACTTATTTAACGTTTCTTTGTTTTTTGGTTTTTTTTTAAACTTTGCGCTCCAAATACCACAAAAAATATATATACCACAATTTACATCGTATAAATCACGTACTATATTTATGTGCGTGTGTATATGATATATGAAATATGCAGGAAGGACAAGAGGTTTGTTTCTTTTCATCATTTTTAGCATATACTTTGCATACTTTCCTACGATATCTCTATTTATCTATCTATCTATCTACTACTACTATCTCTCTATCCAGTAAAGCTATATTTAAGTCATAGATTTTGCTATTGCCTTTGGTTTATTTCTTTGTGTTCTTTTGGTATATGATTTTTTAATGTATCGTATCTCTATATTATTACCCTATACACGAAGGAAAAGGAGAAGCTTAGTTATCTGTTGTTTTATTTTTTTATTTTATTTTAACTTATTAATTTCTTTAAACTTAGGATATGGCATTTGAAACATTTCGGAAACAAAAGCAAGAAAAAAATTCAAAATTTAAAAAAAAAAGAGCAACCACTGAAAAGGTTGGATTGGTATTCTAATGAGTTAATATGCTTTGTATATAATTTTATGCCAATAATCTGAACCCTCACCAAATTAGTATCGTTCTTTGAACTAACCGTACTTTAATTTAATAACGTTGTTCAACGTTGACTAACCAAATTTAGTTTTCTAAAGGTGATCATTTATGAATTCCACGTTAAGTTTTCATCTCGTTTATTGTTGCTATCAGATTACATTTTCCATTTTCCTCCTTTTCTCTCGTTTTGTGTTTGACTTGGAAACTTGTTGAAAACTTTAGCAAGTCCATCTTACTATAAACTTCAAATATATTAATGAAAATATATATAAATATAATTTTGATTTTACAATTTTTTATAAATTATTTTCTTCTATTTTCCCGTCCACCGACCAAACGAAATGACCACATATATATATAAAAATACTGAAATACAATAACAACAAAAAATACCACAAAAATCGATATATCCAACTGTTAACAGCAAAAAGTATGTTGATTTTTCTGTTACAAATTATTCACAATCTTTGACAAATTTCTTGATTAATTGCCTGAGATGCATTTCGTATACGTTAACCTGATCTAATATTATTACCTATGTATAATAATAACATTGGCATTGTTTATCATTGTTAAATTAATTTGTTATCTAACACAATTTATTGAAGCTCCGTCACTTACCTCACTCAAAAAAAAAAAAAAAAAAAAAAAAAAAAAAGCAACTAAATGTTGACAAGTATTTGAGTATTTATTTGAACTTAGAAAGCTTTTTTTGACACTCTTTTTGATTTCATTATACTTTCGATGAACTCCAAAGTAATCGATATAGAGTTTATAACATAATACATAAATACATCATGATCTGGACTCTTATCTTACAACGTTGTCTAGTACTCTCTGTTAGAATAAGAAACATTTGCATAGTTCGCCTCTAGACCATTCAACGATAGTTTTATCGATAGTTTCGCCGACACACAAATCACTTTGAATGGATCATCTTATCTCAAAAAAAAACTCAAATACTCACTCCCAACGATCCACAAAACTAGAGAAAGCTATTAGCCCCCAAAATCAACTTGAACCCCTCACCGGCCACAGTTGAAAACTCTACACACCCACACCTAACACCTACTTACTAAACTGCCAAATTAATCACTAACAATTTTGGTCTAAAACACAATTAGTTTGTTAAAAAAAAACCGCTCATACAGTTCGCTTCGATTTATTTGTTGATTTATTTGAGTATTTCGCTTAAATCTCGTTTCATTTTATATCCGATTTGAATTAGAAAATAACATTATATACATACTACATGATCTGTAATTTGATTGAATCTACTGGTTTGCATACGAATTTCTCGATAAGATAATCATTAAATGCACAAAAAACATTGAAAAATTCCTAGGGTTATCGAGAGATTCGATTGTATATTGTGCTTTACTTTTGTCGACTGCACCATTTTGGCGTTTTTTTTGGATTCTATGCAACTTACACTTTTATATTTTAATTGATTCGTTTGTTTGTATTTTTTCCCACTTACTTTTGCCCCCACTAAAAAAAAAAAAAACCAAACCAAACCAACCGAACTATAAAATTACAATATTGTAAAATCCCCAAACAACAACAACAACAACAATACAAATCGATTAACGATCGATCGATAACGTACGCTAACGCTAACATAAAACAGTCGGCCAACGAGGAGAGCTCGACCGATCCGCAACTGGAGCGTCAAGTGGAGACCATACGTAATCTGGTCGATTCATACATGAAGATCGTCACAAAGACCACACGAGACATGGTACCCAAGGCCATCATGATGCTGATCATCAACAATGCCAAGGACTTTATCAATGGCGAACTGTTGGCCCATCTCTATGCTTCCGGTGATCAGGTGAGTGTCGGCAGCTTAGCTATAGTTCCCCTTATGTTCCATGTTTGGTTACTAAAATTGGTTCATGTTTCAGGCACAAATGATGGAAGAGTCCGCCGAGTCGGCAACACGACGAGAGGAAATGCTGCGCATGTATCGCGCCTGCAAGGATGCTCTACAGATTATTGGTAAATAAATCGATAAATCGCTTGAAACTTTCTTCATCTTCAATCTACATCATCAGGTGACGTTTCAATGGCAACCGTATCATCGCCATTGCCACCACCGGTGAAGAACGATTGGCTACCAAGCGGCCTGGATCCACATCTATCGCCGCCCAGCCCAGGTGGCCCGCGCAAGACAGCACCCACCCAACAGGTATGTCCTTACACATTTGGCCTCAGTCTGGAAAAGATCTTTTTATAAATTTGTATATTATTATGTTACGTTGTAGGGCTCCTTGGGTGGTCGCAATCCACCATTGCCTCCGGCAACTGGACGCCCAGCGCCCGCAATACCCAGCCGCCCGGGCGGTGGTGCTCCACCTCTGCCCGGTGGCCGGCCAGGCGGTGCTCTGCCCCCACCATTGCTACCATCGTGAGTATTGTGCTTGACCTATTCTATTTAGTTGTTGTAGTTGTCTCTTTAGTTGGCTAAGTGCGCCCTGTACAGTTTTATCTTTTTTTTTCATATATATCTAACTATATATAGAAATATATATTTATATATATAGAAGTATATATTTATATATATAGAACACGTAAACTCCGTATAATCGTAATTTTGTTGTACATTTTCTTGTTTTCGATTCGATTATTTTCTCACTTTTGCTTTTATCGACGATTGGGACCTCTTTTTATGCAGCGTTGTATACGACAGACACACCCTATCACACACACACATATATACACACGACCAGTAACACCTACACACACACACACACCCATACAAACACTCACACACACAAAGCATACATACTATGAACATAGATATTTATATCCGAAGATTCAAGCTAGCGCTGCAGCCGCTTGACTTTACTTTTGATTATCCATTATTATTTTTTAAAAAACCCACGATGTATGCCAGACATCGGTTTGTATTATATACCAGTTTATAAATGTATTTATTTATTTTGTATATATGTAATTCAATATTTTCTGTTTGTCAAAGCGCAGGTAGCTTGTCCTTTGTTTTTAATATTATGTTCGAAATGATATATGTTGAAAAAAATTCGACAGATTCCCGAAGAGGCAAGCTATCGATTGCAGTTGAGTTATTTTTCCCTTTTTTTTTTGGTTATATTCTTTTCGGATTTTTCCTACACCCCGTTTATAAACTGCATTATAAAGCCAAACAATAATAACGAAACGAATTGAAAACTTAACGAAACATTCCGTTTGTCTTTCTTCTCTTTTTTCAATATCGCCTTCTCTCACGAATTTGTTGCAACCCAATGTGATTAAAACCAACAACAACGCCAAAACAAACTGAAAATATTAAATAACTTTTTGTAATAAATATAAAACTAATGCACACACACACATACACAACACGAACACCCTGTGAAACCTAACCTCAAACGAAATCCAAAACAGACGTCGTTAAGTTGTCAGCCATAAGTTATACCGTTATAGCCATAGCTACAGCTGCAGCCGAGGCATTTACTCTCTCTAAACTAAAACTAACCTTATCGCTTTCGCTTTAACCCAAAAAGAAAGTAATAAACAAGAAAAGAAAAAACCCAAAAGCATAAATAAAAGACACAAAAACAGAGACAAAGAAAAACCAATTGAATCACAAGGAAATTCTATGTGCAGGCTAACACGCTCTCCGCTCTTTGGCGATCTTTATTTTATCTCTTGCTCAGTTCACTGTCGCCGATAATAGCTACAACAACAACGATGTCGTTTTTCTAGAAGCGTTAATTGATTTAAATATCGATATATACCATAATCGTGTATGAATATACAACAAATATCTGTTTATTAGTCGTAAATATATAAATATATATACACAATTATATATCTATATAATAACTGAACACAGACATGCTCACACACACACTCACACAAACAATCAAGCACAGTATAACAGACTTCCTAGTTTCTAAATGCAATATATACAGTATAACAGTTATGATAAAGCGACAATTTCCGAGTTGAGAGATGAACACAATAAAAAAGAGAGACGCGACAACTTAACGAGCATCTGAGCCACCCTGTGTGCGCAGAGAGTTTTGTAAAAACACACATACTCCTCCCCCACAAATACACACACACTTACATGAATATAATATAATATATACATATACGATATCGAAAGCAAATGGAAAAGAAAACAGTAAAAGAAATAGTATGCTTAAGTTAACTAAAGTACCTTTTTTGTGTTGTTGTTGTTGTCGTTAAATAAAACTAAAGAAAATACCAAAAAAAAAAGTATTATATATATATATATATATATATATATATTTAGGCAAACCTACTTTCATACTTATGCGTATATATATTTATGAGCAATGGCGATAGATCCGTAAAGCAGCTAAAAGTACTCAAAAAAATAATGATATATGATGAAATGTTCAGTGTACGACGCTACAAGAAGAACAAAATACACAATATATATATAAATATATATATATGTGTAGGGAAATGCATATATAATGAGAAAGAAAGAGAGAGAGATGATATATATGTATGTATATATGATACATCTGATACCTATACAAAACAGACTGACATACATTCCACACACAACAACTGTTCGCATATTTTTGGCCGCCACTGTACTGAGATACAGTGGACACTTTGTTCCCAAGTGCGCTTCGCTTGTTCAGTTCTCCAGTGTTGTAAAGCGCGCTTTCAACGTGTGTGCCTACTTGCGTGCGTGAGTGTATGTGTTGAAATTCTTTTACCCCCCTGCCATACCCTTCTACTTCTTTTATTGCTTTTTCTTCTTTTATGTATATATATATATATATGTATATATATATTTTTTTTTTTATTTGTTATTGCTTCTGCTTATTTTTGGTTCCTTATTCCTTATTAACTTATGATTTGTGACTAAATTATCGAAACACACCCACACACAACTACACATAAACACGGACACTTACACACACAAACACGCACACACGCATACGAACACAACCTACTCACATCACAGAATCAGCGCCAGTGAAACAGACAAATCGATAAAAAGGGGTTTCAAGCGTTCCGATAACTGTTCGATCACCTAGCGCCAGAGCCACCATCACCACCTTTATTTCTTATCGACCTTCAAGCCAGCCAGCCAGCCTCCCCTTCCATACCCCAATTAAATGTGTGTCCACCAGTGTTGTTCAGTTTTCTTTTGCCAAATTCAAAACTATGAAGAAAGAGCGTATTGAAAAACCAAATCAAAACCAAAAACAAAGAAAAAAAATTGCAAAAATACCGAAACAACCAACCAAACAGTACAAAATACTTTTACAACTTTCAAGTCGTGTCACTGGAGCCGTCGGCGGGGCGATAACACAGCAATCGGGCGCCAATCGATACATCCCGGAGGGCATGCGCGGACAGGTGAACCAGGCTGTGGGCCAGGCGGCCGTGAACGAGCTCTCCAACGTCTTTGCCACGCGATTCAAGTAAAGCAATGTCAAGCGAAACGAGTGAGGGTGTCTGAGAGAGAGAAAAAGAGAGAGAGGGAGAGAGCGAGAGCGAGTGACAGAGAGAGCGAAAGAGAGCGCCAGCGCAAGCAAGCAGACAGAGAAAGAGAGAGAGAGAGCGAGCTTCGTTCAAAGCGCCGATTAAACTCAACCGAGACGGGAGTGCGAGTGAACAAAAGCGATCTTCAGCTCTTTGCGGCGGCTTTGCTTGCGTCAGCGTCCGCGCCAGCGTCTGCGCCTGCGCCTGCTCTTCTCTTTTCGCGCCATTCACAAAATGTCGATTCACAAAAATTCCTTGTGTTATATAATTTATGTTATTTAACTTGTCATCATCTTGTGCTTCTGTGTGTGCATTTTATATACTTATTCATGTAACGATATCCATCGATCGTACACATACATGCAATATATCTTATATATATATTTTATTGATGTGTTCTTTTATGTGTATGAAGATGAAGAAAAAAAGATTTTAATTGTTTTGTATTTATTATGCTCATTCGTTTCATTGTTTTGTTCTGTTTTTGTTTCTGTTTCTGTTCTATTGTTGTTTATCGTTTGAATTTTTCTCAAACATTCCATCACATACACGCATACATACGTACGCACATCCGTTAGGCAAAGAATCTCAAACAATCTTCAATTCTAACCTAAAAATGGTTAATTCAATTGAAACTGAACGAAAGTAACCTAACATAAGCACACACACAGGCACACATACGTACATGCATACATACTCGTACATAACCTAACTGCATTGCATTCGTCTCTCTTATTTAGAAGAAATGTTCTCATTATGCGAATTAGCTTAAATGCGATAAATTGTAATTGTTGCTAATGAAAAAAAAAGTAAAAAGAAAATGTGTTTTTGTGTAGTTTTTAAAAAGCCACCTTATAAAATATATACATATACATATATATACATATATGAATATATTATAACTGTATACATATACAATACAAATGAAACAAAGAGGAAAAATGTTTGTTTAATACGCGCAGCAACATTTGTTACGTAATAATGCTGCAGCAACTATTGAGAAAAACGGAAATGATCGAGATAAATGAAAAAAAAAAAGTATTCGAATACGATATTTGGTATCCAGAAACAGAAATCGATACATACACATAATACACATATTATACAGTTAGTGGAAAGCGCAGCGAGATAGATATGAAATTAGAGTTAGTGTGAAAAGATTAAACGAAACTGTAACCGAAATGCGGACATGTATTATTATTATTATTATTATTACTATTATTATCATTACGATTGACTAATGCAATGTGTATGTGTATGTACATTTATTTCATATGTGTATTCATATGTATGTAAATGTATTCGAAAAAAGCACAAAATAAAAACTCGAAACGTAGAAATGGAAAGAAAGGAAAAACAAAAACTCTGCAAATTAGTTCGTTTATTGACAACAGAGATCAGCGAGCAGCACTGTTAAATAACAGATGTTAAGACTAGCGCGTGAATGTTGCAGCTCAGCTCGAATGATCGTATAACTCACAGTATAACAGTTTAGCCACCACCAACAACAACACTTATGTATCGAGCAATATTGTATTCAGCTTTTGATGTAATTTTTCCAAATTCTATTCTATACTCACCGACTTACTACTACAACAAACAAAAACACATACATAATACATACAAACACGTGCTGATAATGCTGAAACATAACCTCAAAGAAAGTATATAGTTTTAAACCTTAGATCGTGCATAGCGATAATGTAAAGAATGTCTTTCCAAATTCCTAACTCTCTTCAAATCGATTTCCATGCTGTTGTTATTATACTAACTGTAGTTGATACGAACTATGCACGGGTATATATGGTATACATACAAACAAACTAGAAAGCAATAGATGAGGAACAAGATGAATTAGTAGATGAAGATGAAGAAGAAGAAGAGGAGGAGGCGTGTATGTAAAATTAATAAGTATAAAGCTACGAAAATCGGCTGTTATTGCAATGTTGTTTCAGTCCAGGCATAATTATTGATTGATTGATTGATTGACATGCAGCTACTCACACTCACACACACACACGTACTACATACTAAACGTATGATATTAATTACGCGTAGAACGTGCGTGTCCATCGCGAGACACGCGCCCATCTCTATGCCGATTTACCGATAATTATGTAAATCGATAAAGGATTCTTACTATTGAAATTAACCGTTATTTCCAAAGCACAGCATTTATGTGTGTCTCATTCTCTCGCGTTACGATAATGCCTACGATATATATACGCTATATAGAAAATGTCACAAGTATTTAGCTCTCCTCTATGTGTTTGTTTAAGTATAGCACACACACACACACAGACAGACACAACCTCACATACAACCACGCAACAGACACAAATATATTTAATACATATGTACTTACATTGTATAGTAATATAATGTGTTGTAACCCACGCAAGAACATGTAGAAGAAGCAGAAGACAGACCGAGTAAAGAACCCGATCTTTTGAACATCCCAACTATGTGTAGCAATTGCTGTTTATTGAATTTGAATTGAAAGTCGTGCGTTACAAGTGGCTGCAAGTTTAGTTGAAACGAACTATGAGAACTATAAGAAAATCGTGCATATTAAGTTAAAGAATGAGACGAACCGAAACGCACACATATATACACATCTATATAAATATACTTACTATATATGCATGGTATGTGTTATATTTATGTAAATATGTATATTTGCGAATAACAAATGTGCGAAAGTAAGAACGGAATGCAGTCGTAAGCCGAGGCGAAACTACAATGTTATAAATAAAAATATAAAAAAAAGAAAAATCCAAAAAAAAAGTATATATACATAAAGAAATATTTAAAAGAAAAGAAAAACTTGCCTGCTTGATTTGTTGTTTCCATTTTCTACTTGAATTTCGAATTGATCCTGCCTGGCTCTGTTAACTAACAGCGCTCTGTTAATCGAACTAACAACGCTTGCTTTGAATTGAATAAAGCGGGAGAGAGAGAGAGTGTGATGTCAGTTAAAGTGAGAGAATTCGGATTCGTATTGCTGTCTCCTCATCGCGTCTTGTTGTTGTTGTTCTTTGCGTTACTTCTTCCACTGTTTTTTGCGACTAATTTGCTTCGTTTTGTGGTGTCGGTTCGCTTAAGCCGCCCAAGAGGGGGTAAAAACTAACCTGTGCTGCCGGTGAGTTTGACTCTCTTCTATAAATATGTATATGTAAGTCTATCCATGTATAACTCTTCGTTTTATTCCTTTTTATTTGTGTCTCACATGCAAACTCGCTTTAAGCAAACGTAACTCATAAGTTAACCCACTCGATATATCTATGTTCCCCCGCAAATATCTTGAATATTTATCGATTAACATAACGATTTTATTTGCCCTTCACAGCCGACCGGGCATGAATGCGCCGCCAAAGCTGCCCGATCGCCCCTCGTACTACGGCAACACAACCAATGGACGTCCTTACTGAGAGCGCGAGAGAGAGAGAGAGCGAGAGAAAGAGAGAGAGAGAGAGTGATATAACGCAATAACGCAATGCGCGGCTCTATGAAAGAGCGGGAGGGCACGATCTAGCGATGATCCATTCGAGCCAGCAATGGAACAGTACTGACCGATAGATCGGGCTATATACATATATATATATACCAATTTATATATAGCAGAGTAGTTCTGGTTTGCCGTAAACTCAATTTGTATTATTCTGTATGCTGCCTACAGGCAAATGTGTTGTGTGTTAGACAGAGAGAGAGAGAGAGTGACGATGAGAAAGTGTGTGTTTAGGGATTTTAACTTGTCTACCATAAAATAATAATATTTTTCTATTGTTAATCTATTTCTTTTTTTTTTGCCCAACTTAACTGAAGTGTGTGTCGTAGCACACTTGCCGACTGGTCCCTAGAGATGATAGACATATCATAGCTGTAGCATAGTCGCAAATCGTATAAGCCCAGAAACATATACACACAGAGAGAAAGAGAAACAGAGTTGAGAGAGGGAGATGGACACACACCCACATATGTGGAAAAGCCTTATGGGCACGCATACTTGTTTGTAATTAAAGCCTTATGATAGAAGAAGTGTTATACGTGTAAGTGAAGAAATGCAGCCTCAACTGTCATACAGTCATACACCGTCAGAAACAGTCATACCGCATTAGCACAGCTCACGTTTCCAACTGTGCTAAGCCGTAAATTGTATTTGTTAAAGTTCAATAAATTTAATAAAAATTAAACGAATGTACATGTAGAGAAAGTTGAGAGTGAGGGGAAAGAAAGTAGACGAAGATGTAGAAGAAGGAGTAACAGAAGAATGCCAAGAAACATTAGAGAACCCATCCAAATCAATCAATTCTCTGTGCATTGTAAATATTTCAAAACAGTTGTTATAATGATTATGATAATGCCTATGATATACATATGTGCGCATGCATATAAAATCAAATACATATGTAGAATATATATACTATATATAAAACGCTTTAATTTCCCAATTTTTCCAAAACGTAGGAACTGCACATAATTCGATTAAGAAATGCAAGTTGCGGCGTCTATATACACATAACATATGTCTACATCTAAATGTATTCTGCTAGACATGTATGTACTATATATATTTATATACTATTTACACTTAATGATTATCAAGAGCAAATAGAAAACATTTAAATCTAGTATGCCTTATTTTTTATATAATTTATATATATATGTATATCGATATACAAACAAACGATTGCACCAATATTACTTTTAATATATTTACAACTAATGCTAAGATGAAGAAGTAGAGCCACACACAAAATGTATGCATTACATTAATGTTATTCAAAGAGAAGAATGCAAACAATAAAGTTGAAGAATATAATAAATAAAACATATCGAAATTATTTTTATTATTATCGATTTTGTATCGAAAACGTGCACGATGAGAGCGGAACACGCTCGGCGTATTAAAACTCCAAATAGAAAGGGTTTTTTTTTCGTCTTTATTTAACTTTGCATTGCAAAGTTGATTTTATTTGTTTCACTGTTATAATTTTTCATGTTAATAAAGTTAAGTAATTACACTGTAATCTGTTGAATCTGACACACTTAAACATTGTTCTTGTTTCTTCTCGTTTATCTCTGATTTTCTGTTCTTATTGTTGTTGTTGTCTTTGTAATGATTCGTGGTTGTCGTTGGGGGCGACAACAGGGCGATTTCAGCGGACACCCTGTACCGGTTACAGCATAAGGTAAATTTATTTGTAATTTTGTTATTTAAAACTTTTGTTAATACTTCGCTATATAATATGCATGGCTGTATATAGTATGTGTACAATATATATATATATAGTATATATGAATTTACTAACTGTTTCCTTCACTCAAATCGTTTCCTTTTTAATTTGTTTACTTGTATTTCGTTAAGCGTCGCTTGCAAAAAACTTTGGTAAAACTTGTGACTCGATTTTCGTTGTTCGGTTTTGTTTTGTTGTTTTCTAATATTTAGTTAATATTTGTTGCTACTAGTTTAGGTAATGTTTCGTCATTAATTGTTAAGTATGTTTAAGAAATTGACAGCAATCCTTAATCCCTTGAATGGGGGGGCTTACATAGACTATATATGTATGTATATAATCGCATATATAGATATATATATATGTTAATGTTAATCATTAAAAATATGTATGTAAATTTCCAAAAATCTTTAAATTTGTTATATATATGTATATATATTGTATGTATATTTAGATGTATATAGAGTATTAATAGTTAATTAATTCAATTACTTGACAATTATGCTAAAAAAACGTCTTGTTGCCTTTCACTATATGATAAGAATTCTGAAATTTGTCCCATAAAGTAATTAATTTATGAATTAGTTGTTACTTAGTTCTGCAAAATACATATGTATGTGTTGTCTGTTGTATACGTTTAAATGTTACGTTTAATACCTAAACGAATCAACCTCTCGCCTACGTCGTATGATCCTATGATATCGCCATAGCATACATAGCTATTCCTTGTTTGAATTTGTCTATTTGGTTTCGATTTTGTTTGCTAGGAATTTCTCAGAGCAAAAGTTGACCCCATAGAGGGTTCGACGTCTTTGTGTTGTGTGTGTAATGTTGTGTCAGTTTAGTTGTAGTACGTATAGAATACTGACTTAGAGACTAGAGACATTAAAGATAAACCTGCAACTAACTACTATGATCCTTTCATCTTGCCTTCCTTCGATTCGTTCCTCTTTCACAAGCAATAAACATTTAAACGTGAATTCTGAATAATATTTATCGCCCAGTGTGCGACACTCACGTCCCACTCACGCACGCATGCGCACGACAAGCGCTCGCCAGAGCACGCGCTCACGCGCTCCGCACCGCGAGTCAATTCGCCAGTGTGATCCTTGGGCCCCGAGATGTTGTTGGGCGTGTGCGTTGCGAATTGCGGCCCCGCGATGCGCCCCGGGTTGGTCGAGGTGGTCGGTCGATGTTTGTGTGGTGTGCGCCGGCTGTGTGCGTGTTTCGGTGTGTCTGCCGATCGCAGTGCGTGTGCGTGTATGAGCTCGTCTTGCTGAGTGAGTCGAGCAAGCCACACTGGGCGATGCAGCTAGAGCGAGCTAATGCATACACAGTAAATTGTTATATTATATCATTTTGTAAATATCTTTGTTTCATATATAAGTTATTAATATTTAAGATATTTTTTTGGTTTTCCTTAGTTTTCGTCTTGGAATCTGTTGTTGTTGTTTAAGCTTACTTAACTACATTTTAGAACATTCTTTAAACGTGGAAAAATCAAGAAATCAAAATGGGATATAAATATCATGGTTTTATTTTATTTTATTAACAAATTTGATTTATTTTTTTTGTATGTAAGTTAAAACAAAATATATAGATAATTTAAGACGATAGAAAAGAAGCAAACTTATAACACATAATACTTAGAATAGAATTAATTGTTTTATGACTTGCGATAAATATGTTTTGTGTGTATTGTTTTGTTGTCTTGATTCTTTGACGAATTGAAAGAAAATGCATTTGGTTTGAAATTGCATAGCTATACCGTTACATACATATACTAATTATCTGGTATATTGTACTAAATTGTAAATGCAATTCTTCGCTAGTTTGCCAATTAGAATGCGATGCGTACGACGGTATGCGTATAAGAGTAAGTAGTATAAGTATAAGTATCGTAATTGTATGTTGTTTCTTATTTTTTTTTTTTTTTTTGTTAGTATTGGTTGTATATGGTATAAATAGGGATTATAGTTAAACATTGCCTTCGATTTGTTTGCTTTCGGTTTTTTGTTTCACTAGTTTTATTTCTTATTTATTTTCGTCTAGTATGCAGTATGTATATTTTCTTGTTGTTATTTAAAGCTTTTCGAATTAAAAGTAACAGTTCTTTGAAAAAGTTTTGCATTTGATTTCGAATACACGTAGTTGGTTGGTTTGTTTAGTTGATTAACAAGACTCGTATAATGTGGAAGGCGCACAATATTGTGTAGTGTCAAATTGAAAGACTGTAAACAAACACATGCACACATACAAAGGGGCGTATGGCGTGCATGGCCTGGATAACATGGCAATTCTCAATATATTGCTTTCAAAATAGTAGGCGAATGCAAGTAATGCATATGTTATTTGTTTTCGAATTCGAATTTCGAATCACAAGTTTTACCAATGCGAAGCGCTTTGCGTTGTATTTGAGCTAACCCGATTTTCATGTTAAGTGTGTCCTTTGTCTGCCTATCGGTGTGTCTGTCTGTCTGCGAGTGTGTGTGTGTGATTACTTGCTGCACACAGCAGAGTGTGTGCTGTCTGAAAAGTGCTTGCATTACTTTCTATTTTAAATGGTGCTAGTTTTTTTTGTTTTATTTTTGAATGAGAAAGGCTAAATTGTAATTACATTTCGATAAACGTTTTTTGTGTTTGTTTTAAACCTTTTTTTTTGTTTGCTGCATACCGAATTCGATAGCCTTGCGTGCATTAACATTTTGCTTATTGTGGCTTACGCATTACGTGGCGTATGCTTAATTTTGCGAACATGTTTTTTTTTTTTTTTTGATTTGTTTAATTGAATTTTGCATTTAGAGCATAACTACATTTTACTAATTTCAATTGTGATGCACATAAACAACAAACAGTATTAATTTCATTGCCTTCATCTCCGCATTCTGCATCTATTAAAGATCAGATAAAGATCTTGCTTTTACATACATATACCGTATGCTTGTATATAATAGAATTGTTTGCAATGTTGCATTGTACTATTATAAATTAATAAACATGTCGACACACACATATTTAATTGGGAAAATATACATATACATATTTATATATAATAACTCGAAGATCTGTGAGTTTCTCTATAATCATAATAAACCGGGGTATTTATAAAGAGTGAGTTCTGGTTTGTCTTCCATTACACTTTGAAATTGTATGTGTGTAAATATAGTTGGGTGTATATATAGGTAGTTCAAAGTATCTGCGTGTGTGTATTGTATTGTTCTTTTGATCTGTGGGTTAGTTAGTTAGTTAAGAGGTGCATAAATATGCCATCTACATAGATATATGTATATATATAAAGGGTGAACAATATAAAGGGTGAACAATCCTTTTTTGCGTACATACGTTTAACAAGGAAACTAAAGATTTCACAACGAATATATATCGAATAAATATATATATATAGATATATATATGTGTATGTATATATCGAATAACAAATTACAGCTTGGCTAGATGTAGTAAGCATAGTTAATGATTTCATTTTGGGGGATATTAGGTATTAGGGTATATTGAGTTCCGAGTCTGAATTAAGATTGTGGTTGAGGCTGGGATTGAGGCTGGGGCTGGGGCTGGGGTTGGGGTTGGTATCCGAGACTCGCGATCTAATCCTCCTTGGAGAGACTGCCCAAATCGCTGAGGAAAATTTCGGGCGATAGCACGTGTGATGAGCCTACTAACACCTCCCAATTGCGCACCGAATTGGTCACTTCATAGGCGCAACGCATCTCGGACATGCTCACGCCGCCCACAACGAAAATGATAAGGCGTGGCACATTCTTGACCTGCGTCTGAGCCTTGTCCTTGTGCCAGTGGCCATAGCGAGCGCTAGTCGGTGCATGATAGTTTGTGTTCTGTGCGCGTCCCTCGAGGAATGGGAAATGACGCTGATCGAGCTTATCCTCAATGCAATCCTCCATAATGTCCTTGATCACAGGCGTCCAGCGGGACATCTGGTAGGTGCTCTCAGTGATGCGCTCCTTACGCGGCACCGAGTAGATCTTTTTGCGAGACTGAATCAATAAATTGAGAAGGTATTATAAGCTGGTTCATAGTTATAACTCGCGATATTAACTTACATCGGCGATAACATTGATGCCCAAATAGCTTAGATTGCGCACCATATCCTGATCCTTGACGGACAGCTGAGCGTGTGTGAATAGCTTTGTCAAGTTCTCCTCCGAAATACCGTTCTTGATCATCACATATAGCGAAATGATGCGTACCTTATCGTAGTTGGATACGTTCTGCAAAAAAAAACACAGCGTTAATCTCAATTGATTCGAAAAGACTATCCCACAAAGAAGTGAATATACCGCGTCCAGTAGAATGGGAACAATATTGCGCATATGATCCTTGATCTTCTCACCCTCGGCATCGGTACCCATTGCCAAATCCTGTTCGACGCGGCACAATTTGTCCACGTAGTTCTGATAGGATTTCATGCAATCCTCGGCCAGATGCAAATGAGTGGAATACTTGGACAGCTCCTTCTGATACTGTGGCATCTTTTTGATCATTTGCGATAGATCGCGCATCGACGACTTGTCAGCTAGACACGATTGATATATTAGATATTGCATTAGTTAAAGGCAATTACCCTGTTAACTTACTCGAACTCATGCGCTTGGAATCGGTAAACTTCTTTAGATTCTGTGTAACCTGAGTGGAAACGACGGCAATATGCTCGTGACGCAGCTCAACCCATAGATCATCGTTCTCATCGAGCAGCACCTCCTTGTCCGGCTGATTTGGTCCGGGTGTATAGCGATAGACATCGTTAACGATCGGCAATAGATCGTAGGCCATGGCCTGCAGTGTCAGTTCGTGCAGCAGCGGCGATACACAATCGAAACCACGATCCAAAATCAGCAGCTGGGAACGTGCCTTCTCCGGCCCCTCGCCCATGGTCGGTTCATCGGCCTTGTATGCGTCCAATTTCTGCTGCACCGAGGCGGCCAGATCGATATTACGATCCCAGTCGCTGCGATAGCGTACATTCGGGTATTCGCCCAATGTGGCGCACAACGTGGCAATCTGCTCGGCAATACGCTCGATGTGCTTGCTGCGAATTGAGGCGAATGCCGGCGAATACAGGCATTGGAACGTGTCCGGTGAGTCCAGCGAAAAGACCTGCGACCAATGCGAATGGACCGAAGCCGACAGAAAGATTGCACTATTAATTCGGCGAACTTGTGGTTCGATTGTATCGGATTCGAATGGAAAGTAGTGCTGCTTGTTCAGCTACGACCGGATTTGCGGTCTGACTGGTGTAGGCGTGTGTGTGTGTGTGTATTTGGGGGCAGATGTGTAATGTGTGTGTGTGTGTGCAGTCCAGCAAGCAGATGTTTGGACCCTAAAACGTATGCACATCCTTTTGAAAGTCGCACAAATAATCTACAGACAGTTGAAACTCTGTTCCATTATCGGATTGTTAGAATTTTGAATTTGCTTTCAAGAAAATCGCGTGTTTTAGGCCAAATCTCATTTGCCTGCTGGGCTGCTCGAGAAACCGAAAGTGTATGCACACAGCGAGTGACAAAGAGAGAGACAGAGAGAGTTAGAGAAAGAGAGAGCGACATGCTACGCTCGCGAGAGAGAGCATGCAGAACGATAGTGGCAGATGATAGAGAAGGCACAACGATTGATAGCGGCGCGAGAGGCAGAAGGATTAATGTGTTTGAAGGATGCGATTTCTCACGTAACAGTCTCATCTCTAGGCGATGCCTTAACAGCGTATGTTAATGTTAAATCTTAAGCTAACATAGATTAGTTACTAGTCTATGACTGTACAATTATTCAATGACGATTACATGAGAAATCGCAATCCAATCGGGTATTGCGTTTGTAATGAGTATGTGTGTTTGGTGTGTGTGTTTGTCAGTGTGTGCGTACTTAACGTTAACGAGAGTTACAATATTTACATACAAATGGCGAATGGATAACGAATACAAAACCAATTACAATTTACAATTGTTCACATTCACAGAGAGAGATAGAGAGATAGAGGTAGGTTATACATAGAGCATGAGATAATAGTTAATAGATTATGCTTGGTATTAGTTTGCTCGCATATTTGTTTTTTATGTTTATCATATTTTTTCTATTTTCTTTTTCTTTTTCTTTTTTGCGCCCTGGAGTTGTACTCGCCGCATCACAAGATGACGAATAACGAGTAGGCAACACTGGCGAGCGATGCCTAAACGTTCCTGGTCATGTTGTGTCTGGCCGAGCGAGTAGCGTTCTTTATTGTTTGATCTTTCGTATATTTTGTGATAGATGAAGTTCAGTTTTTTTTTTTTTGATTTTTTTCTTCATCTTTTTCTTATTGTTCGATATATTCACATTGTTGGAATGTGTTTTGGCATTAGGTTAGGCACGATTTGCTTTTCTGTATACAATTTACATACATTAAATTGAACACTACAAAACAAGTTTAACAAAACTTAAGGAGATTCGATAGAGTTCGAGATGAAAACGCTCGCATTGAGTCACCCTGTGACTTTTAGTTAGTTTAGGCTGTTTGTTTTTTTTTTCTTTTTAAACGATCGTGTGTCGGTATTTACAACAACAACAAGTACAACACATATAGTACATATACATATTTATATACATAATATATATTACTATAGACAGTGACAGAGAGAAAGACGTAGGAGAGAGAGAGTGAGAGAGAGAGAGAAAGATAGAGAGCAGGAGCGAGAGAGCGACAGCGCGTGTGTAAGTGAAAGAAGTATATAGAGCTTTAGTACATAGACCATTGCAGAAATAGAAAATTGAATCGAAAACACATTGGCAGTTCCTTCAAGCAGAAAACAGCGGTAGAAATAGAAAAAGAGAGGGGAGAGTAACAAGGATAAGAAGGTGTGACAGAAGCAGCATATTTAACATATGAATATAGTTTCTTGATTCGGGCATTTTGCAGAATGTCGAGTGTCGCTCTTGCTCCTATACAGTAGTATGTTGCATGTGGTTCGGTTTAGAGGGGATTTTTATATCTGGTTTTCTTGTTTTTTTTTTTGTTTGGTTTCTTTTTTTAAATACGTTTTAACGTTTAATTAACGAGTAGTTGTTGGTTTAATTGATTTAGCGCACCTGGCATTCATATGGTAGAAATGCAATATTAATCTCCTTTAGAGTTTTGATCTTTCTTGCAGCGCACGATTTACACAAATCGTTAAATAATTCCTCCGGGCAAACTATAATTATTTATAAATAATATAAAATTTCGCTTATCGTTTTTGCTTTTGTTTTTGGTTTCTGTTTTTGTTTTTTTAAACTACAATTAATATGTAAGTATATGCTATGTAATGCAATGCATGTAAGTGTGTAAGTGTGTGTGTGAGTGTGTTCTCTTTTATATCTTTCTTGTTTTTTTTTTTCATTTTCTTTTACAGTTCTAGTCGAGAGATAATTGTATCACCCAGAGTTTATTCGCTTAGTTCTAAGACCCTGAAAAATAATCTCATTGAACGTTTGCTGTTTTAGTTTAGAAAGAGTTTAGGTGGCAAAACTATCGACAAACTATCGTTTAAAGATAGTTGAAAAAGAATAGTTACAAATTTGTTTCAATTCTTGTGCAACAGTTCTATCGATAGGCTTGCCTTATTATAGAGAGTATTTAGAATAAAAAAAAACGGATTGAAATTAAAAATTAATTGTAGACAAAACAGAAAGCATTATTAAGCATTATGAGTCCAAACAGACAAACTAAATGATTCCCTTGGACAGAAGACACGAATAAGTGTGGGGATGGTAAGCATTCGATAGGTTATGATATTGGTAACAGGTTAACAGTTATTGTTTTTTTTATAGCATATCCCCAGATTAAAGTCGAACAGTTTGACAGGAAAACGGCGTATTGAGAGTACGTCGCACAAAACAAGCGTAGAGATATGTGATTAGTTTTTCGATAGGTAGAGAATCGAATAACGATTGACAGCAACGAGTGTCGAACGTAACGAGTAACAGGGTGATTATGGTTGGTTGGTTGGTTCGTTCTAAGCTAACTGTACCTGAGCTTCATAGGCCAAAAAGGCAATATTGATCTCTTTGCAGGTGCGCACATAACGGCGACAAATGTCTTTGTGCGATTGCAGCATTTCGAATATGCGAGGTGGTATCGCTATATATATATATTTAAATAATATATATCAATATATTCGATAAATTTGCACAATTAGGTTGGTTCATTTTGGGTACAGGTGCAGAGGTGTTTGAAGATGTTTGGAACGAGTTCATGAAAAAAATAAATAATACGTAAATAAATAAAAAAAAAAAAATAATAGAAAACTCAGGAAAATCGCAACTCTATAAATCATCAAGAGTTAAGATATATCACACAATCACATCACTATAACACTAGTTGTCATTTCTCTTGTAGTTGTTATTCGTTTCATTAACAATTCGGGCTGGTCAAACGGCTAGCACATACCCTCGGTAAAGAAGACGTGAGCATAACGATACATGGGACGTGCCGGATTCTCAAAGTCCCGAATCAGCGATCGCACAGACTCATCCGACGGTGTTATCAAGTAGATGGCATCCATTGTCTGCAGCGGTTCGCGCTTCTTATTGATATCCTCGACCACTGTGCAGCGACATTCGGGGAACATTCGAGATAAGCAATTAGTTTTCTGTGTTGTAATTCATATTGTTATTCACATTGACTTACATGTTATGCCCTCGGCACTAATCTCATGCATCTTGGTGCAGGCTGACACCATACGCATTCCCAGTTTGTCCACGACCAGCACACGCCACTCAATCCCACCAGCGCCGGCAGCTTTTGGCGGAGCTGCGCCACCAGCCTTCTTTGGTGGCGGCGGCTTGTACTTGACCACCTCGTTCATGATCTCTGTAAGACGGAAAGGGTATTAGCATAGTGACAGAGATGGACACTATAAGAGATATTTTTGTAAGCTCTAAAAACCCTTTAATTCAAATTCAAAGTCAGTCTAAGAAGGCCAAGGGAAATAAATTAAATTAAATAAGACGGTTGACAGTGAAGACCAACGTAGTGGCCCTTATAGGGGTAGGCAAATAGACATTGAACAACTTTAGTTTTTATAATATTATGATGTCAATCAACGAATGAAATGACAATCCCGAAAATCGAATCATTCTTGGCAAAGTTATGAGAGTCATAAATCTAGTTAAAGGCGCAGCAGTAAATCATATGTAGATAAAGTGGCAACATATTCGCCACATGTGTACCACTGTGCAGGCTCATTCTATTCATGGCTCAGATTCTTTTCGTATATAATGTAGATAATGTCATAAGCATCCGACGCTTTGTAGTCGGCTCTCTGCAGTAGACATATAAGCATATTACTCATCCATCGTTGTATGAGTCATGTAACCAGGCTACCTTTAGCGGCGACAGCTAAACAGCAATAATAAAAAGCAGCAAAAGCAACAACAACAACAACGACGACGTAACGGGCAAAGAGAGTGCATGAAATAAGCCATTTAGCAAACAGCGTTGCCTGATTGATTTTCTTTGTCCGTGCAACAACATTTTGATCAACGATTACTTTGCATATCGTACAGGGTGACCAGATATATATATATATGTATACACACACACACACGCATACAGCCCCTCTCAGGCACGCATACATAGGAAGTGCAAGCTAAAAGTAAATCTGATAAGTAATAAGCTGGGTCAGAGGCGCTGCGAAACGCTTATCCTGCGTCAAAGGTCACCGCCGCCCACCCACACAGGCACACACACACACACTTACACAGGCATACAAAAATGTCGCCCCCACCGTGTACGAAAAAGCGTTGGCTGTGACTGTGCGTTGTCGCTGCTGTGGGCGGTGGGCGCCGGGGCGTTGAATGCCATCCGTTTTATATTGTTTGTATTGTATGTGTGTGTGTGTGTTTTTGTGTGGGAAAAATCGATGGGCGCTGTGGTGCTGAGGCTCTATATGACAGCGTCTTTGATAAGGATATGCAAATGCAAATTTTCATGCATTCCATCACAGCACAGTCAAACTTTATTTATAGATAAAAAGTTAAATACGAAATACAAAGTAATAGCGGGGCGTCATGTTTATCACAACCTTGTCCATGGGCTTGGCAATTGTGTGTGTTGCGTGTGTGTGTAAGTGTCTGTATGTGTGCGTAAGTACGTTAGTCACAACTCCAATTAGAATCCCCTTGTTATTGCCAATGCACTTACTCTGGCCGACCAACATTTTCAACGCCATTTTTCTTTGATTTTATTGTTTTTACCGGTCAACAACAATTAGAGGATGAAAACAAACTAATTTCACTTATATGTGTATTATTAGTGCGACCGTCGCACACGCAACACTCAAAATAGTTTCAACGACTTTGTGCAAGCGACGGATTTGCCACCATTGAGCAACACAAAACAAAAACAAAATAATAACTCAGCACCAAACGTCGGTGAAAACGCGGCTTGTATTAAATTGTTTATCCGGAATTGATGCGTATTTTGTTGTATATAGTATTTTTGCACTTGCTAGCGTTTGTGTCGTTCCGTTCTAGTGATGTAAGAAAAGTATCGCAATGCAAAATACCGATATGGGTCTTAACATTTTACCTACTCGATGTTTTCAGAAATCGTCTATCGATATGCAATTAACATTCCACAGCTGTTAAGCGTTTTTTGTGCTTATCGATGTTAACATATAAAATCTAAAAAAATTGTAGTCCAATTTAAAAACGCGTTATGATTAATATAGCATTATAGTTTTATTAAACTAGAAATATCTTAAGAATTAAATAAATCTGATTAGCACAAAAGTTAATGTATACGATCGATTGTAACGACAAAAATAGTCAGGCAACGCCAAATGGCCAGGGCTGCAAAAACATGCTTAGCGCGCTTATTTCAATAAGTTTACCGCTTCGACGCAGTTTACTTGCACTTATTACTAGAAAACAAAAACAACTTATCACAATGCATATAAAAATGGTTCTAGATAGAATGCTACAGAGGCATTAGATCGGCCAATGATTCGGCAATTGTACTATCACGGAAGCGTCCAATACGAAGCGCATAGGAGATCACGTGTGCCACGTAGCTCTGCTCGTGCACGCCGTGGAACAGGTGAGACATGGCACCTATATTTAAATAAATAAATCAATATATTATTACGATTACTTATATCATATCTGTCGGACATACCGCGTGCATGTAACGTCACATCGGAGCCGCCGTGCAGATTCTCATTCGTATTGATGGCCGCCTGCTGCGTGTACTCCCAATCCGTTGTGTCGCTAAGCGCAGGATTCTGTCGCTGCTGCCGCTCTGGATCCACCTGGAAACCCTGGTAGCTGGTACCGTACGTGAGTGTTGTGTACGGCGTCTCCTCTGTCATCGAATTGCCTGCCATACCCAAAATATCAGCGCCACGCTCCGGATGCCCGTTGATGGTCAGCGTGTGCGAATGGTCGGCGGTAACAATTAGCAGCGTCTCATCCAGCTGATCCCTGTAGCAGTTGCATGAGTTTAAAACAATGCACAATGGAAATACTTGATTTCTATACTAACTTAGCCTTGAGATGCGCCTGCACAGCTTGCACAGCGTCGTCGAGAGCCACCACCTCGTTGAGAGCCTTGCGGGCAGTGCCGCGATGATGCGCCTGATCAATCATACCCGCCTCGACGACCAGCAGATAACCCTTATCACTGTTGCCCAGCACTTCGAGTGCCTTGAGCGTCATATTCGTCAGGGATGGCATGCCGGCATCGCTTTGGTTTCGTTCGTGGTCGTACATGAGATGCCCGTTGGCGAATATGCCCAGCACATAGTCCAGATTCTCAGTGTCCAGTTGCCGTAGCTGTCCATTGTTCTGGACCACAGCATGCGACACACCCTGGCTGTCCTTGAATTGTTTCCAATCATTGATGAGATTGCGTCCGTCCGACGAATGACCCGCCCAGGTATCCAGTGGATCTTCCGCTGTGCCGGTGACATTGGACACGAGCATCTGACGACCGCCGCCCATGATGACCTACAATGTGCAATTAGGTGATTATGCTGACATCCATCTCGACTCTCACTCTCTCCCTCTCATTCTCTCTATACTCACATTGATTTGTTGTCCCGTCGGCCCGTCTACCAGTTGGCGTGCAATGTCCAGGCAACCCTCCTTTTTCGCATCGGCTGGCATGGTGCCATCCGACTCCCAGCGTCGATCTGGCACATGGGCATACAGTGCCGCTGGCGTGGCATGTGTGACACGTGTAGTTGTCACAAAACCAGTTCTCATGCCATCCACCTGCGCCCAGTTGAGTATGGTCTGGACATGATTGACTGCATGCAGTGAGGCACTGCAATTGCCCAGCGGCACATTGGCATCGACGCCGCCCGTCTCGTAGTTGACTTTAACACCTCCGAAGAGCGCCGTCGCCGTCGAGAACGAATCGGGCACCTGCTTGTCGGCACAGTATGTCTTCAGCAGACCCATATGCGGAAAACGTTCCCAGCTGAGCAGACCCTCCTCCTTGTAGCGATAGATACGTGCCGCTGTCACCGTATTCGGTCCCATGCCGTCACCCACAAACAGAATGACATTTTTGGCTCTTCGTCGATTCAATTCCCGATTGAGTGCCAGCTTGAGCTCCGCAATGCCACGATCATACCATTGCTGCTGTGCCTTGGGCAACTTAACGTGCCAATACGCGGCCGTCTCCATGTCGCTCACATCACCGGCGAACTCATAGTGCACAAGGAATCCAATGCACATGGCTATCATTAGCACCGAGGAGAAGCTGACGGCAATGATGAACACTTTGGACTTGAAGACATTTTTCTGCTGCTGCTCCAGTCGCGAATCGGTTGACAGATGTTTGGTCCTTGGTGTTCCTCCATTGGAAGCGGCAAAATTATGACTCGAATCGAGACTATCAAGCTGAACTTCAACCAGACCCACATCGGCCAGTTTGGTGCTATCCGTGGCCGTTGAAGACATTGCGCAAACTAATTATAATGACTATAGCTATGGCTCGAGCGATCTAGTATAAAGCAGAACCGAGGTAAGATAAATGATAAGTAATTTATAATACACCCAACAATCTCAGACAGAGTTTGTCTTTCGCAGATAAGATTCCTTTCACCCGCGCTTGGTTAACTCTTGTCTGGACAGTTTCCAGCAACAATTGACAGACGTTCGAGACAGTGAGACAGCTTTTAAACAGCCGAATCGCAATTAGATTAGAAGAATGCACTGTGAGCCAATGTTACGCGTCATCGACAACAATTACCGTGGTATATAACCTCATCCGCACCCAATTGAGCGCCCCGACTATTCGCACTGGTGCTCTTTCCGAGTACGTTGTCGACAGGGCCGTGTGCTTTTGCAGTGTGTACGCGTCTGCCATATTGGTTGACATTTTGTGCACTACCCTAGAGTATATATAGAGTCTATTACTTTGCTGGGAGCGTCTGTCACAGGCAACGGGCAGACATCTACTTACTATATTATACAAGTATGTTACCCTTATAGGACCCTTATAAATCAATCTATATTTTGATCAAAGAATTCTCCTAATTGTTATGTGTAAAATTTTGCAGTTCTGAAAAGTTTTAGTTATAGTATTATCTGATAAATTGCGCAAAGAAATTCCCTAAAATATTGTATTAAGCTTGATTGAGAATTCGCTGATCTTGATCAGTTACGGGTTACGGCATCTCCGACGTCGACTATCAAGACATTTTATATTGTTGAGGGCTTGCACGACACATTGGTGGTAATTGCCGCCTAGCGATAAGACCGATTGCGAGGAGCAAAGAACCATAGTAATAACATTTTACTATATATGACCACTTCAATACGTTTAGACAGAGTTATACGTAGGTATACACAGCGGTAATATTGTATATTTCTAATCAGTCGCTAGTTAAGCATCGATGCGATAATTTGAGTCCCTATCTATAGTCAAAATAACTGTCATAAGTTGTATGGAAAGTGAAAACCAATTGTACAACTGAGGTTTGACGCATATCAACATGAATATCATAGTAAGGTAACTCTGGGATCGCCAGATTAAAAAAGTCTTCCACTCGACTCGATCAATAAGTTTCTTCGCCTATTCTGTTATCGCTTTTGGGGGGGGGTGGAGAGTTATATTTTGATTAAGAATTGGTTTCGTCATAATAAACAGAGCGAATTCGAGCTTGCTATAAGGTCGGAGCTTTGCTTTTTACTGCATATCATAATCGTAGAACAGAATTGTATGTAGTTAGATCTAAATTAAGCATTCATCACGTCTAGATAAAAAAGCTGAGAAAACTATGTTGACTTTGATAACCCTAACAACAGGCAGACAATCATGTTCCTTCGTAACTGGAACTAAATAGATGAACAATTAAGTTTATATATTCAGTTTAGATCTATTCTTTCCACTATACAATAGTATTTGGAATTGATATTCGATGAACTTGATTTTGAGTGCGTTTAGTCTAACATTTCAAGCCCCCTATCGAATGTATATTATTATTTATATTATATTTCACATGAATCGAACACAATACGACTTTTGGCTAATGAAAGAGACACACGAATCACTTGTTTCCCGGCAATTTCCATTGAATTTCTGATAATTGCAATGCCAGTGGGCGGCAAAGACCTTATAGTTTATATAGTTTAAATAGTAGTAGTTTATGGGTCTATTGTTTGGCACTACGTAGAGTTTTTGTTAGTTAGGCATGTGGGCATGTCCAAGCTAATTGATTTATAACAGAAATGGCACAGTGGGCCGAGAAGCGTGATGAGAGCATCGCTGTGTCAGATGAACGACGACATTACTATTCTTTTTCCGCATTCTCGGGCACCCTTTCGACCCCAAACCCTTTCGCCCTCGGGCATCTATCATCATTTTACTCACTTGATATAAGCTAAAAAGACACTTTTTGTTTTTGTATTTCACCACGGTCTTCTATTATGTAGTTATTCCCAATTTCATTGTGGTTTATATTTATAAAACAAAAGCGAAAAAAAGTTTCTTACACAAAAGTTAAGAAATTTATCGAGTTTGTTAATAATATTAATGGTTACTTTTTTTTTGGCTTTTTCTTGGAAGTTGTTATAAATTTTAGTTTTGATTTTTGTTCAATGGAAAACAACAAAACGCGCAGCAAACAAACTCGTCCGTTCGCGGCGCACGTTTCTAACGCAATGCGAATCAAAATAGACTAAAAGAAATCAAGAAAACTAGTTTGTTTACCTTTCGCACCGAACCGCGTATACTCTTTGTATGAGATTAATAAACAAACTAAACAAGCAAAAAATTAAAAAAAAAAAAAAACCGCGATCGTTCACTTTTTATCAATGCACTGTTTTTAATTAAGTAATCGCGTACCGTATGTGTTGTAATGTGAAAATGTTAATAAGCCTGCAATTGTAAAGCATAACAACAACAACACCAACACAGCCACAACAAACATGAGCAAGGCAAACGATGAGCAGTGAGAGAGTGGCAAGGTGTGAGAGAGAAAGAGCATGCGCTGTTAGCAATAACAGTTGCCAAACAGCTGATACCAACAGCTGTTAAGGCGCGCAATGTTATTAATTCGAACGCGCCTGAGAATCGACAAGCCTTAACAGCAGCAATGTAAATGCAGAAACCGATAACAGTTATCGATAGATGCCGAACAACTTAACGAATACTAATCGAAATATCAATGGCGCGCTTATTTACACATTCAAATTTTCTATTCAAGTAGAGTAGGCATGGAAAATTTAGACTTATTCAGGATTGAAATCGAAAACCTTTTAAGTATTTTGCGTGTTACACAGTCATTCGCACGAAAATATCACACACATCGTAAAAAGTTTTATACAAAAAATATATTGCATAAAAATTAATCAAGATGTTGCGAATTCCAGGTATGCCCCTTTTGCCGGGCACGCTTTTTCGCGATGTGAGTATCTCTGCGAAGCTCCTCGATATGAATGGTTATTAATTCATACTACTTGCAGGTCAATAAAGTGTACTATCCGAAATCGCAATCGTTAATGAACTTTCGCGGCTTGCCCATGCTTAGCGATCGGCTGCAATCGGCACCCGCCGACCCAACCGGTGTTGTCATCGACATCAGTTGTCCGCCGGCTCAAGCCCACGCCCTATATCCGCCGCGGTCGGGTCCACGACTACCACCCTGGCTGGCGTATGACAAAAAGGTGCTCGCCTTTAAGGCATACTTTAAGCAGACGCTGCAGGAAAACTTCCATGCACCTTATATGGTACGTCACGTGAATATCTTCTACTATCTGGAGGATGGCACCATGGATATACATGAACCAAAGATCGCTAACTCGGGCATAGTTCAGGGCTGCATTCTGCATAGACAGCGCGTTCCCAAGCCTCCGCCCTGCGATAATGAATTCCTTTCCATAGTGGATCTCAATGTGGATCGCACTGTAGAGATTTTCGATCGTAAATATCACATTGTCGACTGTGATCTCTTCACACGCAAATTCCTTAACAAGCGCGGTATAGTAGTACCCGATCCGGTGGTGCCTGCCGTGTAAGTCTCAGTACTTATATAGTACTTACGTGTAGTTAATACTAATGCTGCTACGATTTTCTGTGATCTAGTGATCCTGCTACTGCGGTGCGTGCGCGTGGCAAAGCACGCGCCAGTGCAGCGCCCGAAAAGCGCCACGCCTTTGCACAGTTTCTCAAGTACGATCGTCAGGTACTTAAGTTCCAGGCATACTGGGATGATCGTACGGACTTGGGCGATGTGCGTAAGCTGGAAATCTGTTATTATCTGGCCGATGATACAATGGAGGTTAAAGAGGCGCAAATACGCAACTCTGGCAGGGATGGACCTAAGACATTTCTCAAGCGTGGACGCTTGCAGCGTGTAAGTGAAGATCGCTCGTACGTAGGACACTTTCTCGATACCCTTGCTCCTCGTTTATTCTAGGAATTCGGTGGCATGATGCTGCCAGGTCAGCAGACGCCGGTGACATTGCTCAATGTGTTGGGCGGAGCACGAAATGTGCGCTACTGTGTCGATCCATTGAATCTGGGCAACAAGGAGATACTCTACTATAGTCAGCGTGATCTGCAGATTGGTAGCGTGATCAATGTCTATGGTCGTGCCGTAGTTATCACCGATATGGATCCGTTCACGCGAAATTACTATCGCGATCATTACGGCATCGAACAGTTCACGCCGCTGGCACAGCCAACGCGATCGGATATTTGCAAGCCGTATGACAAGTCGATTCGTACGCTGCCGCCGTACAACGGCTGGGGCAGCTACGAGGACTCCGCCGGCAATTGCATGTCGATTGTTATCAAACGTCCCAAGACTGACTTCCGTAAATTCATCAAATTCGATCGCTATGTGCTGCGCTTTGGAGCCAAAATGCTGTCGACAATCAAGGAGAATTGCGAACGCATCTTTGTGATCAGTTATTTTCTGTGCGATGACTCGATGCAGGTGCAGGAGATTGCGGTGCGAAATTCTGGTTTTCTGGGCGGCGAATTTATGAAACGCGGCCGCGTTCTGATTCCCGGCCAGGAGAAATTTACGTGCAAGCAGCCGCAATACTATCGACCGTGTAATTTCTTTATTGGTTCCACCATGGTCATTAAGGATTTCATTTTTCATCTGGTGTCCGCGGATGAGTTCACACTTATGTACATGGAGCATCATGCGGATCAATTCGAACAGTGCGATATTGAGAAAATATTGGCGAAAGTGCGAGCGGTACTGGAGACGCGCATGTCTGACTTTGTGTCCGTCTGTGTGCCGGATTGCACAGATCTCGAGGAGAAGATGGAGAAGCGCACGATCTTTGTCTCGTACGAGAGTCTCAAGGGGGCGCTGGTTGCCCTAATGGGCAACACAATATCGGATCACGAGATTATTTCGCTGTGCCGTCATTTCTCCGGCGAAAAGGCGCCGCCCCATGCCTGCTCGCGAGACAAAGTTCGTGCCGCTGCCCATTTGGAGATCAAGCGGGCTCTGTGGAACGGTCGAGATGAACTGATGGAGCATTTCCATCACATCAACCCGACTAACAAACCATTTATGCCCGAATCACAGATACGCTCCACACTGCGCGGCTTCCGTATGCCCTTCACCATGGAACTGATCGATAATCTGTTGTCGGTGCTCAATCGCAACGATTGCGACGAGATCGAGGTCTGCGATCTGATGAACTTCATCGATGTATCGTGCTTCCGTGGCTGCGATATGCCGCCAATTAGCTACGCCTTCGAGCTGTGTCCCAAATTGCCATTCCAGAATAAGGGGCGCGTCGTCGATCTCGGTTGCCTGCTGAAGGCTCTCAATCTGCCCCTAAGCCTGCCCGCCGCAAAAGCTCAACCGACCAAACCGATGGGTGATGCCAGAATTATGCCACCCTCGAATACAGCTAACTGTTGAAACGTCTCACCCTTCCACACCCTAGATAAATACGTGGTGCGCCTCCATGGCATATATTTTATTTTTGTGTTATTCATTTTCTGTTCGAAATTCCATGTACCAGACGTACAAAAAATACTCTTGGCTCTTGGACATAATGCCATATACATTCCTTGGGGTGAAAACGGAAACATGACAACATACATACAAGTATATGTTAATAGTTGACACAAAATAAATAAGTAAAGTTGATATACTCTTCTTTCTGACAAAAAAAAAACTATTTTTCATTTTTGTTTTACATTTTATAAGTCTCTATTTATTAGATTTCTTGAAAATAGCATTTTGGGTTTGCACAAAAAAATATTAGGGTTTGTTTTTCATTAAATAATAACTTAGCATAAGAAAAAACTGTATCATATTGGGGTTCACTTTTTTTTTCTTTTTTGCTGTGAATTTTAGTCAAAATGCAGCTAGTCGTATATATTCTGGTATTTAGGCATATTTTGATTAGTTATTTATGTTTCCTTTTAAAGTTGTGTGTGTGTATGTGTTTTAATAAATGTATGAAAAATTCTTCAAGTTGCTGTTGTTATTGTAATAGCTGTAGCTGAAGGTTGCATTTGAAAATTCATTTTTATTGTTTTCTTTTTGATTAGATATATATTTATATACTTGTATTTATATGCATATTTGCGAAAATTACGATTTAAAAGTCGAAAATCAAATTACAATAAAAAATTAAGATTAATTCTTTTTCTATTTGCCATTAAAGTTTCATCCATCATCTTCTGCGTTAAGCTTAATAAGTACTGCACTTAAAATTAATTAAACATTTAAAACACGTAAAAAGAGGAGGGAGAAATGAAACTATATTAATTTGTAGAAAAAAAAAACATATTTTATATAATCGACGAGATGTGAAACCATAAAATAAGCAAGAAAAAAAACACTACAAAACATTCTCATACTTGTTTCAGTTGTTGTTGTTGTTGTTGGAGTTGCTGTTGCACTGCGAATTTAGTTGTTGTTGTAGTTGTTTGTTTACTCATTTAATTAGAATTTTGTTTTTATTGTTACAAATGGTTGTTGGAAGTGCATGCAATGTAATTACAATCGAAATGTCGTGAAGCTATTCATCAAAGTTAAAGAGTGCGAGCCGCCACCGTGCCCCCCATAGAGGATCGTTGCTAAAGGTGTCCCATTCCGTTTGCCGGAACAGGGAAAGGGAGGGAGGCCCCGGTAAGAGCCAGGTGGCGTGCAAGCTGCTATTGAGATGGCGATGGATAACGAATTGCAACAACAGCTATGCAACAATGTCTCATCCATCACCTACCTATGCTTGTTGTTCGCGGTCCGCTAGCCCCAAACAACAACAATCTATTGTCCCACTACTGTGTGCTTAGATATCATCGATGTCTATCTCATCACCTTCCTCATCGTCCAGTGCGTTCTTCTTGTTGGCCGCAACGACAGCGCTAACGGGAGCCACAACCTTGAGCGGCTCGACACGTGCCCGATCATCGTACTCGATATCCACATCCGAATCGCGTCCGGTATTCTCATCATCATCCGATGACGATTCCTCCTCCTCGGCATCCTTAAGCCATTGGACAAACGGTGCGACCTTCTCGTGTATTTCGGTGGCAATCTTCTTGGACACATGACGTTTGCTCACCTTCTGTGCCCAATCGAGTATCACCTTCTCGTCGAGTATGTCAAGATCGTAGAATATCTTGAATATGCCGGCCACCTTGCTCATCAACGTATTGGCATGCAGCTCCACGGTTTGCTCAATGCCACCGATCAGATAACGCTGACCCTTCGGATTGTTGTGCGTAAAGCGCAACAAAAGGATGCGATTCTTGCGCACATCGTTGATAATGTTCTCGGTGAAGAGCAGCTCGGCCAGCACCAATGGGGCCTTGTTGACAATGTCCAGACGTTCGGCCTCGATGAGAAGATCCTTGTGCGTGGGCACATCATCCAGCTGCTTCTTGTCGCGCTTGCTCTTCACCAGCTCATAGAAGATGTCGATGCGCTCCTTTTCTGTCTTGTCATAATCATCCGAAATGGTCATGCCCTTGGCACCGTCGGTAAGATCTTGCAAACGTGCGCGAATTGCCTCCTGAAAATAGATTAAAGAGGGGAGTAAGTCTTTGTCTCTCTCTATCTCGTTTCTCTTGAACTCACCTTCGATACATCCACGCTCCAGCAAGCATCGTCATCATCCTCGGCAATGTTTTTCTCCGGAATTGCGGCACTGATCTCGGCCTCGGTTTGGCTGGCATGATTGGTGCCATTGCCGCTGTCCGATTCACCGCCAGAATTGTTGGCCATCGAATTGTTTGACATGGAACCATCGGAGTTATCGTTCTTGTGCTTCTGCACACGTTTCGAGCGTTTACCCTCGGTAAGAGAGGAGCCCTGGGCAGCTGGATTCAATGATGGTGGATTCTTAACAATGTACGTATTGACCTTATGATTGACCTTGAGCAGGCCATGGAAACCACATGCCTTGCATGATTGCGAGATGGTTTGATTTTTGGCCGAAACGGTTAGATTCGTTTCCGGATTATCACATTCCGGGCAAAGCACAAATTTGCGTATGAAGCCATCGAGCAGATCCTGCAGCTTGTTCACGTCATGCGATCCGTTCACAATGAAACGCTCGTTCTGTAGCGAAAACGAGAGAGAGAATAATTAGTATAATACGTATAGATACGTTTATTTTCGACTGAACTCACCTTATGATCGAACTGCGTCTGGGCTCCCAATTCGCAGCCAAAGTACTTGGTCGGATAGGTGGCCGGACGTCCGATGGCACGTGCCACTTCGGCCATGTTGACCAGTACGGTCTTGATGCCGTTGCCCTTGCCCTCGACCTTGGCTTGCAGACGCGGCATCTTGTAGCGATAGAAGATGTCCGTCACGCTGCGATTAACGTTTACGGTCGCCATGTTGCAGCTGTTGTGTTCTACTTCTCAGTTATCCGGTATTGGTATTATTATATGTGGGTGGGTATTGTAATATTGAAATACTTGGGTATTTATTGTGCCTGTTTGAAGACCTCTAGTGCTCGCTCGGTGCGGATGGGTAATGGGTGCACTCGTGTGTGTGTGTGTGTGGGGGGGTTTTGCGCGGCTTCGACGTGGGTTGTGGGTGTTGTTGTTGCTGTTGTTGTGGTGATGGTGGTGGTGGTGGTTGGGGGCCTCAGTTTAATCGAGTCTATGGCTGGTTGTGCGCGCGGCTGATGGCGGCGCCAATTTTGTTGACTTTAGCGGCTATTTTGTTGCAGTTGCTTTGCCCTTCGTTTCCGTTCATTAAATTTGCCTTTTTTTGTCTCGCTCAATTCGCACTTTATTCTAGCGTATTGTGTCGTTGCTGCTGCTGTTGCTGCGACTGTTGCTGCTGCTGCTGTTGTTGTTTTTGTTGTTTGTCCAACGCTGTCAAGGATTCCGATTGGGATTCGGATTCCGACCTGGTTTTCGCTTTACTTCCACTGGGCATCGACTCGCAAATGGTTATCCTTTCGCTTTCCTTTAACTTGTTGTCCTGCTTTCCGCTTGTGCTGGGCGGCGGAGGAATTTGTGGTTGGGTTTGCTATTAGGTTCACCTATCTTCTCTTCTTCTCTTCACTTGTAGTGCTCGGGCTTTGCTATTGTTGTAGTGTGTTCTTTCTTCTCTATATATCTGGCATAGTCTTAACTATTTGGTGTTTTCTTTTATGATTATTGTTCTTTTTTTTTGTTTAAAGTTATTTTTTGGTTTTTTTTTTTTTTTTTTTTTTTTTTTTTTTTTTAAATTTTTGTAAAGTAAAAAACTATTGGAACGGTACAATGGTTATTGGCTCACGTGTACCTGAACGGCTGTAACTTCCGATGTCTGTTACTTGAAGTCCTACAATGAATCAAAAGAGACAGTGAGAGAGAGAGAGAGAAACGGTTAGAAATCGGTATTTCTTGCATTTAATTACTAACAGCTGTTGTGGCACACTTTCACTAACACTAACAGCTTGTCTTTGCCAGCGCTGTTAAGTAATCAATAACATTCCCTTATGTTTTTGAAACTGTTGGCCACAAGACAGCCTACGTGCTGACACCTGTGATTAAGTTGATGAACTAAAATTCAAAGCACTCGAATCAAAGGATAATAGACTGATGGACTGTAATTGGGTCAAAAATACTATGCATACCGACTTTTCCCAGGCGAAGGCATACACACACTAACGCATAGACACGAAGACGCACGCACAACCGTTGCCTGAGCTGCAATCAATAGTGTCTGTGTGACCCATTAAAAAATCAGTTTAGACCCAGACTGATTTGGTATACCCTTGGTATGTACTACATAAGGTAAACGAATGTACATGCAATGTAATAGTACACAAATGGCCCACCTTGTGCCTTTCCAATATTACCATAAAAATCTCAATCCTTTCTTTTTCTTTTCTGTAGCTATATGCCCGTACTTACCGATGACTTATAGTTCGCCTCTTTGAATTCATGCACAGTTCGAAGCTTTTACTCCGGTTTTGTGGAATTGGAGGTGCGCCTTTTTTTGCTGGTGTTTCTGCAAAAAGAAAAAGGAGAGAATGATGAATTAGAGATGGTAGGAAAACAAATAGAATATGCGATATAAAGCTTTATATACAAATAATATAAATAAATAAATGAGGAGAAAAGGGTCGCTTGCCCCCTCGTTCAGCTTACCCACATAGGTATACAGTTAGGCCAGCGATCTGCGTGGTGCATAGCAAGTGAACATTGGAAACCCACTTCGACACACTTAAACAAACACACAAGGAAACAATTTGGAGCGCGCGGATGGTTGGATTTTCGCGAGAGAGAGGGGGGCGGGTGGGTGGTTGAATTGGGGATCGTGTGTCTGTGTGGGTGTGTAGGGAAATCGGGGCTTGTAGAACGATTGATCGCTAGCTCGCTCTTGCGCCTGCCTTTTAATGCGGCCTCATTGATAGCTGCTCAGGGAACTGCACGCATCGGTTCGTCTTCTTTTTATGCGCAGTAATTTTGAAGCAAAGCTTAACCGAATGTTAGACCACATCAAAAATGAATAACTCTTTACGATTACAATTTTGAAAAGAACCGATATTAAAAATAAATAAAACGAAGAACGAAAAAAAAAATTAGGTTAAGAACAATAATTCGATGCAATTATTATAGTTCTTGTGAGAGAGAGAGAGAGATTGAGATTGGCTATCTTGAATCCACGACCAATTTATAGTGTATTTTTAATTTCATTTCTTGAAAGTTAATCGAGTCAGTTGTTGTAAATTTATTGTTTTACACTGAGAATTTCGCTAGATAGAACTATATCAAATAATTTCAAATTCAACTCCTGGACTGAGATTTGTGAAGCAATTCTCAACCAAAGCCCGAATGACAGCTACATCAAAGCACATAGGCACAGAAAAAAATCAAAAATAAAATAAAAAAAAAAACAAGCAAATGCCCATTTTCCATGAGTCGGCGAAACCAATAATTCAATTAATCGATAAATATTTACATTACACATGTTTTGCGATTACGCCACCAGCAGGCAGCAACAGAAACAGCTGGCACTTACAGCAGCAGCAGCAACAGGGGGAGGGATGGATCACACACAGCACGCACATGCAGCTGACAGGACTTTCACTGTTAACAGTTGTCTGTTAACGCTGCTGTTAGCGCTAAAAGCTGGCGAGAGACGACAACAGACAGTTGACAGACACTACTAGATCGAAGAGAGCACATGTGCGTGCGTGAGTAAGAGTGCGAAAGAAAGCTCAGTTCTCTCAGCTCTCTGCTATGCTGTGCTGCGACTGAGGCACTTGAGACTGGTGGCGTATGGTGTAAAGGAGTAAAACAAAAAGTAGACTGCTTATTCGTGTGTGTGTGTGTGTTGTTTTGTGTTAAGAATTAGCTTAACTCACCGCTGAGGTCATAGGTAATGGCCACAGTATGTCGCTGGATGGTTAAATCGCACAGCATATGATGCAGCTCGCTTTTGAAGTTTGTTGTCACGAGCAGGAGCTGAACGAGCGCGGCCAGAAATTGCAACAATGGCAACGTCAACGTCAACGACAAATGCTTGGGCGGCGTCAGGTTGATTGCGTCGTTTTTTCCGTCTGGCACACAACACACCACAGCGGTAAATTGAGTAAGGATTTGAATTGTCGTTCTTGTTGTTGCTGTTTGCTGTTAACACTTAACAGTTGTGACTCCCCAACTGCTGCCCGATGCCGTTGCAGTTTGCTTTTTGTTTTTTTGTTGCTTCTGTTATTGCCGCTGTCTGTTATTGTCGATCGATTTGTTGACTTGCTCGCTTTGTTCTTTCTTTTTATGCCAGCGTTTTGTTAAATTTCTTTCAATATTATTCGTTGTTGTTGTTGTTGTTGTATTTAGTGTTGGTGGGGAACCAACGTCGTGAGCGCCGCGTTGACATAAACGTTTGTTATTGTCAGCCCAGCGAGATAACAAAAATTGATGAAAATAACAACGACAAAGCGTATTGGGCATTAAAAATCGTTGTACGTAAGTTGTTTGTTGGCAAAGAGTTTGCAAGTTAAACCAAAATTAAAATATTAAGTTTTATACACTCGCTTACAAACATAAACACACACCAAACAATGTATGTGTGTGTGTGTGCGTGCGCGCAGTACGTTATCCAATTGACAGATCGATTGCACTTCCAATACCGCTGCTGCTGCTTCTCAAGTTTATCGAATGAATAACTTATCGATTCTTCGAATCCTGCATCGATGCTTTCCGTATCGCACTCTTTATATCTCCCTCTGCTCGTACTTGAATTCTTTTTAGCACGAATTACCTTTTGACCAATTTAAATATTTTTCACATCGGAAATTGTATATGAAGTTATACATGTGTTTATATATATATATATTTTTATATATGTATAGCAGCTGATGTTGTGCACTTTAGTTTCGAGTGGAAAATGAAGGATAACTTGACAAAGGCAAGCTTCACTCACACAAACACACACGCACACACATACACATATGACAAATCTATTCGAAGTTGGCAGCAGCAGCAGCAGCAACATTAAGCAATGTTTTATATGTAGTTAGGCACGCACACTCACCCACACATACACACACATACTCACACGCACACACGCTCAACTCAAGAAAAATCCAATAATTACAATGCCAATTGGGCACGGCAAATGTAATTTCTGCTATTTTCTTTTTTTTTTTGGGCCATCAGTGAGAGTAAGTGGCCAGCAGCAAGCAGCGGGGAGTGGGGAGGGAGAACGGAGAGAATGGCGAGGTCGCAGGGTGTGTTCCAAGAGTTGAGCGCGTGTCGTTTATTTGCATTGTTGTTGCGAAAGCAGAAATAACAGAGAACATAAAAAACAAACATACGAAAAAAGTGTTGAATACTTTTATTTTTATTATTGTGCCTTGTCAAACCGCACACGCACACACAGACACACACGCACAAAGAATGCGTGGAAAATTTTCACGTTTCGAGAACAAGGCGGAAAAGTGTCGGAAAAACTTGCGATTGGTTTAACGCTAACGAATAAACTGACTCGATTCAGTTGCGATGCTGAGTACCAGAGCCCCCCGGAGCCAGCGTGCGCCAGGACCTTTCTCCTGGCGGGGATGGAAAACGACGGCACGAACAGAGAACAGCAGGTTCGTGTGCGGCGTCGCCAATCAGTGCGCATGTGCCGTGCCACATGCCCCATGCAACAACAATCAGATGTTCCAATGCCGCCAGCGACAATGACTACAATACCCATTCCCACTCCACCTCCCCCTCTACACCACTCGACCAGTTTCTAGCGCCATTTTCAATGCAGTTGCAGTCGCATTTGCATTGCAATTTCAAGCCCCGCACAAAAATATGCAACGAAAACGAGCAAATTGCCAAACATTTTGCAGCAACAACGTCGAAACGAACAGCAGCAGCAGCAACAAGACAAAGTCGAAGCAGCAGGAGAGCGGAGAGAGACACGAACAACTGCAGGTCATGCATTATGCAGAGCTTCGGCAGCAAAGAGAACGCAAGCGCAAGGCTTAACGTAGTGCGCGCGTGTGAGAGAGCAAAGGAGAGTGCACTCCTTTTGCTTGCAAGCGCACAGGCAGAGACTGCAGTTGCAGTCGAAGGCAGCACGTGAAAGGCAGAGCGAGAGAGATTTATGATGCAGACGTTTGCTGCCGCTGCTGCTGATGCTGCCGCTGCTGCTGATGCTGCCGCTGCCGACCAACAACAACACGTTCAGACGCGTCATCAATGGAGCCGCTTTTATTGACTTTGCATGCCCTGTAAGTGTGACCATGAATGAGGTATACCAAATAACGAATACTGTATATTTATATATATAAATATATTTTCGAAATACCTGAAGAAATTGAATATATTCATTTGACTGTTCACGATTTGCTGTGCATGTGGTTTCGACACTTGTGGCTATAGATAAAAGATATAAGCTATATATATATAGTATATTGCTTTAGCTGCACTTCGATAATCATGACGAACGACGACTGGACCTTTGCATGACAAATGCCAGTAACATTATTTAATAATTAATATTTATATGTTGCATTCACACATACATATCTGTAGACTAGACTGGCTATGTAGGTAAACGAATTTTCGAGTACTCGACGCGCCTTGCCTACGCAGTGTTTCAAAAGAAAAACGCAATGAGACACACACACATATATATACACAAACAAGTAGAAAGCGAATATTCAATTGCATTTTACAAAGAAAATGATACGCACAAAGACAATAAAGAGAATGAGAAATCCAACTTGAATTTCTTTCAGTCCTGAGTGCAAGAAGGGAATGGTGGGGAGGGGGCTGCAAGGAGCCTCGGCTGTAGCTATTTATAGCACGCACAAGTACACCCACCATAAATACACTGTGTGTGTTTATAGTACTTCTCGGTTCAAACGTCATTGCAGTGTGCAAAATTTGTTGCATTGTATGAAAAAGACAAAAACATAAACAACTACAACAACAAGTGGTGGCCCAGGTTTACGCTAAAAGTAACGGCAAATCAAATGACACGACGCAACGAATCGAAAAACAAAATTGAAAAAATAAAATCCTTTACGCCGTGAGCCAATTAAAAAGGCAAGTAAATTGCATATATTTGGTTACAATTCGAAAGTCAGCCCGTTTATCTTAACATTTTCCTCTTTCATTACCCTCTCCCACTCTAACTGTAAAACAAAGGCAACACGATACTCGAAATACGAATAGTAGTAGCAAAAGGGCGGTGGGGTGTGGTTTTGGCAGTTAAAAGCAAAGCATGTGATGATGATACCCATTTTGAGGAGTAGCTGGGGGCGGGGGCAGGCAGGGAGGTCGATCAGTCGACCAATGCCATAAACTGGTTTTACTTTTATCAGCGTATGCTCTTTTTTTTTTACCTTTTTGTTATTGTTTGGGCACGCTTGCAAAATGGCAAACAAGAAAGGCAAAGAAAAAACAACAAGAGCGGCGACAGCAGCAGCAGAGGTAAACCAAAACCAACGGCCTGCAAATGCAAATGGAACTGGAATTTGCTGAACTAGGTGGAGTAGGAAAGAGCAGCTTGAATGCGGCACATAGCAGGGTCATTTGATTGGGATTGATTGCGTCTTTGGGGCGAAAAACTATAACAATTGGCCCCGCATGGTAAGAAGCACACACACACACATATGCAGAAAGGCGAGCGATGGTTGCCAGAGCGCTGTTAGCTAACATTATTTATCGCCGATCGGCGCTGTAAACGCTTAACAGTGGCACGCGAAATGGTTCCGTGTGCGAAATGTATGTACATTTATACAAATCGTTTATAAGTACATAGTTTTACATACATACATATATGTACATATATACGCTGGATCGGTTACGGCATGCGCACATTAAACTTAACAGAGTACAACAAATCTCATTATCCACGTACAAACAGACAAACGTATCTATAGGACAAAAATGGAAAGAAAGAAAAAACAAAAAAAAAACCCACGTAAAATGATAATGATGTTCACGACGTTCATGATCGTTCAACTGCGTACATACCGTATGAAAAACATCAAACAGGCTGGAAAATACAACAAATTGCGGCGCGCAAACTCATTATGAAAATATTGACCCCCCCCTCTTCCTAAAGATATAAAATGGAAATGCCATAGTCCAAATGGAATATGCATAAATATAAATAGTTCCAGAAGCTTTTATGACGAGCGATACGGGAAGGGAAACGTACAGATAGCGATCGAGGCGTACTACCTGTACGTTATCTGTCGCTGAACTTACACAACTAACTTAGATTTGTAAATTTATTTATTTATTTACATGCACACATACGTGTACAAATACATAGATATATAGATAGAGATGTTTGTGTCTCGTGAGGCAATTGAGAACTTTTACTTACCACTTAATCTTTCAAAAGTCATATAAGATATTATGTTTCCCCTGCTTGGGGTGTGCAATGCAATCTCACGAATTAGATAAGGAACTGAATGGGCGTACGAAATCTCCTCAAGGCCTTCAAATCGAGTCGAACGTTTCGCGTTCGTATTCCTTTCCTGATTTAGGGGGATTTTTCTTTTGTTAGTTGCTGAATATATTTATTTATTTTTTATTTTTTTAGAAAAATCTTGATATGATATGCATATGCTGCGTGTAATTACCGTTACTGAATATATATATATATTCTTGGTTAGACTATTTGTGAGTAACTTTAACTATATTTTTGTTGATTTTCTTTTCTTTTTTAGATTTTGCCACGTGAGAATTTCGAGCAACTACAGAAAATAGCTTCGCGTTTTGCGATGGCCGCTGGCAACGCTAAACCACGCGTAAAGCTTTTTAATTGTTTTTTTTTTTGATTTGAATTTTTTCCGCTGATACAGCCAATGCAAGAACTCTGCAAAGAGATTAAGTGATATACAAATTAGTTAAAAATGCGACCAACTAATTGACATAATCATGAAAAATACTTTAAATTATGCAAATGTTAATTGCGCATATCGTTCGACGACAGCCTCAGCTGTTGCTGTTAACTTTCTGTTATCGTGCCGAGATGTGTACACATGTGTGTGTGTGTGCCTCGATCAAATTTGTTGTTGTTTTTTTGTGATGCTGGCTGCGAAAATGAAATGAAACGAAACGTGCGCAGAACACTAAAAATAAGAAATTCTTATGGGTATTCCTTTTCAAATAATACTTTACGGCCTGTGCAGAATTACACGCACACACACGCACACACATTCGAGTGTGCTCGCGTTAAAGGTAAATTAGCTACGTTGCGAGTATGTTAGTTTGCTAAATTTGTGAAATTGAACTCTTATCAAGGTTAAGTGCAGCTGAACTTGATAAGCATATTTATAAAATACAGATAAATATAAACATATAAACGTAATGCCAACATTGCACGTAATTTTAATTTTTACTGCACACACACACATATGCACATGCATCATCAAAGAAGCCACGCCATTTAAGCATTTTGAGGTTGTGTTTACATGATTCACATATATATATTGCTTTTTACCTTTTTTTAAACACAGAAAATACTATTTTTTAAAACACCAATTTTTAAGAACGTTAATTTGATTTGCGGATATATAATGCGATTTAGACTTGATTTTCCTCAGAGATACGACGACAAACTGTTGTGCACTATTAGTGATGTAAGACAACCACAAAAGTATCGATGTATGTGATTTTTGCCAAGACGATGGTTTACAATTGTCAAATATCGTTAATGCATTTCACTATCGTTGCGACTAATCGACCACCTTAAGTATGGCGGTTCACAATTGCCTCTACTTAACAGCGCACGTTATAACATATCGATTTTAAGCCTATATTGTTGAACAAAGAATTGAATAGTATTTTAGTTAATTAGTCTTGAATTTGAATTTTTTTTAAGGTTTGAAATATTTGTAATAGAAGTCTACGATAGACTTTTTGCAATTATTCAATTGCATATCGCTTCTATCTATCGAAACATCGATATATGTAGCCTATATCGATATTCTTGCGCACCGTGGCCGTCAGCGTGTTGTTATATGGTTTAAATAAAAATTAAACATTTTGATTGATTTACGAAGCTATTCGCTGTGCTGCCGAGTTCCAACGCCATGCCGAAGGAACAGTTTCGCGCCTCGGCGCTTAACAAGAAAATGTAAGTGGACGCCACTGCGTATTGTATCAATTAATCTAACTTGATTTTTGCCGGGCATCCAGCTCACATGTGCAGTTCGGCATAAGCGGCGCCGATGAGATTCAACAAGAGTCGCTGGTGCGCATTATATCGAAGAACTTGTACCAAGCGCAGCGTGTGCCGGTACCATATGGCGTGCTGGATCGTCGCATGGGCATCAGCACCAAGGATGCGGTCTGCGAGACGTGCGGCCAGGGCCTGAACGAGTGTATTGGTCATTTTGGTTACCTTGATCTAGCGCTGCCGGTTTTCCATATCGGACATTTTCGTTCGACCATCAATATACTGCAGATGATATGCAAGACGTGTGCACATGTTATGCTCAAGGCTGAGGATCGTGCCATCTACGAGAAGAAACTGCATAATCCGAATTTCTCGTATCTGGGCAAGAAGGCGTTGCATTCGCAGATGTTGACCAAGGCCAAGAAGGTGACCAAGTGCCCGCATTGCGGTGCAGCGAACGGTGGCGTTAAGAAGGGACCCGGTCTGCTCAAAATTCTGCATGATCCGTACAAGGGTCGCAAGAAGGATGCCCTCTTCACACAGCACATGGATGAGATGCTGCGCTCGACAGAACTAAATCGTGATCTTAATCTAACGCTGAGCAATTACAGTGCTGCCGAGGAACTGACGCCGCTCATGGTGCTCGATTTGTTCGAACAGATTCCGCACAGCGATGTGGCTCTGCTCGGTATGTGTTCGCGTGGTGCACATCCCAAGCATTTGATAGTCACGAGGGTATTCGTGCCACCGGCCTGCATACGACCCTCGGTGCTGTCCGAGGTGAAGGCTGGCACCACCGAGGACGATCTGACCATGAAACAGAGTGAGATTCTGCTCATCAACGATGTGATACAGCGGCACATGGCAACGGGTGGCAAGATCGAACTGATACACGAGGACTGGGATTTTCTGCAGCTGCATGTGGCGCTCTATTTCCACAGCGAGATCAGCGGAATTCCGCTGAACATGGCACCAAAGAAAACAACGCGTGGCATTGTGCAGCGTCTGAAGGGTAAACAGGGAAGATTCCGTGGCAACTTGTCTGGCAAACGTGTCGATTTCAGTGGGCGTACCGTCATCTCACCCGATCCGAATCTGATGATCAATCAAGTGGGTGTGCCGGTGCGTGTGGCCAAAATACTCACGTATCCGGAGCGAGTGAACATGGCAAACATACGACAGATGAAGCAACTGGTGCGCAACGGACCCAGCGTGCATCCCGGTGCCAACTATGTGCAGCAACGCGGCTCCAGCTTTAAGAAGTATCTCGCCTACGGCAATCGCGAAAAGGTCGCCCAGGAGCTCAAGTGCGGCGACATTGTGGAACGTCATTTGCGCGACGAGGACATTGTGCTCTTCAATCGACAGCCATCGCTGCACAAGATGTCGATTATGTGTCATCGCGCCAAGGTGCAGCCACAACGTACGTTCCGTTTCAATGAGTGCGCCTGCACGCCATACAATGCAGATTTCGATGGAGACGAGATGAATCTGCATTTGCCGCAGACCGAGGAGGCGCGTGCCGAGGCTTTGGTACTGATGGGCAACCAATCGAATCTGGTGACACCAAAGAATGGTGAGATCCTTATTGCAGCCACACAGGATTTTATAACGGGTGGCTATTTGCTTACCCAGAAAGAAGTGTTCCTTACCAAGGAGGAGGCAATGCAGCTGGCTGCCTGCTTTCTGGCCAATGAGGATTCAACGATGTCGATAAAAATGCCACCGCCTGCCATCTGGAAGCCACGACGCCTCTGGACGGGCAAACAAATGTTTAGCCTGCTAATGCGACCCAACGATGAGTCGCAGGTGCTGCTCAACATGGTCAACAAGGGACGCAACTATACGGGAAATCTGGATCTATGCAGCAATGATTCCTGTACGTACATGTTGCCTCTCGCAATTCATTTATTCTATTGCTGTCTCGCTCGTTTTCAGGGGTGCACATTCGAAACTCGGAACTGATGTGCGGTACCATGGACAAGGCAACAATGGGATCCGGCACGAAACAGTGCATCTTCTATCTGCTGCTGCGAGATTTCGGCGAGGCATTTGCCACCAAGGCCATGTGGCGTCTGGCCAGGGTGCGTATATAGTTCTACCTCTCTCTATCTCCCTCTGCGACTGTCGAAATATCGAGTGGGATTTTCCTTCTGCGTTCTTGTAGAAAGTGGAAGTAGAATAAGCGATAAGTGCATTGGTAGAGTAGTTACTCTTACTCTATCTTGCTGGGATTATCGTGCACCCTACGATAAATCAATAGAGACTTGTACGACTTGTTAGGAAAACAAAGAAGAAACACAGAAACAGCCAATTTCAGGGGGGGAATCAACTACTTCTCTCGTTGAAAGTAGACAACTTCATGTGATTCCCATTACCTTATCGATAATGTCAATAAGTTAGGCAAATATTGACTATGCTAATAATACAGAAGATGCCAGCGAGAGACGTCACAAGCTGTAAGGAATGTGCACAGTTCCATAACGATAGCAAATATCGAAGAAATCATATCGATTCACTGTCATCCGCTGTCGCTGGCCGCACCAAGAACCACTTGACATGAAGTGCCATCAGAGGGGAGGGGTGCACGCTATCTTATCTGATCTGAGGCAGGCGGACGCAACTGGACGTGAAGTGGAATATTTACGTTTTATTTAGGAAATCCAAAAAAAACAAATCATGATCAGCAAATCAACTGAGAGTGAGTCCCGTCGTTTCGGCAATGTAGTCCAGGAATGAGGTGAGCCGCACATAACCCGATGGCAAACCCGATGTACACTGATCCTCGGCCACAAAGGAATTGATGCCGATCTGTTCCCACCTGCCCGTGTTGCTGTTGTATGCGATCAGTGGTCCACCGGAGTCACCACTGCATGTGGACATGTTGCTGCCGCCATAGCCGTCGGCACACATTGTCGAAGCGATCACTACACTCTCCCCGAAAATAGTCGTGCACTTATCATTCGCTATGATCTGCACCTGAGCAAAGAGCAGTGTCTGCGAGTAATCCAAATATTCATCGTCGATCAGTCCGAAGCCTGCGATCGTTGCCAGTGTGCCCACAAAATTGTTGCTGGCCTGAGCACGTCTGACCAGCGTAATGGGCTGCACGCTGCTCGAGAAGATCAGCTGCTGGGGTAGCTGTACCAGTGCCACATCATTGTTCATCTTATCGTTGTAATTGGGATGAACAAACAACGAGGTGGATGTCATATTCTGCGACTCTGCCGGATTCAGTTCGACGCTGCCGAAGATGACATACAGCGAGTCACGTCCATAGCAACAGTGTCCTGCCGTAAGGACCCATGAGTTCGAGATGATCGAACCACCGCATAGCAGATCATCCCATTCGTCCCGCTTGAGGATCACTTGCCAGGGAAATTGCCCGGCGACTGCTTCGCGGCCCGATATGATGCGTCCCTGCTGTAATTCCTGCAGACAGTGGATTGAAGTGGTTAGGAAGAATGTTCGTTGCTTGGGGCATCTGACTTACCTGTGGCGCCGCCTCGGCTAACTGCAGCAGCAGCTGCGACGTCAGCAATAGCAGCAGCGCGCCGCACATGCCATTCCTTTTGTCCCAAAACGTTTCTCGCATACTTCGCTTCTGCGTTCTTTTGTTGCTCGCTTTCGTCTGCGCGACATTGTGTCGATTTTCGCAATTATATGCAGCCCACTTTGTGACGCCACTGCTCCTCCCCCTAACCCTCCCCCTTCCCCACCACCTCCTCTTTCATCGCCTGCTTCGTTCACCCCCTCATCGCTTGCTGTCTTACAATTTGTTATTAACACGGCTTGTTCGTTTTACTTGTTATTTGGCCAGCTCCCACAATTCGCAGCTCGATAAGATTAATTACTCACAGGCCAATTCTGTCCCAACTTGCTGCCTAGTGCTGCTGCTGCTACTCACGTCGACAGCGCTGCCGGCGTCGACGTCGATTGCTTAGTACCCTTTGCTTATGTCCAACAGCAACGACAGACAAGTTTCTTATCAATGATAAGGCTACGTTTATTCTGCAACACTCTGCAGCTGGGTTCGGGCGGCAAAGTGTGAAGGAAATAAGCACAGACAGCTAGTCTTCAGACTTTCAGAGAGCTTCGCAAAGGAAGAAACCTGGTTTAGGGTAAAGAAGAAAAAAAATATGAGATGGAGATGCAGGAAAACCAAAAAACTCAAAGATATCAGTAGAATACGCCTTGAAGAATATGAAATAGAAAAACTTAAAAACGATAGCGAAAAGGCAAGAGGATGAGGATGACTCTTCTACATCCATCCAACAACTAGAACGTTTACGAAAAGGGCATGAAGAGAAATGTGAAAAGAAAACGAGCATGAGTTGGGATAAATGAAAAGAACAAGAAACCCTTTGAAAACACACAAAGAGATCAACTTGAAAACTGTAGAAAACGCCTAAAGCTCCTTCCCCGTTCCCCGCTTTCTGTAGTCTAGTGTAATTTAATTAGTTCGCCACCTTGTTGCTTGTTCCAACAAGCGATTTTAGTCAATTAAATGCTTAAGAACGCGCCAGCTACGTGCTTAACACGTTGTGGGCGGACAGGGAATCGGGATTCGGGTCGAGAGGTTCAGGGTGCTTGTGGCTTATCGTTATCAAGAACAAGTTGCCTTTCACCAGAATTGTTTGTCTGTGACGAAAACGACGACGAATACGACATTATGGCCTCGGTCCGGGGGAGAGCTTAATGATTATTACCGGGTAAATCGAGGTAGCCGACGGAATTAAGACGAAACCGTAAATAGCTTTCTATATTCAATTTATGGATGTGTTTTTTCATACTTTTAGATCGCATCGTATTTCATACAGAATCGTGGCTTCTCGTTCGGCATCAGCGATGTGACGCCCAGTGAGAAATTGTTGATGCACAAACAGATACTTCTGGAGCGTGGCTATGCGAAGTGTAACGAGTATATCGATAAGCTCAAGGCGGGTACGTTGCAATGTCAGCCTGGTTGCACACCGGACGAGACGCTGGAGGCGGTGATGCTACGCGAGTTGTCCGGCATACGAGAACAGGCGGCCAAAACCTGTTTCGCCGAGCTGCATCCCACAAACAGTGCACTCATTATGGCACTGAGCGGATCGAAGGGTTCCAACATCAATATCTCACAGATGATCGCTTGTGTGGGTCAACAGGCTATCAGTGGCAAGCGTGTGCCCAATGGATTCGAGAATCGTGCTCTGCCACATTTCGATAGGCATTGTGAGTGTTGTTATTCGTTCGTTGCATGACACTCGTTAGATTCGCATTTCTTTCCCTCTTTCAGCTGCCATTCCCGCTGCGCGCGGTTTCGTGCAGAACAGTTTCTACTCGGGCCTGACTCCCACGGAATTCTTCTTTCACACCATGGCCGGACGTGAAGGTCTCGTTGATACGGCAGTTAAGACTGCCGAAACGGGTTATCTACAGCGTCGTCTGGTCAAATGTCTGGAGGATCTAGTCGTGCACTACGACGGGACCGTACGCAATGCGATCTATGAAATGGTCGATACCATTTACGGTGGTGACGGCCTAGATCCGGTTGCCATGGAGACACGTAATAAACCCGTCGATCTGAATCATCAATACGATAATTTGCGTGCCCAATTGCCATGTGACAAGAAGGATGCGTTACTTTCAGAACAGATTATCGAATTGCTGGATACGTTGCTGAAGCAGGAGTTTGCCGACGCGCGTGCTGACTTCAAGCTGGATGTGACGTTAGTTCTGTAGTTGCACAGCGAAGATCATAAACGAAACTAATGGTTTGTCTTTGTTTTCGCCTTTCCAGCAAGCATCTCAAGACTGTGGCCATGCGCATTGGTCAGCTGCAGCAGCGTCTGGGCGAGCAGCATCTTCAGCTATGCCATCAGATCGAGTGCGTCAGTGCGGATCAGTTACGGGAATTTCTACATCGCATCAACGATCGTTATAATCGTGCAGTCAGCGAACCGGGTACCGCAGTGGGTGCAATTGCGGCGCAAAGTATCGGTGAGCCGGGCACACAGATGACACTGAAAACGTTTCATTTCGCCGGTGTCGCCTCGATGAACATTACACAGGGTGTGCCACGTATTGTGGAGATTATCAATGCCACCAAGACCATATCGACACCAATTATAACGGCCGAGTTGCGTAATAGCACAAGCATGGAATTTGCTCGCCAGGTGAAGGCACGCATCGAGAAGACCACACTGGGTGAGCTGTCATCGTATATTGAGCTGGTGTGCAGCCCCGATAGCTGCCATCTGGTTATCGGCATCGATATGGCACGCATCAAGGTGCTTGGTTTGCATATCGATCTGGACAGCATTGTGATGAGTATACTCAAGTCTCGGCTGCGTGTCAAACCCAATCAGGTGTATGCTGTGCCCAAGAAATCGCGTATTATTGTCAGCGTTGAGACCACAAGGAATGCGACAATCAATGCGGAACTGGCACGTCTGGGCACAACTATACAGAACGTCGTCGTTGCCGGCTTACCGAATATAGCACGTGCTGTCATTGCCGTGGACGATGCTGCACAGCCACCCACCTACAAGCTGTGCATTGAGGGCTATGGGTTGCGTGAAGTGATTGCCACATATGGCGTGGTGGGTGAGAAGACGCGCAGCAATAATATCTGTGAAATCTATTTGACACTGGGCATCGAAGCGGCACGCACCATCATCATGAACGAGATCACCGATGTGATGGAGGGACACGGCATGAGCGTCGATTGGCGTCACATTATGTTGCTGGCCAGTCAGATGACTTCACGCGGCGAGGTGCTGGGCATAACGCGTCACGGTTTGGCCAAGATGCGTGAAAGTGTTTTCAATTTGGCATCGGTAAAATGAATTTTCTCTCTCCCATGCTCCATACAGCTGTTTATTATGTTTCTCCTCCCTTTTTTTGTAGTTCGAGAAAACAGCAGATCATCTATTCGATGCGGCATACTATGGTCAAACAGATGCTATCAATGGCGTCTCGGAGCGCATCATATTGGGCATGCCGGCCGGCATTGGTACTGGCATTTTCAAGCTGCTGCAGCATCACGAGGACAAGGAAGTGGCACAGGTTGAGCCAACGATCTTCAATGGGCTAGGACTCCAACCATGCACCTAGCCCAGGCAGGAAGAGGAGGAGATACCCATCCGCCATCCACGACGCCCAATACAACAGCCCGCCCGACACTCAGTTCCTGTGAAATGCCGTAGACGTAGCTCATCAGTCGTAGTTAGTCGGCTAAGTTCAGCCCCAGAAGCTGCCTCCGCTGCTGCTGCGGCTGCTGCTGCTACAATTGTTAATTAATTTGACTTTTAGTTAGCCTCTTTTATTTTTTTTCTTTGCAATTTAATTTGCATTCACTGTGCAAACGCCTTGAGGTATTCCACGGCTAATCGCTCCTCACTATTAATACTACTGAGAACCTACAATAAACTGTTAAATAGCTACCTAGTGACAAACAAGTTGGCAAATTTCGAACATTTCCAACTTCTCTAATCGTTAAGCCTGTACGTTAGTCGATCAGAGGCCGAGAGATGCCTACGTTTAGGAGAGAACTTCCGTAATAAAAACCGATTTCAAATTAAATTTCTTTTTTCAACTCATATGATATACAACCCGCTACAGAGTAGCTCCTGTTACGACCTAATCCCGATGTGTAACTCCCAGAGAAAACTTCCGTATTCGCATTTGATTCACTTAGTTATTTATTACATAAATATATACATATAGTATAGTATATGCAGTTTGTATAATTTTAAATATTTAATTAGGTTATTTCTGCTTCGCATAGTATATGTGTAATTAGCACACTAATCATAATAATTAGATAGTATTTGCAGTCCGCAATAGGTTTTTGTTTTCTAATATATATATATGGATAAAAATTTAACTAAAGTCAAAGAAATTCGTTCAATCGCCAATAGAAATAAGGATTTCCACTTGATATTATATATATGTGTAGTATATGTATGTATATATCTAAAGAAATTGTTTTTATAAAAGCAAAAAAAAATTGGATATTATATAGAAAACTTAAATATGCATATCACAGGATTATTTTTTATACAAATGAAAGTGTTTTTCTTTTGCTGCTCGTTTAAAAATATAGAGAAATTGTATTACAATTAAAGAATATACAAAGAAGAAAAGAAAACAAAAGGATTTTATGAGCTTGGTTGGTTTTTCGTTTCTTCTCTTTTTCTTCTTTTAAACTATTTAATTTAATTTCAATTATTTCATGAAACCTAAGAACAAAGTAAAAGCTGAACAAAAACTTGAAAGGAGCCAAAGCAGTAACAACAGGAGCAGGTTCAGGCTACTACTTAGAAAAATTCGACGGTACATAATTTCACTTTCTAGATTAAGGATTAAGGACTCGATCCCGCATTCGGATCTAATGCATATTTACTTCGAGCTTAAAACTAATGCACTCTCTCTGATCGCTACTAGATAATTCAGTTACGTCGACTATATACTCTATATATATGTATCTGACTATGACTATAAAAAATTGTTTACTTTGGGCTTGCTTTCTCTCTTTAGTTTCGTTCTTCATTCCACTAAACGCCACTAAAGCATAATTAAAAAATAGTAAAAAAAAAATTGTTGACAAAAAAAAACGGTTTGCAGCGACGCATCGCCTAAAATCAGTCACTAAGAATATCCGGGCTGGCGGCCACGATGGGCACACTCGCTTCCAGTTCGGGTTCGAGTACCGCAGCTGCCGGATTTACCACCGCATCCGTTGCCGGCTGAGCTAGGCCAGCTCTTCTGTCATGGATCAGCATCGAAAGCGTCTCCAAGCTGCGGCGCACCTGTAAGTTTCAAAACAGAAATAAAAATTCCATTAACTTATTTATAACAAATCAAAATGCAGACAAATATAGATTGTACCCTATCGATGATATACAACATAATGATAAAGCAAATCGCGATTATCACGGCCATTTGGCAAAACAGACTGCCGATCTGACGTTCTTCAACTTTGTCTGTCCATCCCCCCATACCTGAAAAGATAAGACCTGGGCCCATTCTCAAGCGGCAATAATAAGCCAAAGTGCATTGGCCGCATAAGCTCTCGTTATATGAGGAAAAAGCTTTGCTAATAGTTTCTAGCTTGCTTATTGCAATTTAAAACCAAATAACTTAAGTTTTTAAAACCTTAATAAAGCACAAACTGGGTATAGTTAACAAAGCTCATCTACCAAGCTTACAAAGTTTGAGCCGGAACTACACTATACTATATATATATTATACTATTTACAACCGCTTTTTGAAGTCGAGACTCACTTTGGATATCTGTTCAAGATTCTTGGATAAAATGTGCTGAGCCTCTGCCGTGCTCTTGTCCTGCAGCTCCTTTTGCCAACGCAGCGCTTCCGCAAAGATGTCCTCGTCGTTGCCCGAGCGCTAGAGGGGACAAGTCAGAGATTATAGTCGGGATCTATGTATATCTATAACTGTATCTGCACCTACCACATTAAAATCAACTGGTGTATTGTAAAGATTGGTTTTGGCCTCAATATCCAATATGCGATAGAGCAAGAAGACTGAGAACAGGGCCAACATAATGGCCAGCATGATGCCCAGATAGAGCACATGGAGTTCCGTTAGCGTGGGCAGCTGTATATGCAGGCATGAGCGTAACGAATGTCCCAGCGAGCTGAATTTGGAGCGTGCAACTGTTGGCGTTCCTGTAGCTGCTGCTGCTGCCACCACGGTTACGGGCGACGACGAGGAGCTGGAAGCCGGCACAGATGAGGATGCTGTTGCATGTGAGTGCAGACGATTGTGTCCCGTGGACACATGCAGTGGTTCCTCATAGTACACAATGGGCGGCGTTGAACTGCGTATGGTAACCAGACCATGCTCCATCGTTAGCGTGGTCTTGCCACTTTGATCTGCAAGCAGAAAGGCTTAGTTGGCCAATCGGAGATGATGATGCAGTCTAAACTTACCGGAATGTCTGTCGCGTTGCCTGATACTCATTTCCGGTTCGGAAGCAGCTGCAGCTGCTGCTGCGGCGGCTGCTGCCGCTGCCGCATCGCGCATTTGCGGCGGACTCTCATTGCCGCTGATCGAACAGCTGCTGTCATCGTCGACCAGATACTCCTCGTTGAGCTCCACATCCGGCAGTGGCAATTGCTTCTGTAGTAATTCTGCTCCGCTGGCCATTTGACTGCAAACGGTGCACATGAGTCGAAACGCCGCTTCGCGACTGATGAAGCTGCCAAACACGTGACGCTCATTGTTGGCAACCACGCCCACAGCATTCGGTATTATCTTGGCCGTTTTCTCTTTGGAGATTTTCGTTACCGAAGATGTGGGTATAACAACCTGTAAGGAATTATTACCTGATTAGATAAGCTCTCTCTCTCTCTCTCTCCCTCTCTCTTGTTTTAGTTAGCTTAGCTCACTCACCTTGGTCACGTAGCCGAAGACATTGGAATAGAATGCAAAGTGCACATCTGTTATGTAGAGATGACCCTGCAGCGGAATATCTCCAACCAGTGCGCACGAAAAGTCTACAAGATGTGAAGAAAACAAAAGCAAATTAGAAGATACATGTCAAGCAGCTATGCTTGAAGTTATTCAGGTTTTTATACAGTTCTGATTAAGGCTGAGCATATATAGTGGAAGTATGATCTATTAAGGATTATTTGTTTTAATAAATTTACAAGAATTGAACTAGATATTTATCTAGGAAACTTAAGGATGAAGGACACAAAACATTTGATTTCAATTCTACTCCAAAGATGATTATAATGGGCTTCCCCTAGTAATTAACTCTCCCGCATTTGCCCTACATATGGAGCGCCCGCTGCCGTGCAAATACTTACAATTGATAAGCTTCTCATCTTTGGAGACCTGCGTGAAGTGTCGATGGAATTTCTTTACACGCGAACTGGAGACCTCTTTGCGTTTCTTTTCCTTCTCCTTGTCCTTGTCGGGTTGCTGGGACGAAGAGGCTGCTGCTGCTGCCGCGGCTGCAGCTGCTGCGGCTGCTGCATTGGCTGCTCCGCTCGCAGTTGATGTTGTTGTTGTTGTAGTGCCTGTTGCCGCAACGCCAGCAGCAGCAGCGGCGGCGGCGGCGGTGCCGGCGGCAGCAGCTGCAGCAGAAGCTGTGTTGCTTGCCGACGCTGCTGCTGCTGATGCTGCTGCTGCCGCCGTCGTCTGTTGCTCATGTTGCTTGGCCGTGTTGAAGCCTTTGCCGGCCGTCGAGCCGCTACCCTTGCCCTGACTGCTGCGCGGACTTTGACTGGAACTGCTGCCGAGACTGTGCGCGCTGCCGCTCGTCTGTAGCGGCGCGCCGGAGCTGCTGTAGTTGTGTGGCAAGGAACTGCAAGAAGATAGATCGAGAGAGAGAAAGGGTTAGGAAAAATATAAGACAAGGATAAACTAAGTTTCTCGGCCTTCTCCAACTGCATGGCCACTATTATTACTATTCCAGATCATCACGATCTATTAGTTTCCTTCGCGTATTCCAAGATAAAGCATTGCGTTCCCATTGCCAAAGCCCTCGGTCAACTGCACATGCATAATGCAGCTACTTTTGTGCTACAAGTCACGATCAGTCACGATCATAGGGCATATATAACTGAGTTGATTCTGCAGATTGACTCATTGACTTTATTTAACTAGGTCCACTGCAGATAACACAGTCAAACCCCGACCATGGCCACTGAGCTATTGTGTGGGACTTGCTGGCTGACAGGGTTAGTTTCTGCAGTCTGTGTGCAGCGAGAGAGAGAGGGAGAGGGAGGGAGATAAAGCTCAAGAGCTTTGCTGCCCCACAAAGCCGCACATTTGTCAAAATGCCCGCTGCAGGTGTTGTCGTTATCGAGAATAGCGTTCGGGCCAATCGAATGGTTTATTGGGGGGGCGGGCAATTAGGCAAGTTGAAAGTAGCATGTGCTCGTCTCAGCGATACCCTGCACAAACGCCGAACATGTGACTGATATAATACTAAAACCAGATTAGGGAAAAAAGTCATCTACTTCCTATATCACGTGGTAAAAACTCTATAGACTATACATAATTCCTCGACCCAGTGCGATATGTTTTCCCCGTTTTGTACAGGGTATAGCTGGACAATGGGCTGTGGTACACTAGGCTACCACATTTTATTGGCACAATAAATCATAATGGCCATGAAACCACCGAAAGGCTGCGAGAGGTACCGCAAGCAGTCTGGCAGCTGCTGGCTGAGAAGCTCAACGTCATGGCTAAGCAGCATATTGAAGAGGGCGATAAAAGTGATTATAGGGGAATGTGGGGGACAGAGAGGGAGAGCAACTGCATTGATAGCTGCACGTGCGTATTGATTCACATAATATGCTGATCTCACATAATATTTAACACACACACACATGTGTAAATGCCATTGATAAGTTAAGCGCCGCATTTTTTTTTTCGTTGTTGTTGTCTTTTATCTATACCACGAAACGAGGCGTGAATCAGTGCGACAACGAAACATTGAGACAAGGGGCGAGTTGGCACTACAACATAATTATGACACGGTTAAGTGCGCAGCTGCGATAAGGCCAAATGCCAGCTTGGTCTCTTCAAGCGATTAGCAGCGCACGTCAGACAACGATTGTTGACCCATCATTGTGACCTGCAGGCCTCAGCAGCCCAGCTACAAACTGAACAGAACCCGAATCTCGAACCTCTACCTCAACCCTCAAACCCTGCAGTAAATTTCAATGATTCATTTGCTAAATTTGAACATAGTCGACGTGTGCGAATCGGATTATCGGACATATATCGCCCAATGGGACACCTTTTTCATACATTCGGTCAGTGAGTATTACGAAATCTACAGTCTTCGAAGAATCATTGCAGAAGACAAGCGATTAAATTATTAATTTCATTGTAGTTCAGCGATTTCGCTGCTGTCGATTTCATTACTTTCATTGGAAATTACATACATATAACAATATAATATATATTTAGTAATATATATTTAGTACTGCATACTCATTAGTACGGTATTCCACAAGAGTCTAGAGTCTATGTTTCACATACTAAGATTTCAAATCTGAAAATTACGTAGTATGCATTATACAACCTATTTTTATAGTTTTTAATATAATTAAACTATTTGATTTATAAAAAAAAAATAATATTTATGTAAACAAAATTTTGCAGCATAGATCACCTCTTAAAAGAGCTCTAAAGGCTGCTTTGGCGCTTTTAGATAATTGAGAAGAATTCTATAAATATTTTCGAGTTCGATAATTTTCCTTTTCCCCAATTATATTTTCAAAACGCCCTTAACTCTTAGCTTTATAAAGAAAATATGAATAATAAATAAATAATAATATAAGGAATAAGAGTTGCTTTGTCTTTTCATATTATTTCTTGGAATTTTTCGCTCTTAAGTGAGCTCTAAAGACTTTAAAGGCTTTAAGAAAATTCAGGAGAGTTCTATAAATATCTTGCAAATTCAATAATGCAAATAATAAGTGCTCAGAATTTTTCAGCTTTTAAGTGGGCTATAAAGGGGGGGGCTTGGGTGCTTTAGAATAACACAGCGGGATCTTAAAAATATTTTGAAATTCGATTTCATTTTTTTTTAACTCGTATAAACCTATTTAAAATGCCGCTTCGAAACGCTTGAAAGCTTTCTCAACCCGCTTATCTACCTACAGATTGACCCTTTTGACATTTCTCCAATTTCGCACGATGTTTATTGCCAGCTCTCTCTCTCTACCACCCCCACCCCTCCTACCATCTGCACTTACGGTGTCGAATTGTAACGTTGTATGTTTGCATTCGCCTGCAGCTGCACGACGCCATCTTGTGCGCTGCCGCTTTTGTGCGTCGCTCGCTCACGGATGCTGCCGCCGCCGCCGCCGCTGCCGGACTCGATGAGCGACATGCGCTTGAAGGTGCGCGCCACGCTGCGTGCGCCGACGACGACAGCGCCGCTGGCGGCATAGACAAAGCTGCGCTCGCGTGAACGCGGCCGTGTTGTGTTCTTGCGGCGACGCACAACAGGCGGAGGCGTGGCATTGCCCTTGTTGCTGTTGTTGTTGCCGTTGTCGTTGCTGTTGTGTTCGCTGCTCTCGTCGAGCACGCTGCTCTCGATGCTCTCGTTGAGATTGACGAAGCTGCTGCTGTTCAGGTTGCTAACATTGCTATCGTTGTTGTTGTTGTTGTTGTTGCTATCGGCCTGCTGCAGCGAATCGTCCGCAGTTTCCCGGCGAATTTCGGCACTCTCCAACGGCTTCGCCTCATCGACAACGAGGAGATCCTGCTCGTAGTAGACGCTGAGGCTGCCCTGGGTACTCGAATTGTCACCGATGCCTACGTGCATTATTTTATTTATTTCTTTGTTTTACTATTTGTATTATGGTTTTTAAATTCGTATTCTCTCTCTCTCTCTGCTTCGTTGCAATTGCAAACACAAGTAGAAAATTTGCAGCCGAGCTCGGTTAACTGCATGTGCACGGAAAGCGCGGCGAAATGAAACTGAAACCGAGCGCGAATGCAAAAGAAGCCAAACTGAGGCTGAGGCTGAGAGCAGCGCGCGCGCGCTCTCTCTAACGGTTAACTGTTTGCCAGAGCGCAACTCGCGCTAACGGCCCTTGGCTCTTGTTGTTGCTTTTGTTGCTATTCGTTTCGCACTCTTTCGACCGTCGACGCGTGATGTCTGCGCCAGCGTCTCGCATTTACTGAAATGTATAACAGCAAACGAAAGCAACAAAACTGTTGTCGGCGTGCGTCGAAGCAACGCGTCCGCTACTGCGTCGGCGGAAGCTCTTCGGCTGCGGCGGCTGCCGATACGTTATTTGTTTGCTTACATACACGTATTGACTGCTGCTGCCTCTGCCTCTGCCGTAGCCAGCATAATTGACGCTTAACACGGCAGCACAAGCTGCATACATTACGCTGTTAGGCGTGTACAAGCCTATGTTAATTGCAGCTGCACTCAGCGAAAGAAAGAGAGAGAGAGAGAGCTCTGTTGATCGATGGCCCGTAACAGTGCTAAAGCATTAGATATAACAGTGCTGTGTAATTTCTAGTTAACAGAGCTGTTAAAAGCGCACAGGATAAACTATGTTTAGTAGCAGATGCTTGGCAGAGCACAGGATGCACTCTGTTAGCAGACTGCTAATTAATTAATCAACTCAATTGTCTGATAAGAACACAATTATATTTACAGTAGGCGAGAAGCAAGTAAGTTCTTACAAATCGACTCAAATATACCCATTACTATCCATTGCATGGTATTTGATTATGTATAGCTCAAATGACTGCAACTTAACATAAAGCTGAATATGAAGCACCTGTTATTTACAGTGCAGCCCGCTAGAGCCTGAAGGTATGCAACGCAGCGTGTTTTGTGCTGTAATCAGCTTTGTTACCCCACTCTGTCCATGCTAGAGGGTATCCACATGTACATACATATAAATAAGCATACATTGTTTGTCTCTGCTTCATTCATCGGTTTGTTTTTCTTTTTGTTTTTCAGATTGTGCACATCTCGAGATAGCACTCACTCCACACAACTCTTACCGTCGGTTCTAACACAATTAGTTAATTGCTCTCATACTGGGAATTTTTGCCGTTCCTTGCCAGTAACACCCAGTTACACCCATGTGTCGTATCAATTATGCCCGTATCTGATAGAATCCACAATACAAATAAAATGCAAATAATAGTATGCAAGCAATTCTCCATTAGCCCTGCAGTGCTTCCTCATAAACAGAGAGAGAGAGAGAGAGAAGCCTCAAGTTTTTAGGGATTATCAATTAGCACGAAATCGCAGAACATTCAAATAACACACGCTTACGAATCCACCAATCCATTGGAGAGTCGCAATTATTCATCGAAGAGGGTTCCATAAAGTGTACCCTTCTGGCCACTGAATCAACTATACACTATCCACTTGCAGACAGACTAACGCACTCATTCACCCAGCCATTCACTCACTTGTTCACTCACACGCGCAGCCCTACTCTATGACATGAATTGTTTGAACAATTGGGCTACCTATTGAACGATAGTGACTCTACGACTCTGCCAAGATTATAGGCATCTGAATCATCAAACGACTAGACGGCGGAAAGCACCACACGGTATGGCAAGGCAGGGCGAAACTCACTCACAACGCTCGCTCTATCTTTCTCCCGTTTTAACACTCATGCATGTGAACCATGAGTCATGTGAACGGGACAGCCTTATCAAGTATGCATGCAGCAATTCACTTCGAGTGGATATCAAACATAAATAACATGTACTAAATGTTGCGTACACATACCTCGACATATGTTTGTCCGATTTCACGTGCCGCCTACGGCGCCCGCCATGTTTGTTTTCGATTGTTTATCAAACAGTTTTCAATTTTAATTCGCGAAAGCGCGAAGTCATCATTTGTCTGCCCACAGCGAGCGATCTATTTATGCATAATTCGCAAAGGGAATGGGTACCCCGCTTGAAGTTGAGTTAATCTACATGTGGAGTACTTCATGGAATTGTGTGATTAATTGGTTACTTCAATGTCACGAGTCGTGATTCGTGTTTGATCACAGTAACGAGTAACGATACACTCATGACTTTAATTTAACGACTCTACCCAATCGTTTTATTAATGTAACAAGTTAAGCTAAGCGTTTCCTTAGTGTAACGAGTAAACCCGCTCGTTTCCCCAATGTAACGAGTTGGATAAGTCGTTTGTCACAGTATAGTATAAGATAACTCGCTCATAATCTTACAGCAACAAGCAATCAAAGAATAAGCCAACGAGTTACGAGTACTAGCAAGCAGCGAGTAAATATTAATTTACACATAACCAGAATACTCGAAAGAGTAACGAGTAGCAGCAAGCAACGAGTGAGTATAAAGCTAACCATCCACTTAACAGTTAATTAATGAGTACCGATTGGATGAATTAAAATCGATTGCCATTTCCTCCACACGCTGGAAAAGCAACGAGTGGCTGCCAAACAAACTGATTCTATGCTGCCTTACTGTGACTGCGTGACGTCACTCGTCGCCAGCCCACCGCGAGTTGACATTCACACGCCAATCAACGCGAATCCATACACGCAGACACAAAACGATTGATAAATAATCGAGTCGCTTATCAGCTACGAGTTGATTAGGCAGTTACTGGGCAGCTGGCAGCTGCACACGGTGCCAGCACCTGGCCGCTGTAGAGGTTCTCCCAACTCGATTTCGAAGTTTTATGATCGAACAAACAAGCAACAATGAAAGCCCCTAAGAGACTAACTAATTTCCGCTTCTTTATTCTTTATTCTCAGAAAACTCATATTTATCGATAGCACATGACTTCACACCCTACCACAGCCCCTGCCTCTGTCCCTACCCCTGTTCCGTACGCGTAAACAAATAAAAACAAAGAAATACATATTGCTCGCACTCGATAAGCCAGAAGAATGCCAAACAACAGGTGGGCAAGCTGAGGTGGGGTGAGCATTAGCCCAGGAGGGACTATCTTATCCTTGCCATCGACGACAATGAGGGACGCCAATTGCCATGCCAATTTGTATATGCTGCGAACACACATATAGAGCATAGATAGATATCCCGGGAAATGGGTCAGTTGCAGAGAAATGGGGGGCGTAGAGATAAGCGTCGAGCTGTGAGCTAATACGCGGTTTGCTAATTACGTACGTTGGGCTGATACCCTGTTATTATGATACATCGAACTGACTAGCACTGATTATATTATTTTTTGTTTTTATTCAGTAAATTTCAATGCCTGTATGCCTTTTAATACCCTGTATATACGCTAAATTAAAGAAACTTTGCGCAGCTCGAGCACTCGTTAGCAGTGCCACATACTCTGCAACCTATAATACCCTGTATTATCTACATTATACCTAAACCTTCTCTTGTTGCACTCACCTATCCTCTTCTAGCGAAAATTTCTCCGGCAAACTCAATTGTTGACAATATTGTTGTCGCCTTTGTAGCAGCTGTTCGAGTTGTTGTTGCTGGTGTTGCAACCTTTGTTGCTCACTAAGTGTTGTTGCTGCGGCTGCTGTTACTGCTGTTGTTGCGGCTGCGGATGCGGCTGAGCTGCTGCGGCTGCTGCTGCTGTCCTTGACTGCGATTGATGTGGCTGTAGCTGATGCTCCTGTTGCGGGCAACTGCAGTGGGGCCATGGAAGTGGTTGCACGCTCATCGGTGCCAGAGTTGCCACCGTTGGCATTGGCGACTGTGTTAACAACGCTGCTCGTCGATCTACAAATAAAATCAACGGCCAAAGCGGCGTATGAGTAATGCGTGTGTCAAGTGAGTGAGAGCGTGAATACAAAAAAGTGTTGCATGCTTTCAGGCGGCGCCCGAAAAAGCAGCAGAAAAAATGCCGCGCAGATTGTTGTTGTCTGTGGTCGCGATTATTTAATATTTACAAAAGTTGCATATCACACGACTTGCTATTATATATGTCTATATATATTATAAAATATATATGTATATAGAATTACAAGAACAACTGACAAGAACTGCATGGTTAGCGCAGAAAATTGTGGTAACTATTTTAGTTAATCTTCTACAACTTGTTTGCTTTTATAGGTATTTCAACCAAAGTCAGCAGTTATTATTATTAATATTTGTATCAAAGTTTAGCCAGACTTCAGTAAAATCGGTGTACTAGATTAAAAAATATTTGCATTAAAATTATATATACTGATATATTAGGATTTGTTTGTCAATTCTTCTTATTTTCGGCCTTTTCCTTTCGATTTTCATGCGCATAGTTGTAAAACATTTTTCTAGCTCTTTAATCGGCCAACTGTTTGACCTGATTAGATCCCCTAGCGACACAATTGCTGAGCAGCACGCGAATTAATTAAGATCATGTGACAGTTATTAATTAACCCTCGAGCAATTCGAAATCCCCACACGATGGTCGCTTACAGTATCGTCATCATGATTATCATCATTATCGTCGCACGCATCGATTTGCCATTCTCTGCATTATTCAGCTGCACGTGTCAAGTGCATTGCCAGGGCTGCCCAACTACATGATATTGATGGTCATCCAGGCTATGAGTGCCCCCTTTTGACGATGCACAATAGGAAAATGCATATTTCATGAGCACTTTGTTCATGCAAAGCGTGCGGAAATTGTAATCAAGTTGTAAACGATAAATTTGCGGATTGCCGATGAAACATTAATAAATACCCAATCAATCAATAGGGAGGACCCTGATATATATATGTCTGTATGAATCGCACAAATTTGTAGTTAAGTTGTTAAACGCAATGCCAGTGGGGGGAGGGGTGGGGTAATACCTTTATAAACTGCAGCGACACGGTGATTAAATTGGTATATTAAGGTCCCACGCTTTGATTTCTTCTTTAATCTTAAGACACTATGGCATAAAGTTTGTTCAGATAAATTGAATGCATCGAGGGACTGTAAATATATATTCTACGTTGATTTACATAAACTTAAGTTAAGATTCATTCAGTTCTTCTAAGAGAAAATAGCTCTAGACTTATTCAATAAAAGCCGGCATGGAAAAGCCCGGAGAACTTTAATCATCGCCTGACGTGTGACAACTTTTGTTTCCAATCCAAGTTGGCCTGACAACGAAACGAGATATAGACGCGGCTTGGGTTGTTTTAAATTTCAGTTGCTTTTGGGAAACAACACACAGAGCACCAAAAGGTATTCGTAAATTTCAAGTAATTTCAATATTGTTTTTAAATACATAATTGAAAAAAAAGAAATCAAGTCGATATACGTTTTTTTTTTTTTTAGAAACCAAGAATACGAAAAAACTATTTATTAAAAAAAAAAAAAAGTTACAGCGCTGCGAAAGAAACGAAACGGAGAGACAACAAGCAACGTGAAAGAAGGTTTTTTTGTTTTTTTTTTGTGTTCGATACTCTCGCTCGAAATAACCCTCAAATTTTACATGTACAATTGCGTGTGTAGAACATTGTTGAAACGATCTGATGTAACCCTAACCCAACGTGGAGTGCGGGAGAATAGCGAGAAAGTCGAAGAAAGAAACGTGCAAAAGAATAGTTGGGTGTGTGTTGAGCAAACGAAAATAGAGCATCGAATATAGAAAACAAGAAACCCGTCGAATCCAGCGAAATGCCGAGACTAAACGCCGGCGCCAAGAAGACCACGCTCAGTACGGTCGAGCAATATGAACTGAATCAATGGCTCGAACAGCACGAGATCCATTCAAATAATCTGCGACGTAGTTTTACCGACGTATTGCCCCTGGCCCGCCTGCTGTCGCGTCATTATCCTGAACTGATCGATCTGAACATCTATCCGCCCCGGAATAGTGTGCACAACAAGGTCAGCAATTGGGAGTCGTTCAATAAGCGCGTGCTAAGCCGCCTGGGCGTGCATCTGACCCGGGATCAAATGATGCGTGTGGCACGCAGCGTACCCGGTTCCGTCGATCTGCTGCTGTACAGTGTGATGCGCGTGCAGGTCGCCAATGAGCGTAAGCGACGGGAACGCGAGGAAGAGGCTGCTGCCAGTGACGACGAGGCTGAGCCATTGAAGGAACAGCTTAGCGTCGCTCCAACTGTTGCTGCGAATGAGGATCAGGGCGCAGGATCACCAATTAGCGCGCGATCACCGATAGCCAGTGGCTCCACGCTTCGCACTGCTGCAACGATGCCGCGTACCATGAAACAGGCGAAGGCTGCAGCCGGAGCCCGCGGAGGAGGACGTGGAACGCATGGCAGGAATAGGGGGGCCACCAAGACGGGCATGGCAAGTGCACTGGAGACAGCGGCAGCAACGGCGGCGGCGGCGGCGGGTACGACAGCGACATCGGCAGCGACAGGCGGTGCTGGTGCTGGTCAAGAGGGGGCAGGAGGTGCCAGCGAACCGAAAAGAGGTGAACTACTTTATGAGCTTATTTCTACAGAGTTATTCGATCCTAAACAACAATTACAACAACAACAACAACCACACCAACAACAACAATCACAACAACAACAACAACTAAATGCACTTGAACAAACACAATTCGAACTATTACCCCATTTAACACCACAACAAAAACAAAAACGCACGGTCCTCTATTCCCATTACATGCAGGCCGTCAAGAATCTGCAGCTAAAAAACGCTAAGATCGCCCGCATTGACCAGTGTACTGCCCACTTGGAGAATATGCTACAGCTGAAGTGCGATCGCATCGAGGATCTCAAGCAGCAGGTGGACCAGGCGAAGCAGCGTCTGCGAGTGGCGCAAGCGGCGCGGGCAGTCAAGGAGCAGGCCAGGAAGACGGCTGCGATTGCGGCCATTAAGAGCGTGCAGGGCAAAATGCTAAAGGCGAAGCGGCCATTGCTGGAGGCGGAGCAATTGATTATAACAATTCAAAAGGCAAAGAAAGCGAAAACGGCTACGCATGAGACAAAGACGGCGACGAGTTGTACAACAACGACGACGACGATGACGACCGAGAAGTCTCCACACAACTCAAAGCTGATGCCAAAGAATACCAAGCCAGCATCTGCTTCAAAAAGGTTGCCCCTCAAGCTGACTATCAAAAAGATCTCGAAGAAGCTGCCCAACGCATATCGGGCATATATGAAAGTGAAACGACGCGCCGCGTATGACAAAAAGCCCAAGACCCTCATCCCACTACCGCCCATGCCCTATATGGGCGGCGATGGCTTTGACATTGGATTACCCCATTGGATTTAGCTTATACCTGCTGCCGCATAACCCACAATCCACACTTCTCACACCTCACCCAATCCGCCTCAACACATACGCGCCGTTCTTTCCTACACAACATACTCTCATCTACGGTGCGACGATATTGGACAAGGCGTTGATATCTTTGTCGCAACTGTAACACTTTATAAAATGGTGCCTCTTTCAATACGATTCTGTGCAAAATTTTAGTTATTTCAAATATATTTTTCAATATAAAAACAAATGTATAATTGATATATATGATGTAATCGCAGATATAGTCTATTGGGGAAATGCAATAACTACTATAAGCCCAAAAAGGTCAACATAGCCTTAAAACTGCGCTTGCCATTCGCATCTAAGCAATTAAGGTGGGCGTAAGTGGGCGTGGCAAATGGATTAAGCTTAAAGCAGCATACACACACGAGTGTTTTCACAAAATTTGCTGAAGTCAGCTCTTATAGTCTCTCTCGCTATAGGCGTTCATACAAACAGGTAGGGCATGATCAGCTCAGCTATTGCTTAAGAATTTATGGAATTTACCGATTGATTGAGATGTCTGCTTCAGTCTGAAATAAATGTCGACAAACGCTACAAATAGTGAGTTATCCTCAATATCCTAAAATCAAAGTCGTAGCAACCCTGAAGCAACCCTTCGATTCGGTCCCCTCACTAGCAACACTAGTGATATCATACACAATATCAATCTCCAGATTATGTGTGTGTGTGTGTTGTCTACAATTGTAAACAAATCTATTATATATATATATATTTTGTTGATATTGAATATTGACGGGCATGGTGCACACCATAACGAGCAAGAATCTGAGCAACGATGAGCTCGCCGAGGTGTACAAATGGTTGCAGCAGTACGACATCAATACGACGCGATTGCGACGAGAATTCTCGGATGTGTTGCCGCTGGCCGAGATCATGAAGAAGGATCATCCACGCCTGATCGATTTGAATAACTTTCCCAAGTGTAGCAGTGTACAACTGAAGATGGCCAACTGGGAGACCTTCAACTACAAGGTGCTATCGAAATTTAATCTATCGCTGAATCGCGAATTCATGGAGCTGCTATCGGCGGGTATGCACGGAGCAGCTGAGGTGTTGCTGCACGAGATCATGCGTCTGCGGAAACGTCAACGCGTGGTCGAGACTCGCAATGCGATATTGGCACAGGAACAGGTGTGGGAGGAGAACGATGAGGTCAAGACGGTTGTGGTGAATAAGCAGATCGGCGATGGTATCGTACAGGTGCCCCAGAAAATGATACTCTATTCGCTGTATGAGAATTTGTTGCGCGACAATCAGGCTAAGGAGGCACTTATCGAGGCGAGCCAGAAACGTTTGGATCACATGGAGAACATTATCAAGGTGAAAACGGAACGCATCGATGAGCTACTCATGCAGATGGGCAAGAGTCCCATCAAGGTATGCACCAGTCCCCGACTGCACTCATCGAATCACACATGCCTTCCGTCTACCTCGTTCATTAGCTACGAGGGACTTGGTCGCAAACGTCATCCCAATACGCCTGCTTCGTCGGAATAAGAGAGGGTGTGCTGTGGGATTAGTGGATAGAGGATACGGGCAGAGCAGAGCAAGAGTACGAGCATGAAATCTGGATTTTCTTTTGTTTTAATATATATTTATATATATATATACACTATCATTATAATAATCTTGTATTCAGTTTGCGTTCAGAATTGCATTCCCCCTTCCGAAGAGTAAATGCATTCGAAAACTTCCCCATTTCCGTTGTTTCTCCATGACAGGCTGCACTCGTTTTTTCGAATTTTTCCAGATTTTCCAATTAGTTATTCAGTACTTTTGCATAGGATTTGTGCGGGTTGTTTTTATTATTTTTTTTTTTGTAAGAAGCCAAAATTTTCTAGGGATATGTATTGATAATTTTTAAAACCAACTGAAAAATGTGAAGTTGATAGAAAAAGCGAATATTTGATATATTAAAACTTGAAAATTCAGACAAATTAAAATTGAGTTTTTGAAGGAGTAGTCGAAAAAAAATGGGTAGACTTGGAATTGCAGTAGTTTTTCAATATTTTATCCAAGCATACCTGGCCTTGAGTAAGACACGCTTCTTGCCAGCTTTCTGTGACGTTGTCGTCTCATTTTTGTTGTTATTTTTATCGTTTTTTATATGGTTGTTGTTTATGTTGTTGTTGCTGTTGTGGCGACTCCAGTTGGCGGCATGTGATGCCGTCAGGCTCTGCGCCAGGCAAAGCAGCGCGCTGCCGCTGCCCGTGCGATACATTTGCGCGCTGTATGTAGTCACTTTCTTGGCGAAAGTATCTCAAAGATACGCGCGTCAAATTTCCAGCTTGATAGCTTAATTTAATTAAGTTTAATGCGCCTGTGTGTCAGTGTGTCTGTGTCAGTGTGTGGGTGTGTATGAGTGTATGCCTTGATAAGCATTAAAGTACTCGCACACACGCTTGGCGTGCTGCGCGTCTTCTTCGACTCGAGTTACATGTGCAAATTTGATACCGATTTGCATAGCACAGCAAGACGAAGCAGTGGGCAGGGGATGGGTTACGTAGCGTACACACACATCCACACGCAGACACTCAAACACTCACTCAATGTATTCACTAGTTATTCACGAGCAGCACGACTGAAATTAGCATTTTTGCTTGACACGGCACAAGAACTCAATGCGAACTGTTGCCCCAAAAGCGCCGTCACATCAATTTTATATAGTCAGCTTGGCCGCCGCAGGCTCGTGCCAGGGCTGGCAAAACAGTTGCCCCTGACCCAGGGAAAGGACATGGTTGAATGATGGATTAATTCGAGATGATGGAAATATATTTAATACTGGCTTAAGAAACTTTTAATGATCTTAACGCTTGCTTTACATTTCCCAGATTAGAATAAGAACATATATTTCCTATATATGTTCTACAATCTCTTTATATATTTTTAGATTTTATATTGGCATCCATATACCATACATAAGCATATCTTTCATTTATTCGATTTTTAATGAGCTTCAGCATCTTTCTATTCTTTAAATCTGTAGTATTTGATATATCTTAGATTAGTTTAAGCATTTTTATCAACTGTATCTATATTTGATACATCATTTCTTACAAAATAATAGGATTTTAAGTGTTCACATTTCTTACTAAATCTTCCCCATATCGCCATATCAATTCGTGACTCGTTTTGCAACACTAGCTAATCTTCCTCTTCAGTCTTAAACTGCCCGCTGCCCCGCCCTGGTGTGCTGCTCATCGACAGTTGTCTGATTTCTCATGGTCATGTCCCTGAATTTTCTTTGTTCTTTGTTTTTTTTGTAAATTGCATTCTCAATTTGCTTTGATGGTGGAAATTGTGTAAAATGCACAGCGAAGAAGAAAGCAGATGCAGGCATAAAGATATAAAAAGAGAGAGAGACAGAGAGCCAGAGAGTGGGAAGAATGAGAGGGAGCCGGAGAGTGAGAAGAAAGTGTACAACAAGTGCCACTACGACGAGTATCGATTGCCAGAGCAAAAAGCAGAGCACGGCTTAAAAGGGCCCCTTTAAGAGCTTATGCAACAACATTGGCAGTTTCATTATCATAGGCAGGGGGGAATACGAGACCTTGCGAGGGCGGTTCGAAGGGTTGCAGAATGTGGGCAAGAGCCTCTCTATGCGATAATATATAGAGTATGCAAATATGCTAGAACGCAAGCTTTACAAGCAACCGTTTATAGGGTATATATGAATTGAGCACTCTGCACGCTTTGCTCTATGCATCGCAGCAATTAACAAGAATGTAGTTGTGCATTAATTGCAGGGTATACTGGCCAGACTTGTTTACTGCCATTTACTTTAGCTATGCTATTTTTAGTACCACCCCCAACGACGATGCAACCCCTTTTAGTGCAAAAAAAAAAGCATTTAATCGCTTGAGCCAAAGCCTCGGGCAAGGGCAAAGTTTATTAACCCATTGTGTGCGGCAAGTGCAACCACCGACAGCAAGGCGGCAAGGGCTGGTGGCACGTACACACATACTATCTGGAGTGCAACGTAAATTGCATAAGGCAGCGTCGAGCGACGCCCACGCTTGCCTGGCCACGCCCACACCGTATGGCTGACGCTTCTGGCGACAGGTCTGCATTAAATTTTCATGCCTGTCGGCAATAAGAGTCTGGCAGCGGGTGGGACAAGGAACTGGGATGCGGTGGTTTTACTGGATGACCAGACGAAAGTCAGCACGCAACTAATTAAATGGCGACGCTGCTCTTGTCTAAGCCAAATTGCCACACCCCAGTTCCCAAGCCGAAACAAAGTAAACACAAAAAAAAATAAATAAAAACCAAGAGAAAAACATTATTGGTTGTTAGACAAGATTTGCGGTATTATATAGGAAATTGAAAAAAAAAAAAAAAACATTTAAAGTTATTCATATATTTATACTCTCAATTGAAGCTGCAATTTAAAGTATTTTTAAGGAAAACCAAGTATATTTTGCTCTAAATATTTGCATTTCTTAATGTTTATGCTTCGCTCTAATAATGCTTTGCCTAGGCTGTGGGCGTGGTAGCTAAAATTTGAAACAAACTTCATATACGTATGGTATATAGAAAGATGTGAGTCAAACTCGATTTAATTAGCTCTTATAGCTACCGAAATTAACGCATTCGTACAGACATATTTATCTGTCTCCCGCTTTACAGCTCTATATAGCCTCCACTGGCATTGCCGAGCTACTAAAAATGTATAAATGTTAATTATTATAATTATAATTTGTGCAGCCTGCCACGCCTCCTGCTACTATTACACACATTTACAACACGTTAACATACCCTCTTTTGAGCACTTTCAATGCTTACAGGGTATAAAAATCATTTGATGAGCAAATCCGTAATTTTTTAGTTCTTCTCTTTATTTTTAGCGGAAATGGTGGCCGTAATTTATCGCGTGTGTGTGTACGTCCTCTCCCCCCCCCACACATACTCTACCCCCCAATCGCCCTCTAACAAACACAATTAATTTTATTAATTATGCAATTAACTGTGAAATGGGCAATTAAATAGTCAAACGTTTTCCGCAAACACACAACAAGCAACAATATTACAAGAGAAATGTGCAAAGAAAACATTTCGAATGGGAAAAATATGTAGGAAAATTCCAAATCACTGACAAACAAAACTGTAGGCAAATTTTCCATTTTTCCATTTCCCATTTGACGCTGCTCGTAAATATTATGGAAAACTGTTGAACTGTTGCTATTTACGTCCGCAAAAACTATAGCCAGAACCAGATGAAATAATACCAGGAAGAAATACAAATTGAATGCACAGAAAGAAAATGAAAACAATCTATAGACGCGATGCGATATATAGATTAATTTATAGTATATTTTTATGTATAATCAGAATCAAAGAACCGTAAGCGTTCTATATATACTAATATACATATCAGCCAAGAGAGTAGACTTATCAGGCCAGCAATAATATGTGTGTGTGTGTAGCCACATAAAAACAAATAATAATGAAATTATTTGTAGCTTCAATTGCACAGTACGTGAATACCCTGTACTGGCCTTGAAGGTAGCTAAAGATCTATTATAGATGTAACTTGAAACAGTTCTCGTGCGAATTATCCCGTTTTGGGTCTCATCTAACTTCAGATCTTATCTTATGTACAGTAACTATTTTTAGCAAATTTCGCTCCTCGAAATGTCATGTTTTTTTTTTTTTTGGGAAAAGTCCAGCAGATGCTATTATTGCCTGGTACTGCCTAGAAAGCAATCGTTAATTGCTTTTCTATATAGAACATAAAATGAATCATTAAATTATAGCAACTTATCAAACATTATAGCACCCGCTTAAATATTAATTCAAGAAAACCATATTAACGGGAAATTCCCAAATCTTGCAGCAAACTTAAATTTTTAGCAAAATATATTCCCAAACATTATATAATAAATAAGTAAGAAATGTTTATAATATTATATAGTTTTGCTTGCCTTGGATTTTCAATTACTTTTCAATAAGTCGCAACTGGCAACTGGAAAAAGTGAGAAGTGAGAAGAAAGACGAAAGGAAAGCAATAATTGTTCATTTTGCTTGCGTCGGCTTGAAGTTCACTGCCATATCGCGTATAATTGCCTGGCCCTCTGAACTGTACACCATACACCATACATAATACCATACATATTATTGGCATACTCAGCGATTTGCAGCTGTTGTTTGTATATTACACAGGTATAGGGGAAAAAGTGCAGCTGACAGACTGATGAGTACCCTGCGTAATGAAATTTGTTTCAAGCATTTTGCAAACTCTCAGTATTTTCAGTTAGTAATTTAGATAATTCCGCTTGCTTACGCTTACAGGGTATTTGCGGTGCGTCGCAAGTCCTCTCACTTGCCTTCGTTATCTTTTGTACACTTTATCTATATACTATTGTAAATTTTATATTTGTTCACACATGTGGATTGATAATATCGAAAGCTCATAGTTTTGTGCATTGCATAAGATTTTTTGGCCGAATTTGTGTCTACAGGTCCATTTCTCTCTCTCTCTCTGAATATTACTTGACTTTTATAGGTCTACCATATCATGTATACTCATATCAAGTGTCTGACGCAGTTAACTGTTCTTTTTATCAAAGCTTTCTTTGGCAGTTTTTATTTTGCATTTTCTCTCATAACTTCTCTTTTTTCTTCGTTTCTATCGCTTTTTTAGTATATTATTCGACTTTATTCTTTTAGATCTCTGTCTCCATGTAGTTTCTATGCCAATTTCTCTTTTCTTCTCCTTCTTCTCTCTCTCTCTCTCTCTCTTTATTAGACATGGCCGAAAGCGTATTTGGCTAATGATTCGTGAAACAATAGAACCGAGATCGAAATTTCGATCGAAATTTCCTCTCTACTCTGCCCAACTAAACGGTCTAGTATACCCTTTCTAGATTCCACAGCCACATACATAACCTAATATACATGTGTATCGGCTCAAACATCTGTCCGTTCGTATAGTTTAGCACAAAGTTCACAATGGTTTACGACAATATTCGCTACGTTTTTTTTTTTTTTGTATAATTGTGATGATATAATTACGACAATTTACCAGATCCATCACGCCGTTCATCTTTCTCTCTGTCTATGTCTGTCTATTTGCTTGTTTTTCTGTTTGTTTATTTGTTTGGCACTTTGCGATAATTTAGTTGTTTTGCTACCCTGTGAGATTTGCTATTTTTATAAAGCTTAAACCGAACCGGTTCGCACTTGGATTAATTTATATATTTAGATACTTCTGCAGGGATGTTAGAATTTCGATAATGCAATTGTTATTCTTGTTCTTACTTATCACAATGATGTTGCATACCTGCAATGAGAAGAGAGAAAACGAAATTCGTTTATTACTCAAAAGTCGAAAGGTTTATCTCAGATAATAATATGTATAAGAATAATCGCGCTCAGTTTAATCCAACTGCAACTGGTTAATGTGGTATACTCTTGACAAGGCGATTACTTTAAGTTAGTTAACAGTTATGTGAGTGCCTCCGACTGACCTACCCAACTAACTATACAAACTCAGCTTAGCATGTAGATATTGCACTGAAATTTCACATGGCATCCAAACATTTTAGCTGAATCCAAAAGCATATTCAATTGATATTCATACAAATCGTTAAAAGCTTGAAAATAACTTTTCTTTGAATATATCACACTTGATCTATCGCAAGCAAAACTTTCCGGCCTTTTTTCTAAATCTCACACGTTCTATTCGGCCAAAACTATTCAAGCTATTGTATTATTTTTTCAAATCGCAAAAAAAAATTACTTTCACTTTGGCATTGCACGCAAAACAAATTAATGATAATTAAAACATACCCCAAAAAAACAATTTATGGGGTGTGTATGCTTTGCAATGCAAAAATATATAACGTTTTTTTTTTTTAATTTCGTATTTATTTTTGCGGCAAATTTTGCCGGTCGCTCGACGCCAACTGAAACGTCGGACAAACTGAAATATGTGAAATTATTAAAATCCATTCAATGCCAGAGCATCTAAGTAGAAGTACACACACTCTCACACTCTGACACACTCTCACACACACATACCGCGAGTCGTTTACACACACAGTCATTCTCTCGGTTCGCTGTCAATTGAATGTGAAGTGTGTTTCACGTCGTCTGCACGAATCGCACGTTCTCGGGCCTGTTGGGTGGCTGTGTGGTGAGTGAGAGGGGGGGGCATCTGTAGGAGGGCACAATCGAGTGTGTGTGTGACACTTGTCTCTGGGTGTTTCTGTAGCGAGTGCATTGCTTGAAATGCAACCGATTATCTTTAGACAAAACGCTAATCTCAGTTCAGCGCGCTGCAGGGGGCTTTACGGGGCAGATCGCATGCAGCGTTACGCAGGGAAAAGAACAGAGACAGAGGGAGAGAGAGTGAAAGGGGGAGAACTGAACTAGGTTAAGCAGTCGGTGTCCACATGTTAATCATGCAAACAGCTGAGTGTTGTAAAACTTATGTAGATCGTTCTGAACGATCGCATTGTTTTTTCTAACTTACAACTGGAGCACATCCATCGATAGATCGCGCTTTCCACTTCATTTTAGCTGTTTGTTTTTGTACTTGTTGTGAGTTCTGTTGTGTTTCACTCCCTTTGCTCTGATTCAGCACAAGAAAATGTTACTTATAGGTTGAATATGCCAACTACAGCAGCTGAAAGCACATGTGAGCTTTTAACAGCTTTAAAAGTTCATTTACAGTACCTTAAAGCTTCAATTTACTCGTAATGTAGTACATGCAAGCGTCAAACGTCTTTAAAAGTGAAACTTATTCATTGAAAAGCTTGAGTCGTTCTACTCTTAAGCAAAAGCTTTAAGCTTATACTTCCACTGAAAGCTAACTTAAGCTTTATTATTTATGCTGTTCAAAAACTAACTGAAAACCGTGTAACACTAGCTTCGTTTCTCTTTCAGCTTTCAGAACTGTTGCATTAATCCAAGTCTTAATCTTCACAACAAAAGCTTTGAGTAAAAGAAAGCAATCTGTTCTGTCTGTTGTAATTTCTAGAAGGTAGTTTGGGTATATTTAGCATACATGTGCATTTTTAGATATATTATGACTACACGGTACTTATATAATAAATCATTTCTCGTCTCCCACAAGTTGTTTATCGCAGTGTTTGCGAAAATTACCTACTTCCAACATTTCTCTGTCATCAGTTTTATTAAGTTCGTGTCGCGCTACTCGACTCGTTTTGCATTTACAACGAAATTCACTTACATTTGTTAACGAATTGCAATGAAATTTAAAACCTATAACGAACAATTGACCCAAATGTGGGGGGACCGAAAAAGCAACGCAGAAACTGAGAAAGATAGAAGGAGAAAGCAAGAGAGAGAGAGGGCAGAGCATGGAAAGAGGGCTCCCACGGGTGACGCCTTTGATAACAAAAGCGCTGGAAATTCAATCAACGCGAATGCACTCAAAATTTTTTACACTATTTCAAGCTAAGTAATTCGCTCACACATGCACAGACTTGCAGACATGCACAAACAGGCACATACATGCACCGACAGAGTGCAATGGACAGCTGCAACGCCTACAAATTGCACGCATCTTAACGCTCAATTGCGCAGATTGCATTTTGTTTGCGGGGCATTAAAGGGTTAATGTCTTCCGCAAGCATGGACTGACAACTGAGGGGGGTACTCTATGAGGGGGAATTACAATAAATTACACACACACACCACACACGTTTTTCTCGCCAACTGAACTTGTCACTTTGACAATCTCAAACGGGGAAAACAGTTGACACTTTTCCTCCTCCTTCTCCCCATCATTCTCATTCTTCTCCTCTTCGTCGTGCAAACTTGCATTTTATCTTAAGTGGAAAGTTTACTATATATATATTGTACCATATATCTCTAGGCAGTTTCCTGATACTTCTCGTTTGCACCCGTTTGGAAAATAAATTATACATAGAGGTTAAAGACTCTTTAACAATCCTTAATTCAGCAATCTTAAATTCGCCGATTATATAGCCAGATCTTAAACTGATTTCCAAAGTTTTCTAGATTTTTCTTTTCCTCGTATACATAGGAATAGTGTAATATTGTATTGATTTTTTGAGACTAGAAGTTTAGCTAGATCTTGACAAGATCCCTGATCGAATTCGGCTTCCATCTTGCATTCCTTCTCTCAAATATGATTTGTTTTTAAAAATCGGAGAAACAATTCTCAATGAGCTTTTGTCTTAGCGATGACGTCAATGGAAATGCCATTCTGCTACGACAACAACAAGTTTGGCAACCGCAATTGCATTGTTGTATGGGTCCAAATAGAAAAAGATATGGACACCAAATATGTCATGGCATTATGTCGATGTTTGCGTAATTACTCGCGCAAATGTCTGTAAATATATACATATATTTTTAGTATATATTCGCGTGTGTTTGTTTATCGGTTGTCTCCTCGTTTTTGTCACTCATTCAGTCAATCGCTCATTGTGTCTCCGCTCTTCTGTCTTCTGCTTCTCCTCCTTCTCCTGCACTCTATGAACATTGTCTGAATGCAAATCGTAGTATAATCGAGCTCACTCTCAATTGGCCCATTGACGGATGGCCTATTGAGCAATTGGGGAAGTCGTTTATCGTTTATCGTCCACGAACCGATCGCATATCGCATATCACATCGTATCCGATCATTGCAAATGTCTTCTCCGGCTGACATTGGTTTTCGATTAGCGCATCGAGCTTTTATAGTTTTGGTATGGTTGGTGTGACTAAACTGATCAATCTCTCGGGTGTATAGACTGATCTGGTTGTACTGGATTTGAATATATTCATCCCGAAGTTTAATGTCTTCTCAGAAGATCAGTTGTGGCTTTTTTACAGCTTAGCTTTAAATCATATTAAAGCTATCTAAGTAGATCTCGAACAGCTAAAAACACTTGTTGCCCTTAAGAAGCTTCTGGATAACACAGCTAAAAGCACATTTAAGTTGACAGATAGAAAATCGTAAGTATAAACTATGATCGTATGAAATATATCACTTCTGACCTAAAAAGCTTGAAGCGATAATGAATTTAAGCTTGCTATATAGGAGTATACTAAAGCTTTCCGTACGATCTTAATATATAATTTCAGATTCCAGTATACAAAGTTGCTTAGGTCTTAAAATAAATATATATACTATTTAAGCACATTAAAGCTTTGTTAGAGCTTTTCGACAACTCGAATGATCTAAAAACGAAGCTTCTTGAGCTTCCTCCATCCGATTCGCTGCTTACCTCTTTGTCAAACGCAGGGCATCCGAGTTATCCGCCTGCAGGGCGAGATTGCGATCGTCTTTGAGCAGCAGCACGACGGGAGTGGGCAGGAACTCGTCGAGGATGTGATTGTGAGCCTGTGCTTTGGTCAGCAGACTGATGGCCGCAGCGGAGGAGCACGATGACGCGCTAAACGAAACGGCCGAGGAAGCCGACGATGTGCTCGATGTGTTCGATGAGACTGGCGAAGGCAAAGGTGATGCTGCCGACGCGCTGACTATCGATAACTTGGCCGATTGCTTGTTGGAACCAAAGCTGCGTCGTATCGATTGCAGACTCTGACGCAAAAACGATTCCCGCTTAATGTTACCACTGCGACGCTTGGCCAGTATGGGTGTGGGATCCAACGAGATGGGCTCGAGCTGAATGCGTCCGCCTGCCGCTTCGAACAGTCCCTTGGCGGGCAGCGATTGTGGGCGTGGCAGCGAACCAATTTTCGTTGCGGGCACATGCTCCAACAGTTCCTCATACTCGTGTACGACATTGCGACGCAGCAGCTGTGCCTCCTGCTCATCCAACTCCGGTGGCTCCTGCTGCTGCCCATTTCCATTATTCGTGTGTTGTTTCTCATTTTTCCACTTGCCTTTTCCTTTGCTGCTCTTTGATTTCACTTTCGCCTGCTTTTGTTTCTGCTTCTTTGCGGTCGCCGCCTGACTCTCCGCCGTGGCCTGTGCCAGCACGAGTGAGGTTATGTCCGGTAATGTCTCCATATCCGGTGACAAAAGCAGCTCCGCAAGTGGCGCGCTCACTCGAGACATTTTGGCATTTCCCTTACCATCGCTGCTGATGTTGTTGTTGTTGTTGGTGGTGTTCTTATTATTGTTGCTACTGTTGTTGTTGCGCTCAATGAAGCTGTAGGATTTGATGAGAAACAGATTGGATTTGTTCTTTTTGGCTTTCAGCTGCTGCAAAGTGCTCTCCGCTGCCTCCTCCGCTTTGGACCACGTTGTTGTTGTTGCGGCAACAGTGTTGCCATTGTTGTTATTGACCTTCTCCGTGGACATTTTTTTATTGTTTTTTTTCTGCTTTTGCTTTCTTTTTACACTTTTAAACGGGTTTCTTCTCTATTCTGTTTCTTTTATATTTCTTATTTTCTAGTCTTTCACCATCTTCATTTCCTAAACGGAAAATTTCAAATTATTTTCGTACACTTTCCCGAAAGTGTTGTGCGTAGAGCAGAAAGAGAGAGAGAGAGAGAGAGAGAGAGAGAGAGAGAGAGAGACAGCACCCCAGATGAGTTGGCTGACAACAAATGAGTTCAGTTTTGTTTGAAAGATCATATATATCTTCTCGAAATCTTTGCTCAACTCAATTAAGAACCCATAAAATTCAAAGTGATAGCTGCTTAAATAATAAAAATGAATGCACGCCATCAAGATACCACGTAATATGTTGCTAGATTTGTTTATAAACCTGCATACACCCTGTGCCTTGTAATATTATGATATATGGCGTATTCTACTTATATAACGACTTCTACAACCTTTGCTACTGCAATTATTGTGAGGTGGCGCCCTCTTAAGTAACATTTTTATCTACTCCAATTATAATTTTTACAATACGAGTATCACATTTACTTTCACGCCTTTTTACCGACTTTGAAAAACGCCAAAACAAATTGATTTATACACGTATCGCTCGCCAGCTGTGCTAACTGTGCTAACTGATAATTATTTGCATTATCAATCAATGTTTTGCGTAGATTTAGATAATATAATAGCAGATATAACACACGCTTTGCCTCTCTCGCTCTGCACGACTCTGCTCAGCTGTATGCGCTCTCTGTGTGTGGTAAATTTGACAACAGCTGTTTTGCAGATACCACTATAGATGGCGCCACACACAGCAGCCGCCCGGCATTTCTGAGTACTTGCTCTATCAACACACTGCGGCACTCGCTCGCCCACTCTCTTTTCGACTGTCTGTCTAACTCGCACTCTCACTCTCTCTCCAGACCATCACGCACGTACTCTCACTCCGCGTTGTTGTTGTTTCGCTTGCTTGCTTTTACCGCATGTTGTTGTTGTGCCTTTACTATTTGTTGTTGTTGGAGTACAATTCTTTCGCTTATTTCTTTTCTTTTTTTTTTGTTATTGTTGTTTTTTTGCATTTATTTTTGGCCCACGCGACTCTCTGTGGCGGCGACGACGGCGGCAGCGGCAACAATTTCTGTCATTTTTTTTGCTTTATGATGTCACTGTGCTGGTGTTGGTGACCGTTTCACGCGTACCGTTAAGTTTTTGCTTTGGCGATCGTCTCTCGACGTTTTTGCGGCTTTGTGTTTTGTTGTTAACGCTTAACGCTAATTCGTCGCAATTTATAAACACACACTCGCACACAAATAGCTTTTTATTTGTTGATAAATTTTGTTGGCGTCGCTTCCTCTTCCTCTGTTTCTTCTTCTTCTGCGTCTGTTGCTGCTGTTGTTGTTTCGCACGGCCGTGCGCAAGATTAGCTGCGAAAGGCAAACAAAAACAAACGCAGCACACACACACACTCACAGAAAGTACACTCTAAAAAAATACAAGTCTACATAACAACAAAAATCGTTGAAAAAGAATAAAAACGGCAAAGTATTTTGTGTGTGGAAAAGCGGTCGCCGTTTGCCGCGCTGCCTCTGCTTGAAAGCTCCGCGCGCTCGCTCGCTCACGCTCTCTCCTGCTGGCACTCGCTCTCGCTCTCTCGCTCTGAGACACGGTCTGCCCGTCCGCGTTGTCGTTCGCTTTTGCACTGAATTTGAAATTGAAGCGCCGTTGCTGCCAGGCCCAACGCCGTCCAACGCGTCCAGCAGCAGTGGCAGCGGCAGAGGCAGCGCCAACGGTGGCACTAGCAGCAGCGGCGGTGACGACGAAGGCAGTCAACATCAACATCTGAGACGACGACGACGGCGAAGCCAGGCGAGACGCGGCGAGACGAGCGACGTTCGCCGCACGAACATGCATACACCATAAATATGTATGTTTGTATGCTGCTCTGCTTGCGTGAGCGTGTGTGTGTGTGTGTGCTAAACTTCTTCGACGCGCTTATCATGCGGCACTGCGTTGGCGTCAGCGTAGACGCTCTACCTTTTGTTATTGTTGTTAAGAAACTTTTAACAATGAATAGAAGAAGATGAAGAAGCAGACGACTGCGTGCTACGCTCATCACCCAACCCTCTCGCGCACACACTCTCTTTCTCTCTGCCTCAGTCTCTGCCGCTCTCGCCGTGTGTTCTCAAGTTTATGTTGGCGCAGCAGCTGATGGTTTCTCTCTTCCTCTGCTCTTTGCAGCTGTTGTCTGCACTCGCCGCAGCTGATGATGGCGGCAGATCTGCAGCAGCTAAGCTTTGTACAGTGGAACCGTAACGAAAAAATATCGCAATTTCGGCTTTAATTTTTAAGCTGACCCTAAAAAATCGGTTGGTCAACACACTCACAAAAATATCAGACTTGCTTTGTTATTGTTTTTTTGTTGTTTTGTTTTTTGTTTTTTTTTTTTTTCGTGTTTTCCTTTTACCTGCCATGATTCGCCAGTTTTCTTTGTCGCTCTTTGCCATTGTGCAAAATTATCATGACATCGAAAAAAGGCATTAAAATAAAGCGATGTGACAGAAGCGTGAAAAAACCCAACTTAATATCATATGTACTATATAGCGTGATATATATAGTACACAACTTGTGTATATACAACCATTTTGTAGAATTTTTGCTATCGAGTCGTATTTACCCTATCTTTCTCTCTCCCTTTCCCAAAAGGTTCTTCAGGCTTAATTGAACTTGTACCATATTATTTTTTGATAAAAACGCAAAAACTACTTCGCCCCCTTTTCAACAATATGACAAACATTTTTGTTGATTTCTGCAATATAATGGCACCAGTTCGGTATAGTCTGACATAATGGTCGGTGTTCCCTAAGCAATCGCCATCCTCCCTATCTGGTATCTACGAACCTTCTCCAACCCGTATACGCTCTGGCCGCAAGTCATGGTCACCCTAGAGATGCGAAACCACAACAACAACCACAACAACGATAAAAACAAAACCGTCGCAACCTTCGCTTTGCCTAACTTTTTATCTGTCAGTTAATTTGATACCCTGTAAATGATAATGAATGTAACTAAATAAAAATTTGATAATTTGTCATTTGAAATTGTATAGAATTGTATCTCAAATATTGCTGGAATCTAATTAAAGAAATTCATATTCTTTTTTGCTCTTTAAAGTCGAAATCCCTAAGCATTTTACAAGATATCATGTTGCAAAATCCCTTAACATTATTAACTCGCAAATTTATTAATACATACAATAAACAGGGTACCCACAAGTCGAGATATACCTCACTCATGGTTCTCGCATGATTTTATGTGGGGCGTCACTTTCAAGGGGCGTTTTGTTTGCCATTTGCATTGAAAAAATATGAAATAGTTTCAAAATCTTCTATGGCAGAAGAGTAGACGAGATAGGGAGAAAAGCAGACACAATTGTGGCACTCTTGCCGCAAAGATGACAGAGAAATGCAAAACGCAAGCCACAGCAAAAAAAAAAAGAGAAAATACAAAACAGCAAAAAAAGAAAGAAAAATTATGGAAACTGTGGCATTACCAAGCACATTTCCATGTTTAGTGCAAAGACCTCAAACGTCACATTGATAGGGACTTGCGTAAGACCCAATAGCAAAGCAAAAAAAAAAAACTGAAAATTGATCGCCAAATCACAAATAATCTTTGTACCCCCGAAAAACAATCATATGACTAATGCGCCCAGGTGTTTAATTTGCCAAATATAACAGCAACATATGCTGTACACCTGGCGCAAAGTAGCGTAAGCCCCAAGAAAGCGCACCCAGTCACCAATTAACCTGCCCTATTTATCTAATACTATACACCCGTGTATAACTAGCCCAGGTGGTTTCGGGGCCTGATGATTCTTAATTAATTGATACCCGAAAAAAACATTGTATGACGAATCGGCCTTTTATAGTGTCATAAATTCAAAAAAGTTGAATACTTACTTGGATGGGATCCATAATTGTTATAGGCAGAAAGGTGTAATCAATTAAGTGTCTCAAAGTGTTGTAACAAATTTGTAAATATCCCAAAAGTATGCTATATAAATTATTCACATATTTGTACTTTCAGTTATCAGATCCCTGCGAGATAGCCGAGGTTATTGCGCGCCAGAAGAACAACAGAGCTCCAGGACACGACGTCATCTGCAACGCCACATTGAAGGCACTGCCCAGTCACGCGATCCTCTACATAGCGTTGATATTCAACGCTATTGTGAGGTTGCAATACTTCCCTTCTCAGTGGAAGCTCGGGATAATCTCTATGATCCACAAACCTGGCAAGCCGGAAAGGGAGCCCGCCTCCTACCGGCCGATCAGTCTCCTCCCTTCGATCTCGAAGGTGTTTGAGAGATTGATCGCTGCCCGGATTGTCAGGATCATGGAAGCCCAGGGGATTACCCCTGAGCACCAGTTTGGTTTTCGTGCTGGTCACTGTACTGTCGAGCAGCTACATCGGGTCGTCGAACAAATCCTGACTGCCTACGACAATAAGGAGTATTGCAACAGCCTCTTCTTAGACATCAGAGAAGCGTTTGATCGAGTGTGGCATATTGGGCTGCTAACTAAAATCAAGCAGACGCTACCTGCCCCATATTTCGGGTTGCTGAAAACGTATCTGGAAGGAAGGCGATTCGCTGTGCGCTTTCACTCAGCAGTTTCCACCGAGCACAATGTGGCAGCTGGAGTCCCACAAGGTAGTGTCCTCGGCCCCCTGCTCTACTGCCTGTATAGCCACGACATGCCGCAGCCAGATCATAGCCTACACGGGACATCTATGTTGGCCACATTTGCCGATGATGTGTGCGTCACCTACAGGTCCCGATGCGAGCACGACGCAGCCGATGGTGTCCAGAACTTTGCAGATCGGTTCTCGGAATGGGCAAGGCGCTGGAACATCGGCATCAATAGCAGTAAGTCCACCAACGTCTGCTATACTCTAATGCGGAGAACGCCACGGGCCGTCTATATAGAGGAAGCCCCCGTACCACAGCCGAATGCAGCAAAGTACCTTGGAGTGATTCTGGATCGCAGACTCACATTTGCCAAGCATGTGACTGCCATAAGTACGCGTCTACGTGCAAAGGTGGCCAAGCACTACTGGCTACTCGGTTCGCGCAGTAAATTGTCACTCTCCAACAAGCTGACAATTTACAAGCAGATTATAGCACCAAACTGGAAGTACGGGTGCCAAATCTGGGGCTTGGCATGCGACAGCCAAATCAAAAGGATCCAGGTTATCCAAAACAAGGTTGCAAGACTCATCACCGGCTGCGAGTGGTTCGTGCGAAATACCACCCTGCACAGGGACTTGAAACTCGCTACAGTTTTCGACGAAATAAACCAGCATTCGAGTCGATACCATGACAGGCTTGAGCGCCATAGAAATCGACTGGCCAGCGCTCTAACCAGATCTCGCCCACCAAGGAGGCTCAATAGAAGGCAACCGAGGGATCTCATTTCCCGATCTCCTCCAATAAGAGTCAGCTGATGCTGACGCTTATATTGTATTATATTTGTACTATATTTGTTATCTGTGATTGTAATTGTTAGCTAAAATTGTACTAAATTGATATATCTAACTATGCTATAGTTAGCCGGCGCGCCCAAATGGGCTGTATGAATAGATACGAAGGTCACAAAGGGGTTGACAGAGTTCCCCGTATACCTTAATAAAACAAAATTAGAAAAAAAAAAAAAAAAAGTTATCAGATGAATAGTGTTTGGTAATTCTTGAGATTATTTCTTCACCCTGTGATGTTAAGATACAATATTATGATGTACGGATTCTTCACTTAATATAAAAAAAAAAAGTTATCAGAGGAAAATTTCTCTGATATTTTCCATTTCATTTCATGTGATATATTCAATTCCGTTTTATTTGCCATCTTTCATTTCTTAATCGCCCAATTTCAGTTCGCAATATGCCATGCTAAAAATATATCGTTTTATCTCAATCCGTGGGCGTCTGATTAGTTGACTCGACTCCCAACGAATATATATGTATGTATATATATCATCCCGACTAGAGACCACCCAAATTTACCCAGTTGATCCATTTTAATACACAACCAAATATTTTGACATAAGTCGTACAAATTTATGACCCTAAATACCTATATGACTAAATATAGTACTGAATTTACCTTCGCCTACATACATAGTATGTATTAGATACACATATGTATTTTATATACTTTTTGCACAGATGTTGACTTCAAGCGAGTAATATTCTCAGCATCCAAATGAACGAAGAGCCAATACTCTGATCACTAAATATTGTCGTTTTTCTATTATATTTTATAGAATGTTAGGAAATAATTTGTTTTGTTTGATTTCTTCCCAAATCGAAATCTAATTCAACAGAATTTTAGCTTAACTTTAGCAATAAAAGGGGCTTTGGAAATTTTGGGATAATTTAATAATAATTAGTAATGTCTAAAAGTAAAAGGGGCTATAGGATTTTTGGGATACTTAAATAATAATTGTTGATGCCGAAAGAGTTGTTTATAAAGAAAACCCGTTTTTTGGCTCTGGAACGATTATACGAACATGTAGGCACAGGAATCTATGTGTGAATATGCATGTATCGATATGGCCTGGGGTCTAATAAATTACAACACGACATTTATTTTAACAATATGCTTTCTCTAGATTACCAAGAACGGAACGGAAGCACACTGGTTTACAAATGCACACATATGTATTTCGGTATTTATATTTTTCGTTATGTACAGTGGAGCGCCAATCATGTAGATTTCTCTCGAAAAGTGATAGCAATGATTGGGCTCATAAGTCGTTCAACTTGATCCCATTTTCCAATCTCATCATCTACTACAGCATAATCAGTTCTCAAATAGAGATCGCCTCAAGGGAGCAGATTGTGTTCGCCTGGGAGCTTGGAACCGGTTCAAAAGAGGTCATTGGGTAGCGGAAATTTAATGTACTCGCGCTCGAATGAGCTGAAGGTGCGGATTAGGTTAAACGAATGTCAGAAATAGCACAACAGAAGCTCAAATTCATTCATAGATTGTAATATCTCATTGGTGGCGCTCTCTCTCCCTCTCTCTCGCTCAATATTCTTATAAGGAAGAGGTAAAGTACTAAAAACACCGCTGAAAAACTTAGTACACCCCTGGTGTCTGTTAATAGTGACTTTGCAGGCCTATATGTACGTATAGGATTACGTACGCCGGATGATTGTTCTCCTACCCATTAGAAAAATATAACGGTCTGTTGTTTTAGTTAACAATTTAACACTTAACAGTTCTCGTAAGTTGGTATGAGGTTTGCATGATTACTCACCTGGAGTGTTTCCGTTTCGCATGGTCACCCAACGAACCAGTTGTGGCAAGTTGCGTTAATCTGCGCAAATTGAAAAAAAAATAATTTTTTTAAACTTTGTTCAGTCGAATTCTATTTAATTTTATTTTATAATAAAACTATTTGAAATAAAGAAATATATGTATACATACAAATTTAATAATTTTCCCCAAGTGCAAATGGGATTTATCACACTGTAGCTTTACCGCAGGACACGCGAGCACACTGTACACACATACACACAGGTGCAGCGCGACCCCTGACTCGGGTAAAGGTTGCGCTTGCCGCTTTCATAATTCGCAATTACACAATCAAAGCGAGAAGCCACAGCATGCGGTTGAATGTCGTGTGTGTGTGTGTGTGCGTGTTTGCATGTGTGCGAGAGAAATAAACAAACAAAAAGGAGCCCAAAAACCGAGAGAGCAAAGATCCAGCAGCGACATAGGCCCACGCTGCTGCCTCTTTCGCTCAAACACTGAGAGCACATGACAATAGCAAACTCACACACCCACACATGCAGCGCCTCTCTGGAGTTCGTGTGTGTGTGGGTGCGTATGCGGGCGCAGCGCAGCGCAGCTCACCTTGATTTCGCAGTCGCGCAAATATTTTTGCCAAATTTTCGCAATAGTTTTACATGTTGTTGCGTTTGGTAAAAGTTTTCCCAACACTTTTTGCACTTTTTGTGAATTGTTGTTGCTTTTAATGTGGCGTGCGTGTGCTATAACTTTTGCTTTTCACAACTTCTCTTTGCCGCACTCCCTTTGCCGATTGCTTTTTGGCTCACTCAGCAGACTCACTCACACTCTCGCACTCTCTCTCTATATGCACAGGACGCCGCCGCTGCCGTCGCACAGCGGGCAAATTGCGTGATTGCTTAAGTTCAACTGCCGCGCACAAGAACAAAAATATAAATTTCGTTGAGTTTTCTATTTTTCTTTTGTTTTGTGTGTGTGTTTTTTGCTTTTTATTTTTGTGCTATTTGGCAAATACCGGAGAAGTCCCGTTGACGACACGACACAACACGATGCGTTCTGTACACAAATAATATGGCAACTAAAGGCCGACGACGCGGCCCTCAACGTTGCTGCTGCTGCTGCTGCTGCGGCTTCTTCTTCTTGTTCCTTTTCGGCTCGTGCTGCTGCGGTTTCTCTGCTCCCTTCTCTGTCGCTGTAGGCATTATGACATTCCCAGCAGCAGCAGCGGCAGTACTGTTAGCAGCTTGCAGCGACGCCTCGCAACGTTGGATGGCAACGGTGGTGGGTTACGCTGCGACCGTCGGGATGAGAGCTTGCAAGCAACCACCGGGCAGAGGCAGAGGCACAGCAAAGCCAACAATTGCGGCGAATTTTAAGCGTGTGTGTGTGTGTGCAAGCTCACAATGTGCTTTGCTTGTTACACCAACAGAGGGAGCCTGCCAGCAGGCAGGACAGCAGCACGGCGAATCTGCGAGTCAGATGGGCGAAGAGAGAGTGCGACACAAATCACCCCATTGTGTTCAAGAGCGGCCAGCAGCAGCATAGGCAGCATGCAAACGAGAGAAGAGCGCCAGAGTGCAAATGTGTGGGTGCACGTGTGCGCGCTTTTAATATGCATTTGTGTGTGCATGTGTGACAGCTAATTGCAAGTAAATATGCCTGTGTGTATGCGTGCATATACGAATACGTAGGTGGGCTGCGCTCAGATGCTGCTGCTGACCGGCATATTGCGGCACTCGCTCTGCCACGTGAGAGAATTTAGGCATTATTTGTGCCGCAATCTGCGCATGCACACATATGTATACACACACGCACGTACACGTGTAAGTGCGTTGGGGGAGAAGGTCAGCGCCGCCCGGCACTGGCTGCGCTGTTACCTCAGTGACAGCTCCACTCCTGCTTGGCAGTGTGTGTGTGTGTGTGTGTGTGCACTCGTATTCTAAGCGGATTTGCACGTAATGTTAGCGACTATCGCATGCTCTAAACGATGACAGGTTGCAATTTGTTATATTTATTATTTCTAGTGATGCGTGCGTGACTGTGATCAGCGTGAGTCACGCACGCATCACTAGCAGCAAAGCCAAGCAAAAGCAGACAGCGCAAATACGCAACGAAAAGGTCAAGCTCATTAGTCGGCGGCGCGATGATGAAAGTGGCGCAGCGCCACCTAGCGTGCGCATCAAGCGCACCCAATCACATGACTTAAGCAGCCCAATGTTCGGGTGTGTGTGTGCATTTGTGTTTATTGAGAAAACAAACGAAAACAAATGCAAACAAAACGAAAACAAAACGAAAAGCGCATGCAATATATTAATTGGCAGCAATGCAGACAGATCGGGGGGCGAGGAACGAGGGAGGTGTCACGCTTGGACAACGAGCGCCAAAAAATATGCGCGGCCGCATCTGATGTAGACGAACAAGGAATAATTGTGAGTGTAAAACAAATGCGCAACAGCAAAGGCAAACACAAAACAACAACAACAATAACAATGTTGGGCGAATTTGAATGCTGATGCCGCTGCCGCGAGGCAAATTGGAGCGCGACGCGCAGCTTGAGAAATAGAAACAGTGTCGAGATGTGCTCAACGCACGCACACACCCTCATACACACACACAGACACTCACACTCACATGGAAATCATACTCACCTCTCCTCGCTCCCACTGAAGCCCACCGACGCCGTCGTCACCTTCAGCGTCTGTCGCAGCAGCGAGCCCAAGACGCTGCGCGAAGCTGCTGCTGGCTTCTTGCTGCCCGCGCCGCTGCTACGGCTGGGATCGGTATTGCAGCGCGGTCGAAAAAGTTCATTAAGCTGCGTATGGCGTGGCGGACGCTTGCGCAGCGGCTCCGGCGACGCACCGGAGTCCTGCTGCTGCTGTTGCTGTTGCTGCGGCGGCGGCGGCGGCGTCAGCGAATTGGCACGTTCACGGCGACGCGGCGAAGCCGAGCGACTTGTTAGACGCCATGTTTTGCCGGCGTTGACGCTAACGCCGACCGTAACGCTGCTGCTGCTGCTGTAGTGCGGCTGTTCGTCCACTTGATCTGGCGGCGTAAGATAATTCATTTGAACGGTAAATTAGATATCCTTGCGTAACGGCAAATCGTCGCACAATCGCTTGGAAGCACGGCTAATCAGCGAATGGCGATGGCGGTGGCGTTGGCGTTAGCGTTGACGTTGGCGTTGGCGTTGGCGACTGCTAGTAAGAGGCGCTCCTACACTCAGTTGCGGCGAATGTTGTTGGCAAAATAGTTGCACGCCAAGCGCAAAGCAAACGAACGCGACAAGCAGCCTCATCGTGGCCCCCGAACCTGCCCCAAGTGCCGTAAGACCCACCCTATCGCTCTCTCGCTCTCTCTCTCTCCCTCACTCACTCCCGCGCTCATTACCGAATTGACAAGAATATTGGCAAACGAATGGCCATAAAAAACAGAAGGAATGCAAAAAAGAGAAAGCACTTTGCAAGCAACGACTTGTGCATACCCTGTGCTTGGTACACAAATCAGTGCTACTATATAATTGAGATATATCTAGTTATATATATCTTATAGAAATATGCCTGAAAATATTTTAAGCAAGTTTCAGCAACTTAGCTGCACTGAGAGCTGGGTTAAGTTGGTTAGTTGGATCGATAAATGCTTTAAGCCGAGTAGTATGAGAAAATAATTTAAAAAAATAATTAATTAAAGTAAAAAACTATTATATATTATATAGACTTTAATCCTTTGTAAGAAATTAAAATCAAAAAAATAATAGAACTCAGTAGGTTATTTCGATAAAATCCCTTAAATTGAAATCGATGTCTATTTTTTTCATGTGCCATCCCACCCGATAAAGCCTTAGTATACTGCCCGGCTAGAGTGTAGCGACCTCCTAACATCAAGAAGGGCGACAAAACAAACATAAATAAACACAAATACACTTTGGCAATGGATACGGCGACGACAGACATTGCGACAGCTTTGGCAATTGCCGTTATGCAGAGCTTCAAGCACAGATTGATTACCATAACAGCTTAGCCGGCAGAGAAGTATCGGGTTAGATAATGGCTTGGAAAAGTAACTATTAATCTTCGTAAAGTATTGAAGCACGCAACTTTTTGTGAGCTTATGTTGATTTTACAGGGTATTCCAGCAACATCAAAGTGAGTACTAAATTTGACATGTGACGTTTTGTATAGTTTAAAATAAAATTTTGTTTCTTTTTTTTGCCCAAAATTTTGCAAGTCTTAGATCTACAGCCAAGGATCAGGTAAGCAGCGCTTTATATACGCCTTATATACAGTAAATTGATATATATTTTTTTTCGATTCTGCAGCATGGAGGGCTGCCTCAGCGCAAACACTACGCAGCTGAGCTGCGATGATGGACCCACAACCGTTGGCAAGGTCCTGGATGTTGCATTCGGACTCGCCATGGAGCTGTTCAAAAGGTTTCTGGTTAGCTTCTGCAATTACGTGGATCCAAAGGATCTGGTACTATCGGTCACTTGAGATCGCTCGACGTAAACGTTAATATCAAATGACATCAATTAAAGCGGCACTTTTTGTGATATGATATGATATAGGGATTACTTTATGCGTTCTCCAGGTTCCCTCATCTCCCCAAATGAACTACGCCTTCGGTATTTTTTTTGGTATTTATTCTCTTTATTTGCCATTCTCGACTAATTCTTGTTAAATTTCGTGCTAATTATTTGGTATTTTGTAATTTGTTTATTTTCGTTCAGTTTTTGTCTATTTGGTTTAGGGAAAATCTTGTTTATTTTTTTTTTTTCATAGATTTCTCGAAGCAAATTCAATAGAACCGTTCGCCCCGTAGACGCTCAACAGGGTCTGCTCTCGTCTTGCACATACTATTGCATCAAGTCGTAGCGTATCGTGTGTGTGTGTGTCCAAATATAATACCGTTCTGCTCACATTTATAGTATATATATTCAGATATTCGTTAAACTTGTCTCGTTTTCTTTGTAATAGTATTTTCTTTTGATTTTCACGTTATGCCGAAAAACAGTTTTGTACTCAATTATTGAAGACAAAAAAAAACAGCAAAAAAACAAGTTTCAAACAACAATTTTGAAATATTTCAATATACATTGTACATATGCATATATAGTATTTTCTTTTTTTGTTCATATTGGTATTATATATTTATGTATTTAATGGTCTAATCTAATCGGTAATTGTGCTGTTGTGACTTGATTTGGATTAGGCAATCGATTGAATAAGAATCGTAGATCATTGATATATATATATATATATATGTAGATATACTTCACATCTAGACTATATATGATTGTATGTATATGAATAGCGGTGCATTTTGGTAGTTCTCGCTGTGCACACAAAACAAAAGTCTGCTCGATTATATATATGTATATGTATATATATATATATGCATATATATATATATTCTGATAATACTTAACTAGCAAAAGAACTCGCAATATGCCATAGGTCTGTTACAATTTCGAGTAGCTATCACATGAATATATCTAGTAGGAGAACCAATCGACGGATATTAAGGGGGGCGGCTTTGGAAGAGGAAAGTGCGGGGTAGGGGGTCGGGTATTACTAACATAGGGACGGCTTGAAATCGAATGGAAAATATCACTCAAAAAACATAAAAGATAAAAAAAGTAAGCCTTATATTGCTAGAGTCAAATATCACAACATCACATATACATATAGGTTCATATATCGTAAACGGTATTCGGTAATCGATAATAATCGTTTTATATGGCATATACGGGTACGCACGCTATCTAGTATCTCTCTCTCTCTCTCTCTCTCTCTTTCATCTCTTTGTATGGGGGTACAACTGTCGTTTTTGTTTCTGATTCAGACTTAACCTTCTACGATGTCTATGTGAATGTGATTGGGGTTTTTGATTTGCCTGGGGTTTTTTATTCATTTTTCATTTAGTTGGCTCAGGAACTGAAATAGTGTCACGTTATCTAGTTATCTAGAAATGCCATTATAGAAAATAGTAGAAAAAGTATTCTGTATCCTGTAATCGGTAATCGGTATTAAAAAATATTTCGAAAAAACATTAATTAGGTTCGAGTACTTTGGGAATAAAGGTTTCAATAGCGATCGAGTATTGTTAGATAGTATGTATATATATATATATATGTATATATATATATATATATATATATATATATATATTTGGTATATATAATATATATCATGTAATATCGAGTCATTAGCTAGTCCACATGCCTAAGTAAAACAACCTTCAACAATATTTTTCCTGCATACCCTTCAATTGTGCTTGAGATCTGCCTGCCTTCTCTCTCGCTCTTTATCTATCCCCCTTTTGCTCATACTGTCTCTTTCACCGGTTTATATCTATAAGATAAAACAGTTAAACATTCAATAATTTTGATGTATTCTTTAACTTTTCATTCATGGCGATCAAAGAATTTTGCAGCTCTTGGAAAATGTGAAATTTTCAAAGTCGATCGAGCAATTCTACTGATATGTAATACTTAATACCAATCGGAGTAGAATTTAAATATGCCGCTCAAGATCTGCAAAATTCCCATGCCGCAGAGCATACAGTAGCTTGTATAATATTCAGATATTTAGCTAAATTTGTATATAGTTATTATCCGATTCAAAGAACTATATAAGTATATAGAGAGAATTCGAAAAAAAAAACGCAGAGATCATGTTCGTCTTTGGATTACGTATCGAGAGTGTTATTTTCTTTTTTAATTTTTTGATTGATTTTTTTTTTTTGGGTTCCACTTGATTAGACGGCGATAGCGCCATTTATATCTTAAATAGTTGTGCATTCCGGTTAAGTCACATTGAGAGAAATAATATCTATATAAGTATATATATAATATATTGTATATAGAAAATAAATCTTTAACACGTTTTACTGCTAACTCTGAATGCTCTGGCAGGTGGACAATCTATCCAGCTATCGTCTGTTTTAAATTCCATAATATATATCTTAGCTATATCTTTATCTGCCAGAGCATTACCAACTTCGATCTTCCGAAGTTTTCACTTCTTTCTTCATCTTTTTCTATCCATCAGAATCAACATTTCATTATCAACTTTATGCAAATTCGTTGTCAAAACATTTGCACGCTTCAAACATTTGCAACAATTAGGAAAAGTGTTATAATTATTCGAATTATTTAGCCAATGGAATTCTACACTGATTCTTCTACATTGTCTTCTCTGTCTGGGTTTCGTGTTAATTAACTATGACAGTCCGATTAACTTCGAGTTAATTTTGTTTAGTTAAAATAAAGTTAATAATTTGTTTGCATATATCGAGATTGTTATCGAACTCTTTTGTATCAATTATCGTTTATCGATTGATTTTTACTGTATGAGTACTTAGCATTAGTTTCAGCAAATTATAGGGTATTATTGGGACTGAGAATAATTGATTAGACGTAGCTGGACTATGCTAAACAAACTTATCTAAGAGACTAGAACTAAGGAATGCTACGGCAATGGAATACACAATATTGTTCAACTAGTAGTTACCCTGCACGTGTCAGCTCGGCGTGAACACCCTCCTCGTCCATGTGCATGTACAGGGTATTAACTTAAAAAAGTGACTAGACACATTGAATTCGATTTTGCAATACTAAAACTAAGAAGAGCTAAAGCAAATGGGTTGCTCGACTAGCAGATACCCTGTACGAACAGAGCAGGAGCGCGGATTGCGCTCAAGTTTACAACTTGCATAACCTACAAATGCTAACTAATAACAGTGGCTCGACTAGTGCATACCCTGTAGTATGCAGGGCAGCAGCTGGAACAGAAAACAATGCTGAGCTGTGTGTGTGTGTGTCGGTGTGTGTGGGTGTGTGTTTGCAACAAAAAGGCATAAAAAAAGGCGTGGCTTATGTACAGCTAAGTTACTAAGATAGACGCATACATATATACCTAGATAGTACGAGAACTAAAGCTACACTCGAAAAAAAAATCGTATTCTTTTTTTATTTTTTTTTTTTTTTTGCCGCTTACAGATTGCCGCCAGTGGCGCCACCTGTGGCGGCAGCCGCAGTTGCCGCAGCTCCCGTTGCCACCGGAGCAGGCGGTGCAATGCTGCCGCTGCCACCGGGCGTGTGCATGCCCAGGCCGCCCATGCCGGCGAGCAGCTCGTGCTCCGTCTTCGCCTGACGCAGCCAGTTGCGCAGATCCCGGGTGCGCTCGACCAGGCTGGTTGTGTAGTTGACCGCACGCGGACTCTGCGAGACGATGGTGTTGGCCGCCAGTATGGCGCCGCCCATGGAGCTGTGCATGCGTCCGGCAGCGAGCTGGCGATAGGTTTCCAAACGATCCGCCAGCGTCGGTATCGATTGTGGCGCGTGCAAGGGTGGCGCCACCTGTACGGACTGTGCCTGCGCCTGCGCCTGCTGCTGCTGCTGCTGCTGCTGGCTGAGCATGTGCGACCAGCCCAGCTCGTTGGGTGAGATCAGATGCGGCATGTGGCCCAGCGGCATGCTCAGTGGGAGCGCATGATGCGGCACCTGCACCGACTGCGCCGCCTGCACCTGCGCTGCCTGCACCTGCGCCTGCGCCTGCTGTGCCTGCTGCTTCTGCCCGAGTATATCGAGTATCTCGCGTATCTCCGCATTGAGTATCTCCAGATTCTGTATGCACTCGTTCGACTCCTGCTGGAAGTATTCCTTGCGCTTGCCCTGCAGATCGGCGCCGCTGGCAAAGTCGGTGCTGCTGAAGCCCGAGCTGGAATGCGAGCTGAGATCGCTGAGGGTGGTGGCATCATCCTTGGGCTCCTGCTCCTGCAGATTGGGTTTCTCCTTCTCGTAGATGCGCAGCAGACTCTGCTCGAGATGACGCAGGCGGATGACTTTCTCGCCGAGCAGAGCGCGTGTGCGATGCAGATTCACCTCCATTTCCGTCAGTTCCTTCTCCTCCTGTATGAGCTGATCGAGCGAGTGACGTGGCGAGCTGCCGCCCGCCGCTGCTCCGCCTGCTCCACCTGCTCCTACTGCTCCACCTGCTCCTCCTCCTCCCCCGCCCGAGTGCAGGCTGCTCTTGTGACGCTGCTTGATCTCCCGCTGACGTGCACGGAAATTGGTGCGCTGCGTGCGCAACGATTCCTTGGCGCGTCGCACCGAATCCCGTTCCAAATGGATGCGATGCTTGAAGAACTCCAGCTCGGAACCGACCACAGAGCCCACAACCGCAGCATGCTCGTTGCCAATGTCCGTGAACGGATAACGCAAATGGTATGTGGTGTCCAGCGTGTGCTCCGGGAACTGATCCTCGAGATCCTCAAGCTTTTGCAGCTGATGGCGTAGATTCTCGACCGGCGTGCACGGACGCTGCTCCAGCTGCTGCTCGCTCGCGCGCTGCTCGCCGCCGACGCCGCCGACGCCGCCGCCGGCGCCGCTGCGCTGCCTGCACGGATTGTTGTAGTTATCCGAATTGAGGCGCGACGTGGAGGCGGACTTGGTGCGCGAGAAGAGTTTCTTGCGCGGCGGCGGCGGCGCCAGCAGCGTCGACGATGTTGTCTTTGCATTGTTATTGTTGTTTTCCGCCTGCAATTGTTGCTGCAGTGCCTCCGAATCGGAATTGCCGTTATCGCTGAGCACCACGGCCGATGCCAGCGAGGGCGTCGGCGTGGGCGTGGGCGTGGCCGGCGCACCCAAGTACCGACCCTTGCTGTAGTTATTCGAGATGGTCGTATCCGACTGACTCAGCGAGGTGTTGGTATCGTCCTGCAGCTGCAGCTGCTTAATGTATTTGCTGGCTATGCCCGCCGGCTTGCCGGTCAGATGCGTCTTGGGCGGCACGGGCGGCTTGATCTTGGCACCCAGACTGATGCCGGCGCCGGCGGTGGCCTGTTCCGAGTAGCTAAGCGAACGATTCTCGCTGTTGCCTATCGATGGTTTCTGCGAAATGGAACGTTCCGTCTCCGAACCCGTTGTCGTGTTGGTGTAGCCGCCGTGATGCTGCGAGGAGCCGCCCCCGCCCCCGCCCCCGCCTCCAGCGTGTTGCTGCTGCTGCTGCTGCTGCATTGCCTGCGCCTCGCGGCGTCGACTGCGTCGCTCCAGCGATAGCTTCACGTCGGTCTTCAGGCGCACATACTTCTCCTTCAGGCAACGATACTTGTCTTCGAGCAGACGCTTCTCGCAGCGCACCTTCTCGTACAGTCGCTCCTCGCCGTTGTCGCGCAGCCGCTGCTTCTCCAGTTCGAGCTCGTGCGCGAGCTTGTCCCGCATCTGCGCCAGCTTGGCCGCATGTTCGCGTCGCAGTATCTCCTGCTCGCTGCGCAGATCCCGCTCCAGTTCGTGCAGCAGCTCGGCATGATTCGTTTGCAGCGTGGCCATGCGTGCCTTGTGCTCGGCCACCACCTGGCTGCGCTTCGATTGCAACTGATGCTCCAACTGGCTGCGATACTCCTCCAGCTGCACTTCGAACGCCTCCTCCAGCTGATGCTGATGCGAGGTCAGTCGCAGATCGTATTCATGTCGCAGACTCTTGAGCCGCGCCTCATGCTCGCGCTTGATCGTCTCCATGTCCTTCTGCAGCTGCTGCAGTGCAGCCGCCTCGCTGAGCACCTCGCCCGCACCCTTGCCCGCCGTATCCTTCTGCTTGAGCAGACCCACCAGCTTGCTGGCCATCTTCAGCGATCGCAGTCCGAGCTTGTCGCTGGCCAATTGCGCTGCCTGCGCCGATTTGCGCTGCAGCTGCTCCAACTCGTGACTGTGCTTGCGTCCCAGTTCGTCCAGGTCGAACGGATTGCTGGGCATGCTGTGTGCGTGCTGCAGTGAATCCTGCTCCGATTTGTTAATGATGAAACTGCGCACCGAGCTGCCTTTGGAGTCCGAGTCGGTGTCCTCGTAGAGCGGCTTGACGGCCGCGGTCTCCTTCAGCTTCTCCAGGTAGCTGCTGGCCGTGGACAATGGCTGCGCGTCGCCGGCACCACCCACTCCCGCTCCCGCTCCCACTGCGGCTGCTGCTGCTTCTGCCACGCCTCCAACTGCTGCGCCTGCATCCCTGCCAGCTGCCTGCGCCTTGAGCATTTGTATGGTCTGCGCCTTGGGCACGCTGATGATGCGTATGGGTTTCTGGTCGGGATTGCGTGCATCGCTTATGAAGGGATTCAGACTGCACATGGCCTCCATGGCATCGGGATCAATGATATCCTCATCCCAGACATCATCATCCTCATCCTCATCCTCATCCTCCTCATCGTCATCCTCGTCCTCCTGCTCCCCGTTGTCGGCATCATCATCAGCCACATGCTCTTCATCCTCATCATCATCCTCGGCCGCTGCGCCACGCTCCGCCTCTCCCTCCCCCTCCGCCTCCTGCTCCTCCTCCCTCCCGTCGTCGGCCGCCTCATTCTCCTCATCCGACAACTCCGGACTCTGCGTCACTTTGCGCGCACTCTGCTCCTCCTCGTTGGGCGAGTTGTGATCCAGATTGAAGCGCACGCTCTTCTTGTCCGTGTCCGTGTGCATCTCCTCGTCGCGCTCGAAGCGACGTCGCATGTCCGTCAAGCTCGAATCCCTTAGGATGCCCTTGACGCTGTGTCCAGCCAGGCTGCTGATCGATGTCTCCGCCGGCGATGGCATCTGCTGCTGCTGCTGCTGCTGCTGCTGCTGGTGCTGGTGCTGCTCCAGCTGCGAGCGACGCGACTTGAGGAACATGGCGCCCGTGCCGGATAACTGAAAAGCGGTCTTGCGTCCCGCTCCCATCTCCACGCCCGGCTCGCCTGCTGCACCTGCAACTCCAGCCGCGCCCTGTCCAAATTTCATGGCCAAACTGATCTGCGCATTCGTCTTGGCCACCTCGAAGCGCGTATTCTTCACAGGCTGAAAGATTGGTCCAAAGTTCTTGCTACGCGACTCGAGAAAGCGACTGACGCCGCCGCTGAAGCCACTCGGGCCGGGAAAACTGTTTGCCGGCAACGTGGCAACCTTGGCCACCGCGGGCGCGTGTGGCAACCCGCCGTTGTTCAGGGGCGAACTCATGTCGTCGAGCAGCTCGTCGGTGCCCTGCATGCTGCGTATGCCCGAGTCCAGTTGCGATACATCGTCGGAGTTATCGATTATCGGTGTGGCAGCGCTGCCCGCACCGTTGCCCGTCAACAGTTTCTGTCGCGTCTGTTCGACCAGGTCGCGATAGACCGCGTCGAGCGGATGATCCCACTGTGATTGTTTTGTGCGCGTGTTGTGGTAGTAGTGTCCGCTCTTTTCCTCCGAGTAGCTGCAGGGGGGGGGGGGCGGAAGAAAGGGAGATAGAGTCACGATCTTAGAGAACTAGCCGCGGCACACACTCACCAAATCTTCCACTCCGGCGGCAATGCGGCCATAAGACCCTCCTTGGCCAGATACAGCAAATGCGTTTCCTTCGTCGGATCGATGCCAATCAGGTTGGCGTAGTCGTTGATTTCTGTTTGGGGGAAAGGGAGAAGAAGATAGGGAATTAATAAAGTAATGAGCGAATTGGCTTAGGTTATGGGATTGGCTACTACAGTTCTTGGTTGGGCTCAAACTCTGCTCGGCGCCTGCACTTACCCACTCGAACTTCAAGGACAGCAGCTAATCAAATATTCTGCCAGGCTCTGCTCCCAAATACAAAGTCCCTAAAGGCTGCAACAGGACTATGCGTAGCTGCGATTACGTTTCAAATTTGTACTCGCCGAGCCAACGGGCCTATCCGAAACTGTAGAGAAGGATCCTAATAAAGGTAATGCCTACTGCCATGCTGACAAGAGAATCAAGGCTAAAATTGAAACCAAGCTAAACGGTTGGAAGTGTAGTACTAACCTGACCCCAACAAGACTTAAAGACTGGGGAAGGGATCCCTCCATCACTTCGTTGTTATTAGACTTATTTCAGGAGATTGTTAGGTTGCTAAAACTAGCTTGGAGCTATCGGAAATCTCTTGGGTAGGCTGCCAATTAAAACGGGTACACAGTATACATGTAGGACGGTGGGGGGGCAGTATATAGGGGGAAAATCCCACGCAAAGCTTATTAAGCGCTAATACCGTGTAGGATCCGAAGTGCGCCCCCAGCGTATGGCCCACTTAATAACGAGTGTTTATGCCAGACAGGCACAACGTTTATTATAGCAATTAGTGTTAATGCAAGCATTACAAACTGTGTCAAGCCTGATGCGCGCGAGATAGGCCTCTCCTCCTCTCCCCCCCTCCCCCACTGACCTCTGCCTGGCCACATGACGTCAATGGAGGCAAGAGAAGAATCCTTGTTGAACAAAGCAAAGCATTTTGCTTTCAATTTGGCTTTGCTCGCATCTAAAATTCAAAATCTTAAGCTGAAACTGAAACTGAAACTGAAATGAAGCGCTTAAAAATTCCATTTCACTGGGCAAACAGCTTGGACGCAGCATAATGGACGCAGATCCGGATCAGGCTGCGGCGGACCGAAGTGAAATGTTGACGTGGCCTGCATTTTTCACTTCGCAATCAATAGAGGATTGCGAAGGGGAGCCTCAGCAAGGGGGGAGGGGTGACAAACAGCACAAAGCCGCAACGCAAGCAACCACACACACACACACACTACCGAGAGACTAGACCACTCATTGCGCCTCGGCCTGCCTCCTGCCTCCCCGAAAAGTATCCCGCTGCAGTGTGGACAATGTTCCCAGGCAACGCAGGCAATCATCACAAAAACTCTGCTCTTCGCCAAGTTCTTTGCATATTTCTAAGAAACTTTAGCCACGGGGTATGACAGTCGGAGCGTTACCCTATATTTCAGACACAGTTCAGGCTGTAGTAGTTCAATTTGCCTACGTTTCATGTCGACTTGAGTTTGTTTTTTGCACTTTTCACTCGAATAACTAATGAAATTCTTTATGAAATTTGGCAACGTTGCAGTTTATTATCTTAATTAGTTGCTGAATTAATATCAAACCAATCGGTTGACTATACCCGTTGATATATTAGAAATACAATGATGTTAGAAGAGTGAAACTCGCAGTAAAGTTATACGATTTTACTGGGTAGGCTGATTTTTACTGGGTATGCTACCGTGCATACTGTTTATTTAGCGCTGCACACTAATTTGAATATTGTTTTGCTATCGAGTTTGTTTTTTTTTTTTCTGTTTGCGACAAGTAGAGGGTTTGTCGTGGTCATTGGAAACACACGCACAACCATACCGTACCGCACACCTCCCCACTCACTTCCGACAGCTCGCACAAGGGGCCCTGTTAGCTGCCCCGAGCGGGCAGGACAACGCGACAGTTTAAACTGAGCTCGCCGGAAACTTGGCAACTTGGCGACTTGGCAACTTGTCAACAGTTTCTGCTCACTCGGAGCCCGGTTTCAATTTCAGTTCCAGTTCCAGTTAGTCGCTTCCAGCCAGTAGAGAACCGAACCGCAGAGAATGGAACAGCTGTTGCCCAACCGAGCGTAACCCTAACTGAAAACAAAACACACAGTTCGACCAGGCAACCGGCGAGCGGTCGGACAGAGCAACCCACACAACACACAGCTTGAGGACCGTGTATGTTGACCCATTAATCGGACCACAGAACGTGGAACGTGGAACGTAGAACGTAGGACACAGAACAGAGAAAAACAAACCCCAAGGCGAACGCCTTCCGTTATTACGCCCTTTAATTCAGTTAGCTCACCTGTTTGCTTAGTCATCTATTATTCAGTTTCGCCTTGCGGTTGGCAAGGAAGCGAAGAGGTGAGGGTAGGCACCCCGTAAGGGGTGCAGCGAGGCAGCACTATCAATGCTGCAGTAACTCTATACACATGTCTGCCTCGAGGCAGCGAAATTGACCCGAATTAACTATTTAAAATGGGATAACTGAAAAGAATTTTAAGCCATGCGCCAGAAGGTAGCACCACGAACTGAGGTGGGTCTTAGCCCCAAGTTGCTTCAAGTCCTATCAACCTCTGGGTTTCAGACTTGAATTGTAGATCAATACTCGGGGGGTAAAGCCCTGCAATAGATCGTTTTCAATGGAAATACGTACGGTTCATTGTAGAGGGTGCTGCTGCAAGTAGTGCTTAAAAGCGAGATGAGCAGGTTGGCTAACAAGGGGATTTGGTGAAAGTACTTCAAGGGAAAGATCTTTACTAAGGTAAGCCAAGAGTTAGACGAATATAGTTGAGCTGTTTCGATAGTTTTCTAGGCTATATGGGTTTATTCATTCTGCATACCTTAAAGAACTCGATCCTTTTGCTTTACACATAGTTTCAAATTGTATTATTATGGTATTTTCTCTGAAATATATACTACCCATACACTCTATAGGAAAAATACCCCTCAGTAGCTTGTGGGAGCGCACACACCTGTCGTGAGGTAAGTAAGAACTGCTTGAAAGTCGGGCTAGGCTAGCTAGGGTTACCCCTTAATGGGTCAGGGTTAGCGCGAGTGGGGTGTAGGGTAGTTGGGAGTCGGGTCGCGCCTTACTTACCCTCGGATGAAGGCAGACAGGCATCATCGAAAACTTCCTCGCAAATCACCGATGACGTCGCTGTTGCTGTTGCCAACGCTGCGCAAGTCGCTGACGCAGACGTAGACGTAGCCGCTGCTGCTGCTGCCGCCGCCGCTGCCGCCGCCGAGGGCGAAGTGTAGCCCAACCGTTTGGCCGTTGTGGCTGCAGTTGTCATCGCAGTCGGCGTCGTTGCCGGCGTTGTCGCGAGCGAGGGGGTGGCCGAGGAGATGCTGTTGCTGGTTGCCATGCTCAGCTGATTCGACGCTGCTTGCGTCACTGCCGCTGCCTCTGCTTGCTTTCTCTGCTTTGTTGTTGCTGTTGTTTTCGCGTTATTCGATTAATGTTGGCTTAATTCGCTAGCGTTGCGTAAGTGTTCAGCATCCTTCCATGTCTGTGTGTGTGTGTGTGAGAGAGTGAGTGAGAGAGTGAGTGAGAGAGTGAGTGAGAGAGTGTGTGTCTGTGTGGGCATGTGTGTGTGTGTTTGTGTGTGTGTAGACCGGCAGCAGCGTAGATCGAAAATCGACTGTGTGAACTGACCTAAAACGAAGACAGAGACAGAGAGAGAGAGAGACAGAGAGTGAGAGAGGGAGTATGAGAGAGAGAGAGCTGGAGAGAGCGCGGCGCAGCGGATAACGGATAACTAAGAATAAGCAGGTGCAGCAGCTGCTCGACCGGGGCGTGGGGCAGGCACAGCTTGGCAACACACACACACACAAAAAAAAACACACTTGTGTGTGTATGTGTTATACACGCACAGCACAAAAATCAAAGTCTACTTTTCAGCGCACAGCTGCCATTTGATTCGCCTTCGCTTTTTGCCTGGAACAAGCTCAACAATTTCCCACACACACACACGCACACACACCCACACACACATACGAGCTGATGTGCAAACGTGTGCGCAATGCACAACAACAAAGCGCTAACGGTATAACGGTATTGATTTTTCACTTGAATTTAATTATGCGTTGGCGTTGCCCAGCAGCAGCAGCAGCAGCGCCCACACAGCTGCAGCAACACACACACGCACACACCCACGCACGCACACACACAAGCACACAGGATATTATCAATTTTTCGTCACTTGCTGTGTCCGCTCGTCCAATTAATTGATTTACCCAATTCAATTAGCGAATTTTTCGCTTTACACTTTGCTGCAATTGCTGCGTATTTTACGCTCTCTCTCTCTCTCTTTTTCTGTGTGTGTGTGTGTGCGAAAAAAATCGGCAGCACATATAATTCTATTAACAAATTATTTGCATAATTTTTGTGCACTTTTATTTTATTTAAATTGCAAACCGACCGATTTCTGCTGCCGACGTCGTCGTCGTCGTCAGCTTTGGCTCCTCAGCAGGTTGTCAGCAGTTGCCAACTGTGTGAAATGTTGCCAAACGACGACTGTGGCGACGAGTGTTGCCTTGTTGGTGTTGTTTGGCTCCACACATGTGCTGTGCGATATGTATCGCTCACGCGCACACGCCATGTATCGCTATCGATAGTGTGTCCGTTCACTTAACAGTTTTCTGTTAAGCTACAGCTGCGCGTGCTGTTAAATGACGAACGTCGTTAAGTGTGCGCGGGTGTGTGTCTCGCCTGAGGTGCATGTCTCGGCTAGGGTGTGTGTCTCGAGTGCGCAGCGAGTGTTATACGAAACATGCGCGATTTTTAGCGCGCTTCTAGGCGCAGCGTTCAAACAATTTGCTTACCCTGATTTATGGTTTGTGTTTTTCCACTTAAAATTAGTTTACAAATATTTCGTGTTTATTTGGTTGGTTCTTCAACCCCCCCCCCCACCCGCCCACCATTACAGCCAGACAAAAATCCCCCACAACTTGATCATATTGACATTGCAGTTTTTCCGTTGAATTTTGCTCAGCGTTGGCAGGCGATAATTAACGAAGCTGAAAGTATGCTAAATGTGTTATATGTGCTGTTATATGTGTGTTATATTTCGTGTAAATTACAAATAACACTATAAATTTTTGCATATTGTTTTGCCATTTGCATTTACCCCTCCTTCTTCCCCTCCCCCATTGCCATTAGCTAAATGCCATCCATAAATTTCCTCTCGTTTGAGGAGGGGCAAGACCGGTGCGGCGGGCGGGGCAGCGGCGTGTAAATCAATATCAATAAATACATTACGAATCGATCGAATCGTAGCGAGTAGCGGGTGACAGCGGGTGGATCAAGAGTGTGGCGGGAGGGGGGGGGGTGGTCCTGGGGCTGCGCTTGTAGTTGCTAGAGATGGGAGCGTGAGTTGCGTCAGGGAGACTTAGTAAAAGAAAGGAAGAGAGAGGGGATGACAGAAAGGTGAGAGAGAGGGAGAGACAAGGAGAGAGAGGCAGGTAGAGAGAGCGAGACAGAGATAGGGATAGAAAAAGACGGAGCGATACAGAAAGAGGGATATGGTGGGACAGAGAGACAGAGAAAGAGAGGCAGACCGATAGAGAGAGACAGAGAGATACAGAGATAAATACAGAGAGAGAGAGAGAGACAGAGACATAGAGTTAGATAGAGAGAGAAAAATATATATGTAGAAAGAGTCAAAAAAAGTTTGAGAGACTTAGACAGAGAAATAGATAAATACAAGAGATAGAGATGGGAAAAAGTGGGAACAAGTAGGAAAAATATAAGTAGAAAGATATGTACTAAGGCAGTGAGGGAAAAAGAAAGACAGATAGAAAGTGAGAGAGAGAAGAGTATGATAACTATCGGCACTTATCGAACCAGAGTGGCGCAACATATCGCTTAACCGACAAACATATCGATAATTTTTGCTCTTCTATTTGCTATAAAAAAGCTTTAAATTTAGTCACTTCAGCTCACTTCGTGCTTACGTCGTGCTCGCTTTGTGTCACACTGTGTCATCTCTAGCTGAGACTCGTAGCTGCTGCTGCCGCTGCTCTTGCTGGCTGCCTCTGCCTCTGCTGCGCTTGCTGCAGCCCCTCCCACCTCCTGCTGCCCCTTGCTGCCGCTGGCGACTGCGGCTGGAAATGCGGCTCATTGAATTTCAAAAATGACGCTAAAGTGAGAAAAGCTTTCAATTGAATTTAATGTGAAATGTTGATATGCAAATCGTCGAGTTGTTTCCTCGTCTTGTTCTTGTTGTTGTTGTTGCTGTTCTTGCTGTTTGTTTACATTATTTATTATTTATTTATTTATTATCTATCTTGCTGTCGTGTTTCGTCGCGTTTGCCTGCGCCGCCTGCCGCACTTGTTTTTTATTATTTATTTTTTATTATAGAATTTAATCTCGAACTCGGCTAAATGGAAACATTTAGCGAGACGCCTACAAGCCGGCACCGCGCCCCCTGCCCCTGGCCCAGCACCCTCGCCCGCTCACGCCTCTCAGCCAACCCCTGCCCCGGTCCCTTCGTCTCGTCTGGCGTGTGGCAGGCTGCAATTAAATGCACATTCATCATACGCCCGGTGTTACACGCAAGGAGGCCCAGCTCCCGCGCCTGCCTCTGCCACCCCCCCCGACCTCATTCCCGCCGGGAGCTTCAAGCTGGACATGTGTTTACTCGTCGAGTATTTGCATACGACATGTTTATGCATGCATGGCGTGGCTACTGCTGCTGCTGCTGATCTCGATGTTATCGATAAATTGCTGCCAATCGATCGTAGGGTAGAAACAATTGTAAAACGGGGTGTGAGTTGCCCAGGTGAACCAGTTCTAGTTCCAGTGCCGCATTACTTGCGTGTTTAGCTGACACGCAACTCAGCTGCAACTGGTTCAAATGAATCATGAATCATGAACTAGTTCAAACGAACAATCAAAGCGGCGAAGACGAAGTTCATATGATGCAACTGATTCAAATGAACTGCCTGGCTTGGCCAGGCCAGTTCCGGAACTGGAACTAGTTCCGCGAAACTGTGCTGCCACGCTGAACTGCCCTGAAATATACAGTTGTTGCGTTTTGCTTTTGGAATTTGTGGAACTAGTTCAAATGAGCAGCTCACCTAAACGCAGTTTACTTAGTTTTTAGCAGTTTTTTTTTGGCTTGAAACAGCTGCTTTTGCCACACTGTGCGTCGCTCACGCTGTTTGGTGTTGCTGCTGTTGTTGCTGCTGTTGCGGTTGCAGTTGTTGCTGCTGCTGCTGCTGTTTTGGATTAAATTGTTTCGGGCTGCTGCAAACACGCTGCTGCTTGCAATTTGTCAAGAGTCGCAAGAGGCGCTTGGCTTGTTGCAATTGCAGCTTGTTGTTGCTGCCGTGACAACAACAACCGAATCGATTGGCAACAGCAACAGCAACAACATGCTGAAATTGGCAGTGTTTTTTTAAACTAATCACGACTAATGAAAAACAACAGCAGTAACAGCAGCAGCAGCAGCAACAACTGCGACTGCAACTCGACTTTGGCATTTGCGGTCAGCAGCAGCCCCAGCCCACTCCACCCCCAGCGCAATCCGCCCACGCCCCCAACTCCCTCTTCTTGTGCAGCAGCTGATCTGTTGGTGTTGTTGCTGCTGCTGTTGCTGCTGCTGCTGCTGATTGACAGAGCGCCAGGCTGGGCACGGCCAAAGCCAAAGCAAACAATTGGCGAGGGCGGGCGACGAACGAGAGATCAAGAGTGAGAGGGAGAGAGAGAGAGAGAGCGCGGAATGCCAAGAGGAAGAGGCAAGCCTAGAGCCGAGGGGCAGTTGATGAGGCAGCAAGGAAGGGGGTTCGGATCGAGCAAACTGTCCTCGTTTGGTCAAGCGACGAACCGAACTGAGGCCAAGCTGACTTCAAACCGAGGCCCGGCCCCAGCCCGGAGTCAGGCCAGGCCAAGCCGGGCCGGGCGAGTTCGGGCCAAGCTGGGCCATAACTTAGCCAAAATGTCGTGCCAGTCAACTGATCTTGCAACAGAGAGCGATATACGGGGTAGGGGTAGCTACCCTGTAGAAACAGGCAAGCGAGTGTTTTAAACGATTTGCAAATCGAGAAATCAAATTAAAATGCGATGGAAAAGACTCTTCTTTACATGCTCTCTTATACTCCAAAGTGGAATGCATATATCTTGCATATATATAATGCATATATCTTCTTGTTCCTAGCACAAATATCAACCGATCTAAGCATAGATCTTTTCTAAGTCATGTCTCTCTCTCTCTTTAGCGCAGGCAAATTGATTAATACATGATTCCTATCTATAGCCATCTATATCTTTATAAAGAATCGAGCGAGAGCTCTATTCAATCCTTGATTTCTATCTATATCTTATGGAACCGAACGATCAGGTGATCTTGCAGATAAAACCCTTGCATAAGCCAATCACTTAGCCTACAGCAAATAAAAGACTTCTCTCCCGCTTTAATCAACTCGTAACTTAGGTAGGATACTATAAATAATGATCCCTACAATATCTGCTCTATAGGGTATGCTCTAGTCGCTCAACTGCTTAACGTCTCTCGTTACTTTGCTTATTGTTTTGCTTTCAGTGCTGGCCCCGCCTGAAAATTGTGTTGTCTGTTTGCTTAACTTGTTGCTGCGCCCAACTTGGTCAACTTCAAATGCGGCAACAGCTTAAGCCACAATCTCAGCTACCTCAAGTTCAGCTTCAGCTTCAGCTTCAACTTCAACTTCAACTACAACTTCAACTACAGCTTCAACTTCAACTTCAACTTCAACTTCAACTTCTACCTCCACTTCTGCTTCCACTTGCACTTCAATTTGCGCGTGAACTGCAGCTGGAAGTCCGCTTCCAGTGGCCTCTTTTCTGCTTACCGCTCATTAAGTTTATCGGGCCACGCGTTGCAGACGCCTGGCCACCTCCCGACCCAAGTCAGCACCCCTCCCCCTTCCTCCCGCCGCTTGAACCTCGGTTGCCGCCCACATTCGCACTAATTGGAGCATTTGTTAAATTACTTTTGCAGCTCTGATTGCACACACCCATTGCCCACTGCACCAGTGGAGCACTGGAGCGGGCTTGGTCCATTAGCGCGCGATCAACTGATCGACGGATCCACGGATCGACGGATCGAGCGATTGACCGATCGATCGACGCACGCGCTCCGAATGCCACTGGGGACTCGTTGGCGATACGATGTGATGGTTTATGGGTATTGTTGGTACCGTTACAAGAATTGCGGATAAAATAGCAGGGCAGCATATGCGAGAGAGAGGAGGGGATAGGGGGAGAGGCAGAGACAGAGACAGAGAGAGGGAGAGCGAGAGAGGAAGTAGAAAGGGAAGCAAGCAAACTGTAATGGAACAGTTGCTTTAACTGTGTGCAAAGAAAGAGCTGGTGGTATGAAGAAAGCAGGTAAGACAGAGACAGCAAGAGAGAGTATCAGCATAGATCAAGGAGTGAAAGGGAGAGAGAGAGAAAGATCAAAAATGATCAGATTTGCAAGAGCTTTGGCATTTTCTGCAAGGTTTGTGCTTAGACTTGAAAATGCTACGAAATTTTAGGTCTTTCCCCCGCAACGACCCGAGCGACCGAGCTGGTGAAAAGGGTATGCCGCAGTCAAGTGCGCTCGGCTTGTTCTGGCTAAATTTAGAAGCGGAAATGGAAAACGTGCGATAGGTTTATGCGCTATGCCTACTTATCGAAGCACTTGTCGCTGCACTTATCGACTCGCTGGAGAAGTGTCGAGTATGCTGCTCTCCCAGCAGTCTGGCGCGCGTCCTCTCTCGCTCTCTCTCTCTCTCTTTCTCTAGGGAACTGCCCGCACAGTTCTCGCCGCTGCACAGGCCTGTCAGGCTGCTGTTGCTGTCGATTTAATTAATGACTCAGTGAGGTAATCAATTTGTAATTTAATTTGCTATTTTATTTACATGGCAATTGATTTTGATTGTTGCGTTACAATTACACAGCCCGGCGGCATTTGAGGCGTTTTAACCAGAGCCAGCGTCAGAGCCAGAGATAGAGCCGAGCCGAGCCGAGCCGAGCCGAGCCAAGCTAAGCCAAGCCAAGCCAGACAGCTACAGCTGCAGATACATTTGCCGGGGCCGGGCTAAAACGGCAACAACAACACGACATGCGATACGATAGTCGCACTCGCTACGATACGATAGCACGATACCGATACGATATGTTGTTACATTGCTCGTTCCGTGCGAGGGTGGCATGAAGAGTTCTGCGAGTAGCATATATCGTACTACATACATAACATATCTACTTTAAACTTGTATCTTTGACTGTCTGAAGTGTCTAGCTGGTTTAGTGTTTCTATCGATAGTATTTGAAACTATCGATTGCATTTATTTATACAAATTAAGACCAATTTGTATACATTTTATTATAAATATGTAAATATTTTAACTTTATATAATTATTAATTTTAATTATAAACTAAACTGATTTTTGTTATTAAGTATCTTGTTTATTATTAAGTACTTCTTCAATTTTACCATCCCTATTGAGCTTCCCTTCCTTCTCAACCTCGATAACTTCTCGCTCTGCCCTCGTGTCTATATCTGTCTCTGTCTCTGTCTCTGTCGCTGCGATTCGATTGTGATTTGATTTCGTTTTAGCGCTACGATTGCATACGATTTGCATGTGCTTAACGCCGAGGAAGCTGACGGGCAGGCGCGGGCGGATCGAGGGCGTGACTGGAGTGTGGGAGAGAGAGCGAGAGCGAGAGAGCAGGCAGAAAGAGTGGGCAACATGTTGTGCGCGGCATGCTGTTGGGATCATAAATAAAAATAGATGAAATTCCACAGTCGAAGGTGTTAAATGCAGCGAGCGCAATTTACATCATCGATTTTATTAGCTCAACGTTTATAATTCAATTAAATGTTGCAGCAACAACACAACAACAGCAACTGCAACGACAACGACAACGACAACGGACAGAACACACAATTATTGTAATTATATTTTGACGGCAATACAATGAAGCCAGGCTATAGATGGGGGCGTGGCATGCAAACAAACAGACCGAGAGCGGGGGCGAACTGCAACGCAGTTTGAGAAGGTTTTCTCTTGAGAAGTGGCAATCTATCAAATTTTATATGCAACCCATATACCTGCAGGCATTATCAAGTTAATATCAAGTCAAAACAGCTCGTAGAGTTGGTAATATGTTGGTTTGAACGCCTATCACATAGGTATAGCTATTCCCATACGATTTGTCTGTCCTGTCTTACTTACATTATGAATTGTTTTGCTATAAATTGTAGTTTGATTCTTCACTTGCGTTTTCCAACACTGCAAACTTCCTTTAAACCCTTAAAACGATACGTTCTTCAAGGCTTTAGCTAGTCTGGTTTTGATGGTTAAACTCCTTATCGATTAGGCAATTAAAGCAGACGTTATCGAGTCCGTAGCAACGCCCTTGCAGCCTCCACACACCACAACTCCCGTCGCGAACTTCAAACATTGCGCATACGCCGCATGGTTCGCTTTGCTCGCCTTTAGATCGCTTTGCACAATCGCTCGATTTGTCGCCCCAAATCGGTGGCCGTTAATTGTCGCATTTTGCTGATGTTTATTGAATATTATTATGATGTTTATGGCTTTTGGCTGTTATTGTCATGCTGACAAATTAGTTTCACACTTCGCAAATCGCCAAAGCCACAACAAAAAGAGCGAAAACCACAGAAAATAAAATTAAAAGCAAATTCATATTACGTATTCGTATACGTATTCGCATTCGTATTCGTATTCGTATTTCTATTCCGATTCCAATTCAGATTCAGATTCAGCTTCAGCTACAGATTCGGACTTGGACAACAGCTTCGCCCACCAGTTCGAGTGTTTGAGTGTTGTGTTTTGGCTGTTTCATTCATGAACGCCATCCGGTGTGCCAGCTCCCACTGCCACGCCCTCTGAGGAGTGAGTGAGTGGCAGCGGCCGCAGCAGCAGCAGCAGCGACATTTGGCAGTCCGCCCACCAATTGATGCCGACCCGCTCCGCTCCCCTCCCGTTCCGAGCCGATCCGATCCGATCCGATCCAAGCAAGTCACTTTTGGCGCTGTCTGCATTTATAATTAGCTCCAAATTTGTCTTTAGCCGGTTTATGGCCATGTCCAGTCGCTGTTCGCCGCTGCCGGTCAACATGTTCTGCCCAAATTGGTGTACAATTCATAAAAATGAAATTTTCGTTGCTTTTGGCATACCCTACGGCATATGAAAGTGCCGCAGTGGGGTAGTCTAAGTGGCAGACAAATTTTGGAAGAGCATAAAAAGGCTAAATTTAGCTTGCAACTGCCAATTGAATCTGTTTTATTTACACTTTTCATAAGGACTTGGGAAGCATGAGAGTTGTGGTTGGGAAATTTGAGATAATTTAAAATATATTCAATTTATTTAATAAATTTATTTATTTATTTTAATTTTTGAGGTTGTTCAAATATATAAAATTGCAAAACGAAGTTTGAGTGTTTCAATTAAAATTTTAATCTTTTTCTGCCAACCTAACCCGAACCCTAACTAACCCGAAGAACTCGGCAACTAAAAGGAATTTTGCTGCTGAAATTTGGCATCAACTCCCAAGTCTTTTTATTTTATTGCAAATAATTTCATATTTAATAAGAATCTGAAGCTTTTCAATCAATTATTGCCAGCTGATTGATATATTTCACAAATTATAGAGGCATAAGAAGTTTATTCCATTTCCATTCCATTTTGATATGCTTCCAACTGTCTAAGCCATATCTGCTAGTCGTGCACTCCCCCCACTCGGCGCTCCGGTCTTTCCTTACCTGTTTCTGTTTTGTTATTATTTTGATTATTTTGATTTGTTGTTGACTTATTTTGTTGGACGCCAAACAAAGCGTGTGGTCATCAAATTGGTTGAAAACAAAGCACAGTTGGTTGAAACTGGAGCAAACCGAGTGGAAACAATAAATTCTTCAATTCTCCACTCTCCATACTACATTGCTTTTAACAGTTATAGCTGGGAGAGTTGGTGTGTGTGTGTGGGTGTGTGTCGATTCAATTGAAGGTTAAAGTTTTTTTTTTTCTGTTGTTTGTTTGTTGTTGCTCTTTTTGGAGTCGCTCAACTAGTTTCGATCTGATTTTGTGTGTTGTTTTTCTACTTTAATTTTCTCTTATCTCTGGTAACTTTAATCAGATCAACTCAGATCTGGCTTAACTGGGGTATGCATACACAGCGTATCATTGCTTTTGAATTCAATTGCACACGCTTTTCTCTATCGAGTCGCGCTGCCTCCTTCTTGCCGGGTTCAACGGGTTCATCATGTGCGGGGGAGTTGTTGTAGCTGCTGCCTCTGCAGCTTGTTGCCGCAATTAGCCAGGCGACTCTGCGCGTGTCAACTTTGAGTTGACCCCCCGCCGCATTTGCATTCGCAATCAACCCGCGCAACACGTACAGTAAATGACATTGAAAGCGCAAGAATTCAATCGTATTCAATTTCCATTGCATGTTGCATGTGGCGTGTGGCAGCGGGGAGTGAGCGGGCGCTGCAACTCACAGTTGAACGACAATTTCAATCAAATTGAAACACAGTTTAAAATTGACTTTAATTGAATATACGATCGCAATCCTAACTCGATATTGAATGTGCGGCGGAGAAGGCGATAAATTTCAATTTGTTTCAATTAAATGCTGTTCAATCGTTCGAGCATATTCAATTTCAATATTGAATGTAAGTTATGATAGGCAGTTGCAAGTGAAAAAATGCATCAATCAGTTGGCCATGGCAATTCGTGATTGAACATCGCTTGCAATCAACGCGAAGTGCATATCAAATTTTGCATTATCAATTTCAATATTGAGAAAAGGTGCGTTCAATCAGCTCAAGGTATGTGTAATCAGTTAAAGATTGAACCATACTTTCAATCAAATTACATTCAAACATACTTCAAGTCTTATTTTTCAATTTAATATTGAAAGAGGGTTGAAAAGTGTGTTCAATCGGGAGTTGATTGAAGAACACTTTCAATCAAAGCACAGTCCCTATCACAGTTGATATTGGTCTCAATCAAATACACTTAAAATGTTCTTTATCAATTTCCATATTGAAAGAGAGTTGAAAAGTATGTTCAATCAGCTGTAGATTGAAGAACACATTCAATCAAAGCACATTCTTTTTCACAGTTGATATCAATCAAATGCACTTCAAGTTTTCTTTATCAATTTTCATATTGAAAAATAGTTTAAAAGTGTGTTCAATCGGCTATACGTTCAATCAAAGTGAATTCTTGCATGTAGGTATTTCAGGCAGCTCAGTAATCTTGGAAAAGTGAGTTCAATCAAGTACACTGACAGCTGCAGTCACAGTCGATGCAAAAAACACATTGAAAGCCGAGCAGGGTCGCGATTGAATCGAGGATTAAGCACGAAATACCACGTAGTCGTATTGAGAATCGATAAGGTTAATAGAGAATACTTTGCATATTTGCCGCAATTGCGATGCGAATTACGATTGCGAATCGCGATTTCCAATTGCATTTCCATTTCCATTTCAATTTCGATTTCATGTTCAATTTCAATTGGCCGACTCGACAGCTCAGATAATTGATGATTATGAGTGTCGGGTAAATGTCGTGAGCGTGTTATTTGCATAGCTCTGCCCCGGCTGCCCCTCTTCGCAGGAGAGGAGGGAGGGAGAGAGGGGAATGTCTCGTAAATCAAGTGGGCCAATGGTGGAGAGTCGCAGAGTTGAGAGCGGCTGCTGCTGCTGTGCTACGATATCATCTAAGTAGCGATTCGTGCCAAATGTGGGCGCCTCGAAAGGTTTGGCCAATATGCCATATGCCCCCCATACCCGCCACCCCCCTGGCGATATCAATACAAATGACAATTTGCCCGGATCGACCGTATATAGGCAATATATAAGATGCCATCTCAACTGTCAACACACACGACAACGACAGCAGCAGCGACGCCAACGCCAACGCCAAGCGCCACCTTAGCCAGAGCCATGTTTGGTTGCCCATTGCCAGCACAGTCGCCGCAGCCGGCATAGCCGGCACAGTGGGGCAACTGTTGAGGACTTCAAATTGCGAGCTGCGATCAGATTGGGGGCCCTTGCTCGCTCGCGCCCCTTTTTACAGTAGCGACGAGCCACACCCACCTATCTATGCGCGTACCTCGCCGTCTCTCTCTCTCTCTCTGTCTCTGTCTCTGTCGCTCCGTGTGCACCGTGTTACCCTCGGCGTGATGCCTCTACAATTCACCTCTGCCCCTACCCCCTCCTACCCAACCCAACTGCCCTGCCCCTGCTGCTCCTCTGCCTGCCGACAAATGGCGACGTATTCATTTGTTTGCCGTTTGCCAATCAGCCTGTCAATAATTGTCAACAAGGTGTGACTATGCCAATATTTAATTATTCGATTTCATTTGCTTTGCATTCGGACCCGAACAACTGCGCAGCCAGCGAAGCGCTGAGCTGAGCCAGTTGCGTTATACCCTGTACGAGTTGCTAGTGCGAAAGAGTTGATTTATGTGGGAAGATAGATGGCGTGCAAGGCAGACAGCAAGTCAGCTATTTCTTGCTTTTCAACTTTATCTTTATTTCTACAGTGTTGTGCAGCAGACATTTAATACCCTATTTAGGTCTGAATGTAACTCGTAACCCTTAACCTTAATTTTTTCCTTCCGACACCTCTTTCTTCCTTTCGCTTCAGCTCTCTCTCTCTCTCTCTCTCCTTTTCCGCTTTCCAATATTATTTCTTCTTGTACAGTATTGTACAACACTCTTTCTAGGGCAAACCTCTCTTTCTTTTTTTCGACAGTTCTATCTGCCTTTCTGTTCAGCTCTCCCTCATACTACATCCTGCCTAAACTATCTCTTTCTTATACACATTCTTTCTTTCGCTCGTTCCCTATTTTTTTGTAGATTCTCCTCAGATCCTCCTTCTATTTATTTCTTTGATTCTCTAACTCTCTCCTTATCTACATGTTTCTCTATTGCTCCATAATTCCTTATCGGTCTGTCTTTAGTTTTAAAAATCATAATATCATAACAATTTTACTACAGGGTATGTATTAGTTCGATACGCTACACTCAATGCTCAATGTTCTTTATCTCTCTCTAGCTCCCTGTCCCTCTCAGTCGGCGCATTAGTTGAAGTATTTGCTGTTGCCGTCGCTGATGTTGCTTAAAATTTGTTAAACATTTGCGCGAAAAACATTTGACTCGAGTAGACTCGACCGACGCGTCTTGACTTTCGACTTGAGAACTGCCCATACCCGCAGCAGCGCAAAACACCAACCATACCCAACTCTGGCCAAGCACAAGACCCAAGTCTACACAAAGCAGCTACGCAAATGCAAATATATCTAAGTAGCTTCGTGTCTACCCAGGCATCTATGTATCTGTCGAACTGACGGTAGCCAATAGTCAGTTGACTCTTCAAGGAGGTCACTATGCTTGAGTAAAGTTTGTCTTCGAAATGGGAAATAACTTACGCATTCTTTGCGGTCTCCGAGTTAAGATTATCAGGAATCAAAGCGGACACGACCAAGCTAAACGTTATACCTGAAGACTTTAGATGAAGAAGCTGAGCTGAGTTGTATTTTAATTGGTATAAGTAATGCTGTTAGTTGGCTATTCTTTTGTTTTAGACTAGTAGGATCCAGTTTATTTTTATGTATGCGGTTGGCATAATACTGAAGGACAAATTTCATTGGGTTAGCTCTACCACAAGCAGAAAAAAATAACCAATTGCTCCTGCTTAACCTGTTTGAGTTTAAAAAAATTATCTCATGTTAAATTAACTCCTTAAGATCTATACAGTATATAGTCTACCTTATGGTGTAGTTTTTAAACATTAATCGTGCTTATCGACTATCAAAAAGTTTTCTTCCACTCATCTCCAACACAATTGTCGCTTGTCAATCAAACTTTGCTTTTTTTTTGCTCGTTTTTTTTGGCCAAAATTCTCGCCTTTTCGATTCCGGCGGATATCGCAGCATAAAATTGAATCCCCCCGACTACTATAAGTCGGCTCGATAAGGCGATTGCCAAATCGAGACGTGTGTAATCATCATTTGCAACCGAATCGGGGACAAGATCGAATTGAATTCACCGTGACCGTGAATCATCGAAGCAACTCAGTCTCAGCTCAATTTTTAATTCGATTAAGTTTTCCATGGAATCCTAGAGCTCATCAAATCGATAGAGAGGATTCCCGGAATGGAGCCCGGAATGAAAACATCTGTTGATTGTTATTAAATATTTTTAAAATTTATATTCTCATATATATATATGTTTCGTATATAACTTTTTGTGTTTCGTTTTTTTTTTTTGTTTGGACTGAAAGAATCTTAAATAAAAAAAAAAAATATAATTAAATTTTACATAAAAAAAAAATGGGTTTGTTTTCGTTTACTTTTTGTTTATTGTGTGGTTTTTGTTGTTTTTCGGGGTTTTGTTTTTCTTTTTTTTTTTTTGTTTTTAATTTTATCAACACTAAGTTTAAATTATTAGTACAATTTTGTTGTTTTGTTGTATTTTAGTAAGTATTTCGCAATGAATTGTTTACAAATAATTCATCAATATTTTGTATATTTAGGGGAAATAAACATAAAATTATAATAATAAGAATAATTTAATAGAATAAAATTTAATAAAAATTAATACAATTTCATTTTTTGTTTTTGTTTCTCATTGCATGTGTGTGTGTGGGTGTGTGTGCGAGTGTATGTGTGTGAGTGTATAAATATGTGTACATGGCATTTTCTTCATCAATTTTTTTAAAAACAAATTTTGTACATCATTTTATAAATATTTTTTTTGTTTGTTTTAATTTTTATAAAAATATGATTGTTTATATCTTGTAATACGCTCTGAAATATGTTTTAAATGTAGTCGTATGCGTGTATGTGTGTGTGTGTGTGTTTGTGTGTGAGTAAGTAACAATTAGTACAAAATAATTTCACATTGAAAAGTCGCAAATCCTGATCGACTTTTCTCATTTTTCATTTCATCATCCACAAAAAAAAAACTCGCTTACAAGCTAAATATTGTTTATATATTTTTGCCATTCAGTCAATCAGTCGAAACTTTTGCGGTGCGTTAAAAACGATCGATAACGATAGCGAAAGCGATCAGCGATCACCGATACCACCGATGCCAACTTAGCTCGCGCCCAAAAGCGTTTCCCACTGCGTTTTGTTTCTCATAAATTATAAAAAACCATATATTATATATATATATATATAAATATATATATATATAAACTGTATATATATGGGTGTATATAGCATAATCAGCATATATATTAATATATATATGTATGTATGTATATGTATAATATATATATATATGTGTGTGTATATATATAAATTGTATTTTCTCAATTGTATTTTCAATTTCCGCTTACGCTTTCAAATTGCAATTTAAATGTGAATTTAAATTAATTGAAATGAAGAAGAACGTGACGTGTAGAAGAAGAACAAGAACAAGTAGAAGAAGCCGATGAAGATTAATCAGAGAAACCAAGACAGGAAGTATTGGGTATTATATTCGTATATGGATTCTCTCTCTCTTTCATCTTTCTTATTGTTGTCGTTTCGATAACGATTTCGATGCCGATATCGAATTCGATTTCGTTTCCGAGGGGGACATACAGCTCAGTTCTCCCATATCAATTTTAGAAATTATTCAAAAATGCTTCTAAGTTAAATTCGAAACGAGAATTTAAAGCCAACACTGCACTAGTTGATCATACACTTAATATATAAGTATATCATATCTATATATTTAAATACACATATATATATTGCTTACTCTCTCTCTCTCTTTCTATCTCTTTCTCTTATGGTTTAGTGGCGCATACGCTCTCGTTCTCTCTCTATCTTTCGTATACTTTCTCTCTCTCTCTTGCTCTCTTTGTCTCATATTCGTTCGCTGTGCATGCTCAGTTTTTGTAATTTAATATAATACAAGTTTCCCTCGTTCTCTCTCTCTTTCTAGCTGTGTGTCTGTCTGTCTCGCTCCCTCTCACACACAGAGTGTACAAACTGTTGCCCTATTTAGCTGCCGCTAGTGACTGCGCTGCTTTTGCTGCCGACTGCGCTCAGCTGCTTGTGGTGCGCTGCTGATGATGAGGCTGACGCTTGTGATGGCGTCGCGATCGCCGGCATTGCGTCGAGCAGCACTCGTCGATGGGCTGGGCGGCGCCTGCCACGCCTCCCGCTTCACTGCCGCCCGACTTGTCGAAGATGCGTCGCTTGTTCGAGACGCGCGTCTGCTGGCAGGTTGATCGCGAGCAGCGTTTGCGATCGCAGTTAACCTTGGAGTCCTGTAAAACAAGAGATAAAGAAAGAAAGTATAAGTGAGAGCGAAATGATAAGTATGTGGGGGGGTTGTAGAGGAGAGGTGTGTGAAGGAGTTGGAGATTGTCTCGCAAGAGAAGAGCATCATCGATCAACAAACTTTCAATTTCGGAATAGGAATCTTTATGTTAAACATGTTGAGTCGAGCATCTTAATAAGAGATTGTTAAGGATAATAGACTTAAGGCGAAGAATGCCCAAGCAAGTGATCCTCAATTGGGAAGCTGAGATCATGAATTTCAGATCCAAAAATCTAAGGAAACTACAAATGATATTGATCTCAAGAAATCTTGAAAGAATGCTGTAATCTTCAATCTCAAGCGAGAAATCTCAGGGTTTCAGCAAGTGTAGGTGTAGAGGATAGAGGGAAGAGGGTAGAGGGTACGTTGTAGTGCAACTTACCTTGCAACGGCACTTGATGCACTTCTGCTCGCCATGCGACATGAGTACGGGATGCCATTCCTGTCCGTTCTCGTAGATCTTGTTGACGACCTTGCAACCCCCGGCTGCGAGAGTCTCCTCGGCGCTGTGTGCGGCCGTACGCTGCATGGCCTGATCCTGGAGCACATTGGGATTACTGGGCGCATGCTTGCCACCCTGGCCATGAGTGCTCTGTTTGCTCTCGGGGCAGACCTTGCAGCAGGCCTTCTTATCGGGACGATACGCGATCTTATCGCTACACTGCAACGGCGGACAGACCATGCGGGGGCAGCGCACCTCCAGCGTCAAAGGATCGCAGCTGCAGGTGGTGCACGTGTCGAAGCCATTGGGTGGCAAGAACGGATGCCAACTGGCGCCGGCAGCATGGAACTGATCACCCAAACGGCAACCACGATGCTGTTGCAACACATCGCTGGCATTTGGAGCGGGCGAGCTGCCACCTGAGCCTGTTCCCGCCCCATGCCAATCCGCAGCGGTCTCACGTCGAGCCACACAGGCGGGGCAACACTCGCCATCACGCTGCAGCAGCTGCTCCACGCCCGCCTTGCACTTGAGCACGGGACACTTGATCAGCTCGCAGTTGGCCTGACCACGCTGACAGGCACACATGTGGCACGTATCCTGCGCGCTGCGCCACTGCTCCGATTCGTTGTAGAAGCGTCCCGAGTGAAAGCATTTGGTCTCTGCGGTCAGCATCTGATTGTCGTTGTGATCGCCCGGCACGGGCACATTGTTATCCGTGTAGATGGGGAAGCAGTGCGCGGGCACCTTGGTCGACTTCAGTTTGCCACGCAGCAGCAATTGATGCGTGTGCCTGGCATGCAACTCGAGATAGCACACGCTTGTCTCCAGCTTGATGAGCTCAGCCGATGGCATACCGAGCACGAATCCCTCCATGTAGGTGCCATTGAATTCTTCAAGCAGTTTGCGTGTAACAGGTGCTCCAATAGCCTCGATCGGTTTCTCCTCCAGATACAGTTGCAGATCCTGTGTCTGCGACAATCCGCTCAACGTCAGTTCGTAATGCAGATTGCACTCGTTGTCGATCGACATCCAGGCCATGCCCATGGCGCCAGCAGCGGCTGCAACATCAGCATGTTGTTTCAGCAGGATCGGTTCGGCGGAGTCCCGAGCATCCGCCACGGGACGTGGCACAAGGCGACCGCGTAGCAGGCTAGTCTCATGATCTGTGGCCACATTGACACCCAATTCGCCGGCATAGAGAGATTCGAGGACCTTGGGACCCAGTTTCTCGACGCTACCAATGGCCTGATTGAAATTGAAGCTAGGCGTCAGATCCTCCAGCTTTGCCTTGCGTTTACCCTGCTCCTCGATCAGACTGATGTTGGGGCGATCGCGTGTGTTCACATGATCAGTTTCAATGTTGTAGGCCAGCGAACCGTCGGTGTTTAGGTAGACCCAGGCAAGGCCGCTGCTGCGAGTGCTCAGCGCCCGGTCCGTCGATGGAGCCAGCAGAGTCTGGAAGATCTCACAGCTGGCACGCGTGACAATGTGTCCCTGGATGCGTAGCTGCGGATATTTCTTGGATTCCACGGTCAACAACAGTTTGCCACGCGACATGAGACGCAGATTCTGAATGGAAATGGGTGAGGACAATTCCAGTACGTTGATCTCGGCCGAGGGTTTACGCACACGGGGTACCTCATCGAAGATCAGTTCCTTACGCTCGGGCAACTCAATGCGTACACTCAACGCGGCATCGGCGTATTCCTCGGCGCCGAACACACCATTAAAGACCAGGGTCAGATGCATGGAACTGGCCGCACCACTGCTGGTGGAGACGATCGCGGTACCGCCCGCTCCGGCCAGCTGAGCGTCAACTTTGCCGCCGGCCGTGTTCGTCAGCGGTGGCGGCTCAAGCAGCGAACTGAACAGTTCCGTTTGCAGTGCCGTGTACTTGGCGATCTTTCCTGCCAGCGCCAACTCAGCCTGATTCTTGTTGCCCCACAGCAGCACCACATGCAGACGATCGTCGCGTAGGATGCGCTTGTAGTCGCGTGGCACACGACGCCAGACGCCGCAAATCTTGCCCGTTGCATTCTGATAGACACTCAGGGTGCCGGCAAGTGTCGACTCCAGTTGATGCTCCTCCAAAATGACGCCTCCGTCGTCGACGAACTGAATCGCACGCGGACGACCCACGCGCGTCGACGTGTAGAACGAATAATACAGATTTTTCTTGTGGAACAAGAAGCGTGCGGTTGCTACCACATTCTGTGGATTGTATGTGGTATACATGGACTTCATTTCCTCGCCCTTGAGGAAGTACGATGTGCGACCCGTTAGCAGAGCTGCGTAATCTGTGAATGAATGAGACGGAAATGCGAAACAATTAGCACGATCAATGAGGGAATGAGTTCTGGCTGGAGTGAGGAATGAGTCGGGCATGAATCAATCTGCATCAATGGCTATCAATGGGTATTGTTCCGTGCAGGTTCGACTGTTTTCCCGGTACTTACGTTTCATGTTGCGCTCCTCCTCCTCGCTGGGCACGGGCACATCCAAAGCCACATCGGTATCTGGAATAGAAAGAGAGAGGGAGAAACGTTTCGTTAGGAGATTTTGCGCTCTACTTGGAAAGTGGAGTGTGTGCGTGTGTGTGTGTGTGTGTGAGTTCAAAGTGAATCGACCGACGCAATGAATGAGTCTATTGAATGAGTGTGGGTAGCAGGTAGTCGGAGCGGGACGGGAAGACAGTGCGAGCGAGCCAGTGCCGTCCAGGGGTCGAGCTGTCCAGGTGGCATTCATTAATCGTGCATAAATTGAGTGAGAGCGAGAGCAGGTAGGAATGAATAGACACGGCATAGAACAACCGAAACCTATGCCCAGTTCCAGGAATCGCATTCGAATTCGTACTCCTCCTCCTACTCCGCCCCTACTCCTGCTCTACGTTTCCGGCGTGACAGGGGCGGGCACACAAACAGCAACACATAGCACAACACAACACGCAGACACCCTGTATAGCTAAGGTTGATTGACAGTGGCCTGGCACATAAATCACCAGCTCAGGTTGAGCTTCAGCTTCGTTAGAAGATGCCAGCCAAAAGCTGGTAGAAGAGTTGGACAGCTCGACTCGCGCATACCCTGTAGTAGCCTGCCAAACAGCTATGCTCTACATAACCTCACATAGTGCGCTTGTTTTTCGCCTCTCTCAACCTAAACTCACAGCACATAAAGTGAACATACTAGGCTAATCAAAGCTACTAAAAAACCGGCTCAGCTCAACTGCCCACTACCCTGTAATGGGCTGTCAAGCAACTGATAATACTAACTAATTTAGGCGTAAGGTGTCGGACAGTTGTTCTACTTAACCTCACATATTGTGCTTATCTTTGCCCACTTTTAGCTGGAACTCACGGCACATGAAGCTGACATATTTAGCCGCTCATGCAGCAAGTTTCATTGCTTTAGCTCTAAAACTGCCAATTTTATGTCACTTTTACTACACTCGAGTGTATTTATGCAACTTGCTCGAACCTCGCTCTAAAGAGGCACACTTTATGCGCACATAACTGCCAGTTCGGCCTCGATGATTACTACTGACACACTATAGATACCCTTTTTATTTGTACAGGGTATGTCAGCTAACGAAGCAGAGAAAAACGGCTAAAGCCGCAGCTAAAGCCGAAGTTAATGCTGCATTGGAATTTCGATTATTTTCTACACCAAAGCTCAAACGCGGCCCCTCTCCCCTTCAGAGTCCCCTACCCCCACGCGGCTTAAGCCGCAAAAAAAAGAAGAGTAGGACAGCGGAGTGGTAGGGGGGGAGGGGAGCAGAGAGAGGAGGTGAAGGCAGCAGAGGGGGCACAAAATCAACTTCTTGCCGCATAATGAAGGGCGACAAATCTGACACCTTGTATAGCATTTTATTGAGCCGAGGCCGTGATCGGGTCGGGCTGTGATCGTTGTTCGGTGTGGGGAGGGCACGAAAGGGGTGTGTGGGGAGAGTGGGAGGAGGGGGAGCAGGCCAAGACCGCGCGCTGCGGTCGCAGTCTGTGCGTGTGTGTGCGTGTTTGTGTGTGTGCAGCTTCAATGTCTCAGGCTGTCCGATCTTATCGCCTGATCTTAATACGAGCCACTTCTGACCGAAGCCGCTTGCCGCTCCCTCGGCCCCTCCCTTCCCTTCCTGTCCCTCTCTCTCACTCTCTTTCGCTTTGCGTTTTTCAATTTGACGCGTCGTCTGCGGCGGCTTCGGCGCATTCTTCTGCTTATTGGCGATCGCCTGCAGATCGCGGCACAGTTAGCCAAAGAGTGAGAGAGTGTGAGAGAGAGAGAGAGAGAGGGCAAGAGGCGGCGGCAGAGACCCAGGCCGGGTTCGAGCCTGGACATGGAGAACGCGGACCCTCTGACGTTGCCCTTGACTCGCGCTCGCTGCCAGATGAATGAATTTCGTTTCGTTTCGTTTCGTTTCATTTTTATGCCGTGTGTGGTTCAATCTGCCTCGTCTTGTTGTTGCAGTTGGTTGTTGGCCGTTTTTGTAAGCCAAGATAAATGAGTTTTGGTGCGCACAAAGACGACGACACGTTGCCCATCATGACAAGCACACGAGGAACGGACAGACAGACATACGGACGGACAGACAGCGAGAGAGGGGGCACAGTTCGAACTGTGGACTGAACTGGCGGACAGTGTGAAGCCGTCGCCGTCGCCGTCGCAGAAGCCGACAAAGCCGCCAGCGGAGAAGACAAACGACACCTTCGGCATTGAGTCAACGCATCGGTATGCGGCTTCGGCTTCGGCTTCGACCAAATAAAATGAAAAATCCAAAAATATATAATAAGAATCTTTAGCTCATTAACAAAAGTTTGAAAGTGAGAGGGAGAGAGGGGCAGAGTTAGAGCTAGAGGGAGCTGTCTACTTAGCCGCCAGAGAGAGAGAGAGAGAGAGAGAGAGAGAGAGAGAGAGAGAGAGGAAGAGAGACTGGGCTGAAGCTCTGCCTGTAAGCTGATCTTATGCTCTGAAGAGCGTAAGGAGTGGCAAAGCTTCCTCTGTCTCAGAGGATCTTCAGAGTGCCTACGGCGCCTACGGCCTCGCCTGGTACACACAAACACTGTAGATCCTCTACCCGCCACACTCTCTCACACCCCGTCGCTAACTCTACCTGATCGCCTGCAGCGATCGAGTTCGAAACAATCTAAACGCGATCGTGCGATCGTTTCGATTTCGTTGCTGCTCTCCCCGTCGTCTCTTTTAATAGACAGTTCCGTTTTGATGCCTTTTACCGATAACGATAAAGTTGTAAATTTTATTGTCATCTCAGGGGTAGGTGGGGGGGTGGAGGTAAGGGGGGAAGGTAGGTCGGCAGATCGGCAATCGGGACTCACGCCCCGTGATAAAAATCTGTTTTTGGTTATCCTTTTCTCTTTTTTTCTGTCTTTTCTTCGTTGTGTTGCGCCATAAAATGCGATGGGCAAAGGAAACCACAAAAGATGTCATCAACTTGAATTGTCAGCTCTTAATGGAGAGGCACCGTGGAAGGGGAGGGGGGGAGAGAGAGAGAGGGTTAGAGGAGGGGAACGTTCAGAAACGATTTGAACAGCGACGAGCTGAGCAAAGCAGCAAAGACATTGCCACAAGGCATTCACTTTTATTGTCTTTACCTGGCAGCAGCTTCCTCCCCTTCTACTTCCCCCACCCCTCTGCGGCCCCTTGCCGCTGCCACGGCAGGACCGCCCGCTGTTGTGGCGGCGGTAAATGAGATAATTTGATAAGCGTTAAAATGCTCGAGTTATGTCATTATAAAAAATAACGAAAAAATGCATAAATTAATGCGAGAAGCAGCAGCAGCAGCACAGTGGGATAGGGGCAGCGGCGGATAGGGGGAACCGCAAACCTGACTTGGCTGCGCGACAGCTCCCCCCCAAAAATGGGCATTTAACGTGGGCCATGGCTGTGGCAAGTTGCCAGAGTTGCAAGTTGCGCAGCCAGGCCAGGCCAGGCTGCTGCTGCTGCTGCCTCTGCCTGTTGCAAGTTGCTGTGGCAGCATCACTTAACTTGGCTTGCGCACATACATGTATACATTATATACACATATGTGTGTGTGTGTGTGTGCCGCATACAAAAGCTGCAGCCGTGGCATGCACCAAGTTAGGCAAAAAAGAGAAATAACTTTGGTAAATCAGCGCGTCGCTGCTGCGAAAATATTTTTACAATAGGCTGCAACTGCGTGTGCAGCGCGAAGGAGAGAGAGAGGGGGAGGTGGGGGGACGCAGAGAGGGAATTGGCGGTGAGGGGGGGGGGGGGCAGTGGCAACTCGAGCCAAGTTGGGCCGCGCCCGTGCCTTCTAACTATTTATGGCAAACGAGTTGCCAAGCCAAGCGAGCGCGGGCAACAGCCTGCCACATGCAACTGCAACTGCAACAGCAACGGTTGCTGCTGCCACTGCTGTTGCAACTTGACGTGGCAAGCTGAGGCATAAAAGTGAAATTTGCTGCTCATCGTCAAAAAGGGGCGGGCTCAAAGGTCAACGGCTTCGGCATAGGCAAATGAAATATTGCCGCAAAACGGAAACTAATGATGTGCTGCCAGCAGCAGCAGCAACGACAGCAACAAGAGCAGCAGCGACGCCAGCAACTGCAGCAACAACTGCCTGCAACAAGCTGCGCCTGGCAACCAGTTTGGAGCGCTGCTCATGCCACACAGCCCGCCACACTGCCTCACGCAGACTGGAATTCAGGCAGCACTTCAGGCTGATTATGTGAAAAATGTCACACACACTCAGACACACACACACACACACACACATTTGCACACTCACTCGCTACTTTCCTCTGCGGTTTCTTTTCTAATTATGAATTCAATTCATGCTGAAAATTAGCAAAAGCCAAGGAATTGCAAGGTGATTCAGTGCCGGCTTTGTGGCACAGGGTTGTCAACTAGCTAAGAAATATGTTAGCAGAGTTGCCAGTCGCCCCAGGCTCGCCCAGTGTTGCCAGCCTGCTACCTTCTGCCTACGCTACCCTACAAATATCATACTATAGTGCATTATTTACCGACTGGGTTGTCAACTAGCTTGGAAATGAGTTTAAATTGAGCTTGACGAGCTAGAGTTGCCTGCAGTTAGACTGTCGAATTTGCTGTCAGCTACCTCCCAGCTACCCTACACCTAATTTGGAGACAGGGTTGTCAGCTTAGATTGAAAATGTGTCGAGTTACCTCATCTTCTTTTGGAAACTACGTTTAGGTACACTGCCTATCGCTGCTGCTGCTTCTCCTGCCTACCCTACCCACTAGCACATACCGCTATATATCTTCTCGATCATTATCGAGTCGGGGACACTGTTTAACGACGGCACGTGGGTCCCCAGTGTGCCCCCTTTTCGCAGGAAAAAGTGCTACGAATTCCGCAAATTGTGTCGAATCCCAATGCCAAATTAAAAAAAAAAAATATGGACAAGACAGCCCAATTCGAAGTCCCCAATGGGTACCCCCGTCATAATGTTGCCCAGTTGTGCGATATAAAATAAATTGTGCGAAGAAGAAGCAGACGAGGCAGCGGCAGAGCAGACGCGACATGCAAAAGGCGAATACAATAAATAAATGCAGAGATTGCCCACAGATCAGACAACACATCTCCTCAGTATATAGAAAATACTATGCATAGTATAGATCGGACTGGCATAAAAACGAATTTTAAATTGCGTAGCGTTGACCTTCATTTCGGGCCAAGTAATTTTTCATAAACAATTTACGCGTTTCGTCGGCGACAACGAACCGAAAACAGCAACAGCAACAAAAACTGAACTATCTGACTAGACTAGAGAGATATATCTATATGCATGTGTGTTAACACGTTCAGCTCACATCGGATCTACCATATAGTAGACGCCCTGCCTTTTTTATGGTCTACGTCTCGCGCTGAAAAGTGTTCTACAGCTGCCGTAGATGCTACGCTTAATTATTCATACAGATACATATCGATATCTATAGCTATATATCTATACAGCTATATCTATATCTATGTAGTAGCATGTTATGTTCTGTGTGCTTTATGATCTATAAGTGGCCGACAACAACAACAACTTGGCCAAATTCCTTACGAATATAAATATGGGATATACGAGTTCTCGGTATGCTTGCTCATGTGTCCTCTCGATCGACTAATCCGATTCGATAAGATCGTTTGTTTTATAGTGCGTAACAAACAATTGCGTGTGTCAAAATATTGCGATGTTTCGCAAATTTATAAGTCACCGTCCCGCGCACCTCCCCAGAAAATGCTTTGAACATAAAGTCCGATTCGCCCCTGTTCCTGAAACTATATATAGAGCATAGTTTATCACAACGATGACGCATGTGTTTGGCATGATCTTTGGCTCTCGCCCCTAATGGCTGTGTGAGTGAGTGAACAGATCTAACTTGAGATATATATATATAGGGAATATATTGCTTGCACTTACCGTTACGATCGCCTGGACAGGTCTTGCAGCATTTGCCTGGCAATGAGATGGGATCATCGCATTTGGCAGGTGGACACTCGTTCTTTATATTGCGGCACTGCACGCGAGCGACAATGCGACGTTTCTTGGGTATCTGCAAAGGGATTGAGAGAAGGTATATGTGATACACGTAAAGCATTTAGATTGATTACAAGTACTTAAATACTAAAAGAAACTTATAGAAGTCTGGCAGTATTCGGCAGAGGGTACATAATTCATTATCAATTGCGAATCTCTCGCATAAATTACTCCCTAATTGCTCATTAATACGGCATTAATTACTATCCCGATCAAGTACTTAAGCTTAAACTTCTTGGCAATGATAATAAAATAAATAATATAAAGGCAGTCCGATCTGTTGATGTTCCTCCAAAAATCGAAATGAATCAAGCGGCAGAGAACGCAGAGAAGACATAGAAAATAAAAGTATACTATGGATCATCTCATTAGTTATGCTGAGTGGATGGCCAATGTGTCACTTCTGTCTGCCCGATGCCCATTACTGTATATTTTATTTATTTTTTATTTACTTTTTATATAATTTCTGTAGCCGCAAAATTAATTAGCGCTGCCATTCGCATAGCGCAAGCAACTGACACTGCAAACATACAAACAGACAGGCAGATAGGACGACAAGCAGACAGACAGACGGACGGATGGACGGACAGACATACAGAGTGACCGATCTTGTATTCTATTTCTACCATACATACCCTGTGAGCATAGCATATCATAATGCAGGGTAGCATGAGCTCACTCAAAATTCTGTCAACTTTTGATCTTTTCAATGTATCTCCTAACTTTTGCTAATATCTAGAGGGCATATTTACTGAGCTACAGTTTTTGTCGATAAGGTTTTTCTATAGATTATTGCATTAGCTAACTACATAGCAAATTTAAGGCCATTCTCTTAAGAAACACCCCAGTTATACGCCTACAGGGCAGCTGTCTGTCCAGCGATCTGTGATTACACGTTCCATTTCATATTACTCTTCGCCACTCTCTCTCCCTCACTCTCTCTTTCTATCTCTCTCTATTTTTATTTAGATTTAAATCAAGTTGTGATTTTCTTAATATAAATATATGAATGTATTTATACACTTAATTTGTTTTTTTTTAGCGCGTTCTTTTCTCTCTCTTCTTTTTTGTTTTTATTAATTCATTTCGTTGTCTTTTTGATGTTTATATGAATTCATTTTTATTGTCCCTGTCCCAACGTTGTTGCTTTTAACGATATGCTACGAGAGTATGCGCTATATAGAGACAGCTCTGACTTGACTACGGTGGCATCAGTCTCCCCTCCCTTTCTCTCTCGCCCTCTTTCTCTCCCTCTGTTTGCTACGGGGCGGGCAATCATTTTATGATGTGCTCGTTTATAAGTCTTGCAGCCACATAAATTATAATTAATTAATACAAAACAGACTTTTATGCAATGTGGCCAAATGGCCAAGTGGCCAAATGACCAAATGCCAGGCCCGGACCGACGGCTCCGGCTACCTTGGTCGGAGCCAGCGGCCTGGACAGGTCCCATTAAAGTCAGGCAGCAGCTCCAATTAGCTCGACAATTTGCAGAAAAACTAACAAAAAGAAAAGGAACTCAACGAGCAGAAATGGCAAAATAAAACCGACTCGTAAAAGAGACATTTAACAACGACGAAGCACAGAAAGAAGGTCTCCAAGCTGGGGATCCACTGGGGCTGAGTCATTGTGAAAATTTAAAACATAATAACCAGAGAGTTGAGGTGCATGGAAAAAAGTCGCAGTTGAGTTCGAAGACGAGCGGAACCAGAAATAATTCAGAATTTGAATATAACTGAAATTCGAATACTTTTACTCTATGAGCAGAACACTTGTCTGGACGATAAATCCTGCTGTTTCTCCGTCTTATCGTGTCTATTCTGCATATGTCATTGAGGGGGCTACGTTTCTTGTTTTTTTTTGCTTTTTTTGGGCTCTTTGCGATTTGGTTCCTTGTCTGGGTCGACTCTTGTTTTGTCTGGTCGCTGGCAGACGCGAATAAGTGAGACAGAGACAGAAAGAAAGAGAGAGCAGGCACATACGCCAAGACTTTATGGCGTCAATTAATTTTCGGGGCCTGCCTATTGCATACAACATCTCCCCAACCTACCCCCTCTACAATATTTATATATATTTATATACTATGCGGCATATATATATATATATATAAATTCTTGTTGTTGTCGGAACTTGAACGAGGACACAAGTTTCATTCGGTTTTCTCTCGTTCTCACGACTTTGCACTTGTTTTTTCCCGCTCTGCGTAATGCAATTCTTCTATGCCGTCCCGTCTCTCTCTCTCTCTCTATATATATATATATCTCTCTCTCTCTGTCACTCTTTCATTTCTTTTTAGCTCGTTTTGCCTTTGGTTTTTTTGCGTAATTCGATCGAATTGCGAATTTCAATTTAGTTTTGGCTTCGACTTCGGTTTCGCTTTGCGTATACTGTGTATGTGTGTGTGGTATTTCTATATAGTGCCATGATCTATAGGATATATGCTGGTCTCTAAAATCAATATTAATCATGCGTAAAAATGCCATAAATTATGCGCTTCTTCTCTGCTGCTGCTGCTTCCCTTACTGCTTCTTCTCCTCCCTACACTTCTTTTCCTATTTTTTCGCCAATAATTTCTCGTCTCTTTTCCTTTTGGCAACGCATTGACTTGTTGTTGTTGTTGTGTCTAGTAATTGTTGCTGCTGTCGCTCGTAGCATATGTCGGCAGTCATTAGTCAATTAGTTGGCCGCCCATCAGCGTCGACGCGACTTAATTTGTTTGGTCACCTGCCACGCCCACCGCAGCACACAGCATGCAGCACACACAGAGCACAGAGCACACCGCCCACAGCCCACATCGCACTGGCACTGAGTGAAATGTATCTCAAACAGCGTGAGGCTGAAAGGAAAAGCACGCAAGCTGCTGAAGTTCAATAATGAAAAGCGACTACAAAATGTATCTCAAAGTGTGCCTACTGTATCTAAGTGTATCTCTGCGTGTTTCTGCAGCTCAGTTTGTATTACATTAGGAAGGTTTTGAATTGAGCTACTATGTAAGCGTACAGTGTGACTTGAAAGCTGCTGAAAGCTATCTGAAAGCTCATTAAACCGCATTAAGTCGCTTGAAAGCACACGCTGCCGGTTTGAAACCGCTGAGCGTCATTTAAAAAGCTCACGTGGCTACTTGAAAGCTCGTACAAATATTTTAATCTGCTGCAAGCGCTTTCTAAGCTCACTTTGCTGATAAAAGCGCATTGAACCCCCTTGTAAAGTATATAAGCAAACACTTTACTTAAATCTATGGAAAATATTCAAGCTTCACTTACCGCAACGCATTCGCATTTGATGCAATACATAACGCCAAAGGGAGGTCCCAGATCCGCATACCAGGTAGAGCCCAATTCTCGCAGCACTTTGCCAAATTGACATTCGGTAACTGAAACGAAATGAACAAAGAAAAATTCAATTAAAAATCAACGACAAAATCACAAAAATGTTGAAAATTAAAATACAAAAAAATAGGAAAATAAGTAAGTAGTGTAAAGAGGGCAGGAGAAGGGTGGGGGAGAGGAGTGCACATACATTTAAAATAAATTGCATTTTCGCTTGTTTTCCTTTCAATTTTTCCCGCATCGTGTGTGCGGCTATAAAAGTCGATTTTGTATCTATGAAATTGCGTTCAATTTGGAAGAAACAACGCTGGCGCCAGTTAATTGCATCTGCCCATATAAATGTTATTTACTCAATGTCAATGGCTATAGATATAGGTATAGCTAGAGAGCGGGCAAGGGGGAGGAGGATAGGCAGCGAGACAGCGGGAAAGTTACTACTGAGTTATGCCAAATACACGCTCGACCAGCATAGTTTATATAGTTGTTTATATGTTGTATAGTTTATATATATATTATATGTAGATATATATTATCGTGCATTTCCCACGATCTTGCACAATTTTTATGCGCGGCAGCTGCTGCTGCTGGCGGCACATTCCGCTGCGCCGACGCTTCCGGCAGCGTTTTCAATTTCACCAAATGCAAAAGAAGCAGCGGCAGCAACAGCAACAACAGCAACTGTTGCTGGCGCCAACAAGTGTCAAATTGAGCAGGCCCGAGAGGGGGGAGGCAGGCTGGGGCAGGTGCTGGCCTAAGAGGGGCGGGGCAGAGGCGAGTTTGGCAACAGGCGGCGCCGGATTTGGCTTTTTGTGTGTAGACTTAATTTTATTAGCGGCATTTCGATTGTTGTTGTTGCTGCTGCTAATTGCCTGCTGCTGCTGCTGTTGTTGTTGTTGTTGCCCACGCTGCTGCTGCCAGCGTGGTTGTTGTCATTTCGCTCTATGCAAATCGCTCGAAAAGCGCGTTAAATTATTAATATATTTTAATTACCAGGCGCCTCGTCGGCCAAATTACAAATGCTAAAACCTTTAAACTCTATTGGCGCCACACACACACATCAAGCTTCCAAATGCCCCAAAGACGACGCCATAAAAAAATCAGAAAAAAGAAGAATGAAGACAGTAGACAAGCAGCTCAGGCACGACTGTCGCATACCTCGTAAAAGTAGAAAATAAAATACAAACGGCAAAAGAACACATCGACAACCACCCTCCCTCCCTTTCCACTATAACTGTTTGTTATCGATTTGTTTTGTCATCAACTGTAAAAACGGAGCAAACAAACTAATTAACTAAAATACAGCAGCAACAACGGCAACAACAGCAGCAGCAGCCGCAATCGCGACTAGTTATCTGCACAACGCCCACAAGCCACCTCAAGGCAGCGGCAGCAGCAGTAGAGGAGGAGGGGGAGGGGAGACGACATGGCGTATACGTGATAAGTGGCGCTAACGACGCGCGACGTTTATCAAGTGGCGCTCGCTCTCTTATTATAATTTTGTTGCTCGCTCTCTTGAGTTGTTGTTGTTGTGCTCATTGGCGCCAGTTTTATTTGCGTGCGAAAATAAAACGAATGCAACAACAACAGCAGCAACAAGGCAAAACAATAGAGACCGAGAGAGAAACACAGAGAAAGAGAGAGACTGAGAGAGAGAAAATGTAATCAGTAAAGACAACGGCATCGGCTTTGATACACGACGTTGTCGATCTACGCGCAATAGATTTATAAATATTTATGTAGCCAGTATATACTAACTTAGGGTAGCTAAAACCACAGCAACAACAGCAGCAACAACAGCAGCAGCAGCAGCGACGACGACAACAACATTGTAAACGCTAATCGAACGCTCGTTCGCGCCTTCGCCTTCAGCGCACACACACACACAGCTGCTGCCCATTTTAGTCACAATTCTCATTTGAAAATACACACAGAGAAATCTCTATATACTCGTAGTACCTTAACCCAGCAGGAACAGCAACAACAACAGCAACATATGTACATATAATTAAAAAACATTTTACGTTAATTGGCATGCGGCGAATTTTGCGCTTGATTTAATTTTCATGCTGCACACACAGTGAAAAATATCGAAAAATTTCCTATACTCTGTGTATACTGCTCGATCCGGCCGATCGGCAGTGCCAAAAACAGCTCAAATATTGTAAATAGACTGGCTAAAAAGCATGACCTTAGAGTCAATCAACAAAAACAGCGAGACAGAGCGCTCTCCGGCGCTCTTTCTCGCACGCCATGCATAGCTTACTCCCCACTTGTGCCATATAATTGTTAAACAATTTTTAAATTTGCTTATAATATGGTAATTTATACATAAAAACTTCGTTCTACTAGCTTGAACTAGTTTCAACTTTAAGCATTTCTTCCGTTCTAGCTATACACTTTCTGCGCTTCCTAAGCTTTTGTTTAGTTAGAAAAAACATGCACAAATTTAATGCAAAAAACCGCAGCTTAATATCTGCTCCAGTTCTGCCGCAATCGCTCATTGCAGTTGGCAAGCAACATGCACGGCAGCTTAGCAACATTTATTGCGCTACGCATGTTGCGAGCATCGCGCGCGTACAAGCCACAAGCCACACAGCAACATGTCGTTAAAGCTAACTGCCGCTGCGCTGCTTCCGTTTGGCGTGCGCGCTAATGTAATGCAGCGACGCGTTGGCCGAGAGAGAGAGAGAGAGCGAACGAGAGAAGTGCAGCCAATAACAGCAGAGTTAACAGAGACGCGCTCTTCCTGTTAATGTTGCTGTCGTTGCAGTTGCTGTTGCTGACCCGCCCCTCATTTCCGTTCGACTAAAAGTAGCGGCAGCAACATTAAGGGCAGCTGTTAATTATGCAGTGTTGCTCAATCGTTTTCTGCGTGTGAGAGAGTGTGCTCCCCCCTGCAGAATTTCTTGTTGTTGTAATTTGTCTAGACATTTGATTTACGAGCGCAAAAATTTGTTTTTCTTTTAATTTTTCGCATTTCCAACGCGCCAAATTGTTGTTTCAACAGTTTTTGGCATTGCAGCTACTCAATTATTGTTGTTGTTGTTGTTGTTGTTGCTGCTGCTGCTGCTCCAGTCAGCTCATTGTTGTTTATTACTCTTGCCCGAAATTCATTCATCGATGCAAAGCGTTTTTGACAAGCGAAACGTGTAACAACAATAACAAGAAAAGTGTGGAAACAATTTTGGAAATGTGGCTGTGACGTGCAGCAGCAGCAACAAAAACAACAACAACATGCGCTTTTGCAAGTGCATTAAGCAGGCACACTCGCACACACACACACACGTCTCGCTGTGCGTTATTTATAAGTTTAATTTAAGACGAAATTTCTAGAAATAAATATGGCATTTTGTTGCTTTCGCAGTGCATTGACACATCAACAACAATTTCGGTTTATAACCGAGAAGAATGTGCATGAAAATTATGAAGATTGCAGAAAAGTGCTTGAAAGCTCTACGAAGGCCAAGAATGTGCTTTACAAACACAAAAGTTGAATTCAATTGAAGCCATATTATTTGCAATTACCATATTATTTGCAGTGAGCAAAAGCTTTATAAAAGCAGCTTCTATGCGCAGTTAGAGACTAAAGCTGTTGAAAGCACGCCTAAGCTGAAGCTTTTGCTTTTAAATGAGCTCCTTAGCAACTTGTTGATTCAGTTAAAGCTGCTGAAAAGCTCTTCGCTGACTGGCAGCTTCATTTAAGCAGCTAATAAGGTTACTGCAAAGAAAAACTGCTAAAAAACTGCTAAAAAACTGCTAAAAAGGAGCTGCTGCAAAGCTTCTGCAACTCGCACAAGTAATAAGCAAGTTGCTATTTGAGGCGCTTGGCGACAATTTTCACTGCTGCTTGCAGCGTATTTTTAAATGTGTGTGTGTGTGTGTCTGTGTGTGCTGCATTTAGAGGCAACAACAAACAGATGAATATGCGATGCGCACAATGTGCTAATTACAGTCAAAGGCAGCGACAGGCATTTCAACTTCTAATAAACATTGCGGGGCCGCCACCGTCGCCGTCAACACGTGGCCCCAAACAGCAACAGCAGTCACCGGGTGTGTGTGTGAGTGTGAGTGTGTGTGTGTGGGCAAGTGTCTTTGGTGTCTTCCTCTGGTCATTTGTTTTAGCCAACGGAGCAGAGCACTGAAATTCGCCTTGGCGTTTCTTGTGTCTTGCCAAATGCGTTGCTGACTCACATGACGCAGAACCGCTGCTGCTGGTGCTGCTGCCGCTGCTGCTGACGCCGGCAGCGGCGTCGCATTGGCGCAGTGTTTTTGGCTATTTTTTGGTAGTCTAAACACGCACACACACACCGCACACACGTAAACGCACCGCTTTGAAAAGTGCCTTTGAAAATTGTTCTTCATTTTCAGCCTCAGCCTCAGCGTATGCCCTGTAAAAAAGCCGCAAACTTGGCATGGCGAGTATAGCTAGAAAACTGAAATTTGGCCGTAAACAAGCTAAGACATGAAGACGCTTTTGTGTGTTGTTCGAAATGCAAAGCAATGCGAACTAACCGAAATATGCTGCATGTAAGTCCAACTTTAGTGTATTCTACGCTCCGTGCCGTAACTACGAGGAATCTGTGAGTCGTGCTAGCCTCTCGTGCAGGGTTTTTTATTTGGCTGCGTGCGCTTTTAATTGAGTTAAAAGATCAGCACAGATCAAATCAGCGCATATACTACCCAAGCTGCTTCAGATACAGATACAGATACAGATACAGATACAGATACAGATACAGATACAGATACAGATACAGATACAGATACAGATACAGATACAGATACAGATACAGATACAGATACAGATACAGATACAGATACAGATACAGATACAGATACAGATACAGATACAGATACAGATACAGATACAGATACAGATACAGATACAGATACAGATACAGATACAGATACAGATACAGATACAGATACAGATACAGATACAGATAATTGTTGCAAAATAATTAGCGCAGAAGTTAAAGCTCAACGTAGACTTGAATAAAATCGAATAAAATAAACGAGAAAAATTATGGGAAAAATAACAAAAAATGCGAAAGAAACCTGAACAATGTCCATGTGGGCGAACGATCGACCATCGCTGCGCGTGGGCGTGGCATCGTGACCAACGCTGTGTGTGTGTGTTTGCGGTGTCTCGAAATTTGACAGTTACGAGTGTTGAACTGTCAATCAGTCTGGGGGAGGAGGACGGAGCAATCGATCAATCGATGCGTCAAGGGGAGAGGGGGACAGTCTACAGATCGAACGATCGCGATCGTTCAGTCAATGAATGAGTAAACAGAGAAAGAAAGTTGTGGTGGGGTGGGGGGGGGGGGGTATAAGCAGAGCAGCGCAGCGGCACAGTACAAAGCAAATGCCCGATGGAAGAAGGGGCTGCAGGCAGGGGGACGATTGTGGACGGGGCGAACTTATTTTTATTTTTGGAAAATGCATTTTCGGACGCCCCAGTTTATTTATTTTATAAGCAATTAAATTATTTAAGTGCAAAGCTAACAGAGCCATAAAAAACGCTTTTTTTCCAATTTTTGTATACCCTAACCAAGTGTGTCGAGTCTATGCATAACTCAGCACCGGCTGCAGTTTGAGTTGGGAAATTTGGTAGACAGCTGTACATGAGTGTTTGCTCGGCAACTACCTAAGAAAAGCTGTGAAAAAGCCTTCCAAAACTCTAGAAATCGAAAAAATGCAGTAAATCAATGTAGGATTATGATGAAATTTGGTAAGCAGCTGCCTCGAGGCATTCGAAATCGAATTGCATGACAAAGAGTAACTGCTAGTCTACTACTTTCGAGATATTTTGCTTTTTAGGGACACCAAATGAAGATCTCTAATGGCTGATTAAGTGCGGACGCCGCGACGCAGAGTACGACGGGAGTAGCGAGTCGCGAGTCGCGAGTCTTGTTCTTGATAATTTATGACAGCTGCGGTAGGTGTCAGGAGGGGATGGGGGGGGTGGAATGGTGTGTTGAGGGCAGGGGTGCTGGCAGAGCAAATAGGCGACGGCGGCGGCGGCGAAGGCAAACAGAAAGCGTTGCCAGTGTACAAACACAAACAACAAACACGCAGGCAGTTGTTGTTGCTGTTGCTGTTCACGCCCCACAGACACAGACAGCCCCTGCCCCTCTCCCCCTGCCGCTGCCCTCACGCTGCTCCTGCCCCTTCCCTCATTATCCCTAAAAAGAAATAAGTTCAAAAGTGAGAAAGCCGCTAAGTGCGACGCGTTTAAAACCGCTAACAAAACGCGCACAAAACACACAGAAAAGGGGCTCGTTCAGTTGTTGTTGTTGCTGTCGGTGCTGCTGCTGTCGCTCGCCTTGGCAACTACAATTGCTGGCAAAAGGAAAATTCGCAACGCGAAAATCAATTGACGGAGACGAAGATGAGTGCAAATGGTTTTTCGTGGTCGTTGCTTACGTAAAAAAGCGCGCTAAAAACAAAAAGGGGGAGCGAGGGAGAAGGCGGGGCAATAGAGTGAAAAAAATTTAGAACATAATATAGACAGGATTATTAAATATATCGAAACTGCGATTTGGGTCAATGTTTTGAGCTACAGAAATTGGCGAAATATTGCAGGCACTTTTGCTGGGCTTAGCTTGATTTAAAGGGTATCTTTGAGGCAGGCAGAGCTGCAAAAAAGGAAACAGATATAGCTCTGACATTGCTCTTGTTCAGATGTTATTTAGATAAATAATCAATTTTAATGTTTATATTGCTTTATGGGAATATATTACGACTGCAAATTTGTGGTGAGAGTCTCTCTTAGCCAGTTGCCACTGTAGTCACCGCTGCAACAGTTGTTGTTGTCGCTGTTGCTGCTGTTGCAGTCGCTGCAATTATTTCTGTGTCTGTGAAATTTGTTTAGACTATTTTGCATGAACTGCTCCCCCCAAGCAGCTAATTTTGCTGTCCCACTGTATATAGGAGAGTGTGTGTGTGTCTGTGTGTGTGAGGTGTGTGCCTGCCTAACTGTGTGAGTGTTGGCTATTTTGGAACAGAGCAAAAGGCAACACTGGCAGCGTCGTCGTAAACATGTTCAATGACTATTTTTATTTTTATTTTCATTTGTTGCTGCTTTCGCTGCTGCTGTTGTTGCTGCTATTGTATATATTTTTTGTTTTCGATTTGGGCTGTTTTTGTTTTTTTTTGTATTTTTTTTTGGTTTTAGTTTTGCATTTTTGCTCATTTACAAAACAAATCACGCGACTGTGGGACTTGCCCCGTCGCAGATGTCGTCAAAAGTTCAGGCAGCGCTGCCGCTGCCGCTGCCGCTGCCTCTGCTGCTGCTGCTGTTGCTGGCTAATTTTAAATGCGCTGATAAGTTGCACAAATATTCTAAGGATGTGTTTTTTGTGAGCTTTTTTGGGGGGGTGGCACAGGCAGCGAGAAGGGGGCCAGGCACGGGCGGGGCACAATGACGTTGATTACATTGATGTTGCTGATGATGACGATGATCGCCGCTGACTGCAGCAGACGAGAACACGCGACGCGTTGAGTCAGCCATGTGCAGAGAAGAAATGCAGCAGAAGAAATGAAGCAAACTGGCTTCGCGGCAAAGGGATCAATGGCAGAGGGTTTTGAGGAGCTTTGATAAGCTGTAGCGAGCTTTAAGCTGTACCAAGACAAGCTTGCAGTGAATGCAAGTAAGAAAGGGTTCAAAGATTGAGCTTTCGAGCAGCTTTAAGCTCGAACAGCAGCGTAAAGGAGGTTTGGCTTGAAAAAGCCGCTTCTAATTGCAATACAACAGGTATATAGGGGGCGCAGGCAGCTCTGCTATCTATCTGTAAGCTAGGCAGGGGGCGTGGCACTGGGTAGGAGGCAGGGACTAAGCACTGATTGCGCCGCGATAATTAGTGCTTGAGAAAAGCATGCGAAATGCGAGTGAGACAGAGATGCAATGTGCTAATCAAAAGCATGGCTAAACTGTTATGAATGGCGCCCACAAATCGCCTTTCCCCCTCCCCGCCACCACCCTCTATATAATAAAGTGTCTCGATTCCTAATTGCGAGACTGCCGACAGTTTAGCCAAGTTGTGGCCCAGTTCGAACCAGAAGCGGAGCCAACAAACTCTCGTTCGATTTGCCTTAATTCCGGCAAACACCGCCCCCCTTTTTGCGTCAATGGGGAACGGAAATGCCAAAAGCAACAACAACTGCAAAGCCCACGAGATCTGTGAAGCGTATCTCTATCTATATAGGCCTCGCTTGTCTCTCTGTTTGTCTGTCTGTGTGTGTGTGTGTGTGTGTGCGTGCGTGTATCTCATTTGCCTACGCGACACTCGACAGAGTCGAAAAAAGAGCCAAATTAATTAACAGAGCTCGTTTTTCTGTTTTTTTTCTAGCTGTTTTCTGGCTATGGCTGTGCTGGCTTTTCTTTTGGGTGGGCGAAGCACCCAAAAAAAAAATAAAAAAGGAAAAAACTCGTCTACCCCGCGACTGCAATTTGACACTTTTTGTGGGCATTAAGTGCTTCCTCTGCCCACATGCGATCCACACGATCCACACGCTAAGCCGCGCTAAGGCGACGCCTCGTCTCGAAGCCAAAAAAGGCTGCAATGTTGCAAGCAGCAACCGGCAACAAATTGGTTGCATTTCGTTTTCAACTCGCCCTGACATGCAACTGACACTGACGTCGACGGCGACGGCGACGGTGACTGCGGCGTCTCTGCTTTTTTGGGAGACTGTCGCGACGGCCCCCAAAAAAAGAAGAAAGAGTGGAGAAAAACGATCAAGCTGACAGCTAAACTAAAATACTCTTAAAGCATGTTCAAATAGTTTAGCTCTGTCTCTGTCGCTCTTCCTATCTCTGTCTTTCTCTATCTCTCAACTTAACTTAACCCAACTTTCTCAGCGCGCTTTCCCAGCTGAGCGATCGATTAGTTGCAGAGATTATGGGAAAAGTGCAACAGGAAATCTTTAGCTATATTTATATGATATATTGCGATATATAGAGTATACGAATGAAGATCGGCCTGATACTGCTTATGGTTCAAGAAGCTATAGCTATATAGAAGCTCAACCAGGCAAAAGCAATGCCTTCAATTACTGTGACTCGATTTAAGCTTCTGCAATTTGTAGATAAGGTGAAATCGGAAGAATATAGTTCAGGAAGTTACATAGTTATATAGTATTTAAATATCATTCAGCTAGACCCTGCTGAATCGTCTAACTACACCACGCATATTATTTCCCAGTCTCTCCATGTGGCTTGAACCAACTCTAACTCTATAGCCATATACCCTGCGCATTTGTAGTGTATAAGAAAACGGCAAAAAAGCAAATGAGTAGTAAAAAAAAACAGTTTGGCGTCTGACAGACGTCGTGGCTGGGGCTGAGGCTGAGGCTGGGGCTGAGGCAGCGACTTAACGTTTTAACGTGTTTTGTTTTTGCCATGGCTGCTGCTGCTTTTTGTCTGCTCGTTGCTGTAGTTGTTGTTGTTCGTAAAGATCATGGATATGTTTGCCCAGAGATGCCAAACGGAACGCTGCGTCGCGTCGTCTCCGTCTCCGTCTGCGTCTCGTTTCTTGTGCTTTACGTAGGCACATCTTGATTTTGTTTGCTGGCTACGACTGCTGCTGTTGTTGTTGTTGCTGCTGTTGCTGTTCCACTCACATGTTGCTGTTGTTGTTGTCTTTTACACGCATTCATTAAAAATAAGTTAACAACTTTTTAACACCTAACTGGGCGGCAGACAGTTGAATAAATGAATTATGCTGACGAATGGCGAATGCGGAGAGAACGCGGCAAGCTAAGCTTAGAGGAGACAAGGCAGAAGGCAAGAGAGGAGGGCAGCAGGGTTGCGGGGCGAGGAAGCAGCGCTGTGAGTAGGCAGACCGCCTCGTCCGAGCGTCGTCGCTTGTTAATCAGCTAAATTAAATGCGAAATGAACAAAACGAATTGGTAGTTACTAAGTTGGCCAACTGGGAGGGGTTTGCAGGGAGTTGGAGGGGTGCGTCGAGGGGGGCACCGAGGGGGATTCCCCTCTGCTTTCCTCTCTGTCGCGCGTGCTGTGCGTGTCTCTCTCTCTCTCTCTCTCTCTCTTGCGTTCTCTGTCTCCATCGATCGTGAGTTTGCGTTGGTTTCATTCATTAAAATGAGACTGACTGCGTGAGTGTGTGTCTGTGTGTGTACGTGTGTGTGCGTGTGTGTGTGTGGTTTTTGTGGCGTGTTGGTGGCATTTGCCGTTGCCCGAATTTGTAGCCACAGTCTGTGGGCCACGTCTAACGACTAAATTATGCTGAGCTTTTAATTAGCACCAAGACGAGATCGACAAAGATCGACGGTGATCGTACTGTAGGTGGGTGGCAAGGTGCTCTGGCCAGGCCAAGACATGATAAGCCGCTGATTTATAGTTTCGACAGTGTGTTGTATCTTCCCCCCCCCCCCCCACACACACAAACTTCCTACACCTTTTTAGCACAGCTAACGATCTACACGATCATTATATAGTACCCTACTGCAGCTAATAAACAAATTTGATGTCTTTGAAGCAAATTGAGCAGTTTTGATCAACGGTTTTTTATGTTAGCTGCGCTCTAATCCATTTTATCCATTCCAACTTTATGTAAACGACGAGCGATTTCAATGAAATTTCCCAGAGACACAGCGGGCACCTAATGCAGTCGAGTGGACAAAGATTTGTAGCGCTAACTGTGTAGATGATCGAATTACAGGCGGAATTGTCGGGGAACGGGTGCCCGAGTCGGTTGCGTAATACGTGCTATGCACGATAACTGCGGCAATTAGTGTAGAGTTGAACCCATTTGCAGTTAGCCAGACGACTGAGAAGAGAGACGACTATTTATAGTCGAGTCTCGAGCGACAACAATGTTGAGCTACAGTACATGATTGTGATCATAATGACGATTATTATCATCATCAGCATCAGCATCAGCATCAGCGTTGTCGTAAGATGAGAAACAGCTCAAAGTCGTTACAATAAAACCGCAATCTGTTTTTAATTGAAAAAACGAGGAAAATCAAATGCAGCAGAAGGCAAAAGAAGGCAACGAGAAATAGAAACATAAGAGAAAGAAACTAGAGACGGGACGAGACGAGACGAGATACGAGTGATCCAGGGAACGAGGGAACGAGAGTTCCCAGTCGGTTCCCTACGGGAAACAGGAAATGCGGCTAATCAGGCGTGTGAGTTGTAACAAATTGTGAGCTGAAGGAGCTGGCCAAGACCAAGGATGTGGAACGGGGGGGTGAGGAAAGGGCCAGGGAAACTCGGCTAAGCAGCTTAGAAAGAGCCGAGCCGAGTCGAGCGGGCTACTTTCTTTCGTTCTAGCTACACGATTTCTGTTTCTACCTTTCTATCTTTCTCTGTTATTGTTTTTGTTTAGTTCTTGTTTTGTTTTTGAGGTTGCGCCGGCTGACGATGACGACGCCGACGCCGCCGTGTCTCGCTGCACGGCGGAAGGGAATTCCCGTTTTCCGGATTAGCACAAGCATAAAAAAAGAGAAAAGATGCAACACAATAAAATGGGAAAGCGGGAGGAAGCGAGGGAAAAACCCAGTGCGGCCTGTGCAGCCAACTGTGTGTGTGTGTGTCGATCGGGGATTAAGGGTGCGAGCCGGGGTAACGCCTAAGGAATGACACCGGCTGCGGTACCTGCTACCTGCGCGGGGAAAACCCGTCGGATGGGACGACATGGCGTATGCGCAATATGTGTGTCATATGAAACGATATTGTTGGAGATATGGCGAGATATGGCAGGGAAAACCGTGTAGGTATATGAAGAGATGTGATATGAAGCGATATAGTGGAATATATGCAGATGTATGATACGATATGATACAATATGGTAAATTATAGATTTATAGAGCAATATGAAAGGATGCCGAAGGACTTATGCAAATATATGACATGATATCTGGTGTGGGTTAATTGAGAGATATGATATGATATGACAAAGCATATGGAAAGATATGGCAGGGTAATGCATAGGTCTTCAGAGGGATATGACAAAAGATGATATGGTAGGGTTTATGACGATATGACAGGGTATATGTATAGGTTTTACAACGAGAAATATTATACGATTTCTTAGGCTATATATATAGGTATAAATAAAGACTTACCCGCTGGTCTATTGGGGCGTCTGGCCGTGTCGGCCTCCTCGAACATGAGCGGCGCGTGGCGTCGCGCTTGGACCGCTTGGGGCCAGCAACTGGTGAGGCAGAGGAGCAGCGCGACGAGGAGCAGATGATGCAGCTTGCGTTGATAGTGATGTGTGACCGGGTTGATGTCGTTACTGCTGCAACTTTTGCTCGTGTGACACTGCTGCTGCTGCTCCCGCTGCTGCTTCCCCTCCAGCGTCTGCACGGTGCCGGTGGCGGTGTTGGCCCAAGCGGCGCAGTTCGTTTGATTCATATTGGTGTTGTTCAACATTTTCGTTTAGTGTTTCCTTTACTTTTGATTTTCTTTTTTTCCAAAAATTTTCAATTGGCAAAATTTTGAAACTTTTCAAAATTCGCTGCACGCACACTCAAAAAAATAGTTAAATTTTTGTTAAAAAAAATGAAATTTTAACTTTTTTTGCGTTTTTTCTTTTTTTGTTTTTCGCTTTTTCCGACCGACTGACCGACGTATATGACCGCACGACCGATATTATAATTCTTGTTATTATTTTGATTTTGATTTCGCTTCTTGCTGCTTTTCTCTTGTCGTTTCTTATGCTTTTCTTTGCTCTTCTCTTGCTTTTCTTTTGTTGTTTAACAGATTAGATAACACACGCGTTTTTGTTTCTCTGCAATTTCTAAGGGGGCACTTTTTGCGGTTACGCGTCTGCTTCTTCTTCTGCTTCGCGTTGTTGCACTTTTCTCGGTGAAAATTGGAAAATTCTATATGGAAAATACTTTTCACTTGCTGCGCACTTATCTCTCCTTCTGCTACTCTCTGTCTGGCAGGCTCAACTAAAGTTCTCTAAAAAAGCGAAGCCCAGTTGCAAGTTGCTGTTGCAAGTGGCCGTTGCAGTTGCAGCTTTGAATGTTGCTCGTATCGCTTGTGTTGCTCGTGTTGCCTGTTGTCGGCGTGTCGGCGAGTTTTTATCTACTAGATAGCTCACGGGGCGCACACGCCGTGTATATGAGCTCTGCTGGCTGCTGCGCCGCTGCTGCGACACTGCTGCTGCTGCTGCACGTGTGTGTGTGAGTGTGTGATGACGACGACGTGCGTGTATGCGTATGCGTGCGCGCGCGCTTGTGTGTGTGTGAGTGTTGTGCGGTTGCGAACGTTTCGGAAAATAATGTCCACACACGGTATCCGTCGGTTGAATAAATAAACTAAAGCCCAGTGCGCTGCGCATACACGACAGCGACGCAGCGGCCGCGGCAGCGACGCAGGCAGCGCATGAGAGCGCAACACACACACACACACACACACACACACAAAGAGCGAGAGCGAGAGAGAGCGGCAGCGAGAGAGCGTGCCAGACAGGGTGGCACAGACAGGCAGGCAGGCAGCAGGTGAGGGCGCAACAACAACAAATCGCAGACAGCGCGAGAGCAATGCCGAAGCCGAAGAGCCGAACAGCCGAAGAGTCGCAGAGCCGAAGCAGTCGAGAGAGAGAGAGAGAACGCGCGCTCGTGCCAGTGCTCGAGCACAACAAAGTTGCTGCTGCTGCGCTCTGACTGTTGCTAGCGACCGCAGCAGCGACACACACACACACACACACGCACAGACACTCTGCATAACGTGCTGCTTCTTTTGCTGCTGCTGCTGCTGCCGCTATTGTTTGCCATTTGCTTTTGGGTTAAATTTGAGTCGCGTGTCGCAGAGATGCTTGCGCGATGACGAACGACGCGTCGCCGTTGCTGCCGGCGTCGCGGTCGACGTCGCTGCAAATGCAAAGTTGAATGGGCGGGCGCTGGCAGCGCAGCGCATGCGTGCGTGCGCCCCACTCGCCCGTTGCCAGCACCAACAGCAGCAGCCACAGCAACATGTTGCGCCAGTCAGCAGGCAACATATTGCCATGTTGCAGCCCGTGCTGCCTACCTGGGGCGTTGTGCAAATTGCGTTGCCGTTGACTGCGCGTGGGCGTGAGCGAGCCCGCACGCCGTGTGGGCGAGGGAAATGAAGTTGCCGTCGCCGTCGTTGTTCAGAGGAGCGAGCAGGAGCGAGCAGGAGAGAGGCTGGCGAGAGGTGTGCGGAGAGCGGAGGCAAGAGATGTGACGACATTTGTCTGCTGCTGCCAGCGCATCCTTTGAGCCAATCGCAGTGAGCGGGCTACACCTACGGGTTTCCCCCAGTGTACGTATGTGTGTTTGTCTGTGTGTGCTGTATCTATGCTTAATTATTGCGATAAGATAAGTTGATATGGGAGCATGTTCGTTTGCTTTAGTTGTTTTTATTTTCGTGCTAATTAGTGCATCAGCTGGGCTGTTGTTCTTGTTGTTGGAGTGTTATACTACTGTTATATTGCCCGGCTTGTTGGGTTGTTCAGCTGTCGCGCTATGTCCATCCAATTATACAGTTTGTCAAGCAATTTGTATGCACTAATGTGGACACCCTGTTGGAACTGCTGGTATGGGGTATGATGAGTCAATGCGCAGGAGAAGGCAAGTTGAGGGTGTTACATATTCTACCCTATCGATAGGCCAAGAAAAAGAGAGTCTTGGGTGTTATATGTTATATTGCGAGTAGAAATCGACAGTATAGGGTATTATAGATATACTAGATCGCAGCCATGACACCCTGCAGACTATATTTCTTCCCACAAATACATATTAATCTCAATTGATTTCACTTAGTTATCGCATAGATCTTCTTTCGTTTATATTCTATGTGAGTCATAGGTTCGACAGTCTGAAAACTATATATTTTCTCGGTTACAAGAGATCATATCCACTGCTATGTGTTTTTCACTTCTAGAGACCGTCCTTCGCCTTTATGCCTATCTTCGGTACTACAGAGATAGGTCTTTCATACCTATATGTCTGTACAATAGAATACTATAGCAATATCTTAGACGTTTCTTTCCAAACTTTCGTATATTTATATAGAGTGTATGTGATATTTTTTTTCTTCCAGTTTTCCCTTCTTATCGTGAGTTCGCAGAGAAGTACGTAGTTCACACTCGATACAGATCCGCTGTATCTGCTGATCTTGTCTGTCTATATACTACAATACAATATACATTAAGTCTAAGCTCTGTCTATCCTTAGAATTAGATCTGTCCTAGTTTAAAAACATTTGCAATTCAAGTTCTATGAAAGTATTGCTTTCTTTTATCTTTTCTCGTAGTTTCGTTCCCAGAGATCTGCAGCGCGATCAAGGTCTGATCACCAATCTTGCAAATGCACATAAACTAGTTTTCAGTTAGGGATCGCATTAGGCGATCGACGATTGACGATCGGCGCTTCCCTGGGCGATAAGTGTCAGTCATCGTCTGGCGTAAATCAAGACTCGCTAATTCATTGATTATACGATCAATTAACTTGGGCAAGACAAGAAAAAAACTTATGAATGCCGGGGAATGACTAAAGCGGCAGATTAATCACACAACTATTTCTTATGGCAGGCAAGGAAAATTCTTTGGCGTGAGTTTTCCTTTTTACCCTCCATCGCTTTCTATTTATTTCTCTTTCGATTTTTTTGTTTGCTGTTGCCTCTGCTGCTGCTGCTCTTCTGGCTGGCGACAAATCCCTTTATGGCCGCCGATATATCATTTTAAAGCCACAACGCACACACACACACACACACGGATTCATATAGTTATATATTCGTGTATCTATCTGTGTGTTTCATGTGATTTGCGACTTTTTTCTGTATTTTTTCGAGCAGCTGAATGTGGCACGTGTGAGCGCAATTAAAAAAATGGTCACAAATATATTAAGTATTAGTAATAAATAATGCGAGAGATGAAATATGAAAGAACGAGACTATGACAAATGTGAAACACGCTCACTGTGGGAAAGAATAAATTAACAGATATATAATGTATTTTATCAATAAACATTTGAGTGAGTATGGTGTACCGATTTGGCTAAAACTGCATAATGTTGAAGGTGTTGCCTAAAACAGTCGCTATACCAAATTTCATAGTCATAATCTCATTAAAAGCTGAGTTCGGTTAGGTGGAATTCATTTATCGTGATTAATTGCCTCAGTTTGGACGAAAATTGTCATATAATTCGTTTTATGCGTTTTACAACTAAATTTGAGAGGTTGTGCCAGCTGGTGCTGTTAAATGAAATTTCATAGTGTTAAATCTACTGAGAGCCAAGTTGGGTTAGGTTACATCAGGATAAATTGCAAGAAATAGAGCTATAGCAAGCATATAGCAGTTCGACAACAAGTAAAATGAACTTTAAATTTCCATGGCAATGAGTTGCGTATACCACAAACTCTTTCCCCTGGTGTAGGGTATGCGCGAAATGCAGAGCTGTGACAACCCTCACAGAGTGTGTCGAGTGACGGGCGATGATGGTCGAGTGTCGCGCAGGCGGCAAACACGAAGGGGCTGGTGGAAAGGGGACCGAGGGGAGGGGCGTCGGTAAGTTAATTAATTTGTTTGCTTTCGATGTCGATTTCATTTCATTATCAACAAGCAGAAGACAGAAGCAAAGCGAAAACAACAACAGCGCGACACAGCAACAGCAACAACAACAACACAGCAACAACAACAGCAACACCGTGACAACAACTATTTAAATGTAGCGCCAGGCGTGGGTAATAAAATCGCGCGATATCGTTAACAATAATTTCTGTCACTCTTAAAGCAAAAATATAACAAATTAAAATAGTTGAGGCACTTACGTGTTGTGGAAGGCATCAGCGACAACAACAGCAGAAACAACAACAGTAAAAACAGCAAAAAGAAAAGCGAGAGGAAAAGCAAGTGAACTATTTGAAAAAAAAGTGAGAAGCGAACAGAAAATTATGAAATAATATGCACGAAAATAGGCAGATGGCAACCGACAAGAATAACAACGGCAACAGCAGCAACAACAACAGCAACAGCAACACGTATCTTTAATATTTATTTATTATACTCTTGACAAAGGGTATATGCCTTTTGGCTAGAAGTTTGCCCTAATGTTTGCCATATATATTCTCGTTTAACATCATGAGTAACTTGATTTTATTTAATAAAAGCTTGTGCTGCTTATGGATTTCTTACAAATTTAATGAACATTTTTATTGATATCCATATCTATATCCTAGACTATAGGCCACAGCAACTACAGTTGTTTAAAACTAGATAATATTGTAAATTTTTAGCATATATATTTACTTATGTATAGGAGGCATTGTTTAGGAGTCGAGTCACAAGCTGTTAGGGCATCAAACCTGTGGCATGCGCTGAGTAACCCTTCTTTCATGTTTTTTCTTTTCTTTTTATTTATTTGCTTTTAGCCGCATTTCCATTTCATAATTTTTCGCATAGCATTTTTACGCGAGAAATGTTTTTTTTTTCGCTTTTTTGTCAGCCTCATTTAAAGCGCTGCCCGCAGCGACGTCGACGCTGGCGTTGTCTGCGATTTAAAATATTCCTATAAATGTTTTGGCCTCACGGCCCGCCGCAAACAAAATAACCAAAACACACGGCAGCAGCAGCAACAACAACAGCAACAGCACGCAGATCGGATAGACATATTTATACAGAGAGTGAGAGAGACAGAGAGAGAGAGAGAGAGGGAACCATTTGTATGAGTGCGATATCTGTCTCTTGTCTATGGTATGAAAAGAAATGTTAAATGTCTGAAACATGCGTACAAAATGCTAATGCAAAGCCAACAACAACAACAACAGTAACAGCAACAACAAGCCGACAGCAATCAACAATCAGCAGCGAAAAAGTCGACGAAAATAAAACAGAAAAACAGCAGAAAGAAGTCTTCCCGCCCGAAACGATCGTCGAGTGGCAAAAGAACAGAGAAAAGAACAGAAAAATGCTTTTCTTTTGATTTATGTACTTTTAGCGAGCGATGCCGGCGTCGACGTTGGCAGCGACGTCAGCAGCGCTGCTAACGGCACGATCTGTAAGATCTGCACTTGCTGCAGAGCGATCGCGGCATGGAGACTTCATGCAAATGAGCCAAACGGAAGCATTCTCTCTCATTGTCCCTCTCTATCTCTCTCTCTCTGCATTTCCTGAGAAAAATCGTTATTACAGTTATCCCGGAAACTGTAGAACTTTCTTGAGTTAAGATAGATAGATAGAAAAGATACTGATGTCTTTCAGCTTGATTACAGCTTCAGGTATTACATTACTTTGCTTCGATATAATATAAGGGATTATACTAAGTTGTTTTAATAAGATTAAAATGCTCGGAGATAAAAGTGGGTAGCCAGTTTAATGCCTGAATTTTAGTACTAATTCAATAGGGAGTAAGGCATATATAAAAGTATATATAGTAGATATACAAAGTCAGCACAAATTACGCTCAAAAATCCACAAACCTTCTCTCTACACAGACAGAAACAAAGCATCGATGGCGGCGAGAGTTTTGTGAACAATCTACTGTATTATTATGGATTGTAAACTTTTTAAAGATCTCCAACGAGTCGATTATACTCAATTTAAATACTCATTGGCCATTTGGCCTGTCACACGATCGTTAACTCTTGCACACTTATCTCGAACTTGATTTTATGTCATGTATTTCCCATTTGGATTCGGCGAGCCACACAAAATAAACGAAATAAACTGCACAGTTACATGCGGTTTCCTCTGTTTATATGACTTTTATACGACTCCAGCGATGATTGCCTATCGCAACGATCACTGAGTATAGATCGATCCATGCAGTCAGTCGGCAACGCTTATCACGTTAAGACCTTAATGTGTTTACACCGAATTCGCAACGGTAGCACTGGGTGCGATCTATCGAGCTGGCAAAGCAAGTGCCGTCGATCGTCTCAGTCGGCGCTAGATCGTACGATCGTACGACCGTTAGTCGAAGAATTATATCATCGTAATATCACGACGATTGATTGTTCTGCCTGTGGCTATTGTTGTTGTTGATGTAATTGTTTGCTGGCCTAGAATTGGATTGACTCGCTGACGGCTTCACTGATAACTGGAACGTTCTATGCACTCGCGCGTTGCGTATACGCCGCGTAATTCGAGACTCAGACTGAGACGGAGGCGTCTCTCGTGGCGCGCACGGTAGCTGGCAGCTTGACTTGACTTTTTGACAAACCGACAACCGCAGCCTATCGAAATCGGTATCGAAATCGAAATTGACAGACAGAGCTGACTGAATCAAGTGCTTATCTATCTCACTCCCGCTCTGTACCTTTATCTAGCTGTCTTTTCTTGTTTCAGATATTCGAGTATCTGTCTTTCATTAGTTATCTACGCGTGCTACTTCTGTTGCCCTCAATTTGTTGCCATTTGATTGTGTATCCGTATCTGTATGCATGTTTGTGTATCTACAACTGTTTCTGTATCTTTGTATCTGTCTAGGTACAGCTGTATTTGCACTTAGGGCCTCTAATTGAGTCTGCAGAAGTATCTGCTGCAAAGAGACATGTATCTTTTAGGCTCTATCTGTATCTGCTATATACCCAACTGTATCTATGTATGCTACAGCTTTCCGCATACGTATCTGTATCTGCATTTACATTTGCATACGTCTATCTATGTATCTACCGTATGTATCGGCATTGGCATCTGTATCCGCGTTTGCGGTAGGCTCAAACATTCTTCTCGTCGTTCCCGCTGTGTCTCTGTCCCTGTCGCTGTCACATTGCCCATTGATCGTTGATCGCTTGATCGAGCTGGTCGCAAACGTTTGTAACTGTCAATCATAAATTAGATGCCAATCAAAGTAAATCACTAAAAATTGTGTCCGATTGAGAGCGTATGCAATTGTTTCGTCTAGTTTATTGTTCGTTTCTCATTGACGGCCGTGATCCATCATGGTACAAAGTCGAAAGAGTTGAGAGTCACTAATGGATGATCAAATACACTGGGCAAGAATGAAGCTCGTTTCAATCGAAACTCAAATTGGCATCTTCCGATCGAAAACTTTTCCATCCCATTCGGAATTTTTCGACGCGTCGACTAAGTAATCGCAGTTTTAGACTTTGCCAGCTGACTAAGCACACTCACATTCAGACACTCAAACACTCATACACTCTTTCACCCATACACTCACTCGACAGTCACTCACACTGGCAACGGCGACGTCTTTATTTTGCGCCGCACGGGAGCAAAAAGCAAATATCAAGTATACGTCATGTGTGTTTAACGTAGCATTTAAAAGTTGGGAAAGTTTGAAGTGAATTTCAAGCAGTCATCGAGTCGACTGGTATGAATATTTATACGAGTATTCGTTCGTTCACCAAACGACCTGACAACTGGCTGACAACGGCCGTAAGCCCGGCAACGATCCAATCCGCTGATCGATCGCATTGATCGATCGATCTGTCGCACAGTGGGCCACACACTGATTGCATTTGGCGTGATACGATTTGTTGAAAATGTAAATCGAGAGATTTGTACGACATTAGCGCAAATTGAAATGTTACATCATGTTTATTATGGGAACTATCGAAGTGGAAAGTGAGTGAGTAGTGGGGGCGCTCGACGCTTGGAGAGATCGGTTCGATAAATGTGTGTAAAAAACTCTTGCTCTTTCTTCGCTCTCCTTTTGCTGTTTCATCCCATATTCCAATATCATTATTTCATATTCCTTTTCTATATTTTCCGTTTCATTTTCAGCATTTCACGTGCCATTCCACGCGGCATTTGCCATGCGATTATTCCCCTTTTTGGCCTCGTCGATGCCGACTTTGGAGTGCAACGGCTGAGCCCCGCACCGATTCGAGGGGTGAGCGGCAACAACGACTACAACTACATAACAGCAACAACAACAACAAAAACAGCCCAGCAACAATGGCAAATGGCACAAAACAACAAAATACCCAAAGAATGTGTTTGCCGAAGAAAGAGAGAGAGAGAGAGAAACCGAGGGCTGCGTCATCAGCGCCAGCAATTTATGTGCTTATTTAATGGCAGCGTCGTCGAGTGCCCCCCTTTGCCCGCTCCCTCTCCTCCTCCTCCTCCCTACTGGCCCAGTCACCGCCACCGTAGCCTGCCACGCCCTGCGCCGATCATCGATCGCTCTGATCGCTCCAATCGCCATGCTGTAAGTCACACCAATTGCTAATGCCCGGCGCGATCCGAGCGCGATCTGAGCGCAATCCGAGCGCGATCTGAGTGATCCGAGCAGCCATTGAATTGTAAATTGTAAATAGTTTTTTACTTCTCTGTTTTTCCCTTTTTTGTGAGCAAATTTCATCATGACAGATACGATCGGCAGGCAGGCAGGCAACTCCCAACTGCCCAACCAACGATCGATTGATTTCTGATTTTATTTTCACTTTACCTTATTTTTGTTTTGGCTTGTGGCTCCCCCGGTCTAAACATAGTAATAAAACGCCGGCTTCATTGTCAGGTAATTGGCGTTATTTTTGTTTTTCAGTTCTTTTTTTATATTTTTTTGTGGGGTGTGTGTCTTGGCTAAGTGCTGGGGCCTTGGCGCTGATAGCAGCATTCCTTTGGATAAAACAATCATGGGGGAGAGAGCTAGAGAGTGGCGTGACGAAGCTTGAATACTCTATTAGATGTATGTTGTATTATAGATAAAAGATCAATCTGATAAATTTTAAAATAATTTGCACATTTTAAAAATGTTTTTAATCTTTGCTATACGATATTCGAGTGCTTGTTGATTTAATTGAAAGTTTATAATTTAAGTGACCGCTATACCAAATTTTATACAGCGAGTGCACAGTTCACATAGATAGTAATGCCAAAAACAACAGAATCTTACTTGTTTGCATATAGAGCGCAGTAAGCTTTAGCTATAAAAAGTTTTGAAAGAAAATACGTAACTGTGCGCTTAGTTAGCTTATGGTAAATCGAATTGAACTAGAATATCGTAATGCCCAGAGAGAGTGTGTGTATGACAGCCTTAATAACTTGATCAGTTGGCCTGAAATTAGCTGGGAATGTGCTTGGGAGTATACACGATATTTATGTACATTTATATATATGCTATCAAGCCAAACGATTTATGTGAATTTTGATTAGTTCTGCGATCATTAGCATATCTATAATTGGTTTTATTGACAACATTTCAATGGCTAAAGTGCACTAAGTATTCGTAATATTCGCAATCGTATTCGCAATCGTATTATTATTATTATTATGCTTTGCCCACGGTTCAATCATGGAGGGGGCAGGCTGCTGCTGCAGGGGAGATAAAGTCAATTGACAGAGATGCTGGTGGTGGCCAGGCCATCAATCAAAATGCATGAAAATACAGAGAGAACTCGTATATCATTTATCATCGTCGTCTAATATCGTATATCGTATATCGTTTAAGTGCAATTTCTAAGGCAATAACCGTAATTGCAATTGTCTACACACACTCACATACACATATGCAGAGAGACCTATACTATACGATGATAGATGGTATATGGCATATGGTTTGGGTGTAGTCGGGGGGTGGGAGGTTGGGGGTATACCATGCGGTTCACTCGTCTCTTCAGCTGCTGCGTCACAGCTCGCGTAGTGCAGGACACATTCGGCGGGTTTTCTTTTGCTTTTTCGACGATTTTTCGCGCTTCTGCGCGCTTTTTTCGATTTTCTTCTTCGTCGTCGTCGTCGTCTTCGTTCGGCGTTTTCGTTGTCGCGCGCGCGCTCGTTCGCGTCTTTTCTAGCGGCGTTCGCGATCTTGGACAAACTGAAGTTAGATTAGAAGCTGAATCCGCCGCCGCCGCCGCCGCCGTCGTCGCCATTGCCAGCTGCGCTGCTGAGCGTAACGCTGACGCTGACGCGCCGCGCCTCGTCTCGTCGCTCTCGCTCTTTCTCTCTCTATCTGGTTCTCGTGCTCTTTTTCTATGTGACAATCGCAAAATAGACAACGCTCGACAGCTGCGCTGCCTGACACTGACGCCGACTGCGCTGTCGCTGTCGCGGCCGCTGCCGCCGTTGACGTTCTTTTGTTGTTTGTAGCTTTTTTGTTTTTAGCTTTATTTTCTATTTTTTTTTTGTCAACATGCACGACGCGCGCGCTGGATTAGTTGTTGTTGCCTTTTGGCTTATTGTGGATTTTAATTTTAATTTCTCTCTTTTCTGTTGTTGTTGTTGTTGCGCTCTTTTTGTTGTTTTTGTTGCTACTCTGGCTTGTATGTTATTTTATATATTGTTTGTTTTGTCTTTGGCCTGTCGCTATCTATTAACCTCAGCCCCGCCCAGCATGCGGCGTGGTTTGCTGCCCCACCCTGCCCCTGCCTGCTCACCTGATGCCCCTGCACCGCCCTCCTCCCCCCCTCCCCCCTCGGTACAGCTTTGCTGCCTCACTAAGCGCGCTTATTGAAGCGTGCGCTCGACAGCGACTGCAACAGCCCAACCTCAGTTCTAGTTCCACTTACCACCTCCCTCTCTCTGGCCCTCTCTCTCTCTCTCTCTCATGCGACCCTGCCACACACCCTGTGCCGTGGCCGTGCACTCACCTAGGGCAGGCCGTGTCGCAGTGGCGCACGCGGCGTATGCGCAATGTGCGAACATGTTTACACTGAAATTGAATTCGAGCAGTTCTGCCAAGCGAATACCCTGTAGCAATGTGCCAAGGGGTGTTCTAGTCAGGCAGACAGGTTTAGCACCCCTACCTCGTACCAGGGTACCCCATTGTCGACTCGATCCTGCTGTTTTGCGCCGCAGCCAGACGCGTTTATTATTGTAACTGTGCGTAAATGCAAAAATATGTTTTTATTTTTGCCGAAATAGTTTGCGTGATATTTGTGGCTGCACTTCCCCTCTCTCTCTCTCTCTCTTTCTCTCTCTTTCCCTCTGTCTGTCCCGCTCTGTGGCACTGCATTCTCACATGATCGCACGCTCTGTGCAGTCTTTGTGCAGCTGCTGACGTCATTCGAGCAGCGAGCAGCGAGAGAGAGCGAGAGAGAGAGATGCTGGAGATGCCATCACGATGATCCATCATCATCCTCATCATCTTGACTGTTTGCTAGACAAATTTAGATTAGACTCGTCCGATATGCGCCCATTTAGAATGCGCGACTCTTACCCGATTTGCGTTTTGAGTTCGTCTAAAAATAGACGAGAGTCGCCGCGGCTTGTGAAACATTCGCGCATGGAATGTGCTTGCCCAGACACGGAGGCGAGGGAGGGAGGGAGGTAGGGCTGAAGGGGGTCCCGTCTAAGTACTAGCTAGTCGTGTTTACCCAGTCAAGTACTCGTCGCGTAGCCATGACTAGTCACTCACACATTCACACACTCACTCACTCCCGCACTCGCTCGGTCTGTCTCTAATCTTGATTCCCTTTCCATTCATATTCCGTCACGATTTGTCGAGGTGTAGGCAAAATAAAAACAAATGCGACACTAGGAACTCGAATCGTATAGGGTATCCTGCATGTTCTGAGTTTTTTGTGTTCGATAAAAATGGCTAAAAATGTTTTGTGTTCCATTTCCCATTGTTTTAGTGGCCTATTCCAATGATTTCTCTTGTGCTCGTTCCATTTTTTCGCTGCGATCACATACCACTGTTCCACATGCCATTGTTTTCATCCTGATTTTGCCACTTATCCCCAATGTTTCCAATCCCACTGTTTCATATATTAGCGTTACTTAGAGTTCTACATTCCACACGCCACATTCCAAATGCCACTGTTCCACTGTCAACCGCTCGCAGCACTTTCACATTGTGCAAGATCACGATCGATCGCTCGATCGAGCCAGTTTGTTTACCATTTCGTGGCCAGTTTACCACCCACTTAGCGGGAAATCAGCTGCCGTCTATGCTTTTTAGCTTTATTTTGTTTCGGATTCCAGAGCGCGGCGTCAATTAGCAAGTTTTTTTTCTCTGTTGTAGTATTTTGCGGCGCTTGCATTAGAAAAAAAGAGTTGGCCAGGCAAACGAAGGCAAAAACATAGCAAACAAACAACACGCGATCATAAATATAACGGCACGTGCATTTGTTAAACGCTTTCCGCCTGCCATGCCAGCGAGTTCCATTAGTATTACCCATCTTTGTCTCTCTCTCTCTCTCCCGCTCTGCCATATGACCGGGAACCGGGTGCCGCACGGATCCCGAGACTCGAATAAATCAGCGTGCTGAGCGCATGATCCCGAGTCGATAACTTATTGCAACCCAAACAAAAGCTATCGCTCCCGCTAATGGACATAATTACGAGACGACGTACACACACCCATTCATTGGAAAGTCAGGGAGAACGCGTTAGAGAGAGAGAGAGAGAGAGAGAAAGAGAGAGAGAGAGAGCGAGACAACCTGGCCAATAATTTTAGAACAAGGCATTTGCTTTTTATTTCCCATTCGCATTCAGCGTACATCGATCTCATGTCACCATGGTCACTTTATTTATATGCTTCAGACACGCCAGCTCCAGGGTCAGCTATCGAAATCGAATTCGGCTTCGATTGGTAGCAGCTATCGGAACAAGATATTGTGACAAAATCGATTAGGTTTACTTTCATTCTAATATTTGGAGGAGGATTCTAGCAAGTCTCCGAAAGAATGCAAGAATGGCGAAGGCACTGCTCTATCGGTTGGTTATCGAAAACTTATGTGTCTAATGGAGTATTTATTATAAAAACTATTTAAGTTTTATATATTCATCTATTTTATTCCAAATAATACATAAATTGTTTAGTTCTACTGCTTTCAAATAGTATTCTATAATATTTTTACGACCCTCCACTTTTGTTGAAATATTTGAATATATTCTGTTTCAATTTGTTCACATATCCTATAGATACTTCGATTCTACTCATAATACCCATAATAGCTTATTGAAAGAAATTATAGTGAGTATGCCTGTCATTAGCTGATCTCCAACAAGCATTCCTTCTCTCTCTGTCTTTCCTGTCTTTCATTCTTTCTGCCACTTTGTAATGCCACAAAATTGCGAGCAATCCCAGAAATGCAAGATATTACGTACATATATCATATACTTGTAGATTGTATGATAAATTTACTAGAGAAATATTTGAGGATGTTTAATTTGCGAGATATTTGCGCAAGCTGCTCGCCAAGATGCGCTGCGCTGCGTCGCACCCAACGCTAAATTAGAACGCTCGCAGATTAGACGTTGTAGGTGCAACACAGCAGTAGCAGCAGAGGCAGCAACAGCAGCAGAGGCTGTAACAAGCAACAACAACAGCAACAAGCAACAATTTTATCAGCGATCGCAGTGGCGCGTGATCTTGCGAACGCTTCAAATAGAAATAAACAAGTGGCGGCCGCCGATGACGTTGATGCCGCAGCCGCAGTCGATGTCGATGCCGATGCCGATGCCGATGGCCACTGTGAGCGACGGCAACGAGAGCGGAACGCCAAATACATTTCGGGACAGAGCGAGATGGTATGCGGGGGTTGGGGTCGGTAGAGGGGCAGCAGTTGATGAGGCGATGAGTAAGCCGAGCGAAGGCAGCGACGCAGGCTGCGCGGCCTGTCTACGGCATTAGATAGTCATGCTTTGAGCAGCGGCGGCAGCAACCGCAGCAGCAGCGCATAATTAAGACAATACTATGCTGGGGCAGCGAGTCACCGAGAGATGCGAGTACTCGCTATCTGTCAGATACAGAGGGAGAGAGAGAGTGAGAGAGAGAGAGAGTGAGAGAGAGAGAGAGACAGAGAGAGAGACAGAGAGAGACTCGAGGCGAGTCGCGTCAGCCGGCATCAACTCATTGCGCCTCGAACTTTTCATTGATCGCAATCGCAATTTGCAGACAGCACAAAAATTGTTGGGCAATTATTTACTTATTTATTCTGTTGGTGCCGAGGGGAAAGGGGAGGAGGCAGTGGCAGGAGCAGTTGCTGTGCTGGCAATTTGTATCTCTCTCTCTCTCTCTCTCTCCATCCCTCTCTATCGATATCTTCATTTGTGTTAACCTACGCGGCGTATGCGCAATATTTGCTTTGTCGCGACCAGACGCGGCGTATACGCAATGTTTGCGCAACTTTATGAGAGACACCTGCTGTAATAGACTGTGGACTGTAACGGCTTTTATGACAGTTCTGTCAGATGCTCATTCTTCTGTTCTTCTTCTTCTTGTTTCTTCTTTTTTAGTTTTTTTTTACTTTGCTGAAGTTTTCAAGGCGTGGAACCTAACGGTTTCAGTTTTATATCGATTGTAATCAACTACATGTTATTTATAAATATTTTTTATTATTTTATCATATTTATTTTTCTTTTTTATTGTTATACCTTCCCGATTATATTTGATTTCAATAATAATGATTGATAATCATTTGCAGAATTTATTTATACAAGTAGAGCACGAAAATATAAAATTATGCGATCGCTTTATAAAAAAAACCGCATAGATAACGAAAATAATTAGTTACAATGAAACAAAAAATGCCACAATTATGGGCAGTTAAAAATAAAATGAGAACTTGTCTGGCATGAAAGAGCTCTTCGGGGTCTTTCAGTTCTTTCGACTGTTTCTGTTCTTTTCTGCTTATTAAAAGCGAGATAAATTCGAAAATTGGCTTTGAAAAGCAACACAGAGAGAGAGAGAGAGAAAGAGAGAGAGGGAGGGGGGAGAAAGAGAAAAAAATTGCCATAAAATATTAGACATGTATTCATCATTAATTATATTTTATATTTATATAGCGTTTCTATATATATAAGATCACGTATAAAATATATATGGCCAGACAATGTCTTTTCCATATGACATATTTATTTAGGAATTGAATCAGAAGTTGGTCAGAATTAGAATGAATTGGGAAGGGGTGCCTGTAAGGCGACTTGCTCACTTCAATATGGCAAAGTTTAAGGTATCTATAGAATTACTATATAGTTTCAGTTTAAGTTAGACAGTTCTTATATAAATTCGCATATCTTTCGAAATTCCTGCTCATTCCGAGAGTTCTTTGAGCTGCGACTTTAACTGCCAATTTTAGCTACTTTCGGCTGCTTTTTGGCGGACAGCGACGCACTTGTTATGCCACACAGATATCGCCAACTGAGAACTGCTTGAAACTACAACTAATTGGGTATACGAGACGCATTCGATCATTCCATCGGCGCTGACGGGCTGACAAACTGTCCAGGGTTCGCGTCGGGTTTGGCATACGTAAAAAAAACGCTCCAGCGGAGAGAATGGCGAATGATCGCACAATCACATTTAGATCACAGATGACATAGATAAGGCATGGCCAGAGAGTGCGAGTGTGTGTGTGTGTGTGTGGGATGTGATCGTGGCAGCGAGGTGCCTCTGTATATCATCAAAGTATTTCGTGCTTTTGTTGTGCAAAACGCACGTGTGAGGGCCGCTGCTCGCTTTTTGGCCATGTCTCACGTTCGAGGTGAGGTGCGGGGTGCGGGCTGCGAGTCCCTCTTTCCCGTCTACCGCACCCTTCTCTCCTCCTTCCCCTCGCTGGTTTGCAATTTTTGACTCGTTTGTTGTCTATGTGCGTGCTACTTGGCACGTTCATCTCCCGCTCAGCCTCTCTGCCTCTCTCGCTCTTCCTGGTGTGGGTGTGTTCTAGGCCTATGCCCAGACACATCTCCCTCTCTCTCTCTCTTTCGCACGCTCTCTTCCTCTATCTTTCGCTGCGTGACAGGGGAGACGAGGACGGCGCTAATGACGATCATAATGACGCTGATTGTCGGCGCAGAGTGCGAAAATAATTGATGGATGAGACGACGATTGCCGCAATGAGGCTCTGGTTGTGCGGTATTCGGTATTTTCGTGTACGGTATTTTCGCAGTACCAACTGTAGAAAGTGGCCGCCGACAGCGACGGCGACGACGGCGACGACGGCGACGACGTAACGGATATGAAAAGTCACGTACAGGTCAAAACTATCGCATGGGGCCGCTAGTGGACGCGGTGCCGGACGAGTTTTCCAATTCGTTTTGCCCAAATCTGACTGTCCCACACACCTACACGCGTGTGTGTGCCTGTGCGTGAGTGTATATTGAGTGTGTGTATGTGTGGAAGTGTGTGTTCGCAATTTCTCAGGCTCATTCGCACTGCACGCTGATCGCCGATCGCTGACACGCAGCAGTAACAGCAACAGCGGCAGCAGCAGCAACAGCAGCGGCAACATCGACAGCAGCAACAATGCCAACTTGTTTTTTAGCATACCCTGTAACGGCAGAGTGACTGGCAAGGGGCATACTGTGCCTGGGAAAAGCTCTCTGTATGAATATTGCCAAGCGTGTCTTAGCTGCATTTCAGCATTCTACAGATCTATTGGATTTATGTGCATGAAACATATTTGAACATATTTTTGATATATTTATGATACATTTTACTTTATCTTTATATTCTTCAACTTATTTATGCCTTAAATTTCAAAGAATATTCATCATATGAAGATAAGCTCTTTCGATTTCGTAATCTTAAATTTTTCTTTTGTTTTTGACAACTTTATAACAAATTTCACGATATATTTTCAAAAACCTTCTTTACCATACTATTTTTTCTTCCAGTCTGATCTGAGAATTCTCTTAAATTTTTGTTTGCGATCATAATTGGAGAATTTAACAAGGATCTAGCGACCATTTCGAGCTAAGCCGGAGATCTCAGTCAGAAGGTATCAATACCTTCTCTTTCAACAATCCCGCTTTCTACACAGTATCTAATCGTACATGCTACCCCATTCTCTTAAGGAATTCTTACATGTTTCGTTGCTGTTGCTGTTGTTGTTGTTGCTGTTGCTCGCATTGCGCACTTTTGCTTTCCTGCTCAGGCTGCAACTCCCACCGCGAGGCTGAGACCAAGGCTGGAGCTGAAGCTGAAGCTGAAGCTGGAGCTAGAGCTGGAGCTGGGTCTGGGGCTGGGGCTGGCACTGAGGCTGATGCTGAGGCTGGGCTCCACTACAAGATTATTGACATGCCAACATGTTGTTGCGCTCTGCGGCTGGGGCTGGGGCTGGGCCTGGAGTCGATGGTATTGGATGAGTCTGGGACTTGCTCCTTGCCGTGTTGCCAGTCTATTGTATGTGAGAACTTTGCTATGAAATTGCATAGTTTTGCGCCTGACCAACACAGCTGAGGCAATAGCTGGCTTGCCAGACTCTAGTGTACCCTGCAGGCGATGGCATGGGGAAGGGTTTTAATGACACTAAACTTAATGCACATGTGTACACTGTTAATACAGGCCAATCCTTTGTATACACACAGGAAGAACCCTATTCTTTGAGCTCTTGTTGCACAGCTTTCTATAGGTCGTGTATACCCTCTACCCTCCTGGGCTTATGCTACAGGGTAGCACAACAGGAACAAAGCCGCTTGACGAGCTGCTACCTCAGCCTGAGCATCAGAGGCTGCTCAACAATCAGCTTGTTGCATCTCTTGTCTACTCCATTCGCCTCCTCTCTCCCGCTGCCGCTCTCACTCCCGCCTCCTCCTCCTCCTGCGGCCGTTGGCTTCGTTGTTGGCTATTAGAAAGGCATGTGAAATGTTCCCTAATTGTTGGAATTTTAATACTCCCAGCCCAGGCAGGCAGGCAGCCGCACCAACTGAAGTCGAGCCGAGGCAACTCTGTGTGTGCCGCTTTGTCTGTGAAGCTGCCTGGAGACCGGAGATCGGAGACAGCCGGACCGACTGACTGAACGAGCATTGTGCATGTCACTGCTGACAGTTGCTCTGGTCTGCTCTGGACAGCTCTGGGGCGTTGGTTAGCCTCTGGTTAGCTCCAGCGTGCTCGGAGACGTCTTCGATGCGCTGTCCAAATGTTTAACCCACCAGCTTCCTACCTCGCTCCCTCCCTCCCGAGCATGGGAGACAGCAGGCACTTGGGCCAGTTGCCTTAAGTACTCTATTAGTGCAATTTTCAACTCAGCAATCAGATCTCTCGCTCGCTCTCCCTGCGAGTGCATCAGTTGTTCCCATTCAGTTCAGACAGTACGCAGTACTCAATACTTGGTACTTAGTACTTTGCGGTTCAGCCCCCCCCCCACCCAAACACTCACCGCTTCATGTAATTGATAATTTAGTGCGTGCTGAAAGGGGGCACTACCAATTGGCTCACTCGGGAGACTCTGAAGTCAGCGAAGACTGCGAAGACTCCTCGCGCAGTTCGCCGGGCGAGCAAAGTCAAGGAAATGCAAAAAACAAGAAAGCAAGGCTACCTTCGGCTTGCCGAAGGTTTCATACCCTTGCAGTTATACAAAATATAAAATATATTTGGATTGCTGCTGGTTTCTGTGGTATTTATTGAACAATTATAACAGTACAGGAAGTCAAGATTTTGATCTGATTAAGGCTATGAATCAAACACCTGCTTCGAAAAAAAATAATTCTACCTTCTTAATGCTTTTGTATATACCTCGATTTCTTATATACTTAACACAAAATGTTATGAGGAAATGTCTTTGTGTTGTAAAGGATCTGTTGGTCATAAAATATAAATAAATTTGGAAAGTTCTCATTCAAAAATGCGTTTGAATAACAGCTACATGATTTTTTGTAATAGTACTCAGATTTCCATAAAATTGCAACATGAACCTTCATGAGGCCGATCGTTGATCTTTATAAGTTATAAAAGTTCGATTTCGAACTTTATTATTAGGGACACACTTAGATTTGGATGTGGTAAGCCTGATAGCTATATCTTGAAATATAACGAAAATCGGCCGATAGGCTCCATGACAGCTATACGATATATCAGTCCGATCTGGCCCGTTCCGACTTATTTAAAGAGGGCAATAATAAGAAGCTTGTGAGCAAAGTTTCATGAAGATAGCTCAATAACTGGGGGACTAATTTGCGTTGCAACAGACAAACGGACTGACTGATTGTTCCTATAACAGCTATAGAATATAAACGTCTGAGATATTTAAATGGAAAAACTAAGGGCGGGTTACTGTATAACATTAAAAAGTATTGATATTGTTCGGTATTTCCAAAAACAAAACGGGTTTGCATGCAAAAACCCTGATTTCAGCCGATTGTTCTTATGGCAGCTATATGTTATAATGGTCCGATTTTGATACAATTTTGACAGCACATTAAGAACGTAATAAGAATAGGATTTGCCAAATCTTGTTGCAATATCTTGAAAAACAACCAAAATCGGCCGATAGCTTCTTTGACAGCTATACGATATATCAGTCTGATCTGGCTCGTTCCGACTTATTTACAGCCTACAGCAATTATAAGCTTGTGTGCCAAGTTTCATGAAGATAGCTCAATAACTGGGGGACTAATTTGAGTTGCAACAGACAGACGGACTGACTGATTGTTCCTATAACAGCTATAGAATATAAACGTCTGAGATATTTAAATGGAAAAACTAAGGGCGGGTTACTGTATAACATTAAAAAGTATTGATAATGTTCGGTATTTCCAAAAACAAAACGGGTTTGCATACAAAAACCCTGATTTCAGCCGATTGTTCCTATGGCAGCTATATGTTATAATGGTTCGATTTTGATACAATTTTGACAGCACATTAAGAACGTAATAAGAATAGGATTTGCCAAATCTTGTTGCAATATCTTGAAAAACAACAAAAATCGGCCGATAGCTTCTATGACAGCTATACGATATATCGGTCCGATCTGGCTCGTTCCGACTTATTTACAGCCTACAGCAATAAGAAGCTTGTGTGCCAAGTTTCATGAAGATAGCTCAAAAACTGAGAGACTAGTTTGCGTTGCAACAGACGGACGGACGGACGGACGGACGGACGGACGGACAGACGGACATCCATTTTTCGACTCCTCTGGTGATGCTGATTCAGAATATATATACTTTATAGGGTCGGAGATGTCTCCTAAGGTGCGTTGCAAACTTCTGGCTAAAATTAATATACCCTCTGCAAGGGTATAAAAAAGATGATCGAAACTGCCACAGAGTTTGCCGTGGCGAATGATAAAACCCATTGTATTGCTTAGGAGAAAGATCATGATTATCTAACTTACTGCTGAAGCATGCTTCCCGCAGCTTGAGCTATACATTCTACACACTTGGTGGCTTCGGTTAGCTCAGTTTCAGTTTCGGTAACTCAAGAGTTCAGAGTGTGTTACCTAAGTATTGGCTGAGCCTTTTAATTGCCTGCTCATTAGACGGAGAGCTGCGTAACCTCTCTCAGGTTCAGTGTCGGACAGTCTTTGGTTTTAGCTAATACCCCCTCATTGTGGACTCTGTGTCTAGTCAGTCATGCCCCATGACAGCGCACACAAGCCGCAGGGCATACAGCGATGGTTTCAACTCTGCAAATTGACTTGCAGTTGGACTCCAGTTTGTCTGCTGCGCGCGCAGAGTCAAGGCAAGGCAGGCTCAGTTCCCTCTCTCTCCCTCTTCCTTTCCTCTTCTGCCGTCTCGCTCGCACTGCTGTGTGTCGTGATCGTGTAACAATGCGAGTGATTAGTACGCGCCGGCGTTCAAAATTCGCAGCGAGCTGCGTTGTGGCTGCTGCTGCTGCTGCGTCTGTCCGTGTTGCCTGTTTCTGTTTCTGTTGCAGTTGCAGTTGCATTGCCGCATGCGCCTGGTACCGGGGGCAGGCAGCATTGAAATGATTTAGTGTGATTTATCTGTAAATTCCTTCTTTCAATCTCTTCTCACGCCACAGAGAAAAACGCGAGAAAAACGGAAAACAAGAAACAGAAACGAAAACGCGAGAGTTGATGCAGGGCAGGGGTACAAAAGGGGATGGTGTAGTCTTGCTGAAGGGCCTCAGTTTGCTTAAACGGTGCACGCCCAGTGCCAGTCAGTCAGAGACTTGCGGCCCGCCCCCCTCAACGGCCAAGGTGTTATAAAAGCGATAATAAAAAGAAGATTGTAAGCTGCGCGCCATAAATCGGCATTTAATAGTTGAAATTTACACTGAATTGACGGCAGCAACAACAACACGAGAAATGCTGCTGGCTGCACAGGTAGGTCCCAGTACTACCCCCCACACACACACTCACACACCTATACCCCTTCACAGCACCCCCCCCCCCTTCCACCACTCTGTGGTGCAATTTTAGCCGCGAGCCGGCGGCATTTGGTGCGATTTATGATGCATCATTACGAGCATTTTTATTATGCTTATGTTTTGATACGGACGCCAAGCGAATCATCCCGGGCAATTCGGGCATCATTGCCCCAGCAATCCCATCCCAGCGCAGCCCAAATCTACACCCCATACCTCACCAGCACAGCATACCACACTAACCCATTCCATTCCATCATCTCTCGCAGACGCAGATCTTATCATCTGGCGGAGGTTGCTGTTGCTCTTCCGTCTCTTTTTCTGGTTCCGCTCTTCGTTCCTTCTCTCCTTCCTCTTGACAACTTATAAAATTCAAGAGTTGAATTATATGCGACTGCAAGTTACCCAGCAACTGGTTGCGAAGGCAGCAGAAACTTGAAAGAATCGCTTGCGGTATGTACCAGAGACCTCTGTGCGGTGGTTTTTAACCGCATTTATTGGGGAAGGCATCCCACGACCTGTTGCTTGGTTCTTAATTGATGGTAAAAACTTACTATGTTACTCACTCACTTTACTAACTGAGGTATCGCCTTTGCTGAGCCAGGCACCTTATTCATTGAAAAATGTATGCGGTGTTTTCCATATTAAAAACCACCGCATGCAGATCGCCAGTATGCTTGTTATCAGTATACCCCTCTCACGTATATAGGGTAGATGAATTAATAATATGGCCGCAAAAAAACAGAACGCCCCTTACCTTTTCGGGATTTTTGCAAATTGCTGACGACGCGACGCGACGCGACGCATAGCCCTGCCCCGCCGTCATATATGATAATGATGATAATCACATCGTCATTACAGCCGATAATGCCAACAACTTAATCTGGATCACGTAAATTTACAATGTAGCATTCGGCTTGTCCCTGAGCCGGAGACGGCGGCGGGCGGACCCAAACGTAGAGCGCTCAGTTACCTCTGCGATACCGTAGAGAAACACTTTCAGCTGCAAATTTCTGCAATAAATTAGTTTGAGATTCATTCCATAGTTCAGTTCTTTACAGTTTTTTTTTACTAATAAACTTTGGAATAAAAGAGAATCACAACAGCAGAGATACAACAATGTGTGTGAGTGTGTTTGTGTGTGTGCGTAGTGCTGCGACTGCCTTTATCAGCGAGGGGCGAGTTGACTAAACTGTTTGGTTAGTTTGTGTGTTTACTTTTCCGTTAAATCTTTGCGGAAAGAAAAATAACAACAAAATTATCTGACGAGGTCGTTGCAGTTTGGCCCTGAACCAATTTTGAACAGAAACTACGCTGTATATGCCTTAAAAGTGCGAGATGCGGATGTGTGGCCCCACTGTAGGGTTGAGTAGGGTGTTAGGGTAGGGTAGTGTGGGGTAATGTGTAGATGGAGGCAAGGGAAAGGTGTTTAGCATGTATGGTTGTGAGATATGAAGTAGGGTAGTGGAAAAGAGTGTGGAAAGGGGTAGGGTAGCGTAGGGTATACGGTTGAGGTGTAGAAGAGCCGGGTATAGGGTTGGCTATAGGTCTGGGGTGTAGAGTACTGGGCAGAGGTGTACGGAAGGCTGTAAAGTCTAGGGTAGGCTCAAGGACAGGGTGGGGTCAAGAGTAGAGCAGGGTAGGGTACGGTAGGGTACCGTAGCGTGGAATAGGGTGCAGTGGGTAAGTGCCGATGTAGGGTATCTACTTGTGTGTACTATATGCCGCAATATGCTCAACGTTTCAGCCCTTTACGCTGCGTATCGGTTAGGAACGGTTAGGAACCGGTGCAAACGGTTACACGCCTTCTCTATCAGTCTGTTTTGGCGCAGACATTAACAGATTTATTATAGCCAAAAACAGCGACAACAACAGCAGCAGCAACAACAAAGAGACATGGGGCGACAACAAGAGCCGCCAAAGAGCTAATGACTTGGATAATGATTTTTGATTTCGTTCATTTCATTTGCCGTGTTTGATGCCCCGCCCCAAACCACAACCCCCTTCCCCATCACACAGCACCCATTTGCCCATTTGCGCAGCTTCCCTCCTCACTTCGCTTCCCTGCCGGCCTTTGTTCTCTGGCTGACTGAATGACTGTCCCCTCCCTCCTCCTGTTGCCTTCTCCGTTCGCCCTTCCGCACAAATCGCTTGTAGCTAAGCAATTTTCAAAATTTTCTTTCTGTGTTTCTGCTGCTCATTCATGTTGTTGTTGTTGGTGTTGTTGCAGTTGTGTTGTTATTGCTGCTGCTGTTGTTGTTGTTGTCGTTGTTGCTGTTGCTTGGCCATTGCGGATTCGTGCGTCAATAATTAGATCATCTCTGGGTTGGCTTTTGTTGACGATTAGCGAAATCAAAAGGCGGCCACAGCCAGCAGACCCACAAAGAAAAGCGACCGACGCACACAAACACATACGTACAATAAATTTGTTTTCCCCCATTTTCATATTGTTGTTGCTGTTGTTGTTGTTGCTGTTGTTGCTTGTACAAAATTCGAGTAATGTCGACCGCATTGAAAATGCGCCCGCAAAAATAAAAAGCGAAACAAAAAACCAACTAGTCAAGGCAGTCGGCGGTCGGTCTGACTGACCAGCAGATACCCAGCAAATCGAGCGCATTCACTGGTCTATAGAAGAAGAATTGTTTAATATATTCTCATACATACTGTGAGATCTCACTGAAATATTCAACATGCAGATTATATAAAATAAATAAATAAAAAAATTAAATTAATAAAATTATATAAAGTGCTCTTGATTTATTTAGGTGTTTCTTCATTCTGTTGTTAGCTTATATATAGAGATATATAGTAAATTTGCTAACTGTAGTGCTGACGTATTCGAAGATCTTAGGTGGAGTAGAGGTTAAATTAACATTTGAAAACAAATTCTTGCACTTGCGTTTCGCAGATCGCTTTCACGGGCACAAGGCGAACACATAAATCCCCTTGCGAGCAGGGCAAATGTTTGGAGGGTATTGAAAAGCCGAAAAAATAAATTGAAACGCGCAAATTAAATGAAATTTTCGACTATTAGTTAGCTCTTTAGACTTTAATGAATCATGCTCGAGTTGCTTGTCGGGAATGGGGAATGGGGAATGCGGCATGGGGCTGGGGCTGGGACGGGGCTGGGACTGGGACTGGGGCAGCGGGTGGCTTTTCAGGTTGGATCGCGGGATATGGCAATGGGAATTAGCAAAGCGTGCTGGGCGTGGCCAAAATGGGCGTGGAACGTGGGCGTTAAACGAACCAACTACGAAGCGAACAAAAAACAGAAACAGAAACAGAAACCGAGAAACAGAAACAGATACAAAATTTTGCTTTATTGCCACATTAACCGAATTGACTTGGCCATAAGCAGGTGGCAGAGAGTGAGAGCGAGAGAGAGAATGAAATATAGAGGTAATTTATTAATGCGCAGTCGTAAAGGGGGCACAAATGCACAACGAATAAAGATACCATACATATAAAAGATATAAAGATGTGGATGATTAAGTAAATCGCATCGCATTAATTTGAATAATTTGGATATGGGGCTTCGCTCCGTTCCCGGGCCGGGCCAGTCATATAAAACTGCCAAAAATACGAGTAGAGAAGCGCAAAAATCACGTATGTTTTTTGTTCGACTTGTTACCGAAATCGAAAGGAAAAACATTAAAACAAATTCATTTTCAACAACAATAAACAAATGGGAATGCGCCACTCAAACAGCAGCAGCACCGCTTGCCCCCTCCCGACTTACCCAGGAAACGACCGAAATCCCGCATACCCCTGCACACTCCCCTTTCCCCCAATCAGCAGTAGCATCTACCCAGCGCCGCCCGTTGTTGTTTCCTTCCTTGGCATTTTTTTATGCCCGTCTGGCGCCGCTCGTTTGTTTTCTGCGCCGAACTTGTTGTTGCTCTATACGAGACCCATATACCATATACCATACACCATACTATAGTATCTGCTATATACTATAGTTCGACAACGGACATGCGACACAAAATGTCGCTCAAAGTGGCATCAAAATTGACGACGGCGCCGGCGCCATCAGCGACAAGTGCGATCAATGGTGCGAGGGAGGAGAGGAGGGGATTGGGGACTGGGACAGGCGACGCCTCTGTGTGCGCTGTGCTCTCAAGTGCCCGTCAATATTGGCCAGACAGAAAGACCAGAAGAGACGTGATGCCAGATTATATGGGCCAAATGGATTTGGATTGGGATTTGCAATGGAATCGAAATTGGAATCGGGCAGGGAACATGAATGCGAATGGAAACGGGGCATGGGATGATCAAACACTTTGGGCAATTGAACAGAACTCGGCCAGACAGACAGCTACTTAAGGTATTAGCTTTACGATCGGATCAGACACAGAACAGAACAAGCAAGATCATTGGTTTATGTATTAGAATGGCGTACAAGTTTTGACGAATTTGCGAATAACATATTTCTAAGACAATGATCGTACAGACTGAAGATCGCATAACTGATCAATACGATATAAATTAGTATGTTTGCTAAAGATCTTCAAAACTGATATAAAACCACAGTTTTCCAGAAATATCTTTATCAAAAGCTAAGCTCAAATGCTTCAATCGATGAGGCTTAGCTTGATCATGATCCTCGACTTGTTGTAAAAAGTGAATATGTTCCCATCTTTCTATAGGGCTTTCTAACCGCGGAAAAGAGATCACGGCTTGATGATCTTGCCCCCAAAATAGTAAAAATAATAATAGATCACTTATGATCGCGCAACTTCCGATCTATCGAAATGATCTGTCCCCCATAAACCAATCGATTTACCATCAGAATCAGCGAACTGTGTTGCAGAAAGCTTCTGATGCGCTGCGGTCTCGGTTCGGGCGGCACGGGGCTGGGCTGGGCTGGGCCGATCTAAGCTGAGTTGAGCTGGGCTGGGCGGTTGCGTATGGGTGTATTCTGTCACCACCAGGTAAGCTGATCTAATCCACGGAAACAAGAAGCGCTTGCTGACTCGCTCACTCGCTTGCACGATCGATCGATCGGCGGAAACACGTAAATTCCCATCATACGAGACGTGCTGAGATCGTAAAAGATGGAAAGTGCGAAAAACAGATGCGGTATCTGCCGGTTGAGGCTGCGATTGCGGCTGCCTCATAAAAGGGGCACACACACTCGCAGAGCGAACCGAGCTGGCCGTGGGCCGTGGGCCGTGGGAAAAGCCCAGGCACGGTGAGGAACCTGTGGTGATAGAGCCGATGATAATATGGCTAATCTGGAATCGCGAATGGCGAATGGCGGCGTCATAAAACGAGGCCGGAGTCGTCCTTTGTTTATGCTGCTTATTTAAATTGGCTTCTTGGCGGGCGTTGCGAGTACATTCGGCGCGTATCTGACCTGACCTGACCCGCAACGCAACCCGACCCGACCCCGCCCGGGACAGAGCGATCCTTGGCAGACCTTGAGCTACCTGTCTAGCCGTGTAGCTGGTCGGGTTTGGGAATTTCCGGCACCTTAACCCATATGGCCCCGGTGCGTGAGAAGTCTCGATTTCGCACTCACTCTGCCTCCTCATTCGCCTCTCTCCCTCCCTCTCTCTCACTGTGCCCGGATGGTCTGTTGCATTTCTAGATCATCGTTCCGACAGCAGCATTGTTGAGTTTTTCAAGAAAAACACACGTCAGGGTTTTCCCCGCACTGCGGCCGCAACGTGCGTCATCTGCGTTGCCCAAAACACAAGATGCCCGCCCGCCCGACACGCACTTGCGCCCTTCGCAAACTGGAGGAACCGGGTCTGGGTCTGGCGAGGATTACGATTACGACAGTGGCGGTTCGCTGGAACTGTATCGCAGTGCAGGACGAAGTCGGAGTCGGTTTCGGTTTCGGCTTGGGCTTTGGTTTCGTTAACAGTTTCGGTTTGCCATTGATTGATTTATGCGCAGCAATTTGACTGGGCGCTGATTTCCACTGACAGGTTGAATACCCTGCAGAGAGATGATGCCTACGACGGGGTATAATGACCTGAAACTTGTTGTAGCAGCTGAAGGAAGTGCATTGTAGTATAGCAAGTCAATATTTAATGCATATGCCTACTCATAAGTGCAATATTTCAAAACCCACTTCAGTTACAGTTCTGAAGCTGAGCACATAGATCATTTAGGGTTTCATCTCCCTACCCTACAAATTTCAAGACATTTAAATAAAGTTATGGCTTACTTTGAGGCCAATGTCTTTTATACTTATACGGAATAACTGTTTGACTTGATAACTACAGGGTATCTTCTTGGGCAAGCACACTCAGTCTGTTTGAAACTGCAGCAATTGCACATTACGTGCCCATTTTCATATCTCCCTCTCTCTCGCTGCTGCTGCTGCTGCTATTGTTGTTGTTGTTGCTGTGAATTTTGATTTATTTGTGATTCGTTTGTCAATCAGTCGCTGATGATGATTAATTGCGCCCGTGAATGTCAATTGTCGCCATTGCCGACTCAACTCAACTCAACCCAACGCGACACGACTCTGGGCGCGTGCTGGGGTCAGTCTGGGGGCGGCAACGCAGCGCAGTGTGCCCCAGCAAGGCTGGACAGGCAAGGCAGGGCAGGGCAGGACAGAGCAAGGCGAGGCGAGGCGAGAGCAAGCTAAACCAGTCCAGGCCAGTCAGGCATCTCAGACCTGAGGCCACACCCACAAATTAGTTAGCAAAATCACGTATGAGCAACCCCTTTCGCCCCGCTCATCTATCACGCCGCCCGATCGCAGCTAATGATCCTAGGTATTCGCCTACGCTGAACATTTGTCTGTAAAACGGAGAAAACGTGGGCATAGGAGTCTAAATATTGAAGTAGGGTTGCAGTAGGATGGCAAACGAGAAGTTACCCCAAATTTAATCGTTTTTTAAGAGTATAGGTAAGTGTCAAATCGATTTACTCAGTTTTGTCTGTACGAACGTGTCGATCTTAGCAACTATCTAAGCTAGTAACCTCAAATTTGACATGCAGGCTGCCAAATACCATACTAAGGTAGTGCAAATTACAGATGAGTATTATATGAACCCATTCTATTTGCTTGCACCCCATGCCACTCATCAGCTTAAGTACTCGCCGTGTGGGGCATCGCTTCGGCGCGTGGCATTCGGCCTGATCGATTGGGGCCAGTTAGGCGGATGCAACGGCACATCGCAACTACGATTTATGGACTTAGTTTGCAGCGATGATGGTGTTGGTGACGTGGATATGGTATGGCATGGCATGGTGGGATATGGTAATGCGATGTCTCTCGATTGACAAACGATCGCAATATATCGATAAATTGCATTTAGCTCTCGAGCACTTGCCGCATATTTATCGTCGGCCATTTGGCAACTGGGGAATGTGGAAGACAAGTGATCAGGGAAGGAGAGGTGCGGGGAGATGTGGTCGGGGTACGGGGGGCAATGGGGAAATTCAAATGGCATTTGGGCAATTGGCAAGTGGCAAGTGGCAAATGGCAAATGGGTTGCATAATTGTCGTCTGACAGATCATTTCTCACCGAGTACCCCGAGCTCACAGTTATTTGTCAGTGCCAAACGACGCCAATGACGACGCGATGCCACCTCTGTGTGTGTACACACCCGCCCCACTCCACCGATCTCGCTCTCTCTCTCTCTCTCAAGAGAGTGGGATGAGCAGGCCAGCCTGAGACCGAGACACACCCACTCTGAGGCAATTACGTACGGGCTGCTAATTTTAAACAGTCGATTACCCTGTAAAGCCTACAGAATGGGTGTGCAAGATGGCGAAGAAGAGTGCTGAAAACATACCTGAGGCTACGTCATGTACCTTAATGGGGTACCATGAGGACCTTGAAAACCCGAAAAATATCGATATTTTCCATAGTTTGTGTCCAAATTCGTTTTGCATTTGACTTTTATGCTAATTTTAAGTATCCTAATCGATTCTAAGCTAAAAATAAAAATTTTAATTTTTTGAGAAATTTTCGAAATTTTTGTAAGGGGGTAGCATGAAAAAAATTGAAAAATTTCGAACTTCCAAAATTGATAAAATTGAAATGCAGAATTAATAATATAACCATACAATGATTAGATAATCAACCCCGAGCTAAATTCAACGGTTTCTAATAACGTTATGAGTGATTGAACCATGAGGGGTACCCCGAAAACCCGAAAAATATCGATATTTTCCATAGTTTGTGTCCAAATTCATTTTGCATTTAACTTTTATGCTAATTTTAAGTATCCTAATCGATTCTAAGCTAAAAATAAAAAATTTAATTTTTTGAGAAATTTTCGAAATTTTTGTAAGGGGGTAGCATGAAAAAAATTGAAAAATTTCGAACTTCCAAAATTGATAAAATTGAAATGCAGAATTAATAATATAACCATACAATGATTAGATAATCAACCCCGAGCTAAATTCAACGGTTTCTAATAACGTTATGAGTGATTGAACCATGAGGGGTACCCCGAAAACCCGAAAAATATCGATATTTTCCATAGTTTGTGTCCAAATTCATTTTGCATTTAACTTTTATCCTAATTTTAAGTATCCTAATCGATTCTAAGCAAAAAATAAAAAATTTAATTTTTTGAGAAATTTTCGAAATTTTTGTAAGGGGGTAGCATGAAAAAAAATTGAAAAATTTCGAACTTCCAAAATTGATAAAATTGAAATGCAGAATTAATAATATAACCATACAATGATTAGATAATCAACCCCGAGCTAAATTCAACGGTTTCTAATAACGTTATGAGTGATTGAACCATGAGGGGTACCCCGAAAACCCGAAAAATATCGATATTTTCCATAGTTTGTGTCCAAATTCATTTTGCATTTGACTTTTATCCTAATTTTGAGTATCCTAATCGATTCTAAGCAAAAAATAAAAAATTTAATTTTTTGAGAAATTTTCGAAATTTTTGTAAGGGGGTAGCATGAAAAAAATTGAAAAATTTCGAACTTCCAAAATTGATAAAATTGAAATGCAGAATTAATAATATAACCATACAATGATTAGATAATCAACCCCGAGCTAAATTCAACGGTTTCTAATAACGTTATGAGTGATTGAACCATGAGGGGTACCCCGAAAACCCGAAAAATATCGATATTTTCCATAGTTTGTGTCCAAATTCATTTTGCATTTGACTTTTATCCTAATTTTAAGTATCCTAATCGATTCTAAGCAAAAAATAAAAAATTTAATTTTTTGAGAAATTTTCGAAATTTTTGTAGCATGAAAAAAATTGAAAAATTTCGAACTTCCAAAATTGATAAAAGAGAAATGCAGAATCAAGAATATGACCATTCGATGATAAGAAAATCAATCCCGAGCTAAGTCCACTATATCGAACTTCATAGATCGATGTGACGGAGCTTACAGGGTAGCTGCGCGCCGCTTACTTGATGCCTCTAGAATTCTTTGTTTGTTTTTTATTCTTGTTGTTTTCTATTTTCATTTCAATTAATCAAAAATTCGCGCTTCCGTTTCAATTTTCCGTTCAACGCTTGTCGCTGCACGCAGCGTGTGTAGGGGAGTGGGGATAGAGGGGGCAGAGTGCTACTGGAGAGAGGCAGCCTGGCCCAGCTGAGGTACATAAATTGTTTCATTTGCGCTAAAAGTGCATTTTTATTCAATAAATTATTGATTGTCTCACAGACAGAGTGCACTCCGAGCGAGGAAGCCAAGTGGCCACTGCGCCACTGCGTCCCTGCGCCTGCCTGGCAACCCTGAGCCGCATGCCCCGTCTGCCCCGCCAGCCTTGTCTGCCACTTGCAGCCATTTGAATTCATTTCGCTGTGCAATGCGATTCGCTTGCGGCAAGTGATGAAGATTTATTGTTTTCATTAAAGTGACCACATTCACACCTCCATTTGAAGTGGCAACCCTGCCGCCTGCACAGGCCCCTGAACCCTGTCCCAGCCCCTGCTCCTGCTCCTGGTCAGCTTTTTTATTGCCTGTTCATTTTATTTATTTGACACTTATTTAGGTTCGGTTCGGTTGGGTTCGCTTCGCTTCGCGACTTTTCCAATTGATCGATGGCTCTCGCTGGCATCGCTAGATCGATGCAATCATCCATCGATCGATTGAAGGCCTCAGTAACTGCCCCCCTCTCCTGCGATACCTACTGCCCCTACTTCTAACCCCCCATCCCCCATCCCTGCCCTGCTACTCTGCGCATATTTGCATGAGCAGCGCATAAATTACGCCCAAAGCACTTGGCCAAGTTGTGCCTTGTCTTCCCTCCCCTCTGCTCTGCCCTACCTCTCTCCCTCCTCTGCTATGCCTTGTCTTTATAATTGACACCAGGCACAACAATCTGCTCTCCCCCACCCTCCCTCCTGGTGCGCCACGAAGGCAGCAGATTGCAGCACGCCCGCACGTACGCTGCCAATCAGCGCGCTGAATTCCTGCGGCCCGCTTTGCTCTGCTGCGGAAAAGCGGAAAAACTTTTTGCATGCGTAGCGAACAGTCAAGCCGGCAGACGGGAGGGTGAGGGGTAGCGGTATGGGTGGGGTGAGGGGAAGGAACGCCAGCAAGGCCATCGACATCAACTGTCCGCCAGAGTTGTTTAGGCTGAGGCCTATTTATAGCGATTATTATCGTCGATTTGTGTCAATAAACATGGCGTGGATGGCGAGGGCGAAGGCAAAGAGAAAATGATGTGAAAAACGGAGCTGAATGAAGTGAGAATCTATCAATCGATCAATTGATCAATCAGGCAATGGAACATAATCCAAAACTGGAGTAGAGTTGGAGAAAGTGGAAGAAGGAGAAACTAATTCAAGCAGTGATCATCACGATCGTTTCGATCAACATATATCGATTGTAACTGCCTCTCTGTCGCTCCAAGTCTAGCTGCAGATCTGTGGGCTACTCACAAAACGACAATAAGCTTTATCCGAGCCTTCTTTGTGTGCCTTATCCCTACTCCCCCTCACATCCACCGCACATAATGCAGTTTATCTCTGCAAGAAAAGATCGACTCGCATATCTTTTCAATGGTGGCCATTTGATTGGGCGACATTGCAACAAAGTCATTTCAATCTCCATTTCAATTTCAACTTGCAGTCGCATTTCCATTTCAATTTCAATTTCAATTTGAATTCAAATGCGGCGGGCGCAAAGCAAAAGAGACGACACTATCGCAGATGCAGTAGAGAAGGAGATAGTGGAAGAGATAGGGAAAAAAGAGAGAGGAAGTGATAGAGAAAGGGGGATAGAGAAAGAGAGAGTGAGGGAGAGAGGAGGCCAGGGAGCATAAAAATGCGTGCACAATAAATTCCAATAAAAAAGCTGAGCAACATATGCGAAAATTGAAAGAGAACATGCCACGGCAACATGACCCCAGACAAGCTGAATTGAATACACTGCGAGAAGAGTCTAGATGAATGCAGATACCCTGTAAGGTTGGCAGTGTAGAGATATCTCTCTCTTTCCCGCTTGCTCTCTCAGTTGATGCCACGTTTGGTTTTTGCTAAAGTTGCTGCCGCTTTTTTCGCAGTGTATGGACACAGCCAGCTCTCCACGCAACGCTTCATTCAATTTGCTAATTTGTGTGTAGTTGTTGTTGCTGTTATTGCTTGTTTTCTTATGCAAAACGCTTGACAAGATCGGCGCCGTTCGACGGCTGCGACGCGGCTGATTAACTTCAATGAAACTGCATTTATTGTTGCAAGCGCCGCCGTCGCTGCTGCAGTGCAACAGTGTGGCAAATGTTGCAACTTGGTTTAATCAACCCAATGCCATTTCTCTAGCCATCAACCCCGCTCCCTCTCTCTCCCTTCCCTCTCCTACTCTGCCTCGCTGAGTGGCAGGCAGCTTATGAGTTGTGCCGCATCATCTTCCGGGTTTGGCAGGCGCAGCTGGAGTTGAAACAGGGGTAGAGGTAGGGGTCCGTGGCGGGGTCGGGAGCGGGGGAAGGGGTTAGCTCTTCTGTGGGGCTTATGCCGCACAGCACGTGTGGTCTGCGCTGATCCGAGCTGCCGCAGCGGCGTCTTGTGGCATTGCTTGAGGCTGTTGCTTGTAATTAGCTGCAATTAATTTGCCGTGCCCCCCCCCCTCCCTCGACAACCTGCCTGCCCCCTCTGCTTCTTCGACTGTCTGCCTGTCCGTTAGCCTGCGGCAACTGGCCGTTGGCAACCGGCAACCGGCAAGCGGCAACCTGCAAACATGCCAAGCGGTTGCAACGCGAACGTGGCTCATGGCTCGCAGTTTATCGCTTTGCTGCCTCATAAAACAAACCGTCGCATTTGCATAACAATTTTGTATTGTGCACTCTCTTCCCCGCCCCCACTCCTCATCTCCCCACCCTGTCTCACTGCGTGTCATATATCACACATCATCAAAACCCCATAAAGTAGATCCATAAGGCACAAGAGAACTTAGAACGCGATAGCAAAGTGTGGCATGACTTGCAGTCACCCTGTGTTTAACTGGAGCAGCATGCCTTGGACTGAGTTCAGAGTGGGAGAGCAAAGAGAAGAAGAGAGTATAAAAGGCGTAGAGAGATCTAAAGCAGAGAAAGAGAGGTTATCTATGCACCATATACCTTTAAGGACTCTAGGTCTCAGGATCATTGAGATATGCGCGTTCATTCAGACATATCGAATGTATCGATGTATCCCAGCATCTGCCCAGCCACACAGCTGGCACAGCCTCTTGCGCCCGATTGCAATGGGTATACTAACAAAATTATTAACTAATTTCAAGGAAACTACTGATAATCAAGTCAAATACACCTGCTTGCTTTTGGCTACAGGGTATAATCGCTTGCCAGTAGGCAGTAACGCTGCACAGCTTGGGTGTAGCAGGGTGGCGGAGGCGGGGTGGACAAGGGGCGTGTCTCGCTTACAAATCTACGACAGCAACAGCGTTTGGCTTTAAGCGTTTTATTATCCAACCGTTTTAACAGCGTCAGTTGGCCGACGTGGCGTATGAGTAATGAAATAAAAAGTATACCCCACACCTTCTCGAGTGGAATACTAGAGAAACGCGCAGATGATTTCGCTTTGTTCTTCACGAGTGTTTTACGAATGTGTGCGTGCGTGTGTGTGTGTGAGTAAGTAGTACCCACCTTGCCGCCTAATGGGTGCGAGTACTCCTCGCATTATTTATAATCTTCCCATTTGGCGATTTTTAAATGCAAATTTATAACAAATTTACCACAAGTGTTGCGCATCGCAATCGAATCAGACAAAGGAAAATTGCAGAAAATTTTAATTTAAAAGTTTACTCAATGATCGTATACCCTGTACCAGCGGGGAAAGTGAAGCATTTTGGCTGCTACTTTGGGTTTTCTCTGAGCACTTGACGCGAATGACAATGCGTATTATCGTTGCGTTGATATTAAAACTGGAACACACACGCACATGGCACACACGTGTGTGAGTGCGTGTGTGTTTGAGCACAATTTGGGATCTAAAAATAAATTTCCCGCTCGTTACGAATATCGTACGAGTCTTATATCATAAAGCAACGTTTGACTGATAACCGAAATCACCAACATCACATCACAGGAATCACACAGCAAACATGATAAACCAACGTGCAAAGCCACGATCAACGTTTCAATATATATCTGATACCTTCATAGATATTAAATATGTACAAGAATGGGGAGTGTTGTGAGTGTTTGCGATAACTATCGAAGGTCTGTGTAAACAATACACTAATAAAGAAACTGAAGTTAGGGTTGAAACATACTATCGATAACATGTGTATTTCAGCGATAATTATCAGTTAGAAGTCTCTCTGTCAATGCTTAAACCCCATACCCCTTATAGGATATCTACTAGTTGCAACTGTACTAGTCTGCGCCACGGGTGCGATTAAGACGATTGGCAATTTGTACGGCAGCGCTGCAGAGGTGTTTTAACTGACTTGCTGACTGATTGGCCAGCGAAGAGATGAATGGACAGTCGGACAGGCGGGCAAAGAGGCCGGAGACAGAGAGACGGACAACAGGCAGGCAGACAGACAGAGAGACAGGCAGGCAGGCGGACGGCATGACGAGATGATTCTTCAGTTCTGCAGATGGAGCTGGAGGTGGTTGTCGGCTGTGGGCTGCGGCTGTGGGTGGCCGCACAAGGTGGGCAGCTTGCGTACAGCTGCAAGTGTGTGCGGGAGAATGACTGTGCGTGTGTGTGCGTCTGTGATAAAGATAAACAACGCCCCCAAACGAAGACGTCACCGAACAAGTTGGTAAATGCGTAATTGAAAATACGCCGAAAAACGAGTGAGTTGCCGTGCCTGTTGCGCGGGTGAATGATTGAATGGATACATGAATGACTGCCTGAATGGCTACCTGAATGGGAGTCATGGGCGGGTGAATGGGTGGGCACAGCTGCTATCCGCTGCCCGCTGCCGATCGCTTATCGTGGGGCAATTTCTTTGGCTGCGACTGCGTCAATTTAGCGAATGATTAAGCGAATTGGAATATTTTATTGCTACGATTGCAGTTAATTAACACGACGCTCCAATTGACGCCCCCACACTCACACACACACACACACGCGATAGGGGGCGTGCGCGGGTGGGTTAATAGGAACTTAGGTGACTGTGGCAGGGCAAGAGCGTGTTGCAACTGGCGACACCGCGTCTGTTTCTGATGAAATTGTTCGTCGTGAATTTTATCCCGTATTATTCTCTCCCCTATTATTTGCCCCATTCATTCCCATTCCGTTTTCCATAAACTGCCTGCTCATCCGATGCAGCCACCCAGTGTGGTGGGTTTTTTTTGTGCATACTGCTGCTGCCACAGCCAGTGTTGCCAACGCTTGGCAGTCGAAAAAAGCAAAACAAAAATTTAACTAGTGCAAAAAGCCAAGCTAGTTCTTCCGCTGTGCGTAAATTTCAAGCTTTTTTTTTTGAAAAAAAAAAAACAAAATTTTTGGAGGGAAAATGTCTTACCTGGCAACTCTGTCCTGCAACCCGTTGCAATTGTCGCATTTTATTAGGTCATTCATGCGCGATCGATTTCATGCAAACGCGGCGCATGATGTCATCCCCGATCTCTGGATAAGATACCGACAAACAGTAACTACAACTACAACAAGCAACTCGCTGTGATGACATGATCTATGGGAACTATGCATGCAGCTGCTGGCAGCTGACAGGGGAAAAACCCGCAGGCCCGCGGGCCCTCCACCCGTGTCAATGAGTCTCTGGCCGAATGAGCTCCATGAAATCAATCAAAACTGCATTCTAAAGTGGCTAAGCACGCTATAAATATATAATAAATCAATTTGAGCGATAAAACGCGTATGGTAACCTGTAATGAAAACGTCATAAGATCGAAATACTTCGATCAGCCCGAGAGTATGCTACACAAATAATACACTGCAGTTGTACGCATTTATTTGTGTTATACGCACAGGTAGCCAAGACACTAAATCTGGTTCGTTAAACCACAGTTAGCCAGGACACTAAATTATTTTCGTTAAACGCACAGTTAGCCAGGACACAAAATCACTTCCGTTAAACGCACAGTTAGCCAGGACACTAAATCACGTTCTTTAAACGCACAGGTATCCAAGACACTAACTAATTTTAGTAAAACACACAGCTAGCCAAGACATAGCACCACACCTGCGTTGGGTGTGGAACTTGTGTGCAGGTTTGCGCTTCGGCTTAACGACTGTTGTATAAGAGTTGTCAATTTAACGAAAGCAGTTTCGGCGCTCTTTTAACGCACACTCTCTCTTAGTTAGTTTAGTTCATTTAACGAAATGCATACATTAATTCGACACAAACCTAACCGATTGGCAACTGCGCAAAATTTCAAAGTTTTGTGCGTAGCACGCAGAGCTTTGTCATTCGTTGCATATTAAAATAAGCTGCCTGCTATGCCTTAGCAGGCAAGTTTGAATTTTAAAATCGCATGCAACACCAGAAAAGCTGCTTGCTGTGCTTCAAAGTCAGGGAATTTTCAGTTTTACTATCAATTTAAAGTTTAGCTTGCAATTCTCAAAAAGTTAAGGTAAGGCAAAAGCTAAGTTCATTAGGCACACATCCGCCTGCCCGGCTGCCATGTGAGCATTGTAATTGGCCTTTTGTCGTTGTTGTTGCTGTTGTGATTCATTTGGTATTCGAAGTGCACTCACTGCCGCTGCCAACGCCACACTGCCTTTTTGGTGAATGTACTCAAAAATGACTCACGGCGCATAGAGGCTATCAAAACGATCTTAAGCCGCCGTCGCCGTCGACGTCGACGTCGTCGTCCCCGTCGTCGTCGCCGTCCCCATCGCTTTCAGCTTTTGTCGCCTGGCTGCTTCGCTTGCCCAACAACAGCAGCAACACAACAAAAGCAACAACGAGTTGCTGCACTCGCTGCAATAAAAGCATAAAAATTATGTGTGCATATAGAAAAGTAAGGGAAAAACAACGATAGAAACCGCAACGAAAAAGCTGAGGCAACAACAAAACATGCAACACAGCAGCAGCAGCAGCGGCGGCGGCAGCGGCGGCAACACAAGCAACAATTACAAAATCAACGATTCTGGTCTCGCGACGGCGCGCGCGACGTGTGTGTGCAACAGTTGGCAACAGAGCAGTCGCAGTCGCAGTCGCAGTCGCCGTCGCAGTTGGCGACGCCGCATGAGACACAGTCAAGCAAGCAACCGAGGCAAGTTGGAGTCGCTGTCAACGTCTCAGTCGCAGTTGCAGTCAAAGTTGCAGCAGCCTGTCCAGAGCTTTGTCCTATGTCCATGTGTGTGTGTGATTTCATGGCACACTGCACTCACACACACTCGCACACCCCCGCCCGGCTTGGCTAACTGCAGCAGCAGCAGCAATCCCAGTGCCCAATCCCAGTTTCATTCCTGGCTTCAAACACGGCTTGTTTCGTTTTTGGAATACATTATGCTATGACTGCGCCAGTCTATGTGAGTATGTGTGTGTGTGTGCAATGTTTTTTGGCTTTTGGGTTTTCTGCTGGCACTTTTTCGAAATTCGAAACATTAACGGAAAGTCTGCTGAGGTAATTGGACGCGTTTAAACGGCTCTGCCAGCGAGTGAGCGGTGTGTGTGTGTCTGTGTATGTGCATCCCAAAGGGAGAGGGATGCGGGTGGGGAGTGTAAGTAGAGGGAAGTGGGAAGTGAAACTGACTGCGACAAAGGAAGGGAGACACGGCAGTCGAGCCCTGAGACGCGTTTGGAAGAGACTGCAGCAGCTGAAAGTGCAGTGCATAATTTGTGAGCGTCGCTTTAAGTGTGTGCGTGTGTGTGTGTGTGCGCATAAAAGTGAAAAAGTTAACTAAACCATAAACACACACACACATGGAACACATACAGGCCTAGAGGGCAACATTAGCAACAAAGACTGCACTTCGCTTGGTATTATATATTTTGTATTTTGTTTATTGTTTTTTTGTTTTCGCCCAACAGCGCCAATAAAATGTGAATAGGGCGATTAGTGAAGTGCCACATTCAAGTGTTGTAGTTGTTGTTGTCGTCTATTGTTGTTGCTGCAATATTTGCATCGACATTTGTTTTCGCACAATTTGCAATTGATGACAACCGATGGCAAATGGCGAATGGGAAAGGGAAAAGGCGAATGCGGTACGCAGAGCAGCTTAAGGAGCTAGCGAAAGGTTCCAAGACGCGTGAATACCCTGTATAATGACAGTAAGTGCGCGAAGCCTCGTATAGAATTCATGCATAGGCAACCTAAGCCCGTTCCACAAGAGGTTCTGTTGAAGAAACTATGAAGCATTGTTTTATTTTGAGCTCACGATTATACTGATGCAGATCATCTTGGTGCAGATCCTGTAGATCAAATTTCAAAATCAGCCTGCCGCCGTACACCCTGCTCATCTAACAGTACAGGGTATTTCAAATAACACTATTTCTACGATTGTTTCTAACGGTTTTTTCACGGTCTTTGCCATTTAACTGCATTTCGCCGGACGTCACATGCGAGCGAGTGTACTCACAAGTATACTCAGGGGTATACCCACACTTACACTCAGACAGAGCAGTGTCTGGCATTGTCTCCCCACAATTCGATCGTATATTCGATATTTATTGCCGGCAATTTCTTTGCTTTTGCCAATTGCAATTTCCAAAAACGCTCGATCGATTGTTCAATCTGCGAATAATGAAAGTCGTCGCCGGCCCCAGTCGGGTTCGAGTTTTCTAACAACAACAACAACAATAACAACAGACACAGGGACAGAGAGACAAGAAGAGACAGTCGACAGCAGCGTACATTGTATCATGTGATACAGAGCGAATTTGCTCCGTCCCGATCTCGATTAGCCTTGAAATCGTTGCTCGCCCACTTGTTGCCTCTGCAATTGCTGTTGCTGCTGTCGTGTTTTTGTCGTTGTTATTTTTAGAAAACACTACACCGCTTTGGTCAAGGAATGATGATGAGCTCGTGATTCCGAGTTATGCTTTCGATTTCGAACTCGAATTGTAACTGTTACTGGAAGTGGATGTGGAAGCGGACAAGCAATTCCTTCTCCAATTCCGATTCCGATTCCATGTCAAAGCACGTAAATCACACGCAACCATATAGGGATCTCTTCAAGTCGATCGTACTCGCAATTGATAAGGTATCTTGTACTCTGTAATACAAATTGCTGCAATTTAATATATAGAGAATATACAAATATTAGATAACTAACCCATCCCATCTAAACCTTCTTCAACGAACTGTTTTCCCAGTTTCTTCGCATCTCATCATGAGATCACAATGGATTCTTCCGCCAAGGCGTGTGAAATTCTTTGTTTTGTAAAAGACAACACTTTCGTCGGTCTTCGCGGAGTAAACGATCATATAAACGATGATATTAGATCACCTAATCGCCTTGGCCTGGCCTCCGCTCTGGCAGCATTTTCATTTTCATCTCCCATCTGGAGATTGTGTTGATAATTGCTCGCTGCGGCTCATCTGATTGCCTCGTGGTTCATCCAAACAACTTTCATCACAATTATGAGTCGAGTGGATGGCGAATCTTCAGTGCACTTTCCTTTCCATGCGCAGCAACAACAACAACACCAACAGCCACAGTAACTCAAAATACTATGCAACTCACATGCCAAAAACTTTTCACCAATCAAGCGTAGCATAAACACAATTTGAGCCCATCATCGTTTCATTTCTTGTAGCTTTTATTTCGCTTTTGGCTTTTTTGACTGCTTCTGCTTCTTCTTCTTTACTTTTATTATCAATATTGTCTTTCTTTCGCTTACGTCAGCCCCGTGTGCCCCGTCTGAAATTCGAATTCAATTCCAGAGTGCGTCGCACACATAATTAGTTGAGACCGTAGGCAAAGTGGATACCGCAGTCGCAGTCGGCGTTGGCGTCGCTGTCGCGGTTTGCTGTCAGCATGCCAAATGCATAACCTGACCATCGCACCGATCAGCGGACTATAGCGACCACTTAACCGCAAACGGCAAACGGCAACGGCAACGGCAAATCGAAACCGGAACCAGCAACTCGAACTCGCAGCGGCAGTTAAGTGAGGCACAAAAGCCAAAATCGTGTAGGTGTTGACAAGTAGATCACGAACACCTAACCTCACCTAACCTCAACGCAGCTCAGCTCAGCTCTGCTTAGCTCACCACGACTCTTCTCGCCTCACCTCAGCTCGCGAGGCGCTTTGCTTCGTCTCGAGTCGCGTCGGCTTAAGTCGACTTACTCATCCACTCGCCGTAGGCCGCAGTTGCCTGTGCGACTGATAACTGCGGCGAGTGCCTACTGATCATCGATAGCCGATAGCAGATAGACGATCGGTCATTAACGAGAGACGACACCAATCCCCAAGCATCGATTACCGTTAACCAGTCAATGATAACTTATCGCCCCGACGCCGACAGCGAACATACTCCCCATGCTTCCAATGATCACTTTTGACAACGGTGATCGCAAGTGATCTTGAGTTACTCTCAGCATAGTTCGATATTTTATCCTAGAACGGTAATTGTATGGATCTTTACAATTCTCAATTCGATTGATTTGATGATCTTACCGATCGATCATTGTCAGCCAAGAAATCGAATAATTGATATGTGTTTGATTGGCTTGCTAATTTTATTCATTATCTTGACATCGATTACGATGCGCCTGCTATCGATCTTCATCTCAATCTTTAGTTCATTTGCTCTATCACATGTTTCAAGTAGTAGAAGCAGTGATCGCATTGCACGATCCCAGCTTCGATTGCAATGATCGCAGATCTGAGATAGGCATTCGCATGCCCGATCTTGATCTCTCAGGCTTCTGTGCTCAATCATTCGCCAAGAGATCGAGAGAGCGAGAGAGAACGTGAGAATTGACAGCAATTTGGAGCTGGGGCTGCCACTCGAAGCGGGCCACAGCGGCTGAAATCTAGTTCAACTAGTTAGTTAGCATACGAAGTTGTCTGTCTCTAAGGCTGATGCTGAATAAGACCGAAAGTGGAAGCAGAGAGGGAGAGGCAGATCGACGCTGAGGCTGGCCTTGAGCTTCAGCTTCGGTTGTATCATTTGGCTGGGCCATAAAAAATAGACCAAGTTGAGGCTGAGCTAATGCAAATTACCAAAAATTACCAAATACCCAGACATTATTTTAATAAAGTTGTCGTCGGGGAACTTTTGTGTGAGCAGGTAGAAGAGGTGAAGGAAGAAATATAAGAAGTAGTAGAGGCAAAAGAAGACGAAGCTTAAACTGAAGACGGAAGATGCGAATGAGGCGTAAGATCTTGAATGTCGCTGATCAATGATGATGATCGCTTGGCGAGCAGTTGATGATCGTCATCATGATGTGGCCCCACTGAGGTAATAATGTCAAAGTGTTAAATGCCATTAAAAAGAGAGGGGGGGGGGGGAGAGAGAGAGAGCGGGAGAGAGAGAGAGGGAGAGGGAAAAGAAAAACACGACAGAAAATGTTGTTCACCTTTTACTGCTGGATCGCATCGGATCGGATTGGATCAGTGGGGATTGCTTGGATTGCTATGGTGCGGATCTGTCTGTCATTGCAGTTGATGTTGCTGCTGCGGTTGTTGCAGTAGTTGTTGTTGTTGTTCCACCTGATCGACACTCACACAAACACACACACAGAGTGTATGCAAATGCCAAATGTCTGTTCGTCTTTGGCTCGATCAGGTTTTCGCCTGCGGTTCGACCCCGCTTTGCTCTTCTCCTGTTGCTCCCCCAACTCTCCCCTATCCCTGTGTCTCCCTCTCTCTCACTCTCTCTCTCTCTCCCTTCGCGTCGCTTTTGCCGTTATGCCTTGGTCCCCACATCTCAATCTTCGAATCGTTTTAATGCCATTTTATGTAACTTCGAGGCTGTGCTGCCGACGTCGCTGCCGACTGCTGGCAGCGCAGTCAGACGCCGTGACTCAATTTCAAGTTAAACAATTTTAAATTAAACAAATTTTGTAATGAAAGAGCAGCAAAAAGGAAACACAACAACAGCAGCAGCAGCGACAACAACGGCAGCAACAACTACAACCGCATTTCGAAGTGGGTCAAAAACTACAACGCGATTAAATACTGAAAACTGAATACCAAAAACTGAATACCCGATTACTCGAATACTGAATATTGAATACTCAAGACTGAATACACGACCGAATGTCGACTGCAAAACTTGATCATAATTTACAAATTTTTATTTTCGGTTTTTAATTTTTTCTCTTTTTTTGCACTTGGAATTGAGACATTGCTAGAGGGAGAGAGTGGATCGGGGGAGGGTGGTCGAAGGGGTGTCTTTAGGGGGGCTTTAGCTCGGAGGCTGGGCGACGCTTGCTGTGTGCTGCATAATTTCAATGGCGCATTGATTGATTGATTGATGGCCTGAATGATGGCGCCGACTGCAACTGGACAGTCATTAGACAGCGACAGGGGGTCGACGCTTTGCCTCGCTTCGGCTCTTGGGTCTTTTGTGGCCCCTCAAGATTTATGATCCAACAATTTTGCAGACCGCTTTGACCCAAAGAAAAGCCCCAACCCAAGCCGAACCCAACTTGGCCTCAGCTCGACTCAACTCAGTGTGAAGTGAATCATTTCGAGCGCAGCCGAGCCTGGAATTCCCGACATTGTAGCCAGAGAAAAACAGCGACAGCACCAGCTCCGTTATGTAACTGTACTATTAACCTATACTTAGCTATAGCTGCAGTACACCTAACCATAGTTAGATCATAATGTTCTATCAAAAAAAAGACTTAAAACCCTACCGATCTTGCTTCGGAACATCTTGTCCTGTATAGTTTCAATGCAGATCGATTGTGGTTATGAATAGATCTAATCAAACTAGTTACTTCTCCTTTTCGAATAGCAGATGCTCTCTCCACGATTTTAGCTGCATCTTTTTCTCCGTTTCGCTGCGTGCTTCGATCTCTGTCCTTGCTTCCGCGTGATCTGTTTAGTACGCTGCTCGTTTCGCTTCCTGCAACGCTTCAGTGCGTCAGTTGCTCTATAAATCGACGAGTAGAGACCTCCAGCTAACTTAATTATATGCACTACTCGAACTTCGAGATGGAAGACTTTACTGACTGTGAATTTTGAAATCCCCTCCCCCCTCCACGCCTGCCTCGCCAGACCGGAAATCATGAAAAAATACAATTATGAAGGTCGCTCGGCTCGACTCGTTCAGAATCTGCTCAAGTTTTAAAAGTTTGTCGCAAAAAGTTGCAATGATTCATTGCGGCCCACATCAAATCTATCATCATCATAATTATCATCATCAGCGTAGTCGGCATAGTCGACGTCGGCGTCGGCGTCATTAACACGCTTATAATTATTGCTTTTTTGTATCATTATTATTGTTGTCAAGATTCTGTCAATTGGTGCCCCACACACGCAATTGAGAGGCAGAGAGAGAGAGAGAGAGAGGGGGCGCGAATGAGTCTGAGACTTGGTTAGGAGGTATTCTCGCGAGGCTCTTCAGGTTCTTGAGGCCGGTCTGCCCCGGCTTGTTCAGGCAATTGAGGTCCATTGAACCTGGCACTCCCCGAGAACCGATGGCCAATCTGAAGAACGCAAGCAAGGAAAATAATAATAAAAGTCTTGGGCAAAACAAAAAGAAGTCGTCAAGTCATTAAGCGAGGGCAGGCATGCAGACAAGCAGGGTGACCAACTAGCAGATACCCTGTAGAGGAAAGTAGGTAAAACCAGTTTCAAAGTTAACACAAAGGAGGTACAAGCAAAAGAGATGGAATTTTTTTATTAATAATTGAAACTAGTGTGTGTATATACCCAATATACCCTACACACAAATTAGTTAGCTCTCATGTGCGTCGCCCAATTTTTGGGAAACTGCAATCCATTATGACATCAGATATATTAGGCATACTCCGCGGTTTTATTGACAATTACAGGGTATACAGAATTACCTAAGCCATAAAATTATTTCGAGAAGCGACGACAAACTGTTAGGCAACGGGAATGGGGCTGGGAACGGGGCTGGCATCGGGACCGGGACTGGGACCGGGACTGGACTGCGTCTGCTCGGGGAATCGCGTGTGGGGTGTGCCTAGAAGTGAGGTACTGAGCCGAGAGTGGGTGTGCGGGGCACTGATACGTGTTTCGATTATGCGAGTAGATTGCGGTACGCTTCTTGTTTGGCTATGGAGGAGGCGCAGCAGGTGGTGGTGGGGGAAGCAGGCGGGGTAGTAGCATGGCAGGGCAGGGCAGGGCAGCTCATTTTCGGCTAACTGTGCGTGTGAGTGTCTCTGCCTGTGTCCGTGTGTTTGTCTTGGTGAAGTGTTTATAACTTTGCCATACTCTGGCTGGCTCTATTCCCCTCTATCCACCTCCCCCTCCCCATCTCACCCTCGCTGGATTCGGGTATTTCCTGATTGGTTTTGCGAGGCGCGGCGAGGAGTCGCCTCCACATCGCGCCCGACTCACAACTCTTGCATAATAATTGACAGTTATAAATTTAACTTGGCTCCAGCACACATGCCACATGCGGCAGTGGGGCGAAGGGGCACAAGGTGTTGCAGACAGAGAAAGGGGTAAGCCAGGCAGAGGAAGGGACAGAGTGGGGCAGAGAGCAGGCAGCCAGGCAGGCAGGCAGGCTGGTTAATTCTTTTGGCTCTACCTGTGGCCCCAATCACTTATCGCACTTAATGGACAGACAACAAGTCCCGCTGACGATCCACCCCCTTCTCCACCTCTTTACCCATCTCTCTCTCTCTCCGCTCTACACACATACGTAACTCGCCCTGTCGCCCTGTGCAAAGTTCACGTAACTGTCGAGCGCGGTGCAGGGCTCCAAGCTGGAGCTGGAGTTGGAGTCGCAGTCGGTGCTGGGTACTCTGCGAGCTGCGGGCTGCGAGCGTTGGCGTCGCAGTTAACGGCAGCGTCGCTGCCGCAGCCGCAGTCGCCGTTGCCGTCGCTGTGCCGCTGTGCCGCTGCCTACGTGCGACTCTTTTGGAGTGGCCTCTCGGCAACACCAACGATTGCAGCGCATTAACATTCCAAGTTGGCCACTCCTGTTTATTTATACACTCACACACACATATCGATACACACTCACTCACACACTCACTCGCACAAATTGTTGAATAACAGTTGTTGTTAATTTTTATTTTTATTGTTTTTTATTTTTTACTTAACTTTATTTTTATTTGCCACACTGTGCGTGCTGCATGTGTGTGTGTCTATATGTGTGTGTGTGTGTAACTGTCTCTTGAGTTCCTTTGAAAATGCTTTTTATTTTTTATGCCTTTTTTTGGCTCATAAAACGGCAGCAACAGGCACAGGCGCGCATACCAACAAGATTTGAATGTCATTTGTATCTTCTCTCTCTCTCTCTCTCTCTCTTTGCCTCTTTGTCTCTATCTCTCTCTCTCTCTCTCTTTCGCTCTCTCTCTCTTCTTTTTATTTAACTTTTGCTTCGCTTTTTGGATTTCAAAGTTTCTGCTGCAAGAAGAATTCGTGCTGACAATGAGCAGATCCCAATCGTGAGCTGACTCAGCCGTGCCCCGCCTGAAAGTGAGTTCGAGGCTGGCAGGGGCGAGGTGAGACGCACTGTAGATTCTAAAGAGCCCGCTAGACCTGAATCAAATATAAATATTCTAATTAAAATAATCTTCACACGTTTACGCAGTTGCCAAATTTCAATGGAAGCTTCAGCTGCGGCTTCAACTTGCGCCTCGGTTTCGGCTTTGCGCCGTGCGTCACTCGACCAGTTTGGTATTTCTTAGTATCTCGTGGTATTTTATGTGGTATCTTAGCTTGTGGTTTGGGATTTTATCTTGGGAATTTTTAAGAGCAAATGACAAGGATTTTCCAAAGAATCACAATAGTATTACTTTCTGACCATGGATCTTAAATAAATTCAGGTGGAGTGCAGAAGGAGGCGTAGCGAACCTTATTAGGTCTATGAATTTATCAGCATCACCAGCTGACTCAATATAGCTATGTTTGTCTGTAAAGCCGCCCAGATCCTAGAGAACATAAGAACTTGACCTAACAAATTTTACGACTTCACTCGTATGGGTTTAAGTGTCTAACAAATGGATTCAAAATTTAGCCACGCCCATAAAAATCGAAAATATTGCATCGCAGTCGTAATTGTAAAGCTAGGGCGTTGATTTTGAATTTGTGCAATGATTATTCCCAGCCAAATGTTATTACAAAATTTGTTTGGAATCGGTTAGTAAACATAGACGATATTTAAGCATAAAAACTTCTTGTACTACTGTCGAAACTTTTTTTCTTTTTTTTTCTTTCCTTCAGATTCATTCGACTTCTTCTTTATATTTATGTGGTGATTGTTTTAATCTACACCACATGGGTCACATTGAAGTGCCCTTCGTGCGTGTCTCCACCTGCATCACTTTCGACTCATGTCATTGAGGTCTGTGTCTTTTGCAGCTGCTACAACTGGAGCCGTTGTAAAGAGTCGATCTTAATGCTGTGTGATTACGATCATTAGCATTGTTTGTCGTGTCCTTCGATCGTCGCCACGCCCCGTCCGCAAGTTTGCAATTAACACTCGTCTCGTCTCGCCTCGTCTTGTCTCGTTCTGCTGTCGTCATCGTGTCAGTTGTTGTTGGTGTGGTTTGTCCTGGCTTGGTTTGTCGGCTTGTCTCGTCTCTTTTGTGGTCGCTTCGGTTTATATCAATCTGACGGGGCATCTGCTGCTGTCCGTTAACGAGCCTCAGCCTCGACGTGTCGCTGCTGCTGCTGTGTTGGTATGGTAACTTGGTAACTTGATCAACGTGACCTCGACATAACTTTACTTCATTTTTTTGCCCACTGTGTTCTGGCTGCAGGCAACATGCAACGGCAACAGCAGCGGCAACAGTCGCCTGCTTGACGATCACTTGAAACATAATCGCACCAAGGCCAAACGAGACATGAGGAGGAGTCACAATGAGGGGAAGAAACCGAAAGCAAGTGAATTACATGACCATTTCGGGTAGCAAGATCACTTTTGCCCGCATCAGGATCGCTTCCCGGTTTGCCAAACATGTTGACCAAATATTCCAGAAATGCAGAAACGAAGCCAAACAAAAAGAACGCAAGTTGTGAGTTGCAGTGCGATCGATCAATGTTAATTGGAAGATCGATTGATCAATCCGAAACTGATCGAGCAGAACGAGGGGAACGGGGCAAGGAATTCGAGCTAAAGGCGTTACAAAACCGCTGGACCCCGATCTATGATTTCCCATTTGCGATCTGCGATCGCCGATCTCCTATTATCGATCGTCGTCGTGTAGGTATGAGACTGACCGGGGGGAAATTCAATACAGCCTGCTTTGAGTGGCTTTTTGAACTAGTTTCGTAGCTGGGCAGGAACTCGTCGATATCGTTGCCATAATCGTCATGGAACACGCCACTGTGCATACCTAATTTTATAGACGCATCTCAAACACCTCGCCAGCTATGTGGCTGAACGAGTTACCCCACAACCCCCCTACCAGCCCACCCGGCCTGAAGGAGGAGAGTAGGAAGTGTGTCGCATCAAATCAATTAGTTTTTGTGTTTGCCAAAGTGCTTAAATTAAATCCGACGAATCGAATTGAATGTCAATAGACATGCCTAGCTGCATAGGGTGTTATTAGATATGTCATTGAACCACTTTTGAACCAGTTCCACAGATGTGCGACCCGATGCGACGAGATGTCGAGATGCGAAGGGGCATAATATGCAAAAATATGTATAGGTTTATAGACTTCATATGCGACTACATCGATGACATTTCACTCAACCAACTGAACCACTTTGCAGCCAGTCACGGCACGAGTCCGGCACTGGGAGGGTCGCAGAGAGGTTCAGGGCGAAATAGGAAGAAGACTTGTTTAGATATGGATCGAGTTGCTTGGAGCTTTAGCTTTCGATTTCAGTGATATACTATCCCTAAATTATGTTTCATCTACCCCCTCAATCCAATTTCGGCTTTTATTTTCCCAACTTTTTGCCCCTTTTCACTCTCACTCTTGCCGCTTTCCTTCGCCATTTGACAAGGAGAGAAACCCAGTGAAATCGAAAGTTATAACCGATAAACGTGTGTACGATCCCCGGGCCGATACATTGGCAATCGATTTCGATTGCGATTTCAGTGCATTTTGCAGTCCGAGCGACTCTCGAGTCTCGACTCGATTCGCACATTTCTCTTTGAAAAAATGTGGCATATATGATCAAATTGCATAAATAGGCAAATGAACAACGGTTAATCAATAAGCCAACAGATTGAATAATATTATTAACAACAACAACAGCAGCAGCAACAAAAACAACAGCAGCAGCTGCTGCGATTGCGCGAATGCTCAGCTCGTGGTCGCTGGCGCGACAGAGCGAGCGAGAGAGCAGACAAATCTTGGCTTGGCATAATTTACATGACGATGATCCGCGATGATTGCCCGAATCCCAATTCGACTACGACGAATCCAAATCCGGGCTCGGGATCGGGCACAGCGTGGTCCGGTTCGTTGCTGCTTTCGGGTTTTTCACTGGGTTCGGCAATCGGCAAACGGCGCCCTGCTAATTGCAGTCAAAGCGGCAACGCGTCGTATGTGTAATGCGGTTAATCAACGACGCCAAATGGAGATGACGACGACGACGACGGCGACGACAAACGGCCTTGAGGCGAGCAGCAGCAGCAGCAGCGGCAGTTAACCAGTTTGTGCTTATGAAATACCAAAGAAAAAGCAAGCAAGCAGCGGCAGAGCGAGAGAGAGAGAGAGAGAGAGAGAGAGCGAGAGAGAGATTACACTGTGCTCTGCAGAGAATCCCCCGCGATGCAAGTGAATGTCGTCGTCGTCGTCAGCAGCAGCAACAATTGCTGCGAACGAGAGCAACTGTTGCTGCAGCGAGAGAGCAACTGCCACAAAATGTTGCACAGTGCGCCGCAACTGAACTTCCTAGTATGTTGCGGCGCCATTGAAAAAGCGACTGCGTTTCAGAAAGTATAACACGGCAACAACAGCAACAGCAGCAGCAACAGTAACAGCAACTATAGTAGCAACAGTAGCAGCAGCAACTAGAGAAGCAGCAGCAGCAACTACAGTAGCAGCAATAACAACAGCAACTACAGCAGCAATAACAGCAACAGCAACATTAAGAGCAGCAGCAATAGCAACAACAACAGTTGCTGCGGCAGCAGGTGTGAATGATTTAGTGTTAACATGGCCATAAGCCGCGCTCCTGCCGTCGGCGTCGACGCTGAGCACGCCGCTGCTGCTGCCGCTGCGCAGTTGCTGCTGCTGCTGCCGTCTACTGCCGTCTCTTTCGCACTGCGCTTGCGCGCCGCAGCAACAGCGACGCGGACTGCGCAGCCCGTGCTCGAACGGCAACGGCAACGGTTTTCGATGGTTGTTGCGTTCATCATTTTGCCATTTCACGTTCAGCTGGCAGCGAAATCGAAAGTGATTGCTCCCAAAAGGCTGAGCCAAGATCACACAGCACGCATTCCCCCGGACCGACCCGAGACCCAACGACGATTCGAACAAATTTGAAAACGGAGACGGAGACGGCAACGATTCCATGGTACAAGCAAAGGAACAGCAACAGCAGCTGTGTTTGTGTGTGTGTGTGTGCTTCTGTGTGTACGTGTGTGTGTGTGTGTTTGAGCTGGCCATATAAAGAGGGCCGCCGCAAGTGCCGCGACTTCATTGCATGCAACGCGCAGAGACCAAAAACAGAAACGACAAAAAGATCTCAAAAAATTAAAAAACAAATATTTTAAATATTTGAAAAATTACATAGAGTTTAAAAACATTAAGCAAAAAAATCCAAAAATAGTTTAAAATTTTTTTTACATTACTTTTTTTCGAAAATGTTTTTGAAATTGATTTTTAAAAAAATTTATTAAATTTTGAAGTCGCGCACGCGGCACACTCGCATTCGCACACACCGTGGCACACACACACTCCCACAGACAAGTGCTGTGAGGGTGAGGGCCAGAGGGCTGACAGGGCTGAGGTTGAATATTTTTTAAAGTTGATTTTCGACGAGATTTGTAATTGATTTTTCGGCGTGTGTTTCGAAACTGAAAGAAAAAACAAAAGTGAAAAGTGAAAGTGCAACAAAAAGTGAGCAAACAACGACAACAACTAAGGCAGTGGCAACAAATGCAACAACAACTGAAAAGCACAACAAGCACTTGAGCTACACAAATCGATGTAAACAAACAAGCGCAGCGACAAACCAACAAACAAACAAATCTACATTGAAAACAACAACAAACTCGCGAGCCGACTAAAAAATTAACTCAATTTTGCCCACTCATATTTTTTTCTCGTTTTGTTTTTGTTTTTCTGCTTTTTTTTTCTGAAATAGTTGAACATTTGACTTTCAAAGTGCAAATTCAATAACAACAACATTGCAAATAACCCAACAACAACAATAGTAAAACCAACCAGCTGCCGTAGGTGCCACCACAACAACAGCAACATCAGCAATAGCAACATCAGCAACAGCAACACAAGGCAAAAATGCTGCTTAAAATGTGAGTAAGAAAAACAAAATACGAAAATACGAGTTGCAATAAAATGCGAAAAAACCATTAAAAGTTAAATTTGTTGATAGAGACACCCGTTGCGTGGGCGTGTGCGCGTAAGATGGGCGGGGTCAATTAAAAAAGTTTACGCCAAAGATCCGCAGACAGCGGTGCCGGGAAATTCCTTGGTGAAATTAACTTTGAATTAACACAAAGCGCAGAGCGCAAAACCAAAAGCAAAAAAATGCGAGGAAAAGAGAGAGATAGGCAGAAAGAAAGAGAGAGAGATAACAAAACACTTTAATAAACTGATTTCCAGAACTGATGTAAGGTTAAAGCGGAATAGGATGCGGTTGCTTTATAGAGCTAGAGATAACTATATTTGTGTTTATCAGCTGAGTAGTTAAGATTTTTCGCATGTGTAGGGCTTACATAACTCTACAAACTTGCCCGGCCAGCATGTTCCTCAGTCTATCGAGCTTCCAGTACACAGGAATAGTTAGCTGAAAAAAAGGGGAATTCTCAACATGATAATATGATGTAGGGATGCAAAGAGCAGCTAGTTGCAGCCTTATAGAGTATATTTGCATTATATTATTTTCATATTTTATAGACATATACAATCCTGATCAATTAGGTGCGCCTATCTGTTGAGTCTCTCAGTTTTAAAATTAGCATTGCCCCGATAAAAGGTATATCTATACATATCGATATATCTCGCCTCGCTTAGCCTGTATCGTGCAGAGTGTATCTAAGCCAAGCTCGCTTGCACTCAGCTTGACTCGATTGGCTTGTCAGGTGCTTAGCTGCGAAACTTTTCCGAGATGCAACAAAACCGGCGGCACATTGCGTATACGCCGCGTATGCCGCACGGCCAATTGGCCAATTTTATGGTTAGCTGCATTCTGGATGCCAGTTTCCAGTTAGCTGTTTCCAGTTAGCAGTTAACTGTTCCCAGGTTTCACAATTTGTGCCGCACACGCCACACGCCACATGCCGCACGCCGCATGTATGACCTCTGACATTAGTCGAGTGGCTGTTGCTCACCGGGTGTGTGGTCCGTGATTACCTGCAAAGGGGCGAGAGGTAAAGCCAAAGCGAGAAAGAGGGAGAGCAGCCGAGTGAGAGAAGGAGACCGAGAACGAGCGTACACTGTGCACAACAATGTTTTTGCTTTAGTTAGGCCAATAATCCCAGGGCGCTGGATGGATGAGCGTCAGGCATGGTGGAAGCTTACATACTTTGGGCCAGTATATACACCCCTCCCCGGCATCCCTCAATGCCCCACCCCCCTCTGGCAGCTCCTCAAACAGACATTATGCCAGTCTGTTTGCCGACAATGTAAGCAGAAAGCATAAAAATGCAAGAAGAGGCGGCACCAACTCCAGCAGCAGCAGCAGCAGCAGCAGTAGAAACGTTTTATGACTCGGGAGGGGTACAAGGTAGGGGGCATGCACAGTGAAAACAGCTCGTGAATTGGGCATGCAGATTGTTGGCCTTGGTCAACAACTTCTCGCCGTGAATTGATGCTGCCTGCCGCTAAATGCACGAACAGACAGGTAAACATGGATGAAGAGAGACAGTGAGACATACTGACAGACAGACAGGCGAACAGGGAGACAGGGAGACGGAGAAACAGGCAGACAGACTGGTGGACAAACAGACGGTCAAAGAAACAGATGGGCAGACAGACAGGCGGGCTGAGCAAAGTATAAAGAGACATAGACTATCGGAGAGTATAACATTCAGACAGACAAGCAGACAAGAAGACGGACAGAACAACAGGCAGACGAGCAGGCAGATGAGCAGACAAACGAACAGACAGACAGTCAGAGAGACATCCATACAGCCCGATAGACAGACAGACAGATGAGCAGACAGACGAACAGACAGACAGACAAGCAGTCAGAGAGACATACATACAGTCAGACAGACAGTCGCACAGACAAGGCAGTTGCTGCATCGGGCAGGTCAACAGGCGATCAATCAGTCAGTTGGTCAGTCAATTAATTAGCTAATACGACTCGCCCCCGGAGGCCAAGCCAAGTGGGGCCAGCGAAATACCAAAGTGTCCAACTGGACTTGGACTTTGTGGCTGTAACTGAGGTTGTGGCTGTGGCTGCTGCGGGTTTCTCCGGCTTCGATTGCCGCGTGTCGGAAAGGTCAAAGAGGCGAGTCAAAAACCTTTTTGCAGCTCAAGCAGCGCATCCAACAACAATGCAAAAATCTGATGTAAAAAACGCGACGAAGAAGCTGAAAAACCTTTTTTCACTTTTTTGCATTTGAGCAACATTGTTGCCCGCAGTGGCTGTTATTGTTGCTGTTGTTGCAGTTAACTGTTGCTGGTGTTTTTGCCTGCTGCTGTTGTTGTCTTTGTGCTGCTTGACTGCGCGCAGCAACAGCTTGCCTCGACGTCAATGGCCTCCAAAGACACCAACACTCGCACACACACTCGCAGTCACACACACAGCCACAGCAAGCTAGTTGCGCATCTAATTGCCAAAAGCGTCAAAACGCATGCGCGCTTGGCCACTTTTCGGTGTTTTTCGGCCAAGACAAAAGCAAATTGCCGAATGGAAATACAAATCGCATGACGCGAGGTGCCACACCCAGCCGCACTGACACATGCAAGTCTCGGTCTGCCACCCACACACACACACACACACACACGCCTCCCCCTGTCATCACTCTCAAGCTGGCCTTTCCAATGCGACAAGACAATGGGAGGGCCAAGTCCCCACAGCAACAGTTGCAGCTTGACAGGCAGCAACAATCATTCAAAGAGTCAATCACATTCACACACACCCACATACACACACACACACCCACACGCACACACACAATGTCCCGTTAGTTGCCCACTAAAATGTTAACAGTTAATCAGTGATTCACATGCACAACACTTGTTTCTGCCCGGCACAGTGGGCCAAGTGCTGTGAGTCATGCGTAGAAATTTCAACGCAAGCTACTCCTTGAAAATAGAATGTACGAAGCGGAAGTAAAAGTCGGTGCAATTATAAGAATGAGGGGTGTGGGCCCAGTAACTGTAACTGGAAATCCTTGAATGGAAAATAGAAAAAAATGCGCTAGAAATGGAAAAAAGAGAACGTCGCATGAAGATTTAACAGCAAACAGTTGGGCAAGCGAAAATGTCAAGTTTCAACTCGGGATCATAGTTGAAAAATTTCAAAGTGGTTAAAGTAATTTTCATGTTTTCATTCAATAATAAATTGTATATAAGTCATAAAGAATATTTGGGTAAATATAGGATTTTGAGCATAAATAGCAAATCTGAATGTCTACTTTTGTCAACCGTTGACCCCACTGTGCGAGTGCCACTGCTGCACATTGCACATCGCTCGAATCATATGGATAGTCGTTGTTTTTTATGGTGTCGAGGCGTTGCGTGCATTGTCACCTCAAGCATAACACGGCCAAGAGATCGGACAGGTGACTGTTGCCCGGCACCCTACCCCTCTACCCCCTCTCCGCTCGTCTCACACTCCCTGCTACCCCCTTATTAGCACTACTTCGGTTGCACAAGCCTGAACACAAAGCTAAAACAGCAAAGATAAATATGTTAGCCTAGTTGAGTGTCGCCAGCCTTCTCGACCTACCAATACCCTGCAGTCGGCCTTCTTGATTGAAGTCACTTTTCTACCCATTACAGGGTACAGCAAAGAACTGCTCTTCTCTTGCTATTCGGCAATTTGCACAATGTGGCGGCATAATTATAACTTTTCTTTGAGCCATTGTTGCTTCGGCCATTTGGGCCGGAGTCGCTTCTTGTTGCTGTTGTTGTTGCTATTGTTGCCAGTGTTGTTGCTTGTGCTGTCAGTGTTGCTGTTGCAATTAAAATAAGTTGAAGTTGTCTACCTTTACAGCGCCTCGTTGTCGAAACTTGTTCGACTGAGACAGCAACAGCGAGAAGCGAGCGAAAAGGCAATATAAATAAAAAGCGAACGGCTTGAGGCGACTGCGAATAATTCAAAATGTTAAAAGTTATCGTCAAGAGCGCGCCATGTGAGCACCAAGAGGATGGAGGTAGGGGAGGGGCTGGGGAGGTAAACTAGCGAAGGGGTGGCAGCACCTATCGCTGCGACCCGACCTGCGTCTACTCTTTAAATATCGAACACACTCGTGTTGCCGGCTCGCCTCGTCTCGTTTTGTCTCGTCTGGTCTGGTCTCGTCTCGTCTCGCCATGTCTGGTTGGCTTAACGCTTCGTGGCTCAGCTGGAGCTCGAGGCTGGGCTGAGACCGGGTTCGGGCTGCTGCTAGGCTGTCGCTGGGGCTGGGCAAGTCTGTCGAAATGGCCAAACGAAATCGAAATTGAAATCGAAATGGGTTAACACCTTTTGTTCGAAACCGGTTGGGCACACACCATGCCAGCAATACATATAACATCAGCTCCATCCAGCTCCAGCAACTCGAACTCGGACTCGCACTCGTACTTGGACTGACTATGGTATTCCTGTCTCAGGTTTCCCGAACGCAACGACATATCGATCGAGCGATTGGTCAATTTGTTGTTGTTGCATATTTTATATTTTTATTTTGTGGTTTGCCTTGAGCATCGTCTGGCAACGCTTCCCCCCCGCCCTCTTCTACGCTCCACCTCCTCCTCGCTTTTTATCTGCTCTGGCTGTGGCTCGACCACATCGCAATGCGGATTCGCAAAGCCCAATGAACTATTGCTGCAATTGCACGATCCGTGAAACGACATGGCGATCGCATGCACAATGTCTTCAGACAAACCCGTCTTCATCTCCGACTCCGACTCCGTCTCCGGCAACGTCTCCAGCTAATGAAATTGTGAAAGGTTTTTTATGGCGCACTCGCGCATCGAAATGATGATGATGCAGCACAAACATGATCGATCATTAACCGATCACGCAAGTCGATCTTGAGCCAAAACAAATCAATCATCAAAGCCAACAGCTTCGGGTATGTACGGTGTACAAAGTCTTTCGGGCGTAGTCCCCGGCTCCGTAGTCTGTATTATCTAATTAGGCTCAATTAAAGTGGGGTATTACGATCACAAGGCGAGTCGGAAGAGACAAAGAGAGAAAGAGAAAGAGAGTAGGTCATGATCAATGACAGCGTAAAAGATCAATTAGTTGAGTCGGTCAGGGGGCCAGTGCAACAGAGATTTAAATGAGATTACGTAGTGCTATTGATAAAATGATATAAGGGCATCGATGAAATCAAAAAATAAATCAAAAATCAAAAACGATCTTAAGTGATCGTTGGCTTAGCAAAGTTATAGAAAGTGTGAGGAAGAAGGAGCTTTAAATGGGTTAGATTTCTTTCTGAATAATTGAAACTGATACTCAACTAAATATAAGTCTGATAGAACATATATCAAAGTCTCAAAAGGGATCTTGCAAGCTTTCTCCACATTAACCACTCTTTAATATTTTCCTCTCCCTCGTTTCAGTTGTCTACTAGGCTGCCTGGCCATGCTTGTGGCCGGCGAGGAGCTGGCGGTAGGAGCATCCGAGAAGCAACTGACCGAGGCGCAGGCGCCCAGCGAGTTCGAGACAGCACACAAGGTGCCCGAGGCGAGTGCACTGAGCGATGAGGGTTTCCACACGGCGCACAGGATTAGCATTCGTGCCACAGACCCAGCTGACTACTCAATGAATCTGCTGGCCACCAAGGAGCGCCCCGAACTGAATCCGGTGCTCAGTGCACTGATCAACGAGGACGTGATGAAGAGCATCGAGGCGAAACGCGCCATCGAGGAGGAGGAACTCGCCGAGGTGCGTCGCGAAATCGAACAGGCTGCTCAAGACGAGTTGGCCCAAAAGTCTGAGTACGCAGCCACAGAAGCACCGGCACTGCAGCTGACTACATTGCCCACGGCGGCCAAGAAGATCGATCGTCTGGATGACGATTTGCTCGGAGTGGATCCACACAACGACTTCGTCAATCAGAACTTTGCGCTCGAGGGAGCTGGCAGCGAGAACAACAAGAAGTCGCGTATCGAGATCAAGAAGGGACCCAATGGCCTGGACTACGAGTACGAGTATGTCTACTACTACGAGGACGACGAGGATCCCGACAGCAAGGCCAAGCCGGCAATTGCCTCGCCTGCGGCCGTTGAGGCACCGGCTGACCTAAGCCCCGAGGTTCGTGGCAAGACGCGCTACTCGAACATCGATCGGAGCACACCGGCCACGCCCAGCGAGAACAGTCTGCAGAGCGGCAAGGCCAAGGGTCGTGCCTCGAGCGCCGTCAGCGACACATCCGAGGACATCGAGGCGGAGCGTCTGCCCGTGAACACCCGCTTCCCCAGCCGCGGCAAGAACATCGATGTGCAGCCCACACCAGCGCTGGATTCGCTGGAGACGGCCGCCGAGCGCAAGAAGATCAGTGTTAAGCGTCCCAGCCTGGAGCTGGTCGACAGCCAAACCTTCAACACGGACGAGAAGCAGCTGAAGGGTTCGCGCCAGGGCGACAAGGAACTGAAACCGGTGATTGCCGTCGAGCAGGAGCAGGCAGCGGCAGCTGCAGCAGCTGCGGCAGCAGCCAAGGCGCGAGAGGAGGAGGAGCAATTGCAACGTGAGATCACTGCAAAGTTGGACGACGAGGCCGAGCAGACGACACCTTCCATGGAGAAGGCTGCCCTCGATCTCTACGCCATACTGACCAACGAAAACCTCAACATGGAGGAGACTACCGCAGCTGGAGATGCTCTGGATGAGACTACAATTGTTCCCGACACTGACAGCACAGATCCCGACAGCCTGACCACACTGCAGGAGGAACTGTCGTCTACCACCACCAGCACGACAACTACCACCACCACCACCACCACGACTACAACCACCGAGGCGCCAACCACCACCACCACCACGACCACAACGACAGCGGCACCTTCGCTCTACGGCGGCAGGCGATCGGGACTCAGCGGTCTGGCCGGACGCAACCGGTTCAAGTTGCGCGAAGGCGGCGCCATCAGCACCACCAGCACCACCGAGGCAGCACCCACGGAGTCGGCAGCGCCCAAGACAGGCAGAAGTAAGTAAACTGTGCCTGAAACCTGAAATTGTTTTAAATAGGTCGAAAATAGGTCGACAATAGGTCGTCAATAGGTCGAAATAGATTTTTCACTGCTCTAAATCCCTCTTCGTTCCATCTCTCTCTCTCTCTCTACAGATCGCTTCTCACGCCCTTCGATTGGTGGCCGCGCTCGTCCTGGTGCACGCACCACTGCCAGCCCCGAACCCTCTGCGGAGCCCGCCGTCGAGGAGGAGATTGCACCCGTCAAGGAGGTGAAACCCGTCAGCTCAGGCATCGCACGCGGCAGACGTAAGCTATCTACCCTGTCTACCTAATCAGTGTAAATAACGAGGTATCTAAACTGAGTGTCTTCATTTGCAGCACGCAACCGCTTCAATCTGCGCGGCAGCAGCACCACCACCACCGAGCGTTCCACTGGCGACGAGGAGAGCGCCGATGCAGGCAGCGCAGCAGAAGCCACGCCCAGCACGACAGCACGCAGCACCCTGCGCAGCCGCCCCGCTCTCAATCTGCGTGGACGCAGTCGCACCACCACGACCAGAGCGCCAGCTGCCGATGATGCAGCTGCAGAGGAAGCCAGCTCATCGGATGAGGGCAAGGCAGCTCCGGCAGCAGCGCCCGCTGCCGCAGCGGAGCCAGTGCGTCCGTCGCGCTTCAATTTGCACCGTGCCGGCGGCAACCGACTGCTGCCACGTGGCAAGCTCGGACGCGCCGGCGTCAGCACCGAAGCACCCAAGGAGGCAGCCGAGGATTCGGCAGCGGACAGCAGCCATCACAACGACGTGAAGGGCAGCGAGACGGAAGCCGGCGAGGCTGGCGGCGAGAAGACTGAGGAGAGCGATGCCGCTGCCGGCAACGCTGCCAACCATGCCGGACCCGTGTCCGGAATCAATCGCCTCAAGACCCGACCGCGCCTCAATGCGCTGCACAAGACTGACGCCGCGGCCAAGCCAAGGCCGGCCGCAGCCAACACAGCCGCTGCCACCGGCGGAGCAGCTGCAGCTGCTCCAGCGACGGGGCGCAAAGTCAATCCGCTGCTAGCCAAGCGTCGTCTGCACTTGGGCGGCGCTGCGGCAGCTACCTCGACCACAGGTGAGTGTAGTCCACTTCTACTGCCAACGGTTGCCTAATCCCTCTTCCTCTCCCACTCTCTATCTCTCTCTCACCCCGCAGAAGCGCCCGCTGATGAGGAGCAGCACGCGGATGCGTCTGGCGAACAGGCTGGCGCCAAGGAGGAAGCTGCCCCCGCCGCAGTAGCCGCCGATGGCGAGTCTAGCGATAAGGAACAGGAGACAACTGAGGCCGCTGAGGCCACCACCAAGCCGCAGGCGCGCGGTCTCGGTCTGCTCGGCCAGCGTCGTCGTCTACCGCTGCGAAAACCCGGCACCATCCTGTAAGCCGGCGGAGCATAAACAGCAGCAGCAACACCAGCAGCAGCAGCAGCATCCCCTTCAGCTCCCTTTGCAACCATTCCTCAAAAATGCCAATAGCCCCCCCGCGCTGGGCTCAGCCTTCCCCCGTTCGTACCTTGCCCACTCGCTTTGCCTCTCTATATCTGCCCCGCTCTTCCCTCTCTCTATTTGCTGCTACTATCTTAATTCAATTTCTTCTATTTCTGTTACACTTCCTCCCCTCTTTCTTTTGCCTGCCCTCCTCCCGTTTCGTCTCCAACCGTTTGCCTGTTTCTCGAAACGCGATTAGCTTTTTACACATACAATAATTAAAATATTGAAATATTATTTAAGTCCCCTTTGCGAAAAAAAAACAAAGTCACCAAAATGTTGAAAAAAGAGAAAAAAACTGAACAAGAGTAAAGCAAAAAGTGAAATGTGAAAAAGGAGTATAAACGCAAAAGCAAAAGTGAAATTGAAAGCAAAAGCGAAAGCGCCGCCACTTGTAGAACGTTAAGTAATTTCAAAGAATTCCGCTTCGTATTGGCCATGCTCAAGAGATCTTGATACCGATCGAACCGATAGTTCCGATATGCAGCAAGATATATATACTTATGTACGCTAATGATAATAATCCCTCCCTCTCTCTCTGTCACGCCCTCTGTGTGTGTCTTTATCTTTTTTTTTTTTTGATACAATTTAAAGAAACGACTTTTAATTATATGAAATGTTTTGAAATAAAACACACAAATAAGTAAAACTATTAAACTATTGTATGTATTGTAAATAAGAGATATTTCTTTGGATTACAGTGAGTCTGGTTTGGCCTGGCTTGGCATTGACCTACTCGACGGGCTTAGAAAGTAAACGGTTTCTCGCTTAACCCTGATTGATTCAGCGCTAACCCCAATGAGCAGCAGGGCAGGGTCGGTTTGCGAGGTTGATTGATGCAATAGTGTCAAGTCTTTAGCATTCCAGTCTAGCCTTAAACATTCCATTTAAAAACTTCAATCTAATCTGCATAATCTAAACAGAAGCTCGACAATAGGTTGTTCTCCTGAATAGGTCGTTTTGCAGCAATAGGTCGTTTTGCAGCAGATTGAGCACCTTCATAACTGTATTAATTATTCACAGACAGAGATATGCCGCAGTCTATCTGCTACTCGGCAGCTATCTCATCTGTAAGCAGCTATCTCAGCATAATCAAAACAGTAGCAGGCTAATAGGTCGTTTACCGGTAATGGGTCGCTCAGAGTGGCCACAGCAAATGCAGCTGTGTAGCTTAATGTATTTCATTTAGGCAGCAACAGTTGCATGTCTCTTAAAGTAGTGGCTTTAAACCAGCTTGCTGGCAATCTCAAATTATATCTATTTAATCTTGGCAGGAACTGGCCAGACTAGTGGCATCAGCTCTGACTGATAACACCAGTTTGGAAGTGCGAAAATTGCACTAAGGAGCAGCATCAGAGGATGCACAAAGAATCACATTAATCTATTTGGCAGGCAACACGAAAACTGCATTCAAGGCAGACGTGGCGACTGTAGGCAAAGGTGCTGCAACAGTAGCATCAACTTGCAGCAGCTGCGGCATTTACTGGTTGCGTTAATTGGCTAAGAAATTGACTGAAGTGTTGCAGCAGAGAGCCAGAAGCAATTAGTGCTAATACTGCAAGTGCTTGAACTGGTTTCGCAGCATCCTTGACTTTTGGTGGCAGCAGCAGCAGCTCCATTAGAGGCAGCCTGTTATAGTTCTGGGAATTGCAGCGGATTCTCTCGTCTGTCAGCTGCGTAGACAAACTGGCAGCACCATTTGCGTGAATCTGTCCCAGTTGGTGCAGGAAATCAACACGTGCCACGTGCCACGTTGCGCGCGCTTTCGTCATCATTGGCCCGCAGGGTGCAAGAGAAGCAGGCCAAAAATGAATCCGGCCGGCAAATTTGCAAATCGTAAACACTTGCCGAATTTCCCATTATTTTCGTGAACTCACACTCAACACTCACCGCCTGCTACACTCATTCAAAACACTCACTCACTCACTTGACTCGCACTCAGGCGCGAACTCAAGTTCGTTGCGATTTTGCGCATTCTTCGGCAGCCGAAGCAAGGTTTGAGTGAGTCGAGGCGCTTTGAGTGAATGAGCAAATATACCGTTATTATCTGCAGCACGTGCTAGCCAGGTGTTGGGTGGCAAGTAGGGTATTCTTGGTGTGGGGGTGGGGGGGCAGGGGTTGGCAGCCAATGAACCAACTGCCCTCATTCAATTGTGCCCCACAGACAAAACAAAAGGCAGCGAGAGCAGCAGCATCACGAACAACATCTGACGACTCATTACTTGTCTCCACTGAATTCCCATTATATTTTGCGCACAGTGTGGCAAAGGCAATGGTTATAGCATAAGTAAAGAATACATTTAAGAGGCAGACAGACGCACAGTCCAACTATGGCCCGTTCAACTCGCCTGAATCTATTCAAAATAAATTAAACAGCTCAATGAAATCGAATATATAGCTTTCGGTACTTCTACTCTATGTGAATATACCCACTGCCAGGGTATAAACATTCGAGTTGATCTTGAACTTTGGGCTAGACCAACCTACTTTCTGTAGAGCAAACAAATAACGTAAGCCACGACGTCGCGACGTCTCTTGCGTAACGTAAGTCGCAGATATATTTGGAACTGCACAAGACAATCATCAAACATTTGTTCTCATTAGAGCATGGTGAATGGGGGAGTGTGGATGGAGGTGACGGGCAGGGGGTACTCACAGTTCGCGCAGTTCAAACAGCATCGAATGATGTCAAGACTTGCCTAACACACATGTAACACCCACCACCTCCTCCTCCCCCCACCCTCACCACCAACTGGTTTGCCTATTGCCATGCGAGTATTTATTTTAGTATAGTTTATCTGTTTATGATGCCAACTCCTTCCTTCCACCTGTGGCAATCCCCCTCGCTGCTTGGCATATAAAAGCGTAGCAGAAGCGTCAAGAGGCAAGCAGAAGCTGTAAGCTACTCCCAAGCGGCAGCATGCAGTTCCAGCGTACACTCCTCGTGTTCATCGTAATCAACGCCAGCTGCAGCTGGAACCAGAGTCAGACCAAGACGTTGCGACGACGCACGACGCCAGCTCCGGAGCGTGCAGAAGATGAGCGGCAAATCGAACGCCTGTGGGCGGCAGCACTGCGAGCGATAAACGAGGCCGAGTTGCAGCGTCTTGCCGCACGTCCCGCCTCGTTTGAGCCGATGCCGGCGCCAGTCCGCATGAATAGCAAACGCCTGAAGTGGCGAGCAAATAGCAAACTGCTCGACGCTCGCAGTGCCAGCAAGCAGATCCAGACAGAGCGCGACGAGGAGCAGCAGGAGGCACAGGACAGTATAGAGATGCAGCCACGCACCTATGTCTCCACAGTGAGTAACGTGCAGGCGCCCTCGTATGTCGATGTCTCGGATCATACGCCAGCTTCGCCACCCTGGTGGTTTTGAGGCGCCCCTGAATCGATCAGACTGGAATTAGGAATTATTTAAGCTGCCTTAGACTTAAGGTACTCTCTAAGTGTTTTTCTTTTGCCCACCACAAGTAAAACTCCTTTTTGTATCAACCCCTCTGAGTTAAGCTTCAGTTGTTGTCTCAGCTCCTGTGCTTTAGCCAAGACACACACCACATTGCCAGCGCATAGCAGCCAGCTTTTGTACGCGTGCAAAGAGTTGGCAAATTTTTAAAAGTCGAAACATATGAAGTAACAAGCTACGGTTATACGGCACGAATTCCTCTGCCAAGCGAGACGTTGCGAGCGCACGCAGCGCTGCTCGAAATTGTGGAAAATGTTCGCTTGAATAACTTCTTTATTTATCAACCGATTAGCTTGTATTTTGGCAAAAAATACAAGTCGAGCTGTATTCTTCCCAAAACTACGGGGCATGTGCAGGTCGCGACTGGAAACCGCAAAGTATTTATTACTCTTATTTCGCCCGTTAGAGTATGTTGTAGTCAATCACTTTTGCGGCATTTCGATTCGTCATTATCGGTTTCTATTTTCGGTACTTGCAAAGTGAAATGCCGCATTTTTTTTTCGCATTCATTGATTGATTGATTGAACGCTGCACGGTCGCGGCTGCTGCCTACGTCAATGCCAACTGGAGGGCAGCGGGCGGGTCAATTCGGCACTTTGTTTGTTTTGTTGGCCAATTTGCAGTTCGCATTGCTCTAGGGCAGCGGGGAAGGTGGAACGGGAAGGGGCTACAGGCAGGTTTTCTGCTTAAGGTATGCGCTTTTCTGGGAGCATTACGCAGCAAGATTCAACTACAAAATGGCAAATCGAAATAGTTTGTTCATCGACAGCCTTGAAGTCGAAGTCGGAAACGGGGCGTATACGAAATCAGTGTAAAGGAAAATAAATTGCTATGCTATGATTAATCACACTTACAATTCAAACTACAAACTTGTAGTTTAACTAGAGAACTTGCCATGAAATCGAAGCAATGTCTTGAAAGTAGCTTGAGATCTCTTTGAGATTTTTGCCTACCAAAAGTGGCCAAACGCGATCGACTGATTCGCAATCTCACGCAATTTTTGCATAATTTAGCCCATACATTAAATTCACTTTGGCAAAACGTTGCTCGATTTTCGACTTGTGTGCGATTTGAAAATTTAGATTGCGATTTGCAGTTGCCAAATGAATTTACAGTTTGTGATCGCGCCGCGTGGTCTGTCGTCAAAGCCGTCGACGGCGAAGCAGAGCAGAACCGTGGCAAGGTCGACATCGGATCAACATCGACATCGGCATCGGCTTCGCTGCTGGGCCCCGCCAGAACTTCATTTAACATAGTTTACAATGTTGCCGTCAGTTTAGCCAGTTGTATAAACAAGACCCCAAGAATCGTAATACAACGCGGCGTCTATTAGCCAAACGAGCTGTCATCTGGTTCGTTTCGGTTCAGCTAGGCGCGACTCTGCTCGACTCTGCTCTGTTCAGTTGAGGTTGAAGTTGGGCTCGGTGCAGCTTAATTAAAAGTCGCCAGCTGGCGGTGTGCTTCGTTGGGTTCTTGGCACGAGTCAATCGATTTGCAGTTACAATCTCGACTCGCAATTCTCGATTCTAGACTGTCGATTTTCAATTTGAATTTCACAAGGCATAGGCACAGTTTTCATGCTTAATTAGCCCTCGAGAATTGCTTGTTTCTGGCCCGTATTCGGTCCTCTCGAGTCCTTCACATTGTCAGCGTGAGGCCCAAGAAATCGCTATAGTTAATTAAAGTCGAACAACAGACCTAATAGACCTACTCCGAATACCAGAGGGCGTTTTACTCTTAATTACACCTTGTTCATTGAAGTTTTACATTTCCTGAGTCATGTTGGAAGCTAGAGATGGCAGAAAATCGATAGCACATCGATACATACAATATTGCAAGAGACTGACGGGAATCTAATGAATTTTAAAGTTGTTAAGAGGGTTGTGAGGGGTCTAAAAACCGGAAACAATCTAGAGCTTAAATCATATGGTATATTTCCTCCCTCACGTTACTCTGTTCATACTCGCCCTAAATATATCGATCTGAAGCTAAAGACATCCCGTAATCTTAAAGTATGCAAAGTATTCATAGGAGTACTCATAACTCATTCCCTCCATTCATGGCTCATTTAATTACAAGCACTTCGACTCAGTAGTTCGGCTCATTTCCTTCTCGTCGGGGTCACTTGTTTGCCCCAGGTCGGCGAGATGGGGAATACGATTCCAGACAATTCCAAAATTGTGCAAATGGTTTACGCCATACGTGAACGGGAATTATGGCTGGACATGGTCGTTAGCAGACGTCGACGTCGATTTTAATAAGTTTTTAATTGAAATTGAAAACTAATTGGGCTGCAAAGTGCCAAGACTGGACAAGTGCGTGGCAACTGGCCGACATGGCTTGTCGACTGTCCACACGTAGCGTGCATGCCACACACCACATTTATATATATACATATATATATTTTAACTGCTAAGCCGGCAGGGGGAGATACTCCAGCAACAACAACAACAGATCAGCAATGACAACTTTTCACCAGGAAAACAAATAGCATACATGGCAAGCCAGAGAGAGAGAGAGAGGGCACGCACATAAACTGCCCAATCGAGCAAAGTGTCCAATTTCAATTACATTTCGTATTCGCATTCGCATTTCGAATTTTGAAAACTCAAATTTCGTATTTCGAATCTCGAAACTCGCAAATCAGATTGGCAAATTCGACACTCTCCTTGCCGAATTTCACATCTCGATTTATTTCTGATTTCCTCTCGTTGCGTTGCCAAATCTCTGATTAGTGTTCCCCATTTGTCATGGATTTCCTTCCAGCCGATTCGTCTGTCGCTCGTCCGCCCCAAACTGTCAGCTTGCCAATACCATCGACTGCTCCTTATCGCCTTATCAATGTGTTTTCGCATTCGCACATGCAATTTATGATATGTGCCCACGCTCGACGACTAGATGATATTGCGCTGAAGCTACACCGATTTATACTATGTCGGTTTGATGCTTTGCCCTCTTTGCGTTTCTCGTCTCTCGTTTCTCTCAATTAACCATTGGTCCCACAGCCCCCTCAGAGACTGCGATAACTTAGGCTCTTTATAAGGTAGTTTGAATAGTTTCAAAACTGAGCTCAGGTGTTTGCATGCATCGGTTTCTTTCACCTTACAAAACCTGTCGACCGGTAGTTGTTGGCTGAGCAATAATCTTCGTTCCCAACGATCGACCGATTGGAGTAGTTCATAATTCAAGTACCGATTAGCGTGCTCTCCTTATAAACTAGTCGAGTTTAAGGCAGCTCCATGGTTCCGAAGAGAAAGCGCAGAGAGGGAACTATGCTTTGCGCTAAAAATAAATGAATATCTGTAGACGAGCTCTACTGTAATATATCATTTTTAACATATTCTAATCTCTTTACTTTTCAACAAGTCGGTAAGGCTACAGTAGAACTCGTCCGACAATAAGTTACCCTTCGCCCATTTCCCGACAATCCCAAGATTTTTAACGAAGTTATGGGTTTTCGAAGCTCTATAGAAGTCTTAAAATTAGGCAACGGACAATCCAAATTTTTGAAATTTTAGAATTATAATATTTTGATTGAGAATCAATCTTGAAGTCAAATAATGAAGCAAATGCCATTTCCCGCGACAATGTCATGATTTTTAATGAGGTTATGGGTTTTCGAAGCCCTATAGGAGTCTTCAAATAAATACTTTACTTAATAATCGCAAATTACCGATTTGCGGGGGCGTTGAGCGTGGTATCTGAACTTTGAAATAAACTTTATCTGCTTATGACATACAAGAATCTCCATGCCAAGTCTGGTATGTCTAGCTTTTATACTAACTGAGATCTTTGCGTTCACACAGACACCGGACGGACAGACAGGCAGACAATCGACAATCGATGTGGCTAGTGATGCTGAGCAAGAATATATATATATATATATATATATATATATATATATATATATATATTTTGTGGAGTCTGTATACCCTGTATACCCCAAGTATACCCTTTTTTTTACCATTTTCAATTGTGGAAGGGTATAAAAAATACCTATTATAAATCACCCTTGTCTGCGACCTTGAAAACCGAAACTAACCCTACCGACTTAGCAGTTCGGGAGTATATAATTCACGTGTAAAATTTCCAACTCTGAGATAAGATAGCCCAAGCGAACAAGTTCATAACAGGATGGGTTTTCAGAGGAAGGTCGGTCAAAGCTCTCTCGCTCACAAGCGATCTTTATTGGACACGATTAGTGCGCTTCGAGTGACGTCTTTGAATGGAAGTACAAGATAAAACTAGCAAGTGATGCTGAGATGAGCCATAATACCTGTGGGGTATATAGGAAAGTTCAAATAAGAATTTCACGCAAATCTTTAGGCCAAATAAAAATATTCGAGTTGTTTACAAATATTACTTTGAATCAGGGAACTCCCAGTTCTCCCGATATCACCCTACTGATTCTCAATGCTCCGGCGAAGAGCGCAAAATACCGGATTGTAGCAGATGAATAACCCCGATTAGATAACCCACTTTCCAGACAAACACTCGTCGCCGCCGCCTCCACAGATAAGTCAAGAGAGAATACAAACAATTGAGCTGACAAAAAAAAAGAAAATAAATAAGAAGATACTAAATAATGGCAAAAACAGAAAATGGGAACGGGAGGAATAAGAAATTAAACGAGTTAACTAGCCGAGAGACTGTGGCACATATATAAAAGCCGAGAGCATCTGAAAGTGAGAACACATAAGCACTACGACTACGGATCCAAAGCGATGAAGCTGCACATTATCTTCAGTTTATTCTTCATTCTGGCCCTGGTCGCCCCCTTGGTATGGTCGGCGGCTGTGGAGCCCATCGAAGCTGTCGAATCCGCGAAGGAGGTTGTCGAGGATGCTGGTAGAAAGTTTTCGGAGGAGTCTTCGGAGGAGGATGGCGACTCGGCTGCATCGGCATCCGTTGAAGTCTTGTCCGATTACATTGATGTATCCGATTACACACCGGCTCCGCCACCATGGTGGTTTTAGAAAGTGACCCGCAGCCTGCTCGATTCCCGTGAAACCCTTGCGACCCTATCCCACATTTTTTTTCTGTTATTTATTCCCAATTGTTGACTATTCAATAAAATACCAAAAGTATCTCGAAAACACAAGGTGTGCCACCAAATTTGATGGCGTTCGGACTCGGACTGTTCCAGAAATCTAGTGAATAATGTATGGTATATGCGAGCTACGAGGTGTAGCCGCAAAGAATGTGTAAATTATCGCGAATTAGCTACAAATTAATTTGTGGTTTCATTTGGTGTATGTAAGTGCCGATCGTATATATTTACGATCGTTAGAGTCGGCGTTACTTAAAGTCGAAAGCGGTATGGAGTGTGCTTGATCGGGTGATACCCTGTAGACAATTGAAGATGGTGAATAACGAGAGAAAACGAGAGTATACAGTATAATACGTTTAGGCTTTACTATAGATAATATAACAGGAAACATTTGGCTTGCAAGAACTTGTATACCCTCTGGGCAAGTGTACCCGCTCGAGTACAGGGTATGCGAAAGACCAAAAGAATGTCTTTGGAATGACTTTGACGCGTATCTTGCGTTATGATCTGTGATGCTTATCGTCTCGCGATCTACAAACTGTGAAGTGAGATCGAGCTGATAGTGCCAAAGTAGGCAGGGGTAAAGACTACGCCCGAGCGGGGGCAGGGGAGGGGAGTGTCCAGAGGAAGAAGTGGAGGGGGAGACTGTCAAGTGTAGACTACTCAGTGTGTGATTTAGATAATTGAGTTGTTTTGCCAGCTACACGCAACGAGGAAGAGAGAGAGAGAGAGGCTGCGGTATGCTCAGCTATCGTTGGCTACCTGTGTGGTGTGTGTGTGTGTGTGTGTGGCATGGTGTGTGCCGTGTGGCGTGTGTGCTGCCGTAAAGAGGCGGTGACTATTGCAGGCAATTTCCACCTCCTCGACGACAAGTTTAGCGCTGACACAACCGAGTCGAGTCGAGTGATTGCCACAAATGATGTCTGCGCCAGCCCCGGCTGTGGCTGAGGCAATGCTGCAGTTGCAGCCCAAATGTTGTTAGCTAAATGGCTACGACAACGACGGAGACGGCGACGAAGACGGAGACGGAGACGACGTTCATTAGCATTTGAATCGGATCAGGAAATCTACACGCAGCAGACAACAACAAGACGAGCAGACAGCGAGGCAAAACGCGACATCGCCAAGTCAAACAATGTTGCCAATGTGGCAGTAGCCAAAAAACAACAAACCAGCTGAACTAACGCATAAATCAAAGCCAAAGACACTAGAAAGTAAGAGAGACACACACACACACACACACACTCGGTGCACACACATGTCACGGCCAATGACATTGAACTTGAAGCGGGAACTGCAGCCACCAAGCGGGAGTGAGAGCTGCCTTGGTAACAGGTTCAGGTTCAGGTTCACACTCAGACTCAGTTGCAGGTTCCAGTTCACAGCAAATGGATGCGGAAAAAGTGAACGCCGCCATTTACAGTTGCAGCTTGTTAATTAGACGCCCCATTAAGAAAACAAACAACGAGCAGCGAAACCGAACCAAGCGACCAAGCGACAACTCCATGGAAGATCCACCAGCCCAATCTACCACATGCCATCGCAGCATGCGCACAACACGACATTGCTTAACCCAGAAGCACGCGTTGCCACATCGTTGTTGAAACTTCCTGTGCAGCAGGTTGAATTCCGGACGGAGAAACCGACTGAGTGAACTCGATGGTGGCTTAAGATTTCTAGATGAAATTTGGTAGAGTTATTGCAGATCTCATACGGCATGTATATAAATTAATTATGGCTGGATTGCAACTTTTAAATCTTTAGTAATTTCGAAAATGTTTCTTTTCTTCGGAAATAAACTTTAACGACTTGATGATGCTACTCTACTACATTTTCCTACTCAAATTTCAGAAAGATCAGTTGCAATATCATGTAGGTTTTTTTTAAATTAATGTGTTACCTTGCAGTCTTTAAATCATAATACACATAGTTGAGATCAACGATATTTTTAGCTGAGTAACTTGATTACAGTTAAAAATTTCCTTCTGGTCTCCCTTTTTGAGAAGCCATTTTCATTTACCCACTTTTCCCAGACAATTCTTCTTCTACTTGCTTTTCTCACCTTATGTTGCACTCTACCAAGATCTGGCAACTAGTTTTTTGCCAGTGTACAATTCATTGAATCTCCATTAATTTTTCATTGCCAATTTCGATTATTACTTTTCTTATTTATTTTTGCACAAAATTTGACTTAAGATCAGATTACGATAGTTTGCGCAATTCGAGCGTCGATCGTCGATCGTCCGGGCTTCGATCTTCTGGCCAAGTGGGGGCAAGAAAAAGCAGTTTCTCCTGCTGTCGGAAGCGACGATTGACAGCACAGCACAACATTCAAATGACGCCTCTTGAGGACTGCAGGAGTGGACAGGCGGTTGGATGGATGACTGGCTGGCTGGCTGGGAGACAACAGGGAAGGACATTATGCATAGTGGAAGACTCAGCGACCTGCAGAGATCTCTAGACTCTAAGAAATCGCTTTGGCCAACTGATAAGTTGGCGGGGAAGCGAACGAAGCAAACGAAACGAACGCAACGTCGGAAACTCGTTTCAATTATCGGGAAAATTGTTCGTCGAATGTGACTTTGTAACGAGGTGCACAGCAGGAGAGGTAGCAGCAGTGGGGCGGGGGAAGCGGGAGGGGGGGTGGTCGAGGAGAGGAGACTAACTTGTTGTGTAGACAAGCGTTGAAACACAAATCATAAATTATACATAAATACACAAAATGATACATAAATTCAATAGAGTCTTGGCCAGAGGATCGTCTGGTTGTCCGATCGTCTGGTGACTGTCTGCCGGAACGAATTCTCCAACTGGCCACGCTCACCCCCCCTCATTCCTCTTCTCGTCTCCCTCTCTCTCTCTCTCTCTCTCTGCTTGTACATGCACTTGTCGTACCAAAGACGGTAGCCAATACAACTGACCCAACATCCAAACATCCAACAGGCAACTCCAGCTACGCAGGCTACTCAGGCAACTCTGGCTAGAGGCAGCACATTTATCTGCGGCTGCTTGGCAACAATGTTCACTTAGAGTTGTTGTTGTTGCAACTGACCGGCTGTCAATGCATTGGTAATTAATTATGTGCCTGTGTGTGTGCCTGTGTGTGTGTGAGTGTTTTTCTGCGTTGGCTGCGCGACAAGCAAGACAAGAAAAAATAAACCAAAGAAAAAAATGTTGCAATGCGATCGCAAAATTAATTAATAAAACGCACATGTTCTGCGAAAAAATTAATTAATTAATGCAGCATAATTAATGCCCTAGGTGCAGTTATTTGCGCCATAGATCTAAGAAATATTTACGAATTGGCAACGAGCCTCCATATGAGTTGCGCCAAGTCTTGCGATCGTCCTTGACGGTCACAGTGGGAAATGGCAGTCGAAACTGGCATGGGAAAATGTTTGAGCAAACATGAGGAAATTTCCACAACTTTTACATACATGTTAAGGCTTTCTAAATTTCCTCAACTCCGAATGCAAGTTCGGCCGTTACAGGTCTGTCTCTTCCCGCTCTCCGATGATGATATAATCACAATATTTCTGCAGGCAAATTAAGATACACGTGTAGCGCATATACAAGATGCTTATCGGCAAAAAAACACGATCTGAAACGCAGTGTTGGGACGGAAAACGTTATATATTATGCCGCAGCACTTGCAGACAGATCGCGATGTTGTTGCTGATGTTGTGTACATCTTTGCCGGGCAGGAAGGCCAGGAGACGATTTCCTCCTGACGATGCAGAGACAGATAGAGAAAGAGAGAGGGAGACAGAGAGGACTGTGCGTGATGTATATTGGCAAAGTTTGGGCGGTAAAATAAACGCTTAAGTCATAAATCAATTTCGGCGCGTCTCGATTTCAATGGATCCAAATGCAGTGACACGCACAACGTCGACTCTAAGCGGGCTCATTTGATTGGCCCCGGCACCGGCACCGTCACCGTCACAGTTACAGTCACCATCTCTATCCCAGTCACCATCACCATCACCACCACCAGCACAGTTACAGTCACAGTCAAAGTCGGGTACCAGCGGCATCGGGAAAAGCAGGTGTAATTTATGTGGCAATTTGCATGAGATATAGTTGCACATTTGCGGCCAGGCCGTCGTCTAATGAGCCCGACTCCTTTGCAACCCGACTCCACGTCGGTTTTGGTTTCGGGCTATTCCGTCCCACAAAGCAGACCAATTGCTTTTCGGCGGCTTTTTAATCAGCTTGTTTAGTGTTAATGCAGATCGCAACGCCTTTTGCTGACAGATAGACGGATGGACATCTCGATAGTCAGCATGCAGTGGGCTGTTTAACGGACAACGAAAACACACACTGCGTAGGCTGAATCTCGCTTAGCTGCCTATCGGCATTCATCAATCGATATCAATAGATTGTTTTGACATTATCAACGGCAAGATTGCCTATCGCCACGCCAGAAGCTACCTGAGGCTACTTGATGCTGCCACTTAGGTTGCTGCCTAAGCAACCGCCTGCCCTACCCAATCAAGATCGTTGCGCTGCCCCACCTGCTACATACTACGAGTATAACGATCGTACGCCCTAGGCGTTTTTAAGCCGCAAACTCATAGCTCCGGTTTACGCGTAAACAATCGAAAACATTTGCCCAAAAAGTAATTACAATTTGTTTCTCCTTCTTCTCTATTTAGAGTTGTTGTTTTTTTTTTATTTTTTCTCTTTTTGCAATCGCAGAAACAGCAATGGATCGGCAGTGCTCGTAACTTCGCACCGAAGCGCACTTGCTCTGTGAATCTTTCAGAATAGAAGTTCTATAATTTTTTAATCTTTTTTTTTATGTTTTAAAAGAAATATTAAATTATAAATTATTCTGAACCTCAAAGTTTCTTAACGGTTTTTAAGATTTTATTTTGTGTTTCCCTACACTAGTAAATTGAAATTTTGATAGTTTGCTATGACAGCCCTTAATAAGTGTAGCTTTATAAAGATTTTGCAGAAACTTCACTCCTTTAAATTCCAAAATAACCATCAAGAACTCTTAATTATAGTAAGAAAACATATAAAAGATATACATGCAGAAAAACCTCGTGCGTAGCAAGAAAATCATCTTGCTTGAAATGCAGCCCATACTGAAATTAAGCGGGATTTAGCTTATTTATTTTGATTTAAATGAGGAGTAGCAATAGGGAGAGGAGGGAGGGGCTGGTTTCCTAATCACCAAGTGGACTAATGTCTCGCTGAATGTTTTTTCCAGCGCGCCTGTCACCTTAGATCTTGTCAGCGGGAGCCATATCTATCTGTGCGCAGCACTCTCTGGTTTTTCATCTGTTTTCCATCTGTTTTTCTACTGTTTTACTTCTGTTTCTTTTTTTCAATGTGCACTTAATTATCAAAGTAGCTCGAGAGTGTCCGTTTTCGCTGTCAGGCTGCACGTTGCACGTCGCTTGGCTAATTTGTCGGTAAGTGCTTCGCTCGTTGCTCGTTGCTCGATGCTCTGTCCCGGCGGTGGTATCATTAAAAGTATTCAAATTATGCTGCTGAAATTGGGAATGTGTCGAGATGTGGTTTCCGTTGCCGCCGGTCGTCGTCGGTCGTCGCCGCAGGGGCCTCGATAAGAACCAGCTTAAAATGTTTAACAAATTGAGCCAAATGAGTTGTGTAAACTGAGTTTGCGCGAAACTGGTTAATGATCTGTGGCACTGCGAATCTCTTGACGTTTCGCCGAGATATACTAATGAAATTTCGGTAAATAAACGCGAGCCAATTAATTCGATAAATTAATGCAAAATGAGGTAAGGAAAAATTAAAATGGCGCGGGAAATGCGTAGTTTCCGAGCAAAATAGTCAAAAACACAAAAAAAAACCGAACCAAATCCAAAAAAAAACTAAACAGCCAAACGGCTGAAGGAAAAAGAAAAATGGCGTGCATAATGCGTGGTTTCCGTAGTCGAAAGAAAAGAAGAAAAACCGCTCGAAAAAAAGCTAAACAGCCAAACGAGCTGAGTATGCCGGCCGAGCCTGTCTGGGGTGAGGGTATTTATTAGCCATAGGCGGAAACTACGCGCTGTTGACCCTCGGCGATGAGTCATGGGGGACCGCCTACCATAGCAACAACCCTTCCACTATCCCCCATGCCTAGTTGCCCCTTCACCTGACCCCCCGCTCACTCTCTCACTTGGCCGCTTTGAGGCCAATTAAAAAACTCAGCGAAAGGCGTCGACGCGGGGCCGTTGCTCAGTTTGGGTCACGGGTGACGTTCGTTCGCCGGGCTTGATTAAAGGCGAATTCATTAAACGGAACTGCCAAGCAGAGCAGTGCGGCGAAGCGGTAGCCCAAGGAGGGCAGTAAGGGGCCGGGGGTGGGGGGCAGGCAGCTCTAAACATGCGTGAAAATCAATCATGGAGAAGAAAGACAATGCCCACAGAGACCACACCGTGCTCGTACCTCCCTCCCTGCCTGCACTCCGTTCCGCCAGCGCACTTGGCCAAGCCGAGCCGAAGCGACGCCAACTTCGCCGCACGACGAGGAGGCGCCGCCGCTGCACGCGTGCGCCTTCGGCTGCCGTCGCTGCCGCTGCTGCTGCTGCTGCCTCTACCTCTGCCTCTGCTGCTGCGAAAATAAGTTTATATAAAACTGGTGCGCAGCATAATGGCCATAGTCACAAGCGCGCCAGCCGCTCGAGCTGAGTTCCAAGTTGCCACAACCAACACCATCAACAGCAGTCGCTGCCAGCCAACTCGCTGCCCTGCAAAAAGGACGAGCCAAAAACCGTATCAACTTTGTTTTTTTTTTTGCCGCCAATTGTGCAAGTGTTGTTCATCTCGTGCCGCCACTCGATTAATCCCTTACCCGTTACTCGAGGCAAGCCACAACATGCTGCATCGCATCCTGCCGCTGCTGATCCTGCTGGGCGCCACTCAAGCCGCGTACAAGCTGCAGGAGCGCTATAGCTGGAATCAACTGGACTTCGCCTTTCCCAACGATCGGCTCAAGGAGCAGGCAATCGCCAGTGGCGATTACATACCGCAGAACGCTCTGCCCGTCGGCATCGAACACTTTGGCAATCGGCTCTTTGTCACGGTGCCGCGCTGGCGCGATGGTAAGTCAACCCAGGCACTAAGCCTACCCCTTTTGGGCATCATTAACACAGCGAGAGCAATTTGCAATTGGCCAATTGCTCGTTAGCACTTCTGCCCCTCAATTGTGCCAAACAAATCAGAAAGACGACTGCTTATGGTCCCGGCCAGGTGCGTGCATGTGTGCACTATGGTAAACAGACCAAGCCAGTGTGTTGCAATAGTTTCAGCCTCAGCGTTTGCAACTGAGTTCTTACAATGTTGTGGACTGTGGAAATTCCTGCACATTTTCCGATTACAAAACAGCATAATCGGAGCAAGTTTTCTTTGCGTAGGTTGGCTGTGTGCGCAGACGGTTGCGACAGCGACTTCATTTGCATTCAAAATATTTTTAAACACTTTATGCAGTGTCATAATTGATGGTTGCCCATAGCAATAATCGATACGTAATAATAACGATGGCAATTAATATTGTTTACTTAAAATGGGAGATACAAAGTGTATGCAAATGTTCTTTGGATTGCAAGATTAAACCGTTTAGACAGGTTTATATATGCTAATATATTAAATTTATATTAGCTAGGTATCCGATTGAGATCTTAGTTATTGCAAACCTCAAATAGTTTCACAAACAATCCATATGTTTGCATATTTCAAAAAATTTTAGCATTTCTTAATATCTCAATGCGCTCTCACTGCGCTTATTCCTAATAATACAGATCAAATCCCGAATCTCACTCTTGACTCTTCAGTTAAAATAGACTCTGATTCAAAACTTCACCAAGTGATTTAAAATGTATAGAATATTACAACATTTTAAATCCCAATTTCTTTAGGATACCTACACAGTTTTAGCTTATTACCTTAACCCTCAAGCCTAAAGGAAACTCTCATTCCAGCTGATTTCAAATTCGCAAAATGCATTCAGTTGAGAAACAAAAACCGATTAACTGTGTACCGTTAATTTCGTTAATCGGCAAAACAAATAAACGCGGCATTGAGTGGTTTCTCAAATATTTGCTCATCAGATATGGCCAATGAATACAGCAATATAACTATGGGTAATTCATACATACGTACATATGTATATCTGGCAATTGTGAAGGCCTCTGCGGAGCCTTGACTAACGTTTTACCGTTACAAATGCAGAACAAACAGCAATAAAAATCGAATCGAATTGAATAAACAAAATAAATAATCAAGTTGAGAGAGAGAGCTGCATTCAAATACGAGTGTGTGTGTGTGTTTGTGAATAATCGCAATTAAAAGTCGTGTAGAGTGATATTTGTTTAGATTACAGTTTCCGGTTCATAAGTCACAACTTTTCTATGACATTCCCAACTTCGATTGCGGCTCAAATCTCCCGAATTACTTCAGTTACAGCCTTGAGCTGTTTCCAAGAATAGGCTCACAAAAGTGATCAATTCGAATGCCAAACTATCTGCTGAAGCCCCCTAGAAGGTCGAACAGCCATAAGCCAAAAAGCCACAAGCCTCAGATTGTTTTAAGAGGGGGTGGGGGGAGGGGGAGTGTGGCGCGCTTCAATGGAGGTGAAAGTGCGAGCCCAAGCGAGACGTAGATCAAAGCAAATCAATTAGCTAATCAATGGTAAAGTCTCATAATTTCGACGGTTGACAATCACCGATCGCTGGGCCCGAAAAGTCAATCAATTAAGCCGCATACCAAGGCGTACTCTCGACTGTGACAGCCAAGAGAAGGGTGTAGAGGCATAGGATGGAGGCCGATTCTCACATAGTAATGTGGGAGATCACAATAATAGCAGAAATCGAAACTGTATCAAAGTCAGCTCCACAAATTGCCTCTGTCATGTCATTTGCAATTGCAATGAGCATGCTTTGCAGTCTGATCTACCCCAAAGATCCCGCCCCCTGCGCCTGCGCCTGAGCCTGAGCTTGAGTCGAAACCATTGAATTACAAATTGATAGCAGGCGATTTGTGCACTCCTTCGACGCGATGTGGGCTCACTCACGCACACACACACAATCGCCCGCATTTATGTCTCGAATGTGAATGCGATCGTGAATACGTATGATATGTTATTCGATTTGACAAACAGGTAACTCGCCAAATGAGTCAAATGACCAAACGGCAAAGTGGCTAAGTGCGCGGCTAATGGAAAATTCATTGCCCGTTTGCCTGCCTGTAACAATTTGTGAACGAGCTAACGCGACGTCGGCATCGGTACCGCCGACAACGTCTTCAATTGGCAACTGGTTGCCATTTGGAACCGATCCTCTTCTTCTACCCTGACATTTTTCCACAAAATGACGCGCGTTCGGCGTGCGGCAGGCAGCAGGAAATTTCAGTATAGACAGCTGGACAAACCATCCGAAACCCAATTGAACATACTTAAAGTCGCGATGGTGTAAATTCACCAGGCATAAAGCATGATCATTGCCCCACCATAAACCACAGCTGGGGTGAGCTGTGTGTGTGTGTAAGTGTGTGTGTGCTGGGGCGTGTTATTTAAGCCATGGGGCGTGCAATTTGAATGACACTTTATGGCGGCATCAAACAAATCTGCAAATCTGTAAATTTGTTGGCGGTAATATCGTTTTGATCTCGTACAATCATGAAATTTGGTCTGCCAGCGCTCTGCACCATTAGCGAAACTGTGAAAAATTCAAACTGACCGAAACTTTTCACTCGACGATTATAATTACAGGAAATCTCGGTGCAGGCTTAGCCTGGTATCATGAAATTTGACAAGCAGCATCGTGGCTAAATACTCTCTCCACTCACGCATCGATATCATGGGTTTGCGAACTCGAATTATGTCGGATTTGGTCGGCAACGAATTGACACTAAGTCTCGATAAATATCGATAAAATGTTAGACGTCAGCTTAGCGCTTAGTGGAAATATGATATAGTGGGGGATAGGCTGGTCCTGCTGCTACTGCCGATGTTACAGAAGTGTCGAAGACTTAAAACCGTTGCTATTGAGGCTGGGTTACACATGAGTTGAGGCGGATTAAGCGCTAAGACGGTAGCTAACGGTAAAATGCCCATATCGGGAGCGAGACAGGTGGAAGTGAACGAAAGTGAAGCTTTATTAGCTGGGGCAAGTCGGAAATTGCGATTCGAGGCGGGAAGGAGTTAAGAGGCAGTGAGCGCGCAGGGGGCAGGTAGGCGGAGGCGAAGGCGGCACTCTCGAAATTGGCCAAGACAAGTGCAACTATGTCGCACGCCCGCAACACGCCAACATCGTCAACTGGTTGGCGCCGCATCAACTGGAGCGGAAACGCTGACGTTGACGTTGACGTTGACGATGATGATGATGATATGACAGCCAAGACGAGTTGCTTCAACGCGGGCTAATGACATCGGAAATTGCTTGCAACAAGCAGGGGCAGAGCTGCAAACGGGCAGGGGAGGGAAGGTACTTGCAACATCGATTAACCATTAACGGTTTCACTCTTTGCAGGCATTCCCGCAACTCTAACCTACATCAACATGGATCACAGCCTATCGGGATCACCGGAGCTGATACCGTATCCGGATTGGCGCAGCAATACGGCCGGAGATTGCGCGAACAGCATCACAACCGCATATCGCATCAAGGTAGACGAGTGCGGTCGTCTTTGGGTTCTGGACACCGGCACCGTGGGCATTGGTAATACTACAACCAATCCGTGTCCCTATGCCGTCAACGTTTTCGATCTGACCACCAACACCCGCGTGCGTCGCTACGAATTGAAACCGGAGGACACTAATCCCAACACCTTCATAGCCAACATTGCTGTGGACATTGGCAAGACCTGTGACGATGCCTTTGCCTACTTCTCGGACGAACTGGGCTACGGACTTATCGCCTACTCGTGGGAACAGAACAAATCGTGGCGCTTCTCGGCGCACTCCTTCTTCTTCCCCGATCCGCTGCGCGGCGACTACAACATTGCCGGTCTGAACTTCCAGTGGGGCGAGGAGGGTATCTTCGGTATTGCTCTATCGCCGATACGCAGCGATGGCTATCGTATTCTCTACTTCAGTCCCCTGGCCAGTCATCGTCAGTTCGCGGTCTCGACACGCATTCTGCGCGATGAGTCGAGGACCGAGGACTCGTACCACGAGTTCATTGCACTCGATGAGCGTGGAGCGAATGCACATACCACGGCGCGAGTCATGAGCGACGATGGCATCGAACTCTTTAACCTGATCGATCAAAATGCCGTTGGTTGTTGGCATTCCTCGATGCCGTACACCCCACAGTTCCACGATGTGGTCGATCGCGATGATGTGGGTTTGGTATTCCCGGCCGACGTGAAGATCGATGAGAACAAGAACGTGTGGGTACTCTCCGATCGTATGCCCGTCTTTCTGCTCTCCGATTTGGATTACAACGATGTCAATTTCCGCATCTACACGGCTCCGCTGGGCTCTCTCATCGAGAATACTGTATGCGATCTGAGAAATAATGCTTACGGCCCATCGAATTCGGTTGTTCTGCCCAAGCAGCAACCCGCACCGGCGCCTCCAGTCTACAAGCCCTATCGTCCCACACTGCCACAGAAGCCACAACTGTCGACGAGTTGGGCGCCAGCGCCACCGACTCGTAGCTACCTGCCTGCCTCGCCTGCCCAGGGCGTGTCCACGGTGAGTGTGTCGACCACAACTAATGGTATCGATGTGCCCAAGGCTTTCGTCTTCAATCAGCACAATGGACTCAACTACGAGACGAGTGGACCGCACCTGTTCCCCTCGCATCAGCCCTCGCATCAGCGTGAGGCTCTCAAGAGCTACATGACTGCTCGCCAATCGGGCTGGTGGCATCATCATCAGGGCTAGGATCAATCGGATCAGGGGTGCAGGATGACGAGATACCATTTTAAGCACACACGCACATCTACTCTCGCACACATACACCCACACACTATGTGAATAAGGTTATGTAATTTTTTTTTATATGGTTTCACCTTCGATCTTCACGATATTCTTGTCTCCTTTGAAGAGTTTTCCTTCTTCCTCTTTCGATTTAGCGAAGTAAGAGAAATAAACTTGTTTTTTTATTTGAATCGATTGTTTTTTATTGGCTGTAAATATCCTACGATAATTGGAAGTTATATATTAAATGGTATAGTTTAAAAAATGTTACTGGGTTAATTATTAAAATATGTTACATACTTTTGGGAGTGGAAGTAAATAATATTCCTATTGGAATAGGTACTGCAGAGAACCACAGCATACCTTAAGTGAACTAAACCAGTATCTCTCTTACTGATTTGATACTTATGATCATGCTCCCACAAGTATTCTATAGTTTTACGAGCAGATAGATGGACGAGAACACGTTTGGTCCAGCACACTCCATTTCGAGCGACCTGAAGCCAGATTTAAGAGTATGCTTCCTTTTTCAATGGATTTTTATTCCCTATTCAAGAGCCATAACTTAAAACTTATGAGTTAGGTCTTGCGGCTTTTAAATTTGAACTATTTTTGTGTCCTATATGTTTGATGACCTTTTTAGTTTCAAAATGATTAGGTTTAAAAGACATTTCTCGAATATTCTGAACTGTAAGCATTTTCCCAGTCACTTTTTGAATGAACAGGCTTGTCATCTTTATTGATTAGTCTAATAATATAGAAAGCATACTAGAACTAACTTTAATAAGGAATAATCGATAGTTTCTGAGGTATCATATGCATTATTTTTGTCTAATTTCAAGCCCTACATCAAATTAGTATTCAAAGCGTTGACTAACAAGACTTGCAACTTCATTTCTTATTGGTTGATTGTATAGCATACTTTTGGGGTTGCACGTTAAGCTCTAGTACCGCGACCACACACTAGATGTCGCTACTTGCGGCGTGACTACTTATCGTTGCATACTTTTTGGCGTCACCTCAAAAGCAGTGCAAACTATTTTAAAAAAGCTATAAGAAATCGCAGAATTTTGAATGAAAACGAATGAAATTTAAAAGTCAGACCTGGATGCAAAGCATATTCACATTGTTATTCAGCCGAATTGATTCACAATTCGCAAATGCAACCAGAGTCGGCGGTCGAAAGGAAAAAGGGAAACCCGTTCGACTGGTCTCCAAGAGCGATCGGTCATTTGCATGCACACGCCCGCTGAGGTGTAAACTGTAGCGCAGTAAGTGAAAGAGAGAGACAGAGAGAGAGAGAGAGTGGGGAGGGGGAGGCAGAGAGGGAGGGAGAGGGAGGGAGAGGGAGGGAGAGCGAGAGCGCGAGCAGGACAGGGCACTGGGATGCTGTGTGAAATGATGGCTGTGCCAAAATTCACACATAATTACAAGGCAACCCGAGATGGGGCTGCAGTTGCATGCTGGAAGCGATCGCTACACGCCTCCCTACAGCCTTGCTGCCGCCCCCTCTCCCCCTCGCTGCCTGCACCAGCAGTTTATATGCATGATTTATGCCAGCGTACGGGCGGGCGGGCGCTCGATCGTACGCAGGCCATTGTGGGCGTGGCATGGCGTCCTGTGACTTTCGCAAAAGGCGCTCGCGCAAAAAAACAAACAAGGCGAAAGCCGAAAGCCGCAAGCCGTGCTCGACGAATCTGCCGGCATTTATTTACTTTTTGATTACAAACAGAGATGAGACGCGGCTGCCCCTAGCTGCCGCCCTGTCCCTGCCGCCGAGCCACTGCTACCTACTACTGCTACTGCCCCTTGATCCACATTCCACACTCGACTGGCGGCTGCTGCTGCCGATGCTGCTGCTGCTGTGCGAAACACTTAACGCCAAAAGTGAGCAAAACAACACTTGCTCTATTAACGCGTCTGCTTGCTGCCAACTTGCCGGTTCACAGTCGTCCCCCCGCTCTCTACTCACACCCCCCCACCCGAGCAACTCGCTCCCTGCTCCACTCGAGTCTGGAAATTTATTGAAAAACATTAAGAAGCCCGCGCCGAGAGTTAACGAGAAACGTACTCGGACAGATGAGGCGAGGCGAGACGAGGCGAGGCGAGGCAGGGCGAGGCTGGGAGCGCGTCGTCGAGCTACGTGTGGCTAATTTGCGGTTTGCCGTCTCTCATGATTTACATAGGTCGAATGAGGATCGACGAGGATCGGACGCGAGGATCAGCCGCCAAAAAAAACAAAACAATGCGATAAAAAACCGCACATGCAAATTATAGAAATTTTCATTTTTTTGGCTTAAGCAAATATTGACTTAGTTGTCTCTCCCTGCCTCTCTCGCACTCTCTTTCGCGCTCAGTCTTCCGCTCGCCGCACTATTATTAGTGACGCATTTGAATTGCAATAAATCGCGAGCATATTCCGGACTAATTTACTGCTAGACGGCGTTAATAACACGCTGCCATTTATGGCTTCCGCTCTTGATTGACAGAGCAGCAGCAGCAGCGGCAGTAGCCAGGGGCGTGGTGGAGAGGGAGGTGGAGTGCTCCGACTGTACCTAGGAGCCTGCCTAATTGAAGGCGCCAACAAACAGCGGGACAGACGCGCTGCTGACCTGCTGTGCACGGCGGTGTGATTAACTCGAGCACGGTGCGGCTTAACAAGCAGCGTCAAGTTTGCCGCTTAAGTCATTTCTGCCGCTGCCGCTGCAGTTCGTTGTTTAAGTCTTTCGTTTTTCAATTAAAAGCGACTCGACGCGAACAATGCTTTCAATTTTATGCATCTTTTAACTGAGTTGTAATTGATTTCGGGCGTGAACTGCAGACTGTCTGCCTGTCTACCCTGTCCCCCTCTCTACCACTCTGTGCTGGACACAGTGGGCAAAAAGAAAGTACTATTTAATTGCTCAATTCAAAAACAAAAGCCGCGTGTGCAAAAGAATTTGTTGACAGTTTCGTGCAATTTAAATGCTCGCAGAGCGCGAGAGAGAAGGCGGCAGAGAGAGAGAGAGAGACAGCGCCTGATTGAGCGAGAGAGAGAGAGAGAGAGAGAGAGAGAGAGAGAGAGAGAGAGAGAGAGAGAGAGAACTGCGAAATTATCTTGATTGACATTTTATGTCTTTTTAATGAAAGCAACTTCAAAGGACCAAATCAAATTGTTCGCATTGCACAGCCCACTTTTTCTGCCCTCTCCCCCCGCCGCGACTTCGGCCTTTTCCCCCTCTGCGCGTGCAGCGTTGTTGGTGGCAAGCGCATAAAAAACCCAATGATAGCCAGCGACAGTGGGACTGTGTTACAGTGCGACAGACAGGCAATCGGTTAGGTCAGCGAGAACAAGTGTAGCGTGTAGCCACACAAAGAACCAAGTCCAGATACAATTGCATCTGTATCTGCTACGTTTGCGTTTGCTGTTCCTGCTATCACGCCGGCCAGGTAGAACGAGAAGGCAAGGAAGCGAAGATGCAGCTGTGCAACTAATGTACTTGATGCAAGCAGAAGAGACCACGATATACATGACGAGACGCGATAGAAGGCAAGAGATTCGACTGCAGCATACTCATTGATTTTTAAGGCGTGCTTTACTTTATATTTAGTTAGATCATATAATATAATATTATATAAATATGAAAATACTTTTCTCAGTTTTATGCAGCAATTCCCAATTATTTATTTACTTTCAAGTTTCCATAATTCATAATTTGAATAATATTTCAAACCATATCTAAAATAAATCACTTTGCATACAGTTCTTTGCCTGCCTATGCCAAATTTCAACAAGAAGCAGTAATTTTAATGATCTCAGCATGTGAGGTCTCTACAGCCCCTGCCCAGCCGATCATTGAATCTGCTCGTGCCTAATGCATACATCCCGCTCGGGCAGACTCTTCTAGGGTATAATAAAAACGGTGACAATCTAATCGCTTGCCAAATGCCCGGCCGCAACCTTCTCCGCTCTGCTTGGTTCATTCATGAGAGCGTGCAGTCTGACTTAGGGTTTGCGGCGTCGACTGCAGCAGCGACTTCATTCATTGATAAAAACCAAAAAAAAAAAGACGGAGGAGGAGGCAAGTGCAGTGCAGTAACGCAAGCAACGCTGCGTGCGACAATCCACAGCGACAGGGGCTGCTGCTGATAAGGGCGTGGTCGGATATGAACGGGCCAGCGACGGATGGGCCAAGACGATTGTGCCGGATCTTAAGTCGAATCGAGTCGAGTCGGGCCAAAAAGGGTTCTACGAGAGATACGACGATACGAGGCAAACACGCGTGAAGAGCGATGAGAGCGTCAAACGATTTTGTTATCGTTGTCAACGTTGAACCGTTGCACGTTGCACGCTGCATGGTTTAATTAAAAGGTTATTCTTGTATGGACCGCCAGGCGACTTCGATAGCAGCGGCAGCAGCAGCAGCAGCGGCAACAGAATTGATTGAGTTGTCGCTGTGTTTGGGCAGACTATCTTAAAGACTCTCTCTATCTGTGGTCCTGCCTCACACTCCCGATCTCTCTCTCTCCCTTTCCCTGTGTCCCACCACTCCGGCTCTCTTTCTTCCTCCCTTCCCTTTTTCAACATACACGACCTTGGCTCTGGGTCAACCGCATTGAAAACTGAAAGTCAGCGACAGCAGAAAAAGCTCAGCTTCAACTGCGGCTTCAGCTTCCAAGTCGACCACAAAAATGCGCCCCTGCCAGGTGAGAATTGACAAATTTCCATTTCGTCAATACAATCAATAAGGTAGCAAGTGCAACTGCCGCAGCGGGTTGCACTTGCAGCTAAAACAAGTGCAGCGAGAGTGCTCTGATACAGCTCACACCTCGAAGCATGCCACGACAACAGTTGCTCCTGTTTCTGCTGCTGCTGCTGCTGTTGCTGTTGTTGTTGCCACCAAGGTCGTTACACAAAAACCGCTTTCAATTAAACTGGAGCACACTTTTGCCTGCGGTCGAACATCATCAGCTCGATCGATGCGCCGATCTTGCCTTGCGGCTGCGCCCAGAGTGAAAATGCATTTCCAATGGGGGCCGATGGCAAAACGTCGTGCGCCAAGGGCCAAGTTTAGAGTTGTTCATCCCAAGACCGAGACAAAAACAAAACAAAAACAGGTAGTTATTCACTTTTACCAGATCGATCGAGCAGCAGCAGCAGCAGCGATCACTTGCTCCGATCCTGCAATTGCCACTGTCGCGTTTTAATATTGAAATTGAAACTCTTGATGGAAAGTTATGGCCCCAGACGATGATCACAGCTACTGCTCGCTCGCTCCCTGCATCGCTGTCTCTGTCTCGCCTCATGATGATGATGATGATGATGCTGATGGTCGCAGATTATGGGGCGGCAATCTAGTCGCTTGATAACATACTTACCGACGACCTATTGAGGCGGCCAATTAGCTGAAAAAAAGCTGAAAAAAGCTGAGAGATCTGCACAACTGAGAACCCTCGACTGAACTGCAGCAGGAAACATAAATGGAACGTGTAAACGGGCGCCAAGGAAATTGAAAAAAAAAAAAGTGCAGGCAGCCAGAGAAAGCAAAGAAATCGAACGAAGAAGATCAACATATACATTGTCAAGGTCGGGAAAATTGGCCAAAAATAACTTTTTGTAGAATTTTATACACTATTACGAAACAGCTGATCTTCGGTAAGCATTCATAATGAATACAAAATCTCTGAAGATCTATGATATATACCTTTCCATTCTCTCGCCTTGCAAGCTTAAAGATCGATTAGAAGCATGCAATCACTGATGATCGTCGATCATGCTCAGATTGAAAGTGCAACAAGACAACCTGTGAGCTGATCGTCGACCCAGAACTGATAGATCAGTAGAACATCTAACAAAATAAAGAATTCTGCCGATCTTCATCCAGAATTAGTATTACACAAAATAAGCTCCCAATTGATCGTAACTGAAAATGAGAGAACAAGCACAACTTGAGTTCGATCAAAAGAAAGAAGCCGAGGCAGTATACACTATAAAACACTTTGATAACATCCAAATTGTTCGTAACTGCGCGATCACAAAAATGCAAAAAAAAATTGGCCAATTTCACTTGAAGATCGAGTAATAACTCCCCCTCCTCCCCACAGCCAGCCACACACTGCTCTGCTCTGGTTCTATAAAACTCGCTGAGAACTCTCTCATCCAATAAAGGTCGCCAAAAGCCGCCGTCGGGCAGCAATTGGGGCAGAGATTGCGCACGCCACACGCCACACGATCGGGGCTGGAGCGACTACTGTGCTGCGCGTGTGTGTCGTGACCTGCACCGCCTGCCAGGCCTGGTCTGCTCTGCCGCCGGCCTGCCTCGCCTGCCTCACTGTAATGGATTTTCAGTTACGCGCGGATCGCGTGTGCCTCGCGTTGTGCCCCAAATGCGCCCGAAAGTGCAGGTTCAAGTTGAGGTTCAGGTACGGTTTGGGGTTCAGGTGCGTCGCCTTGTGTTGCGTGTTGCTCCATTGGCCGCGTTGCACAAGTGACTGCGTTGCAGCTTGTGGGCCACAATTTGTTAACAATTAGCGCGTCGCTTGGCCCAGTGTGCGTGGCATGCAATCCGTGGCATGCAGCAAGTCTAAGCTGCACTTGCTTCAAGTTCCGTTGTCGTTGTCGTTGTTGCAGTTGTTGTCCTTTTAAGGGGCGCACATTAAGTGCCGCATTCCGTGGCGCAACGATGCCGGTGGTCCTCGCGTTGCCACTGCCTCTGCTGCCCATGTTTGGGGCAGCTTCATATCCATCATACCGTCCTTTCCATATGCTAATGATGGCAATTAATCAATGAGAATCAGTTAAGAGCAACGCTCAGCGCCAACCATGTTGACGCCGAAGCCGAAGTGACGTCGACTGCGCCGTCGACTACGACGCTGACGCACGCGATCGGCTCATTGAGGAACATGCTGCAATTTCTGCAGCCTCGTCTCGTCTCGTCGTGCCACGTCTCGTCTTGCCACGCCTCGGCCTGCCCACGTAGTTGTTGCATTTGCTGTTGCTGTTCTGCTGCTTCTAATGACGTGCTAAGCTGCAAAAACTAATTGCAACGCGCTGCACATTTAATTGCAGCGTAGAGAGGTCAGAGGTCACAGCGTGTGGCACAAGCAGGGCGGACTCCTAACGAGCTGCCTGATGATTTTGCTCTAATTACGTCTAACCACCGATCTCGGGGCACAGCCCACTCTACCGTCGTTTACGCTGATGCACGTGGCTGCCACAATTGTATATGCTCCCTACCCCCCTGCCCCTCTCCAGCTGCATCTACAAACCAGTTGGCAGCACTAGTAGAAGAGCGAGTCTCAGGCCTGAGCGAGGCGCATGCAAATAATATAAGTTACTGTGTCAGCAACAGGTGAAATTGTCGCCGTGCGCCCCAAAGGCTGCCACAACCTCCTTCTCCGAAACTCGCCCCTTCGCCTTCCCCTGGTGCCGTGCAACTTGCGCACAGTGGCCAAGCAAGCAGGCAGTCAATGTCAAAGTGTTGCCCGGGCTGCCTGCCTTACAACAAAGTTAATTGCGCTGCACGCGCACGCCACAGGCCACAGTTGCCACAGTCTCTGCCTCCGCTTGCCTCCCTGCCTGCCGGCTCCCCGCTCCGGTTGCACACTGCAGCAAGTCGCGGGCCAAGACGCGTGTGTGCCATATCAAGTTTCCGTGTCAACTTGCTGCAACTTGCGTCGCACAGTGGCACCAACCATATGCAAAAACCAAAACCAGTTGCAGCTTTGCGTGTCACACGCTGCCACACTCGATTTGTCACGATCGCTTCATAAATAATAAAAAACACCTTTTAAATTTGCAAAATATGAAATTATAATCATTTCTACATACTTAGAAATTAAAATACTCAATTTGTCTAGAGTTTCATGGGCATTTATTACGATACAACAAAAAACTATAAGTCATAAAACAAGAATTTGGCAATAAATAAAACAGGTATCCTTGTTAATAAATTATAGCATAAAAACTATAAAAAAATATGCAAAATGACGAATTTTTAAAAAAAAAAATGTATACAAGTTATTGAAATTGTGCTAAAAAATTATCTTTAAAATTATTTAAATAAATGTTATTATCAAAAATCATCCAATTAAATGATACTTGTATATCCAGGAATATCAGTATTACAAACAAATAAAAAAAATACTGAAAAAATTCCAGTCTTATCATCAAAATTTACCGAGTTCAATGCTATCGATATCTCAATAGACACAGGCACAAATAAAAGTAACGTACCATATAATACTAGAAAAACACCAAAAATGAATACCAAAATATACTTTATAAAATACTACTAGGCCAAATTCATTTACAGCCTGCCCCTAAACAACTTTTACACACTTGCTATTTTGCTACTCACTCATCTATCATACTCGTCCCACTGTGCAGCAGGGCAACTGCCACCGTCGTGGTTGTCATTAGTCTGCTGCACTTGCCGTTGTAATTGTGACAGGAGCAACGAGCACGGATCGCCGACGGCTCGGCCAATGGCTGAGACAGGCGAAGAGGGGGCAGGCCGAGTATATAGCGAGAGGGAGGTGGGGTGGCAGGGTGGCGGGAGGGGGTCAAGCCGCCGCAACATGATCGTGATGTGCCAGAAGCTGATTTCAGCGCGGCTACCGATAAGCGGCAAGTGCTGAGGCTGCGGCTAAGAGACTGCGCAACTGACAGACGCGTTGATTGGTTTTGTTGAAGAGGATGAAGACAGTGGCGCACTGGAGAAGGGAGGGGGAGGGGGAGGCGGTGACACCGGGGGAGAGGGCACTGAGACATGTAAATTGCAGCGAACTTTGCGTAAAAACTGGTACAATTTTCTTTTGGTAATTTTTGATCAGTCTCCTCAGCTTGGTTGTTGTTAGTGTTGTTGTTGTTATTGATTGTATTTTGTTGTGATAGTCAGAGCACAGACACGCCCCTTTCCGCCCTTCCCTGCGCTGCTGCCCCTGCACGTATTTGACAACTTTTTGCATAATTGTAGAGGCTCAACAGGCTCGACTCGACTCGGCCCGTTGCCTCACAGCTCGTACGTTCGTTCGTCTTCTCTTGTCTTGTCGTTTTTGGGGGCCATTCATAAATTGAGGCAAACAACTCATAAATACTATCGATATCAGACCAGCCGCATATCGATAGCGCAGCGCACAAGGTGTTGGCCATACCATCACACGCGACGCAGCTACCTCTCTCGGCTCTCGGGCCTCCGCTCTGCTCTCGCTGATTTAATGCAATGCGAAAACAAATTGTTATGTTGGGGCCGCAACGTGGCCGCAATTAATCAAAGTTCGCGCATTACAATTAATCAAAAATCGCACTCGCCCTGGCCCTGAATGACCAAATACATACAGATCGATATACATATAGACAGAGATACAGACACGGACACACTTTTGCCGGGAGGATCGATCTTGCTGCAACATAAATATCATTGCGAATCGGTGGCCAATAGAATCGCTGGCTTTGGCAGCTACGGCGGCGTCAAAATGCGCACCTTAGAAGTCCCAAACGGGCCGCTGACAGGCGCACATAAATCAGTTTCAGGCGTGGAGCAGGAGCAGCAGGGAAAGAGGGACAGCGCCTCAGAGTGGGTGTCGCGTGGTGCCGCGAACAATTCCAGTTTCGGTTTCAGTTTCTTTCTTTCGGCTTTTGCCCTTTCATCTGGCCATCAGGCGGCAATTTGACGGCCATGAACAGTTGACAGGCGAGATGTCAACATTTGGTGATCCTCTGAGAGAGAGAGAGAGAGAGAGAGAGAGAGAGAGAGAGGGAGAAAAGATTATAGACAGAAAAAAAAGCGATCACTATGAACTTAGAGGATCATAGCATACAGGGTGGATCGTATATCAAAGATGACTGTATAGAAGATCATTGAATTTCTGTCTAGCTATCAGTACAATCCGATCATTCCGTTATCAGAAAATTAATTGATTCCTTTGACGATCTTGACGATCAATATTAAATAAGAATTTATTTAATCTTCCTTTTAATATTTAGTATACAGTATTCAGAAGATAATTAAGAGATCAAATCAAAAAGAGTTGATAATATCATACAAGAACATCAGTAAACAGAGCAGCACAATATCGATGATCACTAAACAGAGGCTCACTATATCGAGAATCATTTCACAGAGGCGCAGTCATTGCAGTCAGAACTATGATCAAAGTGAAGATCACAGTTTTCGGGCTCCACGAAGTCATAGTTAGAGACAACAGATCGAAGAGTGTAGACAGTAGACTGACTTTAATGCCACAGTCAAAATGTGATTAACATTCAACTTATGCTAAGTCACATAACGTAGTAATGACAACAACAGAAGCATTATAGAAAAGCAACAACAACAAAAATATTTATAACAATAACAACAAATACTACGTGGAAGCTCAAGTTTCGACCTTGGATTGGGGCGCGTCAAAAATCGTACGGCAAAGTGTCTGAAAAAAAAAACACAAAAAACACTGAAGAGAAAAATAAACTGAAACTGAAAACTGCAAAAAACTGAATGATCGCTGCGTGTCGCGTCGGCCAAAGAGTTCCAGGAGCTGCTCGAAGAGTGCACGGCAGAGGGGGAGTCAGAGAGTGCGTGAGGGGTTGCAAAAAATGATGATGCGATGTCAAGTTATTGACAGGCCCGAGTCGATATTAATGACGACTTCATTCGCGGATATTTGCCGCTTCTTCGACCACGACATCGGGATCGGGAACGGCGGGATTGCCTTTTCGAGCCGACGTTCGATTCGTTTTGTTGTTGTCCGTGTCTTACTAGCAATTACGATCGCGGATCAGCAGCAGCATTGAACTAGTTAGGCCTAAGTCCCCTCGCCGCCCCGGCCCGGCCTTACCTCTCGTCGATCAGCTCGATCGCAGCTCAATTATCCAGCCAAAGCCGAGAGAATTCCCTCCTTTCCCACCTTTTACCCTCCGGCTTCGTCGGCAGTTGTCGCTGCCAGTCCCATATTTAAGCCAACATGTCAACATAATTTATATTAAATTTTTGTGTCAGATAATGATAGCGCCTGCGCTGCCGATCTCAAAATATATATCTGCATGCAGTTGCTGTTGTTGTTTTCGTTGTATTCCGCTCGACGCTCACCTCAAGCTGTGGAGGCTACGGCGGCACATCCGAAGTTGTTATTGTGGATCACAATGCTGCCCCCCTGTGGTGGGATCGCATAGCTAACTCGAACAGCCTGCAACTTTACGTATAATATAGGAATCTAGCTATTATATCTATTATTATCATATTATTTTGCAGATTTTGCAGCTTATGCGACGCAGTTGCAGAGCTTTGTGCTACTACAGCTCAAGCAGCTGCAATATGTGAAATTCTAAAAGATATTAAACCACGCTTTCTGTGGTTTGCGAACCGGTTCAAAGAACAGTAAAAAATTGCAGCTTATTTAGGTCTTTCTTGCGATCGAAGTATTAGGAGGTTGAATCATTTCTGCAGTACTTGAGAGCCGATTCACAGATCATAAACACGTATTATTCACAGTTTTTTATATGAGTTTTTAGCTAAGTAATTTAAGGAGCTCCCAAGCTGTGGTATAACTGTGGTATAACTGGAGAATACTATAACTTTACTGGGCACAGTGCGAAGAAATTTGTTTTATATGGTGCAATACTTTTTTAAGACCTCAAATCAGGTTTAATTTCCATATAATTTTCATCTTCAAAGTGGCTACTTCGTTATCCAACTTTTGCTTCCATTCCCCTATGCAAAGTTAGGGTATTTCTGCGTCGTCTAAACTCCGCTTTATTGCTTTTTTCAGCCTGTTCTGCAAGCGGCATTAAGCGTGCCGCATTGCGCGGCCTGCTTAACGTTGCAAACGAAATGCACAATGGAAAAAAAAATGCAAAAATAATTTAAAATTTATAAGTACGAACGATGTGAGAGGAGCGAGGAGCGGGAAGGGGTACGAGTAGAAAACAGGACGAGACGTGGAGAATCGCAACGCTGCACAGCGAATTTCTATTGCATCAACAAGGATTTTACGGCCGGATGAGGAATGGGAGAGCCGAGAGAGCTGAGCGGGAAGCTGGCAAAGGACATCTGGTCGAGCCGAACTTGACTGGACTGCGCAATGTCCTGCAATCTCCCGCTGCTCGCTAAGGTGCTAAATGAGGCGCAGCATGCAGCATGTGGCAAGGGCAGTGGCAGCGGCAGCGGCAGCGGCAGCTCGAGACAACTTGCCGCCCCGTCGTTGTTGAATCGCTTTGACACGGCGGTTGTCATGGCGTGCAACCAGAGAGGCAACAAAACACAGACAAAAGAGCACAGCTAACGAGGTGAGCCCAGAAGGGGGGCGGTGAGAGAGAGGCGGGCGAGGTAGAAGACAAATTCAATTCAAATGACCAAAACGTCAAATCGAAGCACCAACTGCGCTCTTTTCCTCTCTTTCTCTCTCTCTCTCTCTTTAAATACTTTCCAATCGCTTTCGAGTGTCACCTCGTGTCGGCCTTTGGCCTTGGCCTACTCCGCGGGTGCCAAAACGTTGGCCATAAAGGACATTTGGCGATTTAGAGAAGTGTTAATAGAAAACTGCCTCCGGCTGGGTGAGGTGTTGACGAGACGGCAGCCCGGTACGGCAGCAGGACCTTGAGCCGTACCAGGCCGACTGATCTCCTGCTGGACGTGATCTCGGACTAAGCCGAGCATAGTCTAATTTATAGCTGCACTGCACTGGGACTGCTATTAAGGCAGTGTATCCAAATCGACTGCAGCTGGGTACACTGGGGCAGGAGCAGGGGCAGAGACAGGGTAGTCGCCACACGACCAAAGGCAAAGCCGGTTTGTAGCCGGCACGCGACAGAGAGCGAGAGAGAGAACGGCAGACTGCGAGAGAGAGTGAGAGAGCGAGAGAGGCAGGCAGACAAAGCTGTAGGGCAGCTGCAGCTCAAAGAGAGCGAGAGAGCGCCAGATCGAATGAGTGAGTGAGTGATCTGGTGAGTGCGAGAGTGAGTTATCTTTGTGAGTGATCTCGTGCGTGATCTCTTGAGTGAGTGAATAAACGATCTTCGCGCCGAGTGAGTAAATATGATCTGCTCTCCGCTGAGTGATCCTTGAGTGATGCTGCCGCTGCAGCTACCTTCGTTTGCACCTTTTGTCTGTGCCAGGGCAGGCAGGTAGGCAGGTGAGATGCGTACCTGGGGCCAGGCCGGGGCCAGGGTAGGCACCGGGCTATATAAAGCGCGCACGGCGCAGGGAAGGGCATCAGAACAGCGACAGCGCTCGCAGGGCCAACTAGTCGAGTCGAGTCGAGAGAGAACCTATCGCAAGATCACTTTAAATTCACGTAACTTCATCCCACACCTATAACAAAATGGCACTGGGCAGCAAACACAACCAACTGCAGCATCATCATCATCAGCTGAGCCTCTACCAGCAGCATCTGGCTACACCCTATGCCAGGCCCGGCAGCTACTTGTCCGACTCCTCCTCGCTGGAGGACGACGAGCCACTGCAGCAGCAGCAGCATCAGGAGACGATGCTCATTGGCGGCGCCTCTGTGGTGCGACGCAATGCACGCGAACGCAATCGTGTCAAGCAGGTGAACAACGGTTTCAGCCAACTACGCCAGCACATTCCCGTCGCCATCATTGCCGACCTGAGCAACGGCAGACGCGGCATCGGACCCGGCGCCAACAAGAAGCTCAGCAAGGTCAGCACACTGCGCATGGCTGTCGAGTACATACGACGCCTGCAGCGGCTCATCGATGACAACGATCAGAAGCAGCAGCAGCAGCAACAGTTGCACATGCCGCAGCAGCAACAGCAGCATTCACAGCAGCAACAGCAACATTTCAATTACCAGCAACAGTTGCAGCAGCAGCAGCAATTCTATGCGCTGCAACAGCAACTGCAGCTCATCTCGCCCAGCGGCAGCTGCAGCAGCAACAGCAGCACCTCCTCCTCCTCCGCCGCTGGCTCTCCAGTAGCCTCTGCCAACTCCTCCGCCTCCTCCTCCTCCGCCTACTACACAACGCTGCCAGCGCAGCTCAAGGTGGAGTCAAACGAATCCAACTACGAAGATTACCGCAACAACTCGTGCAGCTCCGGCGCCGAGGAAGATGACATACTCGACTATATCTCGCTGTGGCAGGACGATCTCTAAGCCATTGCTGGCGCAGCAGCTCCACGAAGTCAACTAGTCACTTGCCACTCGCCACCACCGACAAAGTATTACCTCGCAACCTCAAAGTATTTATTTTTTTTAGTTTTACACACCATTTTTTGCATCCCACCAATTTTTTTTTGCCACGCCCCCTTCACACAAGCCTTAGAATATTGTACAAATTAGTTTAAGTTGCGCTTTTTGTGCCTGTGTTTTTTATATAGTCTATAAGTTATAGTTATAACATGGAAGACAATTATTCTAAGTAATCTTAAGTTATTTTTTTTATCAAACAAACAAACATGGAGGACACTAAACTGATAGTATTAAGTGCATATTAAAGAAAAACTATTTAAAAACAATTTATAAACTTTTTAATGTTTTTGGGAAATTGGGAAAGGGAACTGAAATAATTAAATTGAAGAAGTATTTTCTAGAAAAAAGGAAGACAATTCTTATTTGTGATTTAAGGAAAACCGATTCACATATATTTAATGCTTTTTCGCATAATCAAAGAACATTAGACATTTTTTTCGAGCGAAAAATAATTCGAAAAAACCGCAGGCAACTTCATAGAAAAAAATAAGAAAATAGGAAATAAAAAGTTCTTCAGTGAAATTTCCGGCATGTTTATTTGATTTTTTAAAATTTCTTTATTTTTAACGTTTCTTTTTCTTTCTTCACTTTATAGTAACGAAAGAAGAAACAAGTTGATCTAAAAAATTTCAAAAAGTTAAAACCCAAAAAAAACACTCTTATGCTTGTCGATCGAAAAGATCGAAGGTATGCTCTTTCTGTTTTTTAAATTTCGATCTTATATGATCATCTGCATAAGTCCCGAAGCCGAAGCTTTTGAAACAGTCAATTGCCTCATAAGTACCGTTACATTCTTCTACTTTTTGGCACATTAAATTATGCAAACGATTTTTCGAAGACAACAAAATGATGAAGAAACAAATCACCATAAGATCCAGACGACGCTGAAACTGAAGCCTAAATTACTTGCCGCATTTTTGCATATGGCGCGGCGAGTGAGTTCAAGTTAATCAATCGACCAATTCTACAGACTCATCGAGAATGCCGCCAATTCCAGTGCGATCTCGATCGATCGATTGCAGCAGACACACGTACATGCGTATTTCCCACATGTGGATGAACTAATTTTGAGATATGTGCAAAATGCAAGCAGGAAAAGCAGAAATTATATATGTCCATGGGTGTATAGGGGAGTGTCTATGCGACTGGGGAATACTCTTGATTGCGATTTTACTTGCTATAATCAGTTTTAAGTTCCGTTCCGCCTGAAATTCAAGATATTTCACAAGTGTAGTATGTAGCATGGATAACATAATTATGAATGAATAATGAATCTTAGAAAAATTAGGAACTACAGAAAACAGATAGATATATAAATATAAAGTTCATATAATATGAAAGAGTTATAGCAAGATTCAGTAGCTCAGCTCAGCTAGTTGAATCGCAGAACTGAGCCCGAAATACTTTGCATGTAAGTGTATTCGACAGAACCCCAAGTTGGCAATTTACAGATCGCCCCCGACAAAAGGGAAAGAAAGAAAAAAGACAAAGCGTCTGGCAGGGAATTGTTGGGGGGAGGGGGAGTGGAGGAACTGTAGGTACTATGTGGATACTGGGAGTGAGAGGACTGGTCATTGGGTATGGAACGGAAGCCGCCGCTGCAATGTGATTCGCGATGGTTTGCTGAGATAAGCAGCGCAACGAATAACCGAACACAGGCGGACGGACAGTAGGACAGGCAGACAGGCAGAAAGACGGGCAGGCAGACAGACAGGGGGACAGTGGGAGCAAACAGAAGAAGACGCGGAACGACAACAATTGCAGCCATGTCCTGTTTCGGCGTCGTTCTAGCCGCAAAGAGACTGAAGAATTGTGGCAGAGCTGAAGCCGGCAGAGAGACTCCCACGCGTATTTCCGGTTTCAAGCTCTCTCGCTCGCCTCCTCTCACTGCTGTCTCGCTCCCACTCGTTGCAACTCATTAATAGATAAATGAATTGGAATACGCATTTCCGTCAATGGGGGCCGCCTTACGCATTGGGGCCGACGTTTTGTTTTAAAGTCAATTTCGTAGTTGTTGTTGTTGCTGTTGTTGCGACCTATGCCGGCCTGGCCAAGACAATTCGCAACGCAGCCAGCAGCGAAAATCGAACGGTTTTGCAGTCGAGTTGAGTCCAGTTTTGGGGCCGCATCTTCATGCTGCATTTATCGAATTATTATTTCCGGTTTCGCGTGCATAATGCATGCAAAGAGAGAGAGAGAGAGAGAGAAGGAGAGCGAGCGAGGAACAGCCACAGTCTCAACAACATCATCAGTAAAGCGGTAGAGGGGGCAGGCACCACTGGCGGTCCCATTGTGGGACATACGACAAACCGCAACGACAGCAAACGGTGCAAAATCGAACGCTTTTTGTGTGAAGTTAATAATACGTTTGACATGGCCCCAAATCCACACAGAGCGAGACAGACTATATATATTGTATGTCGTATATCGATCGATATATACATATATGCAGAAAGGGCCCGCAGGCGGTTCGTCTCTCGGCTTGGGGGCACTTCTCTCTTTGTCTCTCTCTCTCTCTCTCTCTCTTTACATGCATTTTGTTTTGCGGGCTGGGGCCGAATAAATTTATGATTTATTAAGGATGCTCTGATTACAACACGCTGGCTGCATGTGCCCCAACTGGGCACGATCTGTGGCCTCCTTCGAGCGCTGTGCTGCCCTGACTGATGTCTCGTAAATAACGCTGGCAACAACAACAACAACAGCAACGAGCCGATCGCAGCAAGTGAGTTATTTGTTTAACATGAAGATCGAACACGTTTTTGACTCACAAATGTTGACAAAGAATAATGTAATTTATGTTGCAACAACTTGTTGCACATTTCTCTGCTGTCAACGCTGCGACAGAGATGGCAATAGACAGCGATCGTGTCTGCTCTAACCACATACCAGCAAAAAAAAAAAAAATTGGGTGTGACGCAGCACTCAAAGATCGCGGCAAGATCTGGAGAATATTTGTCAAAGTTCGTGCGAAAGACAAGTGCAAAAGAGCTGAATAAAAGAAGATAACAAGTGCACACTGGGAGAGAGAGAGAGAGAGAGAGAGAGATAATTCCTCATGTCGCTGCGATCGTAAATTAAGCGCTTAGGCCCCTTCCTCAACCCCTCTCTACGATCATACTGCCTTTTGTTACAGTTTTCTCGATCCTCGTTCCGTGCAGAACAATTAAAACGCCCACAAGTAGATGAAAAGAGGAAGGGAGAGGAAGAGAAAAAGGACAATTGCGTGTTGCGATTGCGTGCAGTGCACGATCGTTGACTGATCGCGGGGGGAAGGTAAGTTGGGAGCGGACTGCAGATCGACAGTTTTTGAAAATTTCATTAGTTAAGCTGATTAGAGAGCGGAGGGGTACAAAACAGGTTCCACACAGCTGAAAATACGATAATAATACGATCATATATGGGCAGTTTCGAGAACATGGCAAGTAAAGAGGGCAATTAAATTCTATACTATACCATATAGTGGAAGATTATTCAATATGGTATAATAATAATGCTCATAAGTAATTGGATTGCTCGAGCATGTGACAATTGAGAAAAAGAAAATTAAGTCGAGGATCAGTTGCAAAAGAATGAGACAAGTGGCAGCAGATTTTCTAGATATTTTTGAAAAATTTAAACGCATTTTTTAAAGATTATTCACGAGAAATTTTTTATTCAACTAAAGATCTTCTATAGTTTTGAACGCACTGAAATCTTAAATTATCTTTTCTTGGAGCCTTGGAAGATTCATTCCCTCTCTTTCTCTGTCTCTGTCTCTTTTCCCTACCGACCTCTAGCTGAATTTGACAAATTCTTTTGACTTAATTGCGAACAACGTACAAAAACAATATAAATGTCTCAATTAGCTCGAGGCACTTTCTCCACGACAAATGGGGCCAGCGAAATTATTTAAATTACTTACGCAAAGTGAGCGCAGCGCATTCATCAAAAGACTTGGCTAAACTCTTCTTTCATTACTTATTTTGTTTGTTCTCTTCTTCTGGTTTTCTTTTAATTGTCGACAGTTTTTGTGCGAATTAAGATGAGCAGAATTTAATTGCCGAAGAGGAAGACGAATGAATACTTGAACACAGCCTGATGACGAAAACTGAAGGGACTTTACCTATGACATGGTATATTCAAGTCACATATTACTTCAATTCAACTTGAAGAATCCAAAATTTCTTAACTACTTTTAAGTAAAATATTGAAGCCTTTCTCTAGCTCAAACTCAACTTAAATCATAAAGAAACAATTCAGGCATGCAGTGTGCAGAAACAGTTTTTTAGTTTTTATACTTTTATAATGCGATTTACAATATTTAATTGCTCAACCTTTCTGAGTGCGTCAATGCCCCCAGGACGGCATCGTTGGAGTCGGGGTTTATCCAAAAGAATGAGGAAGATTGAAGAACAGAAGCAGCCTAGAGGAGGAGCACAACAATGCGACGTTTGTCGGTCGTTCAATCTCGCATTCCCGCATTCCCGTATTCCGTATTCCCGCATTATTCGTAGATATCGCAATATTGCATATGAAATGTGGAACTGCAATCGCTGCGTGACTGTCCCAATTAGTCGCTATGTTAATGTTGTTGTTTTGGGCTACTACTTGTTGTTGTTGTTGCTGCAGTGGTTGCTGCTGCTGCTGCTGCCGACTGAGTCTCGTAATTCACTTTTGATTTCATATGCATTTCATCAAATTGCCGCTGCGCACGCGCACGCCAAAAACATCGCCTGCAGTCGCAGTGGACAGACGACTGAGGACCTTGGTTTGATTTGAAAATTACTCGGGAGAAAAACAAGAAACAACTGAGAGACTAGCGTAGTGCGACGGGCGGGCGTACACCCTGTAAGGAAATAAATAAATTGTTCAAGTTTTTTCATATTTCATACCCCTGCTCTTTGATCTTTACTGCAATCACTATGAAACTTGTAGCATGTTTAGAGCATACTACAAGTTGTTGCTAGAACAAACTTCATAGTAATATCTTAGTTAGGTGCATTAGTATAACAATTTTATTGTTGAATAAAAGTAGTTCAAATCTCTAGCTGTATATGAAGTTTCAGCTCTCTGGCACCTTAGCTTCCGCAGTTTTAATAAGCTGAAAGACATTTACCTTAATAAAGTAACTAACAAGTATACCCCCATGCACGCCTCTCTTCAATTTACAGGGCATTTGGCAGCATTGATAAGTTCAGCTACTTCGCAACTGGGAAACTGGTTGGTCTGGCCCGGCACGCCGCCAGAGCTGCTGCCATTGCTGGCAATTTAATTTAGTCCACAATCCACAATCCGCATCTGAATCCAAAACCGAAACCGAAGCCGAAACTGTATCCAAGCGCTGTCTTCTCCAGTTATCCAAAGCATGTCCCTCCCCCCTCACTCACTCCACACTGCTCACTCCTCTCGCTGTCTGCTGCTCTACACCTATTCCCATTAAGCTTTTGCCATTCTCCACAACGTCGACTGCGTCTCCGGTTGTCATTGCCGCGCGTCATGCGGCTCACTTCAAATGGACCAAGACGTGCGCGAGCGCGCGCGCTCTCTGCGACTGCAGCGCAAAAAAAAAAAAAAATCGGGAAAAAAACGGAAAAAATTGCAATCTTTTTGAAATTTATGATGAAAAAATGAACACTGTCGCTTTTTTAAACATTTTAATTATACGGCCCGAGAGTCTGTGCCGAGAGAGTCCACGACGTCGGCGGCGGCGGCGGCGCCTCCCGCTCGAACCGGTAGCCAGACAGACCGTACGCAAGCCAAGATTTTTTGTATTATATTTCGCCAATTTTTACTGCATTTTTATTTCGTATTTTTCTCTCGATTTTTTTTTTTTTTTGGTGGGGGGGGGAATTTGTCGAGTAATTAATAAATTCGCAACGCTGCCACAGGATATTTGCATAAGAAATTATGGCAATGAAATGTTATGATCGCAGCCGAATGACAGACGACGTCGACGACGACGACGACGTAACTGGAACTGCAACTGCAACTGGAAGTGGATGTGGAAGTGCTGGAACGATGGAACAAGGTCGCGACGGCTTTGCGGCGACTTTGAAGCGATCGAGCGTGTTCGCTTCCGTTGAAGCAAAGTGTATTGCATAAGTAAAGAGAGAGAGAGAGAGAGAGAGAGAGTACAGAGGATCCCGAGGCATCCGCAGCAGAACTAGGTAACATTTACACACTATGTAGATACTGTTCTCCAGCTGTGGCCGGCAGCAGTGTGACATTTATGCATATAATTTTCCAACTGTTCCCAAGACAATTGCGAATAAATGAACCATGGGCCAAAACATCGGGTTTGCAGCTAACACGCAGCGTGTGGCGAATGTCCGAGAAACCGAGTGCACAAATACACTAACACCGACACTCACACACACTCTATACTCTATCCTTTCTGCAGGCAGTGTGCCGTGCCTCTCTGCTCTGCACGTGGCTGCGTTTTCCTCTTGTTCCTTGTGAAAAGCTAAGCAGACAATGGCTGCGCCCCTGTCCCTGTCCCAGTCTCAGTCCGAGCTCGAGCCCAGCCTAAACTGGAATCGAAACCTTTGTGTAGACGACAATTGGCAATGATAATGAAAAGTAGTCGGCGTAAATTGCATAAGGCTCACTGTTTCTTCATTCTTTGCATTCTCTTTGACATTGGCGAAACGGCAATAGGTGAGGCGTTTGCGGGGCGTTTCGTAAGCCTCTTCAGAGGTTGCGCCCAAAATGTGTTTCTAATTGAGTGTCCGGTATGGTAGGCTCACTCACTCTCCCTCTCTCTCTCTCTCTTTCTCTCTGTCGCTCTGTGTCTGTGTCTGTCCCTGACACGCGGCAGGAGCAGAAGCCGCAACCTTGTCAGCAGCAGAAGTAGAGCTCCTAAGAAACCTTTCAACTTTGGCGCGCATCTTCAGCAGAAGTCAGTGGGCAGCCCGCAATACAAACCTTATTTAGAGAACCGGCAAGAGGAACCTAATGAATGTCATGTTAGATCATTGCTGAATTGCTTGTTTCGCCAGAAAAACCCATCAAATGATCCACTTGATCGGTGCTATTTGAAATTTGTTGGGGGAAATTCAAAGAAAAGATGATTCTCCTATAAGAACGAATCTAACGATCTTCTATATAGAAATAGTGATCATTAGTATGCATCGATTAAGAAAAATTTTATATAGTAAACGTATAGAATATATCTGTCATGGCTTTAAAAGTTATTTTCAATTGTTGATTTCGATACATGATGATCCTCAGTATCTTTTATAGCGATCTACACACAATCAAGTCATTCTGATATCTAGCTTCTTTATCGTCACATATGTCTCTCCATAGACTCTATTTGCATATCTATCAACTGATCTTCAATTTTATAGAATAAATCAATGTGGATTTGAAACATTCTTATATAACGTACATCTGCCTGTATTTCCATCTCTTCTTCACTCGATCCCTCCACTTCCTTTCCGATTATAGATATTTTATTTTTATTCCCCCCTCCACTGCAGTTCCGTTTCCATTTCGCACATACTTAGCTACCTACTAGCCGAATATACAGTTCTATAAGCAGACAGCGCGCATACGTTTCTGCTCCCCGAACCTGCCTCTCTTTTCCATTCTCTCTGTTTGGCCACTGCGTGCGTGTGAATCTATTAAAGATCCGAACTGGAATCGATCGATGGATCGACCAGATTTCTCGATCGTATACAAAATTCAATTAAGCAAATCGAACCAACGGCGAACACATCCGAATCGATTTTGATGCTGATGTGTTTTCCACGAAAAACATCCTGACGATAATGGGCGATGGTGAAGGGGAATGGAATGAGAATGGCAAGGTGCTAGAGAGGGACGGGAGCGACTCCTACTCGTATGGTATGCCAGGCACCTGTGGGTCCTGCGCTGGTGTGAAAAATGGTAGCAAAAATTAAATGAAATTCTCTGACAGACACGAAGAGATCAGAAAAGGGATGGGGAATGGGTAATGCGGGGAGGAAGTGCCAAAAAAGGGTTCGATCGCCGATGCCGACATGTCGAATTGTTATGCTGATGAACTGACGATTACGGGGCGGGCGTAGAAATCAATTTGAAGTCAGTCAGTCGATCGTATTGAACCGAACCGAACCGATCCTCGGTCTATCCTACTGTCAGCTGGCTGAAATCTCCTGGCCGAAATCGATGCGATCGAGAGAATCTGTTGCTCTTGTTTGATATTATGAATTGGGTAGGCAAAATATGTGTGTGCCGTGTTTGTTTAGCTGTAAACAGGAAGAGAGATAGAGAGAAGGAGAGAGGATGAGAGGTGGCAAACCGCAAACCGCTATGGGAAGGGAAAAATCTCTTTATTTTTTGCAGTTATTTTTAGCGGTTTCCGCTTTTCCGGTTTCCGCAAAGGCTTATGCAAATATTTGTCCAGCTAGCGGGAAAATCGCTAAGCAGCGAAACGGCGCACATCCTGCGTGGCCAAATAAATGGATATTTGATAGCAGCGTGAAGAGCCGATCGCGCGATCCATCGATCGGCGTGAGAAAAACGCAATTGTGGGCAGGGAAAGTGAGCGAAAGTGGTGTGAGAGAAGAGTACAGTCTTAGATCCTGCGATCCTTGCCGCGCATCATTAGTAAATCAAAAGTGGGGCGTGCTGTGGCCCAATACAATAGATGGAGATGTGCCTCCTACGCGCTGCTCGGTCATGTGATCTAATAAGCGGAGCAGATCAAACGTTTTACCGCGCCATGCACCTGATCAAAAAGGTGTTAAATGGGGCGTACTAATGAGATCAGTGCACACATACACACACACACACACAAAGACAGGACAATGATGAGATGCGGGTCGGGGGACGCGATTGAAAACCAATTTACGACAATAATGCAACGCAATACAAAACGAACAATGGATCAATAAATGATCCTCGAACAAGTGAATCAATACACGAACAAGCCGCAAAGGATTCCCCCCGGCATATTGTCCTCGCCAGGACTCGCGCTCAAGTAGCGCGATCACAATAGATGCGATCGTTAATATCGTTACATAACGACTTGAATAATGACTTAATCATTAGCCGAAAAAGGTGACTTATTTCAGTGAGAACCGCCGCGCGAAGAGAGCGAAATCAAAAGAATCGGGTCAAGTGAAAGTGGAAGACAAAGCGAAACTTGTCGCTCGATCGGACGAGGGGAGAGCAGGAGTGATCTTTCACATGAAAGTTCCCGCTTTGTCTCGCTCCTCTCACCCCATGAATATCCAACTTATTCTCAACCCAATTAACCCCAAAAGAGAAATTAATCTTTTGTGACGATATAAGCGAACAATTGCAGATCTTGTGACTTATCGATCGTTATGTAGGGTGCCATGTGTATACCTCTTCCTTTGCATCGACCTCCCCCCACTTGGCACCTCAACTTACACATCGAACGACACGTCAATCCGCTTCGCCACTTGTCACTTGGCCACTCAGCGACTTGGACTGTCAGTAATCGGATCTGTTCGGGATTAGTGTCGCTCACTACTCAACGTTGTAAGCCGCACACGCATTTGGCGACATGCGACACGACCAACAAGATACGAAAAAGTCGTGGATACCTGCACCACCCAAGCAGCCAGCAAGCGATGCCAATGACGACTATCGACTACCGACTCCACCAGAGATTACAAGCATTTTTTGCATATGAAAAGCTGAAATCAGTGCTGCAAGTCTTAAGCTCTCGTACTCATATACACATACATATGCATATGAAACTCCACGATAAGTTGCCAAAGGAAGTAAAGAGTCTGATTTAAAAGCCACAACGTAGGAGTTCCTCGTCAATAGCAAAAGAAACAGACTAGACCGGATATGGGCTAACTGATACACGTACAATCACGATCATGGCTGGAGATTAAAGCTAGACAGGCTAGACTTGTCCTTTAAAATCTTCAAGAATGTCCGGAAAGTAGTAGAAAGAAAACAGAAAGAGTTTAAGATACATAAAAGATCAGCGATCTCTATTAAAGTTTGTTCAGATCAGATAGCCAGACAGACTGAAGTCTACAACTGATATGAATATAATATTTCGTAATTTCTTCAGTTAAATCTCCTTCTTAGCTCATCGCTATGAAAGTTATATTATGTTGTCTTTCAACGAAGCGATCATCTAGCGATCCCTCTAATTTTCCGCCAAGACAATGACACAGTTAGCGGAAAACCCGCCCACTTACAGTGGCTGCGGCACTTGAGATCGCTCTGGGCATTGCGTAGATTTGCCTTTTGGTTTTTGCCGAGTCAGCTAGGTGCGAGATCGTTTAACGCCTGTCGAGGATCGCTCCGAGGGTTTTAGTTTAGTTTCGGTTTTCCAGTTTCGTTTTTCGATTTCGAGTTCGAGCTCGAGTTCGCGTTAATTGGGCAATGTTTGTACGTGGCGGCGGCGGCGGCAGCGGGCAACAAGCAACGAAAACGCGACGCGACGCGACGCAACGTCGGAGACGGCTGCAAGATTCGTTAGCACATTTGCGGTTGCAGCGAGGATAACAAGGATGCAGAAGGACAACAAAGTGCTGCCGCCGCCGCTTGACTTGTTAGCTCAGCGAACTCTTGGAATTGGAAATTTGGAAAATGCAATATAATTGCGCTGATTATGAGAGAGAGAGAGAGAGCCGCGTGCTCCGTGCTCCGCGGTACGAGCTCATAAATGGCCATTAACAAGCCAAGTTAGCCCAAGTCCTTCCAGGAAACAGTCGAGTGGGGAAAACAGAAACCCCTTCGCGGCGAGCGAGTGAAAGAGAGAAAGTCGAGTCAAGCAGACGTGACGATCGCATTCACAGCGGGTAAATGAATACACCCCTTTTTCGAGTTGGCGGGAAAACCCGCTGTAGAGAAAGTGAGGCGTCGTCTTCTTCGCAGCATGCATTATTTACCAAATGTTTAACCAAACCTATCAGCGCCCACAATCTTCAACCCGTTGCTCGTTACGTTGCCTTTTGTGGGGGCGTGTGACTATTTTTATTGTGATTTGATTGGTTTGGACACACGCGGACACACTTTCACCCCAAATAGAGCAATAAATTCACGATGTTGACAATGATTTACTTGACCAGTTTACGCCCCTTGAAATTTATGATTTAATTATTGTTTTTACCCTCTCTCTCTCTCTCCCTCTTTGGCGTAATGCCTTCATGCTGTGCTCTAAACGTTACGCTAAAAAGGCACCGCGATATTTATCAGTTTTTGATCTGACTTTGACAAAACATTAGCAAACCCTCGGCCCGAGTTGGAGATGGAACTCGAGCCTCGTAGCCATAGCCGTAGCCGTGGCCTAGCCAAAGTCAGTGGACAACAAGGCGGATGCATAAATCGATATGAAAATCACCAATTATCTTATGCAATGCATTGCCAGGGGGACTCTTTGCCGAGTGGGGTACACGGAACAGAGAGAGAGAGAGAGAGAGAGAGAGAGGAAGGCAGGAGAGCAAGATCGATACGCACACAACTCATAAGCATGGACAACTTGTTAAGCGCCCCGAACCCGAAAGATTTCTTTTCAGCTCTGATGCGACGAAGATGACGATCGAGAGAGACGAGATCGAGACGGAGAGTAAACGGGACGGGTGAAGCATGATGATATACAATAATCGAGCAGTGCTCGCGATCAGAACATTGCCACAAACGAGGCGAGTGACCAGAGGATTGAACGTCTCTCAAGTATAACCGAACTACGCATGCACTGAAACGATTATGCCTTATGAAGCTACAACAAGTAATATCTTTCAGGTAAGATCGTTTTCATGCGAGTATTGAGTTTCGAAATAATCATAGTTGGATTCTTGCTAGGATATTTAAGCATATATTCATGATAAGCAACCTAAATTGGCTATATATATTTTCGTTATTCAATAGTCTAGTTTATCTTCGGTTTTATCAGTGTAAGTCTTCCATATCTCTTTCTAACCAAAGTTGTGTTAATATTTAGCATTCCGTTAATGAAATTTTCTTTGCCGACTTCTGATATACCAACTAAATAATCGAAAAAGTTTCCTCATCATTTTCCCAAAGCAATACAAACAAAAACACAAGACAGACAAAATAAAAGCAACTTCGTTTGAACTCTGAGCGGAAGCGAAAACGATGATGATCGGCTCAGCTCGGGCAAATGATGCAAATGCTGCAAAGATGACGACGACAACGTCGCCAAGTCCAATTCCAAGTCCAAGCCGCAAGTCCGATTTCAAGTGCAAGTCCAAGACCAAGACCAAGTCCAAGATGAGGATGATGACGTTGCTAACGACGACTCCTACAAGAGCCCGTTAGCGTGTTGGGTTTGTCTGACTTTGTATATCTCCCGCTCAGACTGCATGTGTGTGTGTCTGGTCAGCGCCCTTTGTGGCTGGCAGAGAAGGCAGCAACAAATGCGTTCATTTCCCTCTCAAGTCAAATATACAATGATATAATAAATTGAATGACATTCATAAATAAACAATATAAGAACAACAACAACGGCGACAGCGACAACGTTGCCAGGCGTAGGCCGCAAATCTGGGGAGAAGCGTAATGAAGACATTAAACGGATTCGGAAAAAACTTAACGAAACGCTTCGCTTTCTCACACAGAGTGAAGAAAAGGGAGCGACAGAGGCAGGCAGAGTGAGAGAGAGAGAGAGAGAGAGGATACCCTAGTGTTACATTCAAAAACAACAACTTAACATCATTATTAACAATAACAACAACAAGCAAATGGCAAGTATCGAACCAAACCGCATCGAACCGCGATCCGCTAACCGGTAGCCAGTGGAAATGGCTCTGGATCTCGCTGCACGTCTCGGGCTGTGGGCTCTGGGGCTATGGAAATTGCGAATGGGAATCGAAATGGGATCGCTGCACTGATCCCATCCGTGATCGCGGGCTTTTTTTCCCTGTTGATGTCTCATTTAACTAAGCAGCGGGACAGCAGCAGCCGCAGCAGCAACAACAACAACAACAACAAATATTTGCCCGAAAATGCAATCATAATAAATGCGCTGCCTGGGTGGTTGGCCATGACGTTCCGAGACGACGATCGGCTTGATCATTATGAAGATCGGACATAGAGCGACGGTAGCGGCAGCTTCTGCGCTCCATTTGACTACTCGGGCGGCCACATTAACATACACTTGGCATACAGAGAGGGAGGAGATGGAGTCGAAGTCCAAGTCGAAGTCGGAGGAGGATCATCTGGCATAAGATGTGGAATATTATGCGCGCTTTTGATGAACCTAATTGACAACTTTTTGTCAGCAGTGTGTGGGGATTATGATTGCTTTTATGTTAAGCTTGGAACGATGTCTGGGCCTGCTTCTCTTTTATCTCTGGCTGCTGCTCCGTTAACTTCCCTTTCTCATCCCCGCCCCAGCCCTCTCACTATCATTGGGACTGCTGCTTTGTTAGTTAAATCGTTTCGGGGGCATTCGTTATATGTCGTTGATATGTCGATCAAAGCGCATCAGTTTGATTGATTTGATGCAGACGTTAACGGGAGGGGCCCACTGTGCACGATATATGAATACAAACTGCTGCCCTACAAAAGAAAAAAACAGAGTCCCCTTCCAACTGGTCCAAGTCAACAATAAATGACTTAGGCAACGAACTTGGTCTGCGCAAATGAAATGACTTAGGCAATGAACTAGGCAAACGGAACGAACTTAGCTCTCCCAACCGACACCTAATGACTTAGGCAACGAACTACATAGCTCAGCGTTAAGTGAATACTCAAATGACTTAGGCAACGAACTTGTTTGACCAGGCAAATGACTTAGACAACGAACTAGCATGGCAAGTCTCTTCACGCGTCTGAAGGGTTACAGCAATATGTGACAAACCTGACGGATTTGTATTAGAGTTTTAGCAGATTTCTAAAGACACACATATAGTCTAGTCTGGTGACAAAGTCAAGCCCACGCAAAGCAGATCTAGATCATGTGGATTCCAAAGATTCCGAAGATTTCGTCGATTCTAACAATGATGTGTGGACAAACCTCGCTGCCTCGTGAAAAAAGTCAAGCCTGCGAAACAGATCTAGATCAGTAGATCTCTATAGGTATTAAAGATTAAGACAATGTGATGTGTTGGTAAACCTCGAAACCGGCTGACAAAGCGTGAGTGCATCAACAGTTTCTGTCTCTTAAATTGGCTCAATTTCTTGGGCTAACTAGAGCGCTGGTGCGGCAAGCGGGTCAGTTGCGGTGAGCCTGAGGTTAGGTTAAGTTTGGGTGACATCTCTTCTTGCCTCTCTACATCTCCATGTCTGTCTCTCTCTCTCTCTCTCTAGCTCTCAATCCCTCAGGTAAACCGCTTTGCACGCCTACGAAACAATGGTGCAACTTAATTGCCTTTGACAAACTAGAAGACTTAAGAGTACCTAAGACGATTTGCTCGGTCTCCGCCCACACATGTCCAACGATTGTGCCGCCTCGCCCCGCACTCGAGTGTCCCGGACAATGGTCAAACAATGGCATGGGCTGTGCTAACAATAATACGATACGTATAAAACACAAAACATACATGTGACAATTGACCGAGCGGCACGCACCACCTTGCCAGCTCGGCTACCTTCCCGTAGTGTCCGACTTCAGTTCATCTTCACTCGCTGTGCCCGAGGCGCTCGAGCGCTCGGCGCTCACAGCTGTAGGGAAAGAGTGAAAGAGCCTGCAACAGCTCCTGGAATTTGCAACAATCGAAAAGACAAAAAAATACACGCACAGACAAAAGCAAAAATGTAATTATGCTCGCGCCCAAAAAGTGGGCGTTGCACAGTAGTCTTTGGCTGCCAACGCCGTCAAGTGAGGAGGGCAAACGGTCCGCACGGACAGCAACTGGCGGCAGTGAAAGCCACAGAGCGCCTGCTCCAGCACAGTGGGGCAGCAGCTGATTGAAAAGTGTAATGAAGAAAACTTTTTCCATAAGGCAAAAGTGGATGCTAGAACAGTAATTTATAGATATTTATATATTAGACAGGTTTGAAGAGTTGTACAATATGATAGTGTATACAATATTATAAGAGAAAATGCCAGTGACACTAAGGAGAAAATAAATTATTGTTTTAAATTTGTTTATATTTTCTTTGTTTAGTTTCAATCTGAACATAGTCAGGCATAAATGTAGCTAATCAATTTTGACTGGTGCTTGGTGCCACTGTGCACATCGCATGATGAATGTCTCGGCCTCAGCTTAGGACGAGTGTCTCCGGCTTTTCTCACGCTGTGCGCGTGAGGCGTCGTCTCGTATGTTAAACTGTCGCTTGCAGCCAAAAGCGCAATTAAACAAATTGCGACGTGCAGCGGGGGTCTGCAAGAGATAGAGAGAGAGAGAAAGAGAGAAAGAGAGAGAGAGAGAGTTACTTGCCAGATACCCAAGTCAAATCGGATCAAGCTAAAGTTCTGCCGTGACAGCAAGCGCTTCGTTTTTGTTTTTTGTGTTATTTTCTTTGAGAACTTTTTTATTTAATTGTTGCACAAACGACTTAATTATTTTGGCAGACGTCCCAGATGGAAGCCGGGCAGGCGGCTGGCGAGTTCGCCACATGACCACAGGGTATTATATATGGCCGGCTGACATGCCAGATTGAAGGCATGTGAAGTGAATCCTGTGCATGTCCATGTGAGTCCTGTGTTTGTAGCCGATCGCGCCATCTCTCGGCCCGAGGCTGACTTTAGCTGCAAGCTGATGTTTATCGTCCGAGCGATGGCAGACAGGAGACTTCAAAACTCGTGTCGACGGCTCAGGTTACACACAAGTTACACACACTGCACACACACCGCACACACCACACTCTACACACACTTGCGCTGTTTGGCGTGTGTAAACAAATCCCAACGTATCCTGGACTGGACAGCAGCAGCAGCAGCAGCCGCGCGCAACTAGCTCATTGTTTTTGTATTTTCCATTTCCCATTTCCCAGGAAATTTCGGTTATTTTTGAAATTTTGCCGACACACACACACACACGAGCATACACACAAATCTCACGCCTAACAAGATTCTTAATCCGCATTTAGTTGCGGCTAAGCCGCAGGATCTAGAACACAGCTACTGCTCTGCTTCTCTCCCTCTCCCTTCCTGTCTCTTGCATAGCCTCTAATCTAAGCGGCAATCTTAAAGAGAGTTTTGCATAATTTGCGGCTGTCGTAATGCAAATCCCATTTGCGACCACCGGCGGCTCATAAAACCTCCAATTATGACATAGACACTGGCATAGACCACTGGCAACTTGCGATCTTGTAACGCGCTGCTTGCAACTCTGTTGCCAGTGCGATCTGCGATCGTGGCGATGCGATCTTGCCGCATAATGACCAAACAGTAGGCCTGACGGACTTATTATACAGCTTAGCCGCCCAGGTCCCTGCAGGCTCAGGGTCTGGGCAAAGCAATACCCAAGGCAAATACCCAGTAGCTAAAAATAGTAAAAGGTATGACAGCACCAGATACATGCATGAGGTAGTTATTAGGCGTGCTGGGTGTATCGGACTGAAAGAAATGTAGCTTGTTATTCAGTTTTTACGGTCTTCATCTGCACTTTCTATATCAAAGTAAATTAAAGTTTGAATAACTCTTTGATTTCTACTTTTTGCCACTTCTTAAAGCTTCTTTCTTATTTACAGTCTCCTCTTTATCTTTTCTCAAATTACCATCCAATTTCCTTTATAATTACCAATTTTATTCAACTAGCCCAAGCTCTTTTCCAGCTTTTTCTATAAAGCGATAGCTCAGAATTCTTTTTTCTTAGCTTCTTTGTCTACTGATCTGTAGTAGTTTCTCAATTCTTTCCTGAAATTCTTCAACTTTATTAGAACAAGTTCTAGGACTTTTCTGTTTCTCTTAATTAATCTACTGTAATATGCAAAGATCCTTTCACAAACTTCTTCAGCTGCTTATCTGCAGTCTACGACGATCTACAGTGATATTTTAGGAGTCCACACGATCTTCCCTGCGAATCTCTTCCAGATTCTAAGCTCGTCTTCTATTTATGACGCTTGCAACATTGTTGCCGGCAACATGTTGCCACAACCCGATCGCCCGCCGTTTGTGGCATCATAATCATCATGATCAATACACGATCACAAGCTGCAACGTAACGTTGCACATGTCAGGGGCGTCGCCTGTCAACTGCAGTTTGTGTCTTTGATTTCGCTCGTGATTCTTCGCCGGGGGCAAGGTGCTACTTCGGTCTGCGTGTGTGTGCGATGGGGTTAGCGACGTGTCGCTTGGGTTACACATATTTGCCTGCCAGGACGAGGACGTGCCAACGCTGCAGATGTACCTTGATTTTGTAACCCTCTCCCTCTCCCTCGCCCGCTCTGCACCGATCCGAGCAGCTGATATCGCCTCGTCAGCAACAACAACAACACGATCGGATCGTGTAAATTAATATTTCCTCGGGGTTCCTTCGCTTATCACTTGAGAACTGAATCGGGATCGCGGAGCGGGGAGCGGGCGACTGTGGCAGAGCCAGGCGCACGCGTTTGCACATTTGCCTGTCGTCTTCCTGTTCTGCCCCTGCCCCTTAGCCTACCCCGTAACGGGGCACTTGGTAAAAATTTTGCAGCTTGTCTATTTTTCTATTTTCTGTTTCTGTTTTCGGTCTTGTTCTTCTTCGTCTACTTAAGGTTTTTCTGGCGCGTGTGTGTCCTGTGTCGCGCTTCCTTTTAAATATTTATTTATTTGTTTGCACATCCTCGCTTTGTGTCTTGGGCCCTGAAAAGGGGCAGGCCACAGACAGGGGCAGGGGTCGGAGTAGGAGCAGGGGCCTAGGCTTGTTGCGGCGCTATTTGCTCAGCTTTCAATTGACATTTGGCTTGACGCATGCGTCAATAAATGTGCCACAGGATTTACATATTGAACGAGGTCTGGAGAGAGAGAGAGGGAAATATGGTAAAGGGAGCGGGGAGGGTAGGGTAAAGAAGCGCGCGCGTGTTGCCAAGAAGATAGAGATGGGATTATGAAATCGAAGCAGTTAAAAAAAGGCTAAAAAAAAATTGATTTTGAATTTGAAGAAAGAAATAAATAGAAAAGAGAAGAAACTAGATGGTTAGATATAGGAAAATATAGATAGAAGGATAGAGAAATATATATTGTAGATTAAGATATGGATAAAGAAAAAAGAGTATCTATAGATGCATAAATACTCTCCTTTTATGTAATTACTCTCTATTCCATACATACAACAAGCAAAGAGATAGAAAGAGTTACAGAAACCTAGACAGAGAGGATTCAGAGAATTCGCTGCACGGAATAAGCGAGTTAATCTAAAGAAATAGAGAAAGATATATAGAGAGAGAGAGAGAGGGAGGCAATTATTCAAGGTAAATCACCTAGGACTCTATGCATCTATAACTCACACGCTCAGTCCCTTTCAGCGCTTTCTACGGCTCCACGACTCCGTCGACTCGTTCGACTTGACCATTACGCGATTGCTGGGGCGATTAAGCCACTGCTTGGAGACCACCATAAACGACACCCGTGAGAGCGCGAGGTAGTGCCGCCGACCCAGCCTGTTATTAACAATATGATAGCGACGACCTTGTTTCCCCATGCCGATGCTGACCGAGACGATGATGATAATGACGATGAGGCTGATGCTGCTGTTGATGTTGATGAGACTGTTCCGATGCTATCGAACGGGCTTGATTGATATATTGTTGAAGCGTTTTTATTCGCAGTGCGCTATACTCATTAAGAGCACAAAAAAAACAGGGTGTTATAGAGTATAATGGGTATGCTTAGTGTGGGCTAGGTAGGCGGGTTGCATTAGGCAAGCTTGGGCGAGCTAAAGTGTCTGATTAAATCGTTGTAGCGCTGCAAATGAGCAGAGTAATGAGTCAGTTGCGCATGCTGGCATAGCTTAGTCATTATGCTGTATAGATACTTGATATTTGGCACTTGACTAGAGAAATACTTGAGCTACGTAACCAAGAAATTTTCTGCAGATCGCGCAAGTAATAGCATAACTGCGGGTCGCACATACCCAAACAACGTTCGCTCGCTCAAGTTTCGCTTTTTTTTACACACTTTACTTTAAATATTACAAATTGATAACGTTCATTAAAATCAATAAATTCATAATTGAGTATTTACGGGGTTTACGTAGGGCTAGACTAGGCGTGTGCAGCGGGCAGGTCGACCAGACTGTACTGCGACAGCGCAATTACACGGTAATCAAACAAGCCTGACAACAATTGCCATTGCCCATTGAAGGCTGCTCCTGGATGCTGCTGCTGCTACTGCTGCTCCCCGGCCTAATTGCCCACAGCAATGTGTCCTTGCGCTTGACAAATTCCGTTGGCCTGCCACAGGAGCAGCACAGAGTTCTGGCCAAGCTGGGCCAGCGGAATAAAGCAGGCTATAAAATAGCTAAATAGACCGCCAGATGTCGGCGAAATGCTTTTGTAGCCCGAAGCAACAGCAGCAGCAGCAGCATTGGGTGGGACGACGCAACAAGTGTTTAATCGTTGCTAATTATGCCGCAACTGGAGGCAAACCGAGGGCAACTTGCAACTGGCAACTAGCTGCAGTTGTTGCGCGTGTCACTGTCAGGCGCGGCCTCTGAGCCTGAGCCGGGTTTGAGCCGGTGTAGACTGGCTTCGGTAGAGTCGGATGAGCAGATCGCAGTCCAGTCGAAGACTCGAAAGAGTCTGCGCTGGAATGCCAAGCGTCAATTTAATTATGCGAACAATACAAATTGCGGCGCACAAAAGAAATGATTATGTCGCTGCGCGGGCAACTGGCGGCGAATTGGCAACAAATTGCTCTGCTAGCAGGCGAAACGGTGAACAAGTAGAGGAATGGGGAGAGGGGGGGGAGCAAAGAGCCTCAACCTAAGCTGACAAAGTTGCCCCACAATAATTACAAAATAAATCAAGAGTTGGCGGCGAGACAAATTAACACATAAATTCTAGCGCTGCTTACGGGGTTGCCCGCTCGCTCTCTCTCACCTACCCTCTTCCCCTAAATCTCTATCTCTAGTTCGCTCTCCCTCTCCCCCCCCCCACCCCTCGCCAAACCTCTGCCGATCCTCTCTATGCGCAGCCAATTAATAATATGCGAGCAACTGACACGATGACAACGCCAGATACGCGTAATGCATGGCGCATTACATGCCGCTTATAGCACCATACCCTAGCGTCTCCCCGCCCCTCCCCTCCCCAGCTTAGCACTACTGATCTTGATCACGTGTCGGCGTCGGCGCTGCAATCATTGATCATCGTCAGAGGCCAACAAGGGGGAATCTCGCTGGCTCTGAATCTGACTGTGGCTGCTTTTACTTAAGCTTTGACTTTGGCGGCGGCAGCAGCGGCGGCTGCTTGCAACCTGTACCAGTTAACCCCCCCCTGTCTACTCCTGCTGTGGCTCAGGCTGCTGTAATCACGCAAGATCAGCAGCAGTTGCATTGCACAGTCCCTTCTGTGATTCGAAAATTTCATTTTAATTAAATTGTTGAATGCGCAAGTGCAACGCTAAGTTGCCATTTAGCCCCTCTCCCGCTCTGCCTGCCTCTCTGCCAGTCTTTCGTCGTCGTCGTCTCTCTCTCTCTCCCTGTCTCTCCAGCTCCTTCTCCCTCTGCGATATTATCAATCCAACGGTTTATTACTCGGCCGCTAAAGCCAAAACATTTCGCGCCTCAAATTACATTTTAATGAGCTGTGAAAAAATATTTGGAGCAGCATGTCGAAGATAAGCAAACCGCCTTCAAGCAGCGAGGTTTACTGGAACTCCCCGTGCAGAGATTGCGGCATCTTGCGTGGTTTTTTCTTTTATTTTTGGAACGTGCAACCTTTCTCTCTCCCCCCTTGAACATTTTATATTAAGTGCAGGCAAATTGTTTCGCTCAAAGTTCAAGTGACAAATATGTGCTATGACTTGCATTAATTTGTTGTAATTATTGCGCTTATCTGGTGGTCTGAGTAACCTAAAGGATCTTGACTATCAGCAGAGCTAGAGCTGTGACATTTGTCAGATAGACAGTTTGATCTGGGAGCAATATATATGGATTAGGTTTGCATAGAAGTGTGCATTGTGAAAAGGAAATAAATTAAAATAACTCTTGAAACTCGGCTTACGAGAAAGCTAGAGCTATGCGATTTAGTAGGAACCGAGTTTAATGTAGGCTTCGCATAAGTAGATGTAATTTGAACTAGCAAATGCATTGGAAAATAAAAAATTAGGTAATGAACTACCCGAACTCGGTTATAAAACAAGCTAGAGCTGTGAAACTTTGTATGTATATATTCAGTTTGATATGGGAGCAGCAAAAATAAATGTAATAATTGTATGTTGAAAAAAGCTCAAGAAACGCAAAAACATAGATTATTTAGGAGTAAATTAAAATAACTAATGGAAAATATAATCTAAGCGAATCTTTATAGTCTAGATATATATGAAACATACCCTTATTCTACTTTACATTGCCTGCTTGTCTGAAGATTGGAATTTCTAGTCAGATCTCGTAGACAGAGTTCTCAGAGAGTGTCAGCTGCTGAGTGCTTAATGAACAAACGCTATGGCTTCGATTGGTTCCCAGGCAACTCACTGACTGACGGACTGAATGACTGACTGACGGACTGGCTGCACTTGTTGCACGCGATAAGGCAACGGAGGCGGCAAATGCACATGTCATGCAAATCGAAGGATCCTCAGACAGGATCAGACAATAAGCTGATGAGGCCGAAGAACAAAGCGAATGGAGGCAGGCAGCGAGTGGAGACTTTGTGGCACTTGATGAAATTTTTATGTTGCAAGCAGCAACAGCAGCAGCGAACACAATGCCACTTGTTGCGCCAACAGCGACAGGAGGCAACAACAGCAACACTCGAACTTGCCACTTGGCATGATTGACTTATCAAAAGGAGTAGTTGACTCTGCGGCAGCTACAGCCCAGTGAAAGAGAGAGCGAGAGAGAGCGAGAGAGAGAGAGAGAGGTAGCAACAACTGAGGCAGGCAGCGAAATGAAGTGTTGACAAGTGGCAAGCAAAAGGAATGTGTGCGCCGTGAATCAATGAGCCAAAACTGGACGCAGATCGGGGAGAGGCCGTTGGAGGCGCGTTGCATGAATGAATGAGCGAGCAGGCGAGCGCATTGGGGCGGCGTGTTGCATGCAACCTGCCTGCATGCTGCCTGCCTGCCTGCTTGGCAGCCTGAATTATGCGCACGCATTGTGCGCACGTCATGTGGCAAGCACCACCAGGAGCCAGCGTGGCAATCTCCGCGAGCTGCAGCTCCACCTCCTGCTGCTGCTGCCGTTGCTGCTGCTGTTTCTGCTGCTGTTGCATGCAGCCATACCTAGTGGCAGCAACACTTGTGCATGTCCAGCGCGTCGCGTTTTCTGACGAAATTTACAACAAGTGCGCGCTAAAATGCTAAAGAGACGTCAACGTCAACGGCGACGTCAACAGCAGCAGCAGCAGCTACAGCAGCAACAGCAGCCACAGCAGCTACGTCAACGTCGACGTCGACGTCAAGATTCGAAGTTGGGTGATTTATGATGTGCTTCAGCCGCCGCATCCACTTGCTGCAGTTCGACATGCGAGTGAAATGGCATTGATCGCTCCAAAATGCTGTTGTGACATGACTTACCTGCCCCCTCCACATTTCTCCCCTCCCCTCGTCGCTGCTTCCCCGTACCGGTAAGCAGCAGCCCCTTCTGCCTCTGCCTCTGCCTGCCCAGCTGCGCCACTTGGCATCCTTTTTAATTAAAATGTGAAGCGCAGTCATGTAAAACAGTCGCGGAACGCAATTACATAACTCAATCAATTTGTAAGCTACCCAAAAAAAAGAAGCAGCGAAAACGAAAAAAAAAACATACAGCATGCAGTGCAAATCAAAGCAGACAGCACAACGGGCAGATACCCTGCAGATTAGAGAGACGCCAAAATCAGTTGAAACTGGAAAAAACCTTCACTGATTTTAATGTATCTAAATAAACTTTATCTTGTATGGTATGACACTGCTAGAAATCATACCCAACTATTCCAAGACTATCCAGCTGGCAATATACCCTGCTATAAATATTCCTACTCGGCTATATACTTCAACTAGGGTACTCAGGAAGCCATAAGCCTTACTTTGTCAATTGCTATGCGCAAATATAATTCATCTAGGGTAGCAACGGTCTCAAATTGACTTACCCCACTTTCTGCCACCCTTTTACAGGGTATATTGGCAAAAACAAAACCGCAACTCTTCCGACTACCCATAAAACTTTGCCAATCACTTAATCTGAACTACAAAATCCCAAAAAAAAAACCATGAAACGCAAAAAAAAAAACCGAGGAAAAAAAAACTGATCGCTTTTAAATGATTTTGGCTGCCGTCGCGGCGATAAACGAATTTATTGCAACAACGCACACAATAATTGGACTGCAGAGAGATCTGCTGTGCAAGATCTCCGGCCAGAGAGATCCTTAAACTTTATTATAGCTACGCAGTCTGTCTCTCTCTCTCCCTGGGTGTGCTCCAATTCCTGGGGCCCCCATTGTTTCTGCAGGACAACAAGCAGCGGCGCTGGGCCATAACAATAAGCTTCTCGACGATTGAAATTAAGTTGCTCCATCGGCCACCCGAGATGTTTTCCCCCCAACGAAAACTACGATACAACAACGATCAGATCGAGCAATCGAGCAAGCGATCGATCGATCGATGATCACCCTCTCGATCGATCGTTTCATATTCCCCAATTTCAATTTCAATTCCCCAAAGAGTTTTGTCTGTTCTTTTGCATGTAATTTATCACGTTCTTTATTAGCGACAAAAAGTCACAAAGACAAAAGCTCGATCGTTAATCGATTAACGATCTACCCCAACCAAAAGCGTTGCTGCCATCCTTGCGGTGTTTCGTAAATTAGTGCATTGTCAAATGGCTGACAAGCGCAAGATCTGAATATCCCACTAGTAAGGCGGAGTGTACGATCATGCATATGCATTGCTGCTAGGCTACGATCGTAAAACATGGCAACAACATAATCACGATCGCTCGGGTTCAGCTTACCCGATTGCCTGTCGCGACAATGCGACTCTGCCTATTAAAAATCTTCAACGAACTTTATAGAAAGCCGCGATCGCTATACACTGCATATGGGATCGGGTGAGTAAGTGATCAATTGTGAAATGGATCGAGAGTAGAGTAAAGAAATTGTGTGTAGTAATCACTAGCTCTCATGTATTTCTAATTAATCCTAATCCTATTTCTACTAGCATTGATCCTCAGCCACAATCGAACTGTATTTTCAAGTCTGCTTAACCACATTAATGATCTTCCTTCCGCTTTCAAGACACAGCATAGTCTACACCACACCGAAGTGTATATCATAATGCAATGTAATCAAGTTGATCCCTCAAGCTCAGCCATGATAATGAATGCATTCCTAATGCATCTTAAACATCATGCCTTCTGGCTGATTGATCTGCACATAAACCTATTTCAATTTAGATCATCAACGAGATCAGCAATTTGCGCTGCGACGGATGACAAAGTGTGCATGCTCAGAGTGTGAGGTAGAAAAGAGCTTAAATATATAATGAAGCTCATAAACTGACACTCGCTACGAAGATCCGAAGACTGAAGACGGAAGACAGAAGACGAAAAGTCGCTGATGCTGTGCTGATGGCAATGTCGATGTTGAGATGCCGAGATCGGTCGGGGCAGGACGATGACGATGACGATCTTCGGTCAGCGCCGAAAGCCATGATCAAAGTCAAGATCGGCGACGACAAGCAGTGCATATAAAATTCATCAAAACATTATTAAAACGTTGCAAAAGGCCAGCGAAAAAGTTGTAAATTTTTAAATACAAATACAAATACACAACGATCGCGAAGGCACTGGAGATCGATAATCTCTCTGGCAGTCGTCTGCGGCACTGACTGTAGCTGGATCAGGATCTTGAGTTGGCCCTGGCCCTGGCCATGGCCATGGCCCTGGCATACTTTTACTAACGCTAATTTAAACGACGCGACGAGGCGACGTTTCGCCGGAATAATACCCCAGCGCGATCAGGGATCCTCTCTTTTCTCTCACCTCCCTCGACCACGTCCTAAAACTCAACTCCGGCCGCATAATTTGCATATCAGCTTAATGCAGGTCTCTGGGGATCTGCAGTTTGTAAAGCGCGTCTTATCGCGGCGGCGATCATGTACGAAGCTCGATGACAAAACTGTCCACGTACCAGAGCTGAGAGCGATGTTGTTGTCGTCTGTTGCACGTTGCAAAAGTTGCAAGTTTGCAAGCGAGGCGTGCCCACAGTTTTGTTGCAAGTTGCATTAATGAATGCCACAGGCTGACACTTTAATTTTCAATTACAACAAATTGCCTATAATGTCTATGCTTATCGCCCCGAACCTCGAACTGATCCGCCCGTAGGCGAAAACGGGAGAGTGTATGTGCTTAATTGCGATCGCATGGCCAGAGACAGAGAGAGAGAAAGAGAGAGAGAGACAGGGATGCGTACTTCTAATGACAGCCTTACGAGACAGAAACAGACCGAAAGAGAGAGAAGCAGCCTTGGTTGTTATCAAAATCTACGCAATCTGAAATCAATTCATCAAACTCAAAGATTACAATTGATTTTCAGCGCTCGATCGGTAGTAAGCCAAGAGAGCAGGCGGATCCATAAATAAATGTAGTGCATCCAGTCGGTCCGGCTCGGCTCGGTCCCGGCGTGTGCGTGTGCAGCATATCCGGTCCGGTTCCCTCCCTGCTCATCCCTTCACAGGTCCATCAAATGTGCAAAAAAAAAGAAGATAAATAAAAACGGAGACGACGACGACAACGATCTACAGAGATCAGAGTGGAAGGCAAGAGACATGCCCTATAATAATGAAATGGCACACACGAGGGCAGTGCCAAAGTCTGGGCCTACCGACGACGTCGATCGTGTCTCTCTCGGTGTCTCTGCGCCTCAGTGATCGATGTGGCAATAATTTTTAAATAAATGATCGCTGCCTGTAAATGATCGCTCGGTTCCTGCTGATGCTGTAGCCGTAGCTGTAGCTCCTGCTGACTATCAAGCTGTGCTAAGAGCTACCCCTGCCTACCGATCGGTTCGAGTCCGAGTCCGATTCACAGTCCGAGTCGGGCAGATATTTTTTTGTAGGTGTTGTCATTAACTTTCCGGTTAAGTAATTTGCCATGTACACCGAAAACCATTAAGCACTTCATGCCGAATCAAATAAAAACCAAGTTTGCCTTGGCAAACCGAAGTTGTTATGCTCTAACTAGATGCTTAGGTAAACTAAACTATGATGTGATACCATTCTAAATGATTTTTATTTAATGGAAAACATTTTGCAGACTTACCCGAAGAGCTGTGAGGAATTCTGAAAAATAAACAAAGAATTTTGTATAGAAAATAATTTTATAATAGTTCAATTAGGTTTATTCAGTTATGTGTGCTATAATATGTGTTCCATATATAATTTAATATAATTTCTAATTAAAAGAGATAATTTAAGCTATATCTTTAGATAATCAACAGTCAAAGCAGTAGATTCAATCTTTGGCAAGTCATTAGAGAATATTCCTAGAAAAGTATTAGTTTTATTAGACTCAGTTTTGAAAAATCGTGTTAGCTTGATCATAATGTAAGCAGGATAGTTAACCATTTGAGGTAAGCCGTATAAACACATTGACTACATAATCAATAGCCAAGCAGACGGAAAACAAACTACAGGTAATACAGAGAGCAACGCAAACAAAACGAAGCTGTGCAGCTCGAGCTGTTTTCACACCTTCGCGCAGAGACAGTTGCAGCAGCAGCAGCAGCAGTTGGAGGTGCCTGCGGCGCTTGGCGAATCCAATCGCAACTCAACGCCTTCGCACAAAAAACCACACAAGTCCAGGCGGAGGCGTAGGCCCGGGAGGAGGAGGCAGAGGCGGAGGCGTAGTGGATGTGAAGAAGTTATGCCATGCGTGTAGCACAAACATCGACAACTTAATCCAATTTGAGCATATAAATTATGAGCACGAAACTGGGCAAAATAACAAATCGCTTTATTAACCAACGCAAACATTTATCGCAAAAAGTATAAATATTTGTTATTGCATTAGGCCGCCAATTGGATGTGCCCCCAAAAAGCAGCGCATCCTGTGTGCCTTCTCTCGCTGCAAACCAAACAACAACAAATATGTTAGGCATGCCGGGGAGTAGGCAGAGTGCAACCATGCCCAGACCAGGCCAAGCCAGAGCCACGTCGCATTGATGATGACAATCTGCAAGCAGAGACAGCTAAGAGCGAGGGAGATGGGCGGGCGGGCAGACAGGCAGGCATGCTGCGGGGGCGATGCGTGTTGCCTCGTTTGGTTCAGTGTACTCAAATTTGGTGCAATCGCTTGCCCAGTGGTCAATGGGCTGCAGACTCGATGGGTAACTGAAGAGAATATCATATGGGAAAAAGATTCAGAATTAGAAATTGAATAACTCAAACAAAAACCATCTATAGACTTAATATGCTCAGTCCAATTTAAAAGCTACCTAAGGTGAACTGTTCTACAAAATTTCAGCTTTTTAAGCTAGGTATGAACGAAATACTATAGAGCAAACGATATTATAGACAAGATTATGAATAAGTCTCCAAGGCTTTAAATGACAATTCCAAATGAAATTGTAACTACTTGAGAAGTAAGTAATGTTAGTTTTGAAAAGGGTTATGTTAAAACAAACTTTTGATCATGATCGTGCAAATTGATTTAATATAGAGAGCACATACGAATTGGTATATATATTGATACACATAGAACAGATATGGATTCAAACTCTCCACAAATTGCATGCAAATAACTGCAATGAGTATGGAGTTATTTCCATATAAAGAGAGCTCGTTTCTCACTGGGCACTTGAGTGGATGCGGAGCAAAACTAACGCCTTAATTATATATGCAAGAAACGCAATGGCAGATATATCACCAGAGAGCGAGAGGATGCTGCAACACGCAACACGCTGCTTCAGCATGATCTGCTGCTGGGGGAGGAAGCGATCGAGGCAGAAGAAGCAGAAGACTTTATTTCATCGACTTGGACTCTGCCAGAGTTGCCCTAATCAGAAACAATTTAAAGACTGAGAGACTGAGAGAGAGGAGTCTGCCCAATAAAGATTTGTGCGAAGGTGTTGAAAGTTGCATACAAAATACGAGTAGAGGCCGCAGGCGCAAGATCAGCACAGAGCAGCAGAGTGCCCACCCCACACCACCCCACCTCACTCTCTCTCCCTCTTCTGAGTGGGGGCTGACTAAATAATGCTTTGCATATAATTTATGAAATTTTATTAGCGCAAAAAGCGCGGAAAGAGGCAAGCAGAGGCAACTAAAAAGAAAAGCATATTGCATTTTGGCCTTCGACTGTCGACGCGGCGTGTTGCACGCTTGATTGATGGCACTAGCTGAAGAACGGTCAGAAAAGAGGAGGAGGAGGAGATGGAGCAGAAGGATGAGGTGGTAGTCGGGGGAAGAATCCACTTTAATTCCGTTCAAGAAAAAACAAACTGAAAAAGAAATCAGCCGCATGTCAACTTCGTTTTGGGCGTAACGTTTTAATTTCTCGGCAATCAAACACCAGCCAGAGTTGCCATTCCTACTCGCTGAATAGTGAAGGTTCTGCAGAGAGCAATACCTTGGCGGCGGCGGTATCAAGTTTTTTGTCTTACCACGCGCAGCAGACAGTGAAGTAAATCACGAGGACTTTGACATTTTGTGACAAAAGTTTATATTAGTTTTTTCTGTGTCTTTGTTTTTATTTCCCGTATTCTTCGGGTTCGGGTATTTTTTGATGAGAGGACCCTGTTAAAATTTATAATGTGTGGTCGTTGAATAATTTGAGTAGGCACCTAAATTGGAGCATGTCTAGATTTAATGGCTTAATTGGCCAGCTATGTATGGTATAAGAAATATATATATCGACATATGTATATAGATCATATAAGTCGATCTATAAAGAATAAACATGCATTTTGTGCACCAACTCTATGACTATATATATAATAGTAATCTGTAATAAGTAATCTGCTTCTTCCGCCTATACAGGAACTGGAAATTACCTTAGTTGCAGTTCATTAATTAAGAGTACTCTTATATGTTTTGGGTTAAGCTCTAATATCGACCATGAATTTTAACTATGCAAGGCCAAGCAGCAGCTGCAATTTGTGTTTTTTTTTTTGGCGTGCTAAGGCCTTGCCCCGAGTACTTTACCGTCTGATGGATGATCCATTAAGTTGGCGCCGCTCGTTGTCCCAGATAGAGAGAGAGAGAGCGCGAGAATTTTGTGGTAGGCGTGAAATTCATAGAAATTACTCGAGCCCAGCGATGGGCTGGGCAAGCAGACGAGCGGACCTCGAGACAGTCCGCAGGAGACAGGAGACACAGTCGCTATGGACGAGGCAGGACTTGTGGTCAGGCCGAGGCACAGACACTGCACAGGCCAAAGGGATTTTTCTTCTTTTTTTTGCCACGTCTGAGGTGCAAATTGGTTCGCACCTTTTTTTCGCAATATTTGAAATCGATCTTGGGTCCAGCGACGACGGCGACGGCGACTGAGGATTGGCTCGGGCGATAGTTAAGCGTGTGATTAATGAGTTTTTAAAAGGCTCACTTGGCATTTTAGAGAACTTTAATTGGAACATGCTGCTGCGTAAATCAGTCCAAAATTGCCACTAATAGGCACGATTCCCAGCCCGAGCCAGAGCTCACTCCGCCCCTCACTTGTCTCGTGTGGCTGTTCACACCTTGAGCCTGAAAAAAGGTGTCGAAATCGATGGAAATTAGCAGGGAATTAGAGAGAGGGAGAGGCAACAAGTCTCCGAACAAGACTGATTGATGATTTGTTGCCAAATATTTGGCTAGACAGGAAATGATTGTAGTTGTAGAGCAGCTAAAAATTGAAAGAGCGCGAGCGAGAAGCTGTTAGCCGATTGTCGATCGCTTCGCGATCACAGGCAAAGTGATCTTTGCCGTTCGCTTCATTAAAAATCAATAAACGAGCTGCTTGAAAGAATCGTGCGAAGAGTCGATCGACAGACTCGAAAGAGGAAGAGCAGTTCGACTTGACAAAAAACAAAAAAACAAGTTTCTCGATCGTTGGATCGTCGAGGATTGTGGCGAATGTCGCCAACATCGTTAACCATTAAAAGGCGCAAAATGTTGAACGATCCTCGTGAAGATCGTCGTCGTCGTCGTCGTCGACGTCGTCTACAACTGTTCTCTAGTAGGCCAGGACTCGTTGCCAGCGCGAGAGCGAGACATTGTTACAAAATTTTATGCGTTTTTAAAATTAAACGTTATATGCGCTAATCCTGAACTAAACTGCGATTTACGATCGCAGCGCCGATATCGATATCGATGCCATTGCCGATGCCGATGCCAGCGCAAACGAACCAAAAATTGATTAAAATTTAATGAGCCGCAACTGTGTAAGCCATAAATATGTGCCCCAAATGGCTTCATTTGCATCAGATTGGATCAGATCAAGTTGCCCGTACCATACATACATATCGTATATGCGTCTTCGGTGTATGGAACAACCCGCTGATCGCAGTCGCTCAGCATGTCTCGAACTTTTCAATTCCACGCTTCAAACACTTTTCATTTCAATAGCGAGTGGAGTGTGCGCGCTGTCTCTTTCTCTCCCCTCTCTCTCTCTCTCTCTCTCTCTCTGCTTACTGTTTTTATTTCCTTTGGGTTTTTCGAAAATGGCGCGCGCCAGTTGCTCTATCCCGCTCTAAAACATACATATAAGTGCATATAGTCGATGTTGTTGTTGACCCCAAAAGAATACACAGAAGAGCAGATGTTTTCATGTTGACCGCATCTAATGGTGCGTGCTACTGCCGTTTGTTCTTGCCTCTTGCCTCTCGCCTCTTCCCTCTTGCCTCCTGCCCCGCTTGCCACTTGGCTCTCTCGTCCCTTGGCTCTTGCTTCCTTTCCTTCTCCTCATCATCACGCTGACGATCATGATGATCGAGCACAGACGCAGTCTCAGTCGAAGTCGGGTTGTGTCGGGTTCGGGCTAAGGTTCGACCGCAAAAATGTAGCCAAATACAAAAACAAAAGCCAAACACACACACACACACAGAGATACAGAGAGTACGCTGCGGGTAATGATAGTTATCAGCTGTGTCTGTCTCTGTGGCCCGCGACTACTCATAAAGCAAAGCCCCCACAAAAAAAAACAAAAAAAAAAAGAAAAGAGAAACACAAAACTTTTCTAAGCAGTATCAAGTCGAAGCTTTATTGCTCTTAACTTTTGCTATTATATAATTTAGTTATTGCAGAGTTTTTTAGTATTTTGCAGTTTATGATAGTGTTTTCTAGAAACTTATATATTTTAATAAATCTGAGCAGCTTGCATACCAAATTTCATAGGGAAAACTTAACTGAGTCCAAAGATATGCACCTAAAACGATGAGTCTTAGGCATACGCAGGTTTGCCGGGTTGTTTTTAAGATATTTATGTATTTTAATATGTATGTATATATATTTATTTTTGCATGAAAACTTGATTAAATGTTGAGCTATGCACTCAAAAGTTATTTTACGTGTTTTTAGATATTTCTGGAATGAAAGGTAAAGAAATTGCAGAAACCCTCTACATTTTGGATAGTTAAAAAAAAATATATATATATATATTAGATTTATCATATATTATTTAATTTTAAACAAATATAGAGAATTTAACTTCTTCTCCCACTAACCACATCCACTGTGTAGGGCACCCGATAGGAAAGCGACCCGACAGGCCTCAAAAAAAGTCTGTTTGATTTGGCGTCTTGAACTTTTGGCTCTGCGCAAAGTTCAATGAGCTGTTCGCGTGGCTTGTACCGCGCGAACGAATCCCGAATCCGACTACGATTCGGAGTAAGCGTCTTTCCCTCACTCTCTCGCGTTCTCCTCCTCTGCTTTGTTGTCTTCTTTGGGCTTCTTGGCTTGCGGCTCCCCTATTTCTGTGTTGGATACAAAATGCAACCCCTAGCAAAATGACTCTGTGTGTTGGTGAGTTTTGTGTGTTGTTTGTTGTGCATTGTGTATGTGTGCGTTTAATTTTCAGCTGCAGTCAAGCGAGAGCGCTGTGGAAAGGGACGGCGAGTGAGCGCGTGCGAGCGAGAGGCATATCCGTGTCTAAGCCCGTGCCCAGGCTACGCGCGATCCTGGTCGCGGTAAATACACCTGCCACGCGTCTGCTCGAAACTGCGTCGCAGTCGCAGTCGGAGACGGAGTCGGGAGTCGGGAGTCGGGAGTCCTGTGCCTGCATTTAATTAAAATATTAACTACGAAAATGACTGCACGCAGGAAGAAGAAGCAGAGGCAGCAGCGGCAGAGGAGAAAAGCAGAGCAACAACTACGCTTCGTTGCCTGGGCTACGTGACCAGCAGAGAGAGCCGCGGGAAGGGGTGGGGGAAGGGGAGGGGAGTGGTAGACAGGTAACGCGAGGGCAGGTCCTTACTGAAACTTGTTTCAATTAACATTCAACATTCATTTTTGCATTTCAAGTTTCGAGGAAACACGCTCTCTAAAGCGCGCCCGAGTCCAGGATATGCCAGTCCTGTCTCGCCACCTCTCTCTCTCTCTCTTTCCCTCTCTCGATCTCGCTCTCTCACTCGCACGCAATTAACGCACGCGCCCTGGGTCCGGTTGGCTCGAACTGGCCCGGAACTATGCTTCATATCAAAATAATTATGCATTTAAATCTTCCAAGCGTTGCACAGGATATCGCGGGAGGAGGCGGGTGAGTTGTTTGCCGTTGCCAGGGGCAACAACTTCCAGCGAAGGGGTAGAGAGCGAAAGGAGTGAAGAAGAGAGAGAGGAGGGGAGGGAGGCAGAGACACCATAAGCTGCCCGTCTTGCCCTGCACGACAATCCGGCAATCAGAAGATCTACAGCTTAAACTCGGCTTCACATAGATCTCTTGATCACTTGCTGATCAGCTGATCAGTTGATAAGTGATCTACGCTACTCGCCTCTGCTCACAGATCGCACGTAGCAAGCGTACATGAGATTATTCAGATTACAGCACGACCCCGAGCAGGTAGTACTTGTACCGGCAGATAAGATCCCCGAGATCAGTTTAATCACTACTGCAAATTTGTATCTGATCTCGATCTTCGAGTGCATCTGCATATATGCATGAACTACATGTGAGTTGACTCTTTGATCGACGAAAGATCAAAGTCATGTTGCGTTTGTTGAACTAAAGAATCACTCATGCGATCAATAGAAATCTCAGACTAGCATCTAGCAGCGATCATCGGGCTTGACTTTCGGCTTTGTTTTGACTTTCCTAATGTAACTGATCGAGACATGTAGAAATGTGGGATGCAGCTAAGGTACACCTCCCTTTGCAGATCTTATGATTGCTGAAATTGATCAAGATCTTTCCCACAATATCGTTTTGCTATGTTCATGAATCAGTATCATGTTTGCTCAAGTAATAGAAAGTTCTAGGCTTTGACTTAGCCAGGATCGTTAAAGTTTTCGATTTATTCAACGATCAATGCGATCCTTAAATCATAAATTAGATCAATCCATTGTAGAGCTATATTCATTCGACCATAAGCTGATAGTATGCTCTCGACATAATCTATTCACTGGATTCCACGTTCGTTGCGCAAAATGCACTTCAATCCCAGTTGGATACCCCCAAAAGAGACGACTACAATGCGATCTTCAATGGTTTTGCCGCAAAAACCAAAAACCCAAGACCCGTTTTTGAATTTTCGCAAATGTTCCAAGTTGCATTTATCAAATCGATTTGAATAGTCGAACGGAACGACGACGGATGTCAAAGGATGTGCGATGAATGCGGAGAAAAGAGGGAAAGGCGAACAATGAAAGTGTTAATGATTCCAAAATAATGGATGCCTAAGCCGCAACTACTAGAACGAGTCGTAGCTCCCAAACAGCACGGGCATTACAATGCAGAAAAAGGGAAAAATTGAAAATATGCGGCATGCAAACAAGGACAACGACGGAGGATCACAGAGACAGAGCGCCGTCATGGATGACATGGTTGACATTCGAGCGGTGCAGACAGAGAGAGAGAGAAAAAAAAAAGGATTTTTGTCAAGAGTTTTTGGCAAATGGAAAATGGAAAATTGACACGGCTACCGAACGATGCGAATGTGAATGCGAATGATCATCATTATGATGATGGTTCAGCAAAAATGTGGGCTGTGGCAAGAACAAAGGGAACGAGTTGAAAGCGAAAGACAATACGGGAAAACGAGCAAGTTACACCTGGTCCCGAACGATTCAACGATCGACAGAGAGCACGGGTGACAAACAGATAGACAGAGAGAGAGAGAGAGTGGGAGAAGGCAAGATCAAGCAGAGCACAGTAGCGCGACAGTTCGCGACGGAAGTGAAAAACTTGTGATCTTGTTGATCGTTTAATTAGAGGCATATGTGAAATTGTTTGAACACCTATCGAGGCCTGACTCTGCATAGCTAATAAGCACGATCGGGCTTCGCGTCGATCGTCTGGTGACACGCGCATGCCAAAGCGTTGCGTTTTAGTGGGCGACTCCAACGACCGACCGATCGACCGACCGATCCTTTGCTACCCAGTGGCGGCGCTAATGAATAGGGGCGTGTGCGTGAGTTGCACACCGAAATGGGGGACGCTCTCTCTGTGTATGGATCGGTGCGATCGTCAAGTTTTGCTAAGTTAATTAACACGGAAATCAAATTGCTGGCATGCCAAACTGCGAGGGAGAGGGCGAGTAGTAGAGAGAGAGACAGGAACAGGCCACGATCCTGCCCGGCTCAATCAGAAAAAGGTAGCGCAGCAAAAACACGAATCGCAGCCCTGAGTGAAACGCAGCCTTGAGTCGAAACTCAAGTCTCGAGTTGAGTGAGTTTTGTGCCTGTGCTTATCAGGCAAGCCCACAGAGAGCGAGCAGCTCGGAGAGTAACAGAGAAAGAGAGAGAGAGAGCGCGCGCAAAAGGGAGCTGCTTGCGCTCCTGAGAGCGCATCAGGTAGCTGCGATCGAGTGCGCTCTCTTGCCTTGCCTTGTTGCACGCACTCACACGCGCTCTCTCTCTCCTTCTCTCGAGCTCTACCTGTGCTACTCAATTTGCCAGGTGCTGCTGCTGCAGCGCACAGGTAGAGCGGGAGAGCGCGAGCGTGCCTCGCCAGAGAGAGCGCGCGTGCGCGGTCAGCGCAAAGCGTCGCGCGTCGCTGTCTCTGTCGCTGTCGACGCTGTGAAAGGTACAAAACATGAAGGTTTAGGACGAAGGGACTCATTCTTGTGCAAGGTGTCAAACGATCAAGTTGAGTCCAAAGGCAACAGCAAAGCAACAGCAACAAAAATAAGAAAAAACAACAACAACAAATTCGCTTAGCAAACTTTACAAATTTTTTTCAAACGTGTGTGTGCGAGTGTGTGTACGTGCAAGCGAGCTAGCAAGAGAGCGTGAGCGAGCGACCAACATGTCTAGTGTGGTGTTCAATACAAGCGCCGTCACCGTCGGCAAAGCCGGCGATCTGTTTCCCACGACGGCGTCTAGCAAGATCTATCGCTATCAGCACATCATGCCCGCTCCGGAGCAGAAGATGCAGTCGCAAGCAACCAACAGCAGCAGCTCTACGCCCGGTGGTGGCGGTGGCCTGATCAAAACCCGCAAGTATACGCCACGCGGCATGGCGCTGGCAAATGCCTCATCCTGTGCCTCGTCCACATCGTCATCGTCCTGCTCGTCCAGCAACTCCACGTCACCGTACAATGTGGATCAATCACAGTCGGTGCAGCGTCGCAATGCACGCGAACGCAATCGCGTCAAACAGGTGAACAACAGCTTCGCCCGTCTGCGCCAGCATATACCACAGTCCATCATTGCGGATCTCACGAAAGGCGGCGGGCGTGGCCCGCACAAAAAGATCTCCAAGGTGGACACGCTGCGCATTGCTGTCGAGTACATCCGTAGGTTGCAGGATTTGGTGGACGATCTGAACGGCGGTCCCAGCCCGACATCGATGATGTCGGCCTCGGCGATGGCACAGCTCAATCTCTGCTTAGACGAGACAAGCAGCAACAGCAGCACCGCATCCAGTTCCAGCGGCAGTTCAACCAGTGCCTCCTCCAGTCTGGCCACACAGCAGCAGCAACTCTACTACATCTCTGCTGCTGCCGCCGCCGCCGCGACAGCTGCCACGCCCACTGCCCTACAACAGCAGCAGCAACTGCAGCGTCAACAATATCCCAATCATCCGCTGACTCCGATCACGCTGAACGCAGCAGGAGCAGCAGCTAATGGAGTAGCCGCAGCTGCAGCGACCACAACCTGCCACTCGCCCACATCCTCGTTCAACTCCAGCATGTCTTTCGATTCCGGCACCTACGAGGCAGCGCCACAGCAACTCTCGCCGCCTATGACGGGCGCCGCTGTCGCCGCCTCCGCCGCCATGGATGCCCAACTGCAGCTCAAATTCGAGCCCTACGAGCACTTTCAACTGGACGAGGAGGATTGCACGCCCGACGACGAGGAAATACTCGACTATATCTCGCTGTGGCAGGAGCAGTAGGTTGCCACGCCGGCACCATCTACTCCGCGCTGCCACTCCACCTTCTCCTCCACCTCCTCCTGCTCCTCGGTTGCTTTTCTAGTCAATTTTCAATTTTATTTTGGAATTGAACCAAGTGCCTCAAACTGTAAATAGACTCAGCGGTGCCCCCTTTCCCATACACTACAACTAATTAGAAATAATTTAAATGTAGTATTTTTTTTCAAATTTACTTTTAAGTTTAATTTTTTTCATAGATCTTAAGTCACTTGATACCAGTAAAAAAAAAATCACATTAGTTTTAAGTGATTTTTTTTCTAAATGTTAATTAGTTCTTATAAAAGAAAATAAAAATCGATATCATATGTGTCTGTATACCCAAGAACTGCCAACTGTGTTCTGATTTAGCTTTGGCTGCCACGCCCCAAAAAAAAAACAACTCTGCTGCGCCTGGCAAGACATTATTATAATTAAGGCAGCTGAAAGATGCGGGCAGCCTGATGCGAGGAGTCTTTCTTATTACAGAGCACGAAAAGCTGATGAAACCTTAAATAAATATTGATTGCTCAGAGGATGTGCGGGTCTCGTAAAAACCGTTAAAATGCTGCCATGTACCCAGATTAGGTCGGCTACCTTTAGCAAGTTTCAGCCTAACCCTTGCCTACCCTGGCTACCCTAACACACGCGCCGTACCCGTCGTCATCATCAGGTAGCTCAATCGATTAGGCATTATGAAAGTAAAAGCCCCTAAAATGTAGCGTAGCTCTCTTTCTTTTCTCTTCGCCCTAGAGGTTGCCTCCGTCTCTCTCTCTCTCTCCGGCTTGGCACGTGGATCGCGAGCATAAAAGAAATTCAAATTGCTTGAAAAGCGCAGGTAGGTCTCGCCAACGACGCTGACGTTGCGACGTGGCGCGTGCTTAGAAGTTGGCGTCAAAAAACAAGGGAATGTGATAGAGAGAGAGAGAGAGGGGAGAATGAAAGAGCCCTAACTACGGGGAAACCTTATCTCGAGTAAATTTAAATAAGTTTCAAGATACGCGACTGTTTCAATTGAATTCGAGCATTTTGCAAAACGGAAATAGGCGGCAAAACAACTCAAAAAAGAACGACGATATCAGTTAGGCGAAGCGACAGTCCGAATTTGAAAATCAATGGATCGTTTTACTTGAGATTACCTTTTTGGTTGAGAGATTTAAAAGAAAAAAATTGAAGCATCAGCTGGAAGATGACTGTAGAAGGCAGTTTCGAAAGGGTTCCTAAAGAAAACAAATGCAGAAGCTACAAGTAAATCAATCTGAACGTATCATATATATAGATAAATATTGATATGCGAATTTTTTTTGTACATAACGTGAGGGAGCGTAGCATATATTCAACTATGCAGCGAGTATTACATTTTCGAGTATACTCGAATCACTCGTACTCGTTTTGTTTCATTTCATTTTGAATAACATAGAAATTCAGATCTATTAACTTATTTTGTACTGAATTAAATATTTTTATAAAAGAATGCCTTAAAGACAAAAAAAAAAAAAACAAACAAAAATCCAGGCAATGATTATAATATTGATATAATAAATATTATTAAAATGTAATGGAAATGTGTTGTGCGAGAAGATTACAGAGAATGATAGAAAAAATCAAAGAAAATTTCTAGAGTTGTCATTGTACAATTTATCTGAGTGCCATAATTCCAATTCCTTATAAAAATATGTTTATAAAATATCCAGTTTACTTTTCATAACCCAATTTAGTCTTTTCAACAAATCTCTCTTTATATGCTGGCATAATCCATTGTGCCCGAGCACACTTCAAGTTCCTCAAGCGTTTCTGACCTTTGGTCGCTGTGAAAGTCCCGCATGAGACTTTCCGGCGCGTCTTAAGGACATGTATACAAATCCTTTTTTGAGAAGATTCTCCTCTGTTGTCTCTTCAGCTGACTGGCAGCTCCCACGGCAGAACCAGCGTATGAACGACAATAAATCACTTTGCATTACAAAAACACAAAAAAACTACTCAGACTATATTTTGACACATTAAAGAGCGCGAGAACAATGAGAGCGGATGAGCGCAAGGGGGGAGCAGAATGAGAGCTAGTGCATTGTTCGGGATCTAGGATCTAGGTCGGGGTCGTCGTGCTCCACAACGAAAGTGGAAAGAGCGCTCCCTCTCGGGACTATTCTTTCAATGTCAACGCTGACACTTGACAACTCAATGCGATTGTGTCGCTGTCGCTTGTGAAAGAGAAGAAGGTCTCGAGGGCGGGAGACTAAGTGGAGTGCGGGGACGGTGGGCTACTGCAACATGCTATAGTAGGCAAGGATTAGAGGGCATTGAAAGGGACAGTGCGCCGGAAGAACTTTCACCTTTTGAGGGTAAACAAAAAAAACAAAAAAAGAAAAGAAAACTGAAAACGAAATGAGCATTTGATAAACACAACTGGCAAGGTGCCATTGTTGCTCCGCCGGTTGCTACGGGTTACCCCTTGGCAGTGGAACAGCTGCTGCTGAAGCTGAAAAATGTTTAATAGATTTTTTGGCGCGCCACAAAATGCGGCAACTTTGTGTGGCAAGACAAGAGACGAGACCCAAACGCGCCGCCGTCGCATCAATCAGTCCAAATAAATTTGTACAAATTATAGGCTCGCCGAGGCCCCCCTTACACACACTCTCTCTCTCTCTATACTCTCTACTTATATAAGGATGCACAGATTGATGGTGCCCCTCCACCCGCTGAACTCCTTCGAACTCGGCTCGAACGCGGACGCGGGCGCGGGCGTTTTTGGCCATAATTCAGCTCTTTAAGAAGTTGTTACTTTAAACATTTATTTTTACACCTCGGGGGCGCGATGCAAGAGTCGCGATTGTGCCCGAAAAAGATCAAAAAACAAAACAAGCGAAGAAGAAGGTTTATTTGAATTTCAATAAGGCACAGACAGCCGCAGCTTGATGGGGTTAGGCCGCCCCTCCCCCAGCCCTACTTCGATCCGGGGTTCATTATCCTGTTATGTGCATAGGATCGGCGGCGGCATTCGCTTTCATCTCTCTCTCACTCTCTCGCTCGTTCGAAACGGGGCGTTATTAATTAGCGTTATGAATTATGGATGTGGCTTATCCAGGGCAGGGCAGGACAGGGCAGGGCGCAACCCTGGCCACTGATCCAGCTTGGGCAATTTTGATAGTCTTCCAACTATATTTGCACTTGCAGCCAGGCTTGTGGCGGAAACTGCTGCAGCACTGATATCTTCATTGTGCCACAGCGGAGGATGCATAAATCGCTAAAATGTTGCACGTACATCATCAGAGAGCGAGAGTGCGAGGGAGACAGCAAGCAGATATGTTCCAATTAGCGAGACAGCTTATGGGACAAGTCTGCTGCAGCGCGACTGGCAGCGCGGCGGCAACTCAGGCAAAAGTTATTCGACTTGTCATATTAGGTTGTGATAAATGTAGTTACAGACCCGATGTGATAACTTTTCCGCGACAGCGCCGGCGCTTAGGTACGATCCTCCGCCTCCTCATCCTCCTGCAGCCCGATCCTCGTACTCAACTTCAGCATGATCATGATTATGACGATCATAACGATGACTTTGGCTCATGCGCATATTTGTATGTATAACTACACGTATGTGTATTTGCCTTGCCCGTTCCCGAAGTGTCCGTGAAGCATCGCGGAAAGACCGAGGGAATCATTCAAAACGCTTTTACGACAGCCAGAAAATTCCTAGAGCTGTCTACGACATTTTCCACTTCGCTTTTGTGTCTAAATTTTTTCCTCTCCTCTGTGTTTTTATTGCCTGACCCTGACTTTACAATTGACCTGGCACGCTAGAAAATCCACGACGACCTTGATCTGCTCAACGCGCTGATCGCGTTGACCTGTGCCTGTTCGGGGCGCTACAAATGTTACACCTGCTCGCGGGGTGTACGACGGGCGTAGGGCGACCTTTTTTTCCAAAAAGGGTTTACATAGTCGCAACTACCTAGTCGGAAATACGACGGGATCCATAAAGCCGGAATCGGTCTCAAGTGTCAACGTAGATCATCTTTATACTGTCTGATTTTATGAGGTGTGACTTGAGCTGGAGATCTTTCAAGTGGTTTTATGATTTGGGAATATCTATATGTATAGGAAAAACGTTACGGTGTAATTATATTTATGACAGGGCTTTAATAACTGTAAATACGAGCAAGAGAAGAGAGAAGGTAGAGGTGATGTATATTTAAATTTATTGATATTCCGAAATATTTTCTTATTTATGAGTTATACGTAGTACAACGGGTTGAAACCCTATTGAAACACAACTTTTTAATGATTTATTTAATTCTATGTAATAATTGGAGCTTAAAACTCATTGAAACCTAAAAAAAAGTCATCGGTTATAACAAGGAAATTGTCTACAGACTTTTATTTTATCATTATAACATTGAAACTTGCTAGATAGCACGAATTTCTGCTAAATATTCTAGAATTGTGGTAATCAAACTGGAATATAACTAGAATTCCTAAAAATCTAGGAAATAATATTTAAAATTATAAAAGAAACCATATTTAATTTCCATGGTAATCAAAGTGAGTACGATCGCATTTAGTCAACCGATCTGCTTGTATTATACCAAGACAAACTGGAAGATATCATAGTGGAGTTGCCTTTTCTACGAGACTTCCAGACTATTCAGTGGAAACGCAGTCGGCAATTATCGCCGGAGATAACTATATGGTATCTGGAGTTATTAAGGAGGTTTTCGCTCTAAACAGTTATTATAACAGTTTGCCGCCCATTTTTACCGACCACCAGCGGTGTTGTCGCTATTAGAGACAAGTCTAGCAATTATTTCACTGAGAGATCTGGCCAGATCTTATCTAATCCGAATGAGGCTGTCAGCATAAAACACAGTTCCGTGTTGCTGGCTACTGGGCGTGGCGTGGCAGAGTGCTACAACAACAACAGACAGTGTCAAGTGCAGTTTTACTCTCTCTCTCTCTGGCTTCCTCTTTGCTCTCTCTCTTTATATTATTTATTTTTTTTAGGCATCTAATTGCCCCTCACTTGAAATGCGATTTTACTATGAAGCATGACAAAGGCAGCATCAGCAACAGCAACAGCAACGTTTGACATTGCCACACGTGCCCCAGTGTCCAGTTGCAGATGCTGCTGCTGCGTCGGGCACGTCTCGAGATCAGTGTGTGCCTCGTCGTCGTCGTCGACGTCGCTGTTGTTGCCTTGGCCTTTTTGCCACGATCTCGCATTGAAATTCCGCAACACGTACGCGCTGCGTCTGAGATGTTCTTTGATGGATTATATGGATTTTGCTCATAAATGTGAAGTAAGGCAGAGAAATTAATATCGCATCGCGGCAAATAGTTTTGAAGTTGTTCGGCTCCGCCGCCATCCCCCCCCCCCAAGCTCTGGCTCAGCCCCCTTGGTACTATCTGCCGCACTGTCTGGTTGTGTCATCAATCTGCGGTGGCGGCTGTGCTGACGCGCTGTGTCCAAGTTTGTCAAATACACGTGGGGGTAGACGGGGCAGGGACAGCGGCAGGGGTAGAGGAAGTAAGAAAGTAGGGAGGGAAGGAACGAGAGTGAGGGGAATACGGATATTTGCATAAAATGCGTCGAGGCGCATCTGCAGTTCGCCCCTTGTTGTTATTGTTGTTGATGCCCCGATACCCTGTAAAAGTACTGGAGTTGGGAGGTCTGTAATATGCAGCCGCCAAACTTGCTATAAATTTTATTCTATTTATTTATTTTATCTTTTATTGTAGATTTTTAAATACTTAGAGCATCTATTTCCTTTAAATCGATCCATTTATTTACCTAGAATATATTTTATTAAAGATTTTAAAGATTATCGAGAAATTTTTTAATTATATGTAGAGCTCTAAATTTGTAAATTAGTTGCTTACAGATTGCTGAGTCGTGTATATCATAAAAAAGATTATATATAGTAATAATACGATCTCAAGATAAACTGTAATTATAGTATAAAAAACTCTTCATTCATTAAATTTACTTTCTTTTAAAATAAACCCATCTTAATAGGTTTATTTGTAACCCTTTTCTCAACTAGTATTCCATGCTGCTCTTAATGATCTGCAGTGTACTACAAGTAAGAAACTCGAAATGCTTTAGATGCGCTCCTAACTCTTTCTCTAAACTAACTATCCATAGCCTCGACAATCTATCAGACATCGCGACTCACAGAGTATCTTGCAGTCGAGCCGTTGTTTCATTTACTGCTATTGCCAGTAAATGAGCCACTTGGCCTGCCCCAAAGGGGCCAAAATGGGCGGACAGAGCCGAAACTGATCGATCGATTGTTGTTGTACGTTCGTACGCTGCCGCAGTTGCACCACGACCACGAACGAAACTGAGTTTCGGTGCTGCTGCTGCTGTTGGAGCTGTAGCTGTAGCTGGAGCTGCTGCCCGAGCACCATAAATCATGTGGTGTAATTACCCGTTGGCGCAGGATGCAACGCATAAGCCACGCGCAAAGCGAGTCGCCGCCGCCGCCGCGTTGCAAGAGAGTTCAAGAGTTTATCGATTGGCGCTTGCAATCCTTTATGTTTCTTTGAGTTTTTTCCCCTACTCCTCCCCCCCCCCGCCGATTTTTGGGTTTGGCTTTTAGTGTTTTTCTGCTTAACCAGGACACACTGTTGGCATGAAAGGATTGCGCCAGGCAATGACCAAACAGTTTCATCGGTTTCATCACTTTTCGAGTGGCATATTAAGCCGCTCGCTGAAGTGCCCACATTATGCCACATCCTATGTCCATATTTGTTTTGATACGCATGCACAACATGCAACATGCGATCTACGTTTTATCCTTTTGTTTCTCTGATAGCCGCCTTAAGGCACATCGCGAGTGTATCCTTTCTCTACATGATCATGATCAATAGATACATTTGTCAGATACATGCGCCAGTTCCAAGAAGACTTTGTCGTTGTGTACCCACTCGCTCTCTCGCCTCTCTAACTGATTCTCTATGCTGGCTCTCTACCACACACTTAAAATCCTCACGCATTTCAATTTCATTTTCTTTGCAACGCAACCGCAAATATCCTACGCGATAAACTGTCAAATGAAATCAAGTCGTTGCACTGTCGACAGAGAGAAAGAGAGAGAGCTGGAAAACATAGGGTACACGCCGCCAAGTCATACAATTTGTAACGCAGACAGTTGAAGCTAGAGTATGCTTTGATTCTGGGTTAATACAGCACAATCTTTATAAAGAAATACTTCAGTATGCAGCAGGAACTCATTTTAGCTATAAACTCATTTTAGCTTCTCGGCTCAGTTAATTGAACTGAGCTGAGTCTGAAATATATACAGTTTAACTTGTATATAAACCATTTTGGAGTTATATTGTAAGTTTTCAAAGTGTAAACCGTTTATAAACAAGTATGGCATTTGTAACTCACAAAGTTCCTCTGCATCCCAGCAGTGTGTGCACTATTTGCGTCATGCTACTTGCATTTGCATTCCTGTTTTTCCTTTTTATTTTTATCGCAGTACCTGCACCTACTCCGACTCCTCCTGCTGCTGCTCCTCTACCTTCCTTGGCTTGCTTTGCTCTGTTGTTGTTGCTGTTGCCCGTTTTAATGCCTTTTGACTTGCCCACTTCCCGTACGGGTTTTGGTGGGGAGGGGGCAGCAGCAGCAACGCATGCCCCTCCTGCTGCCTGTCAGGTTTTGTCAATTATCAGGTGCATGCACAGTCTCCCTCCCCAGCCTCCCTGCCCTCCCCTGCACTGCTGCACTCACTTGTCTGCAGCCGCTCGAAGCGTGTTTTAAGCGTGCGAAATTTTCATTCATAAATGCATTGAACTTGCAACAGCAAGGGGCAGCTGGCAGCTGAGCAAGAGGGGAGGAGCTGGGGGCAGCCGTCCCCGTCGTCGTCGTTGTGCCACAAGCAGGCTTACATAATGTGAGTGCATTCAAATGAGTTTCGTACGAGTTTCGAATGAGCTGCTGCCTTGTTGCCGGAGCAGCCTGCTGACTGCGGCGCCATGCAGCGCGCAACTGATGCCGTCTTTTGGCCCGGTTGCAACTTTGCCCATTTTTCTACGCTTGCAACGTGCAACTGTAGTCAAATTAATTTCACATTTCGCATTTGTTTTGTCTAAATATTTAGACGAGCCATGAAATGCCTCGAGTTGACCGAGTCGGGGCAGGCTTGTTGCGTTTGTTGTGTCTGTGCCTCGTTTAGTTCTGGTTGCAAGGTCAAGCTTTTGTCGGTTGACATCTGTTGCAGCTGCCCATTCGTTGCACAGTAGCGCACACGTGTTAACATGGTAGCAGTAGCAGCCGTGCCGAATTTTATAGGGTATCTATGGTCAAAACAAGAGGCGCAGAGGGCAGAGGACAGAGGGCAAATGGCATGTGCTCGTGGGGTTTCACCTTACACAGGTTACTCCTATTGAATTTCCAGCACGACCTTCCACACTCTCTACACTCTCTACACTCTCTTGTACTCTCCCTGTCTCCCTCTCTCTCTACCCGGTGTTATTTACATTTAATTTTGCAATTTTTTATTGTTTTTTTTTCGTTACCCAGGGCCACCCAAAAATCCCAAATTGCAGCATAATTTTGATTTGAATTTAATGACTTCATTACCGATCCCAAGATCTCGATGCCCTCGAACCCTGCCTGATCCCTTAGTTCTACGTGTGCAGTTTCTTTGGCAATTTTTTGGTGCGTGTCTGCTCGACGATCTCGTCGATCTTGATCCGCAGACAATTGAAAAATTTTCGATCGCAAATTGCATTTTAATCAAGTCCTATTAAAATTAGTTTAGCGCTCAACTCGCTCGTACTTCTGCCCCTCGCTCTACCATGCTCTCTCTTTCTCTCTCGCGATCACTTGTGATCGCTCGTTCCTTGTGGGGTCTGCATCTGTTGATCCGTGCAGCTTAATAGCGTTTTAACTAGCCAGTTCCGTAGCAGTTCCATCAACAATCGAGTTGAAATAAAGTTATCAACACTTTGCCGGAATTGACCCAATCCGCTGCCGCATAATTGCTCTGCCCTCTTTAGCCCCCCCTCCCCCACCATACCACTACCTCCGCAGCAACAGCTTCGTCACGCGTTGCAAGTCAATCAACAAGCTACGTTGGCATTCAAAATAGCCGCCCTGCACGCGAATAGGCGGCTCCAAGACGAGCTACAAGATGCTCCCCAAGCAGCGACCGCAGTGAAAGTTAACCACGCGTCAAGCTGCGACTTGTTGGAGCCGCAGATAAGGCAGGAGAGCAGGATGAGAGAGAGAGAGAGAGAGAGAGAGGGCAGGAAGAGTCGTCCGTTTAAGCCGCTGGAGACTTAACTGCAGCTTAACGGCGGCTTTCGAAAAACAACTTCCTTAACTTCCGCTTGAACCCTTAAAAACACGTCGACGATCAAGATGATCTTCTTTAAGATTATGATAATACGTTTTCGTTTTACATAACATCCAGTTGATTTATGTACACCGATGTGCCTAAGATACTCTTTAAATTTTCACTAAATATTATGCAAATATTTTGGGAGAAACTTGAAAAAGTTAAAGATGTTTCATATGCTAGTTCACTTGGCGATCTTTTGTATAATTATGTGATCTATAGCGATCCCGAGTTGAATTTCATACTTCTCTTTCTGTTACTTTCTAACCTTCCTCTATCTTCTTCTTAGTTATTTCTTTTCTATGAAAATTTTAAAAACATATACTCATCTTGCCTATTCCTCGAGGATTTTGATCTTTTAATATACAACTGCATATTTTTCACTTTTCTTTACTTAGCTTTCCTATTGCTGACGGTTCCTCAATCTTATCTACCTTCATTCCCTACTTAGCTTTGCCTTAACCATGTGTCAAGAGGTTCTAAGTGGCGCAGACATTGCTCATTAGATCGCTTAAATAGCAATTACACAATTGAGACAAGAGACAACGACGACACGTTCCAGCACTTTACGATAGAGAGATAGAAAGAGAGAGAGAGAGCGAGAGACCAATCGTCACTATCGCCTGAGCTAAGACCCAGCAGGGCAGCACTACCAGGGGCCATGGGGGAAGAGAGCAGTCTACTTAGAACCCCAGATCTAAGAGCAGAGATAGTGCTTCGGTGTAAATTTCCACAAACTGCGATGACCAAACACAAAAACAAGTCCCGAATGAAATATGAAATTATTAAAACTGCCCCGCAGGATAACGTGTCCTTCTAGCCGAGAGAGCGAGAGAGAGAGAGAGAGAGAGAGAGAGAGTGTAGTAATAATAAGAATAATAAAAAAAAGGAGAAAACATAATACAATGAACGAGACGAGGCAACATTTTATTTTCTTTTGAGAAATTAATGCGCTATTAACGACCGCAGGATCGTCGGCAACCCTCCGATCTTCGACTGCGTCTCGGACCCTGCACACACAAACTGCATTGTCATGTGCGTTGAAGAGTGAAGAGAATGACAGTCGAGTCCAGTGCAGTCTCTACAGTCCTGTAGCCATATCTATTTGGCCAGGTCCGCGTTAAATAAGTCATAAATTTCATTGACTTTATCCTTGACGATCATCAATTTTTCATATTTAAGTTCCATTGTTCGCGCGTGGGCGCTGTCTTTAATCCTTTACCCAATAGGGAAAATCATGCGGGACTTACTGAGAGAGAGAGAGAACGAGAGAGCAGCGATCCCTACTTAAATCAAGTCTCAATTTTCAACTCACTTTCAGTGCAATTGTCGCACATTTCTGGGGAATTAAGTCACATAAATCGTATTGACTTAAGGTTCGATCCATCGATTTGATATCATTGAAAAAATAGTTAGGATCTCGTGTAGGCTCCCTACTTTGTGTGGTCTGATCGGGGTGCTCCAATGTGGGTGCTTAGAAGTAGGAAAATAACCCTCTTTCAAGCGGCTTATGCCTTCCATGAGTTTGTTCTATTCAACAGCTTGAAGGTATTCCAAGTACCCTATATAATATTATGTAACGTTGGGTACTCTCTCTGTCTCTAGTTGGGCTACTTAATGTGACTTAGTTGGCTTAATGTTTTTTAAAGTGAAAAATCTTGTCCTGGTATGGCTATTATATGGTTTCCCTGCTTAAGCCTTACATGAACTAGGGTTTTTCTCCATCGCAGACCTCTCTAAACCCATCTACACTTCTTCATTTCCAGTCGACCACGATTCTGCTTAGCTTTCGGCGCGTTTCTGCTTCAGTTTCTGCATAAATTCTGCTGTCTGTCTTTTTCGACTGGCAATACTTAATACCAACACCATTAAGACGCCCTCACCCTCGCCCTCGCCCTTGCAGGGGGAAACAGTCAAGGGGTAATATGGTTCAACACCAATTTAGACACTTCATGCATCTTGTTAGGACATCGAGGGGTCGAGTGAGAGAGACAGAGAGAGGTAGCCCGACAAGTAATGCGATACGCTGCCCCAGGGCACGGGGCACAGTCAAGAAGGAGTCAGGCTAATCGGGTGGGAGGGGGAGGGCAGGAGGATCACGTAAGCGATACGGTGCCAAACAAAAGATGCTGCAGTGTATTGATTTCAATATTAATCGGCTGCACATTGGCGTATATCACTAGCAACAGATACAGATACAGCAACAGAACCGAAAGATACAACTGCAACAGAAAGAGATACTTTGCCTCGCGTCCGAAGAGTTTTACGCGGTCGCTTGGTCGCTTTGTCTTATAATTGGATTTAGATTAATTGCATCTGCTTTGGAATCGAAAACTGCGCATGAAAAATTACATCAAAAAGGCAAAAAAGAATAAAAATAAGTGCGCAGCAAAGGAAAAACCACTGGGAGAACCGAAATTTATCTGTTTTCTACAGAAATCGAACGAGGCAGCCAGTGAGAGAGTAAGGGAGAGAGAGAGAGCGCGCGAGCGACAGCGAGAGAGAGTCTTATAGCTAGAGCGATCCCAGTTGGATTCTGCGAATTCAGCGACGGCGTGTGCTACCGACTCGAACGACTCCTGCTGCGTTTGTCGAACCGCAAATTCATTAGCTTTGTTTGTTTGGCTACTCGTTAAAACGATCGCCAAGACATTGCCAAGATCCATCTCTATATGTAACAAACATATATTCCCTGGAGCCGCATAATTTGCTGCCCCTATTTGGTTTTGCATAACCCAAAAGGAAACCAAAGCAACGGGAGCTCTGTCCCAGAAGAAATTGATAATTAATTAGGCTTAGATCGATCTATAGAGTGATCTCTCTCACTCTCTCTCTCTCTCTCTCTCACTCTCTCTCTCTTTCTCTCTCTCTGTCTCTCTGGGGATCCTCTCGACGGGCTGTGGCAGCCCTGGGGCAAAGTTTTGGGCCACTTTTACGGCCAGTGCGTTGTTGCCTGTGCTGTGGCGGCAGTCATGTTACTTTTAATGATAATTGCGGCCTCACAACTCATTTCTCACAGTGATAAATACGCAACGCAGCAGCTCGAGCACTGATCGCACTCACCAGACAGACGATCAATGTCGGCCGACAGGTTGTGCTCACGCTTCACGCTCATTTGTATGAGACCCAAAACTGTCAACACGTTGAGCTTTTGTGCCGCACGCACGATTGGGAACGCAATGCACGAGACGATTTGACAGCAAACTTGAGTTTATGCTTGAAGGATTTGAAGAAACTGATCAATTCCGTAGATCACATGATGTTGATTCCAAATATACCACAGAGCACTCTCTGTTCCCTTCAAGTTGGTCTTAAATTCTTAGATTGCTTAGCTTGGGGCTCTAGTACACCACACAATTTGTTCAGTTGCCAAAAAAGTAGCTCATCTTTTCTACATTTATATTCGATCATTTTGTACTCTTATCTTTGATATCTCAAATCTTTAAGGCTCTTATACACCAGACAATTTATAAAAGTTTACAAAGCGGGCTCAAAGAAACAGAATAAGCTTTTCTTGTGCAATTCTTGCAAATATCATTCCGATTCTGTACCTAAGGAGCCTATACACTACACAATTTGCACAGTTCTTAATGCTTACTGATTCTGCATAGTTTCACTGCATTTTTCTTACTTTTTTCTGTAATACCAAAAGAATTAGAGTATCTCGACTATTTTGCAAGCCATAATTTTTCCGTTTTTAACTGTAGGCTCCCTTACACTACACAATTTGCCAGTGCTTTGCCAGAAAGTTGACAAAGTTGTCTCTTTCCACTTATTTGCTTCTTTCCTTACCCAAAATCGTTACGTTTATAGGGCTCCCTTTCGCAGAACTCGCTTTATAACGCGCAGCAGCGCAGACCATTGAAGCCAAGTTACCACAATTTGTCTTTATGGCAAAAAGGAGCCCAAAGCGATGTCCAGCAAGGTTCAGCTTCTCTTCCTTTACCCCCCTCCCGGTCGTCTATCTCACTGTGCGCGGCCATAAACCATTTAAACATTTTCAACTTGTTAGCAATTAATTAAATAGATCGGCCCGTGGCATCAGTGTGTGTTGAGTTCCCGCTCTGTCATTATTCTTGCGGCCACTCGGTCGAAAATGTCTCCAACGAGCACCCAAGCTGCCACTCCCCCCAGGCCGACAAACCCGCCAGCCCCTCGCTGGAACTCTTCCTCCGTACTCACTCTAGCTGCTGCGTTAATTACCACAACACAACGTTCAATTTTTATGGAGGACACACGCCCCATTGAGCCACATTTGCATGCCCCATGCTCCCTACCTCTCTCTCTCTGTCTCACTCTCTCGCGCGCGCGCTCTGTCTCGCATGCAGCGCCGATCTGGCAACGCTCTCGCTGCGCTTCAAACGTGACCGCTAAAGCAGTTAAAGGGACAAACCGGCAAGGGCAACGGCGAAGAGAGGGAGAGAGGTAGAGAGCGAGAGCGAGCGAGGTAGCTGCACTTTCGGGCGGCGTTGTCTGCCAGTTTGAAATTTATTTCGCTGTTTTTGCAATTTAAGGTAATTATTATGTACCTTTGGGGTAATTTTAACACCTCGACACCATCGACAAATATCATCTTCAAGAGGATCGTACCGGGGTACCGCCGGACCGCGCTCGTACTTCAGAAGTAGCTGCGCGCCTTTTCATATCAACCATCCAAAATCACAACAACAACAACAACAGCAACAACTGCAGCATCAGCAGCAACAACAACAACGACAAACGTTTCTTAGAAGCGCAAAGCTTTCAACACCTTCGATGCGTGCCCAGGAACAGGCTTCGTATTGCCCAATGCGCCCTTATAGCCCTCGCCCCCCTCTCGCGACGGTTGGCACCTACTCCCTCCTTGGCCTTGCGCTACTTAGGGTACTGCCCCTGACTTGGCCAGTTATTTTTCACACCTCGACAACATTCTCCCATACTCTGCGACCGGTAGGGATATGACACGAGTCTCAGCAGGCGTGTGAAGTATACAAGTTACGCCTGGAGGCAGTGTGTAGTGCGACTAACTAAGTGAACTCAATGTTGGCTAAGGCTAACTCTATGAAATTTGGTATACTTGTTTATACTACTTCTAGCTAGTGTATTACTAAGCAAGGATTTGATTGGAGCACTATTAGACATGGTTTAGACTAAATTTGTGATTACTGATATTCAAAAAGAAAGAAAAAACAGGTATATATACTTGGCATGACAATTTCAACTGTTGCACTAACTAAGCTGGCTTATTATAGTAACTTAATAGAAATCGAACTTAAATGTAGAATAATAGTGACATATAAGGGATATAACATTTGGGAACAAGAAGAGATAACTTTCAAGCCAGAATTTCAAATACTTTTCCACAAAAGTTATATAGAGATCATATGCAAACGATCTACAGCATTTTCTGCTACTAAAGGCATAAACGATCGTTAAACTATATAAAAATTTTAATTTTGAAAAGCCTCAAATGACTTATATAGAAACTTATTATTTAGTCACAATCAGTAGTATTTGAAAACAAAAGAATTTCAACTTCTATGTCAATACTATAAAATATTTCTATAGTTTTCTTCACACTGAAGGATCGTTACGATTTTCTCACAGACTATGCGAAGTTTTCAATGTATTTAAGTGTATTCATAGTTCGTTTAGCTTTGGTTTCTTTGGCTGCGATTTGTTGTTGCTTTTTCGCACTTGGCGGCGTATTCGGTTACAACAACAACAAACACAAAGCCGCCGTCGCAGACTGCCGATTGGCGCGTTTTTAATAACCGCTACCACCGCTTCTTTTGGGGGGCAGCCGCTCGCTCGCTCGCTCGCGTCTGCCCTGTTATCTCACTCAGCTCATCGGGATGCGGATGTGGTGGCTTTGGGGGCCAGTGCAGTTCGATTAGTATAGAGAAGGAGATGGAAGAAAAGGAGGTGGAGAGGTGTAGGGTAGGGACAACGCTACGGGGTCATATGTTGTGCAGGCATATCCTGTCGGGAATCCGTGCACAACTCGACGTTGTCAGCACATTTGGCATCGCAATTATCGCGGACTGAGTGGCGTGCGTGTAAATTACCGTTATTAGGTGTGATCGTACGAAATTTGCACCGACATCGTCGGGTCCAAATGAACTACCAACAACAAATTAATCTCGCTACCCTATCCCCCTTTTTATTGCTCTGACTTGGCTTTAGTTTTCACTTCGCTTTCGTTTCACTAAAAAAAAAAACAAAATACAAAATACACGCGAAAGTGACGACCACGAGTTTCCGCTCGATTTCTGGAACACCCAATAAAAAGTCAAATTAATGTGATGACAACCACAAAGATGTCGATAAGCGATAAGTGCGATAACACGTCGCCGCAGCAGCAGCAGCAGCAACACACACACTCAGTACACACACACCTCATCTCATCTCAGCTCACTCGACAGATTTCACGCTTACGATATGAATGAAAGCAACAAATCCTCGCAAGTCAACTCTGACCTACTCCATCACGTCGTACGTCGTACGTGCCCCCACGGTTGCACACACGGCAATTGCAACTGCAACTGCAACTGCAACACCTTCGCTCCCGGTAGTGCGCTACGGTAGCAATAGCTACTACTGCCGTGGTTGATGTTCGGAATTCTCAATTAGCCCTAATGAAGCAGCAGACCCATAAAGTGCGTAATTAATTGTCACCTGGAGATATCGATAGATAGTAGAGCAACAGAATCTATGTGTAGGTGAGCTCGGTAGAGGGCAAACCGATATAGAGTTGACACTTGTATCGCATGCTTCCGTTTCAACGTGTTTTGCAGTTTGCAGCTTGCCAAAGGACACCAGCAGCCTGCGCTTCCTGCACTTTCTGGGAATACGGAAGATAAAGTAGCGTGAGTAGCGAGACCTTTAGCGTATCGAAACTGTTTTATTACACTTAGGAATAACAGGAATATAATATAGGCATATTTTTTCAAAACTGTATTATATTATACACTGATCTTTTTCAAACTATAGTTTAGTGCTGCTTATCTAATCAAAAACCCAATGAAGGTCCTATAAAAAAATATAGAAATCTAAGTTAAGTCTACGAAAACCCCTGAAACCAACCCCAAACTCCGCATCTCCCACAAAACCAATCAGTTTCTAGCAGAATCTAATAGTAATTCACGATCACTTAACGCTCCGACCGCCAGAGGGCGCTACTGAACAACCACTAGAAACCCAACAGATTCCCATTACATCCAATTGGAACGTTACGCCACAAATAGATGACGCTAACTTCACATTTTGTGCTGGCAACATCGCAACGATCCTGGGTATCCTTTTAGCTACCCTGCTGCGAACTACCCAGCAGTACCTGTTACCCCTCTCTACCGCGTACCAGCAGCAGCATTACCAGCACTTTAATTAATCAACATTTTCTGATTTACTCGGCTAATTAAAATGCTACCAAAACATTTTTACCTTCTCCCTCTTCAACATTTTGGGGGTGTGGATCACAAGATGATCGAGAAAATGAAAATGGAAATGGTGACGAGGGAGAAGAAGGTGTAACAGAAGAGTTGAAAGCGGTTGGAGAGGCGGAGGCGTGTAGGCGATGACGCAAAGGATTTGCCCACGCAAGAAAGCGAGACTGAGAAAGAGGGAGAGAGGGAGACGAACAGTGTGGATATTAGAAATGCATTAAGGATCCGATCCCAGGGCATGCCACGATCGGTGGCAGCTTTTAAAAAACGATTAAAACGATTATTGTAAAATGTAGGTTGCACTGGACTCGGGACGTGCCCGGATCGTAGCCTCTGCCTCAGCTGCAGCTGCTCTGCGTTAATCAAGGTTTTATGCATTTATTAAGTGGGGGAGCGTGCAATCTCGTTACGCGCAGCAACTGTAACGGTATTGGCGGCGCGGGGCATGCAACAAAGTTGCGTTTGCACCATAACAAATTTACGATTGTGCGCTTTATGGGGCCACTTGACTTTTTCGAGTTGCGGGCGTATAAATAGCCTAGCGCCAAGTCGTCGAGACCCAGTGGAACAGACTCCGCTTTCCCCAAACCCCCCTCTTTTAGCACTCTGCCTGCCTCGCCTGCAGGCCTGTCAAGCTCGTCAAGTTGCAGCTTCGTGACAAAGCTCATGCAAAGTGAGTTGCAAGAGCGAGGGGCAGAAAAACAGACAAGCAACTGGAGTCGCCACTTGATATGCATGAGGCGGCACACACTTGTGGGATTTGTTGTTCTTGCTGCTGCTGCTGCTGCAGTTGCGCTTATGCTAATCACCCTGATCGGAAGCACGTGTCAAATGCGGCAATGCGGCAACGCTTAATGCAAAAGAACAGTTGCGCCTGCGCCCCTCAAGGCCAGCGCGCACAGCTCCAGACGGGCACAAGCCATGGCAGAGCTTAGGCTTCGACGGGGACTGCGACTGCGACTGCGACTGAGACCGCGACTGAGGCAGATGTGGAGACAGTGTTGCATTGTGGCACGGTGGGGCAAAATACAGTATTCATAAAGACTATGGGAGAAGCTTGTGCAATATAAATACAAAATTAAGCCACGGAAATAAAATATATGTGGAAACTATACAGCTGTAGGCTATATCTCTACAGTAGAGATCGTATATAAAATAAATAATAAAATAAAAAAATAATATAATATCGTTTTAAGTTTAGTTAATTACACAATCAAATTGATACACATAATGTTGTTTCTAGCTCGAATTGTATGCATAAAATGACTACAACATAGATTTATCGAAAAACCTTAAGGTTTCTTAAACTGATATCTTTAAGATAGAGTACACTGACCAAGTAACAAAACTAGTTAAAGCTGAGCCACACTTAAAAGTAGCTTTCAGTTAAATTTCATAGCTCTAGCTGCCTTTAGCTATGAGATACTCACTATATATTCGAGAAATATATCATTCAAGCAAATCATAGTAGATTAACTAAAACCATATCATAATGGGCCTTATAACGTGCCCAAAAAACATTATCATATTATTCGCCAGGTAAGGTAGAACAGGGGGAAATCAATGGCAGCAAAACAGCGAAAGTGCAGAGCGACAGCGACTTCTCTCGCGTTGCTCGTGGGATCTGCGAACATCGTGATGATCATGATGATGATGGATCACATTGAACTTCGAATCGGAATCGGTGCGCAGTTTCTTCTCTCCATACTCTGCCTTATTTATTATTTGTCTCTCTTCTCTTTACATACAGTTTTTCTTTCTTTGCGAGCAGACGACAAAAGTGCATTGAAAAGCGAGTCCTTTTTTGTGTGACAAGGATCAGGGAGTAGAAGCAAGGTTAGGTTGAGTTTATTGTGCATAGATTTAAGTCTCGATTTCGATGTAGTTTTTCCAGCAAGCGCGCAAAAGGAAAAACTGAAATGAAATGAAATGCGAATGTCTTGGGCAACGAGAAGAAGAATTGAGGAACTGAAAGAAACTGAAAGGAGGAGGCAAAAGGAAGAGACGAGCAGAGCCGAGCAGAGCGTAGGACAAAGGGAGCTGTGACACAAAGGACCCGAGACAAGTTGAATGAGCCAAGTTGAATTATGAGAAGCGCAAGAGTGAGAAGAGAGTGTGTGTGAGAGAGAGACAGTGTGTAGTGCCAGCACCCACACGAGCTGAGCTGAGCAACCCCGCAGCCTACGCCAGAGCAGGCAAGAGAACGCGCGCGCGAGAGCGAGAGAGGGAGAGAGAGAGAGAGCAAGAGCATGCGAGGATCACTTGTGCCCGCAGGCAACAGGCCTGAGAGATCGTTACCGAGCCCAGGCTCAGGCTCAGGCGCAGGCGCAGCCCCGAGGGGCAGGTAGGCGATCAGCGTGAAGCAACCACCACGACGCGACAGCGACTGCGGCAGCGACGTCGACAGAGCGGCAGCAGCACCGGCACCGACGACTACTTAAGGGCAGCGCGCAGGACGAGGTTTATCATTGCGGAATTTGATTCCACACAGTCAGCAACACACAAAGTTCTCTCGATCAGTTTTCTCTGCCTACACGGATTACTACAAAACCAGCAACATGACTAGCGTGTGCAGCAATAACTATCAGCACTTTCAGCTGACAAACGGCAACATCATGATGCTGCATCACCAACAGCAGCAGCAGCACCACCAGCAACAACAACTGCAACACCAGTCACAGCAACTGCAACAGCAGCAGCAACATCAGCTGATTGCACCCAAGCTTCCACTCGGCAACAGCCAATTGCAGAACATGCAACACAGCAGCGCCTCCAACAGCAGCAGCAGCAACTGCAGCTCCGTGGGGCCGATCAAGAAGAAGTTCAGCTACGTGAACATGCCCTACGGCGAGCAGATGCCCTCGGTGGCACGCCGCAATGCGCGCGAGCGCAATCGCGTCAAGCAGGTAAACAATGGCTTCGTCAATCTGCGCCAGCATCTGCCACAGACCGTGATCAACAGCCTGTCGAATGGCGGACGTGGTGCCAGCAAGAAACTCTCCAAGGTGGACACACTGCGCATCGCAGTCGAATATATCCGCGGTCTGCAGGACATGCTTGACGACGGAGAGTCGCGTCGTCATTCATTCTTTGCCGGCAACTCGGCCGATGAGAGCAGCAACGATGGCAGCAACTACAACGACTACAACGATAGCCTCGATGATTGCCCAGCCGATCGGGCATCGGTTGTCAACTATGTCAGCCACTCTGCCTCGTATCACTCGGCCTCGCCCACACCCTCGTACAGTGATTCCGATCTATCTGCCAGCTATGTCAAGCAGGAGTTGCCCGAGGAGGAGCAGCACCAGCAGCAGCAGCACCTGCACCAGCAACATCATCTCCAGCACCAGCAGCAGCAACAATTCAAATTCGAATCCTTCGATAGCTTCAGCGACGAGCAGCCCGACGATGAGGAGCTGCTCGACTATATCTCGTCGTGGCAGGAACAATAAGTGCACTGATCCTGGCGATCGATAATCCTGTATAAAAAGTGTGTAAATAGTTCCCGAACAACAACTGCAACAACAACAACAAGTCCCAGATTCTAATTAGTTTCTAAGTGCGATCCCAAAAACAACAACTTTTTTTTTCTTAGGCTTAGTATGGAAGACAATGATTATAAAACTAATCTTATAATTTTTTTGCTAGTTTTAAGTTTTGTTATAAGCATGGAAGACACTAAACTAATTATAAGAACTAATTTTAAGTACTATAATAATATTGAAATGCAATAATAATACAAACAAACAATTCGAAAACAAAATTCAAACAAGTTTTTCTTATTTTCAAATAGAAACAAGTCGGAAAGGCTACAGTCGATCGAGCTCGACTGTGATATACCCGCTACAGTTCAAACAATTTAAAATAGTTTTCCATTTATATAATTTTTTTACATTTTCATTCGATTTAAAATAAATATTATCATCATTTCATAATTTAATTTAAAAATTTTAATTGTAAAGTTTAAAAATACACATCACACACAGTCCCCGGCCGACGTCGCACCCAGGAGTTGAACTCCGGACGTCTCGCTGAACAGTCAACTACCATCACCACTCGACCACTGCACTTCTTTCGCAATAACCGATAAAATTGCACCATGAATATTTTCGGTGCACATAATTAAAAAAAAAAGTTGCCACATAATTTAAAAAAAAAGTTGCCACATAATTAAAAAAAGTTGTCTGCTGCTGGTGTTGAACTCGGGTACTAACATTAGGAAAAACCGACACAGGCACATGGCCACAAGGCAATACTATTTCTTGAATATCTTCCTTATTTATCGGCCGATCTTATTGAAACTTTCGCAACACGCCCGGATGGTGGTTTTTATCACATGGATAAAAAATGAATGCTGTAGAGCTATATTTGCAGCTATTATCGATTTATTATCGATTTTTGGGGGCGGATGGAGGCGTGGCAAAAATCCAAAATAAACTTGATCTGCGGGCATAATTAACACATATTGTCTCCAAATTTGGTAGCTCTAGCTCTTATAATAGCTGAGATCTAGGTTTTCATACGGACAGACAGACGGACAGACGGACAGACGGACAGACGGACAGACGGACAGACGGACAGACGGACAGACGGACAGACGGACATGGCTATATCGACTCGGCTGTTCATGCTGATTCAGAATATATATACTTTATGGGGTCGGAGATGTCTCCTTCTGCCTGTTACAAACATTTTCGGTTGGCACAAAGTTATAATACCCTTATACTCTTCGAGTAGCGGGTATAAAAACTCTTAAAGTTTCAGCAAACATTTCAAAAAGAATTTCAGGCATTCTTCAGGATTCAAAACTCCAATGAGTTTCAAGAAAAACCAAAAAATTTTAAATAGTTATTATATTTTTATACATTTTAAAGAATTTCAGGCTAAAAGTTTAAAAAAACTCTACTTGAATTTTCTAACATTGTTCCACTTCACAATATGTGATGATCTTCAATCCTTTTACAATTCTTCTTCAGTATTTCACAGTTTCAAAGAGGTTGAAAGTTTGAAAAAACTCTACTAGAATTTTCTTACTTTGTTTCACTTCACAAATATGATCAAATATGAGTATATATATATATATATGATCTTCAAGCCTTTTTTGAACTCTTCTACATAGAATTCTTCAAATTCTGCACATCAAAGATCGCCTAGTTCAGATGATCAGTGAATAACCAACTCATTCAACAATTCTCAAACAGATTCTCATAGATCGTCAGATCTGCATATGATCAGTAAGTAAGCGTGTCGTATTCGCTGTAATTAAAGTATGCGCCATAAACATACTTTATAGCACGATGTAGCCCCTAGTAAAAACAAATAGTATCTTATCTACATTGATTTATGGCACGCTCTTCAGGCTCAAGTGCGCGGTTCGGTATTCTTTGTTTCTTCTCTCGAGAGCCAGAGAGCGCATCTTGAATTTTGAAACCAAGTATCCAGAAATAGAATACATTGAGCAAAATGGCAGCAGCAGGCAGGCATGTCCTGTGCCAAGAAGAACTAAATTAAGTGCTCTAGCAGAGTGAGCATCAGGCTTGAAAGTACCCTATACCTTATTATGTAATGTGTATATAGTTAGGCTAGGTAGTCTATAGCAAAAACATGTTCGGTTCACGGCGCCTGAGCAACTCTTTTTGATAATTTAAGGACTTCCTGCACCCACTGCGCTGCAACCCACTGAAGCAACAAGGACCAAGACCGGAAATAGTCGGCAAATATTTGTTGAAATTTCAGGGGCTATATAGGAAATATATTTATGCTTTTTTTACTCACTTTTTTTTAACGAGTTTCGATTTGGTTAGGCGTGTGCTAATGGCGCGCATAAATTGCCCGTAGAAGCGGAAATAGGCGTCACGGTTGAGAGGCTCAAGGCGACCAAACGACCGAGGGCCGGGAGGGTCTTTGGACTGTGTGTTTGAAGCAAGGATCGCGAAGCACCACGTGGCTGGCGCACCCCAAGAACAAAGCTGGAAAGCTGGACGTAATCACAAGGCATAAAATGCACTTCCGCTTTACGCTGGATGGGTAAGAAAAGTTACCAGGCGCTACTACCCTACTCTCCTACTACCCTACGCTAGACAGGCTTGCAGTGGCAACCCTAAGCCTCGTTGTGTCGCGTGCCGTGTATGCGAGTCGCGCGAATCTCATTACGCATGCAGTAAGGAATTTGAAATTCATTCTATCATTCCGGATGGCGCATGCAAATTTGCCACGCCCACAATCGAATAGAGTTCTGGCCACGTGCAAGATCAAGACGTAGACATGTTGAAGGAATTTCTTTTTTTTTGGCAAGGGAGGAGAAGGTTGGGCGAATGGGTGTAGCCGATGCAGCTGACCCGCCCTGCCTCGAGGAACGAGGAACAAGGAACAAGAATCGAGGACGAGGACACAGGAAGCAGGACGCTGGCGAGCAGCAGCAGCAGCGGCAGCAGAGTGTGCTACGTATGTAGGTAGATGAGTCCTCGCTATCGCAGGACAATGCGAAATGTGATTGTATGTCAGCTTAAGATAAAACCAGGAAATGGGAAACGAGACGAGACGATCCAAGACGAGAGCAAAATCCTGCATTGTTACCGGATATCAAGAAATAAAGAAGCTTAGCTTCTGCCAGTGCCTGAGCTAGTGCCTGTGCCTGTTCACGAACTGGACCTGGTCGATCGTAGGTGTCAAAATACGGGACTAAGCCAATGTCTCGTAATAGGCTCGAGATGTCTCGCTGCCGACCCAGGCATATCGTGAGTTTTATGCAATTTTAGCTAAGAACCGAGGCGCATTTCCCCCCTACTCAAATAACCGAAGAACGATTGCAATAAATTCATTTGAGATGCTGCCCTGTTGTCCCTTTTTCCTTTTCGTTTTCGTTTTGCTTTTTTTTCTGGTCCAGGAAGTAACTTCTTTTGTGCGCCACTTTAGCGAGACATGTCCGCCAGGGTCGCGCAGGAAGTGCGTATTTGTTTTGCATGCGACGAGGACGAGACAGACAGACAGAGAGAGAGAGAGAGAGAGAGAGAGAGAGAGAGAGAGAGACAATCGGAAGGACAGACAGAAAGACATTGAGACAGTGAGTCCTTCAGCTCCAAATAAATGTCCTGGCCGAAAGTGAAGTGCGCTCTACCTCTCGCTCTCCCTCCCTCTCTCTCTGGTTTATTTATTTTTGTATCTCTGCTCTAGGGAAATCCGAGACGAATGTTATTTTATCGTGTCGCAATTCAAAGGAAAACTGCGACAGGACACTCTCAGTCGCACGAGGACACTTGTACAGCCAGCGCCTTGTAGCCATATCCATGTAGTTACCCCTCGTGAATTATGTGACTTTATGACGGCGTCGCGGCGCATCGCTGGACAAGATTTATGGAGCATGTGTCAAAATACGAGAGCGCTTGTTGCGCGCTCAGCTCTCGTTTCGAGTAGGTCAACTACACTAGGTCGGCGGGTGTGCTGCCCAGTCCATCGATCGATCGATCACTCGAGCGCCTTGTCACATTTCGCACTTAGCCAGGCGTCAAGTGGATTGAAAGACTCTAAACGGCGATCGCCACTTTGCACTCCCCAAGCATTCCGAGTAGCCCATTAACAAGGCGACACCGAGTGCTACCGAGTCTAGACTGCAGTCCAAGCAGCGCAAGTCAAAGTCGATTGAGCTGTACTACTTTATGCACGATCAGTAGTTCGTCGAAACGAATCGAGTGTGAACTCAAATAGTACTAGGAAAACTCATTAAACTATTCAAAACACTTGACCCCCAGAAAACAGTTTAATTTTCAATTAATACGAGCTCGCCAGATCAGCTGGGTGCGAGTGAAAGGATCGAAATGATCGCTTGGTTAGAGGTTAATGTCATACATGTGTTTGCATATCATATATTTTCTTTCTAACTCTCCATCTCATGGAATTTTTCAATATATATATACTGATCGTGAGGTGATCTACAGTTGCCTATCTTTTTTCCAGCCCTCTCGATAATTTTATTTAAGAGAGAAGTGATCTACAGCTCAATAAAGACTTCATCTGATTTCCAAATTTACAACGATCACTAGCGACCTTCACCTTCGCCTTATCTTATGCAATTAACTGTTCTAGCTTCTCGTTGCAGTTAACCTACATTTGAATTTGCACGAGAAGTGATCGCTGTGCTGATCGAACCCTAAGTCTATCTTATCTATTCAAATAGATGTCCAGCAAATAGTTCAACTGAAATCGTAATATCTGTGCAAGTGATCACCCGAACAGCACGACACGATCGGCATGATCGACAAGCAAAACTGCAGGATACAGACTACACCCTCGCTCCCTTGCTCGAGCATCATATCTGCTGCGACTATCTATCCATAGAACTGGCAGTTCGGCTGCTCAACTGGGGTAATCTCAGATATTGCATTTCACTTCGCATCGCATCGCATTTTATTGATCCTCGACACACGCTACATTTAGCACAGTGTGAACTGTGTCGGTAGTTAAATGACTTTGCTCGAAACGAACCAAACCAAGTCGAGTCGAGTCGAGTCGAGTCGAGCAACCCTTCATAAAGGTAGCGCGGGTGTGGGTTCCCATACAACTATAGAGATCGCTTCTTCTTCTTCTTCATGTTCGATTTTTGACTTGATTGTTGACATGATGTGAAAACTAACCGCAGACGACTGCACAATGAAGGATCAACTGTGGAACACACTTTACCTATATACGCATAGAAAACTATCGTATGCACGTGTCCGATTCCTATGCAGGTTCTCCTTCTCCTTTTCCGTTGCTCTGGCCCAATAAACTATCGCAGGCAATCAATGTCAGCGCAGTGCCGAACCGAGATTCGAGAGAGAGAGAGAGAGAGAGAGAGAGAGAGCAAAGGCAGAATCAAAAGCCAAAGATCGTAGTAGGACAAAAGCAAAAAAAAATCCATACAGGCGAAATCCCATTGAAAAGATTTCACTGGAATATCCTATTGTCTCGCGCTACTGCGAGTTTATCGCATGAAAAGTGATTTCTTTCGTTTTTCTCTTTCATTATCAAAAATAGAAAATGAAAAAAAAAAAAATTTCAAATAGTTTTCTCTTCTTTTTTGATTTCACGACATTCCCGTCGAGCGGGAGCAATAGAAAAATTGCTCAGTGAAGCGCGCCATCCCCTACCCCCCAGCCCGCTCCACTGTATCCCCTATCAGGCAACTCCCCCGCTGCCTATAGAATTTCGATACTTTACAACAAGTTGTGTGCTGCGCAAAAGGTCAACGGCTAAGGTCAAATTCCAGAACTACGACTTCAAAAAGGATAATCCAAAACTTTACGCTGCGCCCAGCGAGAAGTGAGCGAAGTGAGCACAGCGCGAATTACGCAGTTTCCCTACAGGTTTTTCTTCGATATTTCTCTCTCTCAATGTTTCAACCATTAGCATGACAAAGATCGGGAAGATCCTTTCGCACTGTCGGCACGATCGTAACAAAGCAAGAGAAAAAAGCGTGTCCAATGCGTAGGTGTCACAGCGCTAATTCCAGCATAGATACATATATCTACCTGTTCGCCAGGTACGGTTCAGGGTTCGAGCGGATTTTCCTTGGGAAATTCGCAAAATTACGCTGTGCCGGGCAAGTGCAACCGGAACTAACCATGGGCAAGCCCATGGAACATGTGTTGACTATTAAAGGCGCGACAATGTCACGGGCCATGACAAAATGAAGCGACTGATCAGCGGTAGATCAGTCTGATGATAAATGCCACGGGGCGTAACACAACTGAGATCCGGCAAATCTTGCATTATGAAGCATAACTAAATATGCCATACAGTCCTACTCTTTGAACAGAGACGGTATGAGCAAATCTTTCTGGGGTTAAGCTCTCAGTTCAGGTAAATCGCAGTGAACTCTAGCAAGTCAGACACAAAGATTTTACCTTATAGAGAGCGTAGAAATAACAAAATTGATAAAAAACATGGAAATAGCACATTGATTTGCATGGCATAAAAGATTTGGCTCAAGAAAGAGTGCGATAACTTTTAAATTTATTACTTTCTTGAGCTGAAACTTAAGTTTACTCAAGATATTCCCTTGAACTTTTAGCAGTTACATTCTTTTTGAAAATTACCCAATAATAATAGAGGAAAACAAGTAGAAGGTTTTTTATGCAACTAGCTATTTTCAATTTTCCTAAATATACAATCTTAAAAATGTTTTTTCATATATACAAACTATAAAGTAATAAAAAACACTTCGATTTCGCTCATGATAACAGAGCTCTCTCTTTCTTTCGCTATCTTCTTGAAGATGCCATATCTAATCACTGGTGAATTTGGCGAGCTCTTCGGTCTACGCTTGACCAGTCTAAGCTGCGCCTGGGAACCACAAAAAAAAACTAGATTAACTAAAAATCGCATCGGGAAATCAGATTCGGAGCAAAAAAGACAAGAAGAAGAAAGCAAAACAATGCAGACAAAGCGAATAACCCGCACTCTTGAGGTCAAAGTCGAAACGTGTATTATATCTGGATCGAAAATCATGGTGGGGGTATATATGGTATATACCCTATGTCGGGCCGGGCTGGGCATCAAAGCAAAGTCACCGACCGTAACAAAGACTGAGAGAAAATGTCAACCACAAAACTGCGGCGTCTACACATAGCTGGGTCGATCGATCTATACAGATCTATGGATCTGCATTCAGCGACCACAAAGATCGGAGACCTCAAGAGAAACTGAAAAGGGAAAAGAAAACGACGACGACGATGATGATGACGATGATGAGGATGGTAAATGATTCATCGAGATGGCCATTCTCGAATGCATTCAAGTATTGCACTTTGATGGCTCCGAGATCGCTCGCTCTCGTTCTCACTCTCTGTCTCTCTCTCCCTCGATCTTCTCTTGCTTTTTGCCCCTCCCTCCTCCCACAAGGCTCTGCCTATTTTGGCATTGTTTTTGTGACTGCCTCCTACGATGCGATAATCGATTTATCAAAAAAGCAAAATACGCTTTGCCAAAAAGAAAACAAAAACGGCCGAAGAAGCCGCTGAAGATTTCAAAGCAAGACCGACACGCACACAGAACAGACTCGGGTCAAAGAAGTGCGGCAAATTTGGTAACGCGCATTGATGTGCATTAAGATGTGAAATTGTCACCATTGTTCCGGCCATTGTGCCACTGGGCAATGGCCCACTGTATGGTTGCCAACAGCAGAAAGGGAGCAGCAAGATACCGCAGGGTACCTCGCGTTGACAGCATTAAAAGGTCACGTGAATGCATCATGAATGCAATGCAGAGTCGGCAATTCGGTTGCCCAATGCAACACTGCATCTTTGGTCTGCTTGCCACACCCACACGAGAAAAGTGGGTGTATACCATGGCTTGGAAATGATTTTTACACCGCAGACAGGCGAAAAGATACAAATGTAACTGACGGATGCACGTGTGCCGCTTTTGGCGCAAAACCTTCGATTATTTAGTTAAGATACAACTAACACACAAAATACACATGTATTGTGCTATCCGTAAGGCATGTATCCTGCTATCCGTAAGATACATTTGTATCTTCTTCGACTATCTAATCGCCGTTGACATGTCTCACTAAGTTTTTCGCCAAAAAACGAAGAAACTACGTTATCATTACAAGATACGGCCAGAGCAAGGCAAGGTAGATACTGTATCTTGTATCTTGTATTTTGTATCTTGTAGCTGCAATTAAGGCAGAGAGCAGCGGGTAGCTCGACTGACCTGTCTCGCAGCAGGCAGACAGGCAAAGCAGGCAGATCGAGACCGAGACCGAGGCCGAGGCTGAGGCAGAGGCGGGCAGGTTTTCCTTTTCCGTTTTTCCTGGGAAATCAGACAAGCCCGATTTCGATTTCAATTGCGATTCGCTTGAGACGCCACGCTTCAGCATTTAGCGGCGCTTTGCATAGAGAAAGAGATAGAGAGGGAGAGAGAGAGCGGAGAGGATGCACACCCCGAGCCGATGCCGGCGCATCAAAGTATCTATTACGCGACCAAGGCGTGAACAATTATGGCCCAAACATTTGCCTCAAACATCGGCAACGCCTACTCCTCTCCCACACCCCGTTTCAATCGATCGAGAGACAAAAGACCAGAGACAGTGAAAGAGAGGGAGAGAGTAAGCGAATGAGATAGCTATAACTGATCGTGTTGATTTTGCTTCCGCCAATTTAGAAATTCAGAGCAAACGCCGCCGACAACGCAGCAGGTTGTCTTTTAATTGAGGCACTCTTCGGGCTCTTCTATCTCCCTCCACGTGATACAAGTGGCAAGTGGCAAGTGGCGGTTTCATTGAGCAGCAGCAGCAGCAGCAGCCTCTCCAGAGGGGAGTGGCATCGTCCCGGGAACAGGTCGTCCAGACGGCGATTGCTACAAACACACGCACACACACACACGCATTTTGCATAGCCAACAAATTAATGAATGGGGAAAAACGAAAAACATTTAGGAGGCAGTTCAAAGCGGAGGTACATCCATAAATTTTGAAAGAGGATGCTGTCATATAAAAAATGGAATTAGAGCAAGAACTATACAGCAATAGTTTGCTATATATATATATATATATCTAGGAAATTTTTTTTTTCGAGTTTTTGAAACAGATTTCTTTTTTTTCTTCTTTAAGTTGGAAAGACAGAAACAGAAGGTTCCTGTATATCAAAAGCAAATAAAGATTATTTTAAAGTTCAGATGGCATGCACACCGCCCAATAAATCGGTAATTGTAATTATTAAATAAAATATACAAGTCCTAACATTCTGCTCCGGTGTACAAATATATGAATAGTTAAGTACCTATCCTCCTCCTCACTATAGGACTTCGAAAACTCATAACTTTGTTAAAAATCATCAGATTGTCGCGCGAGATGGAATTTTTTTCATTATTTTACCTCTAGATTGGTTCTGTATCAAAATAATATGAATCTAAAATTTTCAGAAATTTGGACCATCCATGCTACCCCATTGCCTTATTTTAAGAGCCCTATAGGACTTCGAAAACTCATAACTTTGTTAAAAATCATCAGATTATCGCAGGAGATGGAATTTTCTTCATTATTTTACCTCTAGATTGGTTCTCCATCAAAATAATATGAAACTAAAATTTTCAGAAATTTTGACCATCCATGCTACCCCCTTGCCATATTTTAAGATCCCTATAGGACTTCGAAAACCCATAACTTTGTTAAAAATCATCAGATTGTCGCGCGAGATGAAATTTTTTTCATTATTTTACCTCTAGATTGGTTCTCCATCAAAATAATATGAATCTCAAATTTTCAGAAATTTGGACCATCCATGCTACCCCCTTGCCTTATTTTAAGAGCCCTATAGGACTTCGAACACTCATAACTTTGTTAAAAATTATCAGATTATCGCGGGAGATGGAATTTTCTTCGTTATTTTACCTCTAGATTGGTTCTCCATCAAAATAATATGAATCTAAAATTTTCAGAAATTTGGACCATCCATGCTACCCCCTTGCCATATTTTAAGATCCCTATAGGACTTCGAAAACCCATAACTTTGTTAAAAATCATCAGATTGTCGCGCGAGATGAAATTTTTTTTCATTATTTTACCTCTAGATTGGTTCTCCATCAAAATAATATGAATCTAAAATTTTCAGAAATTTGGACCATCCATGCTACCCCCTTGCCTTATTTTAAGAGCCCTATAGGACTTCGAAAACTCATAACTTTGTTAAAAATTATCAGATTATCGCGGGAGATGGAATTTTCTTCATTATGTTACCTCTAGATTGGTTCTCCATCAAAATAATATGAATCTAAAATTTTCAGAAATTTGGACCATCAATGCTACCACCTTGCCTTATTTTAAGAGCCCTATAGGACTTCGAACACTCATAACTTTGTTAAAAATTATCAGATTCTCGCGGGAGATGGAATTTTCTTCATTATTTTACCTCTAGATTGGTTCTCCATCAAAATAATATGAATCTAAAATTTTCAGAAATTTGGACCATCCATGCTACCCCCTTGCCATATTTTAAGATCCCTATAGGACTTCGAAAACCCATAACTTTGTTAAAAATCATCAGATTGTCGCGCGAGATGAACTTTTTTTCATTATTTGACCTCTAGATTGGTTCTCCATCAAAATAATATGAATCTAAAATTTTCAGAAATTTGGACCATCCATGCTACCCCCTTGCCATATTTTAAGATCCATATAGGACTTCGAAAACCCATAACTTTGGTAAAAATCATCAGATTGTCGCGGGAGATGGAATTTTCTTCATTATATTACCTCTATATTGGTTCTCCATCAAAATAATATGAATCTAAAATTTTCAGATTTTTGGACCATCCATGCTACCCCCTTGCCTTATTTTAAGAGCCCTATAGGACTTCGAAAACTCATAACTTTGTTAAAAATCATCAGATTATCGCGGGAGATGGAATTTTTTTCATTATTTTACCTCTAGATTGGTTCTCCATCAAAATAATATGAATCTAAAATTTTCAGAAATTTGGACCATCCATGCTACCCCCTTGCCATATTTTAAGATCCCTATAGGACTTCGAAAACCCATAACTTTGTTAAAAATCATCAGATTGTCGCCCGAGATGAAATTTTTTTCATTATTTTACCTCTAGATTGGTTCTCCATCAAAATAATATGAATCTAAAATTTTCAGAAATTTGGACCATCCATGCTACCCCCTTGCCATATTTTAAGATCCATATAGGACTTCGAAAACCCATAACTTTTGTAAAAATCATCAGATTGTCGCGGGAGATGGATTTTTCTTCATTATATTACCTTTATATTGGTTCCCCAACAAAATAATATGAATCTAAAATTTTCAGAAATTTGGACCATCCATGCTACCACCTTGCCTTATTTTAAGAGCCCTATAGGACTTCGAAAACTCATAACTTTGTTAAAAATCATCAGATTATCGCGGGAGATGGAATTTTCTTCGTTATTTTACCTCTAGATTGGTTCTCCATCAAAATAATATGAATCTAAAATTTTCAGAAATTTGGACCATCCATGCTACCCCCTTGCCTTATTTTAAGAGCCCTATAGGACTTCGAAAACTCATAACTTTGTTAAAAATCATCAGATTATCGCGGGAGATGGAATTTTCTTCGTTATTTTACCTCTAGATTGGTTCTCCATCAAAATAATTTGAATCTAAAATTTTCAGAAATTTGGACCATCCATGCTACCCCCTTGCCTTATTTTAAGAGCCCTATAGGACTTCGAAAACTCATAACTTTGTTAAAAATCATCAGATTATCGCGGGAGATGGAATTTTCTTCGTTATTTTAACTCTAGATTGGTTCTCCATCAAAATAATATGAATCTAAAATTTTCAGAAATTTGGACCATCCATGCTACCCCCTTGCCATATTTTAAGATACCTATAGGACTTCGAAAACCCATAACTTTGGTAAAAAATCATCAGATTGTCGCGGGAGATGGAATTTTCTTCAGTATTTTACCTCTAGATTGGTTCTCCATCAAAATAATATGAATATAAAATTTTCAGAAATTTGGACCATCTATGCTACCCCCTTGCCATATTTTAAGATACCTATAGGATTTCGAAAACTCATAACTTTGTTAAAAATTATCAGATTGTCGCGGGAGGTGAAATTTTCTTCGTTATTTTACCTCTAGATTGGTTCTCCATCAAAATAATATGAATCTAAAATTTTCAGAAATTTGGACCAGCTATGCTACCCCCTTGCCATATTTTAAGATCCCTATAGGACTTCGAAAACCCATAATTTTGGTAAAAATCATCAGATTGTCGCCCGAGATGAAATTTTTTTCATTATTTTACCTCTAGATTGGTTCTCCATCAAAATAATATGAATCTAAAATTTTCAGAAATTTGGACCATCCATGCTACCCCCCTTGCCATATTTTAAGATCCATATAGGACTTCGAAAACCCATAACTTTTGTAAAAATCATCAGATTGTCGCGGGAGATGGATTTTTCTTCATTATATTACCTTTATATTGGTTCCCCAACAAAATAATATGAATCTAAAATTTTCAGAAATTTGGACCATCCATGCTACCACCTTGCCTTATTTTAAGAGCCCTATAGGACTTCGAAAACTCATAACTTTGTTAAAAATCATCAGATTATCGCGGGGAGATGGAATTTTCTTCGTTATTTTACCTCTAGATTGGTTCTCCATCAAAATAATATGAATCTAAAATTTTCAGAAATTTGGACCATCCATGCTACCCCCCTTGCCTTATTTTAAGAGCCCTATAGGACTTCGAAAACTCATAACTTTGTTAAAAATCATCAGATTATCGCGGGAGATGGAATTTTCTTCGTTATTTTACCTCTAGATTGGTTCTCCATCAAAATAATTTGAATCTAAAATTTTCAGAAATTTGGACCATCCATGCTACCCCCTTGCCTTATTTTAAGAGCCCTATAGGACTTCGAAAACTCATAACTTTGTTAAAAATCATCAGATTATCGCGGGAGATGGAATTTTCTTCGTTATTTTAACTCTAGATTGGTTCTCCATCAAAATAATATGAATCTAAAATTTTCAGAAATTTGGACCATCCATGCTACCCCCTTGCCATATTTTAAGATACCTATAGGACTTCGAAAACCCATAACTTTGGTAAAAAATCATCAGATTGTCGCGGGAGATGGAATTTTCTTCAGTATTTTACCTCTAGATTGGTTCTCCATCAAAATAATATGAATATAAAATTTTCAGAAATTTGGACCATCTATGCTACCCCCCTTGCCATATTTTAAGATACCTATAGGATTTCGAAAACTCATAACTTTGTTAAAAATTATCAGATTGTCGCGGGAGGTGAAATTTTCTTCGTTATTTTACCTCTAGATTGGTTCTCCATCAAAATAATATGAATCTAAAATTTTCAGAAATTTGGACCAGCTATGCTACCCCCTTGCCATATTTTAAGATCCCTATAGGACTTCGAAAACCCATAATTTTGGTAAAAATCATCAGATTGTCGCGGGAGATGGAATTTTTTTTCGTTATTTTACCTCTAGATTGGTTCTTCATCTAAATAATATGAATCTAAAATTTTCAGAAATTTGGACCATCCATGCTACCCCCCTTGTCTTATTTTAAGACCCCTATATAGCTTCGAAAAACCATAACTTCGTTAAAAATCAGAATTGTTGTTACGAAATTTCACTATTGGGCGAAGAGTATCTTACTGTCAACAGCTCGCTCGACTCTAGCCTTACCGACTTGTTTTTACCAAGAGCTAAGCGAAAAACACTTCCTCTTCTTTCTATGCTTCTTTTACTGCTTCTTGTTGCTTCTGCCACTTTTCACGCTGCTGTGGAATTTACTACGCCACTTGGCAAGTGTTGTAGCTAGCGCTTTCTACTGTTACCAATTTCACAAACGACCTGATCAAGTTTTAAGACCCAAAATCGAGCGCCATCCCCAGCTATAGCAGCTCGAGACGATGACGGACGGACTGACTGACTGACGCACTTGGTACCGAGGCTGAGACACGTGTCTGGGTCGAAAGAGTTTTCTCGCTGCACGAGCTGCATATCGTGACGTGTAATTGACAGGCAACACGCGCTTAAATCTCGAGATACGCCTGTCATCGCCTCGAGAGCAAAACAAATTTAGATATCTATGGACATTGACAGCAGCAGCACATGAAGAGAAAGACAGAGCAAGAGAGAGAAAGAGAGACAAAGAGAGAGAGAAAGAGAGAGAGAGAGATGGATGGAGAGAGACGGTAGGCGGGTACTTAACACATGTTGGCAGCACTCGCTCAAGTGGATCAGCCACTGTTTTGAGCATTTGAAAGTTGCCAGAACTAGGAAAAGTGCTCAACGAAGCATTAAATGTAACTTGGCAGCGGAAGAGAGCAGGAGAGTGGGAGTACTCGACTAGAAGACGCTCTAGAAGCTGATTTTAGAGTATGTTAACATACTTTTCTTTTCACAAGTTAGGAACTTGCAACTGGAAACTCACAGAGGATCGGGCAATGCAGCTAACTTCATAGCAAAAAATCGATAATTTAATCGAGAATAAGTTAAGCTGGCGAAAAGGAAAATAACTCGAAATATTTATCAATCAACAATTGAAATAGTTTTAGCATATGAAGTTCATATATAGATCGCTAACTAAATCGATAACATTTGAATCGAAAACTATGTCAAAGATCAAGATATAATGTGTTAAAATGACATTGCAATGAGCTCAAGATCCGGAAATAAAAATCCGATAGTCGTTTGTAATTACAATCCGCAGCGGAAGGAAATGCAACAAAAATTGCTTTTCTATATTTTTCTCAATTTTCACGGCAAAAAAAATATATATATAAATGGTATATGGAAAAATTGTTTAGAGTAGACGCCCAAAATGCTGGGAAATGCTATCAAAACGATGAGGAAAACCACAAAAAAAATAATCAAACACACACCCTGAAAATCATAAAGAGAGAGGGAGAGAGCGGGGGTAACACACAAACACCTTGCACAGGATATGCGTACAAATTGAGTTGTTTCCTGTGGGTAGTTCGAGGCTTAGAATTGCACACTCACCCAGGGACAGCGGACAAGGGAGACGGCGTGGCAAATATGATTATGATAAGGAAAAATGTTCGGGATAAATTTGAAAACCGAAAATTGTTAATTGTAAATTGTAAATTGCTGCAAATGTGTCGAAAATCCCCCGAAAAATCCACGACGCCGGGAATTACTCGCGTTACAAACGTGATGGTGGTGCTGTCTAAAATTACCAAGCGTAATCAGAGATTTCCAACACCTTTTTGAGGTTTCAAACTAATTAATTTTCCTCAAAAAGGCAGAGAGAGTGCGATAGAGTGAAAGAGGGAGAGAGAGAGAGAGAGTGGAGGCAGGAAAAGGCAGCGAAAGGACGTGGGCGGCATGCGCGTCGAATGCGCTTAACAGCTTTGCACGCTTGTCCCTTGCTTTCTCTCTCTCTCGCTTTCCTTCCTACCCTCACCTACGGCACGCTGATCCTGTCCAGAATCGTGGACATGCTTAGCCTGACGTAATGAGCCCTGATCCGTAGTACAGCACGCGCATCGTCCTAAGCACTAAGTGCACAAGGGCGCAGCAAAGGGGCGTGCCAGCTTAGCATAGAGCGTACACGGGCGGGACGGATCCTACGAGTCTTTTTTTTTGTCGATCTTCACTGCAAACCACAAATTTTCCTGTCGCATGACAACTTAATTTGAAGTGTTGCGAATGCGAATGATGATGATGTCTTAGGTTAATCGTGAATCTGACATTTAGCTGGAGTAATGCATTGAGACTAGGACGAAATATTTCTTGAATTTCAGAGTATACATCTTCAAGAACCTAAGAGAACCTTTTCAGAACTTAGAACAGTAAAAACTCTGTTAAAAATAATCTGGTTTTGGTTTGAAATGCTATTTTGATAATGGTTTGATCTCTAGAATAATTCAACATTAAAAAATAAGGCTCTAGAAATTTGGGGCCTTCCATGAGCTGAGAGACCTAACATACACAGACCTAAGGAACCAAACTAGACGGACGATCAGCATTCAAAAATTCTCGGATTTTCGTTTGGATTGTCAATTTGTAAATGGTTTGATTTCTGGATTAATTAATCAACGAAAAATTAGGCTCCTAAATTTTTGAATTTTGTTCTCTCCAGAACTGAGAGGCTTATCTAGTCTACCAACGTTACTAAAATTTGGGTTAGTCCATAATAATTTTTATCTAAAAGAAAGAGATGAAATAGTGATCTATATTACAGATACTTTACTAAAAAAAAAAAAAATGTATACCTCAAACGTTTTAAAAAAGATATATTTTTCTATCTTAATGTTATAAATAGATAGATAAAGACAGCATTACTAAGTACCAAGAGACAGATGAATATATAGAAGAATATGATTAATATATCGTTGGGTTTCTGCAACACTCTTTGCGGTTGAAAGAGTTCCATGGATTCCATGGCGAAATAAATCCATTTGAAAGGGCGTTTCGAATGCATTCTCTGTAGAATCTGACAAGGCGGTAGGCTTGAGCCTCGAACCCGAAGGCGCTTCGCGGAAGACCTTCGCTCTGACCATGCTGCTACTGGCCATGATGGCGTCCCATCCCTCGGGGCCCAAAAACCGGCCCGAGACAATTGCAATAGAACAATGCAGAGGGGAATATAACAGAAGAGATAGAAATAAATTTGCGGTTGTTAAGAGCGAGAATCGGCTACCGCACACAACGCCTCAATCACGCCTCAATTGTCCGTGGGCCAAGTTAATGCAATTTGCGGTAGCGCAGATGTACTCAGCCGTCTCTCTCTCTCTATCTATCTTGGCCTTATCGCTGGCCACGCATCTTGGATCGACAATGACAATAAAATAAACTCAATTCAATTCAATAACAATTGACATAGAACGCCCACCAGTTAGAAGCAGAAACTCTCTGAAATTTGGCAAAAAGAAATACCGAGACTCATAATAGAGATACAAAACCGTTTTGCGAGGCCAAACAAATAAGATGTCACGCATAGACCATATACCATAGACCATAGACCATATTAAACGCGACAATGACAATGCGATTGGAATTGAAATCGAATGAGGAACAGGACCACCAGCTCGCTGCCACAGCGAGTGAGTTAGATACACGTGCAGATACAGCTACAGATACAGCTACGGCTACAGATACAGATAGATATATGTTGGGTATAGAGTGCGTGTATCTTTTGTGCGGGCCCTGCGGGAGTTTTGTGTTTATATTTTGGTTTTGGCAATGCGGTCAAAACATTGTCTATGCGAACAATGCAGGCGAAGGGACCGCACACAGCCAGAGCCCAGAGACATGGCTTGAAATGAGCAATACCTTGAAATGAGCAAAAACAATTTGGGTTCTTAACTGTTATTAGCATGCTGCGTGAGCCGAAGAGAGCTGCGGGAACGTCGAGCCGAGCGTGGTAACAAAGCTAAGCAGTTTCTAATTGTCACAGCATTTGGCATTGTATGAGATGTATCTATTAGACGTATGCGGGGTTAAAGGTCAGTTCAGTCTTGAGTCTTTTGCTCATTTGCCTGGCCGTTGTCGTTGTCGTCCTAGGGGGTTTTAGCCTTGTTCGGAGCCAAAATATTTATACACAATTAGCGTAAATGTTTGTGGCACGAGGGCGCAGCGCAGGGCACAGCTGGCCATAGATACATATACACATGTATCTTTGAAATATTTTGCAAAACACACACCTGGCATTTTCCATTTCTCTATTGGCATCTTGTCCTTGCCACCAGCATCTTTAATGCGCCAGCACACGCGCCAGGCACAAGCCAAGATACCCCGATACCATACCAACATATACCCTATAGACTGCCTGCCCATGCTGGCGATCTAGCGCGTTCTATCAATAACTACGCATCTGTCTCTATTCCTGGTAAAAGTGGGCACACTTCCTGCTGCTGCTGCATTCTTCCTTTCCCTTCCCTATACGTGGAAAAGAAATCTCGACTCATCGGCGCATCGATCCCCTGACGAACGGTCAACTCTTCCGTTTTCTGGCGAAATATTTCGACATTTTGCGGTCAGAATGCCTTCGCCTTCAATCTAAATATTTTGTTTCAAACAAAAACATAGATAGGGTTAAGTCTCCGAGTACTCTCCTTCCTGTATTCCTTCCCAGGAACCCCATTCAAGCTGTTTGCCTGGGCGGTGGCCACTTAAGTGGTTTAGCAGCACCAACAGTAACAACAATCGAGGTAATGAGAGCGACCTACCCAGTTCTCTGCACAGTTTCCAGTTCATAACAACATGGAATTCCATTCAGTTCATCGAAATGTCGTCGGGCTCAAGAAGTTCCCCACGTCCCACGTCCAACTGTCGCCAATAAAAAATTTACGCCTAATTTTCCTGATCTTTTGCTGCTTCCGCGCATGCGCAGACAGAAGAAGCTGTGACCCACCTCGTTATTGCCCCCCTGATCCCCTCTTGCTCCTCTCTCCATATCCAGTTTGCCTCACCCTGTGCCGCTGTTGCAAACATACTCCGCACAGTTGGCTCGTTAGCTTCGGCATTGGCCGATTTCATTTTTGATTTGTGTCGGCATATTTTGCATACAACTCGGCAATGGGAATGGGTGCAGCAAGTGGCTAATGCGAGGGTAGCTACAGCAGTTGCAAGTAGCTATAGATCGTTTTGGGATCGATCTTTGTTTCTGCCATGCAATCAAAGTAATCCCTTTGCTTTCTATAGTGATCTTGAAGACACAAAATAAAGATATGTAGCTTATAAACATTATTTCCAACTGATTATGAAAAATTTATAGATCGATATTTGTTTTTTATTTTTATTTTTGTAATCTTGAAACTACAATAAAAATATATGTAAATATAACTCATTTTTTTCTTAATGATCATGAAAGACATCCTTCCTTCTTCTTGCCCTGGTGATCTTGAAGCTACATTATAATTATATATAACGAATACGCATTTTGTCTTGCTGATCATTAGAAATAGATAGAGCGATCTTTGTTTTTTATTCTTTTTTGTTCTTTCTATAGTGATCTTAAAGCAAAAATATAAATATATAGATTTGTTTGTCCTTATTTCCTATGATCATAAGAAATTAACAGATCAACTGTTGTTTTTCTTTCATGCTCTAGTATACTAGTTATTGTTCTTATTTTAAGATCATAAGATCATATATTCATAATTTTCATAGATCCATAATTTTATGCTTATCTATACAATCTATGCAGATTTACAAATTTGAAACGAACTTAGCCACATCTCATTGAAATCTTTCATTCTTGTTAGTTCTTCGCCCTGCACTACTTTTCAAGTTACACTCGCAGACACCACAGCTCAGACTCAGACTCCAATGAGGCCCAATCAGCGCCGCAAAGGTGGCACAAGAAAATTATTTAACAATCAATTTCTTGCAGCGGCATTTTGCCCATCTAATTATAATCGAAAAGGCCGCGCCACGAGAGCGACCCAAAATCAAAGAGAAATGCGCCGACGCGACGCAAAGACGACGACGACGTTGGACTAACCAAAAATTAAAGTAAAAATTTTAAAATTAAAAATGAAAATGAGAGAACGACATAAGGACGGATCAGTGATCAGCCTGTGAGCTGGACAAAATTTCCCAAAAAAAAAAAAAATACCATCAAGAAGATGGAAAGAAATTCCGAACTGTGTGTGCTCTAATTAAAATTGAAATGAAGTGCCAGGCATGCGAGAGCGGGCAGCAAAGTAGGTCCTTTCACAGGTCCCCCCTACCCCTCTACCGCATCCATGCTGACCCCGTCGCCGGCTCCTACGCTGAGCAATAAATTTCGGTATCTTCGTGTGCGTTTAGGGTGGTCCACGTTGCTCAGGTTCTCTCTCTCTCTCTTTCTCTTCTGGGTCTTTGGCTTGGCACGTTCGTTCGCTATAGTTGAATGTCGGTCGATATTACAATAAAAAACGCATTTTTTTCTCTACAGTCTTCTGTTCTGAATTGCTGTGTTGCCTCCGGGTCTCTGATCTCTCTCATTTCATGCCAAAATGCATCACGCACTAATCCCGCGCTGGCGCAGCCCACACACGTCTCTCTCATCGCATCCAAAGGATTAGCATGCGATGCAGCCTCTCTCTCACTATGAATAGCTCTAGGTATTATTTCTTCTATTATTATTGCCATGTCGAATCGCCACACAATGGCGACACAATGGCCAAGTGTAAGGGCCCAAGAGCCCCGAAACTGGACGAAGGGTGAAGGTCGAAGCCGTCGTAGCCGTCGAAGCGAGAGCAAAACAATCGAGCAATGCGCCACATTTGCCATTCAAATGCAATTGCGCGTGATAATCGATTCAGTTTCCACTCAAGAATATATATATAATACAAAAAAAAAACGAATAAAAAAAAAATCGAAAAAAACTTAAAAGAAACAAAGCACAATGAAAAGAAATTTCATGCTTGGGCTCTATAGAGAGCACGCCTTGGCATTATTATTACAGCTGCGATTAATTAAGCAAACAAATCGAACATCGGGCATATCGATGAGTTGGGTCTGTCTACTATTAAATACGGTAGCTGTAAAAACAAATAGCCCCAAGGCAAGCAAACGAATGCGATTCGTGCTTTTGGCCTAATTAATTGCCAATCATAAAGGCGAGTACGATGCGCTCGTAAAACGAATCAGTTTTAAATGCCCAACTGCAGTTCCAATTATTCAAGTTTGCGCCTCAAGTGTAGATCGAATGTGAAGGCTTCAACGCTGGAAAACGAATCGAAAGGAATCGGAATCGAAATCGAAACCCCAGAGAACTGGCACTGAACTGTATTTTATGGGGAAATCTTTGTGTGTGTTTGGCAATTAATTAAATTAAGTTTTTAGCGAAATGCCAAAGGCGTGAAGGAACAAGTGAGGAATGAAGCAGATGATCAAGTCGATGTAGGAATACCCTTAACTTCGGTTTGCCTAAAACAGCTACTGATTTGCGGATCAATAGGCATGGTATGCAATATTTAAATTAATCTTACTCTGTCATTATTACTCAAAAACCTACATACCAAATTTGGTAGTTGTAGCTATTATAGTTTCTAAGATCGGTGCATTCATACAGAGACACAAGCCGAAAACCTTGTAAATTATTATAATTATGCAAAATACTTGAGATAGCTAACTCATATTCGGTTTGTTTGCTCCTAATCCGTTTAGCTTTTACTAGCTTTATCTTTTACCCGCACAAACCTTAAGATGTTAGCAAGGAACCTTCATTTTATAAGGGTACACACCCGCCAAACAGGAAGTCTTCGCACTGCGCTCGGCTCTTCAACATTAACAACAAACAGCGATAACATTTTAATTGCGCTGATCTGCGGCGATTTGCCGATCTGTCGTTCTGCTCTGATCAGCGCAGCGCGATCTGTTGATACTGCCGAACGGTTGATCTTCTGATCACAGATCAGATCTGTTTGGCCAGTTTGTTAATGTCTTTTGGCAGCAAAACAACGAGACTGGTAGGGTGGAAATGAATGGTGGAGGAGCGGGGGGGGGGTTCTATCAATTGGCATCGTGTTAAGAGGCTCTAATAAAGTTGCTGAGCCACTCGCATCGAACTTTACAGCCGCCGCATGGCGATACCAATGCCTTCTGGTACTGCTGCCTGCACCAAACCAATGTTATTTATCTCCCAATATATCTTACATCAACTTATTGCCGCACTCTGATAATGAAATCAACTTGCCACTTGGCTAATCTGAAAAGTTTGCAGCATGTGCCCGCGTCGTCATCGATAAGCGCGGCAACATAAGAAATCGATTTAAGGGCCCCAAATACACGCAGCACTCTCAATAATATCAAAGGCCCTCATCTACCGGTTACATGGAAGCTTATCGGGTCGGCGCGGCGATGCCTGCTTACATTTGCGCTTCAGCTTCAATTTAGCCAGATAGCAGATCCTCGACTCAGATAGCTGAGAGCTTCCAATGTGCTTACCACAATGAGGGTACTCTTGAATCACTCAGCTAACAAATGAGAAAATCGTATGATAAAAGTTGCCTAGTTCAAAGCAATATTAATTTTTCTAAGGAGGATCGTTTTAATCTATAGATTTTCTACGGGTAACAATGGTTTCCACAACTTCAAATAAAATGACAACATTGTATCGATCATTTTGTTTTTGGGTTTTAGTACGCAGTTTCTTTTATGAGCTATAAAAAAAGGTTTAATGATCATGAAACAAACTGAACAAAGTGTTACAAATGGAGCCAGTAAGGCAGGAGTCTATAAAGCAAAGCAAGTATTTTTATTTCTCGTCTTCGCATTTTGTCAATCCAAATGATCACTCAATAGCTTCGCGTCTTTGGATATTTGAAAAATCTGCATTTCTGTTTAGTTTATTTACTTGATTTCTGTTTTTGCACATGTAAAAAATTTTCTTATATACATATACACATGAGGACTGACGATCTTCGAACTCTCATGGGAATTTGCAGGTAGCCAGCTCAATACCCAGAGACATAGCACGTGTAAAACTCCCCAGAGAGAGTGAGAGAGAGAGAGAGAGATTGTCGTGCGATTTTGCATAAACATTAAGGCACATTAGAGTAGTCGGGAGAGAAGAGATTTTGCACACAGGGTCGAGAGACACAGGGACACTTCATTAAATACTATTTTGGCTACCTAACGTTAACAAAGAACTGACCAGAGCCGCAACAATGCACAAACACATGGTATACTCTGAGCCTCGGCGTTGATGGATGACGGATCGAGGATCGGAGCTGCTGCCGATGACTCAATCATTGTGCAACACACGATTCTGTTGCTGATTACCCAAAGATTTGCATAGAAACATGTACATGGAAAGATCATCAGATCATAGATCATGCAAAGATCATCGATAATGGATCAAAGATCATGTGCCTTACAACACATGTGTAGAGATCGAAGATATGCATATTTCTATACACTGCCGGCGCACGTGTGCTAATTACTACGAAGTAACATACAATCATGTACCAAGATCACAACTGATGATCGTACGATGAGACAAAATGCTGGTCAGTTGCTGTTGCTCTCGCTGTAACGGTACAATTTTCAGTTGCAATTTCAATGCGAAGAAGAAGATGATATTCATATCATCATATGTATGCATGCATGAAAGGGCCGATCGTGCAATCAAAAATCAATTCATAATCATTTGCAAGGTGCAGACATCAAAAGACAGAAAAACGAGACCCACAGATCGAGACAACAAGAGAGAGATGGGGAGAGAACGGGTCCGCCGGTAGCAGCAGCACCACCATGCAATGGCAATTCAATCAAATTTGTTATAAAACTGTGAAAGTCCGCGACAGCGATCGGAAACAGGACTCAAAGTCAGGACAAGCAAGCTACTAGGAGATTTGCATGCCCAATCCGGCCTGGAAATATTATGCAAAGCGGCTGCGACTGCGACTGCGACTACGGCAGACTACGGCGATCGATCGTCGGTTTTGCATACAAACTCGCTGTGATCGGCAGCGCATCCATGCATCAATATCAATATCAATGTCTGGCGATCAGTCGACCGCGAGAGAGTCGCTGTTGCTGTTGCTGTCGATCGTCCCACTGTCGCGCTGTCTGGCCAACTCACGCACTGATCGACAGCAAGACACAATTCAATCATTTCAGTTTCGGCGTACGTAGGACGACGCTGCCAGATCTTTAGCGCTAGATTAAACGATCAGCGGCGGAGACAGGCAGCAGCTCCACCACGATCGGCTGCTACTACTACTACTACTACTACTACTGCTGCTGACTTTAGCTCCAGTTCAAAGTACTTGTTCCTCTCTTTTTTTCGCTGCTTTATCGTTTCTCTTGTTCGGGGCTACTACTACATACAGCAGTAATACCAGCGTACAATGTGTGTAGGTTGATCTCGCTGCCGATCTTCCTTCGTTGGCTGGGGCCAGCAAATTATTTCACTTGCCCGGGCACTTTGGTGGTCTCGATGTACAACTTGATTTCTGTTTCCTTTGGTGCAATGGCAGTTTGATTTGTTTAAATTTAATTATGCATCAATATCACCGATTGTCGATCGTTGATCCTCGATCCTCGATCCTCAATCCTCAATCCTTGCGTAGGTAGCTGACACAGCGACACAACTACTCTCGCTTTATCTCTTTCTCTTTTACTCGTCCAGGCACAGGCTATGGCTTCAAGTTATGATGGTTTCAAGGGACCTCGGTAAAATCACAATTTCTCGATCTGTTCCTGTTTTCTCAGACCGATTCCGAAAACCTTTGATTTGATTATCAACATTTGTTGACATGACCGACAGACATACAGACATAGAGAGAGAGAGTGAGAGAGAGAGAGAGAGAGAGAGAGGAAAAGAGAATGCTGATCGTCAAAAGCCGCCAAATGATGATCGATGCCAATGCCTCGTTTTCTCTTTTTTGTTTTTCTCTTTTATATAAATATATTTAACGTATATTTCGTATATATTTTTGGCTTGCTGTATTTACATTTTGGTACTCTCATTCTTTGTGCGCACGTATAAAGCGATCAATCAAAAATGCAAACGGAACGAGATCGAAAAAACGAACCTACAATTCAAAGAAGTTCACTTTTTGATCCCATTGCAGCAGCAGCATGTGACAGCAGACAAAATAGTTTATGATCGTTGTGTGATAAACTACATGCAGGATATACATATGATTATATAGTACAGATACGTGTACGCATGCATACACAATGATCCTCTTGAGCTGATACTGAACCGCAACTGTCACTTAGATGATGAACAGTTTGTTAGAATTTGAATTGTGCGGGGCGCATCGTAAATTTTCGCTTTATACCTTGACGATCAAAGACGCTGGTGATCGTGACTTTTAGATTAAGGATGCGTTGAAAGTCAGAGCATCTTTTAGTTACTCTATATGTATGTATATTAGGGGATTCTTTTAGAACAAGTGATCGCTAATTGATCATAGCTTCTTTTTTTTGCGTATTTTTTTTTTTTTTTGTAATTGCAAGTGATCCTCACGATTTTCAGTCACCGCAGAGAGCAGTGACACAGTTTGCCATCTATCGTCATTTCCGCGTGCTAAGCCCACGGCAATGTAAATCACTTGGTTATGCAAATAGAGACACAGCAGATAGATAGACACACGAGTTTGTGTGTGCGGATAGATAAAGATATAGTGTCATGGAGATAACCGAGATACGATAAATGTAAATGCCAATTGATACACTCGTAAACTATGTAGACACACACACTCACTATATAGATAATCACACCTACACATGGCGCACCACAGTACGACAACAAATTCACTTGAACATGACAACAACAACAACAACTCAGGCAAAGTGCGGGCGATAGGGTAAGGGGGTTACGATCGGATACGATTCTATAGTTTGTTTAAGGATGATTTTGGCGCGCGTTTGACTTAGCTCTCTCTCTCTCTCTCTATCTTTCATTCACTCACTGTATGTGTTTTTTTATGACTTTACTGATATCGCAGTTAATTTATTTTCAGGGGAATTGTTTGCACAGAATTTTGTCGATCGACCCGAACCGATCGTCGTGTGGATCGTCGTCATTCATTGTGTAAATAACAAATAACGCAACGCATTGAATTGAGTCGGTTAATGTGACTCCTTCCTTCCACCACCTACGACTTCAACTGCGACTGCGTGGGTGTTGTGTGAAGTATGTAGAACTTGCATAACTGTGTCAGGCGTCGGCAACGCGTGCTCTGCTCAGGCCAATCGGCCAGATGAGATATCCAGGTAACCACCAGTCTCAGCCAGGTAACCCAATCCAATGTGGCGACATCGAGTCAACATTTGCCGAGTGTGTCAAACGCGCGTCGATCGAATATACCGTCATATTTAAATCAATAATTCGAAAAAAAAAAAAAAATGAAATAAGAAACTACTTGAGATAAGACTTCTCAAGAGCTGCCCACTTACCCCGCCCTGTTCCCTCTATGCGCCACCATATTCTGCTGCTGCTCCCGGGCTGACTATGTTTACACGCCTACAACATTTGCCTCAATCCCAAACCCTAGCCTCGGCACGTCATTATCATTAGGACATTGCAGACATACATCACACTGAGGTCGTCCGGCACGTCCGTCAAGCATCCATTTTTTTGATATATGACTCGCCCGCGCCTAAATTATGGCTCCAAAACGCAGGGAACTGTGCAAATAGCCGCCAGCAGCTTGCGGCTATAGACGAGACAATTGCGCTGCGCCCGGCTCTGGCACTCGGCTCTGGCAGCACCTTTTGGCCAACCTTCCGAGAAGGTGTTTAGATGCAAACGCTTCCAGTCTTCCAAGTCGATTGCAGGTTGATCGAGTGAACGATCTCCGTCGGCTTCATTCGCCTGTAATATCGCCATACTATTCCACCTTCATCTAATTCAGCTTTAACCGAAAATGCAGCTTGCCTTCTGCTGCGGTGGTCATAATTGAAATGATAAACGTCGCCGATCATGGCACAGTGGAACAATGAAGTATTTGTTAGTTTGCGATCGTCTGAGAATGAACTTTAGTTCGCTATGTACGCATTTATGAGCGTCTCTGTTGATCAATGCAGTCTTTCCTTATTTTTCTGAATTTTTTTAAAGATCAGAAGAGGATCACTACACTACAGCTAACTTATTTTGTGCAGGATCATAAGAAAATTACTTCTTACACCAAAATCAACTATCGTCATCAGTTCTTCTTGAATTTCCTTTTAGCAAGATCGTTTAAGTTGCCAGTGAAGATCATTTGTCAGCTTCAATTAGTGCTAAGCTTCTTACACAATCTAGCATCAATACTTTTGCAATTATTTAATACGATTAATCATTGCAACTTTGTTAAGATCAGCAATTTGGTTACTGATCACTCGAAAGTCGATGTGCAAACACTTGTAGAGCATTCAAGTTGCTAATGGTTTGACAAATTCAACTTCTAATCGAGCCACAGGCTACATAGAACTTGCTTGGGATCATGTGTTGATAAATGATGATCATTATTACAGATCACTTGGCATATTCAGTTAAATTCGATTTTATGATAAAATGGATTTTTCTTCAGTCACGTTTCCAATTTGTCTGCATTTAGAAAACTAAAACTGGTCTTTAATCCTAACTAATTGCGGGGGTAAGTTTACCAAGTACATATAGTAAGTATTATTTTGGTATAATGATCATAAAGATGATACCAATGAGATGGATTCCCACAAGGTTTATTATTATTAATACACTATTTGTTTTGTGGCCGAACTGTGTGTTTTTCACGCCCACTGTGCCGCCCTACGGATACGATGCCATAGTACCAAGCCGCCGTCAGAGGAGTCTGACTGACACAGACGCAGCGTGTCGTCGCCTGAAGCTAGTGCGCATCTGAGAGACTGACGGATCTGTCAGAGAAAGAGAGGGGGAGAGAGAGAGAGCGACAGAGAGAGAAGAAAGATCAGTCTATCAGGAATATGGAGCCTGCATGCTGTGTGTGTGGAGATCATCAACGCGGCGACATCAACCAGAGGAGACGGAGCCAAACGGCAGTCGAAACTCTGTCAGACAGTTTGTAAACAGTTTTCAAACTCGAGCACATATCGCGATAAAGACGCATCGCCTCTCCTCTGCACCCCCTATACCTTTCTTCTTCATCTTCATCTTCATCTTGTCTTGTCGTGGCTTAAAGCCAAAGACGCGCGTCGACATAGATTCCAAGATCAGCGGTAGATCGGTACAGCGAACCGAGTTTGATCCTGCTGTCTGAGCGCACGCTGTCTGGAAGCTCCATTAAAAAAGAAGGCAACAGCAGGCAAGAACTGTGTACGACATTTGCGCCATTATAACTTTATCGCTTTCGGACAGATTGTTGTTTGACGGAGGGAGGCGAAGCGGCTGGCTGCACCGGAAAACAACGCGCTGTGAGTGATGTACCTGCTGCTCAGTGCGTCAGCGATGATCATGATCGTTTAGGGCATAATATCATTGGCCCACGTTTGTGTGTGTATGTGGTGGGGGGGGAGGGGAGGTTCAATACCCTGTGTAATGGAAATGGGGTTAAGTGTTGCAGATCGTTTGAGGAGAAAACTGAAATGAGTTCAAAGTGAGAAATTGGAAAATAAAAGGAGTTTACAAAGAAAAAATCTAAATGATTTCGAAGTATGAGATTTTCCAGCTCTGAATTCAAAATATTAAAAAACGAACTTAACTTATCACATGATAATTCAAGTTCAGGTGTATAGAGGGGAAACTGGAAATGAGTTCAATGTGGAAAATAAAAGAAGGTTGGGAAGAAAAAAATATTAAAACACGAACTCAACTTATCACATGATTTTTCAAGTTCTAACGTAAAGATCCTGGGTTTTCTTGATTGATCATGCTTTAAGTACATATTCGCTCAATTTCAAAGTATCTACTCGTCGTGCGCATCCCTTTCTTTCCCCTTCAACAACTTTCAATCTTCAGCTAGCTACTTGTAATTGCTGCTTGCTGACCGAAAGCTTATTAACTTGGCCCAGAACACAACAGCGCGGCGGCAGCTCTTTAAAAACCCATTTGAGCTTACAAGCTTGTTAAGCTTGCCCCAAATCCGCAAAGTGAACGAAGGAGGAGTTGAAGGGAACCAGTTGGGTCGAGTGCCACGCTGTTTAATGCAATTTCACGTTCGGTTTTATCGTCGACTAAGTAGCCACTAAACGGCAGCTCTTTAATCTGAACGACTTAGCTCCCAGTTCAGTTCCCCAACCGCCACACACTCCCCCCCCCCTTCCCCACCCAGCACTTTGCCTGAGAAAGCATAATTTCTTGACTTGACCACTTTCTTCTGCTGCCGCCGGCTGTTCTGCGCCACTGCCTACGGCTACGGCTATGGATGTGGCCGAGGCCGAGGCCGAGACCGAGGCTGCCAGGTTGCGCCTACCTTGTTAAGCGCGAAGGACGACAAACTGGTCCAAAGTGAAGTGCTGCTGCAGTGGCTGCGTGCCATCATCAATCGATCGCTTTTCGGATTCCACATTGAGCTTTATTTTTAGCATTTTACACGCTAAATTGAAGAAGCCAACTCTGCACAGTTGGGTTGGAGAAGAGGGGAGAGACGGGGTGGGCGGCTGCGGGCTCGAGGAGAGGCACGTATCGTTCGCGTCTGGTTAGTAATTGCGGATTAACTGCATCAAGGCGAATCGCTGCGAATAAATCTGATTAAGAATATTTCAATTAGCAGCGTTGCCTTTGGGCTCTCACTCCGGAGAGTCCACCTTCACGATGGTAAAGCTACTCCATGCTCCATCCTTCTTCTGCTCTTGCCATACAAAAAGCGAATAAAAAGAAAGTTTCGCTTGAATGAAAATTGCACAGGCTGCTGCTGCTGCTGCCTGGTCTGCTGCATCATTTTTGATTGATTCCCAATGCATTTTTCGCATGCTAATTAAGTCACTCGGCTTTTCGGAACCGTAGCCAAAGCCGAAGATTAATGCGATGCACTTGATAAAGCGCGAATTTATGCCGCATTCTTAAATGGGGTTTCTTCTTTATCAACCATCCCCATAGCACTAAGTAGTAGACCACGTGCTGCACGTGCATTGCAAACGCAATGAAAAGATCGCAAAGCTCTGAGCGGAACTTTTGTGGAATGATCGATAGAAGTGCGACAAAATCAAGCTACTCGTAAAGTATAAGGATTATCTTTGATCATCAAGTTAGTAAGATCACTCAGTCAGAGATCACTTGGGAATTTCTCGAATATCATTATCATGCTATCGATCGTTTAAAGCATGTACAAGTACTTGTACCTTGAGTACTTTGCTCATCCAATGCTAAATAAAGATTTTAATGGGGCGTTGGGTATGGCAACCCATATTAAATATATTCATGATCTTCGTGAGATATACGAGCACCTTTAGTCTAGTCTAGTGTTTTTAGCTTTTATAGTTGCCAAGATCGGCGCTTTCACACAGACCTGAATACAGAAAATATTTTAAATATTCAAAACAATCCCAATTATACTCTCAAATTGTTTTAATATCAAAATAAAAACGCGAAACTTTCGCTCAAAATTGATAATGCATTAAAAAAAACTTTATGTGCATTTCTCGAGATCCTCACTCTGCCCCTATTTCACCTGAGAGTGCGCTACTGTTGTTGCCCACTCGGCTTCCGATCAGCAGCAGCAGCATAATCATTATTATCATCATTATAATCCACATAATAATCATCTCATATGGTCCCCGATGGGGCCAACTTGATGGCGGCTCAAGCAAATGATGGCATAATAAATGCCAAGGCGAAATAAAAGTGATCTCGACACGAAGAAGAAGATACGCGATCAGTGGCAGTAGATGCGCTTTCAACGCGCTTTCGAGACTGAACTCGTCGCCGTTGCCGTCATCGGCATCGGCTGATCTCAACTATATATCATAATCCAGCCCCTGATGGGCAACAATCAAGCCATCAAAATGCAAGCAAAAGTAACGCATCAAAAACACTTTCATTAAACTAAATTTTTATTGTGGCACCACAGCTGAGGAAGGAGGAGTAGAAGAAGGAGCAGGGTCAGGAATTCGCCATCGAAACCAAGAAAAAAAATCCAGTTCAGATCGTGGTTGTGTATATACGGTTCGTTTATGGCGGTCAACTATAAAAGTTTGACCCAGTTTCATCATTGTCGTTTCGACAAAATTGCTACAAATTACACACATTTTTCGGGGCGCAAAAGTGTGCCGCATGCGTGCCCCAAGACCATGTGCGGAGGGGGTGGGGGGGAGGTGCAAGAGGTAGTTGAGGTAGCAATACAAAACTTTTACTCATTGCAATTAAGTTGCAGCTCCGCGATGCAGCAGATTAAAGTAAATAATATCAATAATAACAGCAACGGCATCAGCAACATCATCTACCGCGGCAACAGCGGCAGCAGCAACAGCAACTGCAGCAGCAACAACAATAACTCATAAACTGTAATCACTTACACGAACGACCCCAAAAAACTTGTTATCGGTTATCGAAACATGGCAGCCTGGCTCTAGCTTTATATGCCATACGCGTAGATACCCTAGTTTGGGGATTACACACCCTCAATTAGTTCTTTAAACAATTGTTGTTTTTTTTTAATACTGTGAGAATCCCCCAACACACTAAGATAGGAAAAAATGTGAACCAGTGAACCAGTGAAAGCATTACATTAGCTTGATATCTTTGAAAAGTTAAATATTTGTATTTTATTTACTATACATTTATTCTAAACATTATTATAAAGAATTAATTTTAAATACTGAGAAAGTCACGTAACACACTGAGAAAAGGAAAAAGTATTGACTCAATGAGAACTTTAGATTAATTTGGATATATTAAAATATTTGTATTTTACTTTCTATATATTTATTTTAAACATTATTAAAAGGAATTAATTTTAAATACGGAGAAAATCCCTCAAGACACTGAGATAGGTAAACAATTTTGTTGACCCAGTGAGAACATTAGATTAATTTGGATATTTCTATACATTTATTTTAAACATGCTGCATTTTAGAATACACTTTGTAGGGTGCTTAGTGTTAAGACTATCTGTAGCTCTGCCTGTAGCTGTAGCTCTCGCTATAGAGCACAACTGTGCTAAAGCTCTGATTGTGCTGCTCGAAACGGGGCGCATCGAATGCAATTGGCGTCGCTCTTTATCGCAGTTATCCTTTTGATTTATCTTTCCACTCACACGCCGCACTCGCTGGCTGGCTGGCTCGCTCGAGCCCCCAATACTAATTGCGTTTATAATAAACAATTTCATAATTAAGTATTACCGGAGAGGAAACCCAAGACGCACACACACAACAAGGGGCAGGGTGGACGGTTGGAAGTACAGGCAGTTGGTAGTACAGGCAGCTCTCGGCAGCTCAGCGACAGGGCAGCTTAACAAAATTTATCGATTGGCTTCGCTTATCAGATGTGACGTGCTTCTCTTATTGGGCTTTTGTCTCGCTCTTGCTGTCGTTGTTGTTTCTCTTGCTGTTTTTTTTTTGTGTTTTGCTTTCTTTTCGTAGGCCAAAGTGGAAAAACTTATTTGCGCTGAGAGCTGCTAAAAGAACAACAACAACGTAGCATGAGGCAGCGCAACAAGTCCGATAGCTTTATCAGCGATTCAACATCTGGCAACGCCGCGCGCGCGCGCCGACAGCAACAAAGACAAACGCGACAAACTTTATCTCTCTCTCTCTCTATCTCGCTCTCTACTCTGCCGAATAGTTGCAAACTTATTTACATTTAATTTGCATATTTTTTAAAATACACCGAGTGCAGTCGAGTCAAGTTGAGTCGCTTCGACTCGAGCGGAGGGATTACCCGGTGGATGCAGCATTCGGCTGCCAATAGGCGCAAGATGTATCAAAGTTATACTACAGAGAGAGAGAGAGAGAGAGAGAGAGAGAGAGACCAGCTGCAAAATATTAGTTCAATAATGTATATCATACAGAAGACTATAAAAGTTGCAGTAACTATAAAAATTGTATAAGAGTATTTTATATATATGTATATACTATATTTTTCAAATATCAGAGATCTAGCTCATATGGCAACTGCGTTACATAAGGCCAATTATAATTCAAATTCGATTGGGGTTCTGGCAGTCCGATAATTATGAAATTTGCTATGTCGGTAAATATTTGTTGCATGTAGATTTATCTGTGCTTGTTTTTCAAATTTGAGAGTTCTAAGCTGAGATATTCCAATCGTATGGTATATGGTAGAGTAAACTAACATTTTCTTTGGGGCTTACAAAAGCAGCGACTATGCAAATACGCACAATTTGCAGATGATCGAAGCGACAAAGCCGTTATCAAAGATTGTTTCATTTGTTGCCTGAACACACAGTCACAAGCAAATGTATCTGATCTGTTGCTGATCCTGCACCGTTTTTTTTTTGTTTTTTGTTTTGCTCTCTGGTCTTATCGACGAAGCTTGTTTCCGCTGTTGCTGGTGGTGTGTTTAAGCACACATTGATAATCATTAGTTAAGTTGTTAACTGATTTCGTTTAGAGATTTGTCAAGCTGATCCCCACCGATTTGCACCGCCGCTCTCGCATCATCGGCGATCTTTGCTGATGTTGTTTATTTTTTTTTTGCAAATATTTTAATGTGATTTATCGGCTACAAAAACAACAAACTTCACAATAAATCAAGCGCTTTCGCAACTAATGAGACAGATTGCTGCGACGATCAGAGAGAGAGGGAGAGAAGGAGACTCGAGCGATCGAAAATGGATAACGTAATCGAACCGTGCAGATCGCAACAGAAATTGAAACTGAACCTTGAGCTGAGCCGAGGTCAAATCCGTCCTGCTTCCAGGCCGGACGTGATGGTGGTCCCTACAGCTCTCTCTTCCTTGCTCTCTCTCTCTCTTGCTCAATTACAACAAATGATATTTTATTGGTATTTGATGAGCGTCGAAATGTGCAATTGCTTGATCAATAAATTTTATCCGATCAGCTTCCAGAACTGAGAACGCCACAGACTGGCAATTGCTGCGCTTATTAAACCCCACGCTCATTAGAGATCGTTGGGATCGCTCGCTCGCTCGCTGGAATCGAACGGATTCGATTGAAAGATGGATCGCACTGCGTGGCCCACCAACAACGACTTGTCTGGAGTTTTTTTGTTTTTACCCGTACTGCAGCGGGACTGCATATAATAATTCCTAATCCTCGACAAGCGCAACGGCCACAAAAAAAAAAAAAAAAAAAAAAAAAAGAGGAAACCTCCACATAAATAACGCAACGCAGCTCAGCTCGTTCTTCTTCTTCATTTTCACAATAAATCACGCGAATCGTTGGCGGCCCAATTAAGCGAAGTATATGAAGCAAAGAAACTTCAAGAATTTGAGTGCGTTTTTGCTCAGGTTCGCGGGCTGCAACGGTTCAACCAGTCCACAGTTCCCAACCCCAGATGCAACTCAATCAGCTGAGTCGTTGAGATCAGTGATCAAACTCAGTCGTGCGGTATTTTTTGGTATCTCTCTTGTTTTTGCTCAGTTAGTTCTAATCTAGAAACTAAATTTATTAATACTCTCCCGTAATTACGAAGCGTATTCTCGTTGTCAAGATCACTTTATTCACCAAACAAATTTAACAATAAATCAGATTCAATTTAGTCACAAAAAAAAAAAACAATTAGAATAAATGAACAAGAAGAAACATTCCGCAAATAGTGATAAAGCTAAGCAGCGCGGAATTCGCTTGATTCGTATAGTATTGTCCAGTTACCGAGGCAAATCCAATACGATTCTGTCCCATATCGAATTCCGAATAGTATTGTCCCAAAAAGATATCACCCAATATCCAGAATTGACTCTCCATGGTCTGTATGCCGACAATGCAATATCCCGGCGATTGAATGACATACGCCGATGGAGGTACACCCAAAATTGCACCACCAATGTAGAGCTTAAGCACCGGCAACATATCCACCTCAGCACAATCGATCTGACCATCGGAATTGATATTCAGGCGATCAAAGATCGTTGTATATGCATCGACAGGGGCCATGATTAGCGAGGTACCTGAGTCAGCGATAGCCTGGCAATTCGTGCAGATCGTTATGCCATCGAAAGTGGCGCTTGTCATTGTAAATTGCCAATAATCCTCTGTGGAAATGGGAACATAGTTCAGGCTGCCACTATACAATGAGGGATCGGAACCACCGAAAATCAGTTCGCCTCCCTCATTCGATGTACCGTCACGAGCCAAGTAGAAAGAGAAAACGTAATTATCGATCAGTCCCTGGGCATACATTTTATAGAAAGGTGGCTCCACATTATCGGTGGCCAGAGATTGATAGCCCATGCCGAAAATACCATCGAATGCAACATCATTGAAATGACTGTCCAGTTCCGTAATAGCAAGTGCAAATATTTGATTCGTAATAGTCAGATTCGTAACAATAACCGTATCCTCAACCAGGTAGCCATCAAATCCACCGGTACCATATTGAATGGTAATATTATCACCGATTAGCTGATATGTTGTCGAAAGCGTTGGATCGTAGGTGTTGTGTGTCAGACAAGCAGTACTCTGGCAACTGCTGGAGGGTACCCAAAGATTCGATGATCCCGTATCGAAGAGTACTTCAAACGGAGCCGGCGGTGTTCCAATATAAATGATACCATAGTAGACCATATTATTATAGTTCGATAACTGCTCCTCGTTCGCAGGAGTGAACGACTGATTGGCTACGGCATCGATGAGGCTGTTCTTCATCTGATATTTCACACGTAAATGGGCAACCTCGGCCTTTACACTTTGCTGGGTCTTCGTCACATTCTGTCGGCGATGAATGGGCACACGTTGTAACTTGGCCGTGGCCAGTGTGGCCAGACATATTAAACCGAGTGCTAGAGCTGACTTCAGCATTGTTCGAAATTACGTCCCGTACTGAGCATTACTCGATATGAACAAGCTACTTTTTTATATTCCGGTCATTTGGTGGGGTAATTTTTTTTTATATTTTATCGAAATTTGCAAATCAATCATATCATTTAAAATCGAACACAGATAAGATTGCAAGGTATTAACCTAGCTGGGCCTAGGTGTCTTTGTCATCGCCCGATGAAACATAAACAAAAATAGCTTACAGCGGTTACTACGCGGGGGATCAAAAAGATTTTGATAAAATCGGAATGTCAGAACAACAGCGAATGTTTTGTTCCATATGATAAAAGCTTTTCAATTGTGTTTACAAAACGTTTTTCTATTTCGAGTAAAAGCTCATGGTATAGGGTTTAATACTATGCATAAGCTTCGAGTGTAAAGCTTCCCTACAAAGCAAAGCTTTTCAGCAAACGTAAAACCGCTTTTGCTTCAACCCCAAGAGCTTTAAAATAAGTCTTAGAGGCTTTACGTGCGAACCTAAGAGCTTCAAGCTTTAAGAGGAGCTTCTAGTTTCTTTCCAGCAGCTGTAGGCTCAATCTTAAGTTTGATTGACATTGTAAAACTAACTATTTACAACCGACTTTCTGTCACCTTTAACTTGAACCCATTCATCTTAAGCTATCTGTCGATCTAGACTAGACAGTTCCACATCTTTAGTCATTATATTAATCATGCCAGGCAATGACTAGGTTTTTGTATATGTAGATAATGCAAATTGGTTGATTCATGCAATTATTTTATTTACTATCAGTGAAAGTATTAGCTATTTAGGGACGTTTAGGCGACCGGAGCGAAACCAATGCGGTTGTTGCCCAAATCGAATTCGGTGTAATACTGGCCAATGAAAACATCGCCCAAGATCCAGAAATCGGTGCCCATGTACTGGAAGCTCGACTGGCAGTAGCCATCGGACTGAATGATGTAGGCAGCGGGATCCAGAGTGAACGTGGTTCCGCCAATATTAAGGTTCAACACCGGCATAGTGTCGACAGTGGCACAATCGACCAAACCCTCATCGTCGACATTGAGTAGATTGTTGAGAATCTCGTAGGCCTCTTCGGTGACCACAATCAGAGAGGTGCCAGTATCGGCAATAGCCTGGCAATTATCGCACAAAGAATTTCCATCAATGCTAGCACTATCCATGGTGAACTGCCAGTAGCCCTGCTCAGAGATGGGCACATAGGTCAGATCACCAGTGTAGAGAGACGAGTCGGAACCGCCAAAGATCAGTTCACCACCCTGGGTGGTAGAGGTACCAGCACGTGCCAGATAGAAGGAGAATACGGATGCATCAACCAGACCCTGCGACACCATGTTGTAGAAAGGAGGCACCACATTATCAACTGCCAGCGTCTGATAGGCCATGCCGAGAATACCATCGAATTTGGCATCGTTAAAGTTGGTGCCGGGCTCGTTAGTGGCCTCAGCAAATGTCTGGCTTTCGATGGTGATGCCATTGACATCGACGGTATCGGTGGAAAGGATGCCGGATAGGCTGCCGGTGCCGTACTGAATGGAGAAACTCTCGCCATTGCTCACATAGCTGGATGAGGCGCTGGACGTGTACTTGTTGTGCACCTGGCAGGCATCGCTGGAGCACGAGTTCGAGGGCACCCACAGATTGGAAGAACCCGAATCGAACAGCACCTTGAAGTTCTGAGCAGGAGTACCGATGGTGATGGCACCATAGTAGGCCATGTTCATCGAGTTGGAGAGCTCTTCCTCGTTGACTGCACGAGCCGTGGGCAGACCGTACTTGGCACGCAAATGATTCACTTCAGCCTTGACATTGCCGCGGGTTTTCACAAAATTCTCGTGCTTTAGCACGGGCACACGACGCAGCTCACCGCTGGCCACAGCCAGGACGAGTGCGAGCACTGCGATTGATTTGAACATGATTCTCTGTTGGTTTGTCTACTAAATTCGACTAACTTTACAGAGTAAGTAAGTCGGATATTTATAGCAAAGTTGTTATCATTAATTCCAGAATTATGGCAAGACTGCAGTTAGATAAGATTGTTAATATCTATGAGTTGAGTGGCGTCGATCGCCCTATAATCTATCAGGTGCTTCATGAGGGATTCGGCGCGCTCGTCCGACCGACCGACCAAAGAAACAAGCGACACTTCACACGAATTTTGCCAGTTCTAAAGGGTTTTCGCTATCGCACTGTCTGCAGTCCAAAGTTGGAAAACTCCGCGCCACATACTATACTATGTTCTAAAATAATTATCAAGCCTTCATTCAGCCCTATCTAGCCAATCCGTTTTCGTAGCCCACAGACAAGCCGTCAGATCTATCAAAACAATGTGTTTACACTTCATCATGTTGTAAGCAATTATGATATCTCGTGTACGCACATATACAATCAAACTAAATTTGGGGCATATTATTCAAAATAATAATAAGTGTTAAATGTTTATAGCCACTTCCATAACCTTCGCGATCTTCTTGAGATATTATTTTAAAAACAATTAGAAACCTTTAGACCCATATCTGAGCTTCATGTTCAAATTGCATGAGCTCTCTAGATTACATAGTAAACCTTATCTGATTTTAAATAGAGTAATTTTTCGTTGGTAGTTTAATCCTTTTATCTAAAGTTGGAATGGCAAATACCCATTCCCCGAGTTCTGTTTTCAGATTGAGTAACGTTTTTTCTTAAATCTTCAAAAATTACCATGAATACTCTTGATAATCTGAAATCTTCATCAACTATTCACTGAATTATTTATTTATTCTTCTTTTAACTTTATCAAAACAAACGAAAAGAATTTAATTTCATTTTCATAGCCCTCGAGCAAGCACACTTCTACCAACCTTGTGTCGAGTATGACTTTTATGTACAGAACGTAATACGTTGTACGTATTATAAAGCTGATATAAAAGTCAAGAACTAAAGCAATAATGCACTGGGAATGCCGCCCACTTTAAGAAGTGCTTATTGTAAATTCCAGACCATTCAGAAATTTGTTTTCACGTGAAACTTTCAAGTCAGTGTGATTAACAGTTTTTGCCTTAACTTATTGTTTTTATTTTTAATAATTCCACAGGTGGTCCTAAGGTTAGTAAATATCTATTACCTAAGATGTATCTAAAGATATTACTTCTTTAAGACTAATTAAAACAAAATATTATAAATAATGTTTAAAAAAAAATAAAAAAAAAAACTCAAGTTTAGCTCTCGATATATCATTTTATTAAAGTGTCTAAGCTACTGGAGCAAAACCAATGCGGTTGTTGCCCACATCGAATTCGGTGTAGTAACGTCCAATGAAAACATCGCCCAAGATCCAGAAATCGGTACCCATGTACTCGAAAGCAGACTGGCACTGGCCCTCGGACTGAATGATGTAGGCAGCGGGATCCAGAGTGAACGTGGTTCCGCCAATCTTAAGGTTCAACACCGGCATAGTGTCGACAGTGGCACAATCGACCAAACCCTCATCGTCGACATTGAGTAGATTGTTGAGAATCTCGTAGGCCTCTTCGGTGACCACAATCAGAGAGGTGCCAGTATCGGCAATAGCCTGGCAATTATCGCACAAAGAATTTCCATCAATGCTAGCACTATCCATGGTGAACTGCCAGTAGCCCTGCTCAGAGATGGGCACATAGGTCAGATCACCAGTGTAGAGAGACGAGTCGGAACCGCCAAAGATCAGTTCACCACCCTGGGTGGTAGAGGTACCAGCACGTGCCAGATAGAAGGAGAATACGGATGCATCAACCAGACCCTGCGACACCATGTTGTAGAAAGGAGGCACCACATTATCGACTGCCAACGATTGATAGGCCATGCCAAGAATACCATCGAATTTGGCGTTGTTGAAGCTAGTTCCAGGCTCAGAGGTGGCCTCGGCAAAGGTCTGACTCTTGATCTTCAGGCCATTGATATCGACGGTATCGGTCGAAAGGAATCCAGATAGACTGCCCGAACCGTACTGAATCGAGAAACTCTCGCCATTGGATTCATAAGTCGAGGAGGCATCATGATCGTACTGATTGTGATTCATGCAGGCGACATCGAAGAACCAACATGTGCTGGAAGGTACCCACAGATTGGATGAGCCCGAATCGAACAGCACTTTGAAGCTCTGAGCAGGAGTACCGATAGTGATGGCACCATAGTAGGCCATGTTCATCGAGTTGGAGAGCTCTTCTTCGTTGACTGCACGAGCCGAGGGCAGACCGTACTTGGCACGCAGATGCTCCACTTCAGCCTTCACATTTCCAGGTGTCTTTACGAAATTCTCATGCTTATAGATTGTCATACGATTCAGCTCGGCATTGGCCAGGGCCAAAACCACAGCGAGTACTGTGATGAATTTCAACATGATTGTCTACTTGATTTCGACTATTGGTCAGGTATTAGCTTCTCCCATATTTATATTGGAATCGTTATCAGTCGGTCTATTGGCCTAGTCGCTTGCGATTTGAAATGCAATCAAATCGCAACTGATCTGTCACAGATAAGTTTGTTAATATCTTCTCAGGCATCCCACGTCGCTGCCGCTGCAGATTGTCGCCTTATCGCAACCACAACAGCACAAGGATCGGACAGGGTACTCAAGCGGTCAGTTTGTTTTCGATTGTCAGCTCTTGCGTCATCTTATAAGTTTTCAAGTGACAAACTACTGGAATCAAATGTCACTTTATTTAATATAAGTATAAATTTTATCGTAACAGATTACAATTCTTTCAGTTGAGAGATTTAAATTCCTTTTCTTTTAAGCTTCAGTTCGTAAGTTTTCATTTGATTGTATTCATTGTTTATTCAAAGCTTTGCTGACTTGCATGTCTTACCCTCGCCTCGTGCTTCGATTCTGTTATCTTTCAGATACTTTAATTGTTTTTCATTACTTCAATAGAATCGGAATTATTTTATAAAAAACCTATAGGTCACAGTATTCGAATTGCAGTTAAGCTTAAAGATCACTTCAGTATGATCAAAATTTATTTTTATTTTTATAAGAATTTTGATTAAATATTCAGGTGTATAACTATATACAATTTATTCAATTGATAAATCTGTATTACTTTATCAAAAAAAAAAAAAAAAACAAATAAAATAAAAGAACGACTTTATCGTACCATGACACGATTTTTAGTCGAAGCAACAATAACAAATATTTAATTCTATTATTATAAATACGCACTTGAGATATGGACTGCTATCAACGCACCATATATTTATAGCTATATGTGAGTCCCACGTAATTCGTCTAGAAATAAGAGATTGTTTACTCTAGTTTACTTTAAGCAAAAATAAAAATAATAATGTCGATCTTTCCCACAACAACCAACAACTTTGATTGAATGTCTGCCTCAAAACAATTGTCAAAATTCGTAATCACAATCAACCGATTCTGTTAGTTCTGATTAAATTTCCATGAGCTAAGCTCATTTTCGAAGTTCCCATGTGCATTTTTCGTGGAATAAATCTTAAGAGAGTCTCTATAGACAACAAAAGCGATAGATTCAAAATTGAAATTTGAAACGCACACAGCTGAAAATTTAGATTTCTATTTCCTGTATAAAGTAAGTCAAAAGAACTTCCGATTCTTATGATATACAGTCAATAGCATAATATATTTTTGTCTTCCCATCACACTTAGTGAAATATATTAAACTCTCTCTGAAGAGGTAGCTCCTTTCAAATGGTAATCGTTAGCTGGCAACATAAAATAGCTGCCGTTTTTAGTGAGTATTTCAAATGTTAATTAACCTTTGCCCATGGGTATTACTAATGGACTTGTCACATGTCTTCGTCTCATACTATTTATGAGCTACACCAACCAACTGGACCCACCAAGTGGTAGCGTGAATGAATGAAAAAACAAGGAGTTTGCTAGTTCAGAGTGCATACAAAGAGTTGTTGTTTTTAATATATGCAGAGAACCCAAAAAAAAAAAGAAAGAAAGAAAACTGGACACACACAGGGTAAAGTGGGAGAGCGAGAGCCTCGGCACAGTGGGTGTAGTAGTTCGATGTGTGCGCTACTGATGATCCATGACCTAATGTTGCACTACACACAATGGGCCATGATGAACGTCGTAGTCGTCGGCGTCTCTTCTTCTTGTTGTTGTCTATCCCCGTGTCAAGCGCGATTCGCTGCGCTACCAGCAGCACCCTATCAATGGTAGCGCATCTGGGAATACACAGACAGGGAGAGAGAGAGAACTGTAGAGAGCGAGAGAGAGAGAGAGACGCGTTGTGGGTGTCTGAGTCACACTTTGCGCTCGGCTCAAGTCAAGCAAATTGAAAATTTATCACCCCAACGAGAACTACATAGGGAACATTACTATAGATGATGACTTCTGGTGCCACAGTAAATGAATTTTCTACACTTGCCACAGAGTGGAAAGTGTCACAAAAGGGCGGCATCCGTGTCAACGTTGCCTGTGGCTCTCATGCCGAAGGCATTCAACCATTCGCAAATTGATTTGAAACTGCCCAAATGATCACAAAAATGCCAAAGACATTTCTTTTGCCCAGCTGTGCTGAAATTCAGAGCACAAAATCGACTCAAACCATAAACATATACGATCTGCCGGGCTATGCCATATTTTAACCCGGTAAACCTATCCAATTTCAAAGTGAATTCACACGCAAATGCCGACACTATAAGCCACGCGGCCCGCGTGCTCAAAGTCATTGGCCTGATCCGGGCAGCACGCACAGGGTCTCTCTAACTGGAGAGTCTCTCTCACTCCAAGCGAGGGTGGTACCAGAAGTACCAACAAAAAGCTGATCTAAGTTTTTGTTACTTTCCTCTTAACCGATCTCGACTATGCGCAAACTTATCCTCGGGAAATTTGGTGTGCAGACTTATCTGTATAAAACCTAATAAATTGGTATATGAAAAGCTAGATCATACTGTCATATGATCAAACAAAAAAATATATATACGTAGCATATTTAAGAAAAAACTAATATATTTTAATCAGTTTTCACTTGACAAAAGGCTCACTCATTAAATTTTGTACATATCTTTATCTCCAATTCAGCAAGAACAAAGAGCTGAGTGCATATCTGAGTTTATTTCCCTAACTAACTAACTGAACTCATCTATGCGCCGAGGTATCTTCAGCAAATTTGATATATAGTCTCATTTCAATCATTGCTATTGTATATCGGGCAAGATCATACTGCCATATAGGCAAATAACACACATATATAGCAAAACTAATAATAATTGATTAAGTATTACTTCTCAAAAGGCTCTCGCATCAACTTCTTATATATGTATGTATGTCTATATGTCTGTAGCGTATGGTAAATCGCCATATAACATAACTGAAAGCGCCACAGGCGTGTTCGCATTCGCGTTCGCGTTTTACTAAACTCCAATTTCCATTTGGCGCTGATCGATTTTTGCACGCAAAGTGTGAGGGAGTCATCCCGTGTGCGATTTCCAATGATTTGGGTAGTGGCCAGCCCGAGATACGGATACCTACACTCGTTTGATTCGTACTTAGCCATTGAATTTATTGTGGTGCTGGTCATCGCAATATTTTATTGTTTGCCAGGCAAACAAGCAAACTTCTGCACCTCAGTGTGCCAGAAGAATCGAGTGAGAGCCCAAGCGTAGAGGACCCTCCTCGGCAGACAGTACATGCACACCGGGCTAAGAGTCAGCTGCAGTTGGAGTTTTGGTGTCGGTGCGTTATCAGTTCGGCTCCACCTTCAAAGCGCCGTCGGCTACCGGCGATGTTCAGTTGGTGCCGCAACTTGAGATGCGGACTGGAGACTTGGTACGGGGTAGCTGTGGGAAGGGGCTGGGGAAGCGAGCGAGCGCGGTGGGGCACATGCAAAACAATAATCAATGCCGCACTCTGCTCGCCGCCATTCGCCATTTAAAACGTGTTAAAGAGGCAGCCAAACTGTATATCCGACGATCCAAAGATCCGACCAAGACACCTACAACTCCTTTTCCCCCCGCTGCCACTGTCCGCCTGCGCCCCTCTTTACACGCCCACTCTGCACCGCCCTGGCTTATTTGATTTTAGACGCGTTCATTTCGCGCCCCTCGGCACTTGGTATGAGATCTTTGGCTACGGGTTTGGGTACACCTCGGTCTGCCTCTGTCTTTGAATTTATGATGTGATTTCGATCATTTGACATAATCTATTTAGCGTACGCGCATCGTGCCGCATGCAGCATCGTGGCAGACAGCGTGCAGCATGCAGCATGGCAAGATTCCCTGCTCTCTCTCTCTCTCTCGCTTCCCCTCTATATCTCACCCATTCCTCCCTCTCTGTCTCCCTTCCTCTATCTGAGCATTGCGGGCATAATTTGTAATGAGATAATTTTATTTGCTTTGCGCAATGGTTTGCACTTTTGCCACGCCCCCCGCCCCTTTTTTTGAAACTGGCTTTGAACTGGTTCAATCTTTGTTCGTGAGTGTGTGTGCGATAGCACATCGCATTTCTTTGATATAGAGAGGGAGAGACAGAGATACAACTATTACAGAGTAAGTTTCACAATCTGCAGTAGACATAATTGAATTCCAGTGCTAAATACTTGCGGAAGTTAGATTATTCATAGATTATTCGTAGATTAATCAGCATGATTTAGCATTAAAAAATGCTACTGCAATTTCGAAAGCTTAGATCTTTTATGAGCAGCAAGACCTAACATTCAGCGACCCAAAAGTTCTACCTAGATTTTTCACTCTGCCAAAACCTTGCCAATTTTTCGTTACTATATCATTTTGTTCATGGTTTGAGTTAGGATCTCAATATAAAGTTCCTCATATTTTGAAATTTTGCATTGATCCTGCATTCCTTTCCTTCGAATACCTGAACTAACCAGAACTCCGAAAGTTCTAATTCAGAGAAACATGTTCAGCTTTTCGATTGGAATTTCATTTTGTTTATGGTTTAATTGCGAGACTGATTGGGAAATCAATCCAAAAATTTTGGCTCGTCTATGCTTTTATGCTACCATCTTTCAGAGGTTTGAGAGATCTTTCCAGACTCCCATAGTCATAACCTTTGGATCGACCTCTAGATTAAGTATTATTAAGTAATAAAACAATATGACATTTTAGAACTAGTAGAACTTGATGAAAATGTATCTCGAATATATTTTGAATTTAAAAAGTAAACTCCTTAAAACCCCCTTTCATAATGTATAAAAAAAACCTCGCTCTTCAAGCAGTACGCTGTACTCACATTAAATACACACATATTTTAATCGATTTTTCGCCTTTAGCGTTATATGTGGAGCCAGCATCGCTTATGGACTGCCGAAATTAAGTTTATTACGCTCGCTTGGGGCAATTTACGTAAAATCAGTACAAAAAAGCTTTTACTTAGGCAAATGAGGCACAAAATTCTGGGGCGGAAATCGCTTTAAATTTGAGACAACATAAGTGAAAGAAAATTATAATGGGTAAACTGCGACTTTTCTCGATGCCAACCAACATTTTTTGCAATTATCTCACATTGTTTTGGGCAAATCGACTAGCCCAGAGGTAGAAGCGGTACCGACGAGGTAGGCAGGGAGGGAGGTAGGGATGGGAGAGACTTGACGTTTTGTGTTTACCGATCGATTGTAATTTCTTGTGACGCCCCAAATGAAGGTCCATTAGCTTTTATTGATTTTCATGCAACATTTTTCTAATTTGCAGCCCCGAAAGTGAATGCAAAAAACGCGTGAGCCATGGAGCGGAGAGCACGCTTCTGGGATGAGAGAGATTGAGAGCTTTCAGCGGCAGCAACGTGGGGCAACCTTGGTGGTAAATATCGACTGTCTGGGTGGTCTTCACACACACACACACACGCACACACACAGACAGAGAGAGGCACACTCACGCCGGACAAGAAGTTGATGAGGCTGGCGACGCCGGCGCTGAACGCTTTTTAAAAACTCAACTCAACTCCGCTCGAGTTTTGTGTGGCATGTAAAGCAAATGAGGCGCGTTTTATGCAAAAAAAAAAAAAAAAAAAAAAAAAATCGAAAACGAAGCAGAAGACGTACGAAAAGCAACAGCAGAAATTGCTGAAAACAAGTTGCGACGATCGGCGGCCCATCAAGTGAGTTGTGATGGCTATCGATCAACGTGCCAACCCATCTCCCATCTGGTATACCCAATCTCCTCCCAACTCCACTTGCGGTTCCAGTTCCAATTCCAGTGCACAGAAGAAGAAGAAGAAGCAGACAACACTGGCAAAGCTCAAAACTGAGCAAAGATTACAATCGATGCGTGCGCATAATCCCGCAGCGATATTGCCTTGGATACCGTTCCGAAAAAGTGCCAAAATACGCTGAAGAACTAAGTAGACACAGTAGGGCAGGGTAGTATGCGACTAGACCATACCATATTAAGACGTTACAAGGTTCCCTATCAAATTCGCTGTATTTAATTCATCTAAATATATAGGAATACATATTATACACGTTAATTATACATATTTTTTAACAAATAATACCATATAGTTATAATTAGAAAGGCTGTAGCGAAATATTCAAGACATTTTTAGTATATTTAGCTATTGATATCAAGACGATAAGCAGCATATAGCAGCAAACAGATTGTACACATAAATTATTATAGTTTATATCATATAGCATGGTTATAATATAGTATATATATAATATATCAATAGGGAATTGCGTAGAAAGACTTTAGCGTTTTTTTCATAAAATTTGCCTAACTCACTATAGCAGCAGACATATCGTAAGTATTAAAAATCATGAATATATTAAGTAAAATCTTTTAAAAGCTCTTGAAAATAAATAATTAAAACATATCAAAGAAACTTTGTTAATAAAACCTTTTACAACCGCTGCTCGACATACCCATCAGCCATACTGTGTGCAGGGTATGTATGGAGGGAAAAAAAGGAAACAGTTACAGAACGGCGCGCTAATAACAAACAATTGGTTACTATGTATATCCATCATCACTGGCATTAAGCAAGCTTCATGACCGAACTGATCGCAGACACAGGGAGTACACTCTCTCACACATACACGGGGATACACTCTTACACACTCACACACACTCTCCGGGGAGTATACCCTCACACTCTTGACCCACATTGGCAACGCGTTGTGGCAGGCTTCCTGGCCTGGGCGCGTGTGGCCCAAACGAACATTTCATTAGGTCGTCGATCACAGACGGCAACGAGTTTAATTATGAAGAAGAAAGTTGCAGGATAAAGGTTGCAGCGAAAGGATGCAGCACAGGTTCTATGTGTGTGGGTTCCACGACTAATTCCCAATTAACCATTGATAGAGATCACAAGATCCAAAGGACTACTGCAACCGGTAGCTGCACTACACGACACAATCTAACAAGAAAGTGTCCTCTTGCATTTGTCCTTACTAATTGAGCCCAGCAAGGGTTAACGCGGCTGTGGCTGCGGTAGGTGAAAGTCGTAAAACAAAGCAGCAGCAGTGGAGAAAGAAGAGAAGTAAGAAGCAGAGAGAAATTAGTTATGCTCGTAAAAGAATTTGTGGTGTTGGGAAACGGCAGAGTTATGCAAGGATGCTACAAGATAAATCTAGAAACCCTGATGGAAAGAAAGAGGAAGAAAGTGATCAGCAAGATAGTATCCACAACTAACCCCAGTCCGTCTAGGATGACGCATCAAAAATGATTAATCTACCATCAAATTTTCTAATGACATTACGTAACTCGGTTACCTTTTTAGGTACCTCCCCGGTATTTTAGTATTCTCCCATGAAATTTTATGTCTTTATAGTTTTCCCTCTTGCCGTTGGTAATTTGCAACTTTTCCTTATCGTTATGATTTCCCTTCACTTGCATTCCTTGCATTCCCTTGCTGTCGACGTGCCGTCCGCAATGCACATTTCAATCATGATAAAAATTCTTAGCTACAAAAACGAAATTGCTTGCGAAAATATTCTAAAATTGTGAATTCAATTAAAGTTGACAAATTTTAATGTACTCCCCGAATAGCCTGGCATAAATCAACACAGAGAAACACATCTAGTAAAAACCACAACCCAACCCAACCCGATCCTGAACCAGTCCCAATCACAACTCGAGTCGCAGCTGAACGATTAAAAATGCGAATTAATTTTTATGCGCGATGCGAGCGAAAACGCTGCTTCTGACAGCAACAGATCGGTACGATCGGTCGCAACAAAAAAACACGAGAAAGAAAGATGAGTTAACTAGTAGAAGAGCGGAACAGTGGGGCAGAAATGTGTTCATATATTCTCTAGAAACTTCAGTTAATTAATATGTTTTAAATCAATTATATCTTTCAATAGCTTATATATTTACAGGAAAAAAATTCTTTGACCTTGTTTTATTTTTTTCAAAAATATTATCTTTCAAAAGATTATATTATTTCATGAAAAACTACTGAGATATTGCAAATAAGCCTGAGCTTGCAATTTTCTATATTTTTTTCTCAGCAAACAACGATTATAGTCATCCTATTTAACTGATTTCAATATTTATTTAAACTATAGCCACATAAAGTGCCCCAATCAAAATTTCAGAGAAATATCTCAAGTATTAACCCAGTTCACATAGTTAACACCGCACAAATTCAACTACCGTCAGTTTATAAAGAATTTACGTATTTTATGTACCCAAAGACAAATAGGTATTGTATTGTTCCGAAGCGTAGCTGATTACTTCTGAAAAACTGCAACATTTACAGGGTATCAAGCGAAAAGTGCGCGTGATTAGGTGTGACAAAGGCAAGTCAAAAGCTTTAAAGACCAGAGTCCGATGTGGTATGGTCCGCTAAGGTACCTGGTCTAATGAATTTGATATGCAGTCAGGCCGAGCACGCGCTTTGTTGTTTTGGCTAAACTGAACAATGCGAGGGACAATCGTAAATTTTCTAATTGAAAACGTATTTGGGCGCAGTTTCCCATTGTTCGTTTTTCACACGCATCAAATGGCAAAACAATGGGCGAAATACGAAAAAGAATATACGAAAATCTTTTCTTTTCTTTTGGTTTTTTATTTTCTTTGTTTCGTTTTGGGGGGGAAATTTTTCTAGGTAAACGCTAACGCGTGTCACGATCGGTACAGACTTTATGGCGTTAGACAGGAATGTGCCATAAATTAGATCAACGACTCGTGATGTTGTCAGCGCAGTCGCTGATCTTCTCCCCCCCTCCGCAATTTCCAAGCTACAGTAGAGCCTTCTACGAGCACAGTTTGCCGGACATCCGTCCCGACTGTGTAGTTTGTCAAACTGTTCCCCAAAAGTGGTTGACAGAAGAATTGGATGTTCACTTACCCTCCAGCTGTGCTCGTCGGATCTCGCCGTGTGTGGGTTCTTCGCTCACCCTACTGCTCCTCCTCATTGTTGCTCATCTTTTGCTTATTGCTCTTCTTCATATCTCGCTGACAATTCACTCACTCGACCAATGGCCGGAAATTGTTGGCCAGACCACTGTCTCTTCCCGCTTGCCTTGGTCCATTATCGTCCACCTACTTATGCATCTCTCATCTCAGTACCTCATCCCTTCAGTTAATTGAGTTGTCCTGCCTTGTCTTTCTTCTTCCTGCCCAGCGCTTCTTGACTTGGGTTCATTACTTTTATGCAATTCATCGACTGCGCATTGTGCTCATTCGCATCCTGTTGTCCTGGACCACACACTCCAGCCAGCCCGCTGTGCCCGTACAGAGCTCAAGGTGGTCCTGGCTATGGAAAACTACAACAGAACTAGCCAAAGCAGAAGAATCGCCAATGAAGAATGCCAGGAATCTAATGCAGGAAAGAAAAGCACAACAAAGTTTGGTAAAATAAATAAGATAAATGTTAACAGGGAAAATATCGCTTAAATGTGAATATCTTAGCATCATTTTTCAAAGTTCTTGATTCCCAATATTGTGATCCAAACCCAATCTAGAGCTTAAATCATGGAGAAAATACCCTCTCCTATCTGGTGATTTTTGACGAAGTTATGAGTATGGGAAGTTCTGGCAGGGTCCTACAAGGAAGCAGCATGGTAAGAAAGTAGTAGAAAGGTCCAAAATTTCTCAAAGTTCTAGATTCCCAATATTTTGATGGTACCCAATCTAGAGCACCATCCAAACCAAACCACGAAAATCTGATGATTTTTAATCAAGTAATGAGCGTTGGAAGTCGCGATCCTCAAACTTCTGAAAGTGATCTTACAATCCGAGAAGAACAGGCAACCACTTACGCTGCCTCAGCCGGGTTTTAATGAGTTTTCAGCGTGTGTACACCTCACTAACCCTAACTAACTAAGCACTTTGCTAGCCAACTGATCGTGATCGTGCAACAAAATCTCTCGTAGCTGTCGATCTGTCTCGCTTAATCTGCCTCGTTGACACGCTGCGATAAGCGTCGGCAATTTAATATGTGAAACTGCAGCGTCAGCTAATCAATAGCTTTACAGCTCTATCCAATCACGATCATCGCTCTCCCAGTCTCGCTTCTTGTCTCTCTCTCTCTCTCTCACTCTCTCTCTGTCTGTCTTCTCTTTCGCTCTGCCAGATTGTCGTGCTGTGCATGCATCAATTAAAGCCGCACCAATGTTTTCGCACCCGGTACGCAAATCGATTAATTCCGCGCCTAAATGCGATAAGACCCCAAGCTCGGCTCGACTCATGGGAGCATCACTTTGCCTCCATCTCCTGCTGCTGCTCCTCCTTTTTGCCGCCCCTGTCGCACGTCATCGCCGCATGCAGCCAATATTTAACTTTGAACTAATTATTTCAATGGAAAAGGCAAATAAGTTGATTTCGCTGTTTTGTACACCCAATGCCGCTGCTACTGCACCAGCTCCCGCTCCAGTCTTGCTCCTGTTCCAGCTTCAGCTCCCGCTTCAGCTCCTGCTCGAGCTGGATATGTTTTTTTTAATTATAAGCAACACGCAGGCGGCCCAGGCCGTTGACTGAGCGAGCATGCGCGTGGTCACATTCGACATGCTGTGGCTGTGGCTTGGTCACTGCATAAGCACATCCTCAGCCCTGCCAGCATCGACAGGCTCATCCACACAGTGATTCCAGTGGGACCCTCCCCCTCATCTAAAAGTGCCTGCTGCTGCTGCGCGCGCGCGATTTTTGCCACTTAATAGCGCTTAAACACGAACATTTCGAATTGTGTAAGAGAGTGTGCAGGCGCGAGTGTGTGTGTGTGTGTGTTGGCCAAAAATCAAGCAAAAGGCATCCAAAGTGCAGCGCGTAATTGCGCAGACTGCTCCACAACGGGAGCACACAGGCAGCCCAAGAACAAAAAACAAACAAACAAACAAACAAATAAACAAACAGAGAAGCGATCAGAGCAGCGATCGGCGGAGTGAACAGTGGAGCAGATAGAGATGAGGACAGCGTAGCGCACAGTGCAACGAATAGGCAGTACCATGTGGAAGGTAGAGAGCAGAGGGTTAGCCAGGCAGCAGAAGTAGCTCTCAATGAATCGCAGCACAAATTGTGGTGTGAAGCAATCGTTAAGCTGAAGAGTGAAGAGAACTAATAAAAATCTACAACCAGCAAATACCCTGTAAAGGTGGACAGTCAAATTTGCATGCAAATAGCTGTACATTGAGTGGCGCCATCTATGGACAACGAGAGTGAAGCAAATGCAATAGCTACATAAAAAAGGCAAAATATGCAAAGAGTAAACCGTCTAAAGCCTAATACGAGCTCTATATTAGCTTTAAAAGAATAGCAAACCACGAAAATACCCGGTACATTACAACAAACAAGCCGCTTACAATAAAACGAACAGGCCTATGCCGTCAACAGATGGCGCCAGTCAACACACTGAAAACGCTCTGCAACGCATTGCAGCATTGTCTGCTGCTCATGCCACCCTCTTTCAAAAATGCTGGGTATTATCACTTGTAGCTGCTGCTCCGCTCTTCTACCTGCCTTTCCCCCCTGCACATAAATTAATTTGTGCACATAATGCGCCATAGAATATCGTGGTGTGGACCCACAAGACCCACCATGCCTCCTCCACAAGAAGAAGTTGCGTGGCTTCAGCGCATTCATCAACAGCCTCTCGCATTTGTTTGCTGACAATGAATTGCACACAGAGTGAAGCAGGAGTGGGTTAGAGGGGGGAGAGAGAGTGACTTGGTCCTCCTTCTGGTGGTTCCCTTTGGGCTCCAACTCAAATTAAAATTCTTATGCGCTTGCGCATAATTAAAAGACCGCGCTTGCTTAATGAAGTAATGCGGCATTAGACGACGACGTAGACGGACGACAAACGAATAAGCCCGCCGACCATATATCAATTGGTCCATTGACAACTGCATTGGGTATAAGTGGAAAAACTTCGATATAACGCACAGTTAGGTCTGGCGGGGGCTAACGAACCACGAATACTCTGAATAAGGGTTTGCAAATATATATACTCTTTTTTTTACAATTTATTAGTATAAAAATATTTGTTGATCTTGATTTATAATACTTTCTGGCAACAATGAGAGTATTTATACCAAGTTTGGGTAGCATTTCTTTACTGAGAGCTGAGTTTAGATGGCCAGGCATACATAATTCGCTGTGTACTAGCACTATAATAGAGATACTCAGCTAATCTCATTTTATATGCTTTCTGGCAGCTCTCAGTATCTATACCAAATTTAAGCAGCATATCTTCACTAAGATCTGAGTTCGGTAGGCTCAAAATCTTTATTTCGTTCTATACTAATTCCCATTATGGCTACTTTTGGTTAATCTTGTTTCATAAGCTTTCTGGCAACTCTAAGAGTATCTAGTCAATCTAGTCAATCTAGCCAATCACAGTGCTCTTCAGCTCAGCTCAGGAAATAAACTATCTGGCAGTATCTATCTAAGTTTAAGCATCTTAACTTCACGGAAACTTAAGTTTATACACTCTAGCTTAAGTCTATCGATTCCAAAAACGCATTTAGACGATTTGAGACAGCGCCACGCGTGTTGCCTGCGAAATTCTTTGATTTTTGGCAACAAATCTTTGAGTGTTGCCTTCCGTTTGGTGAAAGGCGCTATCTATCTATCTCTCTCTCTCTCTCTCTCTTTCTCTTTCTTGGGCGTTCTCTCTCTCCCTCTCTATAATTGACCATCATTATCGCTGATGAGTGCGCAACACCAACTTCCTCCACACATACACACACACGTGCAGCAGCACCAGCAACAACATAACACAACATAAAAATCAAAATCAAATCGCGCACAAATCAAATACACATCCCCAGCTACTGCCTCCTGCTTCTGCTGCTGATCCCGATAGCCAATGCGACTCGCGTCCAGCCTCGCAAAAATCCACAATAACCACAAATGTTACCCAAAAAGTTCTCAAGTAAATTGCTCAACCCGGCGCGTTGCCCCATCGAAATTGTGTTTAATGAGTGACTTTAGCGCGGCCTCAGCTCCTTCAACCTGCTGCCTGTTGCCTGCTGCCTGTCGTGCTTCCTCCACAGCTGCTGCTGCTGCTCCGCGGTAGCTTAGCCCATTATTCAAGCTTTATTTATTTTTGCCTCATCCGCGAAAATTAAAAGTTTTGTGCGCCCAAGTCAAAAGTGCAAATTTTCGCAGCCCAGCACCATCAACGTGCAACGTGCAACGTGCAGCGCGAGGAACGTGCAACGGCAGCCACATCAGACGTCATATTAGCGAATCAACTGACAAAGCATATGAATATCAACAGCGTTTGAACAAGTGGATTAAGGCAGAGACAGAGGCAGCGGCAGAGGCAGTCCCAGTCCAGTTCCCGTCCCAAGTTGGATTCGCAGTTGCAGACGGAGTCAAAGTCGGCATCGAAATCCCAGTTGGAGTTGGAGGCGCAGGCGCACGTCTTATGCTGACTGCCGCCTCTGTTCATAATTAAAATTGGTAGCCAAGCGAGTGCTACAGGCATGGCGAAGCATGTATACTCTATAGCACATATAGAGTAGGCAGATTTGCTATATTTTCAATTTAAAAGAATAAGTTTTGATTTGCTTTAACTTTAAAGTATTTTCAGGGCGGCTAACTAACTGATCTACTCTTTAGAATTTATATAGTACTTATATGTTATTTATTTTACGCTAAATATATAAAATACTTTGTTTTTTTTTAAGGAGAGCAAACTCTTTTCTTTATTAACTGAATTTCTTTATAGAACTGATAGAGTGCTTTTTTATAAAATAAATGAAGTTAAATAGAACTGATAGAGTGACAATAATTTAACTTCATTTATTTTATAAAAAAGCAACGTTTTTAAATTAAATCTGTAATTTTTACGCAAAGATCCTAACTATCTGAACTAGCTTATTACAGAAGCAAAGCATACAGAATTTGGCACTTGTTTATTTTTAAAATATTTTCTGCAAAAAACAAATTAAAATATCAAGTACTGTATAGAGAATAAATTAACAAGTCCATATAAAATATACTGGCTTAAAGTTCACATACCCCCGTAAAACGCAGTCCGACAGACAAACAGACAGGCAGACAGACATACAAGCAGACAGGCAGACAGACACACAGTCAGCCAGACACACAGACAGACCCAACAAATGCTGAGCTTAAATTCCAGTTCCATTTTAGACGATCACACAATGATCAGAGCGACGCGTCGCTGACCTGTTGGCCAAATCAAGTTTCGCAGGGCAGCGAGAAGAGTGAGGCGAAGAGCGAATGGTAGTACGGAAGTAAGGAGAGGCAAGGTAGTAAGGCAGCAGAGGGTATGTGGTGTACGGCAGCCTGGCGGCCAGGCTTTCATTCATGAGAGACTCCTTGCTGCGCTTAAGCCGCTTAAGTTCCCAGTGCAATCTGTATCCGTGTGTGTGTGTTTTTGCCGATGTTTTCGTACATTTTTAGCTTATTTTTTATTTTTATTTTTTGTTTTTTTTTGGTTTTTTGACTAATGTGCAGCTTACACTTGACTGGCGCACAATCAACACCATCAGCGGCAGCGGCAGCTTCATCGTCGTCCTCGTCATCATCATCAACGGCAGCCAGAGACGAGGCTGCTGCTACTGCCGCGGCTGCTGCTTTGGCAACTCATCACATTGCCACTTGCCACAGCAGTACTCAATCCCGATCACACGTATTAAGCGCAAAAAGCGAAGGTGCAAGCGAGAGAGCTAGAGCATGTTGCAACACGCTCGCGTAAAAAATTCGCAAATTTGCCGATGCGGCCTGTCGATAGGACAACAACAACGTGCAGGGCGCCGCTTCTGCCACTTGCCACTTGATGCTACAAATGTACCGTTTGTTTTATTTGAGTCCGGCACGCCCTCCCCCCAACTGATCTCCTAACGGCGCTTCCAAGATTTACCATCAGGGTAACCCTTCCATTTCCATGGAAAGCATCAGCATCAGTCGCTTCTCACCTGGCAGTGTGCTGCTGCTGTTGCTGTTGGCTGCATGTGGCAAGTTCGTGTGGCAGGCAGCAGCTACCGTGTGGCCTGATGAGTGAAGCGCAGAATGCAGCATTCAATCAAGTTGCACGAACTGTAAACAACTTGAAATGTAGCAAGTTTTATCGGTAGCATCGCTCAGCTGCCACATGCCACATGGCCCAAAATATTTAATACTATTTATCGCTCTATCTCTCTCTGTATATCTGTCTTTCTCTCTCTCTCTCTCTCTTTCTCTCTCTCTCTCTATCTCTCTGCCTGCCCCCACCTAAACTGTTTTCCTGCTTTAACTACATCTTCTTTTTGTATCTGTCAAATTTTCCACTACTAAATAACACACAGTGCAGCACACAGGGGCGTAGGTTGGCAGGGGGGTTTCGCTTGCAGCGTAACGGACTGCGTTCACAGTGCCCACTTAACAGCATAGCCGCAAGCACAGTGGGACCAGCCCAATTTAAACGATTGCCAATCAGAGATTGCTGCGCCAACCCAGCACATAAATTAAAACATTATTGACAAAAAAGCAAACTGAATGCTCTATTCGAAGGGTAGACAGCAGCTGGGTAGATCCTACAGATACTCCTCAATTAATATTATATCATATGTATCTAATTTGTATATGGCACGGTCGATAAATGATAAATGATATATGATACATGTTTAATGATACACAACGAAAATGCACGCTCGAGTCTTTACCGATATATTTACCGATTTAAAGAGGCGCAAGAGGGCGTGGCAAAATTCTAAAACCAAGAGACTGTAATGCCTAAGAGTAAAGTTAGCAAGTTTGATAGCGCTAGCTCTACTAGTCTCTGAGATATAGAAATTTATTTATAACATACAAGGAGACAGATGGACAGACAAACGAACAGACATGGCTCTATCGACTCTACTATGGTTAGGGATGAGAAATATATTATAGCACACATTTAACACATTAAATACACATTCACTTCTTTACAGGGTATCCCCAAGGCAGCCAACTAACACTACAAAACAGGCCAAACACCGCCCAATTGCTCAAATGCAAATTGAAAATGCTTAAATTTGGGCAGTTACTCGACAAAGTTGAAGCGGAAAAGATGGTAGGTATGAGGTAAAGGTAAAAGTGCTGCAAGGACACGGGAGGAGGGGGGGTGCAGCAATACCGCAGGTATTGACAGCACTTAGTTAGTTAAATATTCGCCCGCAGTAGCTATTTAAACGATGGCAGAAGGATTCAGGCAATTACTGGGCACCAGCATAAATGCCAGCTGAGCTGAGGAGCTGAGAAGAGTCTGGCGCATGGGGGCATGTCTCCATGGAGACAGAGCGTTGTACCCAGGCATCGCCTTCCCCCCTCCCCTGCTACCCAGCCCACGAGTAGAGCCAGTTTCAGAAACAGACAACAGAGAGAGACGAAGCGGAGAGAGGGAGAGGCATGAAAGCGACTTGGTTGGAACTCGAGTTTTTAATTTGCTGGCATGGGAGCACACCAAGCAAATACGACAGCGTTGATGATCATGTTAATGAGGGGCAGGGCAGCGGGAAGAACCCAGCGACCAAGCCCAAGCCGAGGCTAGAAGGAAGCCAATGTGAACGTGCCACAAGTCGTTGCTGCCGCGTCGCGCGCGCCGTATGCAAAAAAAAATAAAAATAAAAGGTAAAAAAAAAGAAAAGAGCAAAAAAAATACCGTCAGCGTTGACGCAAAATCAAAAGATCACACAGGATCAATTACAACTAATGATATGGAAAGAAGAGAAGACTCTCTCGTCGCGACGAGGCTCACAACTTTTCGGGGGCTGAGCTTGACTTGCGACGTCAACTGTGTGGACAGCTGACAGCTTGAGTAGAGCATGAAGCATGCGGCATGAGGCATGAGGCATGAGGCAGCATGCCGCATGCGGGACCCGGTGCTAACAAGTTGCACAGCCAAAATTACCCAATTGCCCCTCTTAAGGGATGTGGGGTATGGAGGTGGGGGACAGCTGCCTGCGCTGGGCGAGAGCTCTTCATCATCATGTCGCATCGTTGTCACCTCATGCCAAAAAATGCGCCCGTGTTCTCAGCATAATTAAACTAATTGTTCTGATCTTCGGTTTCCTCTGGCTACCTCTACTGCGCTCCCCTCTCCCCCTCCACTGATCTTTTGATCTGTTACGACTAAAAACCCCATCAGCGGTCAATGATCTGGAGACAGTGAACGCGCGCGAAGGACGCATCCAGGCAGACCGACAGACGGATATCCCCCCGAGTCCAATTCAAAAGTTCAGCACTTGCACTTTAAATGTAGAAATTACGCGTATTTTGGAAATTTATCAACAAAAAAAATGGCAAAAAAAAATCAAGAATTAAAGCAGAAGAATTCTTCTGCAAGTTATGTCATCAATTCTGCTCAAGCCAGCCCAGTATCCCCGGGGAGAGGCAAAAGTTAAGTAATCAAAGGTTGATTGAGCCTCGCTGCGGTTGCTTTTCTGTCAGTCATGATCACTCCGCTTATTCTCTCTCTCCCACTCTGTGTCGCTCTCTCTGCTCGTCTCCCTCCCTCTCTCTCTCTTTCCCGCTCCCTCTCTCTGTCGCTCTCTCGATCTTTCTTTCGCTTGATCAAGTTTAGCGAAATAATAATAAATAAATATGCCGAAACACTAATAACACGCTTAAAGATCGACGCAAGTTGGCGCTTCCTGTCTCGTTTGGCCTCCACGTTCCTTAGTTTCGTACGATCTCTTTGCGATCGAGACTTGAATTCGAAGCCAACAGTGGAAACAGCAGCAGCAGCGTCTTCGTCGTGTGTCGGATGCGATTTAATACAATAAAATATCACAATAGTCCTCAGGTCATTTAGTTAGACCTGCAGTTTATCATACACACAAACACACACACACACTGCAGATCTTTAATTCGCGCTCTCTCTCCCTCTCTCTCTTTCTCTCGCTTGCTCTCTCGCTCACTGCAGATCTACAAGATTGATGTTAACGGAAAACGTCGTTTCTCTCTCAACTTCAATGTCGATATCGAGTGTGGAGCGGTCTGTCTGTCTCCTAGGCTGTCTCTCTGTCTGTCTGTCTCTCTGTAGGCCTGTCTCTCTGGCTGTCTGCCTCTCTCCCTGTCTGTTTGTCTGTCTGCCTGTCCCTTTGTAGCTCTCTGTATTTCTTCTGCGTTAAGCTAAGCCCACAGCCAACAAAATTGAACTATTCCTATGGGGTACAACTTGATGCACACTGAAAATGTACCCGACAAGCATGTTATCCATCTACGACAACACAAAGTATATGTATATATATATATATATTAAAATCCAATTACTTGCTTAATTTTAAGGCGAAAACAATAATTTTTGGAATGTACCATAAATGTACCTACAAATATTTGATATAAATTTGTTTAAGATTGTTTGGTAAGCTTGGCAGTTATTTAGAAAATAGTTTTAGCACATAGCAGTTGCCTTGCATTAAAACCAAAATGGACAAGTTTGCGTGGTGCACGCCTTTGCTATTAACAACTTGTTGTATTTGGTGTTGTTGCTGCTGTTGCTGTTGCTGCCACTATGCTGGTTGCTTCTGCCCGCTGCCATTTGCCATTTGGCATGTTGTTAACTTAAAAGCAGAGGGCCTAGTCCACAGTTCGATTACAATTGCTGACTTTGCTGCCGTCGCTGTTGTTGCTGTTGCAAGTGTAAATTTTATTGCATTTCAATTTGGCAACAAGAGATTTCCCCTCTTTCTTTTGTCTGCACTTCTGGAGCGGAAAGCCAGCTCATTTTTGTGATTTCCGCTCGTCATTTGGGGCAGGAAGTTTCATAATAAAGACGAGTGTATGTATGAGTGTGTGTTTGTGTGTGATTGCTGACGTCATAGCATGGGGTCATATGGTAAATGCAGTTAATGCGGCACAAGCTGCACAAAGCCTGCAGCTACCACTCTCTTCCGCTCCCGCTCCCGCTCTCTCTCTCTTTCTCTTGTAACTTGTAACTTGGCTTGGATCCTGTGTGCACGCGCACCTGTAAGCGAATACAGCAGCAGCTGCCTGCTCCTGCTCCTGTTCCTGTTGCATGCAGGATGCGCGCGCCAGGATCGCAGGTGCAACAAAACCGTGTTTACCGTTTGCCTCAAGCCGCGAGCCACAACATTTCAAAAGGGGAGCAGTCCGGCCGAGCCTCTTAATGTGTCCCCCCTTTTTGTGTGATTTCGTGGACAACAAACAAAACAATTTGTAATTTATGTAACAGAAATATTTTCATTATATCACTGGCTGTAATAATGCAACAGCAGGGGTAATGCAACAGCAGGGTAGCAGCACTACTCTGTGTCGGGGTCAATTTATGGCCGAGAAACCCGCGGGTTTTCTAATTAAGCCAAAAAAATAGATGTCAGCTACAAGATAGATACAAGAGATCTTTCGATCGCTAACCCGTGCTCAGGTAAGCAGGTACCGCCACTACCTCTAGCTACCTCTTCCATGCAGGTGCCGCTCGCGCCTCACAATTTGATTTATAATTTCATGTTGTCTCCTTCATCTAGAGAGATTGTGGGCGTTTTATTATGCAATCAGTAGCCAAGCAGTAGCAAAGATCACAACTGGGCAGGGCCAGGTGGGAGGTAGGGAAGATTCTCAGATCACTATCAATGACAACGACCCATATATGATTTCACTTTCATCTCATCTCATTTCGATTTGTTTTCGTTTTGTTTTCGTTCTGTTTGTGTTGACAATTTCCTATGAAACACATGAAATTGATATGTTGACATTGATATGCCCCCAACTATAAAAAAAAACAATCCTAAATACCTTCGTTGCTAGAGCGATGCGGGGGCGTGGAAGCAGGGCCAAGCAGATTTCTCCTCTTCTGCTTCAGTTTTGCCCAAGTTTTTCCTCTTGGCTTGGGAAACTACTGGTTTATAACTTGCCCTATAGATTTCTTAAGATTGCAATTGATTGTAAATCTATGTGTTTTTCGGGAAACATGTTTAAATTTTTATTTATGATCAAGAAATACTTTTGCCTTTTAGCCCTTGATCTTGCAGTACAGTAAATTTAGTATTCTCAGAGGAGTTAGCGTATTGATGCAGTATGTATTATAATATACCTATATTAGTGTATTACACTACTGATAATCTATATAGTCAGTGTATCAAAGACCAAGGTCCTACTCGAATGCTTTGGGATTTAACGTGAAGAGAAGATATTAACTTGAAAAGAGCAACTAATAGTAGTATATACTGCCCATACGTATATAACATAAACACAGCAAGATTATACTTACATGATCAGTTTAAGATCGTTTTAATTAATCAAACTGAATTCCGCTTTATAAATTGCTTTGGAACCTTATGCATTTACTTCCTGTGATTCTCTTGCAAAAAAAAAAAAAAAAAACAAAAACCACAAAAAGGCAGAAAAGCGATGAGAATATTCCCACACCCTGCACACACCTGTAGCTAAGTACCCTTTAAAACTGATTAATTGAGCCTGCTAAAGCGCCAGTGCCGACTGTGTGTTTGCCATTTGTCGGCTCTTTGGCTCGTTGTCGGTTATTTGGCTTGTCATCATTGAGGCAAACAACTTATAAACACGCTCAAGGTGGTCCCAGGGAAGAAGAGTTTTGCCACTGGCCTTTGGCCAAGCCAAGAAGTCAATTAGCCTAACAAGACAGCGGCCAAAATGATTCGAATTGCCTTAGACTAAGCGCTACCTGTCAGATACGCACACACACACACACACACACCGCAATACACTCTTTCGAAACTCGAGTGTGGAGTGTGGCTTGCTATCAAATTAATTTCTCAAAGTCCATGCTCCTTGGCCCTGTGTGGTCTATGCCAATCAAGCACTTTACGCCCTGCCTTCATTAGTCGCATCTCGTTTCCGATTCTTCTCTCCTCGCTGCCCTCTCTCTTTGTCTCTATCTACCTCCCTGTCTCGCTCCACCTCTTCCGATCGTCCTCGAATCCTGCCACTGAGCCACTGGTTATCGCCACGCTGCCACAGATAGCGCTGCGCTTCAAACGCGCAGAACGCTGTCGACGTGCCTCAGTGGAAATACACTCAGAAAAACTAGGTAGAAGTATTTCAAGTTATGACTGTATACGACCAAGGATTGATAGTGTATACCTTATAAATATATGAAAAATAAGTCAGAAATTAACGCTTTTGCTTAAAAGTTAAGCTTGGGTTAAGCTTATCGCTATACGTGGGAGAAAGGGGCGTGGCAAAATTCCAAAACACAGCTTTCGCTCCAGAAATACATATGAGTATTGTACCCAAATTTGATGACTCTAGCTCGTATAGTCCCTGAGATTAAGAGATTTTAAAGACGGACTGACGAACAGACAGGCAGACAGACGAACAGACGGATAGACAGACATGGCACATAAAGCATAATTTGTTTTTATAGAAAGGTAAGCAAATTAGGCTGCGTTAACCCTTATATTTTCCACAGGTTTCTCAACTCTTTCTGGTATTCCCTCCCATTTTCTGAGTGTACTACTGATTTGTGCAAGTCCATTATAAAACTGATTTGTAGGCGCAGAATTAATGCGGAATTTTAAGATTTTCGGTGTCTAGCATCTCCTTACAAAGAAGCAAGCAGCAGAGAGACGGTAGTAACGAGCTGGCAAAATGACTTAATTAGGGGACGCCGTGCCGCAGCGAGCGATATTTGCAGCCAAAATGTTTATGAGCTCAGCCCGGGAAAGAGACACACAGATGCAGTCAGACGACAGACAGACAGACAGGGAAACAGACCCACAGACAGAGAAACAGAGAGTGACAGAGACAGACAGTGCGACAGAGAGCGAGAACAGAATTAAGTTTGCAACATGCGGCACAGAACTGAGGCAAATCAGCAACATGCTGAGCAGGGACGATACACTCCTGTGGATCGTCGATCTCGGGTATTGGAAAGATCGAAACTTGTGGATTGAGGCTTGAGCTCTTATCTAAATAGGCGCGTCCCAAAAAACAAATGGTCAAGTGGCATACTAGATAGAGAGCAGGCTACGAATACGAGGCACAATCCCAGTTCGGAGTCCGGTAAGTCGGCGTGGCTTGTCGTCTAATTTGTGCACAGTTAAATAAACAAACATGCCGAGGATCGCGCTGGGACACTTGTTGTCTTGCCGGCGGCAAAACATCTGAGAATGCATTTTACCTTTGGCCACTACAAGCCGCCTACCCGATAAGGCAGGACTACTCCTGTAGAGGCTCAAGTGTCACGCGAACAGAAACAACTAGAGCAAAGTGCCGGCAGCTGAAGGAGGAGAAAAAAGAAAGAGAGAAGGAAAATAATTTGAATTGGTTATTAAGTTATTCAGGATTATCAAATCCCAAGTTATAGACCAATACGAAATATCTTTCTTAAGAGCTGTAGCGGCATATTATAGAAAGGAGGAGACTAATGAAATGCCAAGAGGAAAATCGAGAGAAAGAGAACAGAGATATATTTATATATATAGCGATTGGTATACTTTACTATATCTGTAATATATGAAGAGGGTTCCTTGAAAATTCTAGTACTTTTTTCTTGATTTCAGCGAAAAAACCCATTAATTAAATCTTAACTTAGAATCAAAGGTGCTCTCTCTATCTCCCTAAGCAGAATAGCAGAAATATTTATAAGACAACTCCAACCAAATCTAATATCGTATCTTTTGTATTTTTTGCCCCTTCCGCTGCTCCATTCCTGCAGCTGTCACTCCCCCAATCTTGTCACGCCGACGACCGATCACCGATCAGCTTAGCGCAAGAGCGTAAAACCCTTTACATGTCCTCGCACAACATGTTTAATCCTTTCGCAAAATTCCGGGAACATCCTGTGGCCATTATGGCCCAAACAAGGATATTGCATAAAAAACTGTAGATATTTGCGCTTTACAAAATCGCAACATTGGACAAACATCACGCACATGTGAGCGATTCTTTAAATTTTGTTTCCCAGAGTTGGACGAACGTGTGAGACAATCTTCGATCTATGTTTAAGAAGCAGAGACAGATAGAGAGAGAAAACGAGAGAGAGTAAGAGCAGAGTGAGCAGATTCCCAGAAGCTGGAACAACAGCGTTTTGTACCAATTTTTGTGGTTTTCTGCCAATGGTACAGGCCAACAATGGCCCAGAGACCCAGTGATATATCTTATTGACACAGCCTGGAAGCGTGGATGAGGGGCGACTGTTTGCGATGCTGCCTCTGTCTGGTTGCATATTTGCGCAATATTCTTGAGCTGCAGCTAAGAAAATGTTTTGACTGTTGCACAAAAAGGATTAGGTAGTTTCTACAACAGGGTGCCCCTGTGCCCCTGTAAATACTTACATAAACATTTTGCTAAGAAGACAAGGAGCAGAGAGAAGTATAGAAAGATAAGCAAAAGAAATAAGTCCTTACTTCAGGAGCAAAGCCTAAGAACACATATAGAAGTTGAGGATATTATGGGCTATAGAGCTTCAGTTGATTGCAAGCAACATTTATAGAACTATATTTTATTTCTCTATGAAGATTCCTATATTTTTAGTTAACTAAACTATCCCATTCTCTATACTTTCTGCTCACCAACTGTCAAAGATCATGCAGACGATCGTGCAAATCGTATATCATGCTATATAGTACTATCTCTGCTTTTTACAGATTCCTATGCATATAGCTAACTATACTATGCCAACCTGTGTCCTTTTTGCTCCCCAACTTTCAAATAAACAATCAGTTGAAAAGACGATCGTGCAAATCGTATAATACCTTGCTATCTAGTTGATTTTTGTTAAATACTTTTCGTAATTTCCGTGGAAAATGCAGGAAGAATGCACGAAGAATTGCGAGGAGCCAAGAAAATTGTTGCACTGCCATAATGCAATGGATTTTCTTACAATTTCCCTGCACACACACCTCTGCCAGACAAACGCACAGCATGTGGGCACATTGAGCAATCCCAGAGGTAACCCAAAGAGTCACAATGAAGTAAAAGCAAAAATCACGCATAGACAACAATGAAAAGAGAACCAAGAAAACTGGGAAAAAACGGAGAAGGTGAAAAATTAAAAGAAAACCTTAAGGGAACTTTTTTTAATTGAGCAAAAATACAAACAAGTGCAAAAATATATCGAGAAGAATTGAAAAGACCAAGAGACGAGACTGAAAGATGATGATAATAAAAATAAACGAAAAACGGGGCGTTTGTCAATGTTTTTGTTTGGCGAGGGCATGTTTTGGGTAAACATTGCAAGACGCCAAAGAATAGAAAAGAATTCTACGGGTCCGGTTCGGTCAGAGATCAGGGAGTGAGTCCATTCACAGGTTTTGCTACCGATCACATACATATATATATATAGAAGGGGGCCCGAGCCTGGTCATTCGATTGTGTTAGGGACAATGCAAGGCAGAAGAAACATAAAATAAATGCACAAATCATTTAATCAAATAGAAAGAGAGAGTGAGAGGAGTAGAGACATGGCTTCTGTCTGTCAATGGAGCTATAAGATTCCATGAAATTGCCAAGAAAGAAGGTACTATATACATTGCATAGACAACTTATGATTAATCATAAAACCGGAGCAAACAGTAGATAGAAGAACTGCAGCTGCCGCTTCCAGCTACAGCTGAATTGAGTTCACTATCTTATCGCAAGAGCCATAATTTGTCGTGTGTGCAGGTTGTTAGAGAGAGAGAGAGAGAGAGAAATCGGCGGCACAGAGCCAAGTTAGTAGTACCATCCATATCTTATCTGGTTCAAACAGTACGCACGCGCGCCGAGAGAGCAAGCCAAAGTGCTACAACGGCGATTAGAGGTTAATTGTCCCATGTGCCCTGTGCGTCTCTCAAGTGTCCTGTAGAGTACACTAAACTGGCGACTGCAAGTAGTAGTCGGCGGCATAGCCTACACGATCGTCTCTCTAGATCGTCGATCGTCTCTCGATCCTGCGCGGCATACTTCAGTAGCATTTAATCCTTAAGCTACAATTCACTTTTGACGCATTCGGCGCGCTCGACGCGATCGCTCAAGCGATCATTCAAGTGCATTTAAATCCTCATCGAGTACTCCTCTGTCGTACGTAGCATGTAGAAGTAACAGGAGCTGCCCCCGGTCTAACCGCATCGGGCGGGCTAAATGCATCGGCCCGTAAACATTTTCCAATCCCAGACCTTTTGCGTCTTCCTCGTCTCGTACGTCTCTTCTCGTCTCGTCTCATCTCGTCTCTTTTGCCAATTCTCAAGGATGCAATGAAGCGTGGCTTCCACGAATAACGCAGCCCGAGAGTGTATGGAGAAAATCAAAAAAGAAGGGAACGGGTTGCGGTAATTACGCCAAATGTATTTTCTACAAAAGAAAAAATATCATCGTTAGCAACGTGATCATGAACAACACGATCATCACGATTTATATGATCATTGTCGTTGCCATCATCAACTTGGTTATCATAAATAAGCAGGAAATCAGCGCTTGACACAGAAATCATTGAATTAAAGCGACGCTAAAGATCATTAAATTTCAAAAAGAGGATAGATCAGCAGGAAGAGAGAGAGTGAGCGAGAGGAGCATAATAGCTACAAATCGCCTTGCAATCATTTTTCAATAGCGCGTAAAAAACGAGTGGGTGCCTAAAAGCAAATCGAATACATTTAAAAGATCAATAATAGCGAATTGAGAGACTGAATATTGTAACCCATGCTGGAATTATAAATTAAAATCGTATAGGTTGCGTTGGAATTAAAGGGTAAACATTCAAGAAGGTACCTTGCAATTTACTCTATAGAATCTTAAGATAAAGAATACGATTTTATGCGAACCACTTTGATTTTAGGTCAATCTTTTGCCAAATCGAATGGGAATTATAAAGACGATATAGCCAAGTCTAACTGTCTGTACGTCTGTCTGACTGTCTGTCCATCTGTCTAACTATATAAACGCCTAGATCTCAGAGACTAAAAATTCTAGAGCCATACAATTTTTGAACAAGACTCTCCTAGTGAAACTTGTCGACAACGACAATATTTTTAATCTGTTTGAGTTTGTACAAAAATTATTTCTAAATAACAAGACAAAAAAAATTATTAAAATGACTTCGCAATTATGTGTGATAACGGAGTGGTTTGAGAATTACAAGAATCAAGTGGATGCATCACTGAGAGATCCTACCAAGCCATGGAAAAAGGTATTTGATATGTTGGAAAATAAAACGGGATGTGATCGTGTCAAGATATTTTTTGGTGCTGCAACATTCTGTGCCCTATATTTGGCATTCGGTTATGGAGCACAACTCTTGTGTAACATTGTGGGAGTCCTATATCCGTCGTTCATATCGATTCATGCCATAGATTCGGGTAACAAGCAGGATTATATAAAATGGCTTACGTATTGGGTCACCTTTGGCATCTTCACAGTTATCGAATACTTTTCCGATTTGCTTGCCGACAATATACCATTTTATTGGCTAATAAAGTGTGCCTTCCTTATATGGTGTATGCTACCAATCGAAAGGAATGGATCTGTTATTATCTACAATGAGCTAGTGCGACCATACTACTTGAAGCAAAGAGCCTAACTAGATTTCTATTCCATACAAACAAGATTCACTATAATGACAAAGAAGAACAAAAATGCAATACGATATACATGTGTATATAACCTTGATCGACACACATCCATTTTCTAAACCTCCCTTCCCCCCACACCCACACAACCACATACTCATCAATTTTCTCAAGATATAATAAAGATATAGATAAAATATCGATAACTCAAACATTTTTTAATCCTACTATATCAAGTTTTAATAATATATTTGGAGGTTTTAATAGACCCTCATTGAAATAGTAGTTATGACATATGTAGAAATAATGTATGTGGCTCCAATTGATCCTTGCCCCAAGTAAAGATTGTTTTGTGCATAACTTGCATAGATCGTTACCGAGCTCAAAATTAAACAAATATTTCCACTCGGAATCGGAGCTGCGTGTAATAATTAAGATCCATCAATTCCCCCTTTCTCTCTCTCGCTTCCACTCCGTATTCACTTCTTTCAACCCCTAAACCCAAGAGCAACATGTAAAATTATGCTAAAAACGCGCAAGTTGATTCGAGTCGCGTCGAGTGCCACTGTGCCAGGTCGTCCTGAGATCCATTTGGATATGGCTACACTGGGCATGCGCTCAGGCATCCTGCATGGCTAGATGATATATAAGGCGTAACGCAACCAGTTCATTCAACACCTGCAGCGGCGCGACTTCAAAACGCGCGTGCGCACAGTGGCACAGCAAGGGTAGCGCGGACACGTCGTAGCGGGGTAGGGGCACGCACACACACGAGACACACAGACCAGAGGAACGAATGGCCAGAGGGCCAGGGGACCGCGGGCAGCGGCGTGTAAAGGTGCTAGGTGATAGGGGACACGCGGACAGCGGGCAAAGTCATTGATTTCATTTGTGTGTGTCCCTTTCCATGCCACACGCGGCTCATTAATATGTAAGCAATGGTCCAGCTTCGGCTATACGTATGGTATATACATATGTAGCTATAGTTGCCCCGACTCTGTCTGGGTTTCGACATTGCTGCAAGGTCATTTCGTCGTTCTACAAATTAAAGTGGTTGATTTTTTTCCATAACCCCTTTTTATTATATTTTTTTTTTGAGGAATTTCATTCACTTTTACAGCGGGTATTATAATTCTGTTGATGACTGCGTAACGCATGAATGATGATGGCAAATTCCATCACAACCCTAACAAAGTTAATTAGTTTCAACTCAGTCAGTTAACTCACTTGGCAATCAAGCTATATAGAAGATATTAAGAAAAAATATTATATAGGGAAAATTAAACTAAAATAAAAAATTAAAAGAATTGAAACTTATTATTTCAATATATCACTGTTATAGTTCGTTTTTGAGCAGTTTCTGTAAATGAAAAATTGCTAAAAACCGTAAAAATTTTATCCCATTTATAAACAGCTTGAATACCGCTATATCCAAAACAATCAGTTATTGGAGGAAAATAAATTAAATATTATTAAATAATATAATAAAACATAAAATAAAATATAAAGAAATATAATGTAATATAAAAATAAACGAATTTACATTAGAATAACTATTTGTTTAGGTTTTGATCTTAAAATTAATGTAACCATATTCAAAACTATGTGATGTTTAGGAGGATATATTATGAATATTTTATCCATTTTCTAGTGTACTTATATAGTCGAATATTGCAGCATTATCCTGTTTTTTCGTGATATTTAATTTTAAAATTTTCGTAGTTATTTATGCTGTGCAACCGTGCCACCGTTCGTTCGACCCGAGTTTCATTTTAATTACCAGTCCGCTGTCCTTTATGCACTATTTGCATAATTTGCACACACACACTGTTGCTGTGAGTCCCCTCCCCGCAAAGAACCCTTTTTGCGCGTGCGCTTCGTCCTTAACCCGCTTGCCGCGCGTCTCTACTGTATTGCACCCCGTTGGCAACAAGTTTTAAAGCTTTTTTTCGATCTAATCGGTTATTCAAATAGATTTCGTTTCATTCGCAATTGTTCCGCGTATTAATTTCGCGCATTGTTTTCTCTTTTTATTCCCCCCACCCTCCCTCTGCTCGTTCACCCACCCCTTTTGACAGTTGTTGCGCCTGCGCCTGCTGTCACCCTCTCGGCCAGTTCCGATAACAATTTGGGGTGGAATGCATGGATATTTATCGACTTGAACCATGTCAACATTTGTATGCGCTACACGTAGTTGGGATATATATTAGTTTAAAGCTAAAATGTGTTAAACTTATCGAAAAACTGTTAGGGAAATGGAAGAAAAGGGGGATAGTTAAATAAAGAAGATATTTGGGGTTAAAGTATAAAGGTTTATAGCCCGATTCTAACTCTCAAGACTATAGACCTTCAGGTTATTCAATTAAAACTCTAAAATCTACTAGAAATCATTTCAATTTAAATAAAGGCATTATCTATAAAGAATTTTTTTAGCGTATACGTGCTATTAATATTATAAAAACCTTCTACAATGTCACATAAATCAATATTCCTCACACATTGTAGGAGAGCGTATAACAAGCCTAATAACAAAAGCCTAAAAAGCACCAAGAGCTCAAAGCAACACGCACTAATACATGATTTCACTCTCTAGCTACCTCCCTTCCCCTTCTCTCTATCTACCATCTACCTTTTCCTATCCCTCTCTCTCTCTCCCTCCCTCTCTGTCTCTCTGTCACACACATATAACCTAATACTAATCCTGTTGGAACCTCATGTGTCGAGCGTAGGACGAGGACGCGCGCGCGCTCACGCACACTCCAAAAACGGCGCAGAGGATCGCAAAGGTGGACAACATTTGTTGTTGACAAAATGCCACAGCAGCAGCAACAACAAAAGGCAACATAAAACTCCAATAGGGGTTGCACGTACCATTTGCTGATAGTTTGATTGCCACAGGACGAGGCAGCGAGGCAGCGCAGCACTTTGAGCGATTGTTGCAGCAGGAGCAGATGTTTTTCGCGGCTGCCAATGGCGTTGACGATGACGATGGCTATCCTCGGCTCGGCTTGGCTCGGCTGCACGGGCACGGGACATGCCAACAATGGGCATTAGCCCGGAGAGAAAGAGAGAGGAAGAGGAGGAGATGTAGTGAGGGGTCCCAGTACCGGTCGATCGATTCATCTTGTTGAAACCGGTCTCGTCGTGGTGTGTCCTGCAGCGAAATGCAATGCTTTTTACGCCCAAAAAGCCATAGATTCATTTGTTGATTCCAGCTCAGGGTGAATGAGGGAGCGAAAGGGAGAGCGAGAGAGCTAGAAAGAGGGAGAGACGAAGTAACCCCCAACGCACAGTTCTATATCGCATTCCATGCCACATTTCAGGTAGCCTCAATTCCTTTGCATACACAGATCCTGCGCACGTGCGCTGCGCTTATACCGCACCCAGCACCCCTGCACCCTGCTACCCTCTGCCACGCGAAGAGTTTTGTCCCATTTACGCTGGAAAATTGCAATTTCAATTACAATTTTTGCTTTTCACTTGAGCGTACTTTCATTGTTCCTCCTCCTGGTCTAACTGGTCGACGATGGATTCGACTCTTCCGCACGAACGCACACTTTCGGCGCATGCCGATTGTTTGTATACGCCATGAACTATATACAACATATCGAGAAATCACTTAAGGAGAGTGGATACACAGCTAATGGAATTGTTTTAAATCCTATGTGTGACAAAGATCTAGATTTCTTAACTTTAAGCTGTCTTCCTTAAGCTTATACTTCATTCATTGATTTATGTGCAAACCTTACCTCAGAAAGAGGCCTCTCAAATGACTCATGCTCTAGATCTGTCTGTCTGTCTGTCTGTCTCCCTGGGTAGACGTCCATCGGTCTGTCTGTCTATCAATCTGTTATAAAAGCGTTTAGAACTCAGAGACTACAAGAGATAGAGCCAACAAATTTGGGGAAAACATTTTTTATGTATTACAGTGTCTTGGGGTTGTTTTAAAATTTAGCCACTAGAAATCTCCAAAGAATGTCTCAGAATTAATATACCCTTTTCCTTCTACGTTTAATCAAATTTTTTGAGAATTTCAGTCTCCCTTTCACAGAATCTTGAATCTCTCTTGCTCTGCGGATCTCGACTCTTCCACTTAACATATCCTTGCGACCCCCAAGGGCTTTTCACATCAAGTCGCATTGAGTCGTAGCACTACGTCAAAAAACTTAGTGCTCAACATTGGTGCTCCACAAGGAATTTCCGCTTAAGTTTCTTTCAAAAAAAAACTGTATGTGCACTCATAAATTCAAAATTCCGCATTCACAGCGACTCAACATGCACTCACAGTCGCACACACTCTCGTATTCACAGTGTGTACTCAGATATTCTTGTGACAAGTAAAGCCGAAAAGTGAACCGAATAGAGTAAAGTCAATTTATGTGAGCACAACTGTGCCCAGATGCCAACGGGAGGCGAAAGGACATGGGCACATACTTCCTTATATACATACAATGGGGCACTTGAGTCGACGACAAGTATGGAGAGACTACCGAAGAGGAGCTCAGTCTATACATATTTCAACATGCGATCGGATTACACACGACTCGTAAAGCTAATTTTATGGCAAGAGGAAAAAGAAGTAGGATGGGCAAAAGAACTATGAGAAATGGAAAAGTAAAGTGAAAAAGGTGCTTGATTGATTTACGTTCAACGGGTGCCAGAGAAAAAGGATCTTTGCTTTCACTACAATTCCAATTTCACTCTCCATCAATATTCACATTCATTCATTCATAGTTTTCTCTTTCTGCCTACCTCCCTCTCCCTCTCTCTCTCTCTCTCTCTCTCTCTCTCTCTCTCTCTCTCTCTCTCTCTCTATTGATTTTGTTTTCTGGATTTTTGGTTCCCATTCCCAGTGAAATCGATGCGCCAGCGAATGCAAATAAACACCAAACCCAACCGAACCGAACCCATCCTAGAATATACGATAGATCCCATTCCCATAATAATTTCTGTTTGCACAAATTGTTGTATTTTCTCATATTTTCAGTCGCTCGAGATGAAAGTCAAAAACAAAAAATGGCTCAACATATCCTTGGACAGGATGTGCGCCCTGAAATGGGATCAGGTTCAAGACGAAAAGCGATGAAGCTGAAGTTAAACACGCACACACACGGCGGGAAAACTTTAATAGATTTGTTTTTTTTTTTGCTATTTTAAATCAAACTGTTTTTTTCGTTAACAAAATTCCTGCACCTTTAAGGGGCTGTAGATCTAACTTATTTATTGTAGGACCCACATACACATGCGTCGATGCTTATATACACGATATGTCAGGCCCACGTCAAAAAGAAACTAAAAACTGAATTATAATGCAATATAGAGCAGTCGAACTGCTAGATACTCTGTAGTTTGCGCAAACTGTTGTGTTATTTTTCTTACGATTGTTATGCAATTTTTTAAATCAAATCTAGAACCCCTAAAGAAGAAGTACAGCAAATACGAAAGCGCTGAATTGAATAACTTAAGATATATCTTAGTATGAAAGTTGATATATGCATACAATTTATTTCCCTGAACCTTCTATACCCTCTATGCCAAACTACACTGGGTATGTGCACATAATAATTATTATAATGCTTATAATAATCGCACAACTTGACAGCGCATTAATGTGATTTCAACCCTGTGCAGAGGGCGCACAACAACAGTTGAATTAAATCCCAAAAGAACGTTCTGCAAACAAAAATAGGGTTGTTTGGCTCTTCTTAACGATCAAGGAAATTTATTTATTTATTTATTTATTTATTATTATTATTTATTATAATTTACTTGACTCACTCACAAGGAGGGAAAGGCGAGCTGAAAACAACGAAAGGTCCTGGCGACAAATGTCGAAGAACATGCGATCCTTGGGCAAGGGCGTGTCGGCTTGGCGACGCTAAAGTGGGATGCAACCAAGTCAAAGCGTCGATGGCAAACAAAAGTGAAACGGGATCGGTAAAGGGAACGCACACACACAGAGAGAGTTGTACCAGGCTTTTGACTCCTTTGAATGTTGGAAAAGGACCCGAAATAAAAACCGGTAGTCCTTATGCTTCCGTCTTCCTCCTTCTTCGTAGACGTTTCCTTGAACTTTTTAAGTGAACTCAAGTTTATAAATTGTGCAGCAAGTACACACACACACACACCCAGTTCAGGCATACCCTGTGCTTCAGGTCTATGTTCAACTACCTGGCAAAAAAAAAACCTTAAGTAAATAAAGTAGAAACTTGACAAAGCAAAAGGAACAAAATTTACTGTAACGCTTCATTGCCGAACTTACTGAAACTAGTTTCGGTGAAGAGAGAGCTTCTTCCTTGACACTATCGTAACATTTTCCCACCATACCGCACCCTAATTGCCTCTAGGCATGTGTAGCTCCTTTTCTGGTATATCTCTGGTACTATACCCAGTTCTAAACACACCGATCATGTCAAATTTTGATTAAAATTTATTGCCATGCAACAATCTGTTGTTATTGTTGTTGTTGTTGTACGTCTTGGAACTTTCTCTCTGAGAACCTTCTCGGGGTTCCCATTCGGTACGCGCTTAATTAGCTCAACAATTGGCAAATGATTTTGCACAACGAGCAAACGGGCAAGACAAATGTGCCATGATTAAGAATTATGAGCATATAGTACACACACCCCTACCCGACAGATCGCGAAAGGAAGAAGAACCCTCACAACGCTGCTCTGAGCTCTGAGCTGGCTAATTTTTCTCAAGAGGGAACGAAGATCTCACGAAGAGCGAAGGTTTTCCCAAATTCGCATCAATGCGACAGCATTCAAGATAAGATTAAGTGGAAAACTTAACATGACTTGACATCATCGATGAGCGTGATTTTTCAAGCACTCCCAACTCGAGAGAAACTCTTTATATGCGTCTAAGACAGCGATTGATCTGGCAATAGGCTTAAGCTTAGTCGAGCGTATCCATCGATCGATCATCAATAGAAACTGTTGAAAACTTGATGGTAAGACAAAAAAAAAAATATCTCAAAGCTTATAGCATTTTACAATCAATTAAAAATCAGTTCAGCAGCGGTACTTTAATGAGTTTAAACTTAACTCAGCGTATGATCATGTAGAAAAAACCCCTAAGAAATTTCCAGTTCAATTAAATCAAACTGTTGAAAGCTTGATGGAAAAACAAGGAAGAAAACAGGAAAATCAACTGAAAATAAGTGCAAATTTCTAAAATGACTCAAGAAACTTGTTCTCGGTCTCAATACACCGATCCAAACCAAACACATTTCAACTGATCATCAAATGAAACTGTTGAGAGCTTGAAGGGGAAAACAAAAGGGAAAACACCTTAAAGAAAAGCAAAGCTCATAAAATGTGTAAAATATTGAAAATTAGTTCAAATTTCTGGTTTCTAAAAGATACCAAAGATACATGAGACTGATAATGGCATAAAAAAAGTGGTTCAGACAGCACTTAACAGCTTCCCAACATGCAATATGCATACATATGCTATATACACATAAATTGCTATATAAGGCATATACCATAAGGTGATCTATGCGGCTGTGTGGGAACCAAGGTGCCCTAGACACCGTTGCCTTGCCACCTCGTCCTTTCTCTCGCTCTAGCTGCCTCGATCGCTGCCCTCAGTCCTCCTTTCTTTCTCTCTGGCCCCTTAGCATATGGCATATGAGCCTAGGGATCGAGAGATGGCAGTGAGCTTAATAATATAATGCGAGCTGTTTATATAAAGGCGAGGGGCGGCATATAAACACACAGCGCGCACGTTAAGGTTATGTAAAGGCGCGCAAAACTTGGGCCGCAGAAACCACCCTTATAGAGGGATATATGTGCAGGAGCAGGAGTAGGAGCAGAAGCGACGATGTCGGCAGCGACAACGACAGCTACCGCGCCTGCGATCAGATGTTAGTTTTCCCAAAAGCCGAGCTGACTGAGCCAACTGAGGTGACTGAGGTGTGCGCGAGTGTGCGAGTGTGCGAGGGACACCCAAACTCTAGGGGATGAAAAGTCATGTGTGTGTGTGTGTGTGTGTGTGTGTGTGTGTGAAATAAATGCCGTTTGTTGTTTTCATTTCATTATGTTTTACATAAGCAGCAGACGCAGGCGCTGCTGCACATACGTCGACGCAAGCAGAGGGATACACCAAGGATACGTTGCTGCTGATGTCGCCGCTACCGCTACCGCTGCCTCTAGCGCTGCCGTTGCCGTTGCCATTCCCATTGTGTGTGCGCCATCAGTCAACGAAGTCATTTCCGCTGCGCTGCCAACGTCGACGTACACAGATCGACGCAGACGCCCCATGACATTTTGTCGGGCACGCGACACAGAACGCAAGCAGCTGTCCTGCCGTAAGGACCTCTCCAACAAAAATAAAAAAAAAAACAGAAAACGAAACCAAACTAAAGTAAAGTAACGAACAAACGGAATATACCCGGTACACTCAGTAAGCCAAGTACGCCCGGTAGACTCAGAACACTCAGTAAGCCCAGTACATCCAGTCATTCGAGTGCACCCGGTACACTCGCTACACTTAGTCAATCACATACACCCGGTAAAGCAAGTACATCCGGTAAAGCAAGTACACCCGATACACCAAGTTTACCCGGTATACTAGGTACTCCCGGTATACCAAGTTCACCCGGTAAGCCCGGTTAAGCCAGTACACTCAGGAATATCCAGTAAGCCCAACGAATTTCAGTCAACTTCCAACTCCAAAGAGAGGGCTCTTCATAGAGTTGCTGCAGCTCTCAGTAGAGTGAGCCAAATCCCCCCCGAAGCATCAAGGAGCAGCACAGGAAAATGGCTGCACTCGGCTACAGCAGTCCCAACTCAGCCTCGTCGCCGCCAACGCCACTCGCTGTCTGTGGCAAGGAGAATCAAAACAACAGCAGCAACAACAGCAACATCGTTCTGGCAACGCTCAAGCAATCCGGCTCAGTGACCCCGTTGGGCGCCAATGCCAGCAAAGCATTCCACAAGATCACGGTGCACAATGTGCTCAGCGAGAGTGGAGCCAATGCGCTGCAACAACACATCAACAATCAGAATACGATCATACGGAAGATTAAGGATTTCGGCATGTTGGGTGCAGTGCAGCAGAGTGCAACCATGGCAACCACGATGCCACGCAAACGTCCGCTGGGCGAGAGCAAAGCTGTGAATTGTCTGCAGCCCAAGGCGGCGGCAGGAGGCACCGCCAAACGCACCAAGCTAAGCAAGAAGCAAGCCAAGACACCAGCGGCGGAGCAAGCGGAGAAGGTGCTAACCCCGCGACAACAGGAACGACTGGAGCAGGTCAACATCAACAGCAGCAGACCGGCGGGTACACCAGGACGCAAAGGTCTGCCGCTGCCACAGGCGGTGGCACGACGCAATGCACGCGAACGGAATCGGGTCAAGCAGGTGAACAACGGATTTGCCGCACTACGTGATCGCATACCTGAAGAGGTGTCGGAGGCATTCGAGGCACAGGGCGCGGGACGCGGTGCAAGCAAGAAGCTATCCAAGGTGGAGACGCTACGCATGGCGGTCGAGTATATACGCAGCCTGGAACGTTTGTTGGGCTTCGATTTTCCCCCGCTCGGTTGCCACAACTCGAATAGTTCGTCCAGTGGTGATGATAGCTTCATGTTCATCAAGGATGAATTCGATGGCCTGGACGAGCATTTCGATGATTCACTGAGCAATTACGAGCTGGATGACCAGCCCATGCTGCAGCATCTGACAGAGAAGCAACAGGAAGCCGAACCGGAGCCAGAACTCGAACTGGAATCCGAACTGGAGTCTGAACTGGAGCCCGAGCAACTGTTGCCCAGTGTGACCATGCTAAATGGTCTGCAATATGTACGTATACCGGGCACAAGCACCTATCAGTTGCTTACGCCGGATATGCTCGGCTCGCAGGATAGCTCCAGCCTGGATGAGGAGCATTTTCAAGCCCTAATCGACACAAATTGCCTGGGCAACGGCAACGGCAACGGCAACGGCAACGGTGTTGCAGCTGCAGCGCCAGCTGCCCCAAGCAACGGTGAATGTGTAAAATTTGCCTCGACCTTATCGCGATCGCCCGTGCCAACAGCAGCAGCAGCGAGTCGCAGCACAACACCAACAACAACAAACGCGTGCGGCATTTCGTCATTGCAACAACCACCGTCGAGCGAGACAACCGCTGCCGACACCGCTGCCGCTGCCTCGGCTGTGGCTGCTGCCGCCGCCGCCGCTGCTGCTGCAGTTGCAGTTGCAGTTTCACCTGTCGCCGCGGCCGTCGCTAATGAACTCTTGTTGCAGGCGTGTGCCGCACAACAGCAACAGCAACTGCAACAGCAACAACAACAACAACTGATCAAACAGGAATACAGCGAGGGCGACTTCGGGCAGCTCAACAACAGCAGCAGCAGCAGCAGCTCCCCGCCAGCAATTAGCAGCACCAACTACCAACAGCTACAGCAGCAGCTACAACAACAACAGCAACAACTACAGCAGCAACAACAGCAACAACAACAACAGCAATTGCTCTGCTCCCCCGCTCTGCCTGCATTCTACGATCACGAGCCATCGGCCTCCTTCTATGACAATGTTGTGGTTGGTCTACCCAGCTTCAAGAAAGAATTCACCGATGTCCTGCAGGATCAGTCCAACAACAACAACAACAACAACGGTTGTCTATCCGATGAGAGCATGATCGATGCCATCGATTGGTGGGAAGCGCATACGCCCAAATCCGATTCCGGCACCGTAGCGGGCTTATAGTGGGCATAGTCCCGTGTCCCATTTTCCTACACCCCCCTTCATCCTCACTGTACATAGTCACTGCTAGCATAGTTCACTTTAGTGCGAAATACCAAAAAACTAACCCAAAAAAAACGTAAATGCACATAATTATCTAACGATAGTCCTAACTTCTTTTTTTTTCCTATTTTAAGATAAATTTTTTTTTGTCTAGCCTTAAGTCGGATGTTTTTGATGTTGAATTATAGCCTAATGATAAGCCGAAGAACTTGACATAATATTAAAATACATATTGAAATGGTATGTACCCACAGAAATCAAATTGAAATGTCTTTTAACTGTTTAAAAACATCGGAACCTTACTGCTCCCCTCTTAATGGCTTAAAATGATTTAATAATGAAGCTCCTGGGAAAAAGCTTCCTTAAAAATACTTCTGGAACCAACTAGAGCATTAGGACCTTCAAAAAAACAACAATGAAGATATATGTAAGTATTAGTACACATTATTTTTTTCAGGCTTCATTTTTGTACTTATTGTGCATATGAGAGAGTACTTAAACACCGCAGAAATAGTTAGTACACCACTGGTGTTTCAAAAATGTGATTATGCTGGTCTGATGTACATTAAATTTTTTAATGCAGCACAATACCATATAGATCCCAGTCGAAACGATATATTTAGTTCCGGGAACTCCCACAGCGCTTCGGTTTTAGCGCACTTTTTGAATTCTCTAACGGTTTTTCCTAATGAGTATGAAACATGCAACGTCATTAGCATTAAACACACACACACACACACATCGAGCATATGTTGTTGTGTGTGCACTATGGACCGAGGGGTCCAACACGTCCCGTCACAATGGACGGCCAAGATAGGGAAACACATAAAACAAAGCAGAGAGAGAGAGAGAGAAAAGGAACAGAACAGAATTAAATCAGCATATCATGTTCATTTTCATAAGCGGCGAAGCATGCAAGGACACACAAGGCGCAGGACCCTGTAGATGGCAACATTTGCATAACATTGCATTGGCCAAGGATCAGTCCGGGTAGGGCTGCGAACAGGGTCGCACTCCCTGCCTATCGCTTGACTCCTCTCTCTCTATCTCCCTTCTACAGCCAACAACAGCCGGTACGGCACAAGGTACTGCGCTTGAGCGCGTCGCTTGCTCCGTATTCAAATGAATTTTCTACCGACCGACCCCCTCGCCCGCGCCCTCTTCTACCATGCTTGTCCTGATAAATGACAGCAGCAACTGGCACAGAGCACGGTCGCCACGGTAGACAACGTGGGAATGTTCCTGGGAATTGTTGCAAGTGTTTCGCTTTGATGGAATAACCCTGGCAACCACAAGAATATCAATTCGGCCCCGACAAAAAAAAAAAACAAAAATCCTCAAAGTTTTCAGAGAGGGTAATTAAAGGGTAATTGATGATTGTTCCCATCAGATTTGGCCAGCTTATGGTGCATACTGAGGGCACTTTATGATGGGAATCTCGATAAAATTGATAGAGATTTGCATAGGGTTTTGTTAATCACTAAGAAATTATATAAACTGCTACGGTACACAAATTCCAGAAGTTTTTTTGTAGTAGTTCAATGATATGAGAAGATTTTATAAGAGATAAATACCTCGACAATATTTTCAGACTTCAATGAGTATGAGATATCAGTACAATGATAAGTTATGCATTATTTTAGATTATATAATACAGATTATCAATTCGAAAACTGACTAAATTCAGCTCTGAATTCAGTTGTCTTTAATCCGTAATCAATTAGTCTCGTTTTTCCATTACTTCTCCTCGATAATAGCGCCGCATCCTCATGCACATTAAATCATGAGCTAATGCAACTACTCTAGGCATCCATTAAAGTACCATCTTGACTCATACCGTTAATTGCATGTCGCTTCCTTTATGTACGCGTGTGTCCTGCGCCCGCGCAGCTGCCTTTGGCCTGGCGCTCGAGGCACAAGACAAAGCCCGCCAAAGCAAAGATATGATGCAAAATTATTTACACACACACATACACACACTAGCACGTACATGGAATAAGAAAAGAAAATCATTTGCCCAAGAAAATAAAAAAAAAGAAGGAAGAAGCAACCCAAGGATCTTAACGACTTTACGGCCCGTGCGTAGAGGGAGAGACAGAGAGAGAGAGGGGGGCAAAACAATGCGGCAGTTGCATCTTAACGCTGCATCTGCAGCAGCGCCCGCTTCTCGGACTCGGATTGGGTAATACGAGTGCCTGTGCCTTCGTTACGGGCGCCTACAACCCCCAGGCAAGCAGGCAGGCAGTACGAGTCATGGACCAGGTCCATGGCAAGAGAGCAAGAGGCCACAGATCTCAGACCAGGTGTGTGTTTGTCTAGGACTCGTACCCTTGTGGGTGCCTCGAAACCATATAGCTTCCTAGCTAACTGTTCATCTCGTTGCGCCGTTATAAGTGAAAATCCTGCTCAGTCCTGCCGTCGCACCGTTATGCTTATTAATATTGTACCGGGTAATGCGACACGCCCTACAATCGAACTCTCCCTCTCACTCTCTCTCTTCCAACTCGATTCCTTGCTCCCTTGCTTGCATTGCCTTGCTTCCCCTTTGCACCTTCGATCTTTACTCGCTCTCGTATTTCATTTTTCCAACTCCCGATCCGATCCCGTTGCCTGTCAAAAATCAATTTGATTCCAAACTCAGCTCCGTTATGTCCTTTTGTCCTCCATCGTTGGCAAAGGCTTATTTCAGTAATTCCACTCCCCAGCTTCGTCGATCTCGCCCTCTCGATCTCTCGTGCCTCTGTATTTGGTTACAGAACGTTCCTCCAGTTGTACAGTTAGTTGCGCTCCGCATTCAGCATCAGCACGAGCATATGATCACGCCCCCACAAACGCGTTCTTCATGTCACCTTTTGAATATTCATAAATCATTTTGTGTAATAACTCATTATCCATATGTACCTTCTCTTGCTTGGCGTGTGCGCCTGCCCAGACTACTGGAGAGTTTCAATTTTCGCCGTTGGCTTCATCTGCTGTACTCGTGTTCCTTACAGCATGCGCATTGTCGCCAGATCCGGAGCATATTGCATTACATGCCAGGTGTTTTGCATTTTGATCGCATTCGTATAGAACACGCGTTATGTTTAATACGAGAAATGTTTCTTTTATAAATGTTATAAAGATTCGTAAAATCTTTGTATCTTTAAACTTAAAATTCCGTTCGTAATCCCAAGAATTAAACCGATTTTTAACTTAATTTGTTGGTTTTCAAATATTCAATCAGATCTTCAGCTTAGTTCAAGTACATCAATGCGTAATCTTTTAACTCAGAGAAAGATATACTTGAAATCTTTCAACCCAAAAACAGAGATATGCTTGAGATAGTTTTAACTCTCTAGAAGATCTTATTTGAGGTTTTGTTCGGTGGTTTTCATTCATGAACCTTCTTCTTTTTGACCAAGAGTTGAGCACGAGACTTGGTCCAGTTCGTGGATGCGGATTTGCGGTGTCAATTAAACGATTTGTAGTATGTCTTAAGACTCTAAGCCAGGATACTTCGGCTTAAACAGTTTTGCATCAATTCGCGTCGAGTGGACGCACTTCAGCTCACAATAAGGCACTTAAGTGTACGCTTTGTTCCTAAGTCTTTAAGCAGGTCAGCGTGGTAGCGTGGTAGCGGCGGCAGGTTGTGCACGGTACACAGAGGACACACGACGGGCTTAACACTTTCGAAAACCGCTTAGCTTCTTCATATATTCCCTCTGCGGTTGACCTAAGCCCCAGCGCAGTTCGCCTAATCAGAGCGCATTCTTTTCTTTTTCATTTCATTCATGATGCACAGCACAGCTCATTTACATAGACACATGCACACGTATGTGTCCATAAGGACAACATATGTTTTTTGTTACAATTTCTCTTGTACTACATAGTTGATCCAACTCAATCCCCCCAAGGCTGGCTGCACATGTTTTCCGGGTCCAACCTTGTGCTTGTCATTGAAAATGGAAAATTGAAAATGATTCTCTCCACGTGTGCACTGCTGTTGTAGCTGCTCCTGCTCCTTGTTTTGACTGCTGCGCCCAGGGTGGCAGACAGACCAACAGGGACACAAAGAACAACGTAGACGCAGAGTATATTGAGTCATCAGCTCGCAATTGTTGCCAACAGCAACAGTTTTGACAGTTGCAACCTGCGCTGCGGGCAGCAGCGCAGCGAGTTGCATTTTGCATTGATTGAGTTGTCCTCGTTGTCCTTGCCGCTATACACTCTTCAGTCTTTCTCTCATCTTCAACCTTATTCAGCACATTCTGTTGCACTTTGTCGCTTTGTGCACATTCTACGAAGCTGCTTCTATGGCTCATTGAAACAACTTGAGATTGTAGCCAAGATTTTTTTTGGCAAAGACATTTTCGATCGCAAAATGTGTGGGGTCTTACGAGTACAACAATTACCAGATTGTCAACCCGGAAACAGCTCAATCAATGGCCAATGGCCAAACAAACGCAATAATACTCGTCCCTTAAGTGATATGCGACGCTAAGAAAAATTTGTGTAAAGTAAAAAAATGCCATTTCGCACTTTAACTGCGGCTTTAATTTATACAAACCATTTTTTAAAACAAATTTCACCCAAAACAAGTCAGCAATTTAATTAATTTCCAGCTGCTTCTTAAACAATCGATAATCGATCGCTTTTTGTTTACATTTCCAAATTGTCATATGCGATTCCTTGCAAAATTCGGAGTTTCCGATTAATTGGCAACCTTGGCGCTCTACGTGTAATATGGCGGCGAGAGCAGAGAGCAAAACGCAATCTGTTGCTCTCCCGTAAATAACGGACAAACTGCACATGTGCTGCACACACACACGTGTACATGCATTTGCAGATCTATCATGTCATATATAATACTCAAAGTTTACATCACTTACCTCTTTTTATGTACGCACATATTATTATTGTTGTTATTATTTATTGGTGTATAATCCTAGCGTTTCGCGTTACACTTTACACTTGTTTTTATTGCGCAAATCACTATACACACACACGCATAGAACCACGCGCACACACTACTTGTTCGTTTTGTACTAAATTCGTGCAATGTAAGCTGCGCTTATGTTAATACAATGTAAAATCAATTAATATCGATAGGAATATAGATCAGTATGCAACGCCTGCTGCGGGGCATGTTAAATTTAGCAGCAAAACAATTAATTAGATTAACATCGATAGAAAGAATGTTAACATATCAGGCAGCGGCTGTCATATGTGAAATCAGGTGGAGCATGTTAAGCAATGCAGCAAAATTAACATACATTAACATACATAAGTGCGTGTGTGTTTGAGTTCGCGCGACTTTTGCAGGTTAATGCGCTAATGCGCTGCAATCTGCGACCGCAAGTGCTGGCGAAATGTCAAAATATTGATGCGCAAAATATTTGTTTTTGTCCTTGATCCCATTGCATGCATTGTCGCCAAGTCGCCAGACCAGAGACTTTGCATATTTGTTAGCATTATGCTGTACCTTTCACTAACTTAAGTTGACACCTCGTTTAGTTTGCGCTCGGTGCGATCGGGTGTTTAAGTAATGCGATTAATCGCCGAGGTTATTCGCATATATCGATGAAGGTGACAAATGCAAATGCCATTGTTTGCATATTGGCGGCTGTTAATCAACAGCGACGAAACGAGAGAGAGGGCCAGCTTAAGAGAGTGGGAGTTGTGCACGCGGCTGTGCCAACTCCCATCTCTAGTTTTTTTATTTTTATGCATTTGTGCGCGTGTGTGTCGGTTTTCACTTTTTAAGCCTGTTACGGGGGCGCGCGTATTTCTCTTATCCAATTTTCCAGATCCCGTTGAGCCGATCGTATTACGAAACGGAAATCCTTTCGGTTTCTTCCGCATTTCCTTCGGCTAACAAGATTAATGAACGGGGTGCAGCGCGGCGAAAAGGACAAGCAGGTCCTTCGCACACACACACGCGCAGAGGGGCGCACACATGCATAGCGCATGCCGCCAAACGTTTTTCTGTTTGGTCATTGTCCTTTTTTGCGCTAGGCAAATAGACAAAACGCCGGCTACGGTTACCAATTTTCAATTTTCCATTTTTTTTATAGCCGGCTTACTTTCCCTCGCTTCCTACCTGTCCTGCCGGAAGTCTGCGCATTCGTTTACTTTTTTATGTGCAACCTGCGCGGCAGCTGAAACCGTATCTAACCTCAAAACAAGAACCCTTTGACATCCTTTAACGAACCAGAGCCGACGTCGTCGCGTGCACAAAACTGCCAAAATATCGATTTAAGAGAAAACTAATGACAATTCTCATCATCAGCACGGAAAAAAAAATCTCATTGAGAGACACTCGAGATGTATAGAAATGCAATCGCAGTCGGCAAAGATCAAGCGGGAAGGTTTTTTTTGGGAGGTATTCGTAAATTTTGCCAGGTTCTTGTATATTACTTTAGCTAGAGAATATCTACATTTGTTCGCCAAATTTCATACAAATATCTCCAGTAAAAGCTGAGTTAATTTCAAATAACTGAGTTTGCCCAGTTTCGACTGAGCTAAAATCAAAATACCACGCAGCCAAACTCTTAATATTTTCACAGCACTTTTGGCTGCCAATTGCATTTCGTATATATTTTTCATAATTTTTGGGTTTCATATAAACCATGTGACTTAATAAATACTAAAATCAAATCGATCAAAAAAAAAAATAGACAAAAATATATGCTAGACAGGGGAAAAAAGTAGTAAGCATAGAAAGTATATTATATGCGTATAGATATATATAGATATGTGTGGATATATAGTGTAAGATATAAGGACACCGAAAGAAAACAAAATAACTGAAACTTCCTCTAAGATTTTTGTTACTTTTGGAAAAAAAAAAGATATTATTAGAGTATAGTATATAGCATTATAGTATCGACTCTTCGGCTGATAACGACAATGCGGCAAGGGTTCGGCTTGAGGTGTGTACGAGGATGGGGCGTTGCGTTGGTTGCGCTACCTTACGCGACCTGTGGATACGTGCGCGGCTCCAGCGAAATGTTGAAACCGTTCTCCAGCTTTAAAATGATATCGGCCTGCAGCTTGAAGTCCGCCTCCGTTTCGGTGGAATGCACAATATAGTTACGCACCAGCGTGGAGAGCAGCACCTTCAGCTTCAACATGGCATACTTGCGACCCACACAGCTACGCGGTCCGGCGCTGAACGGGATGAAGCTATAGTAGTGTCGGTTCGCGGCACGTTCGGGCAGGAAATTGTCGGGATCGAACTTCGAGGGATTCGGATAGATGTCGGGACGACGATGCACACAGTACTGGAGCAGCACAACCGTGGTGCCCTTGGGCACCGTGTATGGTCCGCTCGTGAGCTTCACATCGTGATCCAAACGACGTGCAATCAGCGGTACTGGTGGATACATACGTAGTGTCTCGAGAATCACACGTTCCAAATATTTCATTTCCATGGTATCGGCAAAGGTGCAATCCCGCTGCATATTATCGCCAAAGATCGCCTTCTGTTCGGCAAAAACACGATCCTGAATATGCTTGTGTATGCCCAACATGCAGAGGGCAAAACTCGATCCTGCCGACGTGGTATCGTGTCCCTCAAACATTATCGTATTCACCTCATCCATAATATCTTTTTCGTTCCATTCGATTTCAGGATTCTTGGCCATCTCAACCATGGCATCGAGCAACGCCAGACGACGCTTGGCACCCACATCGTTCTCATCGATATCATCGAGATCGTCTCGTAGACCCTCCTGCTTGGCCACCGGCTTACTGGGTTTCTGTTCCGCTTCTTCGACAATGGCACGTGCCTCGGGCTGGAAGTTATCCTTACGATCCTTGACCACCTTACGCGTCATACCCAAAATGATGTCCATCATGCGATCACCCTTCTCGCGTAGCTTGGTGAACTTGTAGATGCCATCCAGACGATACAATAGTTTCACCTGACGCTTGTGTATGATGTCGCACATGTCGACCACAGCCTGAGCATATTCGAAACTCTTGTTGCCCTCGGGCAGATTCTTGACACCCATCGCGGTGGTCAGCAGAATGTCGACCGTGGTCTGTGACATATAATCGTGGACATCGAACGATTTACCCGCCTCCTTGGCCATGCGAGCGGACACCGCCTTCGAGTGATCGACAAACGTGGGCACGAAACTCTTGAGAATGCTCTGATGGAATGTGGGTGCAATCATTTTGCGATGATGACGCCAATGATGGCCATTGCTGATGAGCAAACCGTCACCGAACCAGGGCTTGAAATAACGATATTCCTCGGCCTTCGTGAGATGCTGATGTCCGCTCAGAATGAGCTCAATATCGTTGGGATTGGTGAGGAAGACGAGCAGGACATTGCCCAGCCAAGCCTTCATTGTTTCGCCATATTTGTTTAGATAACCCAAACCGACCGACAATATCTCAGCATTGCTCAATCCAGCCGCCAGATGAGCCTGTCCAATGATCGGCAGATGCGGCGGCGATGGTATATTGGTAACCATACGATATTCCCTGGTATTACGATGCCAATATTCGTACAGGCTCATCACAATGATGGTGCCCACCAGACCAGTGAGCAGCGGACTCAAACCAAATCCGCCACTGCTTGTAGCTGCCTGTTGCAGCGTCTCCTGCACCGTTTCCACAGACATCCTTATTCCGTTAGATCCTGTTACTCTCTCTCTATCTCTCTCTCTCACTCACTCACTCACAATCGACTCGTGGCGTTGCGAGTTGACAACTGTCTGCGGTACGCTGCGACGCCAAGGTAATTATACTCTTGGTCCGGTAGCGATGTGGACGACGCGTGACCCGGCTGAACCCACAAACCAAACGATGTCAAGTGTATGCTAACATCTGATTTGCAAAGCAAATTGACGAATCGATTGGGGGGGGAGAGAACGATGTCCGACCAAGTGGTGCGTTGCTAGTGACACGTGTTCGCTTACGCTGCCTCGGCTGCTGCTCGTTTTCGAGCTTATACACTTCCGCAGGATGCGCTCCTTGTATGCAAAACAGCAGGAGCTACCTGTTTCCTACCTGCAACGGAAGTGGGTGAGATTTTTTCCCTTTTTATTTTCGATTTCCTTCTTATTTCATTATTGTTTTTTTTTGTGCCATTGTTGTTTTGCTTTCGCTTTTCATTTAATTCAATTTCAGCTAGATACCCTATAGATACGAGCAGGGGGTTGTATGCACATTATAAGCCAAACCAAGCCATGTGAACTGAGCAACTCCATGAGGTAGGGTGATCAAATTTGATATTTAGATCACATTTAATATATGTTATTAAAAATTTGCGCTAGAATTTTATTATTTTAAAGACAATATCTCGCTCATATTACACGTTACAGATATGAACTTTGGCACATACATTATATACCCTCTAGTCTACTCACACTCCAAATTTCATGAGATTTCTACGGAATCTAGCAACTGAAATTTTAATATTAGTAGGGTATGTCCGCCGTCGCATTATACGCGTACCTCATCTCTTTTGTCTGCGACACCTGAACGCGCATGCAAAAATCCCAACAAAAAAAAAGAAGCAGGAACAATAAAGAGGAAGCTGTCGCTTTTTGAGGACTTGCTCCGTCCGTCGTCGTCATCGACAACATCGTCGTAGTCGCCGGCTGCGTGCCCTTTGCCCTTGTCGCGCTCGTGTACGCGCCTCTCTCTCCTATTCCTGTCATGAAATCTCTTCTTTTTTTGGAGTACCTTCACTCATTCTATTTATTTACATTTAAGATTGGATTCATTTCGTTTTTCATTCCATTGTGCCCATGTCGAAACGCGTGTGGAAAGCGTGACACAGAGCACTGTGCCTATCCTAACTCCGGATATACATACCTTCACATCTTTCCAGCTTCGAAGAAGCCTAGAAATATGCTTTGTATAAAGAGATAGATTTGTGAATTGAGTTAGATGGGATTCCAATGGGATTCCATATTCACTGATTGGATTCTCATATTTGAATGAATGGTATAATTTAGGATAATCCAACCCACTCATATTTACCTTAATTATAAATATTCTTAACAATTTCTCGATTCCATAGGTAGTATAGCTCTTTTCTATATAATTTTAATAAGTATTATTTATAAAAGTTTTGCATTTTATTAAATCATATGTCTATTTAAAATAATCCCCCCTTTTGCACCGTTTTCAATTCAATTTGGCTCTCGATAGCTCAGTTTATCTAAATATAGCTGAGATCGCGCAAATATTTGTGCATTGTTTTCTGTATATAATCGAAATATTTCTATATATTCTAATCTAAATATATTTCGTGCATGTACATTTCATATATGTATAAAAACAAGATATTTTTTATTATAAACTGACTAAAACTAGAGGTACTATATCTATCCGAATATTTCCCCTATTATAGCAGCTACATATACCCTTCGTACCACATGTAGAGCTTCTAGGGCACAAGGCCCAACCCAACCACGACATAACACAATGTTTTTTTATAGAATCTTTTCTTCTTGTTTTTTTTTTTATTTCACAAAAATGCATTTTGAAAATATAAAAAAATGACGTTGTCTCATTTGCATCGAATTTTGATTGATGGTAGGGTGTATGGCGAGGGGTGAGGAAGAAAAGGTAGTATACTTAGTGTAGGGTTTTTTTTTTTCGCCGATAGACAGACAGACATACAGTACATAGTTCCTAAGTTGCAGAACACGATCGTATCGTACACATTTGTTTGCTTTCTTTTTTTGCGATGTATAATAAATTAAATGAATACATTTGAATTGTTGTTGTTGTTATGACGCAGCGCAATTTGTTTTCCCAATATCGAATTTCGACTTTGAAGCCTAATGCTAATTTGATTACGTACTATACACATACCATACATACTTTCTAGGGAGAGTATACAAATATGCATATGACTTATTTGTTTTTGTTTGTATCAAATCGGACGCACGATGCATGTGATAATCATGTAGTTAAATAATAATGATAATAATAATAATAATAATAATAATTATAGTGTAATCATAGTTATAATAATGATAATGGTTATAATAATATTAATAGATTAATGTGTAGGTTTCTTTATATAACGGAATCGCATTACAAGCTAACAATGTCTTTTATAAATTGTTGTTGTGAATTTTATCTTTTGCACAGATCTCAACTTCTCAGACTCCACAGTAACTTCGTTTTCATTCTTTTTTTTCTGTTTGTTTCGCTTTACGGAAATGAACACACACATGGGGAGGCGGAGGCGGGCGAACAAAGAGTGGGTACAGTCCATCGTATATATATACACACAGGCACGCCCAACCTAGACACAGACACACACATACATGATGGGTTGGGGGGGGTGACGGTGAGAGACGATAATAAGTACATATATATATGTATATGCAACAAGTCCACATAGTATCACACACAAAGCAGCGCACAGAGAACAGACAGAGCGAGCAATATATTTGGGGTTCCTTATCCTCATTGTCAACATCATCCTCATCATCATCATCATCATCCTTGTCGTCGTCGTTGTCTCCTTGGTATCGCCTACGCCGTTTCATTGAGATGTGCACAGTGCGCATCCTGCATGAGCTGTGTCAGTTTTTGCGTAAACGTTGGAATGTCCTGCAGACGAAGATAAAGAATAATTTGAAAACTTGAGCTTGCCATATGGTTAGTTTGATCTTACAGTTGTCTGGCATATATCCTCGAGCGCCGTTTGTGCCACCGGCAGCGCCGCATTCACAAAACTCTCGTGCAATTGCCGCCGATCCACCTGACCCATGGCAAACAGTGCCTGAGCAATTAGATCAAAGTGTAGAGCACCCTCGCCGCTAAGCAGCAGATTGAGTAGCGCACGCTGAAAGGAGGCCAATAGCTGCTCCTTGAACAAGGCACGCTGATAGAGGCGACTGCGTTCGTTCACATTCTGCATGGATTGCAATACACTGCGCACATTACTCGGATCCGTGCCGCTCACCAGCATCTGACCATAGGCATTCATGATGGCCATAAAGTGTTCCGGATGCAGATTGTCGCTGCAATTGATGGCAGATGATTGGCCATTAATGCTGCTGTTGTTGCTGTTGCCATTGCTATGGCCGTTGCTCAATTGATTCTTGTAGAAGAATTGCCACTTGCAGGTGAGCACGCTAGGAAAAGGCAGGAAGGATCATAGTTAGCTAGGGAATAGTTATGGTCTACACACATCACACACTCACCTGTCGAAAAGCGCATAGAGCAAACTGGTGATTTCGCTGCTATCCGTAGCCGCGTTCTGCTGCTGCAGCAGCGGCAATATCTGCTGTGTGCTAAAGCCCAAAATGTTGGGTAGCAATGCTAGCGAAGCGCTGCCCGGTTGCTCCACAATCAGCTGAAACATTTGCAGTACCTTCTCCATGACAGCCAAACGGCTTAGCGTTAGTTGTTCCCTGGTAGATACAAGGAGTAGTATGTATTAGAAAGAGAGAGTATGGGACGAGAGCGAGAGAGCTACACACACCTGCTGCTGACATCGATAAAGAGCGTGATCATTTCCTTGATGAACTGTGCACCCAGATGCATCGGCAGTGTGCGCAACATGCTCAGACTGAACTCTGCAACGGTTATGGCCATCGATATGCTGCTCAGTCCGAAGCTATTGAGAATCATCAGCGCCTTGTTCAGTATGGGCTGCGAGGTAGAGAGAGAGACAGATAGAAGTTAGTAAAGTTGCTAAACGAAAGAGAAGGAGAGAGTATACCCACCTTAAAAGTGCTGGCCAACATATCCTTGGCATTGGCACCCGTCGCCTTAAAGTACTCGATGAGCGCGGTGAATGTGCCCAGCAGACTGAACGTTGTGGCCGCCACTTTACTCTCGCCAGCGGTCACCAAATCGAGCTCAATAAAATTGCGAGCCAATGCATCGATATATTCACTTAACATCCACAATCGTCGCTGATAATCCTGTTGCGGCTCTGGCACCGATTTCCATGGCAAGACCATATAACTAACCAGACTGATGTGCACATTAATGCACACCTCACGTGGCAATTGGGCGCCCAGGCGTGGCCCTGCCTGCATAAGGCTCTGAATCTCGGGTATTTCCAATAGACACTTGGGTCGTATCACAGTCGCAATGAAGAGCAGCACCTCGCTGGCCGCCTGCTGAACAATCGGCGATGCCGCCGACAGCGAATTGTTGCAGGCAAATATGCTGCCCAATATGGCAAAGAGTCGATGCAGCAGCTGCTCGCAATTCAGCGCCTTCGACAGCGGAAATATGCTACGTATGGCCAACAAAACTTGAGCGTAACTGAAAGCAGAGCAAACAGAGCATGAGTTCATTACATCGTTTGGCTAAAATTCATTCACTTACAGGTTATCCAAATCAGTCTGAAAGCTCGCCTTGTCTGCATCGTGGCTGCCAATACGATTGCTTGCCAACAATTGCAACGTTTGCAGCAATCGATCAGACAGCACTTGCAGCTGGCTTTCCATTTCGTCAACAACATCGGCAGGAGCTGTTGCTGTATCCATGAGCGGCGCCAGACGCACCACAGCCTGGCAAACAGTGGCAAAATCACGTAAGATTTCACCAACATTTGCTGTCTTTAATTTACGTGCCACCTCATAGCAACGTGCACTGCCATGATCCAATGCCAGCTCCAGCGATATCAAATACGTTTGCGGACGCGACCAATGCGCAAATACCTGGGCGAATACAATGTGAGCGCCGCGTGTGCTCGCCAAGAGTGCTAGGCACTCGAAGCATTGATCCAGAAACTGCTGCCACTCCGTTGTGGGGGTCTGCAAGGGAAGAAGCAATTAGATATGCAAAAGGAGACAATGGGATGCAAAATTGAAAACCTATTCGATCGAACATGACATGCAAAGCAGCTGTCTCAGCTGATTGAAATCCATTTATACTATATATATGTGGCAATAAACTGACGTACGCATGAAGCCTTATCAGCTCAATTTCTTAATATATATACAGGTGGTTACCTGTTGCTATATAACCACACTTGTCTCCATCAATACAACCAGTACAATCTAGCTACACGCTTAACCAATTATTCTATACGCACATCATCCTCCATCAGCTCATTGTCCAGCAGTTCCAGTTCGGGTTTGTTCACCTCGAATTGTGTGCGTCGCATTATCTCATCGACAAGCTTCATCATCACTTCCCCATGATATGCGGTCATGCGTGCCGGCTGCTCTGCAATCACCTTAATAATGGGTGTCCAGATCTCTAGTTTCTCTGTGAAATCCAATGCGCCGTGCACTACAATACAATATACACATAAGATTTAAATAAGAATGACACAGGATAGACGCATTCGGAGTATGACTCACACTTGATGGTGCAACGATAGAGCTGATCGAGAAATGACTCGAGCAGCTCGGGTTCTTGCAGCAGCTTGCCCGCATATTTGGTGCTATACAGTCGCAGCAATTCGCGAAACTTATCGCTATACATTTCGCTTTGCTGTTTGGTACTATTATGCTGTTCCAACAGGCCACTGACGCCGTTCATCAGTGTGCCCGCATAGGGTAATGGTTTCTGCAGATAGAGCAGCTCATTTAGCACCGATAGGGCGGCCAGGGAGATGAGTTCCCTTTGTTGACGCCATTGTGATAAATCGAGTATGCTCATAAGAAAATACTCAGAGATCAGTTCCGTGCGTATCCACGATACCAAGTGCTGTACACAGCCGAGTAGCTCCAGTACAGAGGAACTGCAAATGGAATGGATATCGATTAGAAATGCGCTTAAAGTGGGAATAGTGGGCGCGGTATGCTTTGGCGTAACTATGCTGTAATAACTTCAGTTGAGATTGAAAAGAATCTGCTGGAATCTCAGCGAATTGTCAGACAATAAGAATATCTCAGCTTGAACTTCGAGCTAAAACAGCATGTTAGACCAAAGGGAATACCTCTTAGAGGATCACTTACCTTAGTTGATTGTCATTTGGCAGCGCTGTGGTTAGACTATAGTCCATGAAGGTGTTCGGTATGGTTGTATGAATGTCTTTACCATTGATATGACAAACGGCGATTAGTAGATATTTGGTGACCAGATCCATAACATTGGGTATACACATGGAAATGCTACAGGCGCACGCATACACAGTAGACACATACGTGCAAAGACATACAGACGGAGAGAGAGAGAGAGAGAGAGAAAGAGAAAGGGGAAAAGGCGTGGCAAAGGAGAAGGAAACAGGCTTACAGTCACTCTTTGAGTCACAATGATTGTATATATATGTATGTATGTTTAAAAATAATATTGCTCAAGAAATAAATATATATATGCAGAGCATAATATAAATAGCTAGGATTACGACAAATTGTAAAAGCTTTCTTTTCTTTTTTTTTATATGTTTGGATTAGATTATCTGGCTTACCACGAGTGGAAGTACTGTTTCCATTCGGTGGTGAGGTCGCCGCGATTGCTCACAACCTCCTCGGAAGTAACACGTAATAGATTGATGCCGAGGGCGAAGCGTGTCTTGGTCAGTTCCATGCAATGTTGCATATAGTTGGGATCCTGTTCGGGAAACTCACGCTTACCCAGCAGAGCAATCAACTGGGCCAACGTATCCCGATGCCGGCGCGCACCACTCATCACAACCAATTGCGCATAGCTATTCCATAGTGCTTCACGCAACATTGTACGATCTGCCGGCGTTAGCTGCGTCCATCGTCGGGTGATCGTATGCTCCAGCGTCGATGTGCTAAAGAACCAAAGGAATTGATTCTCTGTGAAACTGTTGCTAGCCGTTGCGACGCGCAGGCACAGTTGCCATGCCTCCGGCTGCGATTTGAACGCCAGCAGATTTGTCTCGATTTCACGTTTCCTGGCATTGCTAGTGGTTGGCTGGTAGAACTCATTCAATAGCACCTCCACCGACGTCATCGATGCGGCGTGCTGTTTGGGTGAAAGATGATGACGCACATGAGTTTGTCTCAATATGTCAAGGGGTTTATCTGTGCGTATGGGTGTGTGTGTTTGTGTGTGTGTCGCATAAGGAAAGGTGGCGACAACCGCCGCCGCCGCCCAGTTGTGCGACTCTTTTTTTTCGTTTCTTTTTTTACTTTTTTGTGTGTGGGGTCTGTACTGTGACTGACTGACTGGTCGGCCTTAGACTTACCATTTTGTTAGCGGTACGTGAGTGTGTGCGCGCGCGACCCCCCCTTTGAAATGTGTGTGGTTTTGTGCTCAGTGCTTGCGGTGATTAGTGGGTTGTGTGCATCAGCAGTTGGTTGCAGCAAATTTCATGATTTTATTTGAATTTTAGCAATTTTCTTTGTGTATATACGACTTGCACATATCGGCAGCGTTGCCAGTGCAATTATGGCGTTGCCACATTGACAAATAACACTGCAGCTAACAGAGCTGCTGTTCAGCTTAACAGTGGCCGGTATGCAGCTCACAACTTTGGCAAACAAAATATACATTACTAATCAATTATTAATTAATAATAATTATTACGCACACTTTACGCACAAAAAGATAACTGTTTATTTCTGTACTCATTTGAAATGGTAATATTTCTATGTGATTGCAACGATATTTGGAAACTGACATGCTGCATACCTTTCAAAACATCGAACGACCATATGAAATAAATTGGACTTGAGCAATTGCAGCTATCGATCATAGTAATGTAGTGTGAATATCGTAAACAACATATCGATTGTGTGTTCAATAATAAACAATAGCGAGCAAAATGAAATTATACATTTTTCTTATACATTAATTAAAATATCTGAATACGCAATAAGAATGTGTAAATATGAAAACTTGTGCATATCATGGTATATTGTGAATTTTCAATATCTTTAAATACCGATATATAAATATCGTTTGTGTTCACTATCGGCTGAACGGAGCATAACAGCTGGAAAGCCGAAGACGACAAAAACCAGAAAACGGAAGGAAACGAAAGAAAACGAATGGAGCGATAGCAACGCAGTGCATTTTTATATGTTGAGGCATAAAACAAAAGTTATTAAGCAATTGTCGCTGTCGTAATAAAGTACAGAGAGAGGGTAAAGCGTAAAAAATGCTCTGGCGGTCGGTGCACACAACAATGTGGAGAAGTATCGAAGCGTAAAAATCAAAGGCGGCAGCCACTCCAATCAACACACACCATCCCGACACAACAACAACACCACCATCCACAACAACAACGAATACGAAAATAATAACGGAGGAGAAATCATAATAAAAGGTACCCCATGGCCAATGAAGTGCACAAATATGTATGAGAAATAACAAAATTACATTTACAAGTAATTAATAGCAAAGGTCTTGCAATAAAATGCAATGTCTGCGCGAATGTGTGTGTGCGTATGTGCTTGCTTGTGTGCCTGTGTATTGTGGGTGCTTTGTGGCTTAGTGTGGGTGCGACAGTGATTGTTGAAACAATAACAACAACAGTAGGAGCGGGCTTAACGTCAGCCGTTAAGTGTGCCCGAGGCGACTGAAGAGATCAACTGCGCTTCAACTACGCTTCTAACTGTGTGTTGCTGAATACAAACGAAAATTGACCTCTTAAATTGCTCGTCCAATATTGTTGCTCTTACCTATGTACATTGCATGCATGGCGTGCACAATGCACACGCACACACACATATGTGTGTATGACTGTTTTTGTGGGCAGCCCTTGCATTTTTGTTTTGTCTTTTGACTCTGTTGCTCTCTCTCTCCCCTACTCGTTCTCTTTCCGTGTGTCCATGTCACTGGGTGAGTGTGTTTCATGCCAAGCTAAAATAGTCATTGTAATTTATGTAGTTTAGTTTCGTTTTTTTTCTCCTTTATTTCATTTTCAATTCGCTGTACTTATATTTGCTAGCTGGTGTGTACCCAATAATTGCACTCAGTCAGCCAGATTGAAAGGGCTCAGCGAGTAAGCGAGCGCAAGCAAAGGCAAAAACAAAAATAATTTTGAAAAGCCGTTAGCTTCTAGGCTTGTCTGCGAGTGTGAGTGTGTGTCGCTGTGTATCCTTGCCTATTGCTGCCTTTGCTTTGTGTGAAACCAACAAAGCTTAAACTATGCAAAATGTGTCGAATTGTCAATTTTATATACATAAATGTTCTTGTTTTCGTTTCATTTATATATTCTTTTGCTGTTTTTGTGTCTGCGCCTCCGACTCTACTACGCACTTTGCTTTTGCATTCTTATTGCGTTGTTTTTATGTTTTCTTTTCGCGTTTGCCTTTGCTTTTGCGTTTTAAATCTTATCAGCAGGCAGCACGGCAAAGAAGCAGAGGCACACACACACACGGGCGAAACACTCTCACAGAGGCCTATGGTATGTGTTCGGCGACAAAGCTCTTAAGAGAATCTCTCTTGTTTTTTTTTTCGAACAATTTTGAACTGCCGTTGGCCTTAGCCCATTTATACCCCCCGGCTGCCTCTACCGTCGACTTGCCTTACACCCTTTTCGCATGCCTCATTATGCACTTTAATGCGCAGTCAATGACCGTGTGCCTGGCTGAAAGGGGATGTTGTTGCGCGGGGGAGATGGTTGGGCGGGCGGCAGGCAGGCAGGCAAGGAAGGTGTCAGGGAAACAAGAACAGGGCAAATACCTACTCAGAATTCATGAACTGCGTTCATGCGCAAGCTTAACGTGACAACAATAAGTCAGCTTCGCCTAAACTCCCTACACACAAACACAGAAGAAGAGTGTTTCTTTGCGTGTGTGTATGTGTGTGTGTGCAGTTGACCCCGTTAGGTTCACACTTAAATCAATTCTCTTGCAGTTAGTAGTTGCCGGACTTCAATTTCTAACTGCGCACAGGGTGGTGGGCAACACCGGGGGGAGTGGCGGCGCAGACAGGGGGCGTGTTTGAGGCTGACTTGTGCGTCATTGCGAATTAACTCGACGTCGTCGTTGTCGCCATCGTCGTGTTGGTAGTTGCAAATTGAAGGGCATTGAAAGCTTCGGCTTTGCTCGCTTTGCTTTTGCTTCGGCTGCGCGCGTGTACGCGTGTCCGTGTGTGCATGTGTATGTGCATGTGTGTGTGTGTGTGTTTGGTTGCATTTAGCGGCGTGTGTGCTTTACAGCTGCTGTCCTTGATTATAGCTTTTCTTTGCTTGGCAGAATCGTGGACTGGTTGCTGTTGTTATTGCTGCCGCTGCCTCTACCTCTGCTGCTGCTGCGTCTGTCTCTGCTGCTGCCTCTGCTGCTCTTTCGCCCAATATTGTTTGTATAGTTTTTGCTGCTGTTTGGCGTTGGCTCTCGCTTTGTTATTATGATTTTCTTTGTACATGTGCTTTGTGGGGGACTTGCTCGCGCGCGTTCTCTCGCTCTCTCTTCCCGGAGCTCTCTTTGCTTGCTTGGACAGCGAGCAGGTTGGCGCTCGCTCGCTCGCTCGCTCTTGCTTCGAAGTTCGCATGCTCTCTCTCGCACACACAACACACGTTCTCTGCTCTCGCGCTCTGTCGCTCTCCCTGGCTGTGTGTGTGCGCGCGTTATCTGGCTCAGCTGCTGTCGCTGTCGCAGTTAACGCTGACGTCGACGTCGACGTCGACTTTGTCGTCGTGTTGTAGTCGTTGTGCTTGTGCTGCTTCTTATGCTGCTCTCAGATGTTCGTGTGCTGCTCGCTGGGGGCTTCCAAACTCTGTTGCCAGTTAATTTTCAGTAACTAGTTGAAGTAGACAACAAAAAAATAGAGAGCAAAATCAAATCAAATCAAAAGTCAAACCAGGCACAACACAACAACAACAAGAGGCGACCCCAAAAAAGGCAGCAGCAGCAGCAGTAGCCAAAGTAAAGGAATAACCAAAAAGCCAAAGACAAAGCAAACGCAAAAAAAAAAAAGAAGAAATAATTTAATAACAAACGGAATCTTATCGCTTGAGCGTGTGTGTGTGTTAAGTGTGTCTGGTTTCGTGTTTTTTGTTAAAACTGTTTTTCAAAAAGTTTCGTAATTATCTGAAAATGCAACTAAAATGAATTGCAGTCAGCTGCGTGTGTTTTGAAGCTTTGTGTGTGCTGCGCGCGTCTTTGTGTGCGTGTGTGTGTATGTAGATAGGGAGAGAGAGAGAGAGGGAGAAGTCGAGGGCAGACAACAACAGAGTTTAGCTGTAGTCAGAGAATATAGCAAGAAAGCATGCACAAAAACAATTTTCATTTCATTTCGAATTCGAATTTTGCTTTCTTGCTGCGCCTTCTACTTCTTTGTTCTGCAAGGGAATTATTAAAAATACATACAGTACATATACAAAGACGTAGTCTCTCTCACTCTGCGTGTGTGTGTGTGTGTGTGTGTGCGATGTGCCATCATTATTAGACAGTCACGGTCCCCCACAGCAACAACAACAACAACAAGAGCACAAGAAATTGCAGCTGAGTGTCATTTGGTTACTGTTGTTGTTGTTTTTGATCTTCCCGAGTCAGAGAGCGTGGGCTCCACACTCACACACACACACGCGAGCACGCATAAAGCAGACCAGCACACACACAGCTGAGAGAGAGCAGTAGCAGCAACAACAAACAAAACACACAGAGATAAAAAGCAACGGAAATAACAACACGCTGAAGCTTAACAAGAGCCAACTTGGTTCTCTTGCCAGCCAGCCCCTCGCTCTCTATCTATGTAACTCGCGCTCTCTCGCTCGCGCTCTGTGTATTTCAAAAACAAATGCGCACAGTGAAACTTGGCACAGCTCAATAAGACAATACAAAACATAAATTATCCAAAAACGCATACAAATTGAAAAGCTTCACTGTGCTTGCGTTGGCTCTTTGTGTGTGTGTGTTTGTGTGTGTACAAGCGAGCAAGCGAAAAAGAAAGAAAAGGCAATACAGACAGCAGAGAGAGAAGAGAGGCAGACGTGTTGGGGGCAGAGGCGAAGAGTCGTCGAATTAGCTCATCCCAAAAAAAGAGAGCACAGTTTGACCAGTGTCTACAGTGTACACCGTGTATAGGTGTTGACAGTTTACAGTCCACACTGTGCCACAAATACATGTGCATACATATAACAGCAGAATTTGACAAAGGTTTCCAGTGTGTACACATACTTAATTTTTTGCTGTCGCGTCGAAAGCTTTGTGTGTTGCAATATTATTATTATTTTTTTTTTTTTTTTTTTTTGCTATTGAACCGTTAATCGTTGAGCGCACTGTATTAATTGTTGATTTCCAATTGTTACATTGGGGGTTGCTGCGGACTCTCACCTGCTCGCTCCGACTCACTAGCTCGCGCTCATTTGTGCGCTCACACACGCACACATGGACATGCACATGCTCGCGCACTTGCCAATAACATTAAACAGCTGAGCTTGTTTGGAAACAAACAGACGTCTCTCCCCGTCAGCTTGCTTTTTGCGTTCCTCTCCCATTCTCCGTAATGGAAATGGGTCGCGCCAAAGAGATGACACCAGCCAATTGAAATACGAAACAGAAATTTCATTTGTGTACTACCAAACAACAATTATGAGCAAAAGCAACAGCAACAACAACAACAATCGCAATAGCTATCGCAGTCACAGCGCAGCAGCGTAAGCAAGCTACATATAGAAATGAAACATTTTCCGTTTCGTTCCGCACCCTGAAAGTATGCAGCGCGAATGCATTGGCAGGCAGGCAGGCAGGCAGGCGAACGCGTTGAAGCTTGTCTGTCCTTGATACCTTTCGCTTCACTTACACTGCGCTGTTTACTTCTCTAACAGCCACACGCACCTGCAGCAAGAGAGCGAGGCGGCGGCAGAGGCAGAGAGTAATGGGCATGGGCAAGGGAGAGGGCGGCCGAAGCAGCAGCAGCGACACGTTGTGCACGTTGTTTGCCGACGTCAGGCTTAGCTGTTGTTGCTGCTGTTTGTGCAACCGCTGCTGCTGCTGCTGCTGCTGCGACGCTGACACAGTTTCATTTATTTAGGCTGTGCGCATGCAAGTGCGAGCAAGAGAGCAAGAGGCGCACACATTTGACCTAAATTTTGCATGTGAGGAAAATAGACGAGAGTCCGTTGCAGCCGCAGCAGCGCGTCTCATGGTCAGCAGTGACTTTGATAGCATTGATAAGGATAATGCAAGCACACACACGCGCACACACACACATGGACATGCTCAGACCAACTGATACGCGCCTCTATAGCTACATATATAAATCGCAGATAATTGAATCTCTATTTAATTTGCAGGCAGACAGCGCAGCAGCTGCAGCAGCTTCTCCAACACATTCTCGATGCGTGTGCGGCCATAAACAGAGAGCAGAGAAGCAGGAGCAACAACTACGACTACAACTACAACATCAGCAACATTTAGAAACTACAAAAGAAATTCAACAACAATAGCAACAACAATCACCGCCTTAGCCTTAGCCTTAGTGGATACAACGAGACCAGAAGACCAAAAAGTGAAGAAAGAAAGAAACAATAAAAGAAAATTTTGAAATACACAAGCATAGACGAAACAGCAGCCAAAACAAGGGAAGAAAAGCAACAGGAAATATAGGATATATATTTCAAATATTCGAAATTAATTTGAAACACTCATTAAAACACTCACACCCACACCTACACACAACCACACACACAGAGTGCAAGATGTCATCGCCCAGTGCTGGCAAACGACGCATGGACAATGACGTCATCAAGCTAATTGAATCAAAACACGAGGTCACCATCCTGGGCGGCCTCAACGAGTTCCATGTGAAATTCTTTGGTCCCCCGAGTACACCGTATGAGGGCGGCGTGTGGAAGGTGCGCGTCTATCTGCCCGACAATTATCCGTTCAAATCGCCAAGCATTGGATTTGTGAATAAGATCTATCATCCGAATATTGACGAATCATCGGGCACCGTTTGCCTCGATGTGATCAATCAGGCCTGGACGGCATTATACGATCTATCGAATATATTTGAATCGTTTCTGCCACAGCTGCTCACATATCCGAATCCGGTTGATCCATTGAATCGTGATGCTGCCGCCCTGTACCTGCACGAGCCGGAGGAATATCATCGCAAGGTCGCCGACTATGTGCAACGCTATGCGACCGAGGATGCACTGCGGGCGGCGCAGCAGGAGCGCGAGAGCAGCGACAGCGAGTCTAGTATGTCTGATTATAGTGAGGATGAGGCCAGAGATATGGAGTTATAATATCGGTTTAACTGCAATTTAATTAATGAAACAACCCAAACCCAAACCCAAGCAACAACAACAACAATAGCTGTCGCCTAGTGCATTCGATTTGAGATCGGACATAGGAACAACAACAACAACAATATTAATGATATATACAATACATATATAAAGAACGTGATTCGATGATGGCGCATATCGTTGAACAAGCGGACGATATGCGCGTACATACTTATAACAAATATGAGATATATATACACACACATATATATATATATACATATATATATATATATATATATATATATATATATATACATATACATATACATATATATACATATATATATATATATATATTGATTAACATAAGCAAACAAGTTTGAAACAATTCTTAGTAATTTAGCAATTATTGTAGCTGATAAAACAAAACAAGCCGCAGATAAATCATTTTTGGCTGAAGAAGTTGAAAAAGTTGAAACAGAGCATTGAAATCTTGACGCAATTAAATGGAGTACACCCACACACACAGACACACACTTACACCCACACACAGTTCTGGAAGGTCGTATGTTACGCCCCATGCTAAGAGTATTTTATATCTGTTTAGTTGCTAACAAATTTTTATATAATTATTATTATTATTTTTTTTTTTTTGACTAGAACTAAATCCGTTCAATTAACAATTTCAATGTATCTTCCCCTTGTTATAATATTACATATAATATTATTATTATTATGTTTAAGCGACCAGCTTATTATGTAATTTTTATGCATAGATTTCTTCAAATTGATCTGCGTAGTTGTTTGTTCGAAAAAAAAAACAAATGTGAGAAACGAAAAAACATTATAATAATCGAAAAAATCACAGTAAAATTGCGTGTCCTTTGGAATTGTTATTTTTTAAAAAGAGTTTTCGCTATCTTATCCCACTCTCTCTCTCTCTCCCTCTCTCACTTTCTCTCTCTGGCCCCAGTCTGTGTTTCTTTTGTATAATAAATTGAAAATGGAACAGAACAGTTAGTTAAGTCGTAACAAAATGCGGAAGCTGAAAAGTTAATGAGAAATACAAATAATAAATAAAATTAAAAAAAAAAAAAAAAAAAATAGAAAACTAAAAATTAACAAGTTTGTGTGTAGAGTTGTGTATTCAAGTTACGTTAATAAATCACAGATTTTTGTATATAAAAACGATCGAGTTGACATTAGTGTCGCGCTTTTTTTTTCCTCCCCACCTCCCCCCCACAGTCTTTTTATCTCTGTCTCTGTGTATCACTTCAGTTAGTCAAGTTTGTCGGATTTATCTATACTATGAAGCCTATGCTATATGGCAAAATTTCTTCAGTTTCATATGCACAACTCTACACGGCAATATATACGAAGTGTACTTGTCTAATCCACACACACATATACAGTGATTATACTGTTTGGGATCTTAAGTAGTGTGAGTATGACCCAGAGATGGTTTTTAAGCAAATCAAACAAGAAAATATTAAGTGCAAGTAACAACAAGGCGTAAATCTAAATAAAATTAAAAAAAAAAAAACAAAAAACGAATACAAACGTAATTTTTAACAAACTATAATTATGTATTGTGCTAACATTAATAATATTTTATGCTTAAGTTTAACAAAAGTGTTTATGAATGATTATGTAAAAATAAATGAAAACAACAAGATTACAAAGTGAGCAGAGTTCTAATTCTTGCAGTGTGTGTCCTCAATTTGGTTTCGCTTGCGGTACTGCGACTTGTTGTTTTGTCAATAGGGAAGGCGTGGCAAAGTGACTACGCCCCCCACCCCTCACCCCCCTCTCCAGGGTGTGACCTATGTTAACCGAGAAGAGAAGTTTTGTCAACACACACAATTCTCAGCCGTCTTCGCCTTGGAAACTTGAGTTTGTTGATTGCCTCAAGAAGTTCTCGTTCGCTTTCGTCCTGCTTCTGCGGCTTGCTGCTCTTCTGGGTTTTTTTTTTGCTTTTTCTTCAATTCTTTTTTTGTGGTTTTTTGCATTCCTCAGCGTTTCGATTTGTTTTTCTAGCAAGTTCGCAGCAACAGACAACGAGCAGCAGCAGCAACAGGAACAGGACCTCGAAATGGGTGAGAAATTCAAAAGTTTTATTTTACGGGAAAACAAAAAAAACATTGAAATAAATTTCTCTCTAAAGTGTGTGCAGTTTTCGAGTATGTTTTTCAGTGTGAAATATAAAATATTTGTAAAGATTTTCCGTATAGTGTGTTGAATTGAAGTTTTGTGTACTGTTAGTGTGCAAAAAATTACAAAATTATTCAAGAAACTGCAAAAAAAATTCACAAGTTTTCTAAGTTGAGGTTTTTTAAAATTGATTAAAATATGATTGTATTATTTTGCTTACGCCATACTCGAAAGTTGCGTAATTTTGCGAGTTGAAGATAAGACTTAATAAAAATAATATATATATACCTTATAAAGTGTATAGAGTACCCCAAACCTGATAAGGCTAAAGATTGCCAGTTTTTATAATATATTACCAAGTTTTAACTTTTTTTTTGGTAATATTTAAAGTAAGTCGCTTCTCGCACGCTTTAAACGTGCTTGCGGGGCTGTCAGGTCTTTCACTTTTAACAACTGCTGTATTCCTGCCTGTAACCTCTGACCCCACGGCCTGCAGGTCAATGCGAACTGGTAACTCATAATGTGTCTGTGTCTCGGCCCAAAAGGGTTGTCGCTATGAGATAAAAACAGATAAAAAGTTTATGTTTTTCCCTGTGTGTATGTGTGGGTGTGTGTGTGTGTGTGTGTCTAGACTCACTTGCTGTAGTTGTGTTGTTTGGGGCAACGGTAAATCAACAAATTATACATGTAGAACACAGAACACCGCTTGGTACCCAACCTACCGCTCTACACACCTTGACACGCATCATACTCCGCCCCGCTGCGCTCCTCTGTACTTTTGCCCGACTTCGATTGCAAGTAATTTCGTAGAAAAGTACTAATAAAATTATAGAACAAGGGCAGAAGGCAGGCAGGTAGGCAGGCACCTTGTTCCGGCTGCAATTGCCGGATTCGCAATGAAGTTGTGCACGAGCAAACAGCACATTCCATTGCTAATGGGTTAAGTTCGATGTCGGCAGAATGGGTTAAGTGTGTGCACTGAGAGAAAAGCGTGTGGGAGCTTCGAACTGCGCAAAAGTAACTGCACGATGGAAAGCTATAACATGAAACAAATATACATTAGGGTACTGCATGATGGTGCAAGTGAAAACATTCAGGGTAGAGAAGTGTACCCATTTTTAATTGTACCTAAAAAGAGAATGAAAGCGAGTATACATACATTTGTTTATTTAGTTGTATAAAATACATATTTTTATTATGAACAATTTTTATAATTTATTATTTTATTTTTTTTATTTTTATATTTATTATAAACAACATATATATACCTTTTGAAAACTAGTGTACTTGTACACCATGCTACAAAAATAGTGTACAGTACAGAACTCTCTCTAGAACCTATTTATATCCTATATATAATATGGTATATATTTAATATATCCTCGCTATAAGTTTCGCTGTGAAAAATCAATTGAGCTTAGCGCGTAGAAGGAATAATTACGATTTGCCTTAACCAAAGTTGAGCTTGCCGTAGAAGAAGATATATCTATATATATATTTATCTATGTATATATAATAATTAAAATATTTTGCCTATAAATTATAAACGATAGTTCTGCACAAATCGAGCCACAAAATGCTATAGAACAAACCTGTGAAGCTGCTCAAATCACTTGACTCCCATATTTCTCTCAGTGTACGTGTACTGAACACAATTTACAAACGAAATACGAAATTTATTATACATTTTGGTGGCAATTTATTTGCATATTGTTCTTTTGTTGGGGTGCAGTGTGACAGGGGAGGATACAGAGGGGGCAGGAGCAGATTTAGAGGGGCAGGAGGACACTCAGAGGAAGGCAGAGCAGGGAGAAAGGTAGGGGAAAAAGGCAGAGGTGCTGGCAAGCTTGTATAGTCTGAGCGTGTGAGCGTGTCGATGGCGTGGATTGATTTGACTTTGACACATGAAGCACAACAAAACACACACGCACATACACCCCCACACCCCCGCACACACCCACACCCATCTACCTCACACTCATGTGCAGCGCATAATGACATGTGCTGTGGCGCTTTGTTTGTCAGGCAAGGCGAGTGCCACAAAGGGTCGCTCCCCAACACCAACAGCCAAGCGCGAGAATGGAGCAGCAGCAGCAGTGGGAGGAGGAGTAGGAGCAGTAGCAGGAGCAGCGGGAGGAGGAGCTGCAGGAGGCGGGGCAGCAAATGGCGCAACAACAACTGCAGCAGCGGCAGCAGCAACAACAACAACAGCCTACAACACCGGAGGCGTTGCCGCTGCTGCTGCCGGCGGCACAGGCGGAGGTGGATGTAGCAGATCCACGCTACATGCAAGCAAAACGATACTGAAAACAGTCTCGGTATTCCTCGCCAGCGGCAAACGTAACTCGAGCAACCAGTCGAAGGCCGCAGCGGCTGCCCTGCAGAACAAACGGCAACAGCAGCGACAGCGCAAAATGGACGAGCTGAGTGGGAAAGTGAATCCGAAGCTACTGGAAAGTCTGCGCAAGAAGACGCGCTTTACCAAGTGAGTAGAAGAAGACGGCAGGTCTAATGTGGTCTAATGTGGTTTGAAATTCGAAATTTGATCGGGTATATATGTAACGCCGGAGGGAAGCAGAAATACGGTATTGTATTCTGTTTTTTTTTTGAGTGTATGTGCGTGTATATAATATTTTCAAAATCTATTTAGATCAATAATAGATCTAGATTCTAAATAATCTGGAGCTCAAATAATGAAGAAAATACCTTCTTCCATGAGAATTTTATGATTTTTGACGAAGTTGTGAGAATGGGAAGTCCAGGCAGGGTTCTACATGGGGGGAGCATGGTAAGCAAGTAGCATGAAAAGCCCAAAATTTCTAAAAGTTTTAAATTCTCAATATTTTAATAGAAACCCAATCTAGAGATAAAATCTTGGGAAAAATGCTTTCTCCCATAAGAATCTGATGATTTTTTACGAAGTTATGAGTATGGGAAGTGCAGGCCGTGCCTGGACTGGGCTTGCGCCCTCCTACAAGAAGTCAATAGGTAGCATGAAAGATCCAAAATTTTTCAAAGTTCTAAATTCCCAATATTTTGATGGAAATAAAATCAGGAAGAAAATGCCTGCTTCCATGAGAATCTGATGGTTTTTAACGAAGTTATGAGTATGGGAAGTCCAGGCAGGGTTCTACACGGGGGAAGCATGGTGAGGAAGTAGCATGGAACGTCGAACATTTTTGAAAATTTTTTATTCACGCTTTTTAAATGTAAAACCAGTCTGGAGGCCATATCCATGCAGAAAATGCCAACCTCTTCGAAAGTTTGATCATTTATAATAAAGTTAAAAATTTCATAGCATACTTTTTGGAGCGAAAAAGTATTTTCCTCACACATGAAGTTCATGAAACATGAATTAAATGATATATTAAAAGAACAACTTTAGAAGTTGTTTAGCAAAAGCAATTCAATTTAATGATCTAATTCTAAATTCTAACTTCCCAGAGATGAACTGGACGCACTGTGTCGCATTTATCGTAAGCTGGTTTCGAATTGTCAATACGCGGCCAAGACCCTGGCCTCGAGTTCCTCGAGTGCGACCATTGCCAAGCCACATGCGGCCGTCGAGGTGCGTCTACAAGCTATATCCTGGTATTATCTTATCAATTCTACGCGATTCTTTTGGATTTTTTTCTCTTTTTTAAGGGCATCGATCGCATCGTTTTCCGCGAGCTACTGCACAGCACATTCGACATTGTCACCGAGGAGATACTGATGGAACGCATCTTCTGTAGCTGGGACAAGGCACACGAGGGACTGCCTCTACGTCTGGAGGGTTGGCTCATCGGTTTGTCGACGTTCTTGCGCGGCACGCCCGCGGAGCGTGCTGCCTTCTGTTTTCGCGTCTATGATCTGAACACCGATGGTTTTATAACCAAGGATGAGATGTTCACATTGCTTCGCAATTGCCTGATTAAGCAGCCACAGGACGAGGATCCCGATGAGGGTGTCAAGGATCTAGTCGAAATTGTGCTCAAAAAGTTCGATATCGATAAGGATGGCAAGGTATGGCGGGGAGAGAAAGAGCGTACCCTTTTTGTTTCTATGCATTTCTTATATCATTTTTCCATGTAGGTCTCGCTAGACGATTTTATGGGCACCGTCGCTGCGGAACCGCTGCTCATCGAGGCCTTCGGACAGTGTCTGCCCACGGACAGCGCCGTCGTCTCTTTCTTCTCCACACTGCAGGTGTAGATCCAGGTCTATTTCCGCATAGATCTTGCACTAAATCTCTTAAACCGAAGCACATCTGTTTAATGAATTGACGATAAATACAAATTATATAAATGGGTTTCCATTTGAAACTTATGGAAACTCTTAATCCGCTTCGAACAGTTTGTTTTCCTCCAACGAATCTATATACTACATTATAAAGATATGGCTAACCCACATTGCGTGTCGAATGAAAATACTGATTAATCATGCTTAGCTTGAAGAATTTCACGATTAGATGGAATCTTAATTTGTTTCTTGGACTCCGGCCCACAGCCTATGGTGCCTTATTTATATATATATAGTTTGAATTTTGTACGGATTACACTCGGATGAGTTGGTGTAGTGCCAAAGGGGTTCAAGCTGAGAGAGAGAGAGAGAGAGGGTGCCTTAGTTAGATAATGTATTTAACTAGCTAGGTTAACAGTCATAGTTAGTAACAAATTGGTCGGGAGGTGGGGAGCGTGCTATCTGCTTCTAATAAGGCAATTGTAATCTCTCAATTAGCAGTGTGTCGATTTCGACGTTATAAAGGTCGTACGAACCGTGCGTGCTGTACGATCTCCCCGAAGTGACTAAAACGAATACACATACAAAGTTCAGTCGATGTTGATGCAATAGATATATGTGTTATATGGAGTGTATGATATAGATGGAAGATACTTTTGTAATCTCTATGTGGCATCTTTTTTTTTTTAAGAGCAGCACAAGATATTGCGGTAGCAAAGAGGAAGAAAAACCCATCGCTCTCTCATATATAAAGTGCCCTTGGTTCCTAAGTCATATCACGGGGTGTTCTTGTTTTCTAAGTCATAACACAGGGTGCTCTAGCTATCCTGCACTCTTTCTTTGCGCCCGGTATAACTACTCTGCCAGATACCCTGTAATTAGCTTTTTTGCGCACCCTCTTGATCTCAAGAGAGTGCCTGTACCTGGCACCTTCTTTGCTCAACAGTTTCACATTTCCAGGGTATCTCCAAGCCGCCTTGCTTGCACTACTTACGCAGCTTAGTTATTTCAATTATTATTCAACTGACACTTCATTTGTATCTCATAAACTTTGCACTTGCACCTTCATATCTACAGATACACATAGTATGTATCTGCATATCTCTGCTCACTCGCTTGTATGTCGTATCTCTCCGTATCTGAATAACTTTGCATACGTTCGAGTCGTTTCGTTTCTATAATCTTTGCATTTATGTATCTTTTTATCTATGTTTTCATACAACTTTAGACAGCTTTATGTGTCACAGCAGTTTTATCTTTAGTTTATGCAATCATGCAAAGTATTTTCTGGCGGGAATTACCTGAAGTAACTATCTATATATAGATGTGCATGCAGGTATCTTTACTAGGTATCTGTGTATATATTTTTAATAATATCAGTTTAATGTTTTTTTTTCTCAATTGTCTGCCTTTCTTTACTTTTTTTCATATATACACATAGCTTATCATATCTTTTTTTTTTTTGTTTTTATTTATCTTTAGCTTTTTTAAGCTTTTCGCATTATCAGTTAGATAACTCTAAATCGTTATAAACTATCATATTCTACCTAATGCTATCTAGTTCTGTATCTTTTCAACCCGTGCTTGATGATTTCAAGCCAGACTTCACTTAGCTTGCGATTAATTCTTGGAATCGCGCCTCGAGTCCGCCTTGGGTGGTCACCCCGACCCCAGGCAAGTGACCTGACTGATCAACGCCACCGCCACCGGCGGCAACTAAAAACAATGCAACGCGTTCGTCCATCCGTCCGTCTGTCCGTCTGTCAATTAGATGGGGCAACTACGACTCTGGATCACTCAGCAGCAGCTGCAGTGGCGTTGCAAGCTCGAGCTAAATTATTCGATTAGCTGAATCCGCAGATGAATCCCACACTCGGCTTCACTTGCACTTGAATTGCGATTGCAATTGCAAAGATGGAACCTCGTCGGGCAGGCAGACTGGCAGGCCGAGACAATAATATCCAATAATGTGCGCTTACTTACGTATACGTAATATGACACAGATCATCACACCTACCCTATCCCGCCCGCCTGCCTGCGATCTCTCATGCACGCACGAGGTCAGCTAACCTTGTGGCAACTTCCAGTTTCAGTTCCAGTATCAGTTTATCAAACAATTTATCCGATGTAATTATACTTCAATTGTCAAACTAGTTTTTCCACTATACAAACAAATCAAAATCGATTTCCTTAAACTGCATTGGTACATAGTCAGCTTGTAGCGCTTTGATTGATCTACAAGTGATCAGCATGATCTTTAAATTTCTTCTTTATTTTCTCCAACACTTTCGAATCACTTCTCGCCACTTAGTTTTATCCAAGACACAGGATTACTCGACTTGTTTGCTTTTGCAAAATTCTTTCAAAATTTCTTAGCTTTTTCCTTCACATTTTCTCGTCACTTTACCAAGCGCGATCTGTGAAGCGCGACAATGAATCTTATCGCCCCCGTTGGCATCGTATCAGTTGCCCCCATATGTAGTACTTATAACGTGTAAACACACACGTATTGCCCGTATACGTTAAACGTTGGTATTTTATTGCTATTGATCTATTCATCAGCTGTGACGGATACGTAACGCCCCATTGCACTTGGCTCGTTCTAACATATTAATGAGTTTATGCACTTTTAATTACTTCGATTTTTAGTAAGGAAAAAAAAAAAAAAAAAAAAAAAACAAAATAAGATATATTTTTGATTGATTGCTTTATAGATATTAAAATTTGCTAATTTTAACTGAGTTTATATGGAATATATTATGTATGGAATAGAGCTCAGTTTTCCGTCTTTGATTCCAAGTATTGATAATATTTTTTGTAATTTGATTATTTTGTTTATATTTTTAATTTTTCATTTTTATTTTATTGTATTTTAAGATTCAAGGGAAACCCTATGCAACCCTACAAACCTATATAATCAACGCATATTCTAAAAATATTCCTTTAGTTCATTTGCAGCACACAACTAACACAAAATTAATCAGAATTCCTTAGAAAAATGCATCTGGATGAAGAATTCCGAATTTTGTATTTCTTTTCCGAGTACTAATACCTCATATATATACATGCACACATTCACCTGCCTGTATATATGATATACATGCATTTAAACGAATATATGAGTCTAAATATAGCAAACGCATTCCAAATCTGGTCACTCTCCATTGTTTATAAATATTACACATGCTTGTAAACATTGAATGACGCTAAAAACACACGCATACTCGCACACACACTCACACTCACGCTCGCGCTCACTCATGCACCCATTCGGCTAGCAATGCACTCATTGGAGACACGTCTCGACTGTCGAGCCACACATTCTATATAGATCAAGTGCTCGCTCGGTCACTATCCCTCTCTCGCTCTCTCTCGCTCTCTCGCTCTCTCTCTGGCACCCTACGGGTGAGTGAGTGTTTTGTGAGTGCGCACAGTGAATATAAGTATTTGAAATAATCACTCATACGTCTAGCCGGCAAGTATGCGCGTCGCATTCTGTTTACATTTAGCGGGAATTCAGTTCGAATTCGTTAACAGCCGCTAACGGTTTAGCGGTTTAGAAGCACAACCCAACGAGATTCAAAGGCAAAGATCCTTTGATCCTACGTGTAACTCGTCCTCTTCCTCGCCCCACTCCTCTACTATGTCGAGCTCCAATCAGAGGTTAGTAAAAAGCGAGAAATAAGAAAAATAAAACAAAAGTGTGTGACGGGAAAATAAAAAAAAAAAGTGTAAAAAACGAAATAAGTAAACCCATTCGAGTTGGCAACTGCAGTCAAACATAATCATCATAATAATAAATAATAATCTTATCAGCAAGTTGTACATACACAGCGCTACAATATCATTTTTTTTTTTTTTGTATACAAAGACACGTTATTGTGGCGACAAACTGGGGAAAAAAAAAGAAAATATATGAAAAAAAATGAATTAGAAATGAGTGCGTGTTTTTTTTTTAGAAACTGCTGCAGATAAGCCGTGAGAGTGTGCAGAGGGAGCGAGAGCGATCTGACAGAACTATGACCCTTGCATTCGAATTTCGATACGTTATCTGCAGTATTTGGGCGATCGTGCGTTTCGAGTTCCGATCCCGTTCCCGTTCCCGCATAACGACACTGTACCGCTCTATCAATATGGTAATACATCACCAAGCATCATCCGTCTAAGTTCGATCGATCAATTGTGCGATCGATTCTAATCTTAAAAGAAGTGCACTCTCTATCTCTATGATATCATACCCCCCGCCAGTCGCGATTCTTTCCACAGCACTATTCATTGTAAAAGAGTGAAACAACAAATACAGATATATATATATATATAATATTTATTCGTTTACAACGAATTAACAGCTGTCCCGTAAATCCTTCAGTCGAACTCTTACGTCATAATTTCCATAGATATTTATATGAAAATAATCGACTCGGTATTGTCGCTTCAGACAGCTTCTCCCCTGAGTTAGTCACAGATTGTGAAGTTAACTGGTTTTTTTTTATGATTATAACCCCGTTAAAAAGCCAGATTTATAATCTGTTCCATAGGGCAACGGCTATGTTCTTATTCGCAAGTTGTTGCAATTTGTACCCTATAAACCCGACTAATTATCGGTTATACCGAGCACTACACTGCAATTGCCAAGAGATTTGCAAACGAATTGCACTGCCTCTCGATCTAAGTAGCCTTGTTAGTACTTGATTGTACACATATCAAGCTAATTTCCATTCAACTTGATGGCAACAAAACTGGTTTGGATCCTACAAAGTAGAATTCTATATATTAAAGATTATAATCACTAAACGATAAATTGCTTAGTGATTAATTAATTAATTTTCAATCGGACATAGTTAAACAACTATTTCGAATTGCATATAGGAACTGAAGTTTCTATACATAGTAGATAATTCTAGCCCGGCGGTAATAATTCTAAAAACGTGACTGCATTGAAAAAAAAAAAAACGATAGAATCGGAGCAAATGCAGCACGAGAGCTGAGGTTGTTGAGCAAAAAAAGAAAATAAATAAAAATGAAACAGAAAAACTTTAAAACGAAACGATGTGGGTGCTGCCGTTGATCGTGGTTATGGCCAGGGTCGGGAGTTCGGTTTTTTTTCTTTTGTTTTGCTGTCTCTTTCTAAAGGTTATCGCCAGATCGCGAGCAAAGCTTAACAAAAGCATTATACAGAGTCAAAACAATATGCTGACCACAGCTAAATAACACGCGTCCGAAATGGGGCCCAAAGGTCTTCAGACCCCACCGGACACACACAGAGAGAGAGAGATGAAGCTGAACACCAGAGCAAAATTGGGTAGCTGGTGTGATCGTGATTTGAGTATGTGATTGGCTGCTGCTCATAAATACACATATATTTTAAGTATATACTGTAGATATTCGATACAGGGTATACAGCTGGTCGAGTATGTTAGCTGTTCGACATTAGATCGACAGATGGTCACACATGTAATACGATCAGTACTTGAATAGGTACATTAGCTCGCTGCACTGTGGGCTAAATCACTTAACTGGACGGAACAAAAATGGAATTACAATTTTGGAATAGTTATAAGACTGTTTTAACTCGCAGTGTACATCTATGTGTTCCAAGTGTCCCCAAAAAAAAAAAGGAAACTTTTCATTCTAGAGTTTTACTGTATGAAAGTTTCAAGCTACTTGCTCCACTGTAAGCGCGCTGGATGATCATGTGCAGAGCGTGGATCAGTCTAATTGGCTCGCGACACGCACTAACCAACTTTCCGACTTCCCGACTTCCCAACTGATAAATGTGATTGCGTACTGACTATACCATACTATTATTATTAATCCATTTCAGTAACAACAATAGCCGCGTGGCAACCGGAAATGCTGGTGCTGGCAATGTCGATGGTAGCAACAATATCTACGATATCGTGTTGCTCATTGTGGACATTGTGATGCTGGTCGTGAAGTTTTGGTTGGCCATTATCGAGTCCACAGTCAAATTGTTTGTGCCCGGCGAAAAGGCAAATGTGAATGGGCAAGTGGTCCTGATCACCGGCACTGGCCATGGCATGGGCAAGGAGATGGCACTGCAGTATGCTGCGTTGGGTGCCAAAGTCGTGTGCTGGGACATCAATGAGGTGACCAACAACAAGACGGTCGATGAGATCAAAAAAGCCGGAGGTGTTGCATGGGGTTACGTTTGTAATGTAACCAAACGGGACGAGGTTATGCAGCTGTCCGAACGTGTACGCAAGGAAGTTGGCTTTGTGAACATTGTGATCAACAACGCGGGCATTATGCCCACGCATCCGCTGCTCGAGCATACCGAGCAGGAGACACGTCTGCTGTTCGACATCAATGTGTTGGGCAACTTCTGGGTAAGTGAAGTCAATCGAATGTTACGACCGATCTCATGACTCTGTCGCTTCAACAGATCATTCAAGCTTTCCTGCCCGAAATGATTGAGCGCAACGAAGGCAGTCTGGTGGCGCTATCCTCGTGTGCCGGCCTCTTCGGTCTACCCAATCTGGTGCCCTATTGCGGCACCAAGTTTGCAGTGCGCGGCTACATGGCGGCGCTGGCCGAGGAGCTGCGTCTGCAGAATCCAAAGAGTAATGTAAGTATGATAAATAGAAAATGGTCTGATCTTCAATGTGGGTATGGTTATGGGAATAGCCAGGGTTCTGGAGTGAGATTTCTTAGTCTAATATTTCTAACACCTTCTTCATTTCTTCAGATTAAACTGACCACCATCTTCCCCTATATGGTCGATACGGGTCTGTGCAAGAACCCACACTACCGTTTCCCCAAATTGTTCAGCCTGATCCCAGCCAAGGTCGCGGCCACATCCATTATCGATGCACAACGTCAGGGACTCGAGGAGGCAGCCATTCCTCGTCATTTTGTGGGCGTCGAGAAGGCGGGACGTCTCATTCCACGGAAGGCAATGCGCCTGGTCAATGATTTCCTTGACACAGGCGTCAATTCTGATCTAAAGAAATAAACCAAAAAAAAAAAAAAAAACAACACACGAACACACAAATCGGAACTAGGGAAACATCAAATTGTTTGTGTCTCAAGAGCTTTATAAATTTTATTATTTTTTTTTTTTTTTTTTGGTACAAATGAAGTGAACTTGACGAGCTTAATAAGGTTGTTACTTAATAAACAAAAACCTACTATATAATATACTTTGTAAGTCGTTTATTTGTTTTTACTATCGCTACATGAACTGGGATCACGCATCATTGAAATGCCGTTAGAGTGTAGTTCAAGATCGGTTAAGATCAGCTTCAAGATACCAAGTTAAACCGATAAAACCAGTAGCTTGCAAGTTCAGTTGAGATCAGTAGATCAATGGGCGAGATCTTGGTCTACTACTAGAAGTGACTTGCACTATTCTGAACCTAGTACAAGCGAACATTATTCTAGATCACTTACTCTTTCGAGCCGGGCTACACGATCGGCTTAGATTAGTTTACGTTTCCGCATTTGCGTAAAAAGATGAAAGATCAGTGACATTATTCTATATAAAAAGATAATGCTGGATCTTTTGAGCATAAGTTAAGGATCAATTGAGGATCAGTTAAGTCTACTTGAGAGTAAAAACTCCGGTAATGATCTTAACATGCAACACACTTATATTTTCAACAGAACTTACTGTAAACGAATTTGGGGGAATTTTTTTATTTTTTTGGGGGGGGGGAGGGCTGGTATTAACGGAGCTTACTTCTTGCCCGGCTTGACTGCTGCAGCTGCTGCTGCCTTGGCTGCCGCCTTCTTCTTAGCCAAACGCATATCGCGAGCTTCCTTGGAGGTTATGGAGCCGGCACGTTTCTTCTCCAATCTCTGTTGTTCGGCAAGATTGTCCAAATAGAATTGCTCAAAATCGGTACGCTCCATGATCTTCTTTTCGCCGGCACGCTTACGATCGATCGCTTCGAGTGTCTCGTGGAAATTGGCGAGGGCAAGACGGAACTGCTCGTCCGACTCGATCATTTTGATAAACTGATCGGGATTATCGGGATCAAGCTCCAAATCAGGTAACGGCATTGAGGCACGCATTTCCGCTTCTGCTTGTTGCGTTGACTTGCGTTCCTCCTCTTCCAGCAGAGCGGTGCGACGGCGCAGTTTGATCTCATCGACGCGATCCTCGAGCAGTTTGCTGCGACTAATCTCACGCTCGAACATCTATTGTGAGAGAGAGTGAGAGAGAGAGAGAGAGGGAGTGGGAGTAAAGAGAAATATAGAGGGAAAGGGACAGCAACTTACGGCTGCCATAAGCGCCTTCTCCTTGCTTGTGGTGCGCTTCATGGCCTCATCCATATTCATGATATGCGTATCACCGTTGGCCAGCGAAATGGCCAAGTACTCGCCGCCCGGCTGAAACACAACGGCCGTAATGGTCGAATGAAAATCCAGCGAATAGATAGGTTTGCGCTGATCCAGCAGAAAATCCCAGAAATCGAGTATACCATTAATGTCACCGGTGACAAATATCGATGCACGTCCCGTGCTCCACGCGCCGCACATTAACTGCGCACGTTTCTTGACATACATGGTACTGGGACGATTTTTAACCTCCTCGCACCAGATGCGAGCACGCCAATCGCCAACAATCAAAAAGTTCTTTACAAAGAACGGATTGCGATGTATGGTGCGGATCGGACCCATGCAAATTTGATAGTTACCCGGCAACATATCGACCGGATTGATACCCTTGCGATTACCTACAAATATGTGCCCCAAATCGCTGCCGGCAATGAAACGCACCGGTATAGTAAACTCGAACTCAAGCACCGTACAACCGTGAGCATCCTGTCGATTCTGAACATACGTGGTGATCGGTTCTAAAAATATTTCATTCGATGGCATCTTCAGATCTCGTGTATCCCATAGTTTGACACTGCCATCCAGCGATGCGGTATAGAATTCTGTATTTGATTTCGAATGAACCCATGTCATGGCCGAGGTTTGTTCACGATGCGCCGCCTCCATGGGACAGATATTTGTGAGCATGCCGCTCTCGAACGTATCCCACATGCACACCTTGCCCGTCATTGTGCCGCCCGTCAAATTGCTCTCCTCCTTGGGACAGATGCCCACGCATTTGATTACCTCGGGACTGTCGTAGAAATAAAGTGGTTTTATGGGATTCTTAACATCCCACACATAGAAACTATTCGGTCCGCCATTGGAATCATCGTTGGTTATCATTCGTACATCGGAGTTCCTTACTATATAAAAATTGGTAAATTGCGTTAATATCTTCTTGTTGTCGTTGGGCATCCAATTGATGATGGACATGTGACGCTGTGGACGCCACAAATCGTGAATGATGTTGACGGTGCGCGACTTGAAGGGCATGCATATGGTACGTCCTATGTCGGCGGGCAAATCATCAAAGAAATGATTGTATATATTGATGGCATTGTTCTGCTGTGACGTGATCATTGTCGTGCGTATTAACTCCTTAACCTCATCGCCCCAAGCATCGTCACGTTCGACCTTCTTGCGATGACGCAATGTCTGCTCCTCGTCGTTCATATTCACTTCCTTGGGCCAACCGCCCTCATAGTGAAACATGCCATGATCCTCGAACGTTGCATTTTCAGTTTCCACCTCGCTGAATGCCATCTGTTTGCTGAGCTGTGTTTTTTGAGTTTGTGGATTACCCATAATGTATTTCAGTCGTAGGCGACTGCTCGGATGCACACTGACCATCAGCTCGTTACGATCTTCGAACATAATTTGCCGGCCGAAACGGCGACGCTCACGCGACAATACCACCTGATTCTGAAACATTTTTGTAACCTAACTATACAGAGTAGCGTATTATAAATGAATGTAATATTATATTCGTATGATAAAGATAATTTTTTTGCAATTTATATACAATTTATGCGATCACTGAATAAATGACACTGTAAAATTTTTCAATTGTAACGTCAAGTAATGCCGCAGGCAAAGCTCGCTCTGATCACGACTTTCGTGTCCCAGTACTTTTCAACTTTCATTGCCTACTTTCGGGTGTGATGTAAGGTGCAAAAACCGTTTTTTTTTTTTGCACTGCTTTGTAACTCGCTGTGATCTCGACTTTGCTTTCGTTCAGCGTGGAGCAGTCGGTACAGTGAGGAGCAGTTCTTTTAAATCTAGCGCTGTTAAGTTGATGCTTAACAGCGAGATGGCAATATTGCAGTTTGCTTTTTGTTTGGCTGCAAGTGATCAGTTTTTGGTAATTTTTATAATTCCCACCAAATTGAGTTATTATCAAGTTATTCATTTCTGAAATTGTTTTGAAGCGAACTAGTTTTATGCCTTAATCTCTGCTACTTGGGCATCACTGTCATTCAATAACATTAAACGAGTCAAAGCGCTGTTAACAGTTGATTTGCGAGTGTTGAGTAAACTAGCGGCTTAAGTCTTACTGTGTGAATGACACTGTGTGTGCGTACACACGTGAATGGCATTGCTGAGCGAGTATACAAATCGCGCTGTGGAATTCCGTTGTGTTTCCTGGTGGTTACCAGAAGTAAACCGCGAACCGGTGCAAAATGTCGCCAAAATATACGCACGCAATTGTCGCCAGGTAAGTGTTAGCGTTGTCGCCTTCCAGCCAACACCTACCTCCCAGCCGCGGCAATTGGCCAGTTAGCGGGACGCCAAAAGCGTCATAACAACGGCCAGGTGTAACTGCGCACTCCACACCTTGGGATGGGCGCAATAAGCAGTAAATAGAATGGGAGGGGGAAATTAGGTCATGTTGCCTAGCAATGCCCTAACGCAACGCAACGCAGCTCGAAAGTCGACTCGCATCGCACACACAAATTGCTTGCTTGGGTGGAGCTTGGGGTTGGTGTGGTTGTGCTGCTGTTGCGTGGGGATGGGGGTGCTAAGCGCGGCACCCTCACGCATTGACCCCGTGACAAGGCGTGAATTAATTCACATTCATTCAAATAGTTCGCAATTCGCTGTTGCTCTTATTTAATTCAACTGGAATTGTGTGTCTCTTATTTATTTATTTATTTATTCAAGAATCTCCAATGCACTGCTAGAGACGGGTAGCTTTGATGTCCAATTGGCGAAACAGCAGCACGAACAATATTGCGCTCTGTTGCGGGAAATCGGTTTGGATGTCATCGAGCTGCCGCCAGACGATGCCCTGCCCGAGGGTGTGTTTGTGGAGAGCAGTGCCGTCATCTGCAATGGTGTCGCACTTATTGGACGCTCGGAGAATGCGAAGAGGCGGCGCGAAGCGGATAGCATGGCAATTATACTAAAAAAGGAGCTCGATATACCGGTCATTGAGATTGATGATCCACATGCCCAGTTGGATGGCGGCGATGTGCTCTTCACGGGTAATGCCAAGAATCCTAATAAGAGTCTCTTATTAAAACCACCTTCTCTTTTATAGGGCGCGAGTTTTTTATCGGTATTTCAAGTTTTACAAACGAGGAAGGCGCTCGTGCTGTAGCCATGGCATATCCGGAATATCCAGTGACACCGATACGCGTGAATGGGACAAAACGTTTAAAATACTATGTAACCATGGCCGGTCCAGATGTGTTGTGCGTGAGCACGAGTCCCACCTGTCAGGAAATTGTCAAGCGCATGGAACGTGAGGCTAGCTTTACCTATCAGAAGCTAACGCTGCCCGAGGAGAGTGCGGCGAATATGTTGTACATAAACGGCACAATTGTCCACAGATCACCCACTGAAATTCCAGAAGCATACAAGGTAAGTAGCAATGGTACCATCATCGAACCAATAAACTAATTCAGTTTCTTGCTTACCTCTCACGCACAGACTTTGAAAGAGAAAATCGACATTCCAACACGTAATATTAACATTAGCGAATTTAGCCAATATTCCAGCGGACTGAGCTCGGCATGTCTGTTGCTCCGACGCTGGAAGTCCATACGCAGTATTTAAAGGCGGCATGAACAAATCACGATGAATCTCTCTTCTCATCCGAATCGAGTTGAACTTGTTGTGGAACTTGCGTTCAGTTGTATCATCCATTAAAAGCCTGCACATCCAGAGATGAGAGAGAGGGAGAGAGACGGAGAAGGCAGAGTAGAATCTATATGTTATTTTGTCTATAAACACGCACAGGCGCTATATATATATATATATATATATATATATATATATATTGTTAATCCCACGCGCTCGCCATGCAATACAGCAATATCGTCGAATAATTCATATTTGTATTTTAGCGTACATGTTTAATATCTTGAAACCGTTATTGTTAATCTTTAAGTGATAATGTTAAAATATTTATACACACTAACAACAAAGACAGACAGACAGACTTGTCTACCGGACGCATGACGCATTTCGCAACTAACTCTTCAATTGTGTGCTATGAACTTTAATTACATTTCATCATTGGCAGCATGTGACGCCCCAAAAGCCCACACTCAGACGTACATTAATACATATATGCACCTATAATTAATCATAACATTTCAAATTTGTCGACAAGTGTTGACTTTATCAAGGGACTCTCAATTGGCCGAGAGTCGCCGAACTAACGAATGACCTACGAATTGAATCTACTTTACAAGTAGCTGTTAAATGTGTTCACTTTATCCAATACGAAAATAACAATAAAGATACAATAAAATATTTGTAATTTCATGACAAAGCAATGATCCGAGTTTTTACTTTATAATCGACAAAGTTGTAGGTTTTAGGTTTTAGTAATGGGTTTTGCCTATTCGCATGATCCCCTTGCCAATACCAGAATAAAAACAAATCTGTTAAAATTTTCATTTTATAGATTTATAAACACTTCATATATTCGTACTTAAGATTGTAAATATATAAAATACATACACGCATAATATTAGTTACTAAATTTAACATGTTAAAAACTTTGTTTCGAAATGAGTCGAGTATTTCTTACTCTCTCTCTCTATCTCTCTTTCTGCTGTTGTCCCTTTCTTAATCGTTGTATGGTGGTTCATTTTCTTGAATAATCTCATATTTGTTTTCCTTTTTATCTTATTTTGGGCTTACTGACTACATTTATGTACGTAGTATGTATGTAGATCATAATAAATAGTCGCATAATTACAAGAATAGCTATAATGTGTCTGTGGATCAAATATCAAAGATATACCATGCAGTAGTATATATCGAGTGAATACAAAACGAGAGACAGCTTACACACTATATAGTCGGGTATATCGCACGAGCATATCAAAAGTACAAGACGATTACGAATACATACATTATACACTATAAAAAATGTTGGGTGCTTATCGGCTAGATGAGGACAGGATACCATGGGGGTTATCCTTTGTCTAAAACTGTTTATAGTCTGGTCGCAATTGCCAGCGGCCGGCAAAGCTAACTAGGATTGGCTGCTCTAGGATCGATGTAGGATATGACACTGCTCTGGCTGCTGTCATCCTCAACGGTTTCATTTAGATTATCATGCTGGTTTCTTGCTGGCTCAGCAGCAGGAACAGCGGCTGCAACCGCAGCGGCATCTGCTCCAGCTTCTGTTCCTCCACTCGTCTGCTGTGTTTCAGTCTTGCGCAATCTTTCCGTAGTGCTGCCCACCGGCTGTTGCTGCAGCTCCGCTGGCTTGCAGCTCTTTAGCGGACTGCGATACTTGATGGCTTCGTAGAGCTCATCGATTGAGTTATTCATTGCCTCCTCGTCATCCTCCTCGCCATCGGGCCGCTCTTCGGCATCCTCGGCTGACGCCTCGCCATTGCCCAGCACGTTATGATGATGATTTGTGCCCGTCATCGAGCTGCCATAGCCAACAAACTCATCATCAAACTCATTGAGCACATCCACGTCCGCATCGCTGGCATTGGACGACTGATAGCAGCGGAAGTCATCGGTTAGCGTGAGATTCAGATCGTTATCCGCCTGGGGTGCATATAGCCCATGGCTGCGTATGCTAATCTCTGAGTTCTGGTAGTTGAGATCACTTTCGTTGGTGGGGCTGGCCGAGAGCAGACGCGTACTGCTGGGCAAATTGAAATGATCACCGACTCCGGCACCGACAGCACTTGGTCTGCTGCCCAGTGCACTGTGATTGCCCTGCAGCTGAGGCAAATTGTTGCTGGAACACGAATACATTTGGGTAACCATTGAATTGGCACTGCTGCCCGCCAGTGAGCCCAGCGGATCCAGAATTGATGCGCTGCCAGCGCCATCTGCACCGCCCGACGCAGTCGCTAACATGTCACTGATGTTGTTCAGCGACTTGGACTGCTGCTGCTGAGTGTAACGGATGAGCACACTGGGAAAATTATCCTCTAGCCGTATGCTGTTGGTCACCTGCAGCGAATTTGATACATAAATCTCGTGCTTTTGCAGCAGCGGCTCCTCGGCCGGTTCCTCACAGCCACCGCCGCCATCGCCCACATCCGGCAATCCCAAACTATTCATTGCTTCCAGGCTAGGCTGCTTGACGGGCGTCGAGCTAATCGCATGTGCAAGTGAATGCGTATGCGAATGCGATGTCGGTGTTGGCATTGTGTTGGCATACAGCGGCGCATGCTCATCCAGCGAACTGCCATCGTCATCGTCGTGCGTGGTCAGCAGCTCATCGTCATGTTCGTGCAGCGTCTCGTCGAGCAGCGAGGGCGTACGCGTGTTCGTTCTCAGTTTGATCACCTCGTGCTGCGGCGTCAGTGTCTCTGGTATATTCGTATAGATGTTCGCCTGCAGTATCTTCGAGGTGGGCACAAAACGCTTGTACTGCAACGCCTCGACCGTGCCCTGATGATGATGATGCTGATCCTTTTGCAGTGGCATTTGTTGTGCCACCGGCGATTTGTAGTGAAGATTCGTATTGTTAACCTTGCTGCCACCGGCCAGTAGGGTCATCGCATTGTGATGCCTCGCGTACAGCTGCTCCGAACTGGCATCGCTCAGGCTGTGCTGGCTATGCAGCTGCATTTGCTGTGGCAACGCTTGACGCTGCAGCTCAAAGTTGTTGCGCTTGGCCAGACGCTTCTGTTTCTTAAAGAACTTGCGCGCCACATTGATCTGATTGGGATTATAGAAGATTTCCGCACTCGGTATGCTCTCATGACCCTGGCCCACGTGAAGTAAAGCGTTCAGGCTGTGCGCCGATTGTTGCGAAGAAGCACCGCCGCCGCCGCCGCCACCCGTTGCCACAGACGATGATTGCTGGCCAGGATTATTGTTGATTATCGTAATGCCCGAAACTGTGGCGCCGGCAACCAACAATTGTTGTGTGGTACAATCAATGTGTCCATTGCTGCGGGTCTGGCTGCGCATGCTGCGTGCACTGTTGCTGCGCTGCTTGTTGGAACATTGACTATTTGAACGTGATCCCGCCGAGTTGTTTGCCTCATAGAGACTGCCCGGTCCGGCCTTGTAGGCCACTATCGAGTTGCTAATCATAGCTGCGCCGCCACCTTTCGAATGCATTGCACCTCCAGCACCAGCAGCAGCTGCACCTCCTCCTCCTCCGACTGCTCCGTTTGCACGCTGCGAGCTGGCAGTTGTTGGTGCATTGTTATAGGCCACCAGGCGGCGACTGTGTCGTGGCTGGCGATGCTGTGTCCAAGCCTGACGTGCATCGTTACGCGTCAGATTGTAGAAGAGAAGCAGGAACAGTGCGAGCGCAACACAGCTGGCCACAAAGCTGAGCACATACAACTGCTCCTCGCTGTGCACATAGAAGGCAGCCGATAGCCAGGCACATACATAGAGTACCAGAAAGATGAGATGACCACGCAAATGTGACATATTCGAACGCTCGTAATCGTCCACAATGCTGCTCAACGGATTACTTAATGTACTGTACTGTTCCTGTAGCTGAAGCTGCAGCTGCAACTGCAGCGCCGAACTGCTGGCATCCTTGGCAGCGGCAGAACCGGCGGCGGCGGTGGTGGCACAGCCATTCGCATCCAACCAATCCAGATCAATATGCTCCGTTGCCTGTGTATTGTTATCCGAATATTGTCGCTGTCCCAGATGCTG